>OZ025293.1:384466473-385961088 GCA_964019185.1 Maratus speculifer | reverse complement strand
TATTTCAATTATGGTACACATAAGCATTAACCGCTAATGGGAAATTTTTCCCACTGGCGGTATTCTTAAATTTGAAAAAGGTATTTATTTTCATTGCCATATTCCTAATGTTTTGTAATTTGATGATAATCCAGTGAAATATTTAACCATTAATAGAAATTTTTTCCCGTATAAGATGCTGTTCATATTAATTGCTTTTTTTTCCTCTCTTTTACTTAAGTATATTTAAATGACCAGGCGGCCCTTTCAGTCGTCAGTCCTGAGCTTTCTGGAAAACCAATTTTGATAATTATTTTTTGAAATAAAAGTTTTTTTTTTTTTTTTTTGTAGATATGCATATTAAATCTATTTTTTTTATTTATTTCCAGTTTCATATTTTAATTCAAATTTTAAACGCATTTTATGATATTTCTTCAAAATGGGGCAATCATGTTAAGCTTTTCTCTCTATAATTGAATTACACCAGTTAAAAGTGCGACCTCATCAGTGAATGTGTCATTGTATTTAAAAGAAAAAATTAATGGTTATCATAAAATTTAACCTTAATAAAAGGATTGCATGTAATTATGCATTGGCCGCGGAAAAACACAGATTATTTACTGAGGAATAATATTGCGTAATCTATGTAAATAAAATAACACGTAATAAACTATGATTAAAATGAAAAATCTAAAATAAAATGTTTCCGGTCAGGAAAACTACTTCACACATAAAATAGAAGAATTTGCTCCTTCACTATATTGTATGTTGCTATAACTGTATCAGTGGTGACGAGAATTCACTGAACTTTATTTCTGCATCTAAATATATTAAAATTCTGCAATTTATTTATGATCAAATGCTTGGTATGTACAAATGAAAATATTTCTGAAAATTACATCATTTCTATTAAAATATAATCTTCTATTTAATTAACATAAAATAACACCCTCATTAAAACATTATTTCTAATTGCTAAAAAGATGATTTTAAATACTTTTATTTCACTGATGACATGTTTCAACTAATTACCGAGCTATTTTCAAAACAAATAAAATTGAAATTTTAAAATTACATTGTCCATGGTGCATTAAAACGCAGTCAGTCACATTTCATGTAATGAACATTATTTTTTATTTTACTATGATTTTTATTTCTATTTTTTTTTTTTTTAACTGTCGAATAACTCGTGCCACAGTTTTGGTAAATTGAATGGTTTTATATCGTTACATATAGAATTTTTATGTGTTAGAATCCCTATTGTTTCCCTTATAATCGATGGATAGTATTATTTGGAGAGAAAAATTATTTTACTTTCGTTGATGTTTATGTGGATATTTTCTTCGTGGTGTAACTTTGCAAGGGTTGTTGTTTTTCTAATATATTTAATATCAGCATTATGCTCCTTCTTTATGTATTTAAATTTCCTGCTTAAATACCCTTAATTATAGAAAACGAATGAAAGAAATTCTATATTGAAATAAAAATCAGGAAATTTAAATACAGATAAAGGAGCTTATTGCTAGTATTAAACATAACAGAAAAACACACACACAAAAAAAAAAAAAAAAAAAAAAAAAAAAAACAGCCCTGGCAAAATTACATCAAGGAGAAAATATCCATATAAACTTCAACGAGTAAATTTTTCTCTCCAAACAATATTATCTATCCATTATAAGAAAAACATTAAAGATTCTAACAGGGAAAAAATTCATATGTAACGATACAAAATCCATTAACCTACCAAAACTGTGACACAAGTTGCTCAGTGATTTTAAAAAATAGAAATAAAAATCCAAGGAAAAAGAAAGAAAAAAACCCCGACGTCACATGAAAAAGTGAATGATGGCGTTTTAGTTCAATGCACCGTAGACTATGCAAATATAAAATTTCAATTTTATTTGTTTTGAAAATGACTCGGTAATAAGTTGAAACCTGTCAACAGTGAAATAAAACTATTTTACTGTTTTTAAAATAATCTTTTTAGCAATTAGAAATAATGTATAATCTCGATTACATTCACTGTTGGAGATAAAAAGGAAACTAAAAATTACACTGTCATTACAATTACCATTTCCGTATTACAATTAATAATGATTTTCTAACGTTACTATTTAAAATAACTGATTTTCACTCACAAAACTGTTACATTCCAGGAACTTTTATTTGTTTCTTTTTTTGTTTGTTTCTTTTTTTTTCTTTTCTTTTTTTTTTTTTTTTAATTCTTGTAGTATTGAACTTTTGATGCTCATTTCAGAGGGTTTCAGTTGGTGAAAATGATCCCATAGTAAAAATGAAATGTATATTGCATACAAAATTGTAAGTGTCAAACATGGCATCAAGCTTGGGAATATATTAAATTATAACATATTCCACATTTAAACATTTTTAAAATAGAGAATGCATGTAAATGTGGCGAAGGTGAAAAAATATTTTCAGATTTCCTTGCAAACAAAATTTATAATTGTGTAATAGTGGTGAAATTTTCGGTGGTTTTTCATTGTACAAAAAAAAAAAAAAAAAAAAAAAAAAAAAAACTTAACATCATTTGATAACTTAATAATTTTTTATCTGAATTACATGTGACTGAATACTTATAGGAATGTTGTTTGATTTTTCAATAATTTGAAAAGTTTGAATATTTATTGTAAAAAATTTTTCTTACATCAATCTAAAAAAAAAATTTCCAACATCTTTATTCGACAATTTCCGACTCATAAAATCTAAAATTTTTTAAAAATATAAATGCATCCAAATAAAATTGGAATAGAAAATGTAAGAAAATTTTAGAGAAAAATTTAGTTAAATTTTTTAAAATGTTTGCAAATAAAATGTAATTGACTAATACCACAAATATAAGTCCAATAATTCATACCGTGACGAAATATTGAGAAAATATAAATATCTAGTATAAACCAATTTTTTGTTCCAATATTTACACAGCATTGAATACAAAAAACGGCTAAATATCAGCAAATTTATATGTGAAAAAAATGAGGCTCTATTTCTTGTTAATATTAGGTAAAAAAAATATATAAATATTAGTGCAACAATTCATCTTAATATTGAAAAGAAATATGGCATAAATACTGGGGTGCTTATAATATCGCAATTTTTAGTCAATAATTATAACCAATGTTGGCTGAAAATATTGCACAAATAATGGGTACTTTACATTTTTCCGATAATTAATCAATATTGGTAACCAATATTGGTATGGAATAATGCACAAATATTAGGTTGTTTACAATTTGCCAATATTTGTAACAAATATTGGTATGAAATATTTGAACAATATTGGGGTAATTACATTTTGCTAATATTTAATCAATATTGGTAAATAATGTTGCACCAATATTGACAGAAAACATTGCACCAACATTGGGTTGTGTACGTTTGGCAAAATGTAAACACCCCAATAATGATGCAATATTTAATGCCAATATTGGCGCAACATTGTTTACCAACATTGCTTAAATATTGGCTAAATGTAAACAGCAATACTGATGCAATATTTCATGCCAATATTGGCAAGATATTCGTTAATAATATTGGTTAAATATTGGCAAAATATAAACAACGCAATATTGGTGCAATATTTCACGCTAATATTGGCGCAATATTTGTTATCAATATTGGTTAAATATTGGCAAAATGTAAACAACCCAATATTGCTGCAATATATCACGCTAATATTGGCGCAATATTCGTTACCAATATCTGTTAAATATTGGCAAAATGTAAACAACCCAATATTGTTGCAATATTTCATACCGATATTGGCGCAATATTCTTTATCAATATTTGTTAAATATTGCAAACAATGTTGCGCCAATATCGGCATAAAATATTGCAACAATATTGGGGTGTTTACATTTTGCCAATATTTAACCAATATTGATAATGAATGTTGCACCAATATTGGTATGAAATATTGCGACAATATTGGGTTGTTTACATTATGCCAATATTTAACCAATATTGGTAACGAATATTGCGCCAATATTGGCGTGAAATATTGCACCAATATTGCGTTGTTTACATTTTGCCAATATTGTTCATGAACATTACGCCAATATTGGGGTGAAACATTGCACGAATATTGGCATGAAATATTGCACCAATATTGAGGCATTTACATTTCGCCAATATTTAACCAATATTGGTAACGAATATTCTGCCAATATTGGCATGAAATATTGCCCAAATATTGGCGTAAAATATTGCCCCAATATTGTGGTGTTTACATTTCGCCAATATTTAACCAATATTGGTAACGTATATTGCGCCAATATTTACATGAAATATTGTAACAATATTGCGATGTTTACATTTTGAGAATATTTAACCAATATTGGTAATGAATATTGCGCCAATATTGGGGTGAAATATTGTACGAATATTGGCGTGAAATATTGCACCAATATTGAGGTATTTACATTTCGCCAATATTTAACCAATATTGGTTACGAATATTGGGCCAATATTGGCATGAAATATTGCAACAATATTGGGGTGTTTACATTTCGCCAATATTTGACCAATATTGGTAACGTATATTGCGCCAATATTGGCATAAAATATTGCACCAATATTGGGTTGTTTACATTTTGCCAATATTTAACCAATATTGGTAACGAATATTGCGCCAATATTGGGATGCAATATTGCAACAATATTGGGGTGTTTGCATTTTGCCAATATTTAACCAATATTGGTAACGAATATTGAGCCAATATTGGGGTGAAATATTGCACCAATATTGGCGTGAAATATTGCCCCAACATTGTGTTGTTTACATTTTGCCAATATTTAACCAATATTGGTAATGAATATTGCGCCAATATTGGCGTGAAATATTGCACGAATATTGGCGTGAAATATTGCACCAATATTAAGGTATTTACATTTCGCCAATATTTAACCAATATTGGTTACGAATATTGCTCCAATATTGGCATGAAATATTGCACCAATATTAGGTTGTTTACATTTTGCCAATATTTAACCAATATTGGTAACGAATATTGCGCCAATATTGGGGTGAAATATTGCAGAAATATTGGGGTGTTTACATTTTGCGAATATTTACACAATATTGGTAAAGAATATTGCGCCAATATTGGCATAAAATATTGCACCAATATTGGGTTGTTTACATTTTGCCAATATTTAACCAATATTGGTAACGAATATTCGCCAATATTGGGATGCAATATTGCAACAATATTGGGGTTTTGCATTTTGCCAATATTTAACCAATATTGGTAACGAATATTGAGCCAATATTGGGGTGAAATGTTGTACCAATATTGGCGTGAAATAGTGCCCCAATATTATGGTGTTCACATTTCGCCAATATTTAACCAATATTGGTAACTTATATTGCGCCAATATTGGCATGAAATATTGTAACAATATTGCGATGTTTATATTTTGCCAATATTTAACCAATATTGGTAATGAATATTGCGCCAATATTGGGGTGAAATATTGCCCCAACATTGTGTTGTTTACATTTTGCCAATATTTAACCAATATTAGTAATGAATATTGCGCCAATATTGGGGTGAAATATTGTACGAATATTGGCGTGAAATATTGCACCAATATTGAGGTATTTACATTTCGCCAATATTTAACCAATATTGGTTACGAATATTGGGCCAATATTGGCATGAAATATTGCAACAATATTGGGGTGTTTACATTTCGCCAATATTTGACCAATATTGGTAACGTATATTGCGCCAATATTGGCATCCAATATTACAACAATATTGGGGTGTTTACATTTTGCCAATATTTACACAATATTGGTAACGAATATTGCGCCAATATTGGCATAAAATATTGCACCAATATTGGGTTGTTTACATTTTGCCAATATTTAACCAATATTGGTAACGAATATTGCGCCAATATTGGGATGCAATATTGCAACAATATTGGGGTGTTTGCATTTTGCCAATATTTAACCAATATTGGTAACGAATATTGAGCCAATATTGGGGTGAAATATTGCACCAATATTGGCGTGAAATATTGCCCCAACATTGTGTTGTTTACATTTTGCCAATATTTAACCAATATTGGTAATGAATATTGCGCCAATATTGGGGTGAAATATTGCACGAATATTGGCGTGAAATATTGCACCAATATTAAGGTATTTACATTTCGCCAATATTTAACCAATATTGGTTACGAATATTGCTCCAATATTGGCATGAAATATTGCACCAATATTAGGTTGTTTACATTTTGCCAATATTTAACCAATATTGGTAACGAATATTGCGCCAATATTGGGGTGAAATATTGCAGAAATATTGGGGTGTTTACATTTTGCGAATATTTACACAATATTGGTAAAGAATATTGCGCCAATATTGGCATAAAATATTGCACCAATATTGGGTTGTTTACATTTTGCCAATATTTAACCAATATTGGTAACGAATATTCGCCAATATTGGGATGCAATATTGCAACAATATTGGGGTTTTGCATTTTGCCAATATTTAACCAATATTGGTAACGAATATTGAGCCAATATTGGGGTGAAATGTTGTACCAATATTGGCGTGAAATAGTGCCCCAATATTATGGTGTTTACATTTCGCCAATATTTAACCAATATTGGTAACTTATATTGCGCCAATATTGGCATGAAATATTGTAACAATATTGCGATGTTTATATTTTGCCAATATTTAACCAATATTGGTAATGAATATTGCGCCAATATTGGGGTGAAATATTGCACGAATATTGGCGTGAAATATTGCACCAATATTGAGGTATTTACATTTCGCCAATATTTAACAAATATTGGTTACGAATATTGCGCCAATATTTGCATGAAATATTGCACCAATATTAGGTTGTTTACATTTTGCCAATATTTAACCAATATTGGTAACGAATACTGCGCCAATATTGGCATGAAATATTGCACGAATATTGAGTTATTTACGTTTTGCCAATATTTAACCAATATTGGTAACGAATATTGAGCCAATATTGGCATGAAATATTGAATTAATATTGGGTTTTTTACATTTAACCAATATTGGTAAATAATCTTGTGCCAATATTGGCATGAAATATTGCAACATTATTGGCGTGTTTATATTTTGCCAATATTTTTAAACAATGCTGTGCCAATATTGGCATAAAATATTGCAGCAATATTGGGTTGTTTACATTTTGCCAATATTTAACCAATATTGGCATGAAATATTGTAACAATATTGGGGTGTTACATTTTGCGAATATTTAACCAATATTGGTAGCGTATATTGCGCCAGTATGCGTGAAATATTGCACGAATATTGGGGTGTTTATATTTTGACAATATTTCACCAATATTGGTAACGTATATTGCCCCAATATTGGCGTGAATTATTGCTCAAATATTGGGTTGTTATATTGTGCGAATATTGGCATGAAATATTGCAGCAATTTTGGTGTGTTTACATTTTGCCAATATTTAACCAATATTGCTAACTTATAATGCGCCAATATTAGTAGGAAATATTGCATTAATATTGGGGTGTTTACATTTTGAAGATATTTAACCAATATTGGTGACGTATATTGTGCCAATATTGGCGTGAAATATTGCACCAATATTGGGTTGTTTACATTTTGCGAATATTTAACCAATATTAGGAACGAATATTGCACCATTATTAGTATTAAATATTGCAATAATATTTTGGGATGTTAACATTTTGCCAATATTTAACCAATATTGGTAAACGATGTTGCGCCAATATTGGTATGAAATATTGCTATGAAATTATGCACCGACAAATAGCTTAAAATATAGATGCAATATTTCATGAAATATTATCTAAACATCGACAAAATGTAAACATTCCAATATTGGGGCACTTTTTTATGCTAATATTGGGGCAATATTTTATGCCAATATTGGGGCAATATTTTATGCCAATATTGGCGCGCTGCAAATATTGGCTAAATAAGGGCAAAATGTAAACACCCCAATATTGGAGCAATATTTCTTGCCAATATTGCGCCAAGATGCCAATATTGCTCCAAGATATAGCCAATATTGGCCCAATATTGTTTGGCTACTGGGGTTATGTGTAAAATCCAAATGTTTTTATACATTTACACATTTGTCTGTGTTTACCAAGCGATAACAAATTGCATATTTGATTTCATAAGTTAAATACACATAAAAACAGGTAAATTTTTTTTCAAGGTGTGTAATTTTTATGCCAAGTGCATAATTTTAGGAATTTACACACTTGTATGTGTACATTTAATCATGTTTGATTTAGATTAACTCATCAATTCGTGTAAATCCAACCATTTTGCTACATTTACACAGTTGTTTGAGTTTTTTAAGTGATAACAAATTACACACTTATTTTAAATAGCTAAATACACATCAAAACAGGTAAATTTAGGGGAAAAATGTGTAAATTTTACGACATGTGTGTAATTTTATAAATTTACACACATACACAGGTAAAATTAGCTAATTTACACATTTATTTTTTAGAGTGCAGTACCATACATCAAGCATATCACTGAGCGTTGCCAAACCTGCGTTTTTTTTTTAAATCAGGCATTAAGAATCATCACCAGAATGATTAAATAGTTTTTTATTTTTCATGAAGATAAATATCTGTGAATAAATATAGCTACTAACTACCTTTTAAACTTTTTTTTGATGTGATTCTGGGAGGTCTGAATCAAAACACCCCTCGAGATTTGACAAGACTGTCTCTAGGTTGCCCCTTTGGACAGTTTTTGTCAGAAATATGTAATTTACACCAGAAACATCAATAAATAGTTTTTGCTTTATTTAATGAAATGTGTCTTTTATGAACGAAATATGCTTCAGTTGGCTTTATATTTATAGAATATTCTGGATGAACATAATTGCCAAACATATTACCTTGGGATAATTTGCATGCACGCATTTGATTAACTGATTTTGAAAGAAGAATACTAAGTGTGTAATTCAAGATTGGTAGCATTATTTTTTAAAAATTTGTGCTCTTATCACAAAAAAGTTTATATTCATTTAAAAAAAAATCCTTACGAAACTCCCCAGAGGTTTAAACGTTACAGAAGTATTGTTAGCCAAATTAGACTACACATAATATTACAGGGTTCGCACACTCCTTATATTTAGTAAGGACTCTGGCACTACTATTAATGATGAGAAAATTTATATTTAATTTTTAAGAAACAGAATTGGCAACAACCTCCTCGATTCGCAGTTTTAGCAATTTTCTTCTGCAGTGAAATACATAGAATGTACTGTAAAATTTTAGTGGTAGATTTGTGCGAACCCTGTATTACTGGTCCTGTAAAGAGATTAATATTTTATTGAGCATAAATGTCTTTTTTCACCCCCTTATTGTGGATTAGAAATTACTGTAAAATATATGAAATAACTTATTTAACCCTAAAAAACACAGAAGGAGTCAATTCGACTCCGACCATGTAATTAAATTTCAATTCGAATTAGAAATATTTTTTTGAAATACGTTAAATTTAAATCACATGGATTTACATTAAATAAATCACTTAAATAATTCTGAATAAAAATTTCGAGCATGAAATATTATTAACAAACTTGAGTAAATTTTCCGATCGCTCTAGTGTTAAATATCACTAATCATTTAAGTTATTAGGTATTATTAAGATAATTTTATTATTATTTTGATATAATAAATAGAAAATAACTGATAAACACCACATTTTGTAAGCTAAAATATTCGTAATGTTTTGTCTTCAAATTTCTGTCATTAAATAGTATGAAATTGTAATTAAAAAAATTAGCGATATCAAAAACCTTCAACTGATGGATCAAGCAAGCTGTTCTTGTTCGTACGGCTTTCGAGCTAATCAGTTAGTTATTTATTTTAGACAATGTGCAATGCATCACTGTGTGGCATAAATGAATTTCAAATTGTCCTTTATTGTATTCTAATATTATACTATTAATATAGCTCACAGTTTTCTTCTTTTTTATTAAATCATGTTTGAAGCATACAAAATATTCGTAAAAAGACGCTCCACTTTGTGTAAAAAAAAGGTCTGCCGATAACTGAAGACAAAATTGTTATTCGAAAATTTTAGCATTAACTTTGAACTTAAGAATAATAGTCGAGGCTAAACTAGCAATAGTACGTTGCCATGTTAATATGATGACAGAATATAAATTTCATCGTTATCATGTCAAACTATTCAATATAAAAACATTGTTGCCAGTGGGCTATATATTTTTTTAAATTCAGATTTCTTGATTTGCATCAAAATTTTGAATTAGTAAAATTCACGTTATTTACTATTATTTATTCACATATGAATTAAGGCGAAAATAGGAAGAATTTCAGCATTTCAGTCACGTAGGGTCAATGCAGAAATCTGAATTTAAAAAAAGCATAAAATTGGCAAAACCAATTTCATGTTATATATTTTGACATGGAATTGACGATTTCTGAACAGCAGATGTTCTTGTAAAGTCTTTCTTTAGCATAACTTACAAAATTTACAATTTTTTGTGCCAGAAGAACTTAATAGAAAATTTTACCTTTCTAAATAATTATGATTAGTAAACTTAACAAAGGAAAACAGTGCTTTAAATAATTCTGGGGTAAAAAATTGTAAAGGTTCGCAATGTATCCGTAGTGCAAATTACGTAATCAATAGGCTAAATTTTACACATCACCACAGTAACATTTACGTACTCACAACAGTCAATAACTACTTTTTTAAATCTACCTGATTGCTCTTAAACAACCAGATTAACTAGAGTGAGTCAAAAAAGGAGATGGTGTACCCTATAAGTTGCATCATTTGAAATTTCCGTTCATTGGATAAATAATAATTCTGCTGTGAATTAATTTAAATTTCAGAAAGCACGTGAACGCAAAGGCCATAGCTGGATAAGCATTGGAAACATGACTTCCAGTCAAATTTCTTGATTTTTTTTCTCAGGTGTGTCTACCTATCTGACAATGTATTTAATTTGTCATCACCTTATAAATATTGATTATTTTATGAGATGATTTTTTTATGGATTTTTTAAAAGCACTATTTTCTCAAAAACTACTGTACCAAGTTTCATTCCATTAATTTTGTTTATATAGACATCAAAGATGCATAACAAGGAATTTTTGTATACTTTTCTGATTAAAAAAATTGTGTGAAAAGCAATGAATATCCGAACGGCGTACGGGCAAAAGAGTTAATATAATTGGTTAATATAATTAAAACACGCCCCTAACAATGTTTCTCTGCATATCAATATGTATTGGAATGCTTTTGTGTGACCTTGTAAATTACTAATATATATTTTGTGCAGAAATGATTGTACTGAATGTATATTTCAATATCTACTTCATAGATTCATGTCAATTCTACTATGTTCGAAAGTGTGTAACATAATAACACTGTACTTAAATCTATTTTTTCCTGTTAACCAATATGTAATGGAATAACTTTGATTGTCCCTGTAATTAAACTATACATACCATAGAGAAAAAACACCGTAATCTCTGGCGATAAATTGATAAATAAACTAAAACACGATGGCCAGCTGTTGTAGTTGTTGTAGCTCGAAACGCGTCCTGCTTAATGTTTCATTTTATGGTGATTTTACAAAGTGTTTTAGTTTATTTATACATACGATTTTTATAAAATTTAAAATGTCTCGATAAAATTTTGCAACAATTATATATATTAACCCTTTGCGGCGCAGGGCAAATTCATTGCTTAAGTATTGAAATAAATGATTGACACCGGAATTTGAAAACAACTTTATTTGTAAATAAGATAACGCTATATTTCACGCATTTAATAAACCTTAATTTTCTTTAACAAAATTACGGTGCCAATGTGGTGTTTGGATATTAAAATTAAGTGGTATATCTATGAAATAACCGCGCCGCAAAGGGTTAAATCTCAAACGATTTGATTGGGTAGTTTTTGCTCTCTTATACGCGGCCAGGGATGACTGTATGTGTTACGCATTTACGATAGTTATGGACGCACCTCAAAATATTCAGATCTTGATGTAATAGTATACAGTATATCGGATACAGTATAGTAGCCGAAATTTTTTGTGTGTCCCAGTAAATACTATCTGCTTTCTAATACACAGGAAATAACTTGTAGTATTCTTCAGCAACGAATATCAATTTCATGAAACGTTAATTAGTTTAATGCAATTGAAAGCGCATCAAACAATGTTCCACCTATACTATTATGTAATGGAATATTTTTTGTGGCCATGTAAATCAATAAAAAACATTCTTTGCACTATATATTGTACAGAATGTATATTATAGTATAAACGTCATAGATGCATATCAATTTTATTATGTTCAAAAGAGTGTAACTCCCTCAAAATGGATTTGAAAAATTTTCCCCCATTGATCTTAATGTAATGGAATAATTTTGATTGTCCCTGTAATTGAACTATGCATCCAACTTTCATAAAATTTGAAATTACTCGAAAAAAAATTTTTAGTGATTATATATTTTAAATTTCAGAAAATTCTTTTGCGTAGTTTTTACGTTATTATCCCATTAGTGCCTAGCGTCCCATTTTTGGGACAGTTTTAAAATATTCAAGTAAGCGCATTTCACACCAGTAAAAAAGGAGGATAAATAAGTACTTTCTTTCTCGAGACAAAGTCCTCGATAAAATAAGATAAAAGTAATAGTTGTTTTAAAAGTGGTGGGAAAATGCAAAATTTGAATTTTAACGAAGAAAATAATTCAGGCATTAATGGGTTAAATGCTGACAGACGGATGGATTAAACGACAACTATAGGTGCTACGTATTTACATAATTACGAACGCACCCAAAAAGGAAAGCAGATAAGTTTGAAATATTCTGAGACCGCCACGATGGTTCTCTCTTTTCCCGAGCGTGCTTTGCTGCTAAAGCTTTTTTACCAAAATGACAATAATGCCACCAAAGCACTGCGTTTTTACCGACGGCAGAAATTTTTGTATACGGGTCCAGTGACACCATGTGCTCAGCGACGAATGGTTAAATGCTCCGCGGAAACTGATAGCTTTGCACTTCGGGCAGGCCGAAGACGAAAGAAAAAATACCGTAAGTGTTGGATGTCGTCGCAAGCCCTGATGTTGAGCAGGCGAACACAAACACAGCTGAAGCATCCAGTTTTCGAGCCGTATACAGGCAATTAGATTTTCCACACATTAACGTATAGAGATGTATGCTCATCTCTATACGGTAATTTTTTAAATGTATTTTTATAAAAACAATCGTGTATATTGAGAGATACTTTGAAAAACATCTGTATTTTTTTCAGAGTTTTCGTGAAATGACAACTGTGCAAAATAATTAAACATAGTATAAATGTTCTGTTATGTCTACCGCGTCCCAAAAATATATAATATTCTTTAACGTATATACCGTAATTTCCGGCCTATAATCCGCGGATCAAACAATTCTTTTTCGACCCAGAAAGTTTTTGAAATAAAATTTAACTTTTTAGATCGCGGAAAATATTTGGCTTCGATTACAAAACAAGATTTCTGGGTCGAAAAAGAATTGTTTGATCCGCGGAATATAGGCCGGAAATAACGGTACTTATACCACACAAAAGCTGATCAAAATCAAAGAGGTGCTTCTTTGAGTAATGTCTAAGAAGAAAATAGAAAGAGAAAAAAAAAGAGAGAGAAATTGATACCAGACAAATTTAAAAGAAAAGGACAAATTTAAAAGACAAATTAAAGACACTGAAGTACGGCTAGTAGGTGGGTGGGGCGATGAAATTAGCGATCGCGCGACCTACATTCCGAGTATGTTTGATTTGCTGGAATTCTCTCCAAAATTTTATTAAATGATGAAGTCAATCTTGTAATACCGTAATTTACTGCGTATAATCCGCGGATCAAACAATCATTTTTCGACCCAGAAATTTTATTAAACAAAATATAGCTTATTAGATCGCCGTAGATATTTACCTTCCATTACAAAATAAAATTGCAGGGTCGAAAAAGAATTGTTTAATCCGCAGATTATACGCAGGAAATTACGGCAAATGAAATTGTGATGATGATGAAGATTGAAATTTATCAATGTCATGTCTACCGCTCCAAAAAATACATAATATTCTTTCATTTATATATTTATGCCACACAAAAGCTGATCAAAATCAAAGGAGTGCTTCTTTGAGTAATTATGGATTTACTAAGTATGAGTACGGAAGGTAGGAACTAATTTAAGGGGTCTGTTTTAGAATTTTATATTATAATTATATGATAAATATAATTTCAACCATCATCATCACTATTTTTATTTATTACAATATTAACTTCACCATTTAAAAAAATTTAGACAGAATTTCGGCAAGACAAACATACTCGGGGTATACATCGGGGTGATCGCTAGTTTCATCGCCCCACCCTCTAGCCGTACGTCAGTGCAATTAATTTGGCTTTTAAATTTGTCCTTTTCTTTTAAATTTCTCCTGTATCAATTTCTTTTTTTTTCCATTTTTATTTAGCGTTTCTATTTTTTACTTTTCTATTTTCTTCTTAGATATTACTAAAAGAAGCACCTCTTTGAATTTGATCAGATTTTATGCGGTATAACTATATAAATGAAAGAATAGTATATATATTTTTGGGCGTGGTAGACATAACAGAACAGTACTAAAAATAAAACTTTATTGTTTGTTTAATTATTTTGCACAGTTGTCATTTCACGAAAACTCTGAAAAAATATATAAAATATTTTCCAAAGTATCTGTCAATATACGCGATTTGTCCCATCTTTCTAGCTTTCATAGTTTTTCAGAAAAATACATTTAATAAATAACGGCACGCGTGCGAACTTTTTTGAATATCTTAGAGACAGGTCAAGACCAGGGGTCTATGACCTTGCATTTCGTACTCTTTTAGAGTGCTGATACTAGTACAACTAATAATTCAGTCATTGACCATGGGGGCCATTTCGAAATCCTTACCTCACTATACTCTTCACTACAAGAAATGCGTTCAGATCGTTCGAAATTTCCTAAATAATATCGATTGCATAAACGAATCGATACTCTCGTGAACTACATATTTTTAGAATGTAGTGAAACAGCGCTTCTATGTACCATCTATTACTTATCTGGATTCAAGAATAAAATTTCCGGTCTAAATAATTATCGACAAAAATAAAATTTATTACATTTAAATGCATTCAATATTGCAAAGCGCTTATTGCATTTCCAAAAATGTTTGGTTAAACCTTATATTGTGTCAAAATGATTCCACGAGCTATGAAACTCAAATAAAAAATATTTATATTATAAAATGAAAATCTTTGTGTATTGCATTTCTTATTGAAGATATAACGAATTTATGACAAATTTATTTGAATATATATAAGCGTAAAATGCAATTCTATGTGTTGTCGTACATGACTTAAACCATAAAGTTTGTGCTGGGCTTCAGGACTTGAAAGTATTATATTGAAATATTTGACACATTGTTGAATGTTAGTTTTTTAAAAACAGGAATCCTCGTCTATGAGCGTTACTCTTGCACGTTACATTAATTAAAACTTTCAGGGGCAAGGTACTTCTATTCGAAAAACGATGAAATCAGTTATTCGCACCTAAATTTTCAAACAAACTTCTTCAAATCGACCAACAGCTTTTGTTCACATACTCAATAAAACGAAAATTTCCATTTCAATATTCTTTTGCGAATGTGATATTTAGGAATTTGTATTAAGTGGTTTAAAAATAAATCACCCCCCTTGAAGGGGTTAATTCTTTGAAGAGCACCAGTATATTACATATATCAATTATATTTAATTCGCAAATGCAACAATTGCATCAGTTGTTATGAATTAAATTTTGATTTTTCTAAAGAGAGCAAAAGCCTTTAGTTAATTTCATATAAATCAGTTAATAAATTTTAGTGTGACTGAATGATTTCGGCATTTTAGCAGCATAAGTACTTTGCTGTGTAAGAGTTCATAGATGACTTTAACCTTCCTACCTTGTTTAAATTTTACTCAAACTTGATTAAAATATTTCACACCGGAAATTTTATCTAGATCCATTTAGCATACTTATTTCACTTAAATCTTTGTGATATTTATTTAATTTACTTTATGAAAAATTTTCTGGTTTAAATCGAATGAAACGCATTATAGGCCTGGGTCGATTAGACCCATTCAGGGTAGGAAGGTTAAGTAAATGAACGAAAAACTAAGATGGACGTGTACAATATTGGTATTTTTTCTTATTGATGTACCGTAATTTCGGGTGTATAAGCCGCGGATCAAACAATTCTTTTTGGACCCAGAAATCTTATTTAGTGATTGAAGACAAATATTTACGGCGATCTAACTAGTTATATTTGTTTCTTAAAAATTTCTGGGTCAAAAAAGAATTGTTTGATCTGCGGCTTATACACCCGAAATTACGGTATTTATATGCAAAGTACTCTATTTAGACAAATATGGATGCTCTGTATTTAAAAATTAATCTAACTCTTAAAACGCTGAAGTTGTGGCCATGGACCAAGTTACTACTTTTGTTCAAAAATTGTAAATTGACGTTAACTGTCGACATTGAGTTAACACTACATAGCTAACAAGTTTTACGCTTTTTTCTCGCCATTATTTTTTAACAGAGAAATTTGTCTTGTATAATCATCAAAAAGAAAGGATATAAAGCACATTTCTCTGAACAAAACTAGTGGTAGGACAAAACGTAAATGGTGGCCAAAGGGCACAAAATCTTGCTAAGTTCTTGGCTGGATTCAAAAGTCGAACACATTAATCAACGAATGTTGCGTTAACTAATCATTTAAGAATATATGATTAAAAAACAAGTATTTCTGTGTAACAGAAGTTCTCAGTATAAATAAATTTAAGATTGTTTGTTACCTTCGGATTTTGCGGTGGCAAACTATTGGCACAGATGATATATCTATACCTACCACGACGATTAATGCAGGGTTTCAGTTTGGTATCCATTTTTATACAGAAAATTGAGTTCGTACCTGAAATAAAGAATAGTATTACATTCTATATTTAACGGGACATATTTAGCCATTGCAGGAACTAGTTTTTTTCGAAGTGAGTTTAAAATTCTTGATTAAAATTGGAAACCAAATTTGCATACCTGGATTAATGTGTTCTCTCTGAGTTGCGAAGTCTCCGGCTGTTTCCCACTGCTATTAAGTTAGAGGAAATTCTGCTATTTTAAATACCCCAAATGTTCAAATTAAATAAAATAACATTTTCTGTGTTAAAATACTGGTATCCAAAAAGCTGGTTACTTAGCAGCTCTGGCTTATATTTTTTTAAGGTATAATTTACAGATAAAACAATTCTTTTCGGACCCAGAAAACTTATTTAGTAACTGAAGACAAATATTTACCATTTTATAAACGGTTAATCCCACTGTATCAAGTTAGTTGCTACAATTAGGTCGAAACTTTTGGACCAAAATAGTTGCTATATTTCAAGTAGGTGGAGACAAAAATATCTTTTGCATTTTAGTAAATCGATACCTACAAAATTACACTCTACCATGGATATAACGCAGTGTACTACGTGTTAAAAGTTATGATCACTGGAATGTGAAGTAATGGATATAAGAAGTGACGTGAATTTACATAATAAAAAACTTACGAGAATTTTAACTATGAATAATAATTTAGTAAATATCCTAAAAAGGGAAAGGAATAAGGAATAGTTTAAAGCTGTATTGACCTTTTTACTGCAACATTTGAAAAACTATACAATAAGCCATGGTGCTATATATGCTGCAGCGATTATAATTAATGTACTGCGTAATAATAATATTTTGTTATTGGAAGCAGTCAAATAAGTCCAAAATCTATAATGACGAAATTTACAACATAAATTTACAAAAACTGATAAATGGGGACGAAAAAATAAATGAATAAATAAAGGCAAATATATCAACAAGTGAGTAACATCAAAGCGATCACAATAAAATGCCCTAGTTAATTAGCTGGCAGACCGTTTCATGCGATTATTAGTGGAAGATTTCTTACAGTAAGGGTCGTGGCTTGAGAGCGTGAGAGCCCTGTATTTTAGAAACTGATTTTGGAGGAAGTAGTGGGTAAATGTTATTAGTTGATAGCATAGCTGAATATTGGTTGATAGCACCCTGAAATCTCTGAAAAATATTTTAATAAATCATAATATCACCAATTTCAATAATAAGTACGAAAATATTCAAATGTATCAACTAATTTGGGACTAAGAGACTAAAATTTATTTCAAAAAATTTCTGAATAGAAAAATGATTGTTTGATTCGCAGATGAAACGCCGGAAATTACGGTGATTATATTCTTGATATATAACAACTGCCGATTGTTACTCAAAAACAGTTTATTAAGGATGTAACTTCTGTGATTACTGCAATTCTGTACACTGTAAAAAATTTTTGTAAAATTCCAGTAGATGTACCGTAAATTTCACGGTACTACTACCATTTTCACTCTTTACGGTATGAATACCGTATTTCTAAGTTATATTAAGCGTAAAAAAATACAGTTTGTTCTCTTTCGATTGAAAGCGGTATTTACACAGTAAAATGATTGTTTCTCAGTAAAAACTCGGTATTTATACCGTAAAATAATTATTTTTCAGTAAGATAAATGTCATTCTAAACATTTTCGTAGCATTTCAATACATGCACCTAAATTTTACGGTGCTTCTACTGCTTTCATTCTTTACGATATGAGTACCGTATTTTTAAGGCATATTAGGTATAAAAAAAATCCAATATCTATGCTATTTCGATTATAAACAGTATTTGTACCACAAAATAATGTTTTTTCATTAAAAACGCCATTTATACTGTAAAATACTTATATTTCAGTAAGGGAAAAAAATGGTATTCTCGCCTCGGTGAACGGCAGATGATGTTCTTGCTGCTTAATGAGTGCAGATCTGAGGAGAGAAGGGGTTGGGGGGGGGCAAATTGTTTGGAGGACCAAGAAGCTCAAAGGAGTCCAATGGTTACAATACACATTGTACATTTAATTTTTACGTATACCATAACGTAACAATAAAAAAGGAAAGTTCTATAATTACTTTTGTTAAATAATATGAATATCTAATTAGCATCTTTAAATTCAGGAAAATAAACAATTTAATTTATGAGAGACGAACAAAGTAGTCTTCAAAGTCGAGGAGGTCTTATTAAAGAATCACATGCTTTTTAGCTCACAGGCTATCATAGCCCGAGAGCTTATGTGCCCGTCCGTTCTGTATGTTCGTTCGTGCGTAATGCGATAACTCGTGATAAAAATATCCGATCCACTTGAAATTTTGTATGTAGGTATATCCTGACAAGGCGCTTCCCTGATTAGTTTTTGGAGTTCATTCGATATGTATAAGAGGGGGAACGGGGGGCTCATGCCCCTTCCCTTAATTGATATAAATGGGATTTTCATGCAGAATTAAGTTTTCGTTCAAAATTTAGATTAGGATCATTCTGATGAGGCGATTCCGTGACTGTTATTAGGTGTTCATTGAATAAGTATAAATAGGGGGAACAGGCGTTCTAATGCCTCCGCCCCTATATTTATATAAATGGGTTTTTCAAGCAGAATTTTCAGATTTCGTTCAAATTTCTGAATAGTTTTGGAAGTTTAATGGTTAAGTATAAAAAAGGGGGATAACTCCTTTTAAATTATATAAATGCTAAAGGGGTTTTTATTAAGAATTATCTAATTTGCTCTGAATTTTGGATACAGATTTTTTATATGATAAAGCATGTCTTTGATAGTATAGGAGGTTCAATGATTAAGTATAAAAAAGAGGAAAGGGAAGAGCTTTTTCCCCTTCTTATTTTTTTTTCGAACGGAATTAACCCTTGAAAATATAAGGCTTTAATGTACAATTAGTATTTGTAGCCTGTGAGCTCAATGCCATCAATTTAACTGGGCAGTACTTTTTTTTATGTATCTTGAGAGTCTGCATAAGAGGGAAGGGCATGTGTGACTGATCCTGGGCACGTCACGGCTCTCGACGGCCTGGATAGATGTCTTTTTCTAGTGCGAAATTTCAATCTAATATATTGAATGAGTTCAACCAATCCTTAATTTTTATTGAAGAATTATAGCATTCGTAGAAGTGAAACTCTAGGATTTTAAACTAGTGTAATTAATCAGTCATTCAAAGTCATGTAATTAAAATTAAAATATTGTGTACCATTGAATATATACCAGTGATATACGTTAAAAGGATTTATTCATCTTTGTATGCTCTTTGTGTTTTATTCAGTTGGATCCTTTTACCGGATGTGCGAGACAAAGAAGTATGTAACATTTTAATTATTTTTAAGTGAAAGGAATTAGTATGCAAGTATTTTTATTACATTTTTAACTTGTATAAATTCTTAATAAAGTTCTTCTTTAATGTTATATATCTGTCTTATTAATTTATTTTAGCTCTAAAAAACATTTTTTTAGGTATGACAAATAAGAAATTTGCCAGCTAAAAATTACTTAAAATTCAAAATTTATTGAAAAAACTAATAATACAATGTTAAAAATTTCCGTTCAAAGTTGAGTTAATTCATGAAGCAAAATAAACAGAAGCACCGAGATATGGTATATCTTATTTTTCGAAAATTCCAAGCTGGGCAGCACGATCTGTTTTACCATTTCTTTTTCCGTATTCAGCAAGACAATTCCTTAACGTTCCTTACAATACTAATGCATCGAAAGTCGCATCACTCAATATTGAAGATCGGTGGCTAGTACGTTGTCTGTTTAAGAAAAAAACGAAATGGTATCGGGTGTGCTCAGATGGTGAAATTTTGGAGACTATAAATACACACTTCCCTTGAATAACCCCTGTTAAAATGTAGACAAAATTATCATAAAAGCAGAAAAAAATACATGCTTATTAGAAAAATATATTAAAATACCAAACAGTCAGTTGGCTTAGATTTATGCATAATCCATCGGTAAAACTACAAACACCGGTCCCCTTTCCTCTACCATTCTCATAAGTAGCTAAAATTCAAAAATTATGCATACGTTGTTTAAATTTTAATGACCTCCTGCCACAATCTTGATGAGCTCAGAGATTTAGTAATTCTCAATCCTGTTGATCTAAATCTTAAAAAGGGGGAAAGTTTCAAAATCTCTAAAAATCTTAAATCAAAATTTTAGAACCTATCTCACTCAACATACTGACAATAATGCTATTTCGCCATACGGCGCAGTGTCGAATTCAGACATTTTTCTCCGGGAGGGACTTTAGTGGCTCCGGGGGGGGGGACATTATAGAATTCCGGAGGAAATGGCATTTTTTCATCAGTAAAAACACAAAAACTCTATTTTTCCGGCGGGGGACATTTCATTGCTTAGGAAATGGGTGTTCCCCCCTCCCGGGCACCTCATGAATTCAACACTGATACGGCGAGACTGCTATTTTCGTTAACGAAAGGGTCTCTCGTACGGTAACTCACTCTCTTTCACACCCCCCCCCTAAATTCTGGAGAATTCTAATATTAAAAACCATTTAGACAGTTAAAGTTAATTCTCAATCTTATGCGTATGTCTCTAAATCTTCGGCAATCCCCCCCCCTCCCTCGGTCGCTCTTCCGTCCGTCTTAGATAAATTATTCAGGCTAGATGGTAAATGATACTTTCAGGTTACTTCAGTGGTCATCATTCGAGTTTTGACACAAAAAGTACCATTGATGCTTTGCCTCCTACGCCTCCTATCAACACCCCCTATAGTGGGTGTTGCTCCTATCCGGATGGAACGATTAATCGACCTTGTTCTTCTTAACACACTGTTAAAGATGTCTGTAAAATAATGATTCTCTGATCGCATATTTTGCACTCAATTTACCATCTTTCAAGTAAATTATAGAAACACGATTAATTTACAAAAATTCCAATCGACCAGTAAGGGGCTAATTGTTAATTTTGGATCCCTACCTCCCTTTGGATATCATACGTTATCATCCATCAACTCCCCCCCCCCCCCCCGATAATGATATCGTTATCAAAGTGTAAAAAATTTTTATTTTTAGGATTTAGTTCTTTTGTTTGGAGTAATATACAAAACTGGTTAAATTTATTTTTCGGAAACTTTATTGGTTCAAATGAAGATAATTTAATAAAATATCGCTTTATTCAAATAAAATTAAAAAAAAAAGGTGACTATTTAAAAGTATATTATTTTATAAGAGTTTTTCTTACATAGTGCATTTAACAGTAATTAAGTCTTGTTGAACTCTCCCTTCCAACGAAGGAGGGATGAGGGGGGGGGGGCGAGGGGAGACGTAGAAATTCTTATCAACAGAACAAGTGGATAACATTCTTTCGCTTTTATTTATTAGGAAACACAAGCTGCATTTCAAAAAAAATTATTATAAGATTCCTCGATCCATGTTTATATATGCATACACATATGAATATGAATAGGAATGTCAAAACGTTGGGGTATACCATATTTTAGAATTAGATAATTTTATTATAATTTAGTGATTTTAATGATAGCTTTGTATTTTCATAAAAATAGATAACTGAATTAAAAAAAAACACATTGTAATTTTTTTTCAACAAAAATCCACATTACAAAGAAAAAAAAGTTTTGATTGGGTCAAAAATGATATTAATATCAAAAGGCAACACCCTCCCCCTCCCTAGAGATATCTTACGATATTATCTTTCAGACAACCCCTCCCCCCAAAATAATAATGTTATATATGTACAGCCCAGTGTGACCGTTTTTTCAAGCTCAAAGCAGGTAGATTTGCACTGACAACAAGCTAAAAATAAATTCGATGGTCCTGCCTTCTATTGATGGTCAATATACTGATAGACTGACAACTATCTTTTAGCCTGAGTTTTTAGCTTGATTTAGCTTGTTGTAAGTCCTACAACAGTCCAGATTTCTTACAACAATCCAAAAACGGTCACACTGGTACAGCCCCTAATAAACAAATTATCATTCTTGTTTCTAGTAAAACCATCATAATTATTGACTAATCAAAACATTGTCCATGAAAATGTCTAGATTATAGGTAAGATAATGCAGTACACGAAATTTTGTTTTCGACGGAAGTACTGATATCAGATCTTCGAGTCAAAAGCCTCCTTTACGGGTAGTAGTATAAGTCTCAGTGTTTGCCAACCAACCAACCTAATGGTGTCAACTTGTTGATGTGGATCAATGGAAGCTTGCTCAGTTATTCAAAGTGAGTTATTCGGTTATATTTCTTTTTTTCCTATAACTTACATAATTAGATAAATAATTTGAATTATATATATTTTAAATTTCTTTGTCTTAAAAGTATGTAATTAATTTGTTTGTGTACACTACCTAAGAAATGGAAAATAAATCACAAAAGTGCGCGTTGGATTATTTTTTTTTCTTTTTAATTGGAAAATTGACGTCTGTAAGTTTTAGAATATTTTCTGTTCAACATTTCAACTATTTCTCTTTAAATTTAATCCTTTTAATTAGAATATTTGCATAATATTAGTAATTTACACTTATCTTATGTAAAAGAAGGAATTTGACTTATTTCATTCCTCCTTTTGCTAGACAGTCCCATTCCCCTCCACTATTGTTTTTATGTTAAACTGCTTATATAAACAACAGTGCTGCTGTTAAGTTTAGTTTAAATTATGGATAATATATAACATTAGGTTTTCTAAACAGGGGAACTATTACAGCTACACGTAAACAAGTCATTAATATACAGCAAACATTAAAATTAAATGAAGCAAATTTACTTTTTTTAATAAACAATTTTTTTAATACAAATCTAAGTTTATGTTGATCAGCAACTTTTTTCAACAGAATATAGCTGCATCTCAGTGGCGTAGCCAAAATAGGTGACACCCGGGGCGGATGTAAATTGTGTTACCCCCAGCCACCATGGTGTCATCCCCACCCCCCGCCGATTATATTTTTTCATTCACAATTGTACGCTATTATAACAAATTATTACATCATTCCTCATTTACCTTTTGCCTTTCACTACGAATGAAAAAAATAAAACAGAGCAACGGCTTTTTTTTAACCCATAATTCGCATAAATCAATGTGGTGTCTGTATGTAGAAGAAAATTCTTTCTTTTAAAGTTTGCTTTTCTTAGCCACTCGTTGGATAGGTTAGTTTTTGTTACCTGGTGCATATATCTTATTTAAACACTCCAGTCTGCATAAAATTTCAACTTCTCTAAGAAAAGAAAATTATCTCTATTTCGTCGTACGCTAGAAATTTAATTTTATTTCAGAATTCTTTTCCAAAATCACATAAGATTATATATATCTATTTGCAAATAAATATCGGGTAACACCCTTTAAAGGATAACACCCGGTTCGGACCGCCCCCACTAGCTATGCCACTCCGTTTATCTAGTATGTGATTGATGCTTAGAATAATGCATAACGAGAAAAAATTTCTGTCCTATTCCATCCCATTCTTCCTTACTAACTAATATTGTAATAAATTTTAGTACTATTTATTACTAATATTAGAACTAGTACTAACTAATATATCCCGTACTACTAATAACAATAATTAATTAAAGCTTGAAAACATAGTATATTAACACACGAAAAAAATCCTAAAACCCCGATTTAAGTTTAAAACAAAATCTGATTTAAATAAAAATATACATAGATATTTTTAAAACAATAATTGTTTTACACCTTAGTTGCTTTTTAAAAGTGTGCATATTCATTCATATGACATTCATAATGCTGATTTTAAAAATAGTGAGAAATGGTGTTTATATTAAGACTTTGTTTGGTTTTAAATGTTTATAAAATATAAAATAAGACTTGTAGATTAATTGCTCTTAAAAGTAAAGTCATCGTCTTGTTTAATTTTATAAAACGCAGAAAAAAAGAGGGGGGGGATGGGAATTAAGTCAATTTAAACCAGAATAAACTAATTTCTATGGAACTTTTAAAAATCAGCTGGCATATTTGCAATTATGATTACAATTCTCTGACAGCTCATATCTATGTGTTATTAACAGTATTTATGTTTTCACTAGTTAGAAACTGGGTTATTTATTAAATTCTAAGTCAATTAAATTTCATTTAAACTAATGTTTGACTAAATAGTCGATTCGGTATTTTGGGATTCAGCATGTTATACACGAATATAAGTGTCATTAAACTAATTAAAAAACACTTAAAAACGTGTTACTTATAATTCAAATACTTTGCTAAATAAATGCGAATTACGGCCAATATTGATCCCACCCCCTCCTCCCTAGGAAAAAAAAGCAAGCAGTTAAAGTCTAATTACTGGAGTGATATATATATTTTTAACACGTTCGCTGCCTGTCGCCCGAAAGTGCGTGGTATGGCGCCAACGTTAAGGGGCCACTCATGCGCCAGTGCGGTATGTGGGGTGATGTCCAATAGCCAGTCACGCGCTGGCGCGGGAAATTCTTTTACTGATTCTTTGTTATAAAAAGTAAATCGGCTTCTGAGAAAAACCCACTTCTACAGTGCGGCATTATCTTTCATCACATCTTTACGTAAGCGGCAGCGAACGTGTTGTCTTTTTTGCACACAGAGAGAGTTTATTAAATCGGATTTAAGTCTTTATGTTAAAGGTTTACTTTCTGTTAAACTCTTTTTTTTTTTTTTTTTTTTTTTTTTTTTTTTTTTTTTTTTTTTTTAATTTGGATGGTAAAAATAATGAAATGTCTGATTTTGTGAAGGGGCCTATTATTAAATGAATTTTTTTCTTAAATAGGCCCCAAATTTTGTTTTAATTGAGCCTGATTACGTAAATTTACATTCAAAATTTAGAGTTTTACATATTTAGATCTGAGACCAGGGGTGCAACAATATAGGCACCAGCAGAGTCAGTCACGCGCCACTAAAATTTAATAGCATTCTAGCAAGTAATGTGTACAAATTATTAGATGATACAAAACGAAATAAATTTTATAGTAATAGCATAGGAGCAACTAGAGGGAACAACTGGCGCAAAGTCTTTTAAAGAGAAACTTTGTGAAATATGCTTTAATTTATTTTTCTTCGGAAATGCATGAAAATAGCAGCTGTTTTGTTATTCAGAAACTGTCTAATTGCACTCAATTTTCTGTTTTTTAAAAAAATGCAATAGATCGTTTATAGCAAGCTTTCAAAATTGACATTTTTGAACACATTCCCCGACGAATGCAGAAAAACCGGTAGAAACGCTGGAGGAAAAAGGGTGATTACGTGATCGAAATAGCTAAGCGCTGGACAGGTAATTTACTTACATAAAATGGAAAATTAAGTTCGATTCGAAATCTATTCCATAGTCAGGCCTTCCAATTTTATATCTTTCTGTTAAAAATGAATTTGTATATGCGTCAAAATGTATTGCGCTTGTTGAGAGGAGCTGTTAAGAACTCCCTAGCCGTACCTTCCATTCCACATTTTATCACATCTTTTCAATATTGGAAGGTTTACGGGAAGTGTAAATTATAATTATCATCTATTTGGGATCTTCGAAATCAGCCTGCGTAATTTTTGTCATAAAATATTAATAACTGTAAAAACCATTGATTTACAGCATAACTATTTAGTTTCTTACGTACGCCAAAACCTTGTGTGATTTTTTTTTTCAAATTGATTATTTAGAGAAGTGAAAGAATATGGTTTATATATATGTATATATTTTTTTATTACATTTTATTTTCGAAATGAGTAATTTTAATATGACGGAAAAGGGAGGGGTCTTCATCTGGTATTTTATTTATTTATTTATTTATTTTACAGTCATTATCGTCCAAACTCTTCAAAATTTTTTGGAATTAAAACATATTTTCACAGTTTTTGACAAGCAATCCAGAAAAAATATTGATATTTACTAATAAAATGGCTGGTATAAAGATTTTTTTCATTTGGTATATTTAAGTCATTAAGAAATAATATATGTTTATTTTCAATAACAGGAAATTTGAAATGGAGAAGGAATATGGCTACCCAGTTTCATTTTTGAAGTACGGTGGAGGAGTAGACTTGGAATTATCTACTATCCAGTGGCAAAAAATATCTCAATGGTCTGCGACATATAGACGGCAGAAAATAATCCATAGGTAAAATGTTTTGCAGTTGTAAAGTTAATTAAACACTTACTTGTAACGATTTTATTCGTTTTATTCACTTCTATTAATTACTAACTCAAGTTTTTGGATTAAGTAATAAAGCGTTAAATGTAATAGAGAGCAAAATAAATATTCATGAAAAAATAATCTACAAAGAAGAAAAAAAAAATCTGTAACACCCGTCTACATTCTTTAACTTTCTGGCAAATGGCTTGTTATATGAATAATAATTGCAACAAATAGTGGATATGACTGAATATCAGCACTTTTTTGTTGCATAAATACTAATCACAGTTTATTTTTTTAATTTTTCAAAAAGAAATACAATCAAACACAAATTAAAGTCGATATTTGATTTTTTTTTATTAACGGCTTGATACATTTCTTATAATATTTCAAACCCATAATTCTTATGATAAAATAATGACTTTTAGTTATTACTAATAGCATAATTTTATTTGTAGGTACTTTAAAATTCACACATAATTCAGCTAAAATGGCGTCTCAGTATTATCATTGTTATACGCATACTTTTTATTTATTTCTAGTTAGAATTTAAAAGAAAAAAACTTTTTAACCTCTCCTCCATTCTCCAAGTAAACAGAGTTATTAAATTGATTTCTTTTCCATACCCTGCTCTTCATTATAATTACAGATTCACTGTCGTCAGATGCTACTCACGGCAAATTTTCCTGCGACTTGTAACTTCTGGTGTTTACGGGTGCGCGGGACACAAAAATATTAAAATTTTATTAAACAGTTTTATTGCATTAAAAATATTCTTCTTAAAATGACGTTTAAAACCTTTAACAATAAAACATTGTTTCTTTTTTTACTGAATTAAGAGATTTTTTTTTTCGATTTGGTTTCTTTCTAAAATCTAGCTTTCAAAGCAATCGTTCTCATAGAAATGACTTTTTCCGAAAATACTTTTTTTTCTTGGTGAGTTTTTTTCACCATTTCTTGTATTTAAACTGCGATAACTGAAGAACTGTTAAAGAAAACTTGTTAAAATTTGGAACATGTCTTTTACAATTGTTTTATTTTAATTTTGATTCAGCAAATTTAAAAAAAAATATTTAAATTTGAAAGTATGATTTTAAAAAATTATATTTTTTCAATTTTTTACATTAAATATTTTTAAATTTTATTTAAATTAATATTTTTTAAACTCCTAAATCAGAATTAAATCTTATATATTTCTGTTCATATAAATGAAAAGAAATTCTACGAATAATATTTTGAGTTATAGATTTTAAATTACCCCCACTTTTTAATAACTATTAAATTTAAAAATTAAAAAACATTATGAGAAATTAAGTCACGTGCTTTTGTTTCTAAATGATATGGTAAACCATCAGAAAAAAAATTCAAAATTTTAACTCAATAAATAACAGTTACTTGAAAATATGTGCTTTATTGAGTGAATATATTAAATTAAGGATTTAAGCTCCGACATTTCCATTTTTGTTTAAACACATAGCCTACACTCGGCTGGGTAATAAATGTTCAATCTAATATTAATCCTGTGGTAGTGTTATTTACAGACCTCTTGCCCCCCCTCCCCTTTTAATATTTTTATTATTATTATTCCTTTTTTTTTTACACAGGATGCAGTATCTATTTTTTACTATGCATTTCTACTTTTTCAACTGTTTGTTACAGCTTTTTTAATATGCAGATGCTTCTACTTTGAAAGCAGTTCTGAAAATAAAATAAATAAATTGCAGAAATAAATTGTTACAAAAGTTGAAAAAGTGCATACACACAACAATAGATATCAATTTAAAGTATCACATCCAAAAAAATAATAATATAAACATATTAAAATACAAGTGAGAAATTTTTAAGATATTTCCCCGTGATTTTAAAATTAATATTGGAATTTAGCCACGGTACTGTTGTAGGTTCTTAAGAGTAATGGGAAGGTCCCACACCAGTCATGGGAAAAAATGAAAACACTAATGTAAATTCTGTGGGAGCGTTACTTTCAAATATTTAATTTGGATATTAATATTTTTAAATGATTTTTTGTAGGATAAATGAAGACGATCTACCCAGGGTAGTTTATAACTTTTAGATGTTTTCTTAATTTGTTCTTCACTTACAGAACTGGTTCTGAAATTGAAACTACCCAAATATACATAAAAAATCAATAATTAATGTAGGAAAAAGAAAACTAGCCCAGTTGTAGATCATCTTCATCTATTCTATGTAATATATATATATATATATATATACAGGGTGTTTCTAAATTCATATTCCAAACTTTAAGGGGTGATAGTACACATCAAGACAAACAATATTTAAATAGGAAACCAAGGGTCCCAAAGTCTTCCGGAGGAGATAGGCGCCACTAAAGTTTAGGGTCCAAAAATTCAAATGATTATGAAAAACAGAAAAATTGGTCGATTCGTTTGCGGTTTTCACTAAAATTATTCTTTATGTCAGTATTGTCTTGAAAATAAATTATAAAGATAAATTTCAAAAAATGACGATAGAGGGCGCTTTAGACTTTAGAGTAACGAACAACTATTTTTTACCGTTATTTTTTGCATCTCATTAAAGGTTTCGTAAGCTTAGACTTAAACTTAAATTTTGAGCTCAAAATCTGAATAGTTGGAAGCAGTTAAGTAGCACAAACTTAACTGTGTTCAGAGGGTTTTAAATTCAAATGATTATAAAAAACGGAAAAATTGGTCGATTGATTTGCGGTTTTCACTAAAACTATTCTTTATGTTGGTATTTTATTGAAAATGAATTATAAAGATAAATTTCAAAAAATGCCGACAGAGGGCGCTTTAGACTTTGGAGTAACGTACAACTATATTTTACCATTATTTTTCGCATCTCATAAATTTTTTTTAGAAGCTTAGACATAAACTTAAATTTCGAGATGAAAATCTGAATCGTTGGGAGTGGTTAAGTAGCGCAAACTGAACTGTGTTCAATGGGGGTGGGGAGGTTCAAATTTCAAATGATTATAAAAAACGGAAAAATTGTTCGATTCGTTTGCCATTTTCGCTAAAACTATTCTTTATATCAATATTTCCTTGAAAATAAATTTTTAAGATTAATTTTAAAAAATACCGTTAGAGGGCGCCTTAAACTTTAGAGTAGGCAACAACTATTTTTAACCGTTATTTTTTGTATCTAATTAAATGCTTGTAAAAGTTCAAACTTAAATTTTGAGCTCAAAATCTGCATCGTTTTGAGTAATTAAGCGCAGAAATTTGAAATGTGTTCGAGGGGTGGGGAGGGTAACATTTTAACTCCTGAACACTGTTTAGTTTCCGCTTCTTAACCCCTCCATCGATTTAGAATTTGAGCTCAAAATTTAAATCGAAGCATTTGCAAGCATTTAATTAGATACAAAAAATAACGCTTAAAAATAGTTGTTGGTTACTCTAAAGTTTAAGGCGCCCTCGATCGGTATTTTTTGAAATTAATCTTTAAAATTTATTTTCAAGGAAATATTGACATAAAGAATAGTTTTGGGGAAAACGGCAGACGAATCGACCAATTTTTCCGTTTTTTAAAGTAATTTGAAATTTGAACCTTCCCACCCCCATTGAACACAGTTCAGTTTGCTCTACTTAATCACTCCCAACGATTCAGATTTTCATCTCAAAATTTAAATTTATGTATAAGCTTCTAAGAAAATTTTATGAGATGCGAAAAATAATGGTAAAATATAGTTGTACTTTACTCCAAAGTCTAAAGCGCCCCCTATCGGCATTTTTTGAAATTTATCTTTAAAATTCATTTTCAATAAAATACCGACATAAAGAATAGTTTTAGTGAAAACCGCAAATCAATCGACCAATTTTTCCGTTTTTTATAATCATTTGAATTTAAAACCCTCTGAACACAGTTAACCCTTTGCTTACGGGGTTGGGATATATGTCGTCCCAGAGACTATTTCTTTATTGTTTTCGCACCAATTTTTGAAAACTAGTCCCTATCATAAACTAATACTAGTGTAATTTCACGAGATAGCTAATACGAAGAATTTTTCTTCTAAATTGTGGTACGAATGAATATAAAAATAGTTGCCAGTTCTACTCCGTAATCTAAATGTTAAGTTTGTGCTACTTAACTGCTTCCAACTATTCAGATTTTGAGCTCAAAATTTAAGTTTAAGTCTAAGCTTACGAAACCTTTAATGAGATGCAGAAAATAACGGTAAAAAATAGTTGTTCGTTACTCTAAAGTCTAAAGCGCCCTCTATCGTCATTTTTTGAAATTTATCTTTATAATTTATTTTCAAGACAATACTGACATAAAGAATAATTTTAGTGAAAACCGCAAACGAATCGACCAATTTTTCTGTTTTTCATAATCATTTGAATTTTTGGACCCTAAACTTTAATGGCGCCTATCGCCTTCGGAAGACTTTGGGACCCTTGGTTTCCTATTTAAATATTGTTTTTGTTGATGTGTACTATCACCAATTAAAGTTTTTACCATGAATTTAGAAACACCCTGTATATATATATATATATTAAAATCAAAGAGAAAAATTTGAAAATAACGCTCCCTTAGAACTATTATTAGCATTCTTGTTCCTTCTTCTGAATATTGAAATAACCTCTTAAGATAATTTTGTGAAACCATTTCTACAAATTACTTTTGTATTTTCTTCAATAATTTATTTTAATGCTTATACCCATGTTGAATGAATCTTTTTCTTTCAGGTATTTGATGTTGATCAACCCTGTGTTTGGTACAAACTACAACAAATCAATTGGCGGATAATAATAATGCTGAAATTGAACAAAACTATTGGATTTTGTAAATAAAAGTAAATGACACACTGTGTAAAAGAAAATAAATTGTATACATAAATATTATAAGTATGTATTATGATATAGTGTGTTAATGTAATTTAATCGTTGTAATAAATATCTTTTTTATATTTTATTTGCTTGTTTTAAATATGTCTGAATCATAATGATATTAATTTATTTTTTAAACGTTCCAAAACATTTATATTTTGAATTTTAATATGATTTTCCAACCCTCTCCTTAACAATGGAGAGCTTTGATACAATTTTAAATTTTTTTAAGCATGAATGTATAAATTTAGTCTTGACTATTTACCAATGTGGAATTAAATTACATTTTTCATTTTTATTAATTATTTTTCGCGTTATAAGCAATTTTGCCCACGACAACTAGTTTTTTACTTTTTTTGATCTGTGTGGAAAATTAAAGCTTGTTTTTAAGATTGTAAGCTATAAACTACATATCAATTCTTGTAAGAATAGCATAATACCACATTTCCATAAAAAAAAATCTATAAATAAAATAAAAAATACAAAAGCGGTGATTTGCTAGACAGTGGCATTCTAAACATTTAACTGAATGTAAGAAAATTTAGATTTGTGTGTTGAGAAAGAAAATAAAAATCCTAATTTCCAAGTAAATAACAAGAATATCAATGTATATAATTTTAACCACTTTTATTAATTTTACTTTATCTTTTAAAAATTTATGTGATTTGTATTCTCTTTACGCCCTTCTGATCCTTTAGTTTTTATAATTATGACTTTCAAACAACAAAAGAAGTGTGAAATAATTTTTCGTCTGTCAGTATTCTTGAATTATTTGTTAATATTTAATAAAACTTAATAAATTATTACAATTTAATAAAAATAATGTAAGATCTATTAATTATTTTAAGTTATAATAGTTTATAGAAATGTAAGAAAGAAATTTAATATTAGCATTTTATTTTATCAGATATCATCTCACATTATCATAGCGGTCACAAATGTACCGTAATTTCGGGTGTATAAGCCGCAGCTCAAACAATTCTTTTTCGACCCAGAATTTTTTTTAAAACAAATATCACTAGTCAGATCGCCGTAAATATTTGTCTTCAATCACTAAATAAAATTTCTGGGTCCAAAAAGAATTGTTTGATCTGCGGCTTATACACCCGAAATTACGGTAAACACATTTTTGTAATTTTTTTTTTAATTCTCTATGTGCATACAACTTTTATAACATTTTTATATCTATATTTTAAAATAATATTTTTTGTTATATATTTAAACCTGAAATGTAACAGCAGTAACTGTTTTAAAATAGTGGTATGAAAAATAAATGTATAAAAAGGGGTAGAAGTTGGCAGCTATGTAAGTATAATTGCGCAATTCGACAAAAAAAACTTAACAAATAAAGAAAATTTAACATTTGTAAAAAAGAAATATAAAATATATTTTTTTGTTTTTTTACCAGTATACATATCTTTGCACAACTTGGTGACCCACAAATGGTATTATTAAAATTTTTATCAAATTTTCAATGTTCTATCAAATATCTTATTAAAAAACTTTTTAAATGTATCCTCACATATCTAATATTTTCCGCCAAAATAAATTTTTATAATAACTTAGACTTTGTATTCACTATATATATTCGGCGATTCTGATTAGAGAATAACACATAAAAATATCCCATGTTTTACAGGATAATATAAAACAAAAAAAGACTGTAAAGAGAAACTTGTCTGTTTTAAAATATACAATGGGTATGACAAGAGTTTAAAATGACTATGTTTTAGAAATGATGCTTGGTAAGACACTTTTCTGACGTCATTTCTGAAAAATAGTCATTTTAAACTCTCGTCATACTTATTCTATATTTTTAACAAATAAGTTTCTCATTGGAGTCGTTTGTGTTTTTTTATCCTGTCAAATGTGGGAGGGTATTTTTTTTGGATCATTTTGTATTTTTACGGTATATATACCGTATATTTTATTTACGGTACACATGCTGATTATAACTGCTTTTACGGTACATATACCACACATATAATTTACGGTATATATGTTGTATAAATATTTTTACGGTATACATACTGTATATTTAACATACGGTATATGTGCTGTATAAGTATTTTTTACGGTACATATACCATATATTTAATTTACGGTACAAATGCTGTAAGAATATTTTTTTAAGGTACAAGTACTTTAAATATTTTACGGTACATATACCGTTCAGTTAAATTACGGTACATATACTTTAAATATTTTACGGTACATATACCACAAAATGTTTTAATTTATGTTCAGTTAAATTACGGTACATGTACTTTAAGCATTTTACGGTATATATACCGTCCAGTAAAATTACGGTAAAAGGAAGTGGCACAAAGTTGACGGTATAACCACCGTGTTTTCTGACCAAAATTTTTTACAGTGTAATGTTTAAAATACTTCATTTCTCATATCTAACTTTTAACTTTTTGTATTGAAGTAGAAGTAATAAAATACGTATTAAATTTTAACTTAACAGGAAATTAGCGAAAATCAAACCATGCGTATGTAAAGACTTTTTTTCTCCTTCTTTTGCTATTTTATGTATAATTAACTGAGATTGTTTTGTTGTTTACTGCATTGTTTTAATTAGAAGTAAACTCATTACGAAGAATTCTAATAAAAAAAGGATAACCGTTATCCTTATGGTTTGAAGTATATCTTAACCCTTTCCGGCACACTGTGCTCGATCTGGGATACCTAATTTTAATTCTAAACTTTCAATAGGCACAAATATCATTTTAGTAATATATTGCTTTTACAATAAAAGCCTAAATTAAGGAACTTTAAATATCGAAAAATTTCGTTTGAGAATTCCGGTGTCAGTCGATAATTTCTCATTTAACTAGCAGAAAGGGTTAACGATATTACACTAACTGGGAAAGCTATAATTTGCTGTGTATACTTGATGTAAATTACTACATGTTGCGCATCGAAAAATCACTATCTAATGTATTTTACACATTTACAGAGACACGCAAACGAACTTGATTGCATTACTGTCTATAAACCAGTAGATGTTTGAAGTGCACTTTATAAAATGTCTATGCATTATTCTGGGCGCAGTAATATTTTCCTTATAAAAAATTACGATACAAGTTCAATATGTGCGCGAAGTATATGTACAGACATTTCATGTACCGTAATTTCGTGTAGATAAGTCGCAGCTCAAACAATTCATTTTCAACCCAGAAATTTTCAAGAATAAAATATAACATTTTGTATCGCGGTATATATTTATCTTAAATTACTGAATGGATTTTCTGTGTCGAAAATGAATTTTTTGAGCTGCGGCTTATCTACACGAAATTACGGTAAATAGGTTCTTTGGGATATCTGGCCCCTAAAATAATTAAATCCATCTATAAACAAGTTGGAAATTGCCCATAAAGCGTAGCAAATGAGGCGCGTTCATATGCTAACAAAGTTTTTAAAATATTCAGATCTTACGTTTATAATAGACAGTGTTTGGATATAGTGCAGTGGTCGAAATCTTTTTTGTGTCCCTGTAAATATACAGGAATAGTAACTGTTATTGCCCCTCAGCAACGTATATCATATTCATAAAATGTGAAATAGTTAAATATAATTAAAACGCGCACCAAACGATGTCCCCCCTATACCATTATGTAACGGAATACTTTGTTGTGACCTTGTAAATCAATAACAAATGTTCTTTGCACCACAGTTTGTGCAAAATGTATATTTTAATGTGTACTTTATAGATTCATATCAAGTTCATTACGTTCGAATCAGTGTAACACCATTAAAATGAATTTGAAAGTTTTCCCCCCATTGACCGCAATGTAACGGAATAATTTTGATTGTCTCTGTAATTGATCTATTCATTCGATTTTCATAAATTTTGAAATGACTCGACAAAATTATGTGATAATTATATATTTTAAATTTCAAAAGATTAAAATGCTTTTGAAACTATTCCGCCCTTTGACATTAATATTATCGAATACTTTTGATTGTCCCTGTAATTGATCTTTGCATCTGATTTTCATAAAATTTGAAATGACTCGACAAAATTATTGAATAATTTTAAATAATAAATTTCAAACGATTCGGTTGAATAACTTTTGCGTTATTATATGCGGACGGACAGACGGACGGTCTGAACGACTTCTATGGGTGCTAAGTATGTACATTATTAAGAACGCATCAAAAAATTCGATTACCCACTTAACTGATTTTCCCGCACTTCGTAGGGGCAAGAAAGGTTTGTTTGATCCATCACTTAATGTGTTTTGACACCACTAATTTTTTTTTTCAATTACAATTTCATACTATTTAATGGCGAAAATGTTGAGATTAATAATTTAGCTTCAAAAAAGTGGTGTTTATCCCATATTGTAATTTATTGTACATAAAAAAAGAAGCAGTTAAGTAGTTAATACACCTTTTTCATAAAAAAACGTAAAAATTGTGCATACCTGGTGACCATGGTGCAACAACTAAATTCTTAATAGCATAGTTACAGAGAGCATACATTATACCAAGTAAAAATAAAATAATTTCACAAAATCTTCTATATCTCATAATCGCAACATTTTTTAAAGCATAATTAAAAACTCTTTCGAAATTGAAGAATACTAATAGATAACCTATGCTACACCTATAAAATTAAATACACATTTAATATTTTTTTCTTATCGTTGAAAACTTGTCAATTTCAAGGAAGAAATTTAGAAATGTTGTTACATACGTATATTTCGAAATAGTTTTATAAGTTCTTTTCATAAAAAATTGTCTTTTCACAAATTCGTTTTTAACCCATTAAAACAATGTGGTACAACATTCTACCAGATGCGTTTTAACCATTGTTCTGTTTGAATACCAGTTAATTTGATCAGAAACATTAATTTTATTGCATGTATTAAACTTCGAGATAAAGTGAAACAAAAATTCCCCATTTTGATAAAACTCGTGTCAAATGCAAGTTTTTCTTTTTAAAGAGAAAAATAATTTCGGCTTTAATGGGTTAGGCTTTTGCGACGCTGTGCATTTCCATGGTGAGTATGTTTAAATGAATCGTTGACACCAGAATTCTTGTACAGATTTAGTAGACATTAAGAAAAAGCTACCTCCCTCACCCCCACCCCCTCCCTACCACTCGTAATTAACGGTAAATATCTACACAAAAATTCTGGTGTCACTGTGGATTTTCGGAAACAAGTTGGATGTTCGATGTACTGAAACACATACACACACACACACACAAAAAAAAAAAAAAAAAAAAAAAAAAAAAAAAAAAAACATTTTAGTAGACGGTGCCCCCCCCCCCCCCCAAAAAAAAAAAAAAAAAAAAAAAGGAAAGAAATCTAATTTTAAGAGTTCTGGCGACAGTAATATTTAGTTTAAACTTTACTTTTATAAGTTACGGACATTAGCAAGCTTTTATTTTTAATTAAAATTGTTTATGAATTCTGGTGTCAGTTCATCACTTCATCATTTTACCAACAGAATTATTTTGCGCCGGAGAGGGTTAAAAGAAATTAACCTCTTCAGACCTGAGCATAAAATAACTCTACAAATATATATTTATTGATTTTGCACAATCGAGAAATGACACCATAGATGACAGAAAGAGTCATTTTTATGAAATCAGTATTTTAGGGGACTGATAATTTACGCTTACATATGCAGGTATAAAAGTAGTAATCCCCTCAAAACACTAGTTTAACTATCTATACTAATAAAATAACAAATCGCTCTGTCTGCGTGTGTGTGTGTGTGTGTGTGTGTGTCTGCGATGGCTAGCAAAATCTATGGGACGTACGAAGCTCAAAATTTTTATGAGAGTAGCCCAATATCTCTCCTGATGCACCTGAGCTTCAGAATTTCGAAATTCTATTTATTAACTGAGTAATTAATTAAATTCCAAAGATCACTCTCATAAAAAATCGCCTTTTTTCTTCTTTTTTTTCTCTTCATTTAGTTATGGTTGGTTGGTTGCATAAAATTTTCGCATAAATAATTTAAAAAGCTGGAACAGACCTTTAAAATTCATAGACTGGCAAACTGTCAGTTTAAATAATGATTTTTTATCACAGCGGTTGCAAACCATGGAGGAAAAAGATAGGTGGTGGTGAAGTAAACCGAAAAAAGAGTTGCAATATTAAACCATTTATCGCTCAAATATTAATGTCCCAAACAAAAGCATGTGGAAGGGATTTTGTATTAATAAGACGAATTGAAAGAATTGAATAACAGCTGAAGCGTATTTTATGAAGAAATAGTAATTTTTTAAAATGGTCTTTTTTCTATTATATTATTTATTTTTAAAAAATGTTTGCTTTTAAAATAATTGAAATTGATAAATTCGAAATAATTTAAATGTCAAAATAAAATTAAATAAAATATTGAAAACATTTGATTTGAACTAAAAATTGTATTACTAAAAGCTTTCTTTTTTTTTCAGAACTTTTTAATACTTTATAACGTAGATGAAAATATGTTTTTAATTTAACAACATATTAATAACTCTATGTCAATATATAAAATATATTTATGAAAACATTCTTTTAAAATCATGCGCGAAAACTTAAATAACAAATATTAGTCTAAAATATAGATTTCAGTGTGCAGACGATTTTAAGACATTAACGAAAGAATGTTAACTTTTCAAGCAAAATCTTAAATGATGCTTCTATATTGATATTTCAAAGTGACGGCTAGGTTACATTTATGTTATATTTAAGTTACGGTAGGGTAATGTTAAGTCGCAGTTAGGTTACAGACAGATTATGGTTATGGTACAAAAGTTTACGGTTAGGAATTTGTCCACAGAGTCAACATTACGCATGCTTTGATTAAAAATATACACTTTTGTTAAATGGCTCTGAAATTATAATACTATATACCAATCTTTTATCATCGCGTATCGATTCATTCACGGTATAGTCGGATTTAAGAATGATATAATTAGTTTGAAATTCAAAATTTTTCACTTGGGATTTCTATGCGAAAAAAATAATTAGTTACGTGATTTAACAGTGATTTTTACGGGTAAATATCAACACTTTAACACGAAACTAACGCAATCGTTGGATACATGTTCCCTCCCGTGTTTCTCATTGCTCATTTTAAGTATTTCTAGAGCTTAATATTAGTTGTTGTTTTTAAAACCGATTTTTCACAAAGTCAGCTGCGACGTATTTCAGACAATGCATTTCTGCATGCTTCCAGTTATTGATAAAATCATACAAATTTCAAGTTCGTTTAATATTGTTAATACGGACCCGGGCAACGCCGGGCGGGTCAGCTAGTCAATAATATAAATTTACGAAATAACAAAATTAAGGTCTGTAAACAAGTAAATGATCAGCAAATCCTCAAATTTTTTTATTGTACAGCATTTAAGTTAAATAATCATGAAAATTTCTTACTTTCTTGACCACAATCTCTTTAAGGTGTTTTTGAAACTCGGATGAAAATGATATTTATTTTATGAGGTAATATTCATCAATGCTGACATTTATTGATTTTGTTTTAAAGCAAAATACATTCAGCTGTAGAAAAGTAAAGTAAAAATGCAAAAAAATTGAACAATTCAGTGTTTGTGAATAAAAGAATGGAGGTACACATTTGTGTACCTCAGGTCTGAAGAGGTTAAGATAACAAAAAATTGAACCTCCTCCCTGATTTGTTAGCACGTCATACGGACAAAGTGTTTTTTCCAGTCATGATTTGCTCGTACCACATACGTGCAAATGATTTCAAATCATGATGTATTATTCTCACCAGTGAATTTTTAGTGTAAATTTTATCTTATTTAATCTGAATATTTGCCTTATTCAGGCCGGCAAAATTTTCCGTTTTGTAAAATCAGAAATAAAAGATTAAAAATTCTGTAAAAGACGCAAAAATATGCGTTATTTAAAAGTTTTTTTTTCCAAAAATATTGATTAATTAAGAGGTTAATTAAAAATACATTAACTATTGGTGTTTTATAGCAACATAATGAGAATGTTAATAATAAAAAGAAAATCTATAGTCCTTTTATGGTTTCATATTTATAAATAAAAAAAACTATAATATTTTTGAAACAAGAATCCTGAAAATATAAAAATTATAATTTCCATTAATTTCAAATATGTGTGGTAAAAAAAATTTGATGAAAAGAAATTAAAATTCAATTGCTTATAAAAACGGGTTAAATAATAATAAATTACTTCACAATACAAAATTTCTAAAACTGAAAAGCTTTTACAATCTTTTAGACAAATATGTATATTTTTTATTTTTCTGTACATTTTTAGCTTAGGTGAAGGATGAAAAATATACAGCTTAACAAAAAGGAAATGTAATTCTATTTTCACTATTGTTGGTGTGATATTTTATCAAAAGGATCTTTTGTTATTTTAAAAGCATAAATTGAATTGCCTTTCAAAGGGATATTTATAAATAAATTTAAATTGGATACAAAGTAAATAAAACATTAAAGGAGAAATTGTACTTTTGGTTAAAAATGATTTGTGGAATTTTTATATTTATGAATGTGGTACATTTAGAGGTAATATTTTTCAAATAGAATTTATTTTTGCGATGCATTATTTTACTCTTGTTAATGTAGAGTTTCATTAACACATTTCTTTATTTATTGTGTGTTCTTTGATGTAATAGGTTTCTTTAAAAGGTTTTAAATTTTGCTTCATAGTTTCAAATTCGATTAAAATATTTGGAGAGCATTTTAAAAATCAATATATGCATTTGCAAAATTCAATACCGGAGAGGGGGGGGGTGAATTATTTGTGAAGGTAGCATGTCTTAATCGAACAGATAAAACAGAGATCTTCCATTGTTTTTTTATTTACTTGTTCATTGTTTTGGAAGGGGGAAGGTTCTCCTTCTGAAATTTCTGAAGAAGACGATTGCAGTTACAAAACATAATAGTTTATTATTCTTCCTTTATGAATGTGAAAGTAATGTTTAGTAAAAAAATTATAATAAATTTTATCATTTTACTATACATATTTTATCATTATTATATATATTATAAATTATATATAGAAATATTTCATATTTATAATTACGTATTATTTAATTAGAGACAACATTGCATTGTAATTTTTTTCACTAATATTGTGAAACATTTTAGCTCGCCAAATTTTAGTATTTTCTAACTTTTACACAAATATATGTTAGTTTGTTAGATTTTACAGAACCTTATGAATTTTGATGCTTCAGTTCACTCGAATTTTAAAAAAAAACTGATTTTGTATACGTAATAACACTATAGGCTGTTAATAAAAACATGTTTCTATATTAGTAGAAGAGAGTGGGGATGAATGGGACAATTTTTACATTTTTACTAATAACTTTAGTTGTATACAGTTGTTAATTTAAAAAGTATTACTTAAAGAATACTTCAGCATTTAGCAACTTGTTGACATACTAATTTCAATAAACAATTGTTTTTTTAATTAATAATAATTTTTTCTAACATCCATGCATATTGTCCCATTCATCCCCACCATGGGGATGAATGGGACAGGTAAGAAAAATATTCTAAACACATTTTATTTTACTACATATTGGCAGCAGCTAACATTAAATGACAACAGTCCTTTGGTTCTGGCAGTCCCCAGAATTCTAATCTTTGGTAGTTTCACAACAACATCCCTCAGATTAACAAAATAAATTTCTGGTGGATTGGTATGGTAAAATAAGGAATTATTATCCTTTTTTCTCAAGAATTGAACTTGAAGGTTATCATTATTGTTCTTTAAAACCCTATGATAAATATTTTTTTCCACATATCTTTGATAGGGAGAAAGTCGTCTTCTATTATATTATCCAAGCTGCAAACTTGGTGGTCTGTATCACTTGAAATCATGTTCAAATCACTTTCATCTTCACCATGAAGTGATACATTGTCAGATTCATCACTACTGTCCATATCTTTACTAAAAATGATTCTCGAAGGTAGGCACTTCATTTTTCTTGGTTTCTGTTTTTTATAATATCCTTTTTCAATTATTGTTTTTCTTGTGTATCGGTTAGGACGAGACAGTGGCCTGGTTTTCTCCTTTTAACTTTTAGGTAATGACGAAATGTAATTTTATTTAATATAGAATAGAACTAGGGATGAAATGTACAGTCCAATTCATCCCCATAAACACTGTCCCATTCATCCCGATAGTCACATGGTTATATAAAACAGAGATTAGGCTTAGTAAGCACTGTCAATATTGTTCATTTGCATCATAAGTATAACAAGAGACTATATCATTTTAACATTAAAAAAATTATAAGGTTTTAAGAAGGTTAACTATCAATTAAATACTAAAAAGGTCAAACAAAAAAACTTTATTTGGCTCTTGAAAAATACACTTTGTACAATAGCTTATCTTCTGCTATGGATATTGCTTTGAAACTATGTCTGTTGAATGACCTCAGTACTGCCATCAGTCAAGTAAATTATCAAATTATTTATGTTTGGGGAACATTCATAAATTTCTGTTGTCCCATTCATCTCCACTCTCCCCTACCCCTAAATTGTAAGTATGGCATAGGTGCCAACCTAACATGGATTATCCGTAATACGTGGGTTAATTTGACCCTGGTTTAATGAGTTTCGAACCAGAAACTTTTCAAAGAAATGAAATTAAGTGTGTTCCACTAACAATCTTGAAATTAAATAAATAAAGATTCATGAAATATATTTTCTGGTTTGAAATGACGTTAACCTAGATCAAACTAATCCATGTATTACGGAAGATTAGTTGAAAGTTGGCAGCTGTGTTGTAAGTATGGAGATATTTCTGACTGCTACAATCAGGAATTAGTCAATAAAGACCTTGTGTGAACAACTACAATCATTAAACCCAACGTTTAAACACACAATATTTAAAATCACATAAACATACGTATACGTTTCGCGAGTAACTGGGACTCGCTTCCTCAGTTATAAAATGTTTAAAATACCCCCCCCCCCCCCAACTATTAACAAGTCAGAAACCAAATGATTGCAAACACAGAACCAAAATGCCACCAAGTCTCAATAACCAATAGAATTAAACCGGAAACAAAGTTTCGTGACATAACAAATACAACCAGAAAGTTGAGATGTACGATACGCTAGATAAATCATTAACCTTCCGTCTACCAGACAAAACACCAATTTATCTACGGCAACACCTAATTTTAATTCCAAACTTGCAAACGGCACCAGTAATATTTTAATATAATTTTGCTTTTACAATGAAAGCTTAAATTAAGGAATTCGTAATATCTAGACAAGTCCTTTATAAATTCCGGTGTCAATCGACAATTTCTCATTTTACCATTGACACCAGAAATATTGCTGTCGGGTCCAATGGACCCGTCTGGTAGACGGAAGGTTAACCAAGGAATGTACTTTATTGATATGGAGTGAATTTTTTGTAGCACTTCTATTAAAAATTCTCATGACACAGTACACGCTTGCTATCCGTCTAAAGTAGGAGTGTTCCTACTGAAATTAGATTTTATTTCTACTAAATGTCAGAATTATTTTACAGAAATAAAAGAATATTTGTTAAATTGTAAATCTAATAGCAACATTTCTTACATCGCACTCCAGCTTAATCTTGCAATGCTATATTTGTTGCAATTTTGAATTCCAGGTTCTATGATTTTTAGTCGATATTTATGCATAAAATTTCCATAAAACAAAGACATTTTTATTATAACTTGAACCCTTCCACTATTTTTAATGCATAGTTATTTAATTTCCTTTTCTTAAGAAGAAAACGTGAAAAACACTTTAACTGATTAAAAGTTATCCTAGCGAAATAGATAATTAAGAGCAATTTAAGGTAATTGAGTTTAACCTGCTGAGACACCCAATTTTTTTAACACCATTTTTTTAACACCCAAAGACTACGCAGTGTATGATAGGTTTTTACTTTGCCACCAATAAATATAAATAATGATCGTCACCTTATTTAGTTGGAGACAATTTTTACAAAATCTCTGTTAAAATAAGTTTAAGATTACTCTTTAAATATAGTGGTGTCACTTGTAAAATACCATACGCACTCTGAGTTTATCAAGCTCATCGCGCGTCTTCCCGGTTTTTTTTTCGAGGTAAAACCGTTTTGTAAGGCTCAATATTTCCGTCTCTTAAAACCTTAGTTTTCAAAGTTCATATATTGTAAAAATAAAAGCAATAAAATACATTTTAAAATCATTCAAAACATAGTAATTCTAATTTCATTCAGAAAATTGGTGTTTAAGGGATTCTTCAAATTTTACGTGAAATTGTTTCGAATCGAAATTTATAGCAGTCAAATATACTTTTACTTAAATATTTACTATTCTTAATACTCAGTAAATTAAGTGAAGAAAGATATAATAAATTAATGGCAAACAACAAGCGCAAATGTTGGCAGTTATGTTATTTGTTTTATGTTAATTGTTTATTACCACTAGAATGACGGCGAGGGGCCACTTTAGCCCCTACCCAAAGGAATTTATTTTGGTCCGAACCACAAATTTCTTTGCAAAATAAATTTAAAACAAACAAATGGAAAAAGGGGTCACTAAAGTAACATAAACAATTTTAAATAAAATGTCTGGTATAAAATATTTTTATAAAAGCTGAATAAACATCTCCGTCTTTCTAGTGTTAAATATGTTCCTATGTAAATAAGTGTATCTCATAATAGTTTAACCCATTAAGGCCGGGATTATTTCCATCTTTAAAATGCAAAACTTGCATTTTACACCAGTTTTTTAATGGTTTTTTTTTTACTTCAGCACGAATTTTCAGTCATAAAATAAAGAAAAATGTTCCCTTTAAAAATTACTGGTGTACAGAAAAAAGGGTTAAAAAATTTTCGGTACCACATCGTACCGCTCTAATGGGTTCTGTTGCGAAAATTTATATTATTATTACTGATCAATGTACAATATAATTCCCGACAGTTTATTTAAAAATCATTCTTTAAATAAGCTAAAAAACTTTGTAAAATCACCATAAAAAGAAAATTAAACAGGACGCGTTTCGAGCTACAACAATAACAGCTAGTCATCAGTTAATCACAACACGTATCACAAGGGACAGAGTCGAAGTGTGGGACACGTGTTGTGATTAGCTGAGGACGAGCTCTTATTGTTGTAGCTCGAAACGCGTCCTGTTTAATTTTGTTTTTATGGTGATTTTACAAAGTTTTTTAGCTTATTTATCAATTTATTGCCAGTGATTGCGGTGTTTTTCCATAGCATTCTTTAAATGTGAGAAAACACTGCTGACGTTAGTAGATAGTGCCTCATGTGTCAGTCGCTGAAGATATTCGATCCTTCGCTTTGCAGGATTGGAAATTTTACAGTGGACTCTCAAAACTAATTTTTTTTAATATTCAATGATTTTTTTTAAAAAATTCTGGAAATAGTAATACCATAATTTCGGGTGTATAAGCCGCAGATCAAACAATTCTTTTTCGACCCAGAATTTTTTAAGAAACAAATATAACTAGTTAGATCGCCGTAAATATTTGTCTTCAATCACTAAATAAGATTTCTGGGTCCAAAAAGAATTGTTTGATATGCGGCTTATACACCCGAAATTACGGTAGCATATATATCTCTTATTTCACAATTTAAAAAAAAATAAATTGAATAGTTTTTGAGATACAGATTTTTCTTTTTTTAAATTAACGAAAAATGACAATATTTCAAAATGCTCCATGCGAAATTCTTTATGGCCAATTTTTCTGATTTTCTGTTTAAAATACTCTCTATGTATGTGTTAAGAAAATGTTACTAAGCATTTTTAGTACATTACTTGTAAAACATTAAAAAAATGATTTTAAGATAATTCTTTTGTATTTTTCGTTAAAAAATCATTAAGAATTCCATATAACTGAAAATTTTAAAATTTAAATGAGTCTAAAAATTTTTATTTTTAGTAACATTTGTTAACACATACATAGAGAGCATTTTAAGCAAAAAATCAGAAAAATTGGGCATAAAGAATTTCGCATGGAACATTTTGAAAACATGAAATCGACGAAAAAATTCATTCTGAGAAAAAACAGGTTTTAGTAATTACAATGATTATAATTGCTTAATATTTTCCTACTGACACAGTTTCAGCTATATATAAGGAATATAATATAATTTCTATCTTATATGTAAGTGTTTTATGATTTTATGGTAAATTCACATAAAATATGTGGTTTCGACAGTAATTCATGCAAAGGACGTGATGTATCTGAATTTAAAAAAATCTTCTCAAAAATAACTTTTTGTATTTTCTAATGATTTTTTAAAATTTTTCTAGAAATATTCATGGTATAAATACCTCTTATTGGACAAACTTTTGTTAAATATATTAATATTTTTTTTATTTTACGCTAAAAATACCGGGGAAAAAACAATTCCTCTAAATACATTATAAACAAACGCTAAAAGAAACAGTTAAAAGTTAAAGTTAAAGTATTGATTTGCGAAATCACAAAATTAATAAGTATTCAGTGCAAAATAATAACATTTTGTAAGGTAAAACTAAAAACTAGGCTAAATTTTACGGATGCGAATCGGCAAAAAAGTAAACAAAGGGGCGTGGCAGAAACAGTTGATTGGAGAAAAATGCTTTTAATGCCAGTAAAAATAGTCGAAATTGAAAAGTTCTTTTTGTGTTCAATAGCAGGGAGTTCATATAATGTTATTATGCTAAAAAAAGAAAATTCGACAATTTGATGTTTTTTGCGATTTTGAAAGTCTACTGTACCCTTAACCACTTAACAGTCGCGAACGAGGCATTCACGGGCTGCAAGCTCCACGGCTTTCATTCAAATCTGTTTGATTCCCACCAGTTCTATAAAATAGTGTAATTGTTTTTTTCCTGGTATAATTTTACTTGTCATTAAATAAGATGAATATATTTTTTTTTCAAAAAAGTGGTGGTAATAAGGAATTTGAATTTTTAAACCGTGATTTAATGCGACCATTAAGGAATTAAGACATTTAAACTTAATTATATGAAATACATTAATACTTAAGTTCCTGAAAATCTAAAAACAAGTTATTTATTTGATACATGATGAAAGTTTAGACCATTCTAAAAACTGGTTAATTAGTTTGGTATATTTTAAACCGTAATTTAAAGGGATCATTAAGGAGTTCAAAAGGTGAGTTGCGAATAAGGTGGATGTGACATTAACACGGATGCAAACATTATTCCAAAAATGGCTAGTTTTAACCACTAAAATTTAATAGTATTCTTTGCTTTATTAAATCTGAGAAATTTTGTCCTTAAATAAAACGAAAAATACTTTAAAAATTAAGTGGTGAAAATCGGTCATTTCAGCCGCAACACTTGCATACCTTCATTAATCTATTGTCTGACAGATCCCAGTTATTTACAGAGACACCCAAAAGCATTTTATTGCATTAAGATCTATGGAGAAATGTTTATTAAATGTTTATTAAAAATAATTATGTAAATACTCAGCTCCCACAATCATTGTCTGGGTCGTCCATCGCCCTGTCCGTCTGTAAACTAGCCAAGATAATGCTTTTTCATTTAGTATACCTAATTGTTGCAGCATTTTTACGAATAATTTATTTTTTATTAAAATCGAATCAAAAATTAAAAACATAATAATGAATATTTCTTCTTTCTATTAAATCCTATCAAATGTAATTAATTTAATGGTATCCCATGATAGGAGTTAATTCTAGTTTGTCATGCTGATTACACTATATTTAAATTACGTTACGTGATATTATGTCATATTATTACAATGCTACTGAATTTAGTAAGTATAATTGTAATAAACTTACAATAAATGAAGTACAAACACACCTCATTTTTCACGTTTCACGTTCAATTTCTGAATTGTTTTCCATTTAAATTAATTTAGTAAATTTTAGTGTTCAATATAGCAAGTTTTTAGTGTTTGATATAGCAATATTTTAGAAGAAGAATATTAGAAGAGCCAGGTTTAATGTTGTAACAGAAAGATGCACATACTGGGTGTCATTTGTGACGGTCGTGGGGGTGCGCTGGTTGAATGCAGACATAACTCGAGGAATAAGTTAAAGCCACAGTTTATTTAAATTGTTAGGGCTCAGGGGTAGTGGAGCGTCAGTTCGTCAATTTCGGTAACTAGTCACAATACTAAAAGATTAAACTCATAAATATACTCACAGCTCCGGCACTAGACTCAGTCGGGGCACTTCCAACCAACATCTCACTTAGAGTTCGGATAAACTGCTAGATAAAACTTTTATCAGACAGCCCGTGATTGTAAAACACTCTTTATTATCTAAAATACTCAACGTAACCAAACTATCTCTTACCAACAGCAAACTCCTTGAATAGCTCTGCTCTGAATTAACTCAGTCGGCAAACGCTGCTAACTATCTCCCTTCGAAACTCCTCGCTAATTCACTAGAGGCTAATAATAACTTGCTATAACTCAATCTAGTTCAATTCAATTCACTGCTTCTCACCACCACCTAGCTGGCTTGCGCCGCTACCCACTACCACACTCAAACTCAAAGCTTTTATATGCTGCAAACTGAGGTCGCTAATATTAATTTACATATTATTTCTAACCGCGACATAACTGTAGAACCGAGAAAGACACACACGCTCTAGAAAGTTGAAGTAAAAGAGAGGATAGATGTCGCTTCCACGCTACACATGTTAAATCATTGACGTCACGATCTGACAAAAATGCTAGAGTGCCTTTATCACAAAGGTCACTCCCTCACAATATTATTGTACTAACAATTCACTAGAACTGTTAGAACTAGTGTACTAACTAGTTCACTAGTTCTAACTAGTTCAGCAATCTATTGTCCAAATTTCTTCGTCCTTACTTTTTAGGTCCAGCCCCATGTTGATGAGTCAGTCAGTCAGGAGTTCTCTCTTTATTGGCTATTTCCATGAGTACTTGTAGTGTAAGTCACAGGCTATGATTTTTGGCTACCAGTATTTTAGTACGAAAAAATGTGATTTATTTTATCGGCACATTCTCATTAATTGAATAAGGCCAAGCAGACTTTTAAAAAATAACGGTGGCAAATAAGCAAAGCAATTATAAGGTAATGTGACTTACACTACAAAACCCATGGAACTAGCCTATTACATTAGTGCAGGTTTTATCAGTGCTGTATAGCCGGTAATATTTATTGAAATAAAGTATACTTACTTGTATATATATTGAAAGAACGTCCTAGTTTGCTTAATCTTGTAAAATGACATTTATTCTTATTCCTTGAAAATCTGCTGTATGTAGCTTGTAAGAGTATACATAAAATATGATTTTCATTTCTTAATATAATTTTTAATGTATGTTAAAGAAATATTGAAACCTATGCAGGCAAGTCCAATTTTATGTGTATCTGTCATTCAGAATAATAAAAATTACTTTTTCTCAGCTAATATTTTTTAAATTATAAATCAATGTATCCCATTGCATTCTATAGTTAACTAAAATATCATTTCATATACCATTTTCTTACATTTTCTTTTCATAAGAATTTTTTAAGATATTGCAGAATTATCTTTCTATATTGAAAAAAAAAATCAAAATATAAACATGTGATGGATGTATTAATTTTAAATTAAATAGAACTATTACATTTGCATAAAAGTAAATAATCCATGTTGTGTTAAATAAATGTCATTGCGTGTTTATAAAAGGTGTTTTAAAATTTGTTATTTTATATAATATATTGTTCTAGTATCTTAATTATCAAAACTTTCAAATCCCCCAGTTTATCACATCTATTCTCCGTTATATCGTACTTTAGATAATATATAAATGTTTGAGTTATGGATAAAATTTATTTGAATAAATTAGAAAGGAAAAGGTTACTTAAATCCTATTCTATCTTAGGGAGAAGATTTATTATTTAAGCGGATTTAGGATTTGCTGGCTCGCATTTCCTAGTAAAATTATAATGAATGCATTTAGGAAGACATGGTTTTAAAACTTTTGTAAGTGTTTACAATGGTCCCTCTCTTACATATAAGTCATAACCAAGTTAGCGCAAAATTAATGATATTAAATAAAATATTTTAAAAGCAATAAGTCTGTTTAACCAATTCAAAATACACGGTGTGTTTTTAAATCATGAAAACAAAACCCTAAAGAAAAGAAGAGCTGATACAAATGGCCTTAAATTTCAAAAATATGCTGCCAATGCAATGGGAATTTTATAGGCGTGATTAAAATACCATTTAAATTCAAACCGACAAATGGCGCTGTTTATGCAGTAATGTCAGGAGATGAGCTTGCGCACGACACACACGCATTGACAATAAAAATGTGAAGCACGCATACATTGTATTAATTCTTCAAAAAATATACTCACAATGACTGTGACACTGACACCGAAAGCGGTTAAGCCTTTGCGCTCTGGTGGGTAAATTTCTTCAAAATTCCAAATGTCACATTGGCACCAGTATTTTGCAAACAAAATATTCACCTTATGATTTACACGATAAAAAAAAAAAGGCATTAAGCCATTTTCAAAGAATTTGGTCTAATATTCCGGTGCCATTGTGAAATTTCGGATTTAAAATTAAGTGGTAGAAAATTCAACCAAGCTCAAAGGGTCTTAACGTGTCATTGAAAAACTCTTACGTTAGTTGGAAAGTTCCATATGACTTATTCTCTTTATTTTTATTTCGTTCTATTTCTGAGAAGGTGTTAATAGTACCTTTTCCAAACAACTGCATCTTGTATGTTTTTTACATGCATAATAAACTTTTATGTTTCTCTTTAAAAAGCAACAATTAAGATATTATAATGTTGTTAAAATACGCATGACAGTTGTTTTTGAACCGTGCATAGCTTTTGTAAATGAATGCTTCAGACTTTTTAATACAAAATTATCGATTATGTACTGAGTATAAAAAACACGGCCCTTTTTTGCTTCATTGATATTTTAATTTTAATTTAAGCAGTATATAGGAGCTGCAAAAATAAAACTTTTCTTAATTAAGAATATCAACGGATCTGAAATAAGTAAACTCTATTGTATTATCAGAAATATTCACTTGAAATTAGTTTTCGTGCATAATCATTACTTCTTATGATCTGTTATTTTCTAATATCCTGCATATAAAACGATTTCAACATCAAAAATGTGAAATTCCACAATTTCTATAACTTTTGCAAATTTTATTCATCTCACATATAAAACTTCAATGAGCCTGACTTTGTAATTTATGAGCAGGTTTTGAAATTTTAACTTATTTCACAAGACTTTTTAAAGATTTTATTTTAAATATTTAAATTCCAAGAGTGAACTGAATGAAATTCTTTTATTAAATTCTCGGGAAAAGAGATTTAGCTCAGTGTATTTGTCAATAGCTGGTAAAGATTATTTTGTAAAACATAATAAATTCGGTTATATAAACTATGAGTAATTGGAAAGTGTAATGGAATGTTGTATGAATATCATTCTTTTAAAAGAGCTTTCATGAAACTGCGGTATAATAAGATATAAGACTTTGAAATAAAAATATTACGTCAATAAGATGAATATGATTTATTTCTCTTCAGGTTTTGTACGTACGGATTCTGGATTTTCATGACCAGGAATTTTTTTTTGTGATTCAAATGGCGCTGTATATGCAGAAATGTCAGGAGATGAGCTTGCGCACGACACATACGCATTGACAATAAAAATGGGAAGCACACATATATCGTAATCATTCTTCTAAAAATATACTCAGAATGACTGTGACACTGACGCCGAAAGCGGTTAACTTTCAGCTCTGGTGGGTAAATTTCTTCAAAATTCCAAATGTCACATTGGCACCAGTATTTTGCATATAAAAAATTCACCTTATGATTTACACCATAAAAAATGCATTAAACCATTCTCAAAAAAATTTATCTAATATTCCGGTGCCATTGTGAAATTTCGGAATTAAAATTAAGAGGTAGAAAATTCAGCCTCAGAGCTCAAAGGGTTAATGCATAGCTGCCAAATCCTACGCATTATTCCTACCAAAAAATTGTAGTAAATATTTTCTTACTTAATCGTCAAAATCTTATGATTAAACGAATGGAAAATCTCTGTACAATTTTAGTGGTAGCAAAAATGCGTAAAAGGTGGCAGCTATGGTTAATGTCTTATTGAAAAACTCGTTAGTTGGAAAGTTTCATATGTTGCTTCTTTCTTTATTTTTATTTCGTTCTGTTTCTGAGAAGATGTTACCAGTACCTTTTGAGAACAAGTGCATTCTGTATGTTTTTTTATATGCGTAATAAAGTTTTTTTGTTTTTTCTTTAAAAAGCAACAATTAAGATATAATAATGCTGTTAAAATACGCATGACAATTGTTTTTGAATCGTGCATAGCTTTTGTATATGGATGCTTCAGACTTTTTAATACAAAATTATTGATTATGTTCTAAGTGTGAAAAGCACTAATGTTTGCGACAATGGTATCTTAATTGTAATTTAGAAAGTGTAAAAGAGCTGCAAAAAATAAACGATTCTTAATTAAATACACCAACGGATCTTAAATAAGAAAACTTTATTGTATCATCAGAAACATCTGCTTGAAGTTATTTTTTCCCTGCATAATCAGTACTTCATTTAATCCGTTATTTTCTAATATCCTGTAGATAAAACGATTTAATCATCTAAACTGTGAAATTCCACAATTTCTGTAACTTTCGCAAATTTTCTTCATCTTACGTATAAAACTGTAATGAGGCTGACTTTGTAATTTATACGCAGATTTCGAAATTTTAAACTTATTTCACAAGGCTTTTTTTTTTATTTTATTTTAAATATTTAAATTCCAAGAGTAAATTGATAGAAATTCCTCTTTTAATTTTTCGGGAAAAGAGATTTAGCTCAATGTATTTACCAATATCTGGTAAAGAATATTTTTTCAAAGATAATAAATTGGGTTACATAAACCATCAGTAATTAGAAAGTGTAATGGAAAGTTGTATAGGTATCATTCTTTCAAAAGAGCTTTCATGAAACTGCGGTATAATAAGATATAAAACTTTGAAATAAAAATATTACGTCAATGAATATGATTTATTTCTCTTCAGGGTTTGTACGGGCCCTCGAATTTCATGACCAGAAACATTTTCATTATTAGTATTTTTTCTAGAAAATCTCTGATAAAAAAAAAACGAACTTTCGCGCCTTTGAGCTATATTTATTTTTCTATAAAGAAATGATGGTACTGCACCTGGAAAATATCAGTACCCGTACGAACCACGTTCCTCTATTATGGTATTCCATTAATTTCTTTTATTTTATAAATACATCATTAGGTTTAAATAAAATAATTTACAAAAGTATTGCTTTACTGTCAATATAGATCTGTAAATAGATCGTAATTAACCATATCTGCAAACTATTTTGCTTTTTTGCAACGCCAAAATTTAATAAAACGTTTTGGTTTAATTATTCGGAGTATTAGGGCGATTTAGTAAGGTAAAATGTATCATAAATGAAGCGTAATAGTTGGTAGTTGTGTAACTAACCGCTTATCTGATTTGCTCGTACGTCATACGTGTTTTTGCTAATCATGATTTGCCAGCACCACGCACCTGTATCCATATTACAATCGTGATTTATTTTTCTTCCGAGTAAATTTTTATTGTAAATTTTGTATTATTAAATCTCAGCATATTTCTCATTCAGTTAGGTAAAAATTTTTGCTTTGGAACACCAATGAAAAAGATCAAAAGTTTTGAAAAGACATAAAAAAAGTGGTTTTTATTTTAAATATTGATCAATTTAGTGGTTAACCGTAAATGCAAAATATTTTATTAAAACGAACAAACCTAGGTTGTACCAATATTAGGTAGTTTTATAGAATTTATTACGTCTCAAATATTTATGCGTAGTTTTAATACAGATATTAAAGAAACATTCTTATATGTTAAATATTGTATATTAGTGATGCACAACCTTTTTGCCAGAAAATCGTTTGCCACCAGAATATATGAAAAGCGACGTTTGTTTTACTTAATAGCAAAGTTTCTGACATTATTATAAGGAAAATTTTTCTGAATAAAAATAGTGGTAACATTGTGGCCCGCGGGCCACAGGTTGTGCATCCCTATTGTATATATTCGCAATTATTACGGAAATTTTAAGACAAATTTTTAATATGAGACTTTCATTAAATCTTAGCTTATTCAGACTCGATGTATTATAATAAGATACACATGTTTACAATATTTTTCATGTACATAGATAATATTAAAAAGAAATAAATTGATGCGACAGGCGCCTAACAGATAGCCGAACTAAACAAAACAGCAATTAGTTTCTTAAAGAGCTTTTTTCACGAAATGCGTGTTCATCAAAATTGCTTGCAACAAAACTGGTTAAAATGTTAAAAAAACATATATATATATATTTTTTTTTTGCATGCTACGATATCATTTTTAAAATACAACGTTAGTAAAATATTATTTGCCATGATTAAATTAAATATATGTGCCATGATATGACCAAATGACCAAATATTTGTTTTTTGGTTAATGTGATCTCTATCCATGATCAAGAATAATACAAAGAATTTAATAACATTTATTTTCTCCGTGTCAGATGGCAGCGTTTAACAAAAAAATTAGAATTTGTTCTTCAGAAGGGAAAAAAACTTTGAATTAAAAAAAAAACTTTACATATGACAAACTTTACATATGACCAAACAAAACTTTACATATGATTTAAAAACTTTACATATGACCAAACAAAACTTTAGATATGACTTAAAAACTTTACATATGACCAAATATATGTTTCTTTGGTCAATGTGATCTCTATCCCTGATCAAGAATAGTACAAAGAATTTAATAACATTTATTTTCTCCATGTCAGATTGCAGCGTTTGAGAAAAAAATTAGAATTTGTTCTTCAGAAGGAAAAAAAAACACTTTGAATAAAAAAACTTTACTTATGACAAACTTTACATATGACTTAAAAACTTTACATATGACCAAATATATTTTTCTTTGGTCAATGTGATCCCTATCGCTGATCAAGAATAGTACAAAGAATTTAATAACATTTATTTCCTCCATGTCAGATGGCAGCGTTTGGCAAAAAAAATTAGAATTTGTTCTTCGGAAGAAAAAAAAAAACTTTGATCGAGCTATTATGCAAAATTTACTTTCATTTTTTTAACGAATAATTAAAAATATTAACACGAAAAAGTTGCAGAGTGTTAATCAGATAATATTAATTAATTTAAGCTCATTTAGTTAAAAAATATAGCAATGGAATATATTAAAAATCTAATTGTGTACATATATTACGCGCCGTAAATATAAAATTTTAGCTGAGAATTTTAAATTTATTTATTTTTACTATTCTTTCCCATTATTATACCAATATATAGATTTAAAATATTTTTTTTCCATAAAAATAGAAAAATTTTGCAGTGAAGTATTAAAAAGTTTCCTAAATGCAAATTATCTTGTATGCATCGATTATAGTCTCGTAGCTATTTAATTTTCTGTTTTTACATGGAACTCATTTGATATCATTTTTATAGAATTATCTTTGCTTTGAAACGTATTTAACCTGATTTAAATTAACTCACATTTTACGGTACTTAATTTGGAAGTTCGAACGAATGCAGGGTTCCCAAATGGTCCGCGAAATGAACATCAATATTTTTTAACGGAAAATTTCATGATAAGTTTGTACAGAATTTCCGCTAGAATTAACTTCCAAAGGTGGTTTCAAGGCAATTTCCAAGAAAATCTAAAACTAAAATGTCTCTAAGAAAATTCTTGTGTTCAGTTGGCGGATCATTCGGGAGCCCTGTGAATTGTAATAGTTTTTTTTTTAATTTGACCCAATACTTCAACATTTATTTGGCGATTATAGTTCGAAATAAAATGAAATTATGATAGCATAGTTCTGAAAATGATAATCAATGAAAAAAACGGTGACTTATATAATTTTTTTTCATTCCTGTGAAAATAAAACTCATGATTATGCCTACAAAACTATCGTGATAGCAATGTAATATTAGTGAAAGAAATAATTTGTCAGCTTATGTTTCGGAATAGTTTTACTACATAAAATTTAGGAATATTAACTTACAATTTTACAGATTGTAGTGCGAATAAGAAGTTACGTTGATATTTCATAAATATGTCTTCAACACAGAAAAAGTTTCCGTAACTTTTAACTAGGGATGAGGTTTCCCCGTTTTTGCACATCAGTATTTTATTAGAGAAAATGCTTTTCTATTAAATCACAAAAATGTTCCGATTAAGTCAAATAATACTTTCTCTAAAAAAAATACTAGCGTGAGAATAGGCGGAAATCTAATCTCTACAGTTAATCCTTTAGCGGCCGATATCCACAAAAACCCCCACCAAATTTCAAGCGTAGTGCACTGCGAAAAAAACCGCACGATTTTACGGAAATTATACTGGTATTCAGGACACTAGTACAATTTATTGTTTTTTATCAGTAAAATCCCTGTAATTCCATGAAAAAAACGAATTCTAGAATTTACGGGAATTTTTCCGTTAACAAAACAGTAAATTGTACTTGCGACCCCATTACCAGTACAATCTCTGTGAAATCGCCCGTTTTTTTACAGTGTGGCACCAAGAATACTTAATTAAAATTTTCCTTTTATAAAGTACTGGAATTAAGCACGTTTTTATTTTTATTAAATTTGTTTGTAAACTTTTGATGTCAGTCCATCATTTACTAATTTTACAAACATAATTATTCCGCGCCGAAAGATATGAAATATATTATATTTCTTAAATTTCGTTATTATAAAGTAAATCAAGGCGGCGAGTGGTCACGGAAAAACACAGTACAAAAATGATTAATCTACCCGTTTTTTCTTATAGAAAATACCTAAAATAATATAAATATATTATAGTAGGCGAATTTCTCTTTAACAAAATACTGGTGCTTAACGCCATTTTTAACTACGTTTTCCTCCGAGTACTTGCCACCTTGTAAATATATAAAAAGAAACTATGATTTGTATATCATAAAAATAAATTTTGTAAATATAATACCTTACCCAGACGCTTATTTTTAAATACTTCAAATTTCAAAATACAATTTGGATTATTTTAACTGCAAAATTTTGATTTAAATAAGAAGATTTATTTGAGAAAATAATATTTAAATAATGATATACAAATGTTATTAAAACACCCGGACAAACCATGTATATTAAATAAATATTGTTAACCCTGGGTACTATCTCATACATATTTAGAAATATCTTATAGGTGAACAGAAAATGCAGAAAATAACGATATCAAAAATACTATAAAGAATAGAAAATGCTCTTGATTTACATAAATACTTATTTTGTCAAAAATATTTTATTAATCTTTTAAAAATATATTTTTTCATAAATTATGATTTTTTATCCACTAAAACTATAAATTTACATAAAAGATAACAACTACTCATTATCTACAAGTTCAAAAATTTTATTTAAGTTTTCAAAGAATGCTAATGAATGCTATTTACGATCACTGATACAATTTGTTCATTTCGCTGTTTTACTTTGAAACTAATCCTAGAGCTCTTTAGAGGAAGATTATTAGCTTCAATCGAAGCTAGAAAAACAGAACTTTTGACCTTGCGGATACTTTTTTCTTAAATTTTAGTTACCGCGTTAATCTTGTAATGTTTATTTAGAATTGTAAAGAAAAAAAGTATGAATAATTTAAGAATGCACTGAAATAATGTCATTTAAAATCACATTTACGTCGCACATTTCAAAAGCTTTAAATTAAAATTTGAGAAATTAAATTTTTGTTGAATACACGAAATTTGAACTTACAAAACCATTATAAAGGATTGTTTAGGATTTGAAGTATTTGATATTTGGAAAAGTAAAACATGTAATTAAAAACTTTTTTTTTCAAACTTATTAATATTGATTGAAATAATAGAGTTTGTTAAATAAACCATAAAAAAAGAAGGACGCGTTTCGAGATAAAACAATACATATTTTCATCAACGAAAACAGATATGTGTCCTTAAACTACAAGGTCAAAGGTACATCTTTGACCACAATAAGTGGTTAAAACCAACAGAAAACAACGTTATTTGCTACATTGACGACATGCCACAATGTTAACAATATTTGTCGATGAAGTTCTTCAGTTTATTTAACCTTTTCAGACAAATGTTCCATACGAAACTTATATTTTTGGCACAAAATGTTTTATGTTACATATACTTGTGAAATCACAATAAATGTCCTAATTAAAGAAAGAAAATGGTTTTTTTCTATATAACTTTTTAAAAAAAGAGTGGCCCTTTGGCAGATACAGATATGCATTCATAATCCCGAAGTGTTTTATCTAACAGTTTATCGTACCAAGGTTCGCACACTCCTTGGAATTTCCAAGGACTCTGGCACCACTATTAAAAATAAGAAAATTTACATTTAATTTTTAAACCACAACATTCGTAATCCCCACCTTCATTCAGAGATTTTACGAAATTTTTGTGCAGAAAAACACTTCGAAAAATATTCTTAAAATTTAGAGGTAGAACTGTGCGAACCCTGCTTACTTATATAAGACGATAGAGCTGCGATATTTTTTTTTTTTTTTTCAAAATTGTGAGCACTACTGATATGTCATAATAATTTCTAGTTTTAATAATTTATGAAGTACATTAATTAAAAATTTCGTTAGGGAGCGAATGGTTTTTATTTTTTATGTACAAGAAAATTTTAGTCATAATTGTTTACATATTTAACCCTTTCCGGCACGGGCAAAATCTGTTAATAAAATGAGAAATTATCGACTGACACCGGAATTCACATACGAATTTTTTAGATATTTTAAAATCCTTAATTTAAGCTTTTATTCTAAAAGCAAAATTTTACTAAAATATTAGTGGTGCCGTTTTCAAGTTTGGAATTAAATTTTGGCATCCCAGACCGGGCACAGTGTGCCGGAAAGGGTTAACCCATTGAGGGTTAAAGCACTTATGTTCCTAAAATGTTCAAATGATCAATTGACACCGGGATTCACATACGAATTTATATCATAGACAGTAAAAACTGTTTTTTGCATACAATTTAAAGAGCAAATCTTAATACTAAAATTCCGGTGCCAATGTGGCATACGGGAATTAAAATTAAGTGGTATATATAATATACCGGTGCCCTTCAAGGGGTTAATAGCAAAACTTTTCGATTAGCTATTTCAGGGGTAATTTATGTTTTATGTTTCTAAAATTCGGCATTCACACAACAATTTTAGAATAAGTTGTAAATAACGAAAATCGAGTTTACAACTTTCTTTCACCAACGTTGTAAAACTATACTATTTTCTTGAATTCTTTTAGATATCATTATTAAAATGAACCCTTTTCGCACTGTGCCCGGTCTGGGATACCTAATTTTAATTCCAGACTTGCAAACGGCACCAATAATATTTTAGTAAAATTTTGCTTTTACAATAAAAGTCAAAATTAAGGAATTCAAAGTATCTAAAAAAAAAAAAAAAAAAAAATCTGTGACTTCCGGTGTCAGACTATAATTTCTAATTTTACTAACAGATTTTGCCCGCGCCGGAAAGGGTTTGTATAATAATGTTCTTTTTTAAATTTCTTAACTTTTGGCTTTTATATGAAACAAAATATTTAATTAAATTATTCTAGGATGCTAAAAATTTTAGTTTTCAAAGAATGAATAAATTTATTGAAATAAAAATCTTCTAAATTTTAATAAATAAATGTCCTGCATATTTATGAATGTTGTTTGAAAATACGCTTTAAATAATCTTTTATTCTGGTTTACCGGAATAGTTTAAATCCTATTTTTCATAATCCTTGTTTCTGTTTCCTTACCTTTAGATAATTTCTCAAAAGCTGAATTAGGAATAACATTTACCCGAATAAATTAGATGGGGAAATTTGACTTAAATTACAGTCTATTTAAGCATGAGGAATTATTATTACGCACAATTAAGATTTGTTTCATGCATTTCATATTTAAATCATAATTTATGCATTTCGGAGAAGATCCTTTTATAGCTTTTGTAAGTGCTTACAATTGTATCGCTCATGGATGTCAGTTGTTTCAAAGTATAATTAAAATTAATGAAGTTTAAACAAAGCTTTTAAATACAATAGCTCTATTTATTAAATTCAACGTTCGTGGTACATTATTCCAAAGGCTTTACTTGATATTTAATGTTTCGTTAAATATTCTGAGTGCATAGCATCAAGAATGCTAATTAAAAGATAAAGCTCTTTTTATTTTCTATATGTTTATACAAGCAGCATACTGAAAATATTTCTCTGTGTTAAGTAGAATTTTATCAAACAAAAATATAAAAAGTATATGAAAAATTTCACTTGGATACGTAAAAGTTTAGTAAAGAAAACATCAAATATCTCAAAAACATATGTCAAAATAAGTAGCTAATTAATTAAAATAAAAAAAATGCTTGACGACAATAACTTAGAAAGAAAAAAAATGCGTAAAAAATATAAAAGAAAATTAAACAAAAAATCAATTTGTGATTTAGAATCGAAAAATAAAAGCTGTGTGTAAATAAGTTTAATGCTTAGATCAGTGATGCACAACCTTTTTGCCAGAAAATTGTTTCCCACCAGAATATTTGAAAAGAGTCGTTTGTTTTATTTAATAGCAAAGATTTCGTCATAACTATAAGGAAAAATATTCTGCATAAAAATAGTGGTATCTTTGTGGCCCGCGGGCCAAAGGTTGTGCACCGCTGGCTTAGATGAAACATGATAATTAGATATCAATTCACTGCTTAAGACAAGCAGGGGTCGGACCATATTGGACAAATTTTATTGTTGTTTGTCAGCGCCGTGCGAAAGAGGGGGCTTTCGCCCCGGGCGCGAAAACTTAGGGGGCGCCAAATTTATACTACCAACACCATTTTTTGGACTGTCAGGAAAAAACATTGGGAATGGGGGTGCCAAATTCAACCTTTGCTGCCGGGCGCAGTTTTCTCTTCGCACGCCCCGGTTTGTAGTATCTTTAACCAATTATCTTCATGATATATTCCTATTGCATGTCTTACAAAAATATCAATTGAAATATAGATGAAAAAATCAGGTAAGATCAATAAAATTCGTCTTAAATGCTCCGACCCTTGGACAAGGTGCAAACATTTTAACCATCTCGTGCATAAATTATTTTGCATTATTTTGCATTATTCACTAAAAATCATTTTTTGGATAAATTAGAATTCTTTATTAAATAATTTTATTATTTTATTGCATTCCAGGTATTAGCTGTACACCAATCAAATCTTTATAAATGAATGCTTTTTTTTGCTTAATAATGCTATAATTACCTGACCTCATATGACTTTCGTATGCATGAGAGGGTTATACACAATTTTTAATGAAATTTTTGGAAATATTTTATTACTGAAACTTAATACAAGTCTTTCAATAACCACAATTTGCGGTGTATAATCTGCGGATCTAACAATTATTTTTCGACCCAGAAAAAGTTTTAAATAAGATGTAGCTATTTAGATCGCAGTAAATATTTGACTACAATTATAAAAAAAAAATTCTGGGTCAAAACAGAATTGTTTCATCTGCGGATTATACGCCGAAAATCAAGGTAAATTATCCAAATCACTTCGTTTGTAAATTCTAGAAGAGTATCTCTAGTTTGTAAATTAGGCTATTTCCGATGTGCTATAAAAAATACTTTTTTTAAAAATTTATAATTGTAAATGATATCCATTCAACATCAATTATTTTATTGACTAATGAAATAGAAAAATAGCTTTTGATTATGCTTTTATTAAAGCCAGATGATGATGTTCATGCTACTGATAAAATATTATGCAAAAAATCAAAATAATTATTCTTAAAAAACCTAAAGAGATAAGATTACCTTTTTTTTCGTAAAAATAATCAGGTATAATAACGTATTTTTATTGATACAAAACCAAGGCAAAAAGAAATCTTTTGAAAGTCATATTTATTAAAAATATATATTAAAATAATTAGATATCGGCTAAGTCATTTCAATTACCGAAGAAGCGTCTTTAAATATTATATTCATATGTTATTTATGGAAAAAATTAAATTAAAATTGAAAAAAAAACAGTTTATGAACCAGACACAATATTTCAAATTGTTTTGAGTAAAAATAAATGTGTAAAAATGTATTCCTTATGGAATTTTTTTTTTCGTATTTACTTTCAAAAAGAATTTTCTGCAAACTACGGTATTTTTTCCTGGAATTATCTGTTGTAGTTTAACTAAACATACACAAAGCGTAAGTCTTAAAGACATTTGTATTATGATATCGTCTAACTGTCTGGATATTTCTCCTATGTCTGTTTTATTATCGGAATCATAGGGAAAAAATGTACTTGGAACGAATTGGATGCAATATTTCAAGATGATCTAAAAAGTGTTCTTAATAAACAAATAAATCATTAACTTGGAACTTGCAATGTCAAGTGCATTTTTCTCACGAAAAATAGGGAAAGCGTTTCATAAAAGCCAATGTAAAAAAAAGAGTGCATTTAATTTATTTTGGTGCAGTTCCAAATGTATATTTTTAATAGGCAAAACTACTTTTTCTCAGAATGATTTTTTAAAACATTTTGTACTTGATTTATAATTGGAATTTCTTTATTTTAATGAAACATTTTTATTCTTAACTTTGAGCTTTGTAATAATTTTTAATTAATAGATAATTTAATGTTTATCATATAAAACATTATTCAGCCTTTAACTGTTATGTTTACATTGTCCTCTTTTTCTGATTACACAGTTTTTGCTTTTTTTTCAGGCAGAAATAAATCTTTTTTATCAGCTGTAAATTTTACATCAAAATTCCTCCCGAAGTATCACCCATTAAATACGTACTGTAATAACCAGTGTTTTAAAAATATTATAATTTGATCTCTGCTTAAAACGACAAATTAAAGTTGAAAAGTTATTTCTATTCATAGAGAACCTTGTTGTTCAATACATTTGTCATTATATCAATGCTTAGTAAAAAAAGAGTACAAGGTAGTGAATCGTCACGGAATAAACAGAGTCCAAAAAAGAGGGTATTACTAGTATTTTCTTGTAGAAAACACTTAAAATAATATAAAGTGATTAAAGGAAGTGAGAAAAATGCATGATATTTACACCTTTTTTTTATTACGTTTATCCCTGATCACTCGCCTCCCCGTTTTGAATGTACTTTTGAAAAATATCGTATGATATTTCATATCGACCTCTTATATCAGGGGTCGGATCATACGTGACAAACTTTATTGTTTTTACCAGCATATTCTATCAATAATTTCCATTATATATATATGTGTGTGTGTGAGTGTGTGTCTTACTAAAATGTCTTTTCTCGATCGTTGATAAAAGTTTCTGGTAAGAACAATAAAATTTGTCCCATATGCTCCGACACTAGAATCTATTTATTTATTGTGCTGTTCTGAGCAAAAATATGTATTATTAGAATACGTACATATTTGCGTAATTATTGTAAAGGGACAAAGTATTCTTAGTAAAATGTTGAAATCATTACATTGTATCAGAAGTTATGAACAAATTCATTTAAAACTTATTTTTCTTAACACACGTTATCAAAATAAAATATTTTTCACATATTAGGTTGTCCTAAAAGTTTCTTTTGTTTTTTTACAAAAAAAAAAAAAAATAAATAAATAAATAAATAAATAAATAAAAAATAATAATTTCGATAGTAGCGATATTTTATTGAAGAATGTTTGTGCAAATCTATTGGAAAAAACTTCTTCCAGTCAGGCAGTCCTTTCCGGCAGTCTAATAATGCCTTCTTTCAAAAACATTTTTGATTTGATGACAAAATACATATCGAGGTGTTTTTTTATGTCATTCAAAGAGCTACATTTTTTTGGTGAAAAGAGACTTTGAGAGAAAGAAAAAAATAGTAATCGGACGGAGCAACATCCGAGGGGTAGGCAGAATAAGTTAGAAAATCTCAATCGAATGCAAGAAGTTTGTTTTGGACAATCAAATATACATGTAAAATGGAGACATCATAATGGAAGATAATACCTCGTTTGTTTGTTAATTCGGTGTGCTTTCTGGAAATTGCTGCCTTGGTTCATCCAGCTGAGATTAGTAATATTCATAGTTTATTTTTTGGTTTGTTGGAGATATTTTGTAGTGGATCCCATTTCACCTAATGTAGAATAAACTTTCTTCTATGGGACACCGACTTTAGACACATTAATAATGCCTTTATCCAAGCTGTATCATGGTATTTGCGTCCTTTGTTGTTATAAAATATCCAACTATCATCTGTGGGAACAAATCTTTTAATAAAAGGATATTTTTTGCTGTTGAAAATGCTGTTAATAATTTTACACTCCAACATCAACTATTTTTATTTTCTATTCGCATTAGTATGTTAAAAACCCGTTTTGTAGTATTTTTACTTGACTTTTTTTATTTGCAGAAAGTAGTACCAGTTGAATTGACCCTGTACAGCACTCTGTGTCAATTCCGGAATACCTAATTTTAATTGCAATTTTGCATACAACACCAATAATATTTTAATAAAATTTTGTGTTTATAACGAAAGCCTAAATTAGAGGATTCTTAATTTCTATAAATATCTTTTGTAAATTCCTGTAACAGTCGATAATTTCGCATTTTAGTAACCGAATTTGCCCCTGTTGGAAAGGGTTAAAAAAAGAATTGTAAAAAAGCTTTTTGGATAATATTTAAATGGGAGAAACGAATTTCTTGCGCTCGACTGAGTCATTCTGATCCAATCTTGCTACTCTTCAGACATTGCTCAATTCAATTACTATTTGCTTTTATCTCAGAAAATTCTTTTCATCAAATAATATTGATTGTTTGAATGACATAAAAATATTATTTCCAGAAAACAATAAAATTGGAAAATATTTCAACTCATTTATAATAGAAACATTTAGCAATTATAACATTTTTTATTCATTATTTCGATTCAAAATGGAATATTATTTTCCTAATACCTGTCTTTACCTTTTGGAAATTAATTTACACTACTTTCAAGCATATTGCTAAAACTGAAAAGAAAAGCCTTAATTTTAAAAGATCTTGCAGGCTTGTCTTTCCCATTCTTTCGTAATTACTTTTTTCATTTCGACAACAAGAATCAAATCTCTCTTGAATTTTCAAATACATTATTCGTCTTCTTTATACTGAATAATAGTACTGCTTTTGGAAATTCCCCAAAACATTCTACAGTACAATGATTTAAAAAAAAATTGGACAATATATATACTTATTTTAGTCTGTAAGTGATGCACTACATTAATAGAGCATGCGTTACAAAATCACTTCAATTTCAATAATTTAATCTTTTATTAAAGGATTATTAATGTTTTAATTAATAAAGGATTATTTTTGTAACTCAGTTTTATAGGGTATTAAATTTGAATAATGATATAATGAATATTTTTATTCAGTTTTTAATTTCGATTAAATAAAAGGTTGCTCTATCCAGGGATGTCACAGGCGAATGTTTTTATATTCTGCTTGTACCACTTTTTTAAAAAATCGTTTTTTAGCAAGGTAATTTCCGGCGTATAATCCGCGGATCAAATATTTTTTTTCGACACAGAAATATTATTCAGTGATTGAAAGCAAATGTTTACGGTGATCTAATAAGTTACATTTCATTTTTTTTATAAATTCTGGGTCTAAAAATAAATGTTGTCAAAGCGCATGAAAAAGTTTTTTGTCGTGAAAAAAATTAGTCCAAATTAGAATTTAAAAAATAGTCGCTCATGAGAGCCGTGCATATCTCCAAAGCGCTCGATTAGATTTACTGCAATATTACACATTCATATTTTCGACAAACTTTGCCTGTGCGTAGGTGGAGTACATTGACTGTTAAGGGTTAAATATAACGTTAACAGTTACTATTGTTTCACTATCTTCGAAAATCTTTCATAGTAACACAGATAATAAACTTTGGACATTAATATCTACTGTTACTTTACAGGAAAGATTTTTATACATTTAAGAGTCAAGTAATTGTGCTTCCATAATTTGGAATTTGCATCAGAATATCAAATAATATTATTTAAAAGCAAAGAAAACCAATTTTACGGTTTTCTTTCAATAAATATATAAGGTGATTTTCTTTCAAAAATCCTGATCCATATCTTTGTTAAAGTCAAGTGGGATAAAAAAATATCGCACAACTCATCAAGCGTGGAATTATGAATAAGGATGAATTGATATAGCCTCAAAATGGTGTGGCTTCAACTGTAACCCATTTGCGCTCTTTCAATACCGCCAGGGTTCACTTCCACCACAAATTTTGAATATTTTTTCTTTTATGTAATGACCTTACTAGGGAAAATTATCAGTCGTCGTTCGTCCAAAAACAGATATTTCTCTGGTGGCTTTTGACTTTGCGGTAGTTAGGCCCTGCATTTTCGCGATATTGCGACAGCTTAAATAACCTCTTGTTAGTGTCAGTGAAAGGGACTATAGTACCCGGAAGAAATTTCCACTTGTACGAAAGAAGAACATTTTTTTTCATATTTAAAATATATACCGTAATTTCGGGTGTATAAGCCGCGGATCAAACAATTCTTTTTGGACCCAGAAATCTTATTTAGTGATTGAAGACAAATATTTAAGGCGATCTAACTAGTTATATTTTTTTCTTAAAAAATTCTGGGTCGAAAAAGAATTGTTTGATCTGCGGCTTATACACACGAAATTACGGTATATATATATATATATATATTACCTGAATAAGATAGTAAAATAAATTGAAAATTTCTATGCTAAATTTATTGGTGGAAGTTGACTAATTGGCGCTAATCAGAAACTGTTTAACCCTTTAACGATCATTGGTTCCCCTACGAAACCGCAAAATTTTAATTCCAATATGCAACAACGACACCGGAATTTTAATTTAGAAAAATTCTTTTTCTTATGTATGTGCAAAATCACTTTTTCATATTAACAAATATATTTGTTTACAATTACCGGTGTCAATCATTTATTTCAACATCTTAGCAATGAAAATGCTTTGTCCGTTAAAGGGTTTACCGATTTAAAAAATAAGCCTCCATCTTGTGACAATCTCTTCATATCTTCACTGACAACTGGAAGACTAAATTATATGTCTCTTCGTCTTCATTTAGAACTCACTTCTTTCAGGGTGTTAAATAAGTATTTCTTTTTTCAGCTGGAACATTTTTTGAAGCTTATTGCATAGCTGCCAACTATTCTGGTTATATTTAACAGAAAATTTTGTCTTAATTTAATCGAAGTAGTTTTCGATATATTAAGGAATAAAGTTCCATTGGACGTTAGTCATATCAAAGGATCGTAAAATTAACAGCTATGAGATTGGTATTTAACATTTCTAATTTGTGTTTCATAAAAAAAAATTTAAGAAGATAATAGGAAATTTCCGTAAATCATGAGTGTCTACGAACTTACATTGATATTCGTAAACTTTTCCTATATTACAGGGTTGCCACGAGCGAATAGTTTTATATTCTTTTCGCACAACAATGTTTAAAATAAAAAAAAATTTGTCACATTTTTCTTGCAAATGTTGGCTAAAATGCCCGTGAAAAAAAATATGTTTGGAAAAAATGGTCCGAGGGAGATTTTAAAAAATAGCACCTTCGGAAGTTCTGTTATTTGGGCATGTTTCCGTATATTTATACCACGTAATTAAAAAAGGGTTATTTAGATATAAATACTGAATGTGTATCGAAAAAATGTGAAGTCAAAATCTAATAAAAATAATTTTGCAAAAAGAATGCTTACATATATACTAGTTTTATACAGGGTGTTTCACTGTCAGACCCAGGGCCTGATTATCAACGGGGCACTCTCCTACCAGTAAAAAGAAATAGAATTTTTTCCCTTATTTATGACAGTAATTTCGAATGAAAAAGGCGTTTAAACAAGTTGAAACTTTCCATAAAATTTTACTGTTAGGAGAGTGCCCCGTTAGTAATCAGGCTCTGGTCAGACCGACAAACTGGCAGGAAGTGTAGGGGGAACAAATGTGGCGTGGAATCACACAGTAATGTAGGGTCCAGCCTGACGTCGTTGTGAGAAATCTGGCTTTAATTACTTTAGTAGAATATTTTCGTAATATTGTTAAATATCTTGAAACTTATGCAGGCAAGGTTCAATTTACTGTGTATTTAACATTGAAAATTATATATATATATTTCCGTTTAAGCAATTATTTTTAATTATAAATCAATGCATCCAAATACATTTCAGTGTTAGCTAACATATAATGAAATAAATAATTTATTTACACTTCCATTTCATGACAACTCTTTTGCAAATATTCAAAATTTGTCATTTTATATTTTCAAATAAACATAAAAAACATTATATATAAATGTGGTGGATGTATAAATTTAAAAATAAATTTAGAAACATTATTTACTTAAACATTAATAAATTTAACGTTTTAAAATAAATAAATTTATAAATTTAAAATAAACTTAGCTAATTTTACGTGTATAAATTCTAATATTTCATTTTAAGTTAAATACATGCCTTTGCATGTTGATAAATGGTGCTTGCAAATGCGCGTTTTATGTAACCGTTGATTCTACTTTATCAAAATCTTTCATTTCCCTCTATTATCCACTTCTATTCTTTAAAAGATCTTAGTTTGGATTATTTGTAAAAATGTGAATTATGGATATTAGTTATTTGAATATCTTAAAAGAGGTTATTTCACATACATAACGTTTTATCTTTGGCAGAAGAATTATTATTTAAGAGCATTTAAGAATTTTTGGCTCGCATTTCCTATTTTAATCATAATTTATGCTTTCTGTAAAACATGCTTTTAAATGTATTTCAAGTGATTACAATTGTATCTCTATTGCATGTAAGTCGTTGCCAAGTCATTGCACTATTAATGACATTGAAAGAAAAGCTTTTAAAAGGAAATGCTCTATTTATCAAATTCAAAGTACAGTAAATATATGACGAAAGCGTTAGTTGAAACTTAATGTCCCAATTCAGATTATTGTTGGTTGCATCAAGGATAACAATTCAAATTTTGCCGTCAGTTTATGCATATGAAAATTTTTATGCACGCAGCAGCACGGAAATAAATTTTGCTATTAAATATTAAATATTTGATCGAAGGAAAAAGAGTTATTCACATATTTTTTCGGCACATTAAGGGTTTAAAAAGCAAATTCATGAAAAATTAAAAAGGATATAATGTTTTATATGTAATTAAGTAAATAAAAATATTATATTAAAGTAGCGTGAAACGAAATAGTTAAATAATTAGAAAGATTAAAAAGCTAATATGTGACATACAAGGTAAATTAATTACAAATTAGCATAACTTTTATTGCTTACAAGACACAGATAGCACCAACGCTGGGTCTTTTATTTTGAGGGGAGAGATTTATTATACCAACATTATATTGACTCAAGGACTCTCAGCCCCGCCACGCAACCTCTTAAATTATACGCATTTGGGCTAACAGAATAATGGCACATGTAGTTGGGGGGTTTATGTTTATGTCAGTGATTATATACATAGTTCGTACGCATGTGGTTTCTATGTGTTTTAGTACCAAAAATATAGTATAAATAGTATAAATAGTATTTCTTTAAAGAAATTCTGTTCAACAACTTGTGCAAGGGTGTAGAAATCTAGGTGCCAGTCTCACACTAGTAAACTTTATTAGAATTACTTTTATTAAATTTTATTGCCATTCTTAAAAAATATTAGGCAAAATATTAAATATTTTAATTAGAAAAATGTGGTGAAAATCTGCCTGCTGTCGCATAGGTTTTGTACTCATTCAGTGTTCCATTACACTGAGCACACAGTTTGATTCCCACATGTCATAATGACAGCAGAATTTTCTGTTTATTATATGCGGCTAAATAGTTTTTAGCTCACAGGCTAGCATAGCCTGAGAGCTTATGTGCCCGCCCGTTCTGTATGTATGTTCCTTCGTGAGTAACGCGATAACTCAAGATAAAAATATCCAATCCACTTGAAATTTTGTATATAGGTATATTCTGATAAGACGCTTCCCTGATTAGTTTTTGGAGTTCATTCGATATGTATAAGAGGGGGAACGGGGAGCGCATGCCCCTCCCCTTAATTAATATAAATGGGTTTTTTCATGCAGAATTAACAGTTTTTATTCAAAATTTATATATAGGATCATTCTAATGAGACGATTCCGTGACTACTATTAGGTGTGCATTCAATAAGTATAAATAGGGGGAACGGGGGTTCTAATGCCCCTCCCCTTAATTTCTATAAATGGGTTTTTCAAGCAGAATTGTCAGATTTCGTTCAAATCTCTGAATAGTTTTAATAGTTTAATGGTTAAGTATGAAAGAGGGGGATAACTCCTCTTAAATTAAATGAATACTAAATGGGTTTTTATTAAGACTTATCCGATTTGCTCTGAATTTTGGATATAGATTTTTTTTATGATAAAGCATGTTCTTGATAGTTTAGGAAGTTCAATGATTAAGTATAAAAAAGGGGGAAAGGGGAAAGCTGTTTCGACTTAATTTTTTTTTCGAATGGAATTAACCCTTGAAAATAGAAGGCTGTAATGTACAATTAGTATGCGTAGCCTGTGAGCTCAATGCCACCAGTTTAGCTGGGCAATATTCTTTTTATTATTAATATTTTCTGCTAAATTTGTAAACGAATTCCGGTATATGTGTAACTTATTCATTTTAACAATATCGTAATGGAAGTGCTCGAGCCACAAAGGAATGAAAGTCTTTGAACAGGGTGGCGAGTGGTTAGGGAAAATCACAATAATAAAAGCGAGGTAACAACCAGTATTTTCTTATAGAAAATAATTCCAGAAATATGATATAAAGAGATTAAAGAAGGAAAAATTTTCTTTAACAAAATACCGGTATTTAACACATTTTTTCATGCGTTTTTCCCTGACCACTCGTCTCCTTGTGCTTGAAAAGCACGAACCCTGTTACAGAACATTGGATTTGTGTAACAAAAAATTTTAATTTTTTTGGACTTAGTTTCTAAATACATATAAATAAAAAAAATCTTTTAGAAAATACTGGTGCAAAATTTTTAGGGGAGCACATAACCTCTTAAAAAGAAATCTCGGTTACTACAGCTACTATTTTTATGTAAGTTTTCACACCAAGTGTTCAGCATGCGGTGACTCAACTGTCTTCTTACTAAAATGTCTTTTAGAATTCTATAAAAATAATTTTATAGAATTATACAGAATTATCACCCTTTTTTCTATACGCAAATTTAAAATCTATAGAAATATTTGCACTAGTTCAATAGAAATATCTGTAGAGCAGAAATTTCTATTAAACTTCTTTTAAACAATTTCTCTCTACAAACGTTTCTATTCAATTTCTACAGTTATTTCTATAGGTTTTAATCTAGCTTATAGAAAAAAAGGCCATAATTTTATAGGATTCTATAAAAAATGATAGATTTGTAAAAGACACTTTTGTTATTCCTGTTCACAAAATCAGAAGCTTGAGCTGATATCCTTTCTTAAAAAATACGAGGTCTGGCTGAGTTAACCCTTTGAGCTCTTGTGCAAATTTCTTCAAAATTCCAAATGTCACTTTGGCACCAGTATTTTGCAAATAAAAAAACAGGTTAACAATATACACGGGAAAAAAAAAAGAAAAAAATATTTTCAAGTAAATCTGTTTGAATTTTTTGGTGCCGTTGTGACATTTCGTAATTAAAATTATGTGGTAGAAAATTCTATCATCAGGGTTCAAAGGGTTAACGATTTCAGGGGAAAGGTATTTCGGCTACAGAAATATTCAAATAATCGAGTCACACAGTAATTTCAGAACAAATTTATTTGAAAGTAATCAAGAACGCTTTTCCACGTATATTACGACATCAAAATTGAACAAAAAAATTACTGGTGCCAGTTATCAATTAGAAGAGTAAAATTAACCGTTTGCAGACTGCAAGCAGCGTCGCTGAAAAAGTTAACTGAGTAAGATTTTGCGTTTTCATTGAACTATAACAATTATTCTGGTCACTTTCCTTTCAAAAGACAACATACCTACTATAGAAATATGGCAAAATGTTGTCGATGCTTCACAGTATTCATGATTCCCTGCACGATGTTGTTGCATTACATTAACGACCGTCGGGGCTTTTGGAGGGAATTTATCACATTTCCCAAAGAGGAGGTTTTTTTTGTTGCTGTTGAAAAAATTATGCGCTTTAAATAGAAACCTTTAAAGTGTAATAAAAAGCTCACAACCGACAACTAAGTTTTTGAAAAGCAATGCACAAAGAAGAAAAAATACGGCTTTTGTCCGGAAATTTTGCGTATTAACAGCTTAACTAGGGAGAACGCGCGCTTACCCAGGGTATAAATGGTTTTAACTTTGTCACCAATACAATCAAATTATAACCGTCATTTTATTTAGACGGAGAAAAACCTTACAAATTCTGCGATAAAATAAGTTAAACATTACTTTTCAAAAATTAGTGGTTACAATTGCAAAAACCATACGCACTCCGGGTATAAAAGGCCCGGCGCGCGTCCTCTCCGGTTAAGAACTAAAATAATGCGAATACAAAACAGTTATTCATTTTAAATTCTGGTTTATGTCATTCGTTTTTAATGTCGTGTAATAAATAATCTTATAAAAAAACCCCCAAAAACAACCTATACGCCTTTTATCACATTTTTTAACACCAATAGCGAGCGTGCATGCGTTGATTAAAAAATTCGATGTCATGTATACAAATAATTTTAAGTGTTCGTTCAATTCTTGGAATTTGGATACCAGTATTTTCGAGGAGAATTTTCAGATTTCTATTTATACGACTATATAAGACAAAAATCCTATACAAATCTCCGCCACAGGTGATTACATTTGTATTCTGTTACAAACAGTATTTTTCTAATATAGATTTTGAAACATATTTCTGTTGCAAATGTTGTTAAGGTGATTCCGTTTAGAGAAAGTAGTGTAAATTAGGATTAAAAAACAGTCGCTTGGGGCAGCCCTATATGCCGAAACACTAGTGAATTTTAAGTGATCATACAAAAATTTTAAAAAATACCTACCAATGACGGACATTATTTTGTTGTCAATACTTAGGCCTAGTATTCAGGTGGCTGTGACGAAACGACTCAAAAACAAAATTTCATTACGTATTTTTTTTTCATATTGCTAATAAGGCGTAAAATTAACAGAGTGAAATATTAACAAGGCCAGGAATCGATGGAAAATTCTACTATTAAAATAACCTACTTTAGAGATATATATTAAAAAAACTAGTCGTTGGATGCCACCGTAATACTTACCCATCATGGATATGCATAATATAATACCGTAATTTCGTGTAGATAAGCCGCATCTCAAACAATTCTGTTTCGACCCAGAAATTTTCAAAAATAAAATGTAACATTTTGAATCGCGGCATTTATTTATCTGAAATTACTAAATGATTTTTCTGGGTCGAAAATGAATTGTTTGAGCTGCGGCTTATCTACACGAAATTACGGTATTTAAAAATAAAACATGTGTAAACAATATACAAAATGAATTGCGATTCCAAAACAAAACTTACACGAATATTTATATGCTTTTAATATACAAAGTAATGCTCTATTAATAAATTGCTGGCGAACGAATTTCTAGAAAATATATAAAATGCCAAATTATTCAAGTAGTACCAAATTGCGTAAAAGAAACATCCTTATAACTCCAAAAATAATAATAATATTAACTAACAATTTACTGAGTCGTATTAAGAGTCTCATTTGCAATTAAAATATATCTTTGAATTGAAATTCCAATGATATACAGGGTCATGAAAAATCGGAGAATGTGGACAACAGGATTACAAATATCTCGGAAACTAACAATACGGTCAACTCCGTTCTTTATGCAAAATTTGTGTTCTTTTATTGCCTTTTATGTCCACTCCTTAAAATAAAAATAAAAAAAAATCGAAAATTTTTATATACCTTTCATCAGAACGAATTTTTTGAGAGTCCAAAAAAAAAAAAAAAATAGTTTCGGATAATCGAGGTTGATGATATTCAATAGGCTTCGTCCCATTTTTACATACTAAGTACATAGAAAATTTCAAATCTCTATCTCAATTTGTTCGGGAGATATAGAGTTTACAGGCACACAGACAGACGGCAATTTTTTTTCTAAAAATATGTTTTTCGGAATCACCCGCGTCAAAAACGTGTAATTCCGTCAAAAAAAAAAAAAAAATTTCGATTTTCAAAACGATTGCAAGACTTACCCTATACTATGGTGGGTAAGTAATAAATATACATAACATTTCACATTATCTTAACTAAAACTAGAAATAACTTTTAACATTGTTCGTACGTTTCCCGTTACTTCCGCCGTAAAATAAAACTATTTTACGGCGTAGAAAACGCTGGTACTCGAGAATTTCTTGTCTGGAAATTTGACCGTACGAACATGGTACCAATAAACTGTTAGAAATTTTTGAAACAACAACGTCAGATATAAAATTAACAGAAATTGTTCTTTCTATATATGAAAGATAACTGTAACAATACTATTTTATGAATGCTTTTTTACATTTGCTTCCCAGCAAATCTTGTGATTATGTTTTAGAATTGAAAAGAATAACACACCAATAATCGCAAAATGAACAGAAATAATTTCGCAAATTTTTACTTTTATCCCTTAAACTTATATAATGATGAAAAAGATATCAATTACTTTGTGTCTACAAATTTAAAAGTTTTATTTGAGATTCCGAAGAATGTTAATGATTTCTATATATGCTCACTGATGCGAATTGCTCATTTCGGTGTCTTACTTAAAAACGTTTACTCTTGAAATTAACCTCGAATTTTTCAAAGAAAGAATAAATGTTCGATCGCGGAAAGAAAAATAATACATTTGACTTTGTGAAAACAACTTATTCTTTTATTTTTCTTACCGAGAAAAACTTGTGATTGATATTTAGATTTGAAAAGAAAATTATATCAGGGTATTTCCACGAGCACTTGTCGTGTAAGTCACATTTCTAGTAACTGCTAAATTGTTGGCAACCGTTATTATCGAAAAAAATGCATGCCGTTTATCAATTAATGAAATATTTCTGGTAAAATAAGTCACATTTTTCCGTTCTAAAATACTGGTATCCAAAATCGTAGTACGTGACTTACACGACATGTACTCATGGAATTACCCATCAATAAATGAAAAAGGAACTAAAATGATACTGTTTAAAATTATTACATTGCACACGTCAAAGTTTAAAAATAATGATTACTTGAAAAATATAATTTTTGACAAACAAACGAAGGCTGAATTTCCAAAATCAAAAGAAGCATATTTTTGATATGTACAGGGTGGTTCAAATTAAAGTATCCTTCTTTGATACGCACTAGCAAGAGAAGCAGTGGATGAAACAATTTTATATTTGGAGCATATGCATATCAGACCATGGGAAACTGATTGATGCAATAAAAAAATTTAGTTCAAATAAAGGCTACCAGGGGATCAAAAGGCGCTGCAATCGGTTTAAACTAACGAAAAATGAAATAAAATTTAAAATTCCCACCGCTAAGTTTTTAGTATTCTTCGTCTAATAAGAACACAAATAAAGATAATCGCAGCATATACTAATAAAACCTAAACGAATGATACTATTAAAAGTTATTGGTGGGAATCAACAATTTGAAACTAATATCCTTGGTCACGTTGCATTTTTTCTTATCTTAAACCGATCACAGCGCCTTATTATCCCCTTGTGGCCATTGTTTGAACTAATTTTTTTTTTTTTTCACCGTTCAATTTCCCATGGTCTGATATGTATACCTTCCATATATGAAGACGTTTCATCCACTGCTTCTCTCGCTAGGGTGTTGCAAACAGGATACTTTAATTTGAACCACGCTGTAATGTTTGCTGTTTCGGAAATAAAAGATTGTAGTGAACCACATAACTGATCAATATTTTTGAAAAAAAACCATTTCAAATAATGTCTATTTTTTCATGTCTCTTACGGGATTTTTTAAAATCTTTTATTACCGGTTTTTTAAAACAGAAATTTTTACTTACAGAATCAAAATAATGGTCAGTTTAAAAAATGCAAAACTTAAAATAAAAATTTACTGGTGTGAATAATAAATAATGATTGGAATATGGATGTCCGTACGTGGTACGAACAAATCATGATAGATAAAAATACGTTGCTCTTAACCCTTTGAGCTCTGGTGGGTAAATTTCTTAAAAATTCCAAATGTCACATTAGCACCATTATTTTTCAAAGGAAAAAACAGGTTAACTATATACTCGAAAAAATGCATTAAACTTTTTCAAATAAATTTGGTAGAATATTCCGATGCCATTGTGACATTTCGTTATTAAAATTATGTGTTAGAAAATTCTACCATCAGAACTCAAGGGGTTAAGACTTACGGGCAAATCAGGAAAGCGGCTGTTATTATTATTTTTTTTAACCTTAAAGCAAGGCTGCCACAGGTGGCATTTTTTATAATCTACCTTAAACCATTTTCTGAAAACAAACATTTTTTGAAAGAGAGTTTGACACCAATTGAAACACCAGATAAATAAAGTAAAATGTTATTATTTTTTAAGTAGTGGTGAGAAAAGAACAGAAAAATATTCCCCTGTAGTTGTGCTGTATAAGTATTGCGTACCACGGTCGTTTTGTTTACATGATGATGCAAAATGGGAAATGAATGAAAAATATATTTTTTGAAACAATATTATGTTATTTTTTAATCGCTTAACATCTTGCGCCCTGCTGGTAGAATTTTCTACCACATAATTTGAATTTCTAAATGTCACAATGGCACCAGAAAGTTCGACCAAATTTATTTCCAAAATGTTTAATGCATTTGTTCGTGTTTATCGTTCACCGGTTTTTTTCTTTGCAATATACTGGTGCCAATGTGACATTTGGAATTTTGAAGAAATTTACACCCCAGAGCTCAAAAGGTTAAAAAGTCAATTTAAGTCTATTTATTGGTCATAAGTAATTTTTATTTTAACAAACAAATAACCATATAACACACTATTGTATCTTACCGTTTTTAACAATTTCCAACAAAGTTGAAAAGTGTTTATGCTTTCGGTTTGTCTGGCCGTCTATCCGTCTGTTTCTGTCTTTCCGTCTATAAACGCTATAACACTCGTAAATATGCTCAGATAACCATAAAATTTTCTTGGAAGTAATTGACGTTTACCCCAGCACGAACCCTATTGCAAATGAAGTTTCTAGCGTGATTAGTTTATTTACAGAAACGGTGAAAATTTTTCGTTACATTACGGCCTATCGGAAAAAATTGTTTCAAATGAATTTTAAAGGTGATAAATCCCGTCATACATATTCAAATTTATATGGAATTACGAAGTATACTAAAATATGCATTCTGTAAAATATGCGGTGAAAAGAATAGTTATTCAATTATAGGGACACACAAGGGAATTCAATTAAATAATGGTGAAGTGAAAATATTTCTGACATATCTTAATTATATTAAATTAATTCCTGCATTATAAAATTTATAAACGTCGCTGAGGCCTAAAATAACTTATTTCACGCATAATACGAAGTGTGTGAGTATTACAGGGATACGCAAAAGATTTCAAATAATGTGTTCTATCCGAAGCACTGTATATTACCGATGATGACTGATGAATGAGCGGAACGCATTTTTAAATTTCAATAAATTACTCAATATTACTCAATTATTTCAATATTATATGGTATCTATAAATGTTATAGTTGATATACAGGGCTACACGAAAGAGTTCGTAAAAGTTACTGAATGTGAATGCAATTTACTTAAAGGTGGTGCTAAAATAATTTATGCATTTTTACGCTGAACTGCATTCAAATTACTAAGAAATGTTTGTAGAATATAGATTAAATGATATACATACATGTTCACACAAAGAACTGATTCATGGTCGCCTATGGATGATAATTTCTGGAAAAATTATTTAAGTAGTTTTAAGTGTGTTTTAGTTAGAACTAAATTTTAACTAACACTGGCGCGACTTTGAATAAGACAAACATCATATATACATATATAAATTAACTAAAATAAACTAAATATGAAATATAATGTGAAATAAAAAATAAACTAAAATGAATATAGTCGAGATTTGTCAAAACAAAGTAGAATATTCAGGCCCACAAATACTGTGGAACTACAAATAAAGTGTGCAATTTCATCTTAATATTAGCCATTAAAAAGCAACATCATACTAATTGCGAGCTACTGACACACATAAAACCAAAATAAAATGTAGAAAAAAATAAATCATAATAATATTATTAAAATAAATAAAAAGGAAATATAATATATATATATATATAAATTAACTAAAATAAACTAAATATGAAATATAATGTGAAATAAAAAATAAACTAAAATGAATATAATCGAGGTTTGTCAAACCAAAGTAGAATATTCAGGCCCACAAATACTGTGGAACTACAAATAAAGTGTGCAATTTCATCTTAATATTAGCCATGAAAAAGCAACATCATACGAACTGCGGGCTACTAACACACATAAAACCAAAATAAAATGTAGAAAAAAATCATAATAATGTTATTAAAATAAATAAAAAGGAAAAACATACAGGGACTGTAATAACCCTTAAAATGATGTAGCAAAAAACAGACTGGCATGATTATACGTTAATTAAATGCATTATATATCCATTGGAAGATGCCTTAAGAATCTACTACCAATATATATATAAGCAAAATTTAATTAATTATTTAATGAAAATCATTAAATATAATAAGTACTTGATTTATTAAATATTAAAAATATGTAGAATTTAGTATGGATGAATTATTAGAATGATGATTGATTCCAATTAGAATGATTAGAAATTAAGTGAATAATAATAATATTCATTCTAATTCATTTTTAATTCACTTAATTAATAATTAAGTGAATTAAGAATGAATTAGCATGATTCCAAAAATTAATAGTACAATATTATATAACCTCGATGGTTAAAGCATTCCTTTGTATATATAAATATATATAAAGATACAGTCTGGAAACTATCGAACAACTCTAGAAATACACTCAACATTCAAAAACGAATATATACGTGTTAAAATTTTTTTAATGCCAAATACGATACCTGCAACTGACCCCATTGGGGTCAGATGGAGTTCGGCTTTAAATTCACGAATGATACCCAACTTATTTATTTATTTATTTATTTATTTATTTATTGCAGAATGCCAAATGAATGTCACATTGTTGTCGCATCTGGCTGACTTTTAATTTCTTTTAATTTTATAAGGAATAAAATATTGGATTCATGAAAGTTTTCCAAATCCGGTATTTCATTGAGTTACACGTTTAACCCTTTGAGCTCTGATGGTAGAACTTTCTATCACATAATTTTAATTCCGAAATGTCATAACGACACCAGAAAATTCGACCAAATTTATTTCAAAAAGGTTTAATGTATCTTTACGTTTATATCGTTAACCGTATTTTTTCTTTGAAAAATATTGGTGCCAATGTGACATTTGGAATTTCGAAGAAATTTACCAACCAAAGCTGAAAGGGTTAAGGGATCAGGGATAATAAAAAGCGTATTTTTACAACGTGCCTGTCTCTGAGTATGGATCTCTGTGACTCTGTCTGTCTGTATATGACATACATATTCTGGGAGTTCTATCTCTACAACTAATGCACGGAATCGAATAAAAAAAAACCGCTCAGATAGTCCCTGATAGAAGTTAGTGTTTTTAATATTTTGGTGTAAATCGCTGTACAGGGGGAACTGATATACTGTATTTTTTACGATTACCGTGACGACTCTATCTCATGAACTAATATACAGATTTTCACCAGTCTTCAGGTTCTGTCATTGACATGAATTCGTGCTTTTTACATTTTGGTGTAAATCGCAAAACAGGTGACTCTGGTATGCTGAATTCTCCACGGTACCCGCAATAGTACTTTTTCAAAAACGGAATTTCTTAACTTTAGAACTCTCGCGGTGGGCATAGATTGTTATTTAATTTTTGGCATTGTGATAGCGAATTTTTAAGTATTAACATATATGGCATTGCCACTTTCGGTTAGTACATTGGGAGAAACCAAATTCTCACCAATATGTTTAAACAGTTATTATGGTTTTATAACATTATAAAAATTCGAAAAAATAAATAAAAATAATTTCTATTCAAAATTTTCCGGTATGAATTCCAACACTAGTGAGAAGTCGGTCAATTAGTGATTGCGTCACTCTCGTATCCTACGCCTTCGAATATTTTGGTGGCAGTAATATGGTCCTTTGAATATTTTAACAATATATATTTTTTAATTTTCCTTTTGTTTATCTGCGTTTAACCAAGTCCAAAGATCTGTTGCAAACTACTAGTGCCGATGTTTAACCCTTTGAGCTCTGGTGGGTAAATTTCTTCAAAATTCCAAATGTCACATTTGCGCCAGTATTTTGCAAAGAAAAAAACCGGTTAACGATATACACGAAAAAATGCATTAAACCTTTTCCGAATAAATTTGGTCGAATTTTCTGGTGCCGTTGTGACATTTTGGAATTAAAATTATGTGGTAGAAAATTCTACCATCAGAGCTCAAAAGGTTAAGGAATCGTACATACATAAAAAAACAACTTCGGCAGCCGCCATTTCTGTGTCGACATTCAAGCCTAGTCATCAGGAATGGTGGCATTCTACAACATGTCTGTAGTTATACACACTTCGTATTGGACATATTGCTATATGCTCCTTTTGAAGATACATATAAAATAGCTGTCAACGTGTACGGATCTTTCCTACCACTAAAATTTAATAAAAAATTTTACCTAAAGCTATCGCTGAAATCTAACGCTTTCCAACAACAAAACAAGAAAAAAATTTCTTTTAAATTTTTGTTGTGTGAAAAATCTATACAAGTTAGCATCTATGATATAAGGATACACTATCCCGAAGGGAAAATCCAACAATTTTTGTTATTAAATATGGTGAATATTATTTTTTGCGAATAATACTGTGAGAAAAAAAATCTGCAAAGTATTGAATGCCCCTCGTACAGAAGAAACATAATAAATCCTAGGTTTGAGATTTTTAGAAAATGGTGCAAGTGTACCACATATATGAGAAGAGAAGATTTTTTTATCTTTTCTTTATGAGAAAAATTTAGTCATAATCGTTTGCTAGTTGTTTCTGTCTAATAGTAGAAGTACAAATAAATGCATATCTGTAATTCTAAATTTTCCCCGAAATAAAAAAATAAAACATAAAACATAAATGAAAAAAAAATAAATAATAAAAATAATTGAAAAAGAAAAATGATTTAACATCAAGGAAAAACAATTTATATTTCATCGCTCTTCCAGTGGTAATATAAGGATAAAAATAGTTTACGAAAATTCTAGTAATTAAACGCACAGTATCGTTAAATGACGGAAAATGTATTCGAAATTTTATTATTTCCCTCTTTTATTATGATACGATTTTTATAATTTTCTGCACTTATGTTTAATAAATTATCAAATCTTATTAAATTCGTATGCTAAAAATTTTATTTCCAATGCGGGATCAAATCTATTCAACTTCAAATTATTTTTCCAAAGTTAAATAAATAAACCCCCGACATAATCATTAATGGTGTTTGAAAATTCACCATTTCATATAATCTTTTATTCCGGTTTATCGGAGAACTTTAAAAATCCATCTATTTTTTAAAAAAAACCTTCTTTCCTATTTCCCTACCTTGCGATAATTTTTCAAAATAAGAATTACGAATGGCAGTTACTTGAATAAATTACACTGGAAAATGTTACCTGAATTACAATTTATTTAAGGAATAGGAATTATTATTAAGCACATTTAAGATTTATTTCCTACGCTTCATATTTAAATCATAATTTATGCATTTCGGAAAAGGTGCTTTAATAGCTCTTGTAAGTGTTTACAATTGTAACGCTCTTAGATGTTAGTTGTTTGAAAATAAACTTGGTATTAATGAAGTTTAAACAAGGCTTTTAAATACAATCGCTCCGTTTGTTAATTTCGGCATTCACGGTATATTATTCCAAAAACTTTTATATGATTTTTAATTTATCGTTAAATACTCGGCGCGGATCATATCCAGGATGCTAAGTTAAAAATAACGCTGTTTGTGACTATATAAAAATGTTAAATGCGCATGACCATTTTCATACATAAAGCATATTCTAAAGGTTTTAGTACTGTAAAAATTAAAACTTTATCCAGGAAAAACATTTCTAAAGTACATTAAAATTTCATTTGAATCTCTAGATGTTTAGTTCTGGGATGCAAGCGCTGCGCAAAAAATGGCTGATTTTAACCACTAAAATTAAATGGCACTTCTTGCTTTCTTAAATCTCAGAAATCTTGTCATTAACCTTCCAACCCTGTTGAAATTTTAGTCAAACTTGATTAAAATATTTCTCACCAGAATTTTCATTTAAATCCATTTAACATACATATTTAACTTAAATCTTTGTGTTATGTATTTAATTTACTTTATAAAAAAATTTCTGGTTTCAATCGAATGAAACGCAATATAGGACTGGGTCGATTAGACCCATTCAGGGTAGAAAGGTTAACACTACAACCGCGGGAAATTTTACTCAAGTTTCATGAAAATATTTCGCATCAGATTTTTTATTAAAAAGTATTTAAGCTTTTTATTTATGTTATTTTTGTGCAGAATATATTTAAAACTTTTTAAATACAGTTTTCTGGTTGGAATCGACATGTATCCAATTGCTACGGGTCAAAATGACCCGTCACCGCGGTTCTAGTGTTAACCTTCATACCCTGAATGGGTCTAATCGACTCATGACTGTAATTTGTTTAATACGATTCGAACCAGATTTTTTTTCTTAAACAAAGTTAAACAAAAGCTACAGGAGAATAAGTCAATTAAATATATTAAAATGTTTTAAATAACAATTCTGGTGTGAAATGTTTTTAATCAAGATTGAGTAAAATTTGAACAGGGTAGGAAGGTTAACCACTTGCGGCGCGGTTGTTTTATCTGGGTTACCCGTTTGGCCTCTACTTTCAGTTTAAAACTTCGAATTCACACCAGAAATTCTGAAAGAAAAATTTTTACTTTAAGTAATCACAAAACGTCTGTCATTAAGTAAATAAAACAAAACCATATAGAATTTCTGGTGTGAACGTAAAATTTCAGATTAAAAAGATTGAAAAAAGAGGCCAAATCTGGCAACTTAGGGTTTCATAGATATACCAAAAACGCCCTATTGGCACCGGAATTTTGTTTCAAATTTACAGTTTATTGAATGCGTGAAATATAGCTTTTTCTTATTTACAAATAAAGTTGTTTTGAAATTCCGGTGTCAGCTATTAATTCCAACATTTAAGGAATGAATTTGTCCTGCGCCGCAAAGGATTAAATAAAGCAAGAAATACTTTTCAAATTTAGTGGTACGAATCGGTCATTTCTGGCGCAGCGCTTGCATCCCTGGTTTAGTGCACATTTTGAAACACTCTTTTACAAATTCAAATATTGCAAATTTGTACATGAAAAAATGATTACATTGAAGGGCTGCAATTAACGACTATTTTTATATTTTATTCATACCACAAGTATTAAAAAACACATTATGTAGTATATTTCTTTTACAGATTTTATCAAAGCTTATGCAAAATAAAAAGCTTTGAAAAAATGATCAGAAATAGAATTAAGAAATAATCGCTTGCGGCAAATCTTTATTACTATTAACGGCTTCCCTGATTTGCCACTACGCCATACGTGCAACATATATATATACCTATTGCTAATCATGATTTTTCTGTGCTATGTGCTGCCATCCCTATTAAAATGCCAATTAATTATTCTCACCAGTAAATTTTCGTTTTAAATTTTGCCTTTTTAAATGGAAGTAGGTTTTTTTAATCAAATCGGCAAAAATATCTGTTTGAAAAACTGGTAATAAAAGATTAAAATTTCTGTTAAAGACGTGAAAAAATAAGCATTATTTAACATTTCTTTTTCTAAAAAATATTGATCAGTTAAGCGATCAAATCACGTTATTGTTTATTTGACAGTTTATCATTATGAGTGTCCGAACATATAACATTAAATCACAAGTATTTTAGGAATGAAGAATTCGAAATTTCGAGAGATTCTATTTCATGTTGAGGACTGTTTACTAGAAAACCTGACAAGCATTGCCGTTATGCAAATTAGCAAAGGAACACGAATCAGGTGAATCTTGAGAAGGAACTGTTGCGACCTTGTATATAAAAGCCAGCCCGTTAGCCGAGAGTTAATTAGGCAATCTGTGTTTTCTGAGAATGGAATTGAAAGAGACATGTCTGCGTACGCGTGTGTACACGTTTTACGAAGGCAATATTCCTCATGTGAACAAGTACATTGTGAAAACATTTTTGCCAAAAAATATCCCCAATCGAACTATGCACGATGTTCTGCAACGTTACTAGAAGGTTATTTAGTTTTATCTATCGTAATTTCGGGTGTATAAGCCGCAGCTCAAACAATTCTTTTTCAACCCAGAATTTTTTAAGAAATAAGTGTAACTACTTAGATCACCGTAAATATTTGTATTGAAACACTAAATAAAATTTCTGGGTCCAAAAAGAATTGCTTGATCCACGGCTTATACACCCGAAATTACGTTAGTATGCAAGCATACTTTATATGAGAAATTTTTTAAATTATAAAAGGAGAAAGTACTTTATAAACCAGGTAAAATATTTTAAAGTCTGTTCCGGGTTTTCCAGTTTGGTTAAAAAAATTAGGACTCACAATTTAAAAAAGCTTTCAAGATTCATTTAGTAATCAGAGATATTTTCTTAATTACTTGAAGTAAAAATTCTTCTTCAAAAATATCAATTCGGAAGTTGACATTTCGGAATAAATTTGAAGGATCTAGACCATTATGAAATATTTTTATTTATTTTAACCTTCCTACCCTGTTCAAATTTTACTCAATCTTGATAAAAACACTTCACACCAGAATTGTTGTTTAAAACATTTTAATATGCTTAATTAACTTATTTTTCTGAATCTTTTGTTTAACTTTCTTTATGAAAAATGTTCTGGTTCGAATCATATAAAACAAGTTATAGCTATGGGTCGATTAGACCCATTCAGGGTAGGAAGGCTAGTATGTTTTTATGTATTTATTTTACAAAATATTATTCTGTAAACTATCACAACACTATTTCTTTTCTCATAAAATCTGTCATCTTTTAAAGTAAACTCATACAAAGTGCGAGTCTTAAAGTAATGTTTGTTAGGCTATCTCCTAGAAGTCTGGATATTTCGCCATCGGCGGGTTTTTTTCATGGCAGACAAAAAAAATATATATATTTTGGGCAAATTGGATGCAATATTCCATGAAGATGTGAAGTACGTTCTTCGCAAATAATTAAATTATTAACTTGCGGTATGCAAAAATAAACAGAATTCTTTGCTGAAAAAAATGTAAAGAGCATGATAAAAGCCGAAGTATAAATATACGTGAATGCAATTTATTTTGACTTGGTTCCTAACACATAATTTTTAAGTGCAATGTGCTCAAATTATTTAGTTTTTTCCAATTTATACTGAATTATATTTTTTATTTCCTTAGCTTGAATGAAACATTATTATTCCTAATTACGTGTTTTTATGAATATTGTCAAAAATTAAATAAACTAGTACTTATCATGGTATCATACCTGCCAACTTTTAAGCACTTTTCCTACTACAAAAATTTTATAGTAAATATTGTCTTATTTAATCATCGAAATCTTATGATTAAACAAATGGAAAATCTCTATCAATATTAATGATAGCAAAAATGCATAAAGTTGGCAGATATGCATGCTTTGCATTAACTTTACGTAACCCTTTGTGCCTCAGTGTTCCGTTACAAGGAACACCTAACTTTATTTCCAAATGCCATAATTGAACCAGAAATCTGGTATAAATATTTCTTTTATTATGTAAGAGGCGCCCCCTCTCCTTTTTTTCTTATTTTCAAATAAATCTGCACGTAAATTCCGTTGACATTCAGACATTTCAACATTTTTGCAATATAAGTGTTTTCGTCTTAATACCATGGAACACTATAATTTTTAAAGTGATTTTTTAAATGATTTTTTTATTAATATCTAATATTTATATCTAGATAATATCTATTTATTGCCTCATTATCATTGAAAAGGGACACAATTTGTCATATTTAGCTAAAAAATTGAAATTAGGTTATTTTTATTAACTAATTTTATGAATTAAAGATTAAAAATTCTGTAAACGACAGGAAAAAATGGGCATTTTTTGATTCTTTTTTCAAAAATATTGATCAGTTAACCCTTTCCGGCACGGGCAAAATCTGTTAGTAAAATGAGAAATTATCGACTGACACCGGAATTCACAAACGATTTTTTTAGATATTGTGAATTCCTTAATTTAAGCTTTTATAATACCAAAATTTTACTAAAATATTTTTGGTGCCGTTTGCAAGTTTGGAATTAAAATTATGTATCCCAGATCGGGCACAATGTGCCGGAAAGGGTTAAGTGCAGGGGTGCAAAAATCTAGGCGCCAGAGGGTAGTCTCTCACCACTAAAATTTTAAAGTTTTTTTCGTTAAAAATTTAATAGCATTCTAGCAGGAATTTTACACGAAATATTAGACGAAGAAAAACAAAATAAATTTTGTTGAGAGAAACTGCCTGCTGGCGCCTAGATTTTTGCACCCCTGGTTAACCCTTTGCGGCGCAGGGCAAATTTATTCCTTAAGTTTTGAAATTAACGGCTGACACCGGAATTTGAAAACAACTTTATTTATAAATAAAAAAACGCTGTATTTCACGCATTCAGTAAACAGTAATTTTTTTTAACAAAATTCCGGTGCGAATGTGGCGTTTGGGAATTAAAATTAAGTGGTTTATGTACTAAACCACTGCGCCGCAAAGGGTTAAGTGGTTAAATCGCATTGTCATTTATTTGACAGTTTATCGTTATCAGTGTCTGAGAACTCCAAGGTTTTATTCTGCAAGCTTTAATGCATTTGCATAACATGATATCTTGCCATAGAAAGAAGAAGGATTTGTACGAGTCCCATTATTTTTGTTAAAATATATTCTTTCCTTTTTTTTGGTGAGGGGGGAGGGGGACGAATCTAGTTTCACACTAGAACCGCCGGAAATTTCACCCAAGTGTTCTAAAAATAATACACACCAGAATTTTTATCTACAAATGTTTAGATTATCAACTTATTCCGTCGTGATTCATATTGAACTTATTTTAGAAAGAAATTACTGGTTCGAATCAAATTATTTCCATTTGGTAGCGTTCAAACTGACCTCTACGGTGGTACTAGTGCTAAATTGTTTCCACACGGAAAAAAATCTGTTAGTAAAACGAGAAATTATTGACAGACACCGGGATTTACAAACAACTTTTCTAGAAATTAAGAACTGCTTAATTAAAGATTCAATGTAAAACAAAATTTTATTTTAATGTTATTGGTGCCTTTTTAAATTAAAATTAGGTGTGCAGGAAAGAGTTAATCCCGCGAAACCTTGCTTAACCCTTTCCGGCACGGGCAAAATCTGTTAGTAAAATGGAAAATTATCGACTGACACTAGAATTCACAAATGAATTTTTTGGACATTTTGAAACACATAATTTAAGCTTTTATTTTAAAAGCAAAATTTTACTAAAATATTATTGGTGCCGATTGCAAGATTGGAATTAAAATTAGGTATCCCAGACAGGGAACAGTGTGCCGGAAAGGGTTAATTACAGGAGAAATTTTCAGTAACAAAATACAGGTACCGAAGAAAATTTTGGTCTGGAAATTCCAGAACTCGTACGAAACACGAATAAGTTATTTCACATGTCGCGTCTAATATTTTCTTTTGCTCATGTATAGCAAGTATATCTGCCATACCTGAGATATAGTTACATGTTAATGCTTAGTGGAGCCATTTCGAAAAAATTTAACACTAGAACCGCGGTCACAGGTCATTTTGATCCGCACGAAATGAACGCATCTCGATTGATTCCAGAAAACATTTTGGTAACATAAATTAAACACACGTTGCATCAAAAGTACATGAATAAATATGTAGAACAATTCAAAATAAAAAATTCTGATCTGAAATAATTCTATAAATTTTTATTAATATTTCTCACTAATCTAATGTTAAACTTTATTCTATATGTTGTGTAGATTGTTATATAGGAATTTATAAACAAATATTTTCTCATTAAATTTGGATAAAAGTTGATTTATGATTTTTAGAACATATTTCTTGTTCATTATACAATTACAGCATAATATTTTTAACGGGAGTGAAAAAGTGATAAGAAAAAACAATGCACTGTAGTGTAATTTCTCTCAAATCTGTTTTTAATATTTTAATATGATTATGTAAACGGAAATTTTATAAAGTGGAAATTTTCTTCAAGCTCAAGAAAAAAAAATTACAAATGTTCTATGTTAAAAGTTTTTCAAAGGTGACTTTGACATATTAACTGTGTAATACAAGTCTGCGTAAAAAACAGTATTTATGATGATTTATTAGACTTACGAGCTGTAAAACCATCCAATATGTCATGAAAATAATCAATCCACTCTCACAACGATTTAGATGATTGAAATCAATGTTGTTTGAGGTTACTGTATATTTCACTGAGCGGAGAAAACTTTAATGGAAGACAATCTCGAAAACAGGAATTCTCTGACTAGAAATATCTAGCAATTTCAAAGCGGAAATTTTCCAGTAATGACTGTCGTTCTTTTTCTTACATATAAAAGAATAAAAAAAAATCTGAAATAGTTGTTTGTCTTTATCTCTTCTGTGTATGTGTAAGTATATAACAATTTCATCTAGTAATCTATCATAATAATTTAATAAACCAATTATATACATTGGATAACTTAAATGTGTTTATAAAACAATGAATTATCTTTAAAATGAAATCCATTGTTATTGATTAAATTATCACGCTCAATTTCATGACATAACACATCCATAAATTTTAACATTAGCACGTACGAAAGGTTTTTACATATGTATGGAATAATTTCTATCGATTAACCCATTAGTGCCCACCACCTTTTGCGCAAATTTTATTCCGTTGGCACCACTATTTTTAAAAGAATTAAGTTTAGTTCATTAATTACGAAAATTTTTCAATTAAATAAAATAAAGATTGCTGTTCTTTTTTACCGGTGTCAAAAACAGTGCTACATGCACCTTTTGAAGCGTCCCTAAAAAGGGACGCTAGGCACTAATGGGTTAATGTTATTAATTATTTCATTTATTGTGTTCTTGTTTGTACTATTTAACATAATAGATGATATATCTGAACATGACTAAATATAATGATAAAACATGCAAAATTTGGTGCAAGGAAAATTTTAACGTAATGAAAGCTATTTAGCTGTATATTATTTATCTATATGTTATTTATCCATATTTTATTTTGAATTTGTAACACTTTTTTTCTGTTATAAATTACTAGCGAATAAAATTAATTGTATATCAAGTAAATAAATAGTTATGTCCGATTTTTACGTAACACGTAGTTTTTGGAACAAATTTGTTAGAATATTTGTAATTACAACTTTTATATTGTCATATATTGCAGTTATTTCATAATAATGTAACATATTTATGTAGATCTCTAAATAAATTACTTTTGAAACTAATTATTCAAACTAAATATGAGTTGCATTCTCAATAAACTATTTGAAATTTGACTCTATCCAAAAGCTTTTAAAAAGTACTTTGTTTAAAATGTAGTAAAATATCTTTAATAATAAGAATAATAAGGTATAAAAATTTATCTATAAAGATAAAACGTCAAATACATTTTGCGCCTTTGAAATTTAAAATATTCAACAAAAATGTTTAAAAAATTAATTGCTTGTAATAACTACGATTACTTCATTGATTTTCCAATGCATTGTATGATAATAAAAATCATTGTCTTGAAAATTATATAACCGAAATTTCAGAATTTCAATTAATATTTGAGTGGAAGTTCAATCGCTGAACGACAAAATATTTGCATTATTAAATATTTCTAAATGTGATATTTCCAAATAAAATAGGAATAGAAATTTAAAATCTTGTAAGAAAAATTAAAGAATGTTATCCAGGTTTTAGTTAAAAAAAATATACGCTCCGCGTTTAAATTCAGGGAACAAATGATTACAGACAAACTATAATGATTAACATATAACGTATGGACGATAAAGCATTTAATCATTCTGAAGTTGGACCGCTTAAAATTTTAATAATTTAAACACATTCACAAAAACGCATTTACATATTCGAGTGCAAGTGAACATTTCTAAAACAGGTTATAAATATTCTAAATGTGCATTTATGTCGCTATTATGTTTTTTTTAAATACTATATGCCTTTTTTGAACCAAATAATCAATACCGTAATTTCGGGTGTATAAGCCGCGGCTCAAACAATTCTTTTTGGACCCAGAAATCTTATTTAGTAATTGAAGACAAATATTTACAGCGATCTAACTAGTTATATTTGTTTCTTAAAAAATTCTGGGTCGAAAAAGAATTGTTTGATCTGCGGCTTATACACCCGAAATTACGGTAATTAAAATTAGTGTGGCGTTCTCAGGGAAAAAGATTTCCGTCTCTTTTTTACCAGCATAATAATACAGAAAATTTAATTTTACTTAAACGGAAAAATTTTTATACTATATAAATTACATTTTCTCTCAAGTTACACTGAGATGAAAATGTCGGAAATCTCATCCCTACATAATGAAACTTACTGCACTTTTTGTTTATCGTACTAAAATTATACATCAATATGAGTGTTGGCATACGCGTAATGTATGAATACCATGCAGACAGAAAAATAAATGAATGATAAACATACATAAAACACAAATATAAAATCTAACACAATCAAAACATGGAAATCCTAAAATATTTACAGGAGTTAGAGTGTGGACAGAGGGACAGAAAAATCGAATGCATAAGCACTTTCAACTTTCTTGGAAAGGGCTAAAAAACTAGCAGACAAAAACAGAATGGCAACAGGTTGTTCTCAGGCTACATAGTCTATACCTGCCATATTTAAGCCTTTTTCCTACCACAATTTTAAAAAGGAAGAATTGTTTATTTTAATCCAAAAATTTCAATGGTTAAATAAGACATATTTTTCTGTTGAAAAATTTAATTTTGCAGCATCCAAAATGAAGCCGTGACCTTAGAGGGTGTTTTTGTTTATCTGTGAAATTTCTTCCATTGATCGCACCAGTATTATTATTTAACCTTCCTACCCTGAATGGGTCTAATCGACCCAGTCCTATAATGCGTGTCATTTGATTCAAACCAGAAAAGTTTTCATAAAGTAAATTAAATAAACAACACAAAGATTTAAGTTAAATAAGTATGTTAAATGGATTTAAATAAAAATTCTGGTGTGGAATATTTTAATAAAGTTTGAGTAAAATTTCAACAGGGTAGGAAGGTTAAACCTAGAGCAATCGTTCCGTGTATTTTAACACTAGAACCCCGGAGACGGGTCATTTTGACCCGTACTCAGTGAAATGATGTCGATTCGAACCAGATAAGTCTTCTTAATAATTTACATATAAGCTGCACAAAAATTATTTGAAATAAAATAGTCTTAAATAAAAATTCTGGTGTGAATTATTTTTATAAAACTTGGGTAAAATTTCCCGCCGTTCTAGTGATATATCCAAGTTGCGTACGATTTTTTTTAATTCACACCACTATTTTGTAAAGTAATCTTCATTTTACTTAACGCATACTCTGCGATAACTGTCTCTCCTTAAAGAAAGCTATGCTTATTATTTGTTTTTATTGGTGAGAAACTGGAAACCGATCATACCTTATGTATTCGTTGCTACCCCCGGATTTGTGGCTTATTTAACAACGAAGTCTTTTATTCTGTTTTAAACACAGATATTTTAATGCACACATATACTGGTGTACAAACAACAACATAAAATAATGGTTGAAACTTTAGCGGTACCATATAGCACAGCTAGGCTTTTATGGGTTAAAAACCAGTAAACAGAAAAATGTGCATTTTTTGTAATCAAAAGAATAGTTACAATATGGAGAATAGTAATATTTATAAAGTGCACCAAAAATGACAGAAGCATAGTCGTTTGAAATTTTCTGTTGGATAATATTAAATTCATTAAATTTTCATTTGTAATGCATAAGACAAAATTTAGCGAAAGTCTACTTTTGGTTCTAATCAAGAATGTAACCAAAAGTGTATTTTTCACTCATATCCCTTCAGGGGCAAGACATTTATACTCCAAAAATGTTCAATAAGTTATTGACACCACAATTTTTTTACAAATTTAATTGGAAATAATCAAAAGCCCTTTTTTTATATATATCATGAAATCCAAATTTTACTAAAAATTACTGGTGTCATTTACAAACTTGAGCATTAAAATTAACCGTTTGCAGACTGCAAACGTTACCTTTGAAAGAATTAAACTTTTTGTTTAGATATCTATAGTTTGACCCTTTATCTATCAACAGTACTTATAAGTACATTAAAATAACTTTTTATAAAATTCTTTTAATACGTTAGTTAGTTGTATTACTGTTTAAAATGAGTTACAGGTACATTATTTTATCTTGTTCAAAAAGCATTATTGTTTGCACAAAAAGAAAAACATTTTTAAAGGATGATTTCTTTTGCCTTTGCATCTTTTCAGCTTTCTTGGCGCTGAGGGAGGGAGATGGGAATTCTTTTATTCGAAAATATTTCTACATTTACATTATAAGAATATCATTTTTGTACATTTTATTATTCGACAAAATACTAAGAAAATAATTAAAAATAAAAGATTTGAGTGGGGTTATAAAAATCGCACAAAATCCCTGTAAATTCAAATGTAATTAATCCTTCTAAATCCTTCAATGCCTCTAAAATCCTTCAAATATTCATTAAATGATTATGAAAATCTTTTAATTTAGTTTAAACAAGTTGCGTAAATTGCTTTACAGGGTGGTCGAAATTAAAGTATCCCTGTATACCTATTAAGAGAAGCAGTGGATGAAACAATTTTATGTTTGGAGCATATACATATCAGACCATGGGAAACTGATTGATGCAATAATTTTTTTAATTCAAATAAAGGCCACCAGGGGATAAAATGGCGCTGCAACCGGTTTAAAAAAAGAAAAATAAAATAAAATTTAAAATTCCCACCGCTAAGTTTTTAGTATTCTTCGCCTAATAAGAACACTAATAAAATTAATCGCAGCGTATACTAATAAAACCTAAACGAATAATACTATTAAAAAATATTGGAGGAAATCAACAATTTGGCATCAACATCCTTGGTCATCTTGCATTTTTTCTTATCTTAAACCCATCGCAGCGCCTTATTATCTTCTGGTGGCCTTTGTTTGAACTAAAAATTTTTCTTGCACCGTTCACTTTCCCATGGTCTGATATGTATACCTTCCAAATACGAAGACGTTTCATCCACTGCTTCTCTCGCTAGGGTGTCGCAAACAGAGATACTTTAATTTGAACCACACTGTAGAATGTAAAATTTTCACGAATTCATAATGCGGTAGAAGCGCAGGGCTGGAACGATTCAAGCACTTTCCAGTAAAATGTATCAGAAATTTTGTTAAATAACATTTGCCTTATTTTAATAACCATACTAATAAAATCTATCTTCAGATATAAATACCAGTGCTTTAAGAAAATTCTGGTGGGGAACACCCGAAATCCTCTAATTTCCTTGATGCATAGAAACCCTGAAAGGTCTACTTTATAACGATACGCAGTTACTCTTCATAAATCTCATATAAATTTCGGCAGGATACTTTGTTATTCTTTAATTCTTTTTCATATTTATCATCTTGAAATAAAAATAAGTTTTTTAAAAAGTCAACATTATTTGTTCTTAATAAATCTTTAAAAAAAACTTTTTTGGCCCATATTATGTCTAACATCACATAAAAATATTTCTTGTTTGATAATGTTCACTTTTTCTTATAGATGATATGTAAAATTAATTACTATTTCACTCCCAGTGAGTCCAAATGGCATCATGGCATTCCTTATTTTTTTTCTATATTTATTTCTGATATTCCGAATACATACCAGAAAATTTAAATAGAAATATTTGTTTTATTTAATAACAGACATTTCGTATTTACATAAAGCAAAATTTATCAGTGAAATTTTCTAGTGCAAATCAATACCCTCTGAACTACGGAATTTAAAGAGCGTATTCTACCATGGGAATGAAAGTGATAAAAACAAAACTGCTTATTATAACTGCATTCCTACACTTTATCTTAAGTACCAGTATTTTATGTAGAAAAACTCGACATAAATAATCGCATGATTGCAAAAGATTAGTTTTTCTTGCCAGTCGAAAGTATTTATCTGACCTGCATTTGAATCTAAAAGAATGATTCAATAAATTCAAATAAAAATATAACAGATATTATTATTCTTTTATTATATATATATTATTAATTTATTATTATCATCTAATTATTACACGTGTTATTATTTAATATTACATTTTAATTTATATATATATATATATATATATATATAGAGAGAGAGAGAGAGAGAGAGAGAGAGTTACCGAGCTTTTAGCACACCAATACTATCTAAGAAAAAAAATCCGGATATTTTAAATCGCCGAAATGTTCCAAATAAATAAAACAACATTTTCTGTATTAAAATGCTGATAACCAAAAAGCCGGAGACTTAGCAAATATGTATATTTAAATTTTATTATTTTATTATATATTATTATTTTATTTACTATTACTATTATTTTCTATATTGTTTATTCTTAGTGTTATTATTTAATACTATATGTTTTTATCTTAATAATGTTATTATATATTTCTGCAAGTTCCAATGTAACGAGACAGAAACAAATACATACATGGCAACTTTTTCGTTTTTTATGAGCTCCCCCTGTTTTTGAGAAAAAAAGGGTTATCTCCGAAAATTAGAATTAAAAAAAAGAAAAGTTTTACCTTTAATAACAGTGGTATGAAACGAAATCCTAAAATTGGGAAATTTTGTAAGTGACGCATTAAAACATTTAAAAAAATTCCTACGATGACTTATTTTTTTTTACAAAAAGAAAATAAAAGAAAAAAAATTCGGTATTTCTGCTACTATTACGTACTTGATATGTTCATTTAAACAAATACACTTTTCTCGTAATTGCATATACAATCCACGTATAGTCATTAGAAGCTTAATGTTCACGGTGAAACAGGAAGGTAATCTAATAATTCATCGATTAATTAAGTTATAAAAATTCTATTACAGTTTGATCTATTTAGCTCAACATAGTAAACTTGTTATAAATGCATTAAAGGTGGTATAAAATTTTTAAATAACTATGTTTCTGCTATTACATTAGAAATGACAAAGACAATTAAACAAAGGGAAAACTTAATGTGTTCTAAATGCAGATATGTAAATTACAATAATAGGTAGATTATCCGCTTGTCTTAAAAGTCGATATGCACAGTAATAATTAAAATATTACTTAAAGTAAAGTAAATATATGTCTACGCCGGCATGTTCAGGATTTAAAATAATTTTTAAGTTAGGAATTTCAAATCTCTGGTAAATTTTGATAATTCGTTAGCAATTATAATAACTTAGGAGAGCATTATTTTGTAATACAGAATATTTTATCATTATAATGAAGTCTTTTGTTATAGAGGGGATTGTAACATAAACTTATAGTTTTAAAAATGAAATAACAAGGAAACTCTGACACATATTATAGTTATTCTTACAAGGGATAATTTGTTTCAATCCAGGAGATTCTATAACATTTGGCTATTTTTAGGTAACAAAAATGTTACCAAGAGATTTCTCTGCTATCTGTCAAACTGTGACTGTGTTCAAAATGAACTAATTTTTGAATCACCAAAGCCGTATTTTCCAACCTCCGGCTTTTTTCAAATCATGAAAACGAATTTTGAACCAGTTCTTAAATTAAATGTATCTTGTATTAGATGCTGTTGTCTTTTAAAATCAACTTAAATTCATTCGCTAAAAATATTTCTGACTTGAAGTATGTTCCTTTGATTAAAAAAAAAATAAAAAAATAAAAAAGCGGGAGGTTCATATTTATTCTAAGCTTTTCCATAGGTTTTTCCATTGTTAAACAGAATGAAACAGACAACACATTTATTTTCCATTCCACTTTTTTTTGTCAGTTTTAGCATACGTTTTATTTGCGATAATACAATGCTATTTATCAATTACCTTTGGTACTAAAAATATTTTTTTGTATAGTTTTTTATTATATTAGTATAATTATAATTGCCGTTATTTCCTGTACTTAAAACGCAAATGTAACAAAGATATTTTAGTAAATGCTATAAACAATGCTTTTTTTGAACAGCAAAAATTTTACAGTTAATTTTAGATTTTTAAATCAACTTAAATCACATATTAAATTATGAAAATGTTTTTATATTTTTTTGTCCAAAAAAGGGGAGGAGTTGGAAGCTATGTATCAGCATAAACTTTTAAACCGCTGATATTCACTATGTATAGAACATTCACTATTATGATTGAAATCTACATCTTAATTTATAAGAAACATCCGTAATTAAAGACCGTTAATATCACTCTGTAATATGCAAATAAATGTGTAATTATATTTATAAACGTAGTGTATACCACTGAATTAAATCCATTCCTCACATTTATATTTTTAATCATTTCAAGTTACAGAGTTATCGAAATAGCAACAATTACTCTTTGTCTGTGAAAATAAAAAGTTTTGTTTGACTTTCCGAAAAAAGTTAATGAATTCATGTATGATCACTGATGCGAATTGTTCTTTTCGGCGTTTTACTCTGAAACTAATCCTTGAGTTGTTCGAAGAAAGATTAGACACTGCGATCAATGGAAGAGAAACAGTACTTTTACCCATGGAAAAACATTTTTTATCTTTTGTTATCTTTAGCATGTTATTCTTTGCGATTGTTATTCAGAGTTCTTAGGTAGAAATTATATTTTTAATTTTTGAATGGGTTCAATGAACGTCATTTAAAATTTTATTTTCATAACCAATCTTCAAAGCATTAAATTCATTACTTAGGAAATTTAATTTTAAATTAATCAAGGAACGCAGCATTTACGGAATCTCTAAGTAGAATTCATTATATTTCTGTCTTAACCGTCCTACCCTGAATGGGTCTAATCGACCCAGTCCTATAATGCATTTCATTCGATTCAAACCAGAAAATTTTTCATAAATTCAATGAATAACACAAAGATTTAAGTTAAATAAGTATGTTGAATGGATTTAAATAAAAATTCTGGTGTGAAATATTTTAATCAAATTTGGATAAAATTTCAACAGGGTAGGAAGGTTAATAGTTGCTATTTGGGAAATGAAAGTTTATAATAACCGTAAATTCCGGCCTTTAATCAGTGGATCAAAAAATTATCTTCGAAAACAGAAATCTTATTTCATAAAATGTAACATATTAAATCGTTGCAATCATTAAACATCAGTTATTAACCCTTTGAGCTCTGGTGGATAAATTTCTCTAAAATTTCTAATGTCACATTGGCACCAGAATTTTGCAAAGAAAAAATTACGTATACGATGTACATGGAAAAAAAAATGCATTAAACCTTTTAAAAATAAATTTGGTCGAATATTTCGGCGACGTTGTGACATCTTGAAATTAAAATTAAGTGGTAGATAATTATACCATCAGAGCTCAAAGGGTTAAAAGAAATTTTGGTCGCGACAAGATTCTTTGATCAGCGGATAAAAGGTAAAAAATTACGGTAAATGCTTTTGTGATAAACATGGGCGTAACGTAAAGTTTCAATTACATGCGACTATTTTCATATTATATTCACACCACTATTTTAAAATATACTTTTCTTAGCACATTTCTCTTGCAAATGCTCTCAAAGTGGACGAAAGAGATCTTTGTTTTGCGAAAGTGGTGCGACGTTGCATTAAAAACATTCGCCGTTAATTGAAAATTTCAAATAAATCGACATATACAATGGTGGTTCAAATTAAAGTATCCCTATTTGGGATGCCCTATCGAGAGAAGCAGTGGATGTAACTTCTTAATATTTGGAGTATATACATATCAGACCATGTAAAACTGATTGGTATGAAAACAAATAGTTCAAAAAAAGGTCGTTAAGGGATGATATGGCGCTGAAATCGATTTAAAGTAAGGAACTCTGGCCATGATTTTTGCCAAACCCACCGACGCTAGCATAAGGAAGAAAATGCGGGATTCTGATTGGTTGAATAATTTAAAAAGCATTTTGCTTTGATTCATTTCAGAGTTTATGTTCATATAGTCATCGATTTATGTTTGAAAACCTTTTGAACGATGGATTTCCATAAATTTCCTTCTCATTTTGCATATTTATTAATAGATAATATCTTCTAGATTTTATAATTAAAGGAGTTAATCATAATGTTTCTCAATAGTCCTGTATTGTTTATAGAAAATAATAAAAATAATATTGTCATTTATTCTTATTATTTTAACATGATATGCACATTTATGCCCCCAATACACACATTCACATTCTGAGCAATTTATTTACAAAGAATAATCACATTTCCTTTTACGGCATCAGTCACGTAATAATTAAAAACCTAATTGTTCTATATTACTGTTAAAAATTTCAATTTCTTCTTCTTATTATTGTTATTTTAACACAATATACCCCTATAAGCCCCTAATAGGTATATCCGCATCCACAATGATTTATTTGCAAGCAACTATTGCTCTTTAAATTATTCAACCAATCAGAATCCCGTATTTTCTTTCCTTTGCTAGCTTCAGTGGGATCGACAAAAATGCCTCTGGCCATGGTACCTGAGGGATTAGTCATGTCCCTCGAGATATCCAGCGTCATTTGGTAGTGAATTTGAATCACAGAGATCTCTTCGAGTCGGTGGATTCGGTCCGACAGTATCTGTTGTTGATTTGCGTTAGGATAGTCTTCGCCTTCCTGGTTGCACAATGGAGTTATGAATAAAAAGGAGGAGACATATAGTCTATTGTCTATCAGTGGCGAGTGAAGTAACTGAGTTGGTTGTCACAATATGACAGCTGTTTCATTTAATCAGATTTACAGTTTCTCATTACCGTCTGTGAAATTTCCCACCAGTAAACTTAACTAGAAAATTTCGCCTTCTTTTAGAGCCTTATTGACTAAAAAATTCTCTGCGAATTCTGCTAAAAAAATTCCATTTCTTTTAACTGGTGTCAGTTTGGCGAAGTGTTGTAATCTTTTTACTGACATAGTTTTGGTTGTCACAATATGGCGGATCTATTACCACACACACTCAGAAATGAATACTCAAATTTCACGAAATTCTTCTCGTTTTTGACGAAACCGTTTCCTGGGATATGCTCCGAACAAATATTTCGTCAAATTGATGAAAACACTTCCCTCACTCTTTTAAAGATACCAAATCGTCAAAAAATTTCGTCAAAAAGGGACTAGTGCTGCCATCTATCGAATTTTTTAGAAGCTCCTGTATCCAATGACAGAAGCAAAAAACACATGTCACACGCGGGGTTCGAACTCATAACGTACAGAGTGGCAGTCCGACGCCCTAAGATCACGCCACAGATTACTCAGACAGGTGTGATTATAAAGGCATAAAGTGGATTATAGTGTGTGTTTGAATTTTTATAATTGTGATGGTACTTTTATCGATTCTGTTATAAATCTTGCAAGTTTTAAATAATAAGACGAATTTATTACTTTGATTATCTAATGGTTAATGAATAATTATAATATGGCTTAATTAAATAACATCTAGGGGAAATTTATTTGCTTAAGGAATGATTAAAATATGGGCTGGTTAGTTTGATTCTCAGAAATAACGAATTATGAAGTACTTATTGGGAGAGTAGGTGGATAAGATTTTAACAATTTACTTTTTATAGAGGGGAGAGAGAAAAAATATGTATATATTTTTAATTTGAGTGAAAAAAGTAGATATTGAATATAAAATAGATCTTAGAATTTTGAAATTTTATTGATAAAATTTACTTTTCGAACGGTTTTGTAGAACGAAGTAATTTTTTTTCGAATGAAATCAAAACGAAATACAACTTACAAATAAATAAATAAAAATAGTAATAAACATCCCCCCCCCCAAAAAAAAATAATAATGTAGCAAGAGTAATTGCTTACATTTCATTATTTTCTGAAAAACGCTAAAAAGTACTGTTTTAAACAAGCAAATATATCCTTGCTAAAATCGTAAGATTTGGGGAGGTACAATATCGGGTCCTTCTATAAACAGCTACCGCGACAGTTCCTTTAAAATTCATCAAGTCTGGTTATGATTAACCGTTTTAGTGCTAAGCAATTTTTGCAAGAATGCACGAAAATTGCGGTACATATTTTGATTTCTTTAAAGGAAAAAATAATGTTGTCATATAAAACACTGTTATTTAGACAAATATCAATCAATTTTAATAATTCTTTTTGTATTATAAAGAACTCGCAGCGCAAAAGCGCTGCGCCGCGGTTTTCGAGATAAACTATCGCAGCGCTTTTGCGCCGCGTAGCAGTCAAACGGTTAAGGACGCACTTTCGTCAAATATTTGAGAGTTCACGTTTCGTTAAAAGTCACGTGATTCTGATACGAAATGATCGTCAAAAACGACGAAATAAGGCTCAAGGATTTCTGATTCGTCAAAAATGAGAGTTTTATTTCTGAGAGTGCAGAAGTAAACTCCTACCAGTAAAAGTGAATATTAGTTTTTGTCATTCTTTTTAATTGAAAATTTCTCTTATTGAGCCGTTTAAATAAAGAGAAGTTTTCTGCATAATTTTATTGGTTACAATTCGACGCGGTAGTAATGAATCCCTGCGAAAGCGGTTACAGTTGAAGCTTCACTATTTTAAGGCTATGTCAGTTCCTCTTCCTTAATAGTTCCATGGGTTGCACCGCAGTGTGTGGCTTTTCCTCCTGGTGGTGTTTCCTCCTGGTTCTCGTAATTAGATTCCGTGGAGAGTTCAGCATCAGGATACATCAGGGGTTTTACGAAGCCCTTTGTTGTAGTTTGCTGTTGTGTCTCATTTGTTCAGTTGTTTCGACTGCTATGGGATGTTGTAGCGAGTGGGTGTCACTCAGTGCCTTCGGGAACTGGGGATTGCTACGTGATCGGTTTCGATTGACAGCATGCAGCCACTCAGCTCTGGATCGGGAAACTATTTAATTTTACCTTAAGATAAACGCTCATAGTCATTTTCCCATAGCGGCCTTTGTTTAAACTATTCTTTTCGCATCAATCCATTTTCCATGGTCTAATATGTATATCTTTTAAATATGAAAATGTTACATACGCTGCTTCTCTCGCTAAGACGTTCAAAACAGAGTTACTTTAATTTGAATCACCCTGTATATAAAGCCTTTTGTTATACATATATATATACACACACACATATATATATATATATATATATATTATAATTTTTTGTTCGTAATATGAATAATTATATAGCTTGTCAGGTTTGTAGAAATAAGATTTTTAAGAGTTTGTATAGAATAGAAGAATGTATGAATTTACATAGCTGATTAGGATTATTTACATAAACGTTAAATGAGGTGTGTTATTAATTACCATTAGAATTACTCCGATGATTTGTAAATAAAATTAAGCGTACTAAAATGAAAAATAGAGCAAATTCTTTTGAAAATTACTAAATAAAAATTACATTTTAAATAAAAAAGCACGATAGAGTTTTATTTTTTTTAAAGAAAAGGTAGTATACAGGCTTTTTACGCCTCCAATAAATTTCCAACCTGTAAAATGTTGCAGAAAGTTTGTGATTAAATAATTTTTTTTTAGCTGCAGTGTTAGTCGTTGTAGCACTCAACATGTTAATAGTTCCATGAAATTCTCAAAACTATAAGGAAAAATCTCGATTTTAAAATATATTGCGGGATTCTCTGTCCCTTTTGTTCGTAATTACTTTTTCATTTCGCATACAAGAATCAAATGTCTCTAGAATTTCCAAGCACATTATTGGTTTTCTTTGTACTAAAAGATACTGTTACATTTGGAAATTCCTCAAAACTTCTAGCAAGACAAATATTTAATAATTTTTGACAAAAAATATATAGTTATTTTAGTCGATTTGGAACAAATTTACCCCGAATGAGAATGCGTACAAAATTAGTTGATTTTCAAACACATGAATTTAAGATTTTATCATCAGGTTTTTATCTTATTTTCACGTCCGTTTTACAGGGCATAAAAACGAGTTATAATAAATCTAAATAATTTAATGCAATACTGAATTTCTATAACATTTTTATTGTTCGGAATATCAACAAAATTCAATCTACATTGAATTTCGTTGATTCTCCACAAGAGATATTTTTATACATAAAAGTTACAAGGTTTTCTGTTTATAAATAGGATGATTAGAATGAACTGCCATTTTAATCTTCCATGATTTTTATGATGACTATTTTGTTGACATAAAAATGTATGTAGGTCAGAAAGTATATTTTAATATGAATTAATTAACAATTATTATTATTTAAATTATGATTTTCAGTAACAAATTCCTGGAATATGTATGTGCGTGTTGATTCAATATATCTCAAGATTTCCAAAATTTCCTTCTGGAAGCTTTAATTCAATTGGCATAAAATGATAATTTGCTATTAGAAAGAAGTTGTATCATGTGGGTCCCATTATTTTTAAGGAAAACTATTTTTTTTTTAAATAAAATCTAATTTAACACTAGAACCGACGAAAATTTTACCCAAGTGTTCTAAAAATATTATACACTGGAATTTTCATCTACAACTGTTTAGATTATTCATTTAATTTATTTTGTTCTGGTACATATTGAACTTACTTTGGAATTAAATATCTGGCTCGAATCGAAATAATTTTGTTTGGCTGCTTTCAAAATGACTGCTACGGCGGTTCTGGAAGTAACCTCGCGGGTTTTTTGCTTTATTTAAGGAGAAATTTTCACTACGAAAATACTGGTGCGGAAGAAATTCATTGTCTGGAAATTCCAGAACTCGTACGAATCACGAAAAATTAATTTCATATGCAGTGTCGAATATTCGCTTGTGCTCATGCATAGAAAATAAATATATGTGATACCTGAGATATTGCCACACGTTGATGCTTAGTTTTGCCATTTCGCATCATTTTAACACTAGAACCTCGGTCAGGGGTCATTTTGACCCGTAATAAATGAATCCATGTCTATTCCAACCAAAAAAACTTTTTTGATAATATAAGTTAAATAAAAGTTGCAGGGGAAAAAAACCATAAATAAATATGTAAAATAATTTAAAATAAAAATTCTGATGTGAAATAATTTTATAAACCTTTAGTAATAGTCCCCGTCATTCTTGTGTTAAAATGCACTTTATGTGTTGTACAGATTGTCATACTGTCTTTTACAAACATATTTTTTCTCATTAACACTAGAACCTCGGGAACGGGTCATTCTAACTCTGTATCATGAGGAGAGATGTCGATTCGAACCAGAAAATCCTTTATAAAATAAGTCAAATACAGGCCGAGGAAAAAAAAATAAATTCAATAAGTAATTTAAACAGTTTTAAATAAAAATCCCGGTGAGAAATACTTTTCTAAAATTTGAATCAATTTCCCCGCGGTTCCAGTGTTAAATATGAATAACATTTGGCATAAGATTTTTACATTTTTCATGATCTTTTTAATATTACTGTATAATATTTTTAGAGGATGCGAAAGAGTGATAAAAAAATCATGCACCGTAGTGAAATTTCTCGCAAATATGTTTTTAATTTTTTTTGCATCATTTTAAAAATGACAATTTAAAAAAATATTATTTTTCTTCAAGGTCAACAAAAGAATACTTTACAAATGTTCTATGCTGAAGTATTTTTAAATTTGACTTTGACACATTAACCGTGCAATACTAGTCTGTGTAAAAACAATACTTAAGATGATTTATTAAACTTATGAGCTGTAAAACCATCCAATATGTCATGAAAATAATCAATCCACTCTCGCAACGATTTAGATGATTGAGAGCAACGTTGTTTGAGACTTCTATGTATTCCACTGGGAGCAGAAAAAATTAATGGAAGACACTTTCGAAAACGTCAGTTCTTGTAAAAAATATTCAGTAATTTCGAAACGGAAATTTTCTTTAAATGTCTGTCTGTCTTTTTTCTTATATAGCCAAGAATATAGAAAGCATTTTTCTGAAACACTTGTTTGTCTTTTTCTGATACGTGTATGTGTAAATATAAAACAATTTCATCTAGTAAACTATCGCAATAATTTAATCTTCGTACCCTGAATGGGTTAAATTAAAGAAACAAAAAAATAAGTCAATTAAACCTTTGAGCTCTGGGGGGGGAGGGGGGGGTAAATTTCTTCAAAATTCCAAATGTCACATTGGCACCAGTATTTTGCAAAGAAAAAAACCGGTTAACGATAAACACGAAAAAAAAAAACATTAAACCTTTTACATATAAATTTGGTCTAATTTTCTGGTGCTATTGTGACATTTCGGAATTGAATTAGGTGGCAGGAAATTCTACCATCAGAGCTCAAGGGGTTAAATATATTAAAACGTTTTAAATACAATTCTGGGGTGAAAGGTTTTTATCAAGATTGAGTAAATTTTGAACAGGGTAGGAAGGTTAACCCTTTCCGGCACACTGTGCCCGGTCTGGGATACCTAATTTTAATTCCAAACTTGAAAAACGGCACCAATAATATTTTAGTAAAATTTTGCATTTACAATAAAAGCTTAAATTAGGGGTTTCAAAATATCTAAAGAATTCGCTTATGAATTCCGGTGCCAGTCGATAATTTCTCATTTTACCAATCGATTTTGCCCGTGCCGGAAAGGGTTAATCAACCAATTACATACATTAATAACACAAATGAGATTTATAAAACTATAAATTAAGTTTTAAATAATGCTTTTATGTAATCAATTGATATTTATTAAATTATAACGCTCCATTTCTTGACATAACAAAACAATGATTTTTAACATTAGCACATCTGAAAGCTTTTTAAATGTATAATAATATCTATTCATTAATATTATTAATTATTTCATTTATTGCGTTCTTGTTTGTACTACTAACATAATGGATGATAGATGTGTTCTCGACTAAATATACTGATAAAAACATGCGAAATTAGTTACAAGAAAAATCTTAACACAACGGTGAAAGTTATTCATCTATATAATATTTATCGATCTGCTATCTATGTGTGTATTATTTATCTATATTTTATTTCAATTTGTAACACATTATTCCTATTATAAATTTCTAGAGAACATAATATACATTTTGCTAATCTGTGGTGCAAAGAACATTTGTTATTGATTTACAAGGCCCCACAAAAGTATTACAGTACATAAGGGCATAGGGAGAACATTGTTTGGTGCACATTTTAATTGTAATTAACTATTTACAATTTTATGAGATTGATATTTTTACAAACTTCGTTATCGTACGAACGCACCTCATTTGCTGCGCTTCACGTGGAATTTTCAACTTGTTTTAAAATAAAATCTAGTTTAACACTAGGCCACCGGAAATTTTACCCAAGTGATCTAAAAATATTACACACAGAAATTTTTTCTTACAACTGTTTATATTATTTATTTCACAGAATACGGAACAGAGAATCAACTTTAATACACTGTAATGGCAACTTGTTTAACATGGGATTACGCATAGACAGTAGTGACACGAGCGAACCACTCTGAAACTACGATCATAACATAAGAGAGGTTGCTAATTCGGCGGAACATCGCTTCCTTGGTGACAAATGATAAGGGATAAAAGAAAAAAAATACATCGACGACTTGCTGCTTCTTGTTTTGAAATTTATGAAATAACTTTGACGTATTCGTCTTGCAAACAATACATGTGTCTCTTCATAACATAACGATCTAATAATTTAAACTTGAAAATTAAAGAATAATAACTGCAATAATTACGAATCAATATAAGCGCGGAAATCTAAGATCAAATAGCATAAGCACATGTGCAAAGATAATCAAATCAGCTTTCAGCAAGAAGCGCCAAGCAGAATAAGGTTACAGTTAAACAGAAATCACGAGGATAAAAATTGCCAACGCGATGGTTTAGTTTTTAAGTGATCCACTGAGGGAGCTCTTTTCAAGCCGAATTGAGGCTCTGTTACTACTCTGTGATTTATTTAATTTATGTCGTTCTGCTACGTATTAAACTTATTGGGTTGGAAACTAAGTTCCCGCCGTTTGTTTAAAGACAATTTTTCTACCGGAATCGATACTCTGTTTTTTTGATCGACCTAATTCATGTTAAAATGCTGATTGTTAAAATGTAATGTCAGCGATAAAGTAGCAAGTGGGTTGGCAACGAAGTTCCCGCCGTGTTTTTAAATACGTTTTTGTTCTGCCAATTTACATTTTTTTTTGTTCGAGTTAATTTATGTTAAATTTCAGATCATTAACTCTTTGCATTCGTATGTCCAGTCTGACTCGACATCATCTTTCTTTGCAAAATTTGTTTTTGGCACCAGTAATAAAGGAAAATAAAATGTGCCTTATTTGATTACAGCATTTTTGAAATTGTGTACTTGAAGGAAACTTTTTTTTAAAAGTGGTGTAAATCAAATAAAATTTGTGTAAGTGACACCCGAGTCGAAAGGGTTTAAATGGAATGTCAACTATGGAATGCCAACTGGGTTGGCAACTAAGTTTCCGCCGTTTTTTAAAAATTATTTCAAATTTTATTTTTCAATAAAAAATAACAAATAATTAATCAACAATGTATTCTTCCTTGTTGTTTACAACTTCTTCCCAACGTTCAACAAAATTTTCAATACCTCGTTGGTAGAAATCCCCTGGTTTCGACTCGAAAAATTCATCCAACCAAGCTTTCAAGTCTGCATCAGTATTGAACGAAACTCCGCTCATAACGTTTGATAGAGATCGAAAGAGATGGAAATCCGTTGGTGCCAAATCAGGAGAGTACGGCGGGTGCGGCAGTACTTCCCAGCCATGCGTTTGAATGGCTTCCTTGGTCATATTGGCGATATGAGGGCGGGCGTTGTTGTGCAGCAAAAGGACTCCATGCTGCCGATTAGGTCTTTTCTCTTGAATAGCTACGTTGAGTCGTTCCATTTGTCGAGCTTAGAGTTCCGCGTTGACTGTTTGGTTCCGTTCAAGCAGTTCGTAATGGATAATGCCTTCCCAGTCCCACCATACGCACAACATCGTTTTACGTGGGTGAAGATCTTGTTTTACACGCGGTGTTGGTAATTTACCAGGGCTGAGCCATTCCTTGTGTTGCTTCATATTAATGTACAGGCACCATTTTTCATCGCCAGTAACGATTCGGTAAAGAAATCGTTGCTTGTTTCCATGAGTTGAGCGGTGACGAGCAAGCAAACCAGCAGAGATTGCGGCTCGTTGATTCTTGTTGTTGTCACTTAAAACATGCGGAACCCATGCTCCAAACTTCTGAACTTTTCCCATCGAGTGAAGATGCTTCACTATAGCAGTGTGGGAGAATTTCATTTTCTTTGCCAGTTCTCTTGTCGTTTGACGTGAATTTTCGTGCAAATGTTGGTTTAATCGCTCCTCATCGAACTCAACTGGACGGCCAGAACGAGGTGCGTCTTTGATGTCAAAATTTCCATTTTTGAACTTAGAATACCAATCATGGGCAGTTCTTTCAGCTATCGCACCCTCGCCATACACAGCACAAATGTCACGAGCAGCTTTTGCGGCCTTAGAACCTTGATTGAATGCAAAGAGAAGGAGGTGTCAAAAAAGTTCCTTTTTCTCAACTTGACACTCCCTTTTATTGATCTGAGTTTCAACACAAATTAGCTCTAGTATTCAAAAAACAAAATATAGATTCTGGTAGAAAACTTCTATTTAAAAAAACTGCGGGAACTTAGTTTCCAACCCAATACATTGGAAATAAATAACTCAATCGAATCGAAGTATTTTTATTTGGCTCCTGCCGTAATCAGTGTTGCCAGATGGGCTACTTCTTTTAAATTCAGATTCTTGAATAGCACCACATTTTTACAAATGATAAAACGTTCTTTACTCACTGACATAACAATTAAGGCGAAAATGAAAGGTAATGTACCGTTTCAAAAAAGTGGTGCCAATCCAGAAATCTGAATTTTAAAAAAGTAGCCCACTGGCAACACTGGTCAAAATGACTGCCACGGCGGTTCTGAAAGTGGCCTCACAGCTTTTCGCTTTATTTAAGGAAAAATTTTCAATAAAAAGATACTGGTGGGGAAAAAATGTATGGTCTGGAAATTCCGGGACTCGTAAGAACTACGAAGAACTAATTTCAAATTCAGTGTCGAAAATTCGCTTGTGCTCCTCTATAGCAAATATATATCTGTAATACCTGAGATACTGTCACACGTTAATGCTTATTTTTGCCATTTCGCATCGTTTTAACACAAGAACCGTGGTCAGGGGTCATTTTGACCTGTAAGAAAATGCATGTCGATCGAAACCAAAAAACATTTTGATAATATAAGTTAAATAAAAGTTGCATAAAAATAACATAGAATAAAGTAAAATAATTTTAAAAAAATTCTGATGTGATATAATTTTGTAAAACTTTAGTAATAGTCTCCGCTATTCTTGTGTTAAACTGAATTTTATGTGTTGTGCATATTTTTACGTAGTTTTTTTCTCATTAAATATGAATAAAATTTGGCATATGATTTTTAAAACATTTTTCATGTTATGTTTAATATTACTGTGTAATAATTTAAGATGAAGCGAAAGAATGATAAAAAAAAATCAAGCACCGTAGTATAATGTTTTGAAGTATGTTCTTAATTTTTTTGCAACATTATGTAACGGCAATTTTATAAATTAGCATTTTTCTTTCAAGGTTAAGAAAAGAATATTTTACAAATGTTCTATGTTGAAGTATTTTTAAATTTGACTTTGACACATTAACTGTGCAATACAAGTCTGTGTAAAAACAGTACTTAAGGTCATTTATTAAACTTACGAGCTGTAAAACCATCCAATATGTCATGAAAATAATCAATCTACTCTCGGAACGATTTAGATGATTGGGAGCAACGTTGTTTGAGACTTCTATGTATTCCACTGGGAGCAGAAAAAATTAATTGAAGACAATTTCAAAAACGGCAATTCTCGTAAAAATGTGCAGTCATTTTGAAGCGGAAATTTTCTATAAAAGTTTGTCTTTCGTTTTTCTTATATATTCAAGAATATAGAAAGTATTTTTCTGAAACAGTTGTCCGTCTTTTTCTAATACGTTTATTTGTAAATATATAACAATTGCATCTAGTAAACTATTGCAATAATTTAATAAACCAATTACTTACACTGATAACACAAATGAGATTTATAAAAAAATAAACAATAAGTATTAAATGATGCTTTTATGTTGTCCATAAATATTTATTAAATTATAAAGCTCAATTTCATGACATAACACAGTAATAATTTTTAACATTAGCGCATCTGAAAGCTTTTAAAATATAGATCGAATAATATATATTCATTAATATTATTAATTATTTCATTTATTGCGTTCTTGTTTGTACTACTAACATAATGCATAATAGATGTGATCTCGGCTAAATACGCTGATAAAAACATGCGAAATTAGTTACAAGAAAAACTTAACACAACGGGGTCATTCCATTCAATTCAACCAATTTTTTCACGATTTGGAACAGGACCGTCAGGGATTTGGATGAAACTTTGTGGACACACTAATTCTATCATGAAATGATTCTATCAGAAATTTCTCCTTCCCAGACTTCATAGTTTGTGAGATATGGGGGTCCAAGTCTTCGTTTTTTCTCAAATCGCACATTTCTGAGTCTGTATTTTGAAATTGCAGTTCCATCTTTAAAAAATTGTTTCTCTGGATCTAAAACATGAATCATCTTTAAAATATCACTATGAGAATATCAAAAGATGCAGATTTTAATAAAAAATATTTAAAAAAAATACTTGAAATATTTAGGATAAAAAAAAAGTCAGCCAAAGTTGAGAGTTATGGTTATTTTTCCAAATTTTTGTGACTTCACGAAAAAGGCTGTACACATAAAAGGCAAACGAATTTTTCAGTTTATTTTTGCTTTAAATAAATTTTACACTTTGGGCTTTCTGTCTATGAAATAAAAATGATGTCTTTCGCATGGCTTATGCACAAATTTTGGGTACTTTCCAGTTAGCCGGATGCGTGTGTTATTTTTACATATGTACATATATATAGATCTATATAAATAGAGATGTATTATATATGCACATATATGTATATATACAGTATATTGATATATATATGTATAACACTGGCGCCCGTCTAACTGAAAAGTACCATATTTTGCCTTTTTTTTTAAATCAACACCAATAAGGGAGAAAAAAATCTGACTAAATTTAGCTGTGGTACTTAAATAATTACTGGAGTTTCTATGAGTTTTTGAATTTAATGATATTTGATACAAAAAAAATGGAAATTTCATTTGCCTTTTTGTGTAGAGCCTTTTTCATAAAGTAACAAAATATCGGAAAAATAATCACAACTTTGAACTTTGGTTTACATTTTCGGCCGTATATAAATCTCTATTAACTGCCCTAATTGCTTTTTTCACTTGCTTTTTATGCCGCTGAAATGGATCTGCTCATTTACATTGATAAAATTCATATTTCATTAAGAACCAAATTGTGTAATGCTCACATATATTAATGAAAGGGTTTTCACTTATTTTTCGTTTTATAAATGCAATAGTCCTAAGTAACAAAAGTTCTTTTTCTCAATCACAGAGATTATCAATGTAGTCTATTTCTCTGTTATTTGTATTGTTAGTTTTGTGACATTCTAAACCAGTCAATATTCTAATAGTGCAAGCCTGAAGACTAGTAAAAGGTTTAATATCAGGCTCTATATTAAAACAATAAAACAAAAAAAATATTTATTCTTATCACAAACTATAAAACATGTAAAAATCAGAATATATTTTTAGTAGCACAGTAAAAGTTAGATGATTCTTCTACGATAAGAAACAACAGAATGACAATAATTTGATTAAATAGATTTCAAAACATCTGCTTTCACTACCCTGCCTTTACAGAGGTGTTTATACAAAGCAGGTGCAATTAAATCTTTCAGACTATATGAACAAATTTATGCTCTGTTAGATATTTGTGTATTTAAACTTGTCAAAAACTATTCAAACTGATTAAAATTACCCAAGGAAAAGAAATACAAGGTTTTGAAAATTTTTTAAACACAATTAATTAATATATAAGCTTTCAAAAGAAAGAATAGAAATGTGAGGAGAAAAAATTATTTATTTTATACTGTACGAAAAAAAATGTTTTGAGTTAAATTATTGAAAATAAAAGTAAGAGATTCTTTAGATTAACCAAAAATACCCATTATTAAATAACTACCGTAATTTCGGGTGTATAAGCCGCTGATGAAACAATTCTTTTTCGACCCAGAATTTTTAAAGAAACAAATGTCACTACTTAGATCGACGTAAATATTTGTCTTCAATCACTAAATAAGATTTCTGGGTCCAAAAAGAATTGTTTGATCCGCGGCTTATACACCCGAAGTTACGGTAAATGGAATACATGGACCATTCACTAAATTTAATGAGGAAACGTATCGCAGTCAGATTTTTTTTTAATCAGAAAAAACAAAGCATAAACTTTACTTTGCAAATAAAAAACATGTATGAAGTAACATTAAATTGAATAACTCATAGAAACTCCAGTAATTATTTAAGTACCATAGCTAAACTTAGTCAGATTTTTTCCCCTTAATTGGTACAGATTTTCAAAACAAGACAAAATTTGGTACTTTTCGGTTAGACGGGCACCATTGTTATACATTTATATATCAATATACTGCATACATACATATGTACATTTAAAATACATCTTATTTAAATAGATCTATATATATATGTACATATGTAAAAATAAAACACGCATCCGGCTAATTGGAAAGTACCCAAAATTCTTGCATAAGCCATGCGAAAGACATCATTTTTATTTAATAGATAGAAAGCCCAAAGTGTAAACTTTTATTTAAAACAAAAATAAAGTGGAAATTTCATTTGCCTTTTTGTGTACAACCTTTTTCTTGAAGTCACAAAAATTTGGAAAAAAACCATAACTCTCAACTTTGGCTGACTTTTTTTTATCCTACATATTACAAGTAAATTTTTTAAATATTTCTTATTAAAATCTGCATCTTTTTATAGTCTTATAGTGATATTTTAAAGATGTTCATGTTTTAGATCCCGAGAATCATTTTTTTTGAAAATGGAATTGCAATCTCAAAATACAGACTCAGAAATGTGTGATTTGAGAAAACCCCAAGAATTGGACCCCCCCATACCTAACAAACTATGAGGTCTGGGAAGGAAATTTTTCTGATGGAATCATTTCATGACAGAATTAGTGTGTACACAAAGTTTCATCAAAATCCCTCGGGGTCGGGTAAAAAGGTCTGGTTGAATTGACATGGAATGACCCAACGGTGAAAGTTATTTATCTATATTTTATTTATCTATATGTTAGTCATCTGTATATTATTTACCTATATTTTATTTATGTATATGTTATTTATCTATATAATATTTATATATGTTTTATTTTCAATTTGTAACACATTATTTCTATTATAAAATTCTAGTGAACAAAATTAATTGCATATCATTAAGTAAATAGTCCTGTCCGATTTTTACGTAACACGTAGTTTTGGAAGTAATTTGTTAGAATACTTGTAATTACAAGTTTTCTATTGCCATATATTTTTAAATTTAGTCATTTCATTAAATGTTACATATTTATGTAGATCTAGAAATAAATTACTTTTGAAACTAATTACGCAAACTGAATATGAGTTGCTTTTTTAACGCACTGTTTGAAATTTGCCATTATTCAAAAGCTATTACAAAGTACTTACTTAGTTTAAAATGTATTAAAATATCTTTAATAATCTGACAATACTAGTTTTAGGTTATGTAAGTTATTAAAATTTACCTATAATGATAAAACGTAAAATACATATTACGCCATTGAAATATTACATACTCAACGATAATGTATAAAAAATAAATTGCTTGGAATGACTATGATTATTTCATTGGTAGTCCAACGCTTCGTGTGATAATAAAAATCATTGTATTGGAAATAATATAATCGAAATTTCAGAATTTCAATTAATGTTTGAATGTGCTTTCACAAAATGGAAGTTCGATCGCAGAACGACGAAATATTTGCTTTATTAAATATTTCTGAATTCCAAATTTACAAATGAAATAGGAACTGAAATTGAAATTCTTGAAATAAAAAATGCTTAATGAATGTTATGCAGGTCTTAATTAAAAAAAAATATAACACAAAATATATAATATGAAATTTAAAATATTCAGGTTTACTTAAAAGGCGATTAAAATAATCAAATATAGATATTAATAGTTAATTTTATTTAAGTTACTTATTATTATTTATTATTATTATTATTATTTATTATTATTATTATTATTATTATTTATTATGTATTATTTATTATTATTTATTACTATTATTATTATTATTTATTTTTATCTAATTATTACTTATTCACTATCAGAGAATCCATAGAAATCCTATGCAAAAACAATCAAGTGTGTAATGATGCCTTATTGTATAATATACCGAGTTTATGGTTTAACATCCTGAAAATAAATCCTGACAATTTGAGAAAATGACGTATTAAATTTGATTGGTTCAAGAGTTAAATATTTCTTTTTACCGTTCACCTAAATCACTACTAATTCAATTTTCAAGCCACGCAATTAAAAATGAAAAATGACGTATAAACACAGAATGGAATAATAAAGTAAACGGACTGCGATTAATAATAATATATATCTAAATCTTCTTTCAGTTATAATAATTATAGTCTCGTTCAATTTCAAAATGGAATCATGTATGTGTATAAATAAAGACAATATTCTCCGAGGAACAGGGCTCCCAAACGGTCCGCGAACTGAACACCAGTATTTTTTAACAGAAAATTTCATAGTAGTTTTCAACAGCATTTGTGCTAAAATTAACCTCCGAAGGCGGTTTCTGAACAATTTGCAAGAAAAATATAAAAGTAAAATCTTGCTAAGAAAATATTGATGTTCAGTTGGCGAACCATTTGGGAGCCCTGGAGGAAAAGCCTGATTAACCCTTTCCGGCGCAGACAAATTCTGTTCGTAAAATAAGAAATTGTCGACTGACACCGGAATTTATAAAAGACTATTTTAGAAATTAAGAATTCCCTGATTTAAGCTGTCATTGTAAACGTAAAATTTTACTAAAATATTATTGGTGCCGCTTGTAAGTTTGGAATTAAAATTAGGTGTTTCTGGAGTGGTAACACTGCGCCGGAAAGGGTTAAAGGCTTAAAAGTACTAAGATTTTTTAAAAATAAAATTAACTGTTAACATCTATACTTGATTGTTTCAATCGTCTTTTAAGTAAACCTGAACATTTTAAAGTTCATATTACAGGGTGTTTCACAAAGGACCCCTAACTTTAAAAATCTATAACTCGGAAACGGCGAAAGATAGAAACATGAAACCAGTGGTGAGTTTATAAAAAAAAAAATCGTAAGAATCTTATACATAAATTAGAAAATTTAGTAAAAATAGCGCTCATAGATGGCGCTGAGAGCGATAGGCGCTCTTTTGAGGCTGATATTGCACTCATGCCAATTAAGGAGTTTTATGCGGAGTAGGTTTTGCTCGAAAATGCACTTTTGCTTTTACGACCCTATTTTGAATTCAATCCATATAATTTTGATTTTGTTGGCGTCAGCACAATAATAGACCAAAATAGTGTTTCCATAGGAACGACTCCTTTAAAATTGAAATGCGAGAAACAACAACATTCGAAATACCATCTTTTATATACGCTGTTGTTTATCGCATTTCAATTTTTAAGGAATCGTTACTTTGGAGACAACATTTTTGTCTATTATTGTGCTGACGCCAAAAAAATCAAAACTACATGGATTGAATTCAAAATCGGGTCGTAAAAGCAAAAGTGCATTTTCGAACAAGACCTACTCCGCATAAAACTCCTTAATTGGCAGGAGTGCTAAGGGACGTCAATATCAGCCTCAACAGAGCGCCTATCGCTCTCAGCGCCATCAATGAGCGCTATTTTTAACTAAATTATCTGATTTATGTACAAGATTCTTACGATTTTTTTAATAAAGACACCACTGGTTTTGTATTTCTATCTATCACCGTTTGAGAGTTATAGATTTTTAAAGTTAGGGGTCCTTTGTGAAACGCCCTGTATATATTTTGTATTAAAAGCAATGCGAAAATTTCATTCCGTCATATGTTTTTATATATTTTTTAAAAAAAATACGTGTTCCGCGTTTAAATTCAGGGAACAAATATTTACAAACTAATGATTAACATACAACGTATCATACACTTATAGTGTATTCGATTATTCCGAAGCTGGACTGCTTAACCCCTTGCGGCGCGGTGGTATATCTATTAAACCACTTACTTTTAATTCCCAAACGATACATTCGCACCGGAATTTTGATGAAAAAAAATTCGGTTAATTGAATTCGTGTAAAGTAGCTCTTTCTTAATTACAAATAAAGTTGTTTTCAAATTCCGGTGTCAGTCATCAATTTCAGCGACTAAGGAGTGGATTTGCTATGCGCCGCAAAGGGGTAAAATTAAACATTTTAAACACATTCACAAAAAAGCATTTATAGATGCGTGTACGAGTGTACATTTCTTAACCCTTTTCGACACGCAGTAAATCTGTTTGATATAATTATTTTACACCAGAATTTGTAAACGAATTTATCAGAGAATAGAAACTTGCTTAAGTTCAGGTAAGTTATAAAAATAGTTTCAATTAAATATTCTTGGAGGCAGTAAAATTAAAATTAGGTATCCGAAAATGAACCGCACCGGAAAGGTTCAAATATGTTATAAATATTTTAAGAGTGCATTTATATCAACTGCAATTTTTTTAAACACAGTATGCATTATTTATTCAAATAATTAATAAATAAAATTAGCACGGCTTTCCCATAGTTAGGGATAAGATTGCCGTCTCTTTGTATACCAGTATAATTATAGTATATTCCTTTTATTATGCATATGAAAAAAAGCTTTTAATCCTTTCGAAATAGATTCGTTAACACTTTCTGGTGTAAACACTCATTTTAATTTTTTGAGAAAGTAAGTACTTTACCATTGAAAGGATTAATAACAGACACTTTGATCATTAAAATAAACAAAGATTATCTTTCAAATTGGGTGGTGGAAAAAGTTTTCTGTAACAATGTTGAAAATCCCTATTTGCTAGTTTCGGCGGTTAATGGTTAAAAAATTGTCAAAACAAATACTTACATTTTCTTGGGGAGTTTCCCCATGTCTATTTCTAAAAACAGTGGTCTTGTCATCTCTTGTATAAAATGCAATTTCATGTTTTCAAAAACGGAATAACAGTTTTGAGAAATTCTATCGAATGAGGTTCGTGTGCATGAAAGCATTCTATTTCAGAAGATTTTTCGTATTTTACTACCAGCAATTTTGTAAAGTACAGGTTGCTATATCAAAAGTTATTTATGTATATGTATGTATATATATACCGGGTGATCCAAAAGTCAGGACGAACTTTAAAAATGAATAATTCGAAAACGAATCAAGATACAAAGATACGGTTTGCACCAAACGGATGGAAAAGAAACCGGATTTTGTGTGACAACGAAAAAAAAAAATAGTTCTGTTGGCGACCAAAAGATGGCGCTGTCGGATATCTGATGTAGAATTATGCAAAGCAACAAGCGATATAAAAAGGAGCAACTGCAGCAGGTAATGGTAGTCGAAGCTTGTACGCATCGAAATGCTGTCCATAGTTGAGAAAGCCCTTTTAGTTAAACTGTTTTATAAGAATTCGGAAAGTGCCATTGCGACATTGCGAGCATATCGCTTAATGAAGGGTATGCGAGATAGCAAAGGACCAATGACGTCTTCTGCATTGAAAAAAATGATGAAGAAATTTGAATCTACAGGTTCTTTGGCGTCACGTCCAAGAAGTGGGCGTCCCTCAACAGCTGCTGCTGTTGCCACGACAGTGGAGCAGACGGTGCAGGCCATGTCGGCGGTTGCTGCGCATGGGGAGTGCAGTGCTCGGGAAGTTTCGAGGCAGACAGGAGTGTCGTACGGAAGTGTTTGGAGAGCACTGCGACTAACTTTACAACGGTATCCCTACAAGTTGCTACATAACCAAGAACTGAAACCTCCTGACTTCGACTCTCGCCGAGATTTTGCGAATTTTGTCTTTAATAAGATGGAAGAGCAGAACGACTGGCTTCACACTGTGCTTTGGACAGATGAAGCGCATTTCACACTCTCTGGCGCTGTTAACACCCACAATTGTCGAGTGTGGACCACAGAAAATCCACATGCATTTGTTGAGGTACCCTTGCAACAGCCTAAAGTGACAGTCTGGTGTGGCTTCACTGCTGATTTCATAATTGGTCCATTTTTTTTCGAGGAAGTCACACAGACGGGTTTCAAAACAGTTTCTGTCACTGGTGAGCGATATGTAGCACTGTTACGGAACAACATTATTCCTGAACTGCAAGCGCGACAGGCACTCCAAACAGTCACCTTTATGCAAGATGGAGCTCCACCTCATATTGCTCTGCCTGTGAAACGCCTGCTACGCTCAACATTTGGGGAGGATCGCATTATAAGTCGCCACTTTAATCACGCATGGCCTCCAAGATCTCCCGATCTGACACCCTGTGACTTTTGGCTGTGGGGATTCTTGAAATCAAAAGTGTACCGCGACCAACCGGCATCACTAGCAGCACTGAAAGATGCCATCCGCCAAAATGTGTCTGCCATAACGCAAGAAATGCTACTAAATGCTGTGAACGGTGTGGTGACTCGTCTCACAGCTGTACTTCTCAATGATGGACAGCACATTGAACATTTACTGTAATTAACTGTAATTAAGCTGACTTGTAACATTTTTTCATTTGTAAATCCTCTTTTGGTGCAATAAAACATTATAACGCCATCTGTTTGTCGCCAACAGAACTATTTTTATTATTTTTTTTTTCGTTGTCACACAAAATCCGGTTTCTTTTCCATCCGTTTGGTGCAAACCGTATCTTTGTATCTTGATTCGTTTTCGAATTATTCATTTTTAAAGTTCGTCCTGACTTTTGGATCACCCGGTATATATATATATCATAAAGAATTCAAATATTACTTTATAAAATCCTGGTAACAGGAGCTTGAAAGTCGTTGAAGTGTACAAATCCATCCTAAATCCATGGCGTAAAATATTATACATTATCGTTAGAGACCTGGTTACTTATTGTTCTTATTCCCAGCCATTTACAGATCATAGCTTTGTAAGTTTCTCGCACAATAATTCTTCAAAATCGAGTTATTTTATGTCACCATTTGAACAAAGTTCTGGTAGAGCTGTGCTAAGTCTATCCTATTTAACATCTCTTTCATGTTTTTAAGTCTGCGCTAAATTTTCGTTTAGCCATTCCTATAATACATTCAAGATGGTTGTTGTTTAAATGAAATTGTACTTCATAATAACATGGCTTGATGTGCAGAAAGAAAGGGGGGTAGGAGGTATGGCATCGAGTTTCCCAATAATTAATTCTGCAAGGTGGGGTCAATTCAATGAGTTGGATATGGTATTCCTTGTCTTAAACTTTCGAAAATAACTGATAATAGCTTCCTTTTTTCCACCCTTTAAGGGGGCTCAGGGGTTGAAAACTTTTCAAAAAATCGACTTTTTTATGATCTAGTTTGATTATTTAATTAATGCTTAACTCAATGCAAAAAACCGCATAAAAATATTAGCATTTTTAGCGGAGTCATAAGCATTTATGTATCAACACTTACATAGCCGCATCCATATAATTTCAACTTTAAGTCGCGTTTTCTCAAAACTTGATTTTTGACGACTAACACCAAGATTAAATAAAACTATTTGATGGAATGGCGTAATTTTTTTTCATGCATATAACATAATCTAGATTATGAATTAAGGATATAACTATCACTTAATAAAAACAGTATTAAAAAATCTCTCAAAGTTGAAAATTTAAAAAAACCCTAAAAAATACAACTTTTTTTCCATTAGAAATACTCAAAATATTTACTCTATCTAAAATATATTAATTCATAATCTAGATAATGATGTTATATGCATGCAAAAAAAGTTATTCCATCAAATAGTTTTTTTTTAATCTTGGTGTTAGTCATCAAAAATCAAGTTTTGAGAAAACGCGACTTAAAGTTGAAATTATATGGATGCGGCTATGAAAGTGTTGATACATAAATGCTTATAACTCCGTTAAAAATGCAAATATTTTCATGCGGTTTTTTGCATTGAGTTAAGAATTAAATGAATAATCAAATTCGATCATAAAAAACCGATTTTTTGAAATGTTTTCAACCCTTGAGCCCCCTTTAGTGTTTGGAAAGTAATATTCCGTTCTTTAAGCTGCAGATTTTACTGAAATATAACCAATATTTAAGATAACATAATTCCACAGATTTAATGAATCTTCAATACTCTTTAGAATGATAAATACTGTCCATTTACATTCTTAACTAAGTTTTTTATAGTGTTGAAAGAATCATATTTTTCGAGCATTTAAAACGTAATGAAGAGAAAACTTCTTTACAATTTTACCTTTTTTCCATAAACGTAAAAGGTTTTAAAGTGTAGATGAATTTCTTTGAGTAGTAAATTATTTTCATCAACATTGTTCAGAAAAAAAATTTTTGTTTTCGAAAAAACTTACGAAAACAAAATCATTTATTTTCATTCACTTGTTTTGTTATTATCACTTTGCAAGCTCTGTTGTTTGCTTTTAACCCTCTAGTGCCTATGGTAAAATTTATGCTTTCTTTTTCATTTATCATCAATGTTCCCAATTTAGACGATTTTTTTATTCCGATTTTGAACATTCGTTCCATAAATTTTAAAAAGTAATATTTGCTTTATCTAATAACACACACGCACACACAATCCCTCATTATATGAAGCAAGATTTTTTATTTAGTTTTTCCAGTATGTATTTAGATAGTCTAAAAGAAGGAATTTCTAAGCTGTATTCAACTAGTGATAGGAATGCTCATATCACATCGCGAGATATCTCTATACATTAGTGAAAAATGGCTGCGGCAAAAAATCACCGTATTTTGTTTGAATGATTTAATGAATAAAATTTCTAGTCTGAATAAATGTAATTTTGAAAAATAAAACACCTGATGTTTCTATATGTATATCAATTTCATCATTATATGAAGCAAGATTTTTTTTATTTAGTCTTTCCCGTATATATTTAGACAGTCTAAAAGAAGGAAGTCCTACGCTGTATTCAACTAGTGATAGGAATGCTCTTATCACATCGCGAGATATCTCTATATATTAAAGAAAAATGACTGCGGCAAATAATCACGATATTGTGTTTGAATGATTTAATGAATAAAATTTCTGGTCTGAATAATTATAATTTTGAAAAATAAAATACCTGATGTTTCTATATGTATATTAATTTCATTTATACATAGAATTAACCACTTGATCATCGCGCCCGATACATTCAAGGCCTGCAAGCTTCACGGTTTTTATTCGGAAATGTTTGATTCCCACCACTTTTATAAAATAGTGAAATTGATTTTATTCTGGTAGTATTTTACTTGCCATGAAATAAAACGAATATTTTTTTTTCAAAAAAGTGGTGGCAATAATGAATTTGAATTTTTAAACATTAATTTAATGCGACCATTAAACGGTTAAGATATGAATAAAAACTAATTTCCTGAAAGTTGGAAGGAATTTCAGAATTTTCGTCTGTAACTCTGTTACTTAAGTAGGGCCAAGGCTTCAAAATTGCCCCGAAGGGAATTTGTTTATTTTATTTCTCTTAACTAGTGCTTTTGTATTTTTTATAGTTTAAAATTAAAATCGTGCTTGGATGTTCCTGGAAGAGAAAATAGCCTATAAACGGTCAAAAGTCTTTTTTTAAACTTTTAGAAAGTGTCCAATTTTAGACAAAACTGTTCCTCTTCGTGTAACTTTATTTTTAACACTAGAACAACAAAAACCAAAAAATGGTTGAAACTTTGTTGGTACCATGTAGCACAGCTAGGTATTTATGGGTTAAAAATCAGTCCACAGAGATGTGCAAGTTTTTATTCTTTATCACATGTAAATATCATATGGAGCTTAGTAATATTTGTAAAATGCACCAAAATTGACAAGCATATTCATTTGAAATTTTCTGTTGTAATTTAATAAATTTCATATTAAATTTATTAAATTTATACCTGTAACGCATAGGACAACATTTAGCAAACTTCTACTTTTGGTTCTAATAAAGAACACAACCAAAAATGTATTTCTCCCTTTAAAATTTGTGCTAAGATATCTATAGTTTAAGTTACTGCAAAAGCAAAGTTTGAACACTTCAAGGACTTTTAAGCGAACATGCATCAGAAATTTTGTAAAGTAATATTTGCTTTATTTTAATAAAAAGATGATCTATCTTCTGATGTAGAGACCAGTGCTCTAACAAATTTCTTGTGCTAAAATAATCAAAATCGTCTAATTTCCTTTGATGCATACGAACTCTGAAATGGTTACTTTATAACGATTCGTAGTAGTATGTTACTCTTCATAAATTTTGCCTTTATACTTTGTTATCTTTTATTCTTTTTCATATTTATCATCTTGAAATTAAAAAAAAGTTTTTTTAAAAAGTCAACACTATTTATTCTTAATAAATCTAAAAGAAAATATTTTTTGGCCATATTATGTCTAACATACCATAAACGTAATTCTTGCTTGATAATGTTCACTTTTCCTTGTAGATGTTATGTAAAATTATTAACACTTTCCGTCCCAGTGAGTCCAAATGACATCATGACTTTCCTTATTATTTTGCTATATTTAATTCTGGTATCCCAAGTTCATGCCAATAAATTAAAACATAAATATTTGTTTTATTCAATAACAGATAATCCGTATTTACATAAAGCGAAATTTATCAGTGAAAGTTTCTAGTGTAAATTCAGATTCTCTGAACTACGGAATTTCCAGTCCTTACTATATTATGGTAATGAAAGGGTTTAAAAAACTGCTTCGTATAACAGTATTCCTACACTTTCATCTTAAATACCAGTATTTTTATGTAAAAAAACTCTACAAAAATAATTGCCCGACTGCAAAACATGAGTTTTTCTTGCTAGTCGAAAGTATTTATTTAACCTATAATCATGGAAATTCTCTGTCTTGCAGGAACCCTGTGTAAATATTGCATTTGAATCTAAAAAATAAATCAATAAATTCAAATAAATGTATAACAAATATTATTATTTTATTATATACATTATTAATTTATTATTGTTATCTAGTTATTACACGTATTATTATTTTATGTTATATTTCAATTTATATATAAATTTATTTTAAAATTTTATTACATTTTATATATTATTACTTTTATTATATGTATTATTTATTATTATTATTATTTAATATTACATGTTGTTTACTTAATAATATTACTATATATTATTATAAGTTTTAATGCATCGAAACAGAAACAAATGCATATCTCCCAGCTTTTACGTTTTTATAAGCTCCCCTATCTTTATTCTCATTTTATCGCCGAAAATTAGGATTAAATAAAGAAAAGTTTTGCCTTCAATAACAATGGTATGAAACGAAATCCTAAAATTTTGAAGCTTTGTAAATGGCACATTAAAACAATAAAAAATATATCTAACTCCTACAGTTACGTGTTTGTTTTTACAAAAAGAAAATTAAAGGAAAGGAAGAACTCTGTATTTCTGCTACCATTTCGTAACTGATATGTTCATTTAAACTAGTACACTTTTCTGGCAATTGCAAGTACCTTCTACGTATAATCATTAGTAGCTTAATGTTCATAGAGAAACAGGAAAGTAATCCGAAAATTAATCCAGTAATTAAGTTACAAAAATTCTATTACAGCTTCATGTACTTAGCTTTACATAATAAGCTAATTATAAAAGCATTAAAGGGGATATAAATATTTAAAGTAATAACATTCTGTTAATTGCGTTAGAAATGACAAAGACGATTGTGCAAAACGAAAATTTAACTTAATTGGTTTTGAATACAGATATGTGAATTCGATTACTATGTAGAATATTATAAAACTTGGTATGCACAGCAATAAATAAAATATTATTTAAAGTAAAGCAAATATACGTTTAAGCCGGCATGTTAACCCTTTGAGCTCTGGGGTGTAAATTTCCTCAAAATTCAAAATGTCACATTGGCACCAGTATTTTGCAAAGAAAAAAAACGGCTAACGATATATACGGAAAAAAAGGGGGGCATTACACTTTTTTCAAATAAAACTGGTCGAATTTTCTGGTTTCATTGTGACATTTCGGAATTAAAATTATGTGGTAGAAAATTCTACCATCAGAACTCAAGGTGTTAAGGTTTTTAATTTTTAAGGCAGGAATTTCAAATCTCTGATAGATTTTTACATTTCGTTTACATTTGTAGTAAGTCATGAAAGCATTTTCTTGTAAAACAAAACAACTTTTCATTATAATGTAGACATTTAATATGAAGGGGTTGTAAAATAAACAGATGGTTTAAAAATAAAATAATAAGGAAACGTTGGCATATATTATAGTAATTCTTAAAAAAGATAATTGTTTCAGTCCCAAAAAGAGGTGGGCTAATAAGGGCCATTTTTCGCCTATCAGCACATAGACGGGACATACATTTTTTTCATTAGCATACCCAATAATAAGTAAGAAAATAATAATATCTTGAATGAAAGATTAATAATTGATGAAAAAATAAAACATAGATTTAAGTAAATATTATGTGTATTAACGAACATAAACACTATTGTCATTAGTTTTAATCCATATAATCAGCAATAAATACAAAAATAAGTGTAAATTTAAGATGAATGGAGCTTACTAAGATTATTATTTCAATATATCAAATATCGGAAATAATCAATAATAATAATAATAATAATAATCATACAGTTTCAAACCTTTTGGACAAAGTGTTTTAGATTATTTTCCTTATTGATTGCTTCACCAGAATCACTAATGGACCCTCCAGTGGCCGCGTTTTGTACAGTATACGAACATATTCAATATTTGGTTTTTTAATTTTTATTGAGCTATGGCACATTACAGTAGTATTGTAAGCCAGACGCCATAATATGAAAACAACATGCATCCGGCACTCTACGACACTTTCGCGTATTTTAAACTGACAGTACCATTATGTTATGATGTTTCGCTGTGTTTTTATCCAAATATTATAGATTTTAGAAATTGTGCGCCAAAAAATCAAATTTCGGTTGCAAGAGGTATCCTTTAGCATCCTCTGTTGAACAACACTGTTGCTGCTTGTTTAATAATCTTGGCATTTCATGTTAAATATTCACTTCGTTCCAAACAATCCCGGTAAAATCTATCAATGCGCCCAACATCATTTGGCTTCAGCCATTCTCTGATATTATATGAATATTTTTTAATGTGTTTGTAAGTATGTTAGCGTAATTATTCTTTTTTTTCCGCGAAGTAAGGAACGAAGATATCTAATTTGAAGTAGAGATGAATACCATATGCTTAATGAAAGGTCTTCTTTTATATAGCCAGAAGGAATATCTGTGAAAGGAATAGTTCACACTCTTTTGGATATAAATGTATGTGCTATCGAAAGCAACAATCACAGTATCATTGTCGTCATCCGGAATAAACAATCTTCCTGCTGAAGGCCTATTATATTTTTCAATAACTTGTGTTCTGGTGATGTGTTCCATTCTACGGTGCTTTGGAACAACGTTCTCAATCCAATCAAAGCCTGTTTTTCATATTTTACAGAAGATATTGTTATTTTTCTTATATTGAATAACGCAGTCAGAACACCATGATAAAGACCAGTTCTTTGTTTCATAAGTAACACTGCAAAGCAAGTACGAGATGACCGCTTTTTTGAAGAACGTATTTTGGACTTTACAAATTTAAAGATATAGTTAAAATCAGACATAAATATACCCATGAGAATATAATAATAGGTTTTGGAAAAGTGTCATCAAAATCGAGCCCTTCTTTGATACATTTCTGATATCGTTTTAAATATTTTCATGCATCGTATTTCACACATAGACGTATTCTCAATTACAGGACTGAAATTTTGCAGAGTCACTTTACCGATCAAGTAATATGAGTTTTACAGTAATATAGATTCTAATTTTTATAAAGGCTTGAGTTTGAATAGCTTAAATACAATAACGAGGCAGGTCTTTACATATTATAAAACAAGTGTTAGAGTAGTGAAAATGAAATATTGATTAAATGTATATTAGGTTTCTTATTTGTGGTCTCATCAACATTAATCGTTTAAGAATAATCTCTTATTGTTACATCAAAAGAAGAAATAGAAGTATTTGGAGCCTGGAGAGCACGAAATACATATTATTTGCATTTAGAGTACTATTTAGAACCACACTGTAAATCTCAGTTTTTCAAACATCTAAGTATCTATATAACTTTTCTGTTAGAACAGATATGAAAAGTTTTCTACGAGATTTAACAACAATGACATTGTTATCCAAGCATTATTTATTCGTGATTTCTTTAATAAATATTTACGAAAACAATTTTAGAAAACAACATTGACGTCTGAACAACGTTAACGCTTTTTAAGTAAGGCAAAAGAAATCTGAACGCGCTCCTATAGTAGTGCATTTGATTCTCTCACATTATACCGTAATTTCGGGTGTATAAGCCGCGGATCAAACAATTCTTTTTGGACCCAGAAATCTTATTTAGTGATTGAATACCAATATTTACGGCGATCTGACTAGTTATATATTTTTTTAAAAATTTCTGGGTCGAAAAAGAATTGTTTGAGCTGCGGCTTATACACCCGAAATTACGGTACATTTTTTTCTTTTACAGGTAAAAGCGCACACTGAACCCAAATAAAATAATTCTCATATAAAAGCTGATAAAAGTAGAATAATTGCATGTCAAAATTAATTGGGTTCGTCGAGCGCTTCATAATAAAAAATTAATTCAAAGACACAAAAAACGTCAAAAATGTAGAAAACAATTGTTGCAATTGTAACCCCTTGGAGAAAAGCGATAAGTATACATGCCGCGTAAGGTGATCAGAATCCTTGATAATTCCCACCAGTAAAATTCTATTATAAATTTTACTTTACTTAATCCAAGCATTTTCACGATTCAATCAAGCAAACTTTTCTGTAAAAAAAAAAAAAAAAAAAAAAAAAAAAAAAAGCTGAACAATGAACAATGATTAAAAAGTCTGTAAAAGACTCATGTTATGACGGGCCTTTCCACTGCGGAAACGGATATATCCGTTCACTAGGCTGCAGGATTCAATGCAACTGAAGCTTTATTTAAATTATTATAATTCTACAAATACACTATATTGCCATTGATTATGGGATACTTGCGATTTTAGACATTTTACTAAATATCTAGAAAAATGCATGAGGAATCATCTCGAAACTCTTAGTGTATAAATATAATAGTATAAGTCATACATCTCCGTGAAAATTTTTTCCCAAAACTCCAAAGGGGGCCGTCAACAAATTAAAAAAATGAATATCTTTTGAATAACCCTGTCAAAACTAATGTAGCAAAAGAGCTCAAACTCTAGATTGTAATTGAATGCCTTATTGTAATAAGTCTTGTTCATTTTTATGCAAATAGCATGCATACTCGCAGAGTAATTAAGGTTTTTATAAAAATGATCCCAAATTTTTCCAAGTTTTTTCCTTATAATTTTCAGAGTTCTTAATATAAAATATTATTTTTTTTCAGAAAATATGACAAACAACATTGCACCCAGTACCCTGTAATCAGAATTAAAAAATAATGAAAATTGTATAAAAAATGAGTTGGTTTACTAAATAATTTTTTACTACGCATGCGTCAACGATATCAAAATTTCATTTGCATATTATATTAGCTAAATGTATAGAGCAACTTTTGTAAAAGTCACAAAAACATAACTTGAAAATTCTGACAATAGTCGTCAATTGAATAAGTCGAAAATCCGTTATTCTCAAAATGAAGAAAAACAAGAGGGGTTGTATCCATATATTCATTGATTAGTGTCAATATAGAATACACAATATGGGATGTACTACTGCATTTGGATAAAATCCCTCATTTTTTTGCTTCATTTTGGAAACAACGGATTTTGTCCTTTTTCTATAGACGATTACTTTCAGAATTTTCAAGCTATGATTTTGAGTCTTTTACAAAAGTTGCTCTATACATTTAGCTAACATAATATGCAAATGAAATTTTGATATCTTTGACGCATGCACAGTAAAAAATTATATAGTAAACCTACTCATTTTTCATACAATTTTTATTATTTTTTAATTCTGATTACAGGGTGCTGTGTGAAATGTTTGTCATATTTTCTGAAAAAAATATTATTTTATGTTAAGAACTCTGAAAATTATAATGGAAAAACTTGGAAAAATTTGGGACCATTTTTATAAAAACCTTAATTACTCTGCGAGTGTGCATGCTATTTGCATAAAAATGACACACAGGCATTCAATCATAATCTAGAGTTTGAGCGCTTTTGCTACATTAGTTTTGACAGGGTTATTCAAAAGATATTCATTCTTTTTTAATTTGTTGACGGTCCCCTATGGCGTTTCGGTAAAAAATCTTCACGGAGATGTATGACGTATACTATTATATTTATACACTAAGAGTTTCGAGATGATTCCTCATGTATTTTTCTAGATATTTAGTAAAATGTCTAAAATCGCAAGTGTCCCATAATCAATGGCAATATAGTGTATAAACCAGTTTCAAATAATTAAGCTATGATTGATACTTTCAAGACTTATAAGAATACATGTAACAAAAAAAAAAAATATATATATATATATATATATATATATATACTATGTTAGAAAATCTCTGTTTTATTAACATTTAAAATAAATTACAATGAAAACAACATTACAATTTTGTCTATTTGCTCGGCTCTCAGAGGGTTTAACAGAATAAATCAGATAAAACATTTAAACTCCATCCCTCTTCATTTGTCAGCTTGAGCATTCTTTTGTTTGCGGCAGTAGAATGTTATATATCATTCACAGTACAGGACACTGCAACATTCTTTTATATAAGTATGTGTCGGCTTAAGTGGTATGTTGAGGTACAAACACCAGCGTGCTAATTCGGTCCTTTTTTTTTTTTTTTTTTTGGTAATTTAACACGGTCATTTCATGATTACTTAAAGAAAAAAATCGTCTTTAGAAATATCCGGTATAAACGGCATTTTTGAATTAAAACACCCAGAAAAACTGGAAAATCTGTCAAAAAACAGCAAATACATGATTTTGCTTTTTTTTTAATTTAAAAATTTTGATTTCATGCCGAAATTTTAAAGGATGAGTTTCTTTTTTATGTAATCACGAAATGTGTGTCTTAAATTTAAAAAAAAGAATAACATAGGATTTTTCTCGCATGAATGAGAAATTTGAAAAAAAGAAAAAAAAACACAAATTTGAACCCAGGTGTTTATAGCTCAATGCGTCCCTTGCCTCCGCACATTCCTATACATGAAATGATTGTTAGAGTGTTCTGAATAAACCCTTAACCAGAGTTGCCAACCTCCGGCTTTTTTTTAAATCATGAAAGCGTATTGAAACCAGAAAATTTATTTAATTAGATAGGTCTAGAATTGACTCAGAGGGTGATATGAAATCTACTTATTTTCGTTGACTTAATAAATTTCTGGTTAGAAGTATAATTGTTTGATTTTCAAAAAGCCGGAGGTTGGCATGTCTGCCTTAACCGATTAACTGATTTGGGCAAGGCGACAAATAAACGGGCAAGATGAATTTGTTTAACTCATCATTTAAAGCTTTTTGACACCACTAATTTTTTTTTTTTTTAAATTGGATGGCATGATATTCAAAAGTATAAAGGTTTAGAATAAATATGCAAATTTTAGCTTAAAAAGTGGTATAAACTTATATTTTCAATTTATTGCACGTAAAAAAAGTAATCAGCTACGGGGTTAAAGATTGTTCCATAAATATTGAAATCACCCTGTATTTTCAAAATATTTAAGTTTTGGCACAATTAACCCTATTTAACCCCTTGCGGCGCGGTGGTTTCATAGATATACCACTTGCTTTTAATTTCCAAATGCCACATTTGCACCGGAATTTTATAAAAAAAAAATACGGTTTATAGAATGCGTAAAATATAACGTTACAAATAAAGTTATTTTCAAATTCTGGTGTCAGTCATTAATTTCAACACTTACGCAATGAATTTGTCCTGCTCCTCAAAGGGTTAAGGGCGGTGGGAAAAATTATATCCCAGATTGAAAAATGCCAGATTGACACCAGAAATTTGTAATGAAAATTTTATCATATGCGTAAAGAAAAGCATTTATCTATTTTTAAATAAATTTATTTTAAAATTCTGGTGTCATTCAGTCATTTCAGCATTTTATGAATAGAAGTGCTTTGCCCCTTAAAGGGTTAAAGCATTACAATAAAAATGAATTACTAAATTGCATTTAACTATAAAAATATTGTTTTACTAGACCATGAGTCAAAATTGGTTACGTTTCTGGGATGCATAATTGTGCTTACATTTGTCTACCAATATTTCCGAATTGTAATTATAAAACTTTGTGTGTTATAAATTTTTCTACCATTTTTAGAATATAAAGTAACTGATTTCAGATAATAGTCACTCTATTAAATAAGCTTAAAATTAATTTATTAAATTGTTTACATTAATTCTAAAAGCTACAACTTCCAAAATAATAAAAAAAGAGCGAAGAATGTGTTCCTGTACATAAAATGCAAATTGTAACAATTATATTTTAGTAATCCTATCAACATAGCTGACAACGTCTTACTCTTTTTTGTATCACAAAAAATTCACAACAAATTTTACCTTTTTAACCCCTTGAGGGGCAAAGCACTAATGTTCCTAAAATGTTCAAATGATTGATTGACACCGAGATTCACAAACAATTTCATATGATAGAAAGTAAAAGCTGTTTTTCGCGTACTTTTTAAAAAGCAAATCTTAATACTAAAATTCTGGTACCAATGTGGCATAAGGGAATTAAAATTAAGTGGTATTTATAATATACCGGTGCAGTTCAAGGAGTTAAAGCGCCGTAATCTACCAATTGAATAATGCAAAATTTTCTATTATTTTCTTCATTTCCAAATGGGGAAAAGTTTCCAGGTATGAATCAACGTAAACTTTTGAAAAGCTGATATTCATTACGTATGGAACATTCACTTTTTTGATTGAAATCTTCATCTTAATTTATGGCAAACTTCTACCCTTAAATAACTTTAACCTCCGGAACAAGATGTATAATATATTCATAAACGTAGTGTGTAGAAGTGTTTTAAATCTTTGCCGCACATTTATACTTTTAATCCTTTCAACTTAGAGAGTTATCGAAATATCAACAATTACTCTTTGTCTGTGAAATAAAAAGTTTTCTTTGTCTTTTCAAGGAAAGTTAATGAATTCCATAGATGATCAGTGATGCGATTTTGTTCTTTTTGGCCTTTCTCTCAGAAACTAATCCTCCAGTTGTTGGAAGGAAGATTAGACACGGCGATCGATGCAAAAGAAATAGTACTATCACCCTTGCGAAAAACATTCCTTTCTTTTGTTTTCGTTACGATGTTATTCTTTGCGAATGTTGTTCAGAGTTCCTGTGTAGAATCAATATTTTAATTTTCGTTTGAACTAAATGAATGCCGTTTAAAATTTCATTATCATACGCAATTTTCAAAGCTTTTAATACATTACTTAGTAACTTAATTTTAAGTTAATCAATGAACGCCGCAATTACGGAATCTCTAAGTGGAATTCATTATATTTCTGTCTTAATATTTTCTATTTGGGAAATGCTGTCTTATAATTACTCTGATTTCCGGCCTATAATCGGCGAATCATACTATTATGTTCGAGACCAGAAATATTATATCATAAAATATGACATATTAAATCGTGGTAAATATTGAACTTCAATTACTAGATAAAATTTCTAGGTTTATTTCTAATTTTTTTATTTTTTTTATTTCTAATTTGGTTCTTTTTTTGTTATTTCAAAATTTCTCATTCATACCAAAAAATTCTTATGCTGTTCTTTAATCTGTTTAACACAGGCATTTCATGATTACATAAAAAAAAGTCTTCTTTGGAAATATCCGGTATAACCGACATTTTTGAATTAAAAAACCCAGAAAAACTGGCAAATATGTCAAACACAGGAAAAAATTCTTTTTGCATTTTTTTAATTTAAAAATTTTGATTTCATACCGGAAATTTTAAAAGGAAAGTTTCTTTTTTATGTAATAACGAAATATATGTCTTCTATTGAAAAAAAGAATAAAATAGAAATTTTCTCGTGTGAACGAGAAATTCTGAAATAAAAACGCACAAAATTGACCCATGTGTTTATACCTCAACGCGTCACTTGCGGCCACACATTTTTTATATGAAATGATTGTTAGAGTGTCCTGTATCAACACTTACAGATTGTTCAATAAATTTTGAAATCACCCTGTATTTTCAAAATAATTAAATTTTGGTGCAATTAACTTAACCCCTTGAAGGGCGGTGGGATAAAATATATCCCACTTAATTTTAATTGAAAAATACCAGATTGACACCAGAAATTTAGAATGAAAATTTTAATTTTATCATATTTATAACGAAAAGCGTGTTAATATTTTGAAATAAATTTGTTTTTAAATGCTGGTGTAAATCAATCATTTCACATTTTATGAATAGAAGTGATTTGCCCCTCAAAGGGTTAAATCATTACAATAAAAATATATTACTAAATTGTATTCATCTATAAAAATATTCTTTCACTAGATCATGTGTCAAAATTGTTTACTTTTCTGGGATGCTAATTGTGCTTACATTTGTCTACCAATATTTCCGAATTGTAATTATAAAACTTTGTGTGTTATAAATTTTTCTACCATTTTTAGTATATGAAGTAGCTGATTTCAGACAATTATCACCCTATTAAATAAGCTTAAAACTGATTTATTAAATTGTCTACATTAATTCTAAAAGCTACAACTTCCAAAATAGTAAAAAAAGAGGAAAATAATGTGTTCCTGTACATAAAATGCAAATTCTAACAATTGTATTTTAGTAATCCTATCACCATAGCTGCCAAAGTCTTACTCTTTGTGTACCACAAAAACTTCTCAGTGAATTTTACCTTTTAAAACGCCGTAATGTACCGATTAAATAAGGCAATTTTTTTCTGGTCCAAAAAGGGGAGGAGGTGGAAGCTATGAATCAACGAAATTTTTAAAAAGCTGATGTTTATTACGTATGGAGCATTTACTTTTTTGATTGAAATCTTCATCTTAATTTATGGCAAACATCTGCCCTTAACACTAGAAAGACAAGAATTTTTACTCAAGTTTTATAAAAATATTATATACCAAAATTTTTACCGTAATTTCGGGTGTATAAGCCGCAGATCAAACAATTCTTTTTCGACCCAGAATTTTTTAAGAAACAGATATAACTAGTTAGATCGCCGTAAATATTTGTCTTCAATCACTAAATAAGATTTCTGGGTCCAAAAAGAATTGTTTGATCCGCGGCTTATACACCCGATATTACGGTATTTAAAATTCTTTAGAAATTTTAAATAACCCTGTTTTCGTTTGTATGTTTTAAATTTATTTTATAAAGAAATTTCTGGCACGAACCAAGATATATTCATTTGGTTGGGGCAAAAATGGCTCTTCACCGTCATTCTAGCGTTAAATAACGTTAACGTCACTTTTTGCAACAAAATGTGTAATATATTCATAAACGTAGTGTGTAGAAGTGTTTTAAATCTTTGTCCACATTTATGCTTTTAATCCTTTAACTTAGAGTGTTGTCGAACTATCAACAATTACTCTTTGTCTGTGAAAAAAAAGTTTTGTTTGTTTTTTCGATGAAAGTTAATGAATTCCATATATGATCACTGATGCGAATTGTTCTTTTCGTTTCTCTCAGAAACTAATCCTCCAGTTGTTCGAAAGAAGATTAGACACTGTGATCGATGCAAGAGAAATACTACTTTCACCCTTGCGAGGAACATTCTTTTCTTTTGTTTCTGTTACGATGTTATTCTTTGCGATTGTTATTCAGAGTTCAAGGGTAGAATTAATATTTTAATTTTCGTTTGGACTAAATGAATGCCGTTTAAAAATGCATTATCATACCCAATTTTCAAAGCTTTAAATACATTAGCTAGAAACTTAATTTTAAGTTAATCAATGAATGCCTCAATTACTGTGTCTATAAGTCGAATTAATTATATTTCTTTCTTAATATTTTCTATTTAGAAAATAAGAATTTAGAGTTACCGTAATTTCGGGTAGATAAGCCTCAGCTCAAACAATTCTTTTTTGACCCAGAAATTTTCAAAAATCAAAAGTAACATTTTGTATCGCTGTATTTATTTATCTTTAATTACTGAATGATTTTTCTGGGTTGAAACTGAATTGTTTGAGCTGCGGCTTATCTACCCGAAATTAGGGTACTGTGATTTTTGGCCAATAATCGGCGGATGAAACAATTATGTTCGAGACCAGAAATAGTATATCATAAAATGTGACATATTAAATCGTGGTAAATATTGAACTTCAGTTACTAGACTGGGGTATATTTGTTTCAAATACAGGTGACTATGTTCATATTCTATTCGCATCACTATTTTAAAAAAATACATTTCGTAGGATATTTCTCTTGACAATATCCTGATAGCGAATTTGAAAGATTTTTATTTTGAAAAAGTGGTGCGAGGTAACATTAAAAAATATTAGCATGTAATCGAAACTTGTCTAACCCGGCATATACAGGGTGGTTCAAATTAAAGTATCCCTGTCTGAGACACCCTGGCGAGAGAAGCGGTGGATGTAACATCTTAAAATTTGGGGGATATACACATCAGACCATGGGAAACTAATTGGTGCAAAAACATAATTCAAACAAAACCGCTAGAGGATAATAAGACGCTGCCTTCCGTTTAACTCTAAAACGCCGCACAATGGAACGTTTTGATAAATTAGGTGGACAAAATCCAAATTACCGAATATCTCGGAATTTAACGAAACTGCGTATATTAGTAGCTGAATTTCTACTTTATCGAGATCCGAAAGAATTTTGTCGAAATAATTCCTTGGGTCGATTAACTGCGACTGTAATTTTGGCTTTTCCGTAGTTGCTTTGAAGAAGTTTCAGTGGATGCTAGAGTCCAAAATAAGTTCAAAACCACGTTGTTGATATCCTGTTTAATTTTAACCCACGAGTTTACTAGACGCATGACACATGATTGTCAAAGTAAGTTTTAACCTCTTCTTGTTTGAAAATAAGCTCTGGACGCATTAAACCCATTAATTGGTATTTTTAGAAGTTGCGATTTTGCATCAATCATGTTGTTTTTTGCAATCTTCCTCTTGCATTTTAACAAAGTGTTCAGCATTGTTCAAGAATAAGCATTTATTATCATGTTATTATTAACTACATTCTACGCTGTCTATTGTTTAATCGTTTCAGGGACGGATATATTTTACCCCACCTAATTTAAACAAGATTCTTATCAGAAACATTTAAGGAAATTTTATATTTTTAACTTTGGTGGCGAAATGTTGAAAGATTGTCTTTTTTTTTCATTTTATAAGAAAATTTTTCGACTTTTCCGGTGCGAACTCAATAGTAAAACAGAGCATATCCGCTGATCACTACCGACGTCAGAGGGGCAACATCCCTTGGATAGTTTGAATAAGTTCTCATTTCAAAATATAAAATAATACGTATCCGAGGATGCACATTGCCAAACGAAGCGCTGCCAAAAAAAAAAAAAAAAAAAGAGGATCGAAAAGAAAAATTTTCGTTTACATTTTTTAAATCAATTAACACAGAATTAAAGTATAATAATGGTTACACGAACTCGGCCAACACCTAGCGGATCAGCTATTGTAAAAAACGATTCTTACCAGTTTAATGTAAAAGCAGCGTTTAAATAAGAAGTTATCCTAGGTGTTCAACAACGTAAACTTTATCATTCCTCGTTCTGTTCAAGAGAGATATTTTTGGGAAATCCGAGAATGTCAATTTGACTTGTGAATTATTAACTCTGTTAAAACGGTTGGGTAGAGAACTGTCCACGTTAGACGAGCAAAAATATTTGGACGTATTTCTGGGTTGCCAGATTTGGCCTCTTTTTTTAATCTGAAATTTTACGTTCACACTAGAAATTCTGCATGGCTTTGTTTTCTTTCAGTAATGACAGACGTTTCGCGATTACTCGAAGTACAATTTCTTCTTTCAGAATTTCTGATGTGAAATTTAAATTGAAAGTAGTATTTTTAAATTGAAAGTAGAGGCCAAACTGGCAACCCGGGTGTATTTTAGTTAAGAAATTTTCAGTTTATCTCATGTCAAATTCTGCGCGATTCAAAGTTAGCATATGGAGAAAACTAGCTTCGAAGAATTAATAAAGAAGTTTGAAAGATACTCTTCGTTAATGGGTTAAATTCTTAGTAGTGTATTATGCTTTCGTTTTTTTCAGACATTTAGTCATTATACTTCAGAGGAGAAAATGTACCACAAAAAAGAGAGTTACCTCTCAAAAGGTCGGGTAGAAGATTTAATTTTCTTAATTTGTTTATATTGATACTGGCTTGGAAAAACAGTTTCCAACAAAAATTTTCAAGGCTAAATATTCTGTGGCCAAAAATCAACAAAGTTTTTAAACCTTTTTTTAACCTTTTGATTACGGGCTAGGTCTGGCGAATATTATTATATTTACTCGTACCGCAATTTACAAAATTCCTATCAGTTATATTACTCTTGAAATTATTCCAGTTTAATTGTATGACTTAGAATAGTTTTCAAAAACTGGTTTGAATCAGATAAAGTTATAGTGTCTCGGACGACATGTTTCCGAACCCCGTAGTCAGAAAGTTAAGTGTCTCGAGACCCGTCGCCCAGTGGCATAACAAAGATGGGTGCGCAGATGCTCTCTATACCGCTAATTTTTGAAAGTTCTGTTCGCCTTATGTAACAGAAAATCATCTGCTATGAATCAAGGACAAGAAAACGTTACTTTATTACTGGTTTTCGGCAACCACTTTGTTTACGCCACCGCGATGCCGTAGCATATTATTTGTGAATTATAAAATTAAAGCGGAAAAATGTATATACAACTTACATATTTACAACTTTTTTATACACTCAGTAGCAAGCACAGTGCACCATTTCAAAAATCAGACTTTTTTTAACAAAACGTATTTCCGTGCCAATTAAACAAATGTTCTCCTGAAATTTAAACGTATATGTCGATTTCTGAAACTTTCTAGGCGTAAATTATCACTTATTTGCACACCAATTATTGCTTTTTTTAATATTTAAACGGATATTTTATATTCAATAAATTTATAAATTTGAAAAGTAGAGCAGAGCGTAGATAATAAGACAATTTTCATGTTTAGGCAGTATCTTTAAGTGGGTGTAATGATAATTTCAAACCACATTGTTTAAAACAATGTATCACAGATTAGCAACAGTAAATTTTGTAGCAGTAAAAATGTGTTTCAAGGCCAAAAGTAATCTTGTTTGCACCCGTGCCAAGCACGGATTTTGCCAAAACCCATTAACCCTTTGAGCTCTGGGGTGTAAAATTTTTCAAAATTCCAAATGTCACATTGGCACCAGTATTTTGCAAAGGAAAAAATAGGTTAACGATAGACGCGAAAAAATGCATTAAACCTTTTTAAAATAAATTTGGTCAAAATTTCTGGTGCAATTGTGACATTTCGAAATTAAAATTATGTGGTGGAAAATTCTACCATCAGAGCTCAAGGGGTTAAAGCCCAAATTGTTTTCTTCAATAAAAATGAAATTTTGAATTTCCCACCACTTTTAAAAGACGAATAACTTCTATCTTAATTTATTGAGGAATTTGTCTCGTGAAAAATAGCGCTTATTTATCTTTCTATGTACTGGTGTGAAAAGTGCTTTATTGCTTTTTTTATAATCGTCCCTAAAAAGGGACGCTAGGCACTAATGCAGGATGGCGAGTGGTCAGAGAAAACCGAGAAAAACACAGTCAAGAAAAATGGAAATTACCAGCATTTTCTTTCAGAAAATACTTTAAATAATATAATGAGATTATATAAACTGAATCTATTTTTAACAAAATACTGGTATTTATCATGTATATTGATTGTGTTTTTATCTAACCACTCGCCACCCTGTAATGTGTTAAAAAGGAAATATACCACGAGAATTTTTATAAATCTCTAATAGCCAGATTTTGAAATTTTTAAGTGTGTAATCATTAAATACCTAATGCCGAACTACGTAATACAACAACGGACAACATGTTTTTTCCAATCATGATTTTTTATTTTCACTAGTAAAAAAAAGTTTTGCCTTATTGAATCCGAACATTTTTCTGATTTAATTAGGCAAATATTTTTCTTTTGAAAACCGGTGATAAAATAGTACAAATTCTGCAAATGACATGAAAAAATAGGCATTACTTGAACGTTTTTTTTTTTTTCAAAAATAGTAATTAGTTAAGTGGTTAAAGGAGAAATTGGTGTGATTTTTAAAATATAAAAAAATCTCAGTAAATCCTAAAAAATAATAGACATAAATACTTAAAATATTTAACCCATTAACGCCCAGCGTCCTTTTTTGAGGACGGTTACAAAAACAGCAAGAAAGCAGTTTTCCCACCAGTAAAGAGGAAGATAAATACATACCTTATTTTACGAGACAAAATCCTCGATAAATTTAGATAAACGTTAATTTGCTTTTAAAAGTGGTGGGAAATATTAAATTTAAATTTTAGCGAAGAAAATAATTAGGGCGTTAATGGGTTAATCTAAAAAATATCCTTCGCCACTATTTAACATAATATGCAGTATAATCTCAGAAGGATTAGATTAAAAACAGTGATCTATGCCAATCTTTCGCCATAGTCTGACACTCAATTAGTAAATTTTAGTGTCTCGCATAAATAAGGGGCTCAAATTGCTCATGACACCACTAATTTTTGATCGAGGTTATCCCACGTTTCTACTCTGAAGACATCGTAACCAATTTTTCGGTTTCGCAGAAAACGAATTGTATTGAATTTACAATAGGATAGACTCTCCATGTCTCAAGACGACAATATATTATACAAAGTTGCATTTGGGTCAAAATTCTTGCCATTTTTATAACATTTGAATTGCGTTTTTACTATACTAGTAATACTAGTTTTCAATTGAAAAAAAAAATCCTTGATAAAATTCTTCAATGTTAAACACACATGAATATTAGGAACTATTTTAATAAATAAATTTCACTTGTTCACTGCAATCTAAAGAGGACATTTCACAAGTTTCCAAAAAAAAATAAAAAACCTATGTAGCAACAAATGAAACAAATAAATTGATTTTTAATCCAAAAGATAAAAAATGCTGTCATCTAGAAGTTGAAAATTTATTTGATAATATTTTGACTATGCATTTTACTGAAAATATTAGACATTAAAATTCAATATTTTTCTAATAGCAATTTAAAAGCCTAAATTCAGTGTGTTATATTCAGTGTGCCGTAAGGCAACGCATGGCATTTAACGATCAAATTTCAGATCAGTAAAATCAGTTAGCAGCTATGTAATACGAAATGTAGATGTTGCATAAATAGAGTAAAAGAAAAATCCTATTCAAAATTTTCTAGTGTGAATTCAATATCTCTAAATAAAATATCATCTAGAAGGGACAAAACTGATTTTGTAGCGTGTTTTAATATTTTCCGACCGATAGTCCTTCTCTTGTTTATCGTTTAAATAATTGACTGACACTGGGACTTGCAGAAAAGTTATTTGAAAATAATAAATGCTTTGCTTCACGTACAATATTTTTTTTTCAAAAAACTTGTGCCAGTTTGGCATATGGGGATTAAATTAATTGCGTCAGAATTCAACCTACTATGCGGGAAATGCTTAATACTACAGCGGCCATGAACGGCCATTTTGACCGCTATCTTATAAACATATTTCGATTGAAACCAAAAATAGGAAATTAAAATTAGAAAAATAGAAAAGATTAGGAAATTAGTTTAAAAGGAACAAAGAATAAAAACGTTAAGAAAAAGTTAAGTTGTTTTAAATCAAAATCAGGTGAGAAATATTTTTGTTTTTATAATTCGACAAAAATTTCCGGTTTTTCAAGTGTTAAAAGGCGAATTTTTTATTTTTGTCTATTTTACAACACATCAGTTGCAATAAATTGTTCATACGTTACTTAACCACTTAACTGATTATATTTTTGAGAAAAACTTTTAAATAATGTTCATTTCGTTCGTGCCACTTTCAGAATTTCTAATTTTTTGTCACCGGTTTTTCAAGACAGAAATTATCACTTAAATGGGTCAGGAAAATGCTCGGATTAAATAATGCAAATTTTACAATAGAATTTTACTGACGAAAATATTAAATTATGATTGGAATATGGATGTCCGTATGTAGTACGGACAAATTCTGATTGGCAAAAACACGTTGCTCGTACAACTTCCGGGGAACACAGGGAAGCGCTTAACATAGGTCGATACTAAGTAAATTTTTCATGATAGAACTTCATTTATCATTTGAGCAGTTTCGCATGGCTATTGCTAAAATGAATTTTATAAATTTTGTAAAATAAAAAAGTTGGAGACATCCATATTTAGAATTTTATAAGGGTATGTTAGTATACTTTACAATTTTTTATTAGAAAATTCAAAATATTTAAGAGAAATGTGTAATTTTTTATTTATTGCTGATTGTATAAAGATTGTTTGTGGTCAATTTTTTTCTAATGTTTTATTTTTTTACGTGTTTAAATTTATGTTTTCTAACTCCTGAGCACAGTGTTGCCAGATGGATTACTTTTTTTAAATTCAGATTCTGGATTGGCACCACTTTTTACAAATGATAAAATGTGCTTTATTCATTGATATGATAATTAAAGCGAAAACAAAACGTAAATTTACCGTTCCAAAAAAGTGGTGCCCATCAAGAAATCTGAATTTTAAAAAAGTAGCCCACTGGCAACACTGCCTGAGCAAATAATTTCCCAATTGAATTTTTTTGAGGCAAAAAGGGTTTAATTTGATTTCAAAATCTTTCCACACCTTACGCAAGTAAGGAAAACATTTTAGGTACTAGGGCAGATTTTCATTTAGCTACAACTATTCCTAAAAATCCGTTTTAATAATACTTTTATTTAAGATGCATCCTTTTTCTAGATGAAGAATGTTCTATAGAATGTTCTATAAAAATAGTGGTAACTCAAAATTCTTAAATTAGTAAATGAATTAAGAATATGAAAAATAATTTTCATTTTTTTTAATTTGAAATTATCAGTTAAGAGATTATAATATTTTATTTAACAAACGCTCATAAATAACTAATTATCACGTTTTATTTGTTAAATTAGCTGTCAATGAATGAATATAGATGTACAAATGTATAATAAAATAAATGTTTAAGAAAAAGTATCCAGTACTTCATTTTACCGCATTTTTAGAAAGCTATTTATAATTTTCAATAAATCAATACCACAAAATTTTGCATGATTTCAAGAGCATTCAATTGATAAATTATTTACCGATTTACGTATTTATTATATATATATATATATATTACGTATTTATATACATTTTCGTATTTATTTTGCTTGGCAATTCTCGTAATAAGCAAATGATTTTCAAACTGTGCCACAGTCCCGTTAATCATTACATTCGTTGCGTTTATTGCACTTTTATCTAGAAAAGCCATTAATATTTGCAACTAAAATATCTGCTTAAACGATGCAAAAATAAAAATAAGTTGATAAAGTGTTGAAATATAGATAACTAATAACATAATACTTTGAAATGGATTTATTAATGATCTTTATTTTTAGCCACGCGATGTAAACCAACATTTATGCATGAATATATCAAATATGCTAGAATGTTGTCTTGCATTAAATAGTTTATTGCTATTATTACAAACACTTTTTAAGATTTAAAAGCTTGCTATAAAACTCTCAAAATTTTAATAAAAAAAATATAATGCCTATCTCCGGCATGTTGAAACATTCCCGAATAAAAATCTTTTTATAATCAAAGAAATCATTAGTTTGAAAAAAAACATATTTACAGGCTAACAGTAAATTCATGGGCAAACTTTAAAAGTTGGCGCAGTACAGAGTAAGAACCCTTTATTGCACAGGAATGCATGGTCTTAAGGGACGCGTTGAGGTCGCAGCAGTAAAAGTAAACAAAAAAATTTCTTATTCATGACAATTATTTCGAACGAAAAAGTTTTTAAGCAAGGCGAAAATTTCTATAAAATTGTACTGGTGAGAGAGTGCTCCGTTAGTAATCAGGCCCTGGTTCAGGTACAAACATAACTAGGCCAATTTGGTCCTTTTTTATTTTAATATTTCTCATTCATAACAGAAAATTCCTGTACTTGGTTATTTAAGAAAGATCTTTCATAATTAATTAAAAAAAATCTTATTTCAAAATTCCCGGTATGAAATCGAAAGTTTTTAATAATAATAAAAATAAGTAATTATAATAATAATAATAATAATAATATACACTATTTGGCCGTTCATTATTGGACACTTGCGATTTTAGACATTTTACTAAATATCTAGAAAAATACATGAGGAATGATCTCGAAACTCTTAGTGTATAAATATAATAGTATACGTCATACATCTCCGTGAAGATTTTTACCTAAACTCCATAGGGGACCGTCAACAAATTAAAAAAGAATGAATATCTTTTGAATAACCCTGTCAAAACTAATGTAGCAAAAGCGCTCAAACTCTAGATTATGATTGAATGCCTTATTGTAATACGCCTTGTTCATTTTTATACAAATAGCATGCATACTCGCAGAGTAATTAAGGTTTTTATAAAAACAAGAAAAGTTTATGGAGTCCCAGTTGCCTAGGAATTTTCTAGTAGTACTACAGATTAAAGGAAGAAAATCAACGATTAAAAATGCACAAATAAGATATGAAAAAGGGAGCAAGAAGAAAAATAAAAACAACAATAATGAAATCAAGGCCCGTTGACGCCAAATACATTAATATAGTAAATAAAGCCTTTATTTACTATATTAAGTACTACAGATTTTTTTTTTTTTTTTACAGTGTACATTCGGTTTTAATTGGAAATGAGTGATAACTTATTTTGACGCCACATATATTTTTTATTGTATTTAAATCGTTTTTATTAATACTAGTACACCGAAGCCGGGGTTCCCGGGTCACAAAGTAAAGGTGAAAAACTTTTTTGAAATTTAAAATTGGAAAGTCTAATAAATTTTTTCTGCGTAATAGGCTTTTTAAACTGCCAACTAATTCCAAATAGCAATTTTATATGAAACATATTTATGTAATCATATACAGCTTTAAAAATTATCGGTACTTACGTATTAGCGGGGCCATAGATAAAGGGGCGCTATGGGCGGCTCAGCCCCCCCCTAAAATATTTTGAGGCCCCCCCCCTGAAAAAGATTCCAAGGTCACTCAATGAATTTCTGTTAAGAAAATTCAAATGAAATATTGTTTAAAAATCTAATTTATTTTTGAAGCCTTTTCACATTTTTGCAGAGTTACTAAATTGTATCTAAAATAAGTGTTTCAACACTCTCTCATCCTATTTGTACATATGAAGCTAACATGATGGGCTATTTTGCACCAGTTATACACTCAAAACTTCATCATCATATACTTTTTTAAGCATAAAATGAACTTATTTTAACAGTTTAATAAGAAACAGAGTGCCTACAATATGAATATGCACTAATTTATCTTTTTGCTTTAGAGAGAGAGAAAAAAAACTATGACACCCCCCCCCCCCCTACATTCTCTTTAGGCCTCCCTATTGTTCACTACGACCCTGCGTATTAGACGCAAGATAGCAGTTATTCGCCAAATTCTTTCGCCAAAGAATAAAATTGCATTCTCAGTTTTTAAAAACAACTAAGAAAATATGACACCCAGATATTCTTTAAAATACATTTTTGTAAAGGTTAATTGATGTATCTTTTGTAAAGTAAGTTTATAACGAACTAAAAGTCACTAAATTCATAGATAAAAACAAAATAAAACCAACAACATTCACCGGGTTTTATAGCCGACGATATATTGACATAACAGGTTTTTAATTACTATTTTTTTCAGTTGCTATGAAAAAATGACAACAAAATATACAGTGATCTGTTATTTTCCATGGAGAAAAGAGATTATGGATATGCAGTATGCGATTAAAACGGTTTGATGGGCGTTATTCTTCCAATATAAGTCTCTCATTCGGCCCAAATAAAACAATCACATGGAACAGAGACCAAATTTTTTAACATCATTTTTTCTCTAAATGAAAAAGATCTGAATATATTTTAGCATTATAAAATAGCATTTCATTGTATTATGAATTAAAATTGCATCGCTAAAAGTTTTTCCTTTTTGTGAAATCACGCCGTCGTGTTTGATGCAATGCAGCGAATTTTAGAGTTAAATTTTTAGCGTCACCTCCAGCCACTAAACTGCACTTCTATTTTTTTTTTTCTTTTTTACTCTATGGCTATTTTTTCTCTTTTTACCACATAAATGCGATGCTCAAGTTGCCACCATTAGAGAAATTGAACCAAAAACTACAAAAAAATTAATATCTCAAAAACAAATTCACATACAGTTTTCTAACAAACGGCATTTAAAAGTGCATTTTTTTCTCTAAACGATGGTATAAAGATTGAAAACGTGCTATGTCTAGAAGTTTAAAAATTTACAATAGCGAAAATTGTAAAACCGAAATTTCATCATAAAGTGTTGCCATTCAAAACATGACGTATGCGTTACGCACAGATACGTTTGGCCTTTATTATATAGATGGTCCCAAATTTTTCCAAGTTTTTCCCTTATAATTTTCTGAGTTCTTAATATAAAATAATATTTTTTTCAGAAAATATGACAAACAACATTGCACACAGTACCCTGTAATCAGAATGAAAAAATAATGAAAATTGTATAGAAAATCAGTTGGTTTACTAAATAATTTTTTACTGCGCATGCGTCAATGATATCAAAATTTCATTTGCATATTATGTTAGCTAAATGTATAGAGCAACTTTTGTGAAAGTCACAAAATCATAACTTGAAAATTCTGAAAATAATCGTCAATTGAATAAGTTGAAAATCCGTTATTCTCAAAATGAAGCAAAAACAAGAGGTGTTTTATCCATATATTCATTAAATAGTGTCAATATAGAATACACAATACGGGGTGTACTACTGCATTTGGATAAAATCCCTCATTTTTTTGCTTCATTTTGGAAACAACGGATTTTGTCCTTTTTCTATAGACGATTACTTTCAGAATTTTCAAGCTATGATTTTGAGACTTTTACAAAAGTTGCTCTATACATTTAGCTAACATAATATGCAAATGAAATTTTTATATCTTTGACGCATGCGCAGTAAAAAATTATTTAGTAAACCTACTCATTTTTCATACAGTTTTTATTATTTTTTAATTCTGATTACAGGGTACTGTGTGCAATGTTGTTTGTCATATTTTCTGAAAAAAAAATATCATTTTATATTAAGAACTCTGAAAATTATACGGGAAAAACTTGGAAAAATTTGGGACCATTTTTATAAAAACCTTAATTACTCTGTATTTACTAGTATGAATGCTATTTGCATAAAAATGAACACAGTGTATTACAATAAGGCATTCAATCATAATCTAGAGTTTGAGCGCTTTTGCTACATTAGTTTTGACAGGGTTATTCAAAAGATATTCATTCTTTTTTAATTTGTTGACGGTCCCCTATAGAGTTTCGGTAAAAAATCTTCACGGAGATGTATGACGTATACTATTATATTTATACACTAAGAGTTTCGAGATGATTCCTCATGTTTTTTACTAGATATTTAGTAAAATGTCTAAAATCGCAAGTGTCCAATAATCAATGGCCATATAGTGTACATTAAAATTACATATATATTATATGTATATAATATATATTACAATATATAATATATTATAATATATATTTTATATTATTACTATATTATAAATAATAATTTATATAATTATAATAGTAATAATAAAAAGTTTGTAATAATAATAAAACAAGTAAATCTGTCAAATGTGTCAAACACTGAAAATACACGAATTTGTGCCTTTCTTTTATTCAAAAATTTTGATTTCATATCAGCAATTTTCAATGAAACCCCTTGAATAGCGGTGGAACTTGTTATATCACGCCTAATTTCATTCAAGATTCGCACTACAAAGATGTAACTAAATTTTATGTTTTTAAATCTGGAGGAGAAATGCCGCAAAATTACTTTTCAGAATTTTAAACTATTTTTTTTTTCGATTACTCCGATGTCAATTCAACATTACAGAGACACAATTGCTTGCCTCTCAAAATGTTAAATAATGAAAATTATAGTATAGGAATTTTCGGGAATGTTTGAAAAATTTTGAAACATACAAAAACACAAATAGACTCCCTGTAATTATAGGGAGTAGATATTTCTGTGTCCTGTACTAACCATTAAAGTTTGTACTATGAATTTGAAATCGCCATTTATATATATCTACCCTTTCAGGGACTAAGTATGCTTGTTAGTGAAATTGTAAAATGGTTGGGTAACATCAGATTTTACGAAATAAAATTATTTGAAAGTAAATGAAAACATTTTTCAGAATACTTAATTGAAACAAATTCAGTTAAAATTTCTGGCATTAATATTTAGCGATTAAAATTATCTCATATAAAAATGTGCCATTTCTTTTCAAGTGTTTAAATAGTGGCAAATAATATCTCAAATTTTCTGCAACAGTTTAATATAGCAGTTCCCTTTTTCTCATTTACTTCCTTTTTTTTGAAACAGAAAATTGTTATCTTATTTTATCCAGTATTCCTGCATTATTATTAAAATATATTGATATAAAAAATGCGTAGAATTTGAAAAGTCTGCTGTTTATATAGCATCAATAGTGTGATAACTTCAGTTAATGTCCTTATTATCCTTAAATATTTACTTATTAGTATATTTGAGTGTCACTTAAATAATTTATATTTAGAACAGAATTCCATACAAAATCTGATGAGATTTTACTCGATAATTACGCAGAAACCTACTTCGAAAATTGTTTCTCTTGCAATGGCTGTACAATGCTATCATGGATTTTTCTTATTAATAATTCGTATTGAAAAAACAGATTATTGCAGTGACTTGTACTTGTAAATATAAATTTTTTTTCTAAATAAAATACAATACAAATTTCTTATTTAGTGCTAACAAGATTTTAAATACTAATATTTTTCAAATTATTCAGAGTACAATTTCAAGATCCCGTTAATACGCATGGAACTAGAAAAGTCGTAAATTTTACTCAAGTTTTATAAAATTATTTCTCACCATAATTTCCATTTGAAACATTTTCATTTTCATTTTTAGCATTTATCTTATTTATTTCTTTTAAATTTATTTTATAAAGAAATTTCCGATTTGAACCCATGTTTGTTCATATGGTAACGGTCAAATTGAGCGTCACGGCCGTTCTAGTGTTAAGTCCTCGACGAGCGGTGGTTCATTTTTGGACCTCCTAATTTAAATCCATAAATGAAACATTGCTACCATAATATTGTAATGAAAAATTTCCTTTTAGCACGTCAACAAAAGCTTTTGTTTACGGCAATTTCCCGCGTATACGCCGCGGCTTAGTAAAATGTTTTTCAGCCCAGAATATTTATTGAGAAAAAGAAGTCAAATAAATGCTAGGCACAAACAAGTAACATTTTTTAAGAAGTTAATTCTGGAAGGAAATCAAGTTATCCAAGGTGCGGCGTTTACGCGAGAAATTACGGTATTTTAAAGTAAATTACTTTGTACTCCCTCTGTCCCAAATTAGTTGCGACATTTGGAAACTTTTATACTGATTATTGATAAAAATGATTTTATGGGTTTGATTGAACATTTTTCAGATACTTCAGGATGATATGCTATCAATCAATAACATTTACTTACCAAACATTCCCTCCATCTTTTCTTAAATCAGTATCTAATTAATACAAGGTTTGCGCTCTCTTAAGCCACACCCACTTTTTAAGGATTCTCCCATCAGTAATCACACAGAACTATCTTCTATCTAATGGATTGGGATCCATCAAACATTTCGTTTCTATTTAGATCCCATCTTGGCCTTGCTACCGCTGTCATAAACATTACTTTGGTAAGAAATCTTTTGCTTTTGCAATGCGTCAAAGGTTCGGTTTCATCCAGAGTGATGTAAAACGAATTACTAGTTTTCGTAATGTAAAACCATTTTTCATCGTTATATATACGATCCAATATTTCCGAAAAGTGTCCATTATTTTGAACATGTTGTAAACAAAATCGTATTCTGTCTAGCTTGTTTTTTTCTGTTAGACTAGGCTTGATTGCTGATGCAATACGCTTCAAAACGTTTCCATCTTTGACAATTTTGTGTAATGATGATTTAGGAATATAAACAGCACAGGATAAACTTCGCAATGCTTGTCTTCTTCTAAGTGGGACTTCTTTGATTTTGTTCAGTCGTTGAGAAAAATCTTTTTTTTCGTCCGCATTTACCAGTTTTTTGCGATTTTACATTGTAAATTTCATTAACATTTATTTTTTATGTCTTTGCCACCTTCCACAAACGGGAGATAGTACTACGATGAACATTAAATTTGATCGCTGTAGCATTTATAGCACCATGACTTAATCGATCATTCTTCAAACATTGGAGTAAAAATTGCAAAACAGAGTTGCGTTCTTTATCATTTAGTTCCTTCTTTACGGCAATTTTTAAACTATTATTCATATTTACTGTCACCATCACATCACTGTTTATTGCAAACACTTCATATTCCACTTAACATCGCATTAATCAACCAACGTGCCTCGTTATACTCATTGTAATAAAATTTTACTGGTGTATATGTATTAAACTAAATCGAAAGTTATTTATGACTTCGCCTACTTGAAATGTCGCAACTAATTTGGGACAAGATTTTCGACCTAAATGTCGCAACTAATTTGGGACAGAGGGAGTATATCATAGTGTCAATCATTCATTTCAGCATTTTTGAATAGAAGTATCTTGCCACTGAAAGAATTAAAAATTTATAAATTAAATTATACATTTCCCGTCAATAATTTATCCTTTTTTGGTTTTGTTACTTAGTTAAATTGAATAACAAAATTAAATACTTCCACGCAGGGAGTGTAAAAATCTACACGACAGCTAGAAACCACCCAATGCTGAATTGTACCAGTTTTCTTCTCTGAAATTTTATTAACATTCTAACAAGAAATTTCGATGAAATATTTGACGACAATTAACGAATGAAATTTAATAGTGTGAGAATGCAAGCTGGCATTTTTACAAACCTGCTTCCACGTATTAATTCTGAAATCTTTAACCACTTTACTGATTTCTAAATACGTCGTAGGGGCAAGAACAGTTTGTTTGATCCATGACATAAAGCTTCTTGACACCATAGTCGCCTGCGGTAACCCTCTAATGTATAGCCCCAGCTGAAGAAAAAAAAATCACCGTTCGGTAACATACAACATTAGGGAACAATGCTTATAATCATCAAAATTGAACTGACAACCCCTTGTATTTAAAGGATGTCGTTCTAGAACAGAAAAAAAGGAACGCTGGAAACAAAGAATACATCCGGAAGTAGCTCATATTTAGACACTGTTTTAAAAGTTAACTGGTGAGAAAGACATTTTAAATTAGTATATAAATTCAAGAAATTTAACCCCTTAACCACCTAACCCTTTGCAGCGCAGGGCAAATGCATTGCTAAAGTATTGAAATAAATGACTGACACCGGAATTTGAAAACAACTTTAATTGTAAATAAGAACACGCTATATTTCACGCATTCAATAAACCGTAATTTTTTGTAACAAAATTCCGGTGCCAATGTGGCGTTTTGGAATTAAAATGAATTGGTATACCTATGAAACCACCGCGCCGCAAAGGGTTAACTCTGTAGGTTGTCCGTACGTTGTACGAACAAAAAGAGTTTGTTTGGGTTTATGAAACCTGTAAATATCTTAATTAAAATTTCATACTATTTAATGGAAGAAATGTTTAGACTAAGTATTAAGATTATTTTAGCATATAAAAATGGTGTATCCTCATAATTTCAAATTATTGTGCGTAAAAAAATGACTCAGCTAAGCCGTTAAAGAAAACACACTTTGTGATTTGGTATATTAAAATTATATTCTAGATTGTAGCAAAATTAATTTTGTTATGAGGGTTATAAAAAGAATGTTTAAAAGTGAATATTTTCAGGTAGCCACCTAAAGTCCGATACACTTTTTATTATAAACTTTATATTTAATATTTAAATGTCAAATTTAGCAATGTTTTTCGTTAAAAAATGCGAAAAAAAAATCCATGAAAATTATTGCTGGGTTTAGGCAAATATTAACAATTGTGTGCAGCCAAATTTCTACGTTTTTTTTCCAAAAATTATTTTTTCTTAAAAAATTATCTGTTTAAACGTAGTTAATATTGTTATTCAAAAAACCTAATAGAAGTTTGTCTGTGTCTATTCCTATTAGATTTCTATGCCTAGACAATCTAGCTAATCATTTTGCAGTAGCGTAACTAGGGTGGGTGCCCGTGTGATCTGAATAGTGGTAATTTTGGAAAGTTCTATTCACCTTATCTAACTAGAAAATTTTCTGCTATGTATCAAGGAGAAGAAAAACTTATAAAATCCCTGGTCTTAAACACCCATCCTGGTTACGCCCCTGTTTTGCTTTACAAGTCTGCAAAGACGTAAACACCACATTTTATTTTAAATAGAAATTATAACTAGCAAAAGCCATGCTTTGTTTGGATTCGCGAAGCATTATTTTATAAAACAGATATTTGAAAGTAAAAATATTTTTTAATATTATTTTTGCATCTTTATTAAACAAAAACGTTATTTTATGTTTTGGCGCATTTTAATTTTTTATTTATGATGTAAGACTGGCATAATAAAATATTTTCGAAGCAAACATTTACAAAATATTTTTAGATTTTCAACTAAAAGCTCTTTTAAAGATATTTTTACAATTTCCAGTAACCACTGGTGTTTTTTAAAGTTGTTTGAAATATGCATGTTTCCAATCTTTGTAATTAACATCAAATAATCTTTGATAGCTATTTTAGAATAATATATTTGAAGAGAGCTTGAAGAAAGTTACTTCGTCAAAATCCTACTTTCTGGAAATCATATGAAATCTGCTCTCGTTCATACTATGAATTTTTAACTGTAATTTTTTTTCTAATTTCTTCGTTTTTATACATGTTAGCGTATCAGAATTTTTAATATTGTAGAATTTTTCGTAAGGAAAATTTCTATTGAATGCTTAATTTTGAAGGATTTTCACTCTCGACAACGTTACGTACGTTTTTAAGCCAACTTGTGTCTATATATCCTCAATATCTAGAACTGCTTCATCTAATGTTAAACCTAGGGATTTATGAATTGTAACAGCAAAAGCTAACTGCAGAAGAAATTCTTTCCTTGAGCAATTTATGCTTCCATTTTTTCAGAATTTAATTATTGAGGGAATTGGTACGCAACAATTCTTATAAGTTAAATTTTTGTAGTATTCAAATTTATCCATGATTATTCGCGATATCTGGTCTGGTGGCTTGTGATTTTCTTTATTACGTGCAACAAAGTCTAAAGTCCCGTTCACTAAACCTTTTTCGGTCCACAAATAAGAACGTAAAATTACTTGAGATTCAAGTGATAAAGTAAGAAATAGTTAAAGTCAATTTGTCGTTTCTGAATCGGTCAACTTTGCTTTAGTACATTTATAAAGAACTTGAATCGAGGCAACAACTTCACGCTTCAATTCTTTTAATTTTTCATTTATATAACAAATTTAACAATTAATTTTATTTGTTTACAATTCTTTTGTTGCCACTTTACAAAAAAAAAAAAAAAAAAAATCCATAATAATTTTTTTTAAATGTTTAAGTGTCATCTGTGCAAACGATTTTGCTGAATAATGAAAACATTTTATTTATTAAATTAATCATGATTCTATCTACAATTACTTACTCCATGAATTATATTTTTTTTCTGAAAATATACGCTTTTCATTTTTTATTTATTTGCTAAAATGCGTCCGTATTGGAAATGCATGTAAAATAAATTAATTAAAATAATAATTTTTTTTAACGTTTTACTGTAGAAAAATTATATTGTGCAAATCTACAGATCATAATTTATTTGTGTGTTTAATTTGAAGTTAAAATATTGAATGGTTTTTTTGTAAAGCGTACGACAAAATGTAATTTGAGTGGCCTAGTAGAGGATTCGCTTCGCTCATCCTAATCATATTTTTCGTTGCATTTTAAAATTAAATCGTAATTAAAAGTTACACATAATTCCCGTTTTCTGGGCATCCCATTTAGACTAGCTATTGTGAAAAATTTCATTTATATTTGTATAAAATGCATTGTTCTTAGTTGACAAGTACATTGTTTTCTTCAATGACAAATCCCAATATAACATCAGGTAATGCCTATTATTTTCTCAAATGCACAATTAGTGAAAATTTAAAATTTCAGAGGTTGTCTTTGAATTATAAAAATTTACTTATTTAAGAAATTTACGTTGTTCGAAATGATATTTTTTATAAAATATTTTGGCTCTTGAAATCTTTAATATTCAACTGAACTAATTTTATAATTAATTAAGTCAGAGTTAATCACTTAACTGACCAATATTTTTGAAAAAAACTTTCAAATAATACTATTTTTTTTTTTTTTGTCACAGGTTTTGCAAAATAGAAATTTTTGCCTAATTGAATCGGAAAAAAATGTTCCAATTATCCAAGACAAAATTTTCAATTGAAATTTACTGGTGATAACAATAAATCATGATTGAAATATAGATGCCTGCACGTGGTAAGGGCAAATCATTTTAAACTATAAGAATTAACGGGCAACACTGCGTGGTAAGACAAATCACCTAGCATAAGTAAAAACATCTGGCAAATTATAAGACATTTTTATACTTAAAATTAATCTCATGTTGAGATTCCGCGATTTCCGGCATCCGTAAACTACGTCTTTCTAGACACGGAAGAAGTAATTAAAACTCATAACCAAATGCGAAGAATATTTTAATACTTACTAAGAAGACACATTATATTTTGTGGTGTGAGTGTTCAGATTTTTCTGTTAATACAGAAAGAATTACTTTTTTTTTGCGTTAGGTATAGTACACTGTTTCTCCTTTTCATTGTCGGTGCATCGCCTTCTGAATACCAGACTTAAAAGTTGACACAAAAAGGACAGCTGGAGCTATGGAACTATTAACAAAGAGAAACTGGTAAACCCTTAAAATAGTGAAGCTTTCACAGGTTTTCATGACCACCGTAGCAAAAACCCACCGACAAAATTATTCAGTTCTCAACAAAAACAAAAACTAATTGCTCAGTTAAAAATACTGATTAATTTATGTGTTTATAATATTGGGTCTTTTCGTCTAATGTCGAAAAAATTAGTATTTCTTCTTATCTATATTAATAAAATAACAAATCGCTCTGTGTGTGTGTGTGTCTGCGATGGCTAGCAAAATCTACGGGACTTACGTGGCTCAAATTTTTTATGAGAATAGCTCAATATCTCTCCTGATGCACCTGAAGCTAAGAATTTTAATATTTTGATTAATTTCAGATATATTAATTACGAAGTGGAACTCACTATCATGAAAACTTTGCCTTTTTTTCCTTTTCTTCTCTACGCTGATTTTCGGTTGGTTGGTTCATGCAGAGTCGCTTATAAAAAACACGTTTCTTTTTTGTGCTTGCTTTCGTTTGGTCGGTTGTATAAAACATTCCCAAAAATAATTTTAAAAACCGAGACAGAAAAAATAAACGAATTTAAGTACTTAACACTAGAACCGCGGGAAAATTTACCCAAGTTTTATAAAAATAATTCACATCAGAATTTCTATTTAGGTCTATTTAACTCGTTTATTGTAAATAATTTTTGTGCAGTTATATATAAACTATTTTAAGAAGAATTATCTGGTTTGAATCGACATCTTTTCACTGAGTACGGGTCAAAATGACCCGTCTCCGCGGTTCTAGTGTTAATCTTTCAAAAGTGGCTGTTTTTTCACCTAAACTTTAAATTTTAACACGGAGTTGAAATACTTGCTTTGAAAACGTATTTAATAATAATCAAAGTTTAAGAGAATGAATTAGTTCAAATGACGTCAGAATCTAGCAACGAACTTCACAACCTGGAATTCATGTTGTTCGTCTTTCGGTTTTTCCTTAACTCTGATTGGTTGAGCAATAATACATGCTTAATTGAAACTGATCTATTTAAATAGCAAAGCATATGGTTTTTAAATATTAATGAAAAGATCAGAAAAGGTCTTACTGGCTCTTTTACCACTAAAAATTGGAAATTGGGCACAAATAATTCCTTACATTCGAATGCTTTCTGTTGCGGTTGCGAGTAGCAATATTTTAATTATAATTTACATTCTCATTTTCGATAATATTAATGATATAATTTCTTTTAATATCAGAAGTGTTTTTAGTACTTTTCAACAAAGTTTAAAAGTACTTATGCATTCGGTTTGTCTGTGCGCCTGTCCACACCCTAATTTCTGTAAATATACTCGGATTTTTATGCAATAGACAAACCTTATTTGGGGTCATGAAATTGCATATGAAGTACGTACGGATATTGGTCCATTTACAGAGATACTCAAAAGAAATAGATTACATTATGGTATATGTGGAAAATTTGTTTAGAGAGTATTTTAATGAGTATTTTAACGCTATTTCAAATGTACTGAAACGGATATAAATTCCCTGCTTTCACTACTATTAAATTAAATAGACAAATCATAGCAATTTTTCATAATTTACAGGGACACACAAAAGAAATCAGATACAATACCGTCTTTGCGTAATAATTGCTGGAGAGTATGTTTTAAAATTCGATATGCACTTTTAAATTTACTTAGTTTTTTGCATACTACTTTTTATATATAACTTCTACATCTCATATATAGGGCTGCACAAAATTATTCGACTACTATTCTTCTTATTGGAGGAAATTGCTGAAGGGAAATTTTCTGCAATATATGTACTACTTAAATGAATTAATTTTTGAAATACATGTTGTTAATATGTACAAATCTCTTCTATATCATATACAGAGTTGCTAAAAAATTCGGATAATTTTCCGAAAGTAAATGGAAACAGCTGACATTCGGTTTTGAAATGCTTTGTGTATTAAATAAATTGTAAACGGAAAAAAAATTGTGATGTTTCTAAAGATAAAGAAATATTGGGTGACTTAGAAGCGGTAATCGAAGATTTTTACTTCGTGATTATAATAAATTTTCGTTGTTTAAGAAACATCTGTCTTTTTAGCACTTAAAGAGAAAGTTGAAAAGTACTTATGCATTCGGTTTGTCTGTCTATCTGCCCTCGCTCTAACTCCTGTAAACATACTCGGATTTTCATGCAAATTATAAAGCTTATTTAAGGTCACCAAAGCATGCTTAGCATTCATATGAAGCATGTATGACAAATGATTCATTTACAGGGATATTCAAAAGAGTTCGATTAGGGTATATGGAGAAAAATTGTTTGGAGAGTATTTTAATGACATTACGTTATTTCTAATGTATTCAAACTAATATAAATCAATGAATTTAACCACGGTTACGTTAAAACAGAACATTTATCGCATTTTTTTATTAATTTAAAGGGACACATGTAAGAAATGTTTACAGAACTCTTTTTCCTGAATAATTGATAGAGAGTGCGTTTTAAAATTCGGTATGCGCCTCTAAATGTAATTAGTTTTTTTCCATATTATCCTTTACATATAAATTCTATACATTATGTACAGAGCAGCACAAAAATATTTGCATACCATTCTCCTTATTAGAGGATATTGCTGAAGCGGAATTTTCAACAGAAATATGTGTATCACATAAATGAATTAAATTTTTGAATGCATGTTATTCATGAATATCAATCTATGTGTCATATACAGGGCTGCTAAAAATTTCGAATCATTTTCCGAATGTAGATGGGAACGGCTGAAATTCTGTTTTGAAATGCTTAATATATTTTCATATGGTGAAATGAGGTGTAATATTTTAATTTTTTAAACGGTGCAGTTTTTTACATCATTCTGAATGTGTTGGATAGTGTTCCATAATGTGTGCTTGATGCATTATTTTTTATTTTTAAAGATATTTTTAAACACATTTTATCATTGCTCTATTTTTTTTCTTTTTAAATACTAAAAATTGTTCCGATTTAACGCACACCTGCCATACAGTGCAGGTAGTGGGAATTTGCGTAGGATATTCGTACAGAACATATTTCATTCTTAATTTATAAGAAGTGGCTATTTCCGAACAATAATTTTACTAAATTTCTTAAATTCTTATTGGATTTTCTCACCCTCTCGACTAATATATATATACGAATAAGTTTAATACTGGAGTTTCCTTCGGATATCTGTTTGTTAAGGTATTGATGAGCTACTGGAGGTGAAAAGTAGAACTAACATATTTTACAGAGCATATTTCACAGCTTACCTTCTACTTCATAAATTATGCAGCAACTAGCCGTGTAGGAGGTTGTTATTGATTAATATTGGTCTCTTAATTGAGCGGTGGTTATCATTATTTCAATAAATTTCTTAAATTTTAGATTTAATTTTAGCAATTTATTTAAATTTTAGCAATTTAGAAATTTCAATAAATTTCTTAAATTGCTATTTGTATCCCCACCCCATTGGGTAATATGTCTACGGAAAGAATGATAATCGGAGTATCGTTCGGATTTAGGTTTGTTTACGAAAAAATGTTCATTCTGGTGATGTAAAGTGAAACTTTAACATTCTGCAAATCGTGCATTGCACGCCTATTTTATCCAACCGCAAGTGGCGGTGATCCGTGTCGTATTTTCGTAAAATATATACTGTGCCCCGTAGCGGCGAAAAGGGGATCTGGAGTACTTTGTAGCACATACCCGGTTAGAATTGTTAGTTTATAGTTATTATTAATTTTAGAATTTGCCTACGATTAGATAACGGTTAGGTTACATTTGGGTTACAGTTAGATTGCATTTAGATTGCAATTATATTATGGTTAGTCTTAGGTTAGATTTAAATTCCGGTTACATTATAGTTAGGTTATAATTAAGTTGCAGTTAGGTTAAGGTAAATTGCAGTTAGGTTACTATCAGATTGCGGATATGTTACAATAAGTTGACGATTAGGTTACATTTATGATATATTTAAGTTACTGTTAAGTTCAGGTTAAGTTGCAGTAAGGTTACAGATAGGTTACGATTATAGTAAAATTAAGTTACGGTTAGGATTTTATCCACAGGATGAACATTACACATGTTTTGATTAATTTGATTAAAGTATACTTAATTTTCTACTGTGGTTCTGAAACTACATTACTATATAATAAGCATTTACCTAATCATGGCTTATCGAATTTAATCATGGCATAGTCGGAACTATTAGTGTATAATTTTTTTTAAATAAAAATATTTCACTTAGGATTTCGATGTGAAAAAAAAGTTACGTGACTGAACAGTGATATTTACGGATAAAAATTAACATTTTAAAGCGAAATTCAATCAATTGTTGGACACATATTTCCTCCCCCTTTTCACATTGAAGTCATTTTGAATATTTGTTACTCTAAAAATTAGTTGTTTATTTTTTTGACAGATTTTTCTCACAGTCAGTAGTCACGTATTTCGAGTTACAGATAAAATCACAAATTTCAGGTTCATTTAATATTATTACCACGGACCCAGGCAACGCCGGACGGGTCAGCTAGTAAGATATAAAACGCCAATACACATAAGCCAGACCTTTACAAAAAGACCATAACTACAAGAATTAATGAATTCATAAAGAAGCTTAAAACATAAAAAATGACGTGGGTTAATTCGCATTTTTTAAACTGCTAAATATAAAACGCCATGTTGAAATTCGATTCTCCAGTATCAAATAGAATAAATATTGTTTAAGAATGAATATATTTATTTTTAAAGCTGGAATGTAAAAGGATTTTAGTACTTAAATATATTTACCTGTAAAAACTTCACGAACAATCATAATCTTCTTTTTTGATTAACGGTTAGCACGATTTTTGTACTACAAATATTAAGGGTAACATCCCCAGTAATTGGCAGGCACCAGTGATTGGCAAATCCTACAAAAATGTCTTAAAATAAGATTTTTATCCAATCTTTTAAAAATGCAAGACCATATACCTGTTATATGCTCATTTACTTTTCAGATTATAACTTTGATTTATGCTACTAAATGAAAATCTTGCCTAGGAAGGAGAAACAATTATGGCTTGTATCAAATTAGCCATTTTTGTTGCAAATGCTTCTTCTCTGGCTTAAAAAATGCATGAAATGCATGCATTTCAACTTATTATTATCTGATTTATAGTATATTTTAAATTTTTATTGACAACAGTTTTGTTTAGTTGAAAAGGGTTATTTTAATTGTGTAAAAGTCTAAGTGCCAATTACTGGTGATTACAGCAACTTTTTATAAATATATTTTTATAAAAATACTTTTTCAAATATTTCTGCTTTTAGTGGGTAGAATAGTTTCACAGATATGTACTCTTTGATTTAAAAATATTTGCAAGTAAATATTTTATTTCTTGGTAATGCAAAAAGAAGTAAGTTTAAAGACAAATCCTTAATGTGCCAATTACTGGGGATGTTACCCTATTTAGATGTATTTCAGTTACATATAGTAAAATTATCACAAACATCTATATATTCGTGTAATCTAGATGACGCAAGTCTGGTGAATGCAATTCTTTGCTTTGTTTATAGAAGGATGTCTGCGATAAAAAAAAAATAAAAAAAAATCAACGAGTACAATGAAAAGAAAAAAAACCGGTTGCAATCAGAATTAGTCTTCCCAGGTGTCCCACGTAAATAAGGATTCTAAAAACTTTAAACACGAATAATTCTTTGCAGTTTGTTTTGTCAGTTTTAATCTGTGATAATTCTGCTGTTAGATAAAGCGAAAGAAGGTCCTTTAAAATAGTACTGTCCAGAGCATTTGTAACCCCAATTTACGTGGAAATCCTGGCAAAACTAATTAAAACACTGCGGGTTTTAATTTGACTAAACTACTATACTGATACAATTATAGTATAACTACCGTAATTTCGGGTGTATAAGCAGCGGATCAAACAATTCTTTTTGGACTCAGAAATCTTATTTAGTGATTGAACAGAAATATTTACGGCGATCTAACTAGTAACATTCATTTTTTAAAAATTTCTGGGTCGAAAAAGAATTGTTTGATCCGCGGCTTATACACCCGAAATGACGGTACAAAGAAAGAAAAATCTTTTATTTAACTACGATCTGAAACGTTCGACTATGTCCAGGACTGTGATGAATGACTTTTACATGTACCCAATGAAGAAACAGTAGCGTTGTAGTTGTGGCAAGGCCATCACTATTTGTATGATTAAATGCGTGCCACTTTCAATACTACTTGTCAACAATACATTAGTGAAAATCTTCATTAATCTAAAGTATTACTTTAATGATTCATTCGGAAGAGTAGGGATGAAAAAGACATTCAAAATTTCAAGAAGAAAATGAAATGTGCAAAGTTTCAACTTTTTCTCAATTGAAAGCAATACTTGTTCAATCTAAAGTGCGGAACTGTAATGAAGTAAAGAAAGCAAAACCTGATTTTGATATAAAAAATAAATTTTGATATTATTTTTTTTTCGCTAAAAAATTAATATTGAGTTTGACGATATAATTTTTGTTCTTTAGAAGTGCAAAGCATGCACATTATGTGAATATTAGTATATTTTGTAATCTAAACTACTATCATGCCTGAATACATTTTTAATTTCGCTAGTGGGGTATGGAGGCTTAAAAGCCAAAACTGAAATGTTGAAAGGAAAAGGGAAAATCACAGCGAAAAAAGCTGTTAAATACCAGTACTTTGTTAGAGAGAAATTCGTGTTTTTTAATCCCTTTATAGTAATGCAAATATTTTCTATAAGAAAATATTGCTAGTTACTTCTTTATTTTACTGTATTTTTCTTTAATCACTCCCCGCCTTATTAATATATTTTCATGAAGTTACTTAAATCCATAACTGGTCGTGAGATGTTTTGTTTTATTAGATGTCGAAATATATTTTTTTTAGTGTATTATTATCTTTTATTTTTTAGTAATGCAATCGCAAATAGAAATGTAAATGTTTATAAAAGTGTTTTACTTATGTGTGTCACTTTCAACCCCGCAAGATGGCCTGTCATTCTGTATAGTAGTGTTAAAAGACACATTTCTCGGATTTGTTCAAAATAATTCCTGTAATCAAGGATAAGAAGTTTTGTTAGCATCAAAGCCAATGTTTTAGAAGAGAACTAAGCGAAATAAAAAGAATGATGCCCAGTTAAAATGATGGCATAGAGATCACAGGCTATGAAAATTAATTGTATATTACAGCCTTATATAATAATGCCTTTCGAAAAAAAATAAGGAAGGAAGTACCCCCCCCCCAATTTCCTTTCTTTATATTTAATCATTTAAGCCCCAAAACTAATCAGAGATACGCCTTATCATATCATAAACCTTTATCCAAAATTCGAAACAAGTCGAATAATTCTGCATAAAAAAACATTTATGTAATTTAAGAAACGTTGTTCCTACCTTATAATTAACCATTAAACCTTCAAAACTGTTTAGAAACTCAACTTATCAGAAAGAACCTACATGCAAAATTTAAAACAAATCCGATAACTCCGCATAAAACTCTATTTAGCTAACTTAAGGGGGAGGTAATCGCTCGTCCCCCCCCCTTTATAATTAACAAAAGAACACCATAACAAATGAGCGAATCTTCTTATTACTATGAACCTGTATCCAAAAATTAAAACAAATCGGTTAATTATGCATGAAAAACCTTTTACACGAATTATGAGAGGTAGTTTCCCTTATCTTCCCTTTATATTTATCCAGTGAATTCCAAAAAGAAATCAGGGAAACACCTTTTCAGAATAAAACTATATACAAAATTTGAAGGACATCGGTAAATTTTGCGTGAAAAACCTAAATTAAGACGGGAGTAATCCCCCCCATTCCCCCTCTTTAAACTTATCCAATGAACACCCAATACTAATCACGGAGGCACCTCATTAGAATGATCCTACATCTAAGATTTGAACGAAATCTACTAATTCTGCATGAAAAACCCATTTATATAAATAACGGGAAGTGCAATAGCCCCGGTTGCCCTTCTTATACTTATCGAATGAACTCTCAAAAGTAATCAGTGAAGCGTCTTATCATAATAAGCCTATATCCAAAATTTCATGTAAATCGGATATTTTTATCTTGAGTTATCGCTTTACGTACGTACGCATGTACGTACATACATACAGAACGGACGGGCACATAAGCTCTCAAGCTTTGATAGCCTGTGAGCTAAAAATGAAAATAACTTTTAATGTCATGATTTTATAAGCTTATAAAGGCAAAATTTCCCTTTTATCCCACTCTCACCTACATTAAAAAAAAAAAAAAAAAAAAAAAAATGTATGAACTTAATCGCAACACTAGGCACAGCAAAAGACCCGGATGATAGTGCAAAGCGTATGGGAGCCTTATTATATAATATTTCGCCCAAATTTTAATATTTTTACATGATTTTTTTGCACACGATAGCTGAGGACGATCCACAACCAGCCAAGTTTTTACTTTTTCAGTTTTGGTTTCTGATTTGTTTAAAAAAATACTTTAAATTTTGAAACCGGTTTAGAGCGGTTCTGAAATTGAAATTATCGCAATATAAAAAATATGTAAACAAAATCGAAAAAGTAAAAACAAGACCAGTTGTGGCTCGTCCTCAGCTATCTTGTGCAAAAAAATTGTGTAGATATATTAAAATTTGAGTGAGATATTTGAAAAGAACTCTCCCATAGACTTTACATTATCATCCTTGTCTTTTCACTGCCTGTTACGGGGCCTTAAGTTATTCAGCAAAATCTGCAAAATTTAGGCGCGATTTTTTTATAGTGAGAGATTATTTTTACTTTGACGGGTTCCTTTATTTTCCTTTTTCATAAAGTATTCTGTGTATTTTCTGATTTTAAGCCCTTGAAGGGCTATGGTATAAAATATATACGACTTAATTTTAATTGCGAAATGCTACATTAACACCAGAATATTTAAATGAAAATTTTAATTTTATGAAATATGCGAAGAAAAGCTTTTATCTATTTTGAAATACATTTGTTTTTGAATTCTGGTGTCGATCAATCTTTTCAGCATTTTAAGTGTAGAAATGCTCTGCCCCTCAAAGGGTTAAAGAATCTTACCTGTTGCAGCCGAAATTGCCACAATTCTTTTCAAATTAGGATATATTATAGATTTACAAAGTGTCCGGTTATTTACCATACCACTATTAAATTGAGAAATTGTAATTATTTTAATCATCTTAAATGTTTCAATTGAATAAAGCGACATTTTATGTAATTAAATACTGGTGTCCAATAAGTCGGCGCCTCCGCAGCTCTGGTATGAGTGTAAAATACAATGCTAAATAAACAGTCTAAAATATTGCGTTTCAATCTCATATCCATAGAATAAAATCTAGCACTGTTTTATAAAAGAAGAATTAGCTTTTAATTAATGATAGAAACTTTAAGATCAAATAAGGTGGAGATTCCAATACAATTATTGTGATCACAAAATTTTTTTTAGAAAATTTAATCGTATATTTAATTGAAATCTCTGACAAATAAACACAAATAAGCCTCTTCCCTGATTTTCCCGTAAGTCATACGGGTACCATGCTTTTGCCAATCATGATTTACCCGTACCCCGCATTGACATCCACATTCCAAACATGAATTTTTACTTTCACCAGTAATTTTGTAATGTAAATTTTGCATTATTTAATCCGGGCATTTTCCTGATTCAGTTAGGCAAACATCTCCGTTTTGAAAAACCGGTGAAAAAAATTAAAAATTATGTAAAATAAAACGCAAAAGTATTTTTTGAAAGAATTTTTCAAAAATATTGAACAGTAAGTGGTTAAAATACATAATTTTATCTTTGTAATAAAATTTTCATTCTAAACTTTATCACAAAACTAACAGCTAATATATGATTCTTAGATTGTGTTACATTTTTCGTTCTTTAGATATATTAATATAAACAGGAAAATATTTTACAAGCAATATTTTACATCAAGTGCTTCATTTCATAAATTTATAATTTAATAGCTACAATAGACAACTGAATATAATATGCAACATGATTTTGGCATGATTCGCCATAAATCTCTTTTATTTCCAATATCATGTACTTTATTAGAAAGAAATCTTTATAGATTTTGTGGTTCTTCAGATCATAAAAATAAACTATTTTCTTCTAGAAATTGATGGATTTATATTTTTCTATCCTAATCAAATTTGCTCAAAGAACGATTTTGATGCCTGTTCTATGCATGGGCTAATAACATGAATGGAGTAGAAGTAGAACAGATACCTGCCACACTTTTATCAAATCGAATTTATTTCTTTGTTTAGTTTTGTTTTATCAAAGTCAAATTTCTTTCGTACTTTAGATTTACCGTAATTTCGGGTGTATAAGCCGCAGATCAAACAATTCTTTTTCGACCCAGAATTTTTTAAGAAACAAATATAACTAGTTAGATCGCCGTAAATATTTGTCTTCAATCACTATATAAGATTTCTGGGTCCAAAAAGAATTGTTTGATCCGCGGCTTATACACCCGAAATTACGGTATATTTTTTTCTCCTGTCAATTTCGTTTCATTTTTACCCTTTCCTTTAGCTTTTAGTTATTGAGATCGATTTTTAATCTTTTTAAAATGAAATATGCTGCAAATTTTACATTTGATATTCTATTAAGAATTCTTGCAACATTTTTACACACCATTAAAATCTGATTTTTTTTTTCAATACTTTTCAACATATTGAAAAGTGTTTAATCCTATAATTTATTCTCACTTTTGCATAGAATAAATTAAAAATATGGGAAAACACCTTTTTGTTTAAGTTAAAATATTCGTAAAATATTTTTTAAACATTTCTACATTTAAGAACTTGTAGATAAAAACATCAGTGGTATCAAAAAGCTTTAATTAATGGAGCAAACAACTTTTCACCCGTACGACGTACGGGCAAATCGGTTAAGTGGATTTCAACCCGGGTCAGTGGCATAATTCAACAATACTCTTCAAATAAATTACTCGGACTATACTAACAAGGAAGGTCTCCATTAGGGGCATACTCAGAATTTTTTGAAAAAAATACGAATTAAACTACTCATGTAGGTAATAAAGGATCAGTGAAAATTAGCGGCGGAATTACATTATTAGATATGTAAAAAAATAAAATAGTTTGGAATAATTGGCGTGAAAAGCTGAAAGCGACGCGGGATTTGGCGCGCAGTGCATTTCCTCGCCAAAAGCAGACGATTTTAACGAATCTGAAAATTGATTTTAATTGACTTCACTGTTAAAAATCTGCAGCATTTACTGCAACGTCACTCCACTACTTTTATAGAATATCTCTCTTCTGACCAATGAGAATGCTCCATAGCACGGTGAATTGACCGTTTTCTATAAAAGCGGTGGAGTGACGCTGCAGTAAAATGGTACAGATTTTTAGCGGTGTTGTAGCTTGTGCAACACTGTTAAAAATCTGCTGCAACGCACTCCACCGCTTGTATATAATATCTCTATTCCAACCAATGAGAAAGCTCCATTTCACGGCCAAGTAACCGTTTTCTATACAAGCAAGAGAGTGAGTTGCAACAAAATGCAGCAGATTTTTAACAGTGTATTTTTGAATTTGGAACAATTTTAATCAATTTAAATTGTGTTTTAAATGATAAAATATATTAATTTCATTTTGTTATAAGTACATATAAACGTATGTGACAAAATTACACTTAAAGTAAAGTAAAAATACAAAACTAAAATTACTTAAACTAAACTTATTTAAATAAATAGAACGTAGAAAGTTTTTTCTTTAAAAAGTATTCGAAGCGTAAAAGCGTATTTTTCAAAATTTCTTTTTTTCGTCAACCGGAGATAAATCGCCAAATAAACGAAATTTTTATTATTTTTTTACGGACGTTATAAGGAGGTTCCGCCGAATTTTTTTATAAACATATATAACTAAATGAGAAGAACATTCTGTAATTTTTTCAGATTTTTCTGAGTATGCCCGTATGGAGACCTTCCTTCTAAGACAGTCAACCTTCACTCTTATATTTCGCTAAGGTTGCATCTTCAGCACAACATGGAATATCTTTATTGAAGCTTCAGTTAGTATCAAAGGCGTTGTCAAAGGAGGTGAGGAAGCAGATGCATTTGATACCATTTATTTCATCAAGTTTCCTCCACCTTATCCGAAGATAAAATTTTCATCTACTAATCATGCAAAAATATCTTTAAATTTTTAGTGGTGAGAAGTGCAATTGGGTCCCCGCCCTCTGGCTACGCCACTGGCTTAGATGATAAAGTGGAGTTAAGAATAAAAAGAAGGAGACATGCCGTGCAGTGTCTACCAGTTGCGAATGAAGCAAATTGGGAGGTTGTCACAAAATTGTGGTTGATTCTTTCATCGGATTCTACTTACTACTGCAGCAAACTCCATTTGAATACAAAATTGCCCTTTATTTTAACGGCTTAAATTCAGGAAAAATCCTCCTTTAGAAAGTTCTATTTCAGTAAAAACGTCTATTCGTTATGTACCTTGACAGGGTTCGCACACTCCTTATATTTTATAAGGACTCTGACATCACGATTATTAATAAGAAAATTTATATTTAATTTTTAAGAAACAGAATCAGCAACCACCCCATCGATTCGCAATTTTTGCAATATTTTTCTGCAGTGAAACACATTGGAAATACTGTAAAAATTTAGTGGTAGAGTTGTGTGAAACCTGCTTGAATATTATGAAATATTTCACTGACACTGGCAGGCTGTTTTTTCACGTTGCCAAATGTTATGGAAATGCAATTCAACGCTTCTTCCTATGTAAACTGCCATGAGCAGAAACAAATATTTTTTTTTGTATAATTATGACTTAAATTTTGCTTCAATAAGAAGTTTAAATAAGGGGAAAATTTCCATTAAATTTTAATATGGAATAAATCACTTCGAAATTGGTTAGCGTTGAAGCTTCACTAATTTGAGAATATATGACATTTCCAATTTATTTTATTTGTTATTCCTATCAGGGTTATTTGTTTGGCTTTCGGGTTTATTTAGGAAATACCAAAAATAAAGAATAGTATTTTGTCTTTTATGTAATGATCGGTGTTTGGTGATTACCTAAACTAAACTTTTATTTTTAAAATTTTCGGTACAAATTTATTTGAAAATCGTCATAGGCCTTTCTGTATCTATATTATGAGATCGAAATTGTACTCAAATTTTACTCGACCAATTGGCTTTTTCGACATTAACCCATGCGCGACGACAGCATTTGGTTAATTTTTATCTGGTATCACCTGTTTTTCCAAGAAAACATTTTCTGTATTTGGATTGCTAAAATGCTACGAGATAAACTAAAGAGAAAAAAACTGGTGAGAATAATGAAGAATACTGAGTACGGTAAAATTTCTCATTCATACCAGAAAATTCCTATACTATTTCTTCAATCTATTTAACCCATGCATTTCATGGTTACATAAAGAAAAAAAAATTCTTTGGAAATATTGGGAATAAGCGGCATTTTTTATATGTAAACCCCAGAAAAACTGGCAAATCTGTCAAACACAGGAAATACTTCATTTTGCGTTTTTTAAATTTAAAAAATTTTGATTTCATGGTGGAAATCTTAAAAGAAGAGTTTCTTTTTTAAGGAATCATGAAATGTGTCTCTCAAAATAAAGAAAGAATAACATAGGAATTTCCTGGTATGAATGGGAAATTTTGAAATTAAAAAAATTACAAAATTGGCCCAGCTGTTTATACTTCAAACCGTCACTTGCGTCCACACATTCCTCTATATGAAATAATTGTTAGAGTAACATGTTACCCCTTAAAGATTTTTCCTTAAATTTTGAAATCACCCTGTATTTTCAAAATAATTAAATTTTCGAGCAATTAACTTAACACTTTGAGCTCTGGGGTGCAAATTTCTTCAAAATTGCAAATGTCACATTGGCACCAGTATTTTGCAAAGAAAAAAACCGGTTGATGAAAAACACGAAAAAATGCATTAAACCTTTTTCAAATAAATTTGGTCGAATTTTCTGGTGTCTTTGTGACATTTCGGAATTAAAATTATGTGGTAGAAAATTCTACCATCAGAGCTCAAGGGGTTAACCCCTTGAACGGCGGTGGGATAAAATATATATTCACTTAATTTTAATTGAAAAATGCCAGATTGACATCAGAACTTTGTGATGAAAATTTAATTTTTATCACATGCGTAAAGAAAAGCATTTACCTATTTTGAAATAAATATGTTTTTAAATTCTGGTGCCATTCAATCATTTTAGCAGTCTATAAATAGAAGTGCTTTGCCCTTCAAAGGGTTAAATAATTACAATAAAATGAATTACTAAATTGTATTTAACATTAAAAATATTGGTTTACTAAATCATGAGTCAAAATTGGTTACGTTTCTGGGATGCATAATTGTGCTTACATCTGTCTACCAATATATCCGAATTGTAATTATAAAACTTTGTGTATTATCAATTTTTCTACAATTTTTACAATAGAAAGTAACTGATTTCAGATAATAGTCACTCTATTAAATAAGCTTAAAATTGGTCTATTAAATTGTTTACATAAATTCTAAAAGCTACAACTTCCTAAATAGTAAAAAAAGAGGAAAAGAATGTGTTCCTGTACATAAAATGCAAATTATAACAATTATATTTTAGTAATACTATCAACACAGCTGCCAATGTCTTACTCTTTTTTGTATCACAAAAAATTCACCGGAAATTTTGCCTTTTTAAAGCGTGGTAATCTACCGATTAAATAATTCAAAAATTTCCATTATTTTTTTCTGGTCCAAAAAGGGGAAGAGTCGGCAGCTATGAATCAACGTAAATTGTTAACCCTTTGAGCTCTTGTGGGTAAATTTCTTCAAAATTCCAAATGTCAAACTGGTACCAGTATCTTGCATAGAAAAAAATCGGTTAGGGATACACGCGAAAAAATGCATTAAACCTTTTTCAAATAAATTAGATAGAATATTCTGTTGCCGTTGTGACATTTCGGAATTAAAATTAAGTTGTAGAAAATTTAACCATCAGAGCTCAAAGGGTTAAAAAGCTGATAGTCATTACGTATGGAACACTAACTTTTTTGATTGAAATCTTCATCTTAATTTATTGCAAACTTCTGCCCTTAAATAACGTTAACCATCATTATTGGAACAAGATGTGTAATACAGTAGACTCCCTTAAATCCGCACAGCTTGGGACCAGAGGTTTTGCGGATTTTAGAATTTTGTGGATTTCTGGTCATTGCTTTGTTTACATTTTTTTAAAAATAATTTGAATGTAGGGGAGAGTGGGGATACTTGAGCATAGGGGATACTTGAGCCACCCCCTTTATCTCTACAGTTGTTCAATTTTTCTTTCTAAAACTGGCAACATGGTAACATATTTATAGTTCTGAACATGTAAAAAAGAAATCATATACCTTGGTACCATTTTTAAAGTATGGTGATTAACCCTTTGAGCTCTGCTGGTAGAATTTTCTACCACAAAATTTTAATTCTGAAATGTCACAACGACACCAGAAAATTCGACCAAATTTATTTGAAAAAGGTTTAATGCATTTTTTCGCGTATATTGTAAATCGGTTTTTTTCTTTGCAAAATACTGGTGCGAATGTGACATCTGGCTCAAGTATCCCCTCCATGGGGATACTTGAGCCACAATGTAAAAGAAAAAGTAAAAATTTATTAGACATAGAAAAATAGTTCAAAATTAATTGAAAGTGGTTTTCAAATGAAGAAAAAATATCAAATTTTCATTTTCAATATTTTATTTTGTTCTAAGAAATTCTAAAAAATTTTAAAAAATTAAAATTTAAAAAATGGCTCAAGTATCCCCATCTTCCCCTAATTAATAATGAAATCAAAAGTATAATGAATGCATACAATATACTAAAATATTAAAATAAGTAATAAACTAAAATAATAAAAAATTAGATATTTTTAAAAATGATTAAAATGCTAAAAGGAAAGATCAAGTTAATAATCAATAATGTACAATTAAATATTCATTATAAAAGAGGAAATGTATTTTTCCTAAATTATTCAATGAAACTTGCCTCATAAATGTACATATCTAATTCACATCAGGATCATAAAATAATGAAACTTTATTTCCGGTTTAGCCAGACTTAATAACCAAAAAAGCTTGATTAATACATAAATATGTTTGGTAAGATTGTGATTACCAATGATATCAGCAATATCTTTATTTTTTCAGCAATAAATTATTCTTTCTTCATGAAAAAACATGAATTCAATAACCTTAACAAAAATTATAAATTAAAAAATGTATAGAATCGATATAAAACTGAAAAAATCAATTTTTACACCTACATCTGAACTGAATGATTTATTGTTTACATCCCATGTTGTTTTATTGTTGTTGCGGATTTTAGGAGTGCGGATTTGAGGGAGTCTACTGTATATTCATAAACGTAGTGTGGAAGTGTTTTAAATCTTTGCCGCATATTTATACTTTTAATCCTTTCAACTTAGAGAGTTATCGAAATATCAACAATTACTCTTTGTCTGTGAAACAAAAAGTTTTGTTTGTCTTTTCAAAAAATGTTAATGAATTCCATATATGAGCAGTGATGCGAATTGTACTTGAATGCCGTTTAAAATTTCATTATCATACGCAATTTTCAAAGCTTTTAATACATTACTTAGTAACTTAATTTTAAGTTAATCAATGAACGCCGCAATTACGGAATCTCTAAGTAGAATTCATTATATTTCTGTCTTAATATTTTCCATTTGGGAAATGCTGTTTTATAATTACTCTGATTTCCGACCTATAATCAAAGGATCAAACAATTATGTTTGAGACATGAAATGTTAGTTCATAAAATGTGACATATTAAATCGCGGTAAACATTTAACTTCAATTATTAGATAAAATCTCCAGGTCGCAACATGATTATCTGATCAGCGGATAAGTGAAAAAGTATGATAAATGTCTTTGTACTAAACGTGAGGATATCAAAAGTTTTAATTACAAGTGACTATATTCATATTCTTCTCGCATCACTATTTAAAACTATAAATTTCGTAGGATACTTCTCTTGACAGTGTTCTCATGGCATATTTAAAAGATCTCTTTTTTTTAAAGTGGTGCGAAAAGAATATGAATTTAGTCACCTGTAATTGAAACTTTACAATAACCCGACATATACAGGGTGGTTCAAATTAAAGTATTCCTGTCTGAGACACCCTGGCGAGAGAAGCGTAACATCTTAAAATTTGGGAGATATACATATCAAACCATGGGGAACTGATTGGTGCAAAATCATAATTCAAACAAAAGCCGCTAGAGGAAAATAAGACGCTGCCATCGGTTTAACACAAGAACGCCGAACAGTGGGACGTTTTTGTAAACTAAATGGACAAAATTCAAATTACCGATTATTTCGGAATTTAACGAAACTGCGTATATTAGTAGCTGAATTTCTATTTTATCGAGATCCGAAAGAATTTTGTGGAAAAAATTCCAGGTGTCGATTAACCCTTTGCTCCCCAGTGGTTTAGGTCTTAAACCACCGATCTTTAATTGGTATATTTCAGTTCCCACCAGAAAATTAAAACAACAATATTTGCTTTAATCAATAACAGAACATTCCATATTTAAATAAAACGAAATTAGCCATTGAATTTTTCTGGTGTGAAATGAACTACATAATTTCTAGAACGTGTTCTGGCATGGGAATTAAAGGGTTAACTGCGACTGTAAAGTTGGCTTTTCCGTAGTTGGTTTGAAGATGTTTCAGTGGATGCTACAGTCCATAATAAGTTCAAAACGACGTAGTTGATATCCTGTTTAATTTTAAACCACGAGTTTACTAGACGTATGGGACATGATTGTCAAGTTAAGTTTTAACCTTTTCTTGTTTGAAAATAAGCGCTGTTAAACCCATTAACCCTTTGCGGGGCAGGGCAAATTCATAACTTAAGTATTGAAATTAATGACTGACACCGGAATTTGAAAACAACTGTATTTCTAAATAAGAAAACGCTATACTTCACGCATTCAATAAACCGTAATTTTCTTTAACAAATTTCCGGTGCGAATGTGGTGTTTGCGAATTAAAATTAAGTGGTATATCTATGATACCACCGACCCTCGAGGTATTAATAGGTTTTTTTGAGGTTGTGATTTTGCATGAATCATGTTTTTATCATGTTTGAATAGATTCTCATTTCAAAATATAAAATAATACATATTAAGCATGCACATTGCCAAACAAAGTGCTTCCGAAAAAATGAGGTTCGAAAGGAAAGATTTTCTTTTAAATTTTTTAATCAATTAACACAGAAATAAAGTATAATAATAGTTACCTTCACGAACTCGGCCAACACCTAGCGGATCAGCTATTGTAAAAAACGATTCTTACCAGTTTAATGTAAAAGCAACGTTTAAATAAGAAGTTGTTATAGGCGTCCAACATCGGTAAGCTGTTAATTCGTTGTTTGCTTCAAGAAAGACATTTTAGGTAAATACGAGAATGTCAAATTGACTTGTGTGTTGTTAAATATGAAAAAACGGTTGGTTAGAGAGCTTTCCACGTTAGACGAGCAAAAAAATTTGGATGTATTTTAGATAAGAAATTTTCAGTTAATCTAATGTCAAATTTTGCGCGACTCAAAGTTACAGTATGGAGAAATCTAGCTTCGAAAAATTAAAAGAAGTTTGAAAGATACTCGTCGTTAATGGGTTAAATTCTTAGTAGTGTATTATGCTTTCGTTTTTTTTCAGAAATTTAGTCATTATATTTTAGGAGAAAATATACCAAAAATGAGAGTTACCTTGCAAAAGGTCGAGTAGAAGATTTAATTTTCTTAATTTGTTTATATTGATACTGGCTTGGAAAAACAGTTTTCAACAAAATTTCTCAAGTTTAAATTTTTTGTGGCCAAAAATCAACAAAATTTTTGGGATCAACAAGGTTTTAAAATTTTTTTAAGTATCTCGAGACCCGTTGCCCAGTGACATAACGAAGATAAGTGCCCAAATGCTCTCTAAACCGGCAATTTTTTGAAATTTCTGTTCTCCTTATCCAACCAGAAAATCATATGCTATGTATCAAGGAATAGAAAACCTTACGATATTTTTGCTTTTGAGCAACTACTTCTGCGCCACCACGATGCCGTAGCATATTATTTGTGAGTTAAAAAATTAAAGCGGACAAATTTATATACAACTTACATATTTACCACTTTTTTATACACTCAGTAGCAAGCACAGGCACCATTTCAAAAATAAGACTTTTTTTAACAAAACGTATTTCCGTGCCAATTAAACAAATGTTCCCCAGAAATTTAAACGTATATGTCGATTTCTGAAACTTTATCGCCGAAAATTATCACTTATTTGTACATAAATTATTGCCTTTTTTTATATTTCAACAGGATATTTTATGTTCAATAAATTTATAAACTTTAAAAGTAGAGCCGAGCATAGATGAATAAGACAATTTTCATGTTTATACAGTATCTTTAAGTGGATATATGGTTAATTTCAAACCGTTGTTTGAAACAATGCATCATAGATTAGCAGCAGTAAATTTTGTAGCAGTAAAAATGTGTTTCAAGGCCAAAACTAGTCTTATTTTACCCGTGCCAAGCATGGATTTTGCCCCGACCCTGATTAAAAAAGAAATATACCACGAGAATTTTAATAAATCTCTAATAGCCAGATTTTGAAATTTTTAAGCGTGTAATCATTAAATACCTAAAGCTGAACTACCTAATAAGCTTTGTCAAATTTTAAAACTTTGAAACATTGAAAATAAAACCGAAGTACATTCCGCCTTGAAGATGTTTTTTATCCCAGAACATGATTTTTCATGTTCTCTCTATTAAAAAATATAATTTTTTCCTTATCCGCTTCCACGATTTATTCGTGCATCATACGGATAACGTGTTTTTGCCAATCATGTTTTTTTTTATTTTCATTAGTAAATCTTTATTGTAGATTTTGCATTATTCAATCCGGACATTTTTCTGATTCAATTAGGCAAATATTTCTGTTTTGAAAAACCGGCGTTAAAATAGTAAAAATTCTGTAAATGACGTGAAAAAATAGACATTACTTGAAAGGTTTTTTTTTTCAAAAATATTGATTAGTTAAGTGGTTAAAGGAGTAATTGATCTGATTTTTAAAATATAAAAAAAACTCAGTAAATCAAAAAAACTTATATTCTTAAAATATTTAACCTAGAAAACAACCTTCTCCATTTTTCAACATAATGCGCATTATAATATCACAATGATTAGATTTACAATAGTGTTCTAAATGCGAAGCTTTCATCGCTGTCTGACTCTCAATTAGTAAAGATTTCTGTCTCATGTATCGCATAAATCAGGGGCTCCAAATCTTATTGACACCACTAATTTCTTGCAGTTTATTTTGCTATTTTTTTTATCGTAAAAAAATGTAAAAATGCGTTTAATGCCAATTCTGTCACTAGATTAACAGAAGAAAATTACTTTAAAATACTGGTGTCCGCATTTGGAGTCCCCCCCCCCTCCTTTTCACGGGGCCTATGACAACACAAATTTCAGTTGATGGAGGTTACTCCACAATTCTACTCTGAAGACCGCATAATAAATTTTTCGGTTTCACAGAAAATGAATTGTATTAAATTTATAATAAGATCGATTGACCTTCCATGTCTCAAGAGGATAATATAACAAAGTTGCATTTAGATCACAAAGCTCTGCAATTTTTATAACATATGAATTGAGGTTTCAACATTTTGTATGAATACGTTGCATATATGCAACATTGCAAAAGTCAATTTTAATTTTGCACACTATTGCCTCATCTGGCTATTTTCTTAATTAGGTAATCCAAATTATCAAATGGAAGTTTTAATAGTTATTTATGCTGTATAAGATCATTCTATGTTTACAACTATGTCCTCACTGTTTTTTAAAATAAATCTATTTTTCTACCGGATTGATTACCTGTTTTTTTTAGTTTATATATGCTAACCCTTAACACCCTGATTTTTCAAACATGTTTTCTCTGTTTTTTTTAATAAACTCAATGTTGGCTTAACACTCTGCACTCCGCTTGATTATGAGAATAGGCTACCAGAAACTCCGCGTAATTTTACAAAATTTACACGAATTTTTATCAAGCAGCACTCTTAAAAAAAAAAAAAAAAAAAAAAAAAAAAAAAAAAAAATCGAATATACATTTTTGAAAATGATCTCATCAAATAAGGTAAATTTTATTTTTCCTTTATTACTGGTGCCAAAACAAACTGTACCAGGAAAGATGATGTCACCGCAGCAGTGAGAACTGAGTGTTTCGCTTACCTTACAATGTTGCCTCACCAGCGACAATGGAAAGCAAAGGGTTAAGACTATTTTGTGGCTAAAAACAGTTTAAATGTATAAAATTGAAGCTGGTGTTACATACAATTGAAATGAAAAAAACTTCTTTAAACACCATAAAATAAGTTAACTGCGCAAGGCCTTTCGAAAGAACTTAGTCTTTCTTCGTCAGGCGCAAAAAAGACGTGCGTCCACAATGAATGTAGCGGCACGACTGAAGGGGAATGCGGGAGGGAGAGGGAGCAAGCAGAAGGAACAGCCAATAGGAAAGAAGAAGGCAAACGTAAACGTTCTCGTAAAACGCCTAAAAGAACACTCTCGGTATGTCATTAATCAAGAAATTTCTAAATCTTCTGTTGCTAAACACTCTTGGGATTCCGGCCATAGTTTCAATTTTCAAACTGCTAAAATTATTTTTAATGCCAATAGTTCCTCTGAGTTAGACTTTCTTGAAAATTTAGCTATTTATATTAATCGTGATATTATTGTTAATGATAAATCTGATTCTAAAACCCTCTCCATTGCCTGGAAGAATCTTTTCAGCACTGCTTCATAATTATGTTTATTATTTAATTATTATTATTTTTTTTATATATATTATGTATACAATTTTTCAGGTTTATTCATGTGTGTTTATAATTGTAAACTATTTTTTATTTTTATTTTTATGTATTTTTATTTTAATTTTAATTTTTTTTCTTTATAATTAATTTATATATTTTTTGCGTACATTTTCCTTCATTTTAATCTCTCCTTTTAGTTAATTTTTAATTTACCCCGCTTTTTTCCCATTTCCCTTCCCCCCTTCTTCCTTTCCTCTCCTTCATTTTCTATCTAGTTTTGTTTATGCTCTTCCGTGATTGGCTGTTGCCTTCTTCTTTCCTATTGGCTGTTCCTTCTGCTTGCTCCCTCTCCCTCCCGCATTCCCCTTCAGTCGTGCCGCTACATTCATTGTGGACGCACGTCTTTTTTGCGCCTGACGAAGAAAGACTAAGTTCTTTCGAAAGGCCTTGCGCAGTTAACTTATTTTATGGTGTTTAAAGAAGTTTTTTTCATTTCAATTAAAAACAGTTTGTTACTTATCGGCAATACTAGTTTTTAATTGAAAAACAAATCTTTTATAAAATTCTCTAACATTAAACAAATCCTCGCATAAATCAATATCATTATATTGATTTATGCGAGAATGAGTTAAAAACGATTTATGCGAAGAATGAATATTAAAAACTATGTTAAAAAATAAATTTCACTTGGTCACTGTAGTCTAAAAGAGGATATTTCGCAACTTCCAATAAAAAACAAGAAGCACATGTAGCAACAACTTTGTAAGAAAAATCGATCTTTATCCTTAAATAGCACATATGCTGTCGTATGTCTGTTGCAAATTGATTTAATAATATTTTCACTATGTATTTTATTGAAAATATTAGGCATTAAGATTCAATATTATTTTAACAGTATTTTATAAACCTAATTTTGGTGTGTTGACGAAAGCAAACACACGATATTTAAGGATTAAATTTCAGATCATAAAAATGGGCTATTATCTATGTAATGCGAAATGCGGATATTGCATAAATAAAGTAAAAGAAAATGTTATTCAAAAATTTTAGTGTGAATTCAATATTTCTAAATAAAAATGACATCCAGAAGTAACAAAACCGATATTGTAGCGTGCATGGCTGCCAACTTCTACGCCCATTTAAAGTCAAATAAACATATTAGAAACAGAAAAGTTTGGAAATAATTAACAATATGTATTGAAATACATAACATTGAATTATTTTGTTATATAGTTTAGTAAAAAAAAAAAAAATAAGGTTCCAAAACTGTTTATGTGATTTAATCCGGCGTAGTAGTTGGCAGCTCTGTAGCGTGTTTTAACCCTTTCCGGCAGAAAGTATTTCTGTTGCTAAATAGCTGACATAACTGACTGACACTGGGACGTGTAAAAAAAAATATTTGAGTATAATTAAAAGCTCGTCTTTGCCTACAATTTAAAAGACAAAAAATCCTTACAAAACACTGGTGCCAGTGTGGTATTTGGGGATTAAAATCAATTGCGTTAGACTTTAACCTACTATGCCGGAAATGCTTAGCATTACAGAGGCCATGAGGGGCCATTTTCATTGCTATCATATGAATATATTTCGGTTCAAACGAAAAATGAGATTATGAAATTAATTTAAAAGAAACAAAGAACAAAAACGTTAAAAAAAAGGTAAAATGTTTTAAATCAAAATCAGGTGGTGAAGTATATTTTTTATATACATCCACAAAAATTCCCTGGCTTCCTAGAGTTCGAGGAGTTAAAAGGCGAATTTGTTCATTTGCAATAAATTATTCATACATTTTTAACCACTAAACTGATTGTATTTTTTATATAAAAAAAACTTTAGAATAATATCCATTTCTTTAATTTCTTTTACAGAATTTCTCATCTTGTATCACCAGTTTTTCAAATAAGAAATTATTGCCTAATTGAATCAGAAAAATGCTCAGATTCAATAATGCAAAATTTCCAATAAAATTTTACTGGTGAGAATATTAAATTATGATTGGAATATGGATGCCCGTACGTGGTACGGACAAATCACGGGAAAAACAGGGAAGCGTTTAATAGAAGTCGATACAAAGTAAATTTTGAATGACAGAATTTCATTTATCATTTGAGTAGTTTCGCATGGCTATTGCTAAAATGAACTTTATAAATTTTGTAAAATAAAAAAATTGAAGACATCCATATTTAGATTTTTTATAAAGATATGGTAGTATACTTTACAATTTTTTACAAGAAAATTCACAATATTTAAGAGAAATGTGTAATTTTTTATTTACTGCACATTGCATAAAAATTGTTTGTAGTAATTTTTTTTTATTTTTGTTTTTCTAGTGTCTTATTCTTTTACGTGCTTAAATTTAAGTTTTCTAACACCTGAGCAAATAATTTTCCAATTGGATTTTTTGAGCCAAAAATGGTTTAATCGGAATTCAAAATCTTTCCACTCCTTACACAAGTAAGGAAAACATTTTTGGCACTACAGCAGATTTTCATGTAGCTACAACTATTTCTAAAAATTCGTTTTAATATTGCGTTTATTTGCGACAAATCCTCCTTCTAGTCCCAACTTTCATCTAAATGTTCAAAAAAGTATAGCAAGGATGTTCCATAAAAATAGTGGTAACTCAAAATTCTCTAATTTGTAAATAAATTAAGAATATGAAAAATAAATTTCATTTATTTTTTTTATTTAAAATTATCAGTTAATAAATGATAATATTTTATTTTACAAACAATCATAAATAACTAATTATCACGTTAATGTTATCGTTATCACGTTATCACGTTATCATGTTATCACGTTAAAGTTATCACGTTATTTGTTAAATTAGCTGTCATTGAATAAATATAGATGTATAAATGTATAATGAAATAAATGTTTAAGAAAAAATATCCAGTACTTCGTCATAATAAGCAAATGATTTTCAAACTGTACCACAGTCCCGTTAATCATTGCATTCGTTACGTTTATTGCATTTATATCTAGAAAAGCTACTAATATTTGCAACTAAATTATTTGCTTAAACGATGCAAATATAAAAATAAGTTGTTAAAGTGTTATAATTAATAACATTACATCTGGATAATTAAAAACATTACATCTGGAAATGGATTTATTAATGATCTTCATTTTTAGCCACACGATTTAAACCAACATTTATGCATGAATATATATACCGTGATTTCCGGCGGATAAAACAATCCTTTTTTGATCCAGAATATTTTTTAAATAAAAAGTTGCTTTTTAAATCGCAGTAAATATTTGGCTTCAATTACTAGATAAAACTTCTGGGTCGAAAAAAAAAATAGTTTGACCCGCGGATTATACGCCGGAAAATTACGGTATATCAAATATACTAGAATGTTGTCTTGCATTAAATAGTTTATTTCTATTATTACAAACATTTTTGGGACTTAAAAGCTTGCTGTAAAACTCTCAAAATTTTTATTTTTAAACTTCCCACCCTGTTGAAATTTTACTGAAACTTCATTAAAATATTTCACACCAGAATTTTTATTTAAATCCATTCGACATACTTATTTAACTTAGATCTTTGCGTAATTTATTTAATTTACTTTTTGAAAATTTTTCTGGTTTGAATCGAATGAAACGCATTATAGGACTAGGTCGATTAGATCCATTCAGGGTAGGAAGGTTAAAAATAGTGCCAATCTTCTGCATGTTGAAACATTCGAATAAAAATCCGTTTATAATAATCAAAGAAACTATTAGTTATAAAAAACGATAAATATTTACAGGATGACTCTAAATTCATTGTGCAAACTTAAAATTTGGCGTAGTACAGAGTAAGAACCCTTTATTGTACAGGAATGTATGGTCTTAACTGAAGCGTTGAGATACAAACATGATGAGGCTAATTTGGTCCGATGACAGAAAATTCCTATATTAAACTTCTGGTTATTTAAGAAAGACTTTTCATGATTAATTAAAGAAAGAATCTTGTTTGAATATTCCAGGTGTGAAATCGAAAGTTTTTAATGATAAAAAAAAATAGGTAACTATAATAATGATAATTATTATATATATTAATATACATATACATATATATATATCTATAACATACATTATAATACATTTTTCAGATTACTCTTATATCATATATATTAATTTATATAATTATAATATTAATAATGAGTTTTTAATAATATTAAAAAAACGCAAAACTGTCAAATTTGTCAAACACTGAAAATACACAAATTTGCGCTTTTTTCTATTCAAAAATTTCGATTTCATACCAGGAGTTTTCAATGAAGCCCCTTGAGAAGCGGAGGAATTTGCTATATCACATCTAATTTCAATCAAGTTTCGCACAAGAAAGATTTAACTAAATTTTATATATTTAACTTTTGAGGAGAATTGCCGCAAAATTACTTATCCGAATTTTAAACTATTTTTTTCAATTACTCCGCTGTCAATTCAACATTACAGAGACACAATTGATTGCCTCTCAAAGATTTAGGAATTTAGGAAAGATTTAGGAAAGGATAGTATAGGAATTTGCGGGTATGAATGATAATTTTTGAAACACACAAAAGCTCAAATTGGCTCCTTGTAATTACAGGTAATAGATATTTGAATGTCCTGCACTAACCATTAAAGTTTGTACCCTGAATTTGGAATCACCAAGTATATATATTTACCACTTCAGTGGCTAAGTATGTCTGTTAGTAAATTTTTAATATGTTTGAGTTACATCAGATTTTACAAAATAAAATTACTTGAAGCTAAGTAAAATCATTTTTTTTCACAATACGTAATTAAAACAAATTCAATTAAAATTTCTGGCACGAGTATTCAGCGATTACATTTGTCTCGTGTAAAAATTTACCATTTCATTTCAAGTGGTTAAATAGTGACAAATAAAATCTCAAAATTTTTGCATCAGTTTAATATAGCAGTTCACTTTTACTCATTTTCTTTGACTATTTTGAAATAGAAAATTGTTATCTTATTTTATCCCAATTTCCTGCATTATATTAAAATTTAGTGGTATTTAGTGGTAAAAGTTGAAAATCTGCTGTTAATGTAACATCAATTTTCTGTTATCTTCAGTTAATGTTCTTATTATCGTTTAGTATTTGCTTATTAGAGTATATGAATAACACTTAAATGATTTATATTTAGAATAGAATTCCATACAGAATATGTATAGATTTTATCTCGATAATTATGCAGAAACCTACTTCGAAGATTATTTGTCTTGCAATGGCTTTTCAATACTATCATGTGTTTTTCTTATTAATAATTCGCATTGAAAAAACAGACTATTATAAGGCTTTGTACTTTTAAATATATAAAACTTTTTTCCTAAATAAAATATAATACAAATTTCTCCTTTACTGCTAACAAGATTTTATGTACTAGTATTTTCCAAATTATTTAGCTATAGTTTCAAGATTCTGTTAATAATCAAGAAACTAGAAAAATCTGAAATTTTTCTTAAATTTTATAAAATAATTTTTTACTATAATTTCAATTTAAAATAATTTAACTTTTAAATTTAATTTATAATGAAATTTCCGGTTTAAATCGATGTTTGTTCATATGGTAACGGTCAAATAGAGCGGCATACTCGTTCTAATTGTTAACCCCTCCACCTCCGATGGTTCAGTTTTGGACCTCCTAATTTAAACCCCTGAATGACACTTTGCTACCATAATAGTGTAAAGGAAAATTTCCTTTTAGTACATGAACAAAAGCTTTTGTTTATTTTAAAGTAAATTACTTTAAATATTCTGGTGTCAGTCACTCGTTTCAGAATTATGGGATAGAATTACCTTGCCATTGAAATAATTAACAATTTTATAAACCAAACTATACAACACTTCCAGTCAATGATTTATCCAATTCTGTTTTCATTACTTATATAAATTTAATAACAAAATTTAATACGCTGGGAGAGTAAAAATCTAGGCGACAGACAGCAACCACTTAACACTAAATTGTATCAGTTTTCCCTTAAATTTTATTAACATCCTTACAGTAAATTTCGATGAAATATTTGACGACAATTAACAAATAAAATTTAATTGTGTGAGACTGCAAACTGGCATTTTTACAAACCTGCTTCCACGTATTAATTCTGAAATCTTTAACCACTTAACTGATTTCTAAGTACGTCGTAGGGGCAAGAACAGTTTGCTTGATCCATCACATATAGCTTCCTGACATCGTAGTCGCCTGCAGCAGTACTACAGTATATAGCCTTCGTTGAATAAAAAGAAAATTTCATCGCTCGATAACACAGATCACCAAACGCATTGCTCACAAAACACAAATTAACCCATTAGTGCCTAGCGTCCCTTTTTAGGGACGCTTCAAAAGGTGCATTCAGCACTGTTTTTGACACCGGTAAAAAAGAAAAGCAATACTTATTTTATTTAAATGATGCATGTTCGTGATTAATGAACTAAACTTAAATCTTCTAAAAATAGTGGTGCCAACCAAATAAAATTTACGCAAAAGATGCTGGGCACGAATGGTGCTAACTATTCTAACAACCCTTGAATCTTAGGAACATCGTTCTCCAGCAGATATATTTATACGGCGCAGCAATAAGAGTTAAAACAGGAGTAGCTGATATTTAGATAGTTTTTTAAAAGAAAACTGGCGAGAAAGATATATAACATTAGAGTGTAAATTCAAGAAATTCAATCCCCTTAACCCTTTCTGGCGCAAGCAAATTCTATTAGTAAAATGAGAAATTGTCGATTGACGCCGGAATTTATAAAGGACTTGTCTAGATATTACGAATTCCTTAATTTAAGCTTTCATTGCAAAAGCAAAATTATATTAAAATATTACTGGTGCCGTTTGGAATTAAAATTAGGTGTTGCCGGCCCGGCAACACTGCACAAGAAAGCGTTAAACCACTTAATCCTTTTCGGCACACTCTGCCCGGTCTGGGATACCTAATTTTAATTCAAAACGTGCAAGCGGCACCAATAATATTTTAGTAAAATTTTGCTTTTACAATAAAAGTTTAAATTATGGAATTTAAAATATCTAAAAAATTCGTTTCCGAATTCCGGTGTCAGTCAATAATTTCTCATTTTACTACATATTTTGTCCGTGCCGGAGAGGGTTAACTGATTTACCAGTACATCGTATGGACAAAAAGAATTTGAATACGTAATTTGAAATAAGTGAATAAGTAATTTGAATAAAATGAAAGAGTTGTGTTTTACCCATCTTTTCAAATTATTGTACGTAAAAAAAAGAATCCGTTAAGAACAGGGGACGTACTTATTCTGAAATTTTATGATCAAGAAATTCTTGTGTACCAGAATTTTTTCATAAAAATGTGTTTTTAAATAAGGCGAAATTTCGCGCGTTTAATATAGTTTTAATTTTCTTTAAAAAAATACTGATGTTTGTCCTGGTAAAATGCCTCAAGCGTACGATCCCTGGTTAACCATTTGAGCTCTGGTAGGTAAATTTCTTAAAAATTCCAAATGTCACATTGGCACCAGTATTTCTGGAAGAAAAAACTGGTTAACGCACGATATGCACGAAGAAAAAAATTGCATTAAACCTTTTTCAAATAAATTTGGTCGAATATTCTGGTGCCGATGTGACATTTCGGAGCTAAAATTATGCGGTAGAAAATTCTACCATCAGAGTTCAAAGGGTTAAGCGGTTAAAGGAAACACATTTTGCGAATTGGTATATTAAAATTATATTATAGAATGTAGCGAAATTAATCTTCTTATGAGGACCATAATAAAGAATGTTTAGAAGTAATTATTTTAAGGTACCTGTGTTTCTGACTTAATTTTTCTTGTATTTCATCTGATAGTAATATGATTAAATGCTAATATTACTGTTTGAAAATAAAAATCATAAAAATAAATGCTCCTCTTCGAAGACTTAATTTAATTACTTCGAATATTAACTTCGAATTAATAAAGAGTCCGATACACTTTTTCTGATTATGAATTTTATATTTAATATTTAAATCTCAAATTTAACAATGCTTATTGCGTTTAAATAACCGATAAAAAATCCATTAAAAATTGTGTTAGCATATAGACAAATGTTAACAATCGTGTGCAGCCAAATTTCTACGTTTTTCCCCAAAATTGTTTTTCTCTAAAACATTCTGTGTTTAAACATAGTTACTATTGCTGTTCAGAAAACCTAATAGAAGTTTGTCTATGTCTACCCCTATTAGGCTTATATGCTTAGAATCTAGCTAATCGTTTGCAGTAGCATAACCAGGGTGAATGCTCATGTGTTCTGAATACTGGTAATTTTTAAAAGTTCTATTCGCCTTATGCGACCAGAAATTGTTCTACTATAGATCAAGAAAAAGAAACCATACAATATTACTGGCTATGGGCACACACTCTGGCTAAGTCTTTGCTTTGCTTTACAAGGCAGAAAACATGTAAATACCTTTTTAAAAAAAATCATACTCTTATTTTAAGCTGAAATCTAAAGTCAAAGGAAGTTTAAACTCCATCTGTAAAAGTTATATATAATTCCATTTTGCTGGACATCCCCTTACGACTAGATATTGTGGAAAATTCTATTGATATTTGTAGAAAGGACATTATTCTTAGTTGACTGGTACGCCGTTTTTCCAGCTATGACCAATATATTTCAGTCCAAAATAACATTTGGTACATATATTTTTCCTCGCGTGAACGGTGAAAATAAAGATTTCAGAGATAGCGTTTCAATTAACCACTTTTTTAGCATGCAATAAATTGAAAATAAGGGATAAGTACTTATTTATTTTTTTTTTACTTTTCCGGAGCGAATTCAATATTACAGAGAAATTAATGCTAGCCCCTCCAGGGGTTAGTTCTAAATACTCCAACAGCACGTCTACTCAAAACGAAGATAATTGGGCAGTTTGGTAAGCTTTTTTGCGTAAAATACGCCAAAGTGTATGCACTTTATAGCACTCTATATTGGCGTTTCAGCAGGTTTCATTGCTGCATGAAACGCCTTTCAAGACTGATTCAATGTTTCAACATAAGATGTCAGACAGATATCGTTTAAAGTTCAAAATGTTAGTTAAAAATACTTAATATTTTAAGTGGTGGGAATATTCCGATTTCCTTGATAATGCAGATAAAAATTGGTATTTCTCTACGTAAGTTTTTTACATGGCCTTATAAAAAGCCATAACTATGGTAAATGTTTTGTATTAAAAAACAATTTTAAATAGTATAAAAAAACTATGAAGTTACTTAAAACAATTTTACAAATATTTTACTGTATATCAATACTTTTAATACAATTTTGACGAAATAAATTTGTTGGATTCGACCTCAGGCTATTCCATGTCGAAACGGAAGACGTAAAGATACACAGATACTCTGCTAAATCTTCAAGTTATTTATCATATATATTCTATCAAGTTTCAATTCTTGGAGAAATTATCTACAAAATTGATTAAAAAATCTTTTTTTAATGAAGCCATGATTTTTTAATGATTTCCATGGAAGCAAGCAGAAAGTAGAACTTTGAAAAAGTCAAGTACCTGATGAGCCTGATAACTACTTCAAGGGCGGTAGTTCAATATTGGACAAACTGATTTTAATTCCTAAATGTCACATTGGAACCAAAATATTGGAATGAAATGTTTCCATTTCTTAAATATGTGAACAACAACTTTTGCTTATTTTGAAATAAATCTTTTTCAACATTCCAGTCCGAATCACTCATTTGAAAATTTTTCCAAATAGAAGTACCTTGCCTCTGAAATGGTTAACACTGTAAAGCTAGAATTAGTTTCCGTCTTAAAATGGAAAACTTTCATTTCACACAAGTTTTCCTAAAATAACAATATTTGTTTTAATTGTAACGGAGTTTAAGTAACCACTTGGAGACGAGCGACACGTATACGTGCCGCAAAAAGGCTTAAGAATCCTTGTTTATTTCCACCGGTAAAATTATACTGTAAAATTCACCTTATTTAATCGGAGCATTTTCTCGATTTCATAAGACACGAAACTCTCTTTTTTAAAAACCGGTGAAAGAACATTAAAAATTTCATAAAAGGCTCCCGTCGCGAAAGGGTTAAATTCACGTGCCACCGTGGCACTTTTCAACCAGTAAATTTGGATGAAAATTTGTGAAATATCTCTCTTCTTATCTTGCGCAGATTCTGTCATAAATAAAGCAACTTTTTGTAATCAACTTTATTTTTGGAAATTTATCCCGGCTTTAATCAGGCCTCGATGCGACGTAAAAAAAGAGAAGTTGCCAACTTGTTACAATATTCTCACTTTAGTCACAACCGATAGATGCTACAATATGTGTTTCTGCCCCATTTTTTATGGGTCTACTATATAGGTATTGTCTATCCGAATTCTGCCAACTTTTATAAAGTGATGGAACAATTTCTACACCATATTCGTCAAACAGAAGTTCAGTCGGAAATATCATTTAAGCTATTCTGTTCACCCACAAACACACACATACATACATCATATCATTTTTTTTCCTTTTTCATAAAATATTCTGTGTATTTTCTGATTTTAAAGAATCTTACCTGATGCAACCGAAGTTGCTACAATTATTTTCATATTAGGATAGATTATAGAGTTACGAAGTCTCCGGTTTTTTCAACACCATTGCTATATTAGAGAAATTGTAAATCTTTTAACCGGCTTAAATGTTTCAATTGAATAAAGCGATATTTTCTGTGTGTATATTAGTGTCTGATAAGCTGGAGCTTACGCAGCTCTGATATTAGTATAAAATACAGTGCTAAATAAACGGCCTAAAATATTGCGTTTCTTTCTCATATCTATAGATTAAAATCTACCACTATTTTATAAAAGAAGATTTAGCTCTTAACCCTTTTCAGCTCATGCAAAATATGTAATTAAATGAGAAATTATCGACTGACACCGGAATTCACAAACGAAATTTTTAGATATTTTGAAATCCTTAATTTAAGCTTTTACTGTAAAAGCAAAATTTAAGTAAAATAATACAGGTGCCGTTTGCAAGTTTAGAATTAAAATTAAGTATCCCTGGCCGGGCACAGTGTGCCGGAAAGGGTTAATTAATGGTAGAAACTTTAAGATCAAATAAAGCGGAGATTTGAATACGAATATTGTGACAGCAAAAAATTTTTAAGGCAATTTATTCGCATATTTAATTGAAATCTCTAACAAATGAACACAAATAATCCGCTTCCCTGATTTGCCCGTACGTCATACGGGTACCATGCTTTTGCCAATCATGATTTACCCGTACCACGCACTGGCATCCATATTCCAATCATGAATTATTACTTTCACCAGTAAGTTTGTAATGTAAATTTTGCATTATTTAATGCGAGCATTTTTCTGATTCAATTAGGCAAAAATTTCTGTTTTAAAAAACCGGTGATAAAAGATAAAAAATTCAGTAAAATAAAACGCAAAAGTATTTTTTGAACGATTTTTTCAAAAATATTGATCAGTAAGTGGTTAAAATACAAAATTTTATCTTTGTAATAAAATTTTCATTTTAAACTTTATCACAAAACTAACAGCTAATATATGATTCTTAGATTGTGTTACTTTTTCGTTCTTTAGATATATTAATATAAACAGGAAAATATTTTACAAGCAATATTTTACATCAAGTGCTTCATTTCATCAATTCATAATTTAATAGCTACAATAGACAACTGAATATAATATGCAACGTGATTTTGGCATGATTCGCCTTAAATCTGTTTTATTTCCATTATCATGTATTTTATTAGAAAGAAATCTTTATAGATTTTGTGGATCTCCAGATCATAAAAATAAACGATTTTCTTCTAGAAATTGATGGATTTATATTTTGCTATCTTAATCAAATTTGCTCAAAGAACGATTTTGATGCCTGTTCTATGTATGGGCTAATGACATGAATGGAGTAGAAGTAGAACAGATACCTGCACCACTTTTATCAAATCGAATTTATTTCTTTGTTTAGTTTTGTTTTATCAAAGTTAAATTCCTTTCGTTCTATAGATTTATATTCTTTTCTCCTGTCAATTTCGTTTCTTTTTTACCCTTTCCTTTAGCTTTTTGTTATTGAGATCAATTTTTAATCTTTTTAAAATGAAATATGCTGCAAAATTTACTTTTGATATTCTATTAAGAATTCTTGCAACTTCTTTACACACCATTAAAATCTGCATTATTTTTTCAATTTCTAACTATACATAGAACTAACATATTGAAAAGTGTTTAATCCTATAATTTATTCTCACTTTTACATAGAATGAATTAAAAATATGGAAAAACATCTTTTTTTAAGTTAAAATATTCGTAAAATATTTTTTAAACATTTCTACCTCTAAGAACTTGTAGATAAAAACATTAGTGGAATCAAAAAGCTTTAATTAATGCAGCAAACAAACTCTTTTACCCGTACGACGTACGGGCAAATCGGTTAAGTGGATTTCAAACCCGGGCCAGTGGCATAATTCACCGATGCTCTTCAAATAAATTACTCGGACTCTACTAAGACAAGCAACCTTCACTCTTATATTTCCCTAAGGTTGCATCTTCAGCACAACATGAAATATCTTTATTGAAGCTGTAGTTAATATCAAAGGCGTCGTCAAAGGAGGTGAGGAAGCAGATGCACTTGATACCATTTATTTCATCAAGTTTCCTCCACCTTATCTAAAAATAGAATTTTCATATACTAATCAGGCAAAAATATCTTTAAATGTTTAGTGATGAGAAGTGCAGTTGGGTCCCCACCGTCTGGCTACGCCACTGGCTTAGATGATAAAATGGAGTTAAGAATAAAAAGGAGGAGACATGCCGTGTAGTGTCTACCAGTTGCGAATGAAGCAAATGGGGAGTTTGTCACAAGATTGTGGTTGATTCTTTCATCGGATTCTACTTACTACTGCAGCAAACTCCATTTGAATACAAAATTGCCCTTTATTTTAACGGCTTAAATTCAGGAAAAATCCTCCTTTAGAAAGTTCTATTACAGTAAAAACGTCTATTCGTTAGTTGCCTTGAATATTATGAAATATAACACTGATACTGGCAGGCTGTTTTTCACGTTGTCAAATATTATGGAAATGCAAGGCAACGCTTCTTCCTATGTAAACTGCCACCAGCAGAAACAAATATTTTTTTGTATAATTATGACTTAAATTTTACATTAATAAGAAGATTAAATAAGGGGTAAATTTCCATTAAATTTTAATACGGATGATTTGCCCCGACGGTAATAAATCACTTCGAAATTGGTTAGAGTTGAAGCTTCACTAATTTGAGAATATGTAACATTTCCAATTTATTTTATTTGTTATTCCTATCAAGGTTATTTGTTTGGCTATCAGGTTTATTTAGGAAATTTAAGTTCATACCAAAAATAAAGAATAGTATTTTGTCTTTTATGTAATGATCGGTGTTTGGTGATCACTTAAACTAAACTTTTATTTTTAAAATTTTCGGGACAAATTTATTTGAAAATCGCCATTGGCTTTTCTATATATGTACACTGGTGTCCAAAATTTAAGCATAATTGGTAATTAAGTAATTATTTTTAAGTAATGAAAGAAATATGAATCGGAATGTGCTGAAACTCCAGGTGTGTAAACAAAATAGTACGCGTCACACATTTTCGCGAAGAGTTTTCCCCGAAATCGAACAGGGGACCGTCAACAAATTGAAAAAGAACGAAGATCTTTTGGATAACCCTGTCAAAACTAATGTAGCAAAAGCGTTCAAACTGCACATTATGATTAATTGGCTTATTGTAATGTACTGTGTTAATTTTTACAAGGATAGCAAGGATATGCAAAAAAATTCAGTAAGTTCACGAATAATTCTTCATAAGAATAGCTACCGTAATTTCGGGTGTATAAGCCGCGGATCAAACAAATCTTTTTAGACCCAGATATCTTATTTGGTGATTGAAGACAAATATTTACGTCGATCTAAGTAGTAGCATTTGTTTCTTAAAAAATTCTGGGTCGAAAAAGAATTGTTTGATCCGCGGCTTATACACCCGAAATTACGGTACATACAACAAAATATGTCACATGCAGCTAATTCTTTAGTTCATTACACTCTAGACATTATTTACAATCTACACAAAAAGTTTCATGGTTATGGGTAATAAAATTTTGAGGTAGGGGAATAGTCATTTACCTTTTCCGATAAAAATCTAATTTTCCAGAAAACGCATTTCAACTTTGATTTAAATTAACATCTTCTGCTTTTTTTACAAGAGCTCTAATTTCATTTGTAAAATGCGTACAGAAAAAATAAAAACAGATTTAGAAAAGAAATGTTTATTCTAAAAGAAAAACAAATAGGAAAAAATACGAATTTCCATCGAAATTGACGTTTCAAATGCAGGCAGATACCTCAACACCTTAAATGATAAAAAATTTTGAAAAATCTTTCAAATAATGTCATTTTTTTGCATCTTTTACAGAAATTTTTAGTATTTTATCAACGGTTTTTCAAAACAGAAATTTTTGACTAATTGAATCAGAAAAGTGCTCGGATTAAATAATTCAAAATTTACTATAAAAATTTCCTGTTGAGAATAATAAATCAGGATTGGAATATGGATATCCGTATGTGATACGGACGAGTCCTAATTGGAGAAAAAACGTTGTGTGTATGACATACGGGCAAATCGGGAAAACGCTTAAAAAACGTAAAATTACTTGAAATGAATGTGTTAAAAAATTTTAAATAAAAATTCTGGTGCGAAATATTTTTATGAAACGGAAGTAAAATTCTTGGGCATTCTAGTGTTAAGACCTGTTTTTAAATATGACGAATAAATGAAGAAGTAAAAAATTACTGTGCATGTTTGCCCCTGCAGTAAACGGTATACAGTTGGATAATTGATGAATAAGTCTGAAAGATGGTTATGAATTAAAATTAAGAGTGTGAAATATGTGTTTTTATCTATATTTTTACATTTCCTCGTAAGTTACAGACTTCCCAGTGTGAATGTGCATGCATTTATCCTCGTGTTTCTGACTTAAATAACTCTTTAGATATAAACTACTTCAGTTGCTCAAATGTTAAAATATGTGGGTGACAGAATGTTTAATAAAAAAATTAATTTTTGTAAAAAACATTCATATACATATTTTAAAAAAATAAAATTTTATTCCAGAAATGCTGTACATATGCAGCATTTGGCGATTAAAGATAAGCGGGACATATAATATTCATCCGCCTTCAAGGAGTTAAGAACATTTCTTATCTCGTAACATAAACTCTTCGACACATGTTGAATTACATGGCAAATACTTAACTTTATTATATTACCTTAAGTTTATGTCTTTAAAATATTGCATCAAAAAGCTTTAAAAAAATAGTGTCATAAAATATTAATGTTTCTTTTATACATCATGTTGTTTTAAATATATATTTGGTTTTTTAATATGAAATGAACCTTTATTCCATTTTCATTGAACAGCATTTTTCATTTTGATTCATATAAACTGCTTTTAAAGTAATGCCTTTAAAAGAAATCCTACATACAAACACTTTCATTCATTTTTGAAAAAAGAGTTTACTATTGAAATGAATGAATAAGTGCATAACTTTTTTAACGCTATATTTTATTCAATTTTTCATTTTATCAGGGTTAGTATGAATTTAGAATTTACAGACTAAAAAAGTCATTTGTACAAGTATTTTTTAAAAAGAAAATCTGTATTTAAAAAACGTATTAAATAAAACGTAAAAATAACGTATTTAAAAATACGATGAAATTTTGCGCGTTTCAACTAAACGTATTTAAAAGGAAAAAAATACTTATATTAAACCTGAAAAATAGAGGGACCTGATCCTATCTTGTTTTACGCGATCCATTATATATATATTTTTTAATTTATGAAATATCTCTATCTACATGAACAATAAACTAAACGTCTACAGCATTTACTTTACTAATTAAGGATATTTCACGTTAGACGCTTTAACCCTCGGCAGCGCAGGGCAAAAACATTGAAAAGATTGAATCATACCGTTATTTAAGTGCAAATTTGTTAAAAAAGCGTTTTTTCTTCTCGTGTGTGATAAACGGTAAAGTATATGTACTAGAATCCTGGTGGAATTGTGACATAATCAAGTTCGGTTCTCCATGTACTAGCACATTGAAACGTAAAGGGGTAAAACTGGACTAGTATTATACATTTTGCCATTATCATCTTATTTCCGTGGTAAAATACGTTTTCGAAATTTCGTAATTTAGAGAAACTGATTTAAAATAAGAAATAAATTTCGGCTAGTTTAACCCTTTGCGGCGCAGTGGTTTCATAGATAAACCACTTAATTTTAATTCCCAAACGCCACATTGGCACCGGAATTTTGTTTAAAAAATATACTGTTTAATGAATGCGTGAAATATAGCGTTTTCTTATTTAGAAATAAAGTTGTTTTCAAATTCCGGTGTCACTCATAAATTTCAACACTTAAACAATGAATATGCCCTGCGTCGCAAAGGGTTAATACGGTATGTCTGTTATTTTTAATTTCTAATGTAAGTCTGGCCTGTCTTAATTAAAAAATAAACTAATAGGATTCGTCCGCATGTCGATTTTCCAGAAGATTTACATTTATTTTTTAATAAAAATATAAATTTATGCAAGCACATTATATTTCGCCATATTTAATCAGAGATTATCAATAAGAAAATATTGGTACTGAAGAGTTTTCTGCTCCTGGTTAGAAATTCCAGGACCCGTATAAAACCTGTCTAAATTCGAAACACTCTTGGTAGAACATAATCCATCCTGGGCATATGAGGATTAAGATAATAGAAAATTACATATGTGTAGCAGTGATATTCGAATAATTAAACTTAAAAATCCTTAATTATCATTGTTGCTGCATTTGACAGATTTTTTATTTAAAAATATTGAATTCACACCAAAAATTTGTAATAGTAATTTTGTTTTATTTATGGAATATCTGTCATCGACTATAGTTAAAATAGCTAATGAAACACAATGGTTATAAATCAGAATGCCTGAATAAAAAATTGACCACTGTGGCAACATTCTAATTACATGTGTAAACAAATTTTCTGAAGTTTAATATATAGATGCAAACATCTGTTAATTATGTGGGAGTCTGATGTAAGAAGAAGGTATTTTCAACCGTAAATTTTATTTAATCAAAAACTTTCAAATGTAATCTTAATTGCACCATGTAATACACGGCTCCTAATGTATATTCCCCCCAGGGGGATACCTTCTTTAGGTATTCACGGGCTTCACAAACCCGGGGCACCTGAGTGATCTTTCTCCTTTCCTTTTCCTCTTACTCCTCTTGTCTTCCTTTCATCTTTGTTTCACTCTCATTGTGGTTTCCTCTTCGGAGGTGAGAGCATTTCTGTATGGGCCGATATCATCCTGTATATCGACTCATGGAGAATTGTAAATCACCCACGTGTTGGCCGTTCGTGGCGACCCGTGTCCCTGGAAAGGGGGATCCTGGCAGTTGAGGGAAACCAACACACTGCTTTGGCCTCTGCTTCAGGTAGACGGGAGGTGCATATTGGTCCCGTGTGCATCAATCGGCTGGTCAGCTGACTTTTGTCACTGGCTTTAGGGATCAAGTGATCGAGCAACTACTAGTCATCTCGTTAAGGGTGGAGACTGACATAGGGTTGTCTTGTGACCGTATGGGCCCTGGTTAGCACTGGTGCACGAATGTGCATCCCCTTGTAGGGCTCGGGAGTGGGTGGTGCGGCCGGGGTCTGAATTTTATTTTATCTACTATGGATGGAAATACTTCACTTCCTCCTTCTCTCTCTTGTAGAGAGCAACAAATGTCACAGAATTCTGCTTTCACTCGATATTTCATAATTAAACGCACTGATAGCCACTCTGATAGTTCCTTTGGAAAAACATCGCCATTTCTCATTGCAAAAACGTTCCAGTCTGTCTTAGGGGATGGCCACACTCTCAAAAAATTACAATCAGGAGATTTATTAGTAGAAGTATCTACAGCTAAACAATCGCTGTTTCTCACTAATTGCTCTACAATAGGCACATTTTCCGTTTCTGTACAAATACATAAATCTCTAAATACAAGCCGAGGTGTCATCTCTGAACCAGACCTATTATTCTCTACAAAAGATGAACTCTTAGAAAATTTAAAAGATCAAAATGTCCTTGATGCACGTCGTATCACTATCCGTCGGAATGGACAAATCCTTCCTACAAAGCATGTCATTCTCACTTTCAATAGTCCTACTTTACCAACTAGAATCAAAGCCGCTTACCTGAATTGTCCTGTCAGACCTTACATTCCTAACCCTCTCCGTTGCTTTAAATGCCAACGTTACGGCCATACTAATGGTACATGTCGTGGATCTCTTACCTGCGCACGTTGTGCAGAAGTGGGCCATGACAATAAAGATTGTGAAAAAACCGAACGTTGTGCAAACTGTAAGGGAGATCATACTGCATATTCCCGTACTTGTCCTAATTGGAACAGAGAAAAAGAAATTATCACAGTTAAAATTACTCAAAATTTGTCTTATCCTGAAGCTCGCAAACTTGTAGAAACCAGAACCCCATCTGTCGGAATTTCTTACTCTAGCTTACTTAAAAACCAATCAAAATCTGTAAGACATGTAAGCACCCAAACTGATTCCTCATATCCACCTAATAGATCTACTAAATCACAATCAACTAGCACACCAATTAAAGAAACACGTGATGTCTGTCTCCCTACTAAACTGTTTGGAACCCCTAAATTAGAACGCTGGCTACCTTCCACAGAACCGGTTAAAATAATTGACTTACTAAAAAGAGAACAGAAATTAAATTCTCCATCCAAAAAATCATCTGATCCCCAAACTAATATCAAAGCTGGAACCTGTACAAAAATATCGCCTAAGTCCAACACGGTCCAACCCAACTCTAGTCAAATAGTGAAAACTGGTGTTCAGAAAGAAGGAACCAAGGCTGGGATCCAAACTGCTACAAAATCAAAAACATTACAAAAATCACATATGATTAAAAAACAAACAGAAACCATAAAAACCCCAACTCCAGCAACCCCACGGCGGAAGACTGTCGTCAAAAGATTGCAAAATTCATCGCTCAGCCCATGCAAAAGAAATTTTAAAGATCCCAGACAACTGCAGCATTATGTCCAAGAAGCTATGGAATCCGAGTCTTACGGCAGTGGCTCGGATTCAGACGAAAACACAATTTTTGAAGAGTATGTGCCTGGTTAAATTAATTTTTTTATTGGTCTTTGTTTTAGTTGTATTTTAGGTTTTCTGTAGTACTTTTCCAATTTGGTCATCGTGTCATTATCTTACTGTTTTAGAGTTTTAACTAGTTTTAGCATTTTATCTTTTTACAATTTTAAATATATTTGTCAGGTTTTAATTGGTTTTTAATTTCATGTATCACCGCCTTGCCTTTATCAACTTAACTCATATCTACAACATATTTTTATTTCAGCTTTCACTTTTTACTTTTTATTTTAAAATTTAACCTTGTCTTATTCCTACCATGTTCTTGGCGCAGCATGTCCCACAGGGGACCTTGCGCCAGAAAACCCCATTCAACCAACCAACCAACCAACCTAATGTATATTTTCCAGTTTAAAATGTTTTGGATCTAACTCAGGAATAATTAAAAGTTTTTGGTATCTAAGTTTAATCGACAGGTTCTCGATATTCCTTTAACGGTCATCAATTTACCACTATTTTCGAGTAGATATTTTGACTCATTAAACGACGAAAATCTTACTCCCCCTGTCCCAAATTAGTTGCGACATTTGAATACTTTTGTACTGATTATTGATATTTATGAGTTTATGATTTTGTTTGAACATTTTTCCGATAGCTATACTAGCAATCAACAATATTTACGTACCGAACATTCCCTCAATCATTCCATAAATAAGTAATTAATTAGTTTTAAAAATCCCGGTTCACACACACTTAAGCCACGCCCCCATTTTTATAGACTTTTTTAACAGTAATCACATAAAACTATCTCCAAGCTAATCAATCTTGAATTCATTTACGAACATTTTATTACAACTTTCTGAAAAGTATCTTTTAGCATAAACATGCTGCAAACAAAATCGAATTCTGTCGAGTTAATTTTTTTTTAATTAGACTTTGAACAATGACGAATGAAATATGCTAAAAAAATTTCCGCTTTGACAATCATGTGTAATATTGATTTGCGAATTATAATCGCATATGATAATCTTCGCAGTGATTGTCTTCGTTTTATTGGGATATCTTTGATTTTACTCAGTAGCATTTATTTTTCGACCGCATTTACAATTTTTGTAAACTGACACTGTAAATTCCTCATCTTTTATTTTTGACGTCTTTGCCTGCTTCTCCAAACGGGATAGGATGATAAACATTATGATGCACATTGAATTTAATAGCTGCAGCATTTATGACATTAAGACTTAGTTTACAATTTTTCAAATATCGTCATTCCAGTGCAGCGTTGCGCTCAACATTATGCATATCTTCAGAGAATTTTACAAATTATTATTTCTTTCACTTTAAATTCGAGTTAACATTGCTTCTGACGCCTAGTGCAAATCTTTGTATATTTTTTAATATAATTTTAGTATAATTTTACTAGTGACGGTCTACTAAACTGCATCGAAAGTTACTTATGACTCCGCCTACTTGAAATGTCGGAACTAATTTGGGACAAAAATTTCAACCGAAATGTCGCAACTAATTTGGGACAAAAATTTCAACCGAAATGTCGCAACTAATTTGGGACAAAAATTTCAACCGAAATGTCGCAACTAATTTGGGACAGAGGGAGTATTAAATTAGATGTAGATTAACTTTAGAAGTTCCTCACACCATAAGAGGACAAAAAGTGTTGAAAACTGTTACTTTATCAAATCAAACCAGAATTTTGACTTTCAAGATGAACTAAGTAGGACATTACGTTGCTTTAGCAATATTGCTAGTGGGCTACATTTATTTCAGATTTCTTAATATACACCCATTTTTGAATTGGAAAAATTTTCCTCGTTTTCTCCTTAATAATATAACAATAAAAATGTTAAATAAGTTGAATTTTACTATTTTAAAAAAGTGGTGACAATTTATAAATATGAATTTTAAAAAGTAGCCCATTGGTAGCATCGTGCTTTAGAAGTTTCATTTCCAAAAAGAACAAAAAAAATTCATCTGGCAAATTCAGGGCTCTCACTAGGCCGTTCTTTGAAAACCAATATTTTTTGAGAAGTAAAATCGTGGTAGGTTTCTGCAACAATTAAAAGAGAAACGTGGTTCCTGGAATGTTTCTGCGAAATTTATGAATTCTATTTTTCTTTAAATAAAACTGCTCTTCAAAAAGCGTACCGAGTGGGAGCCTTGCAGATTATTTCTGCACAATTTACTTATTTGTTCAAAAATACAAAATCCTTAAACAAAATAATGCCACACATAACAAAACATTTTAAACTCATGAATTAAATATATGTGGTCAACTAGGGCGGTCTAATTATCATTTTTAAAGACAAAATACTTCTGTTGCTAACTTGCTGAAATAGTATAATGGCAATTTTCTACAAGATTAAACTGGTGTGCATAAAATATGAGAGCTCAACCTATTTTTTAGGCGCTATGCTGTGCTTAATTTTTTCTGAAGCAGTGGTCTACGTTGAGATCACCTAGTTATAATTATAAATCACAAGCGGCAACAAGAATTTTTTTTTCATAATGAAAGTTAAAATAACGAGGTTTTTATTTCAAATTTCTTTTTAAATTCCGGCGACAGACAAACTTTTCCTCATTTTACGAAGAGCATTGTTCTGTGTCTGAAAGGGTTAATAAATATTTAAAAAAATACTTTTCGAATCATTGGAACTCAGAAATTGCTATAGTATATTTTATGCACCATAAGAAATATAAGAGCCAAATTAACTACTTCAGGAGCAGTGGTTCGTATTTGGACGACCTAATTTTTATCCCTAAATGTCTCACGGCATCAGAATATTGAAATGAAAAATACCCCTTTATTAAGTATCTTAACAAAAGATTTTGCTTATCTTGAAATAATTGTGTTTTGAAATTCTGATTTAGATTACTCACTTTTGTATTTCACGAACAGAAGTACTTCAACCCCTTGAAGGGCGGTGGTATAAAATATATACCACTTAATTTTAATTGCGAAATGCTACATTGACACCAGAATATTTAAATGAAAATTTTAATTTTATGAAATATGCGAAGAAAAGCTTTTATCTATCTTGAAATGCATTTGTTTTTGAATTCTGGTGTCGATCAAGTATTTCAGCATTTTAAGTGTAGAAATGCTCTGCCCCTCAAAGGGTTAACTCTGAATAGTTTAAAAAACTATTTGACTATTTTTTGTAGTATTAAAAATTTCGTCGTATAAACCACGGTTGCGGTAACACTGTTTCCCAACAGAATTAAGATTAAATTAACCCTAACTCTGTGATCTGCTTAGCATTCATTTCACATTACATTTTAAATTTAAATTTCCGGTTTGAAAAAGATTTAATAAAGCCTCTGCTTATAAGCCGAAAATTACGATATACAGGGTGTATCTAAACTACTGGGCAAAACTTTAAGGTGTGATAGTACACATCAAGACAAATCTATATATATAAAAGGAATTCTGAGGATAATTGAGGCACAGATAGGCTCTCATCCTCTATACCTTTTATTTATAGAGATTTTACACAGCTTAGGTAAACGCAGAAGAAATATAAAACAGATAATGTATTTATCACAAAAAATCGTCTGCTAAGAAAATCTTTTTTCATTTTGAACTCTATAAATAAAAGGAATAAAGCAGAAGAAATATAAAACAGATAATGTATTTATCACAAAAAATCGTCTGCTAAGAAAATCTTTTTTCATTTTGAACTTCTATAAATAAAAGGACAGATAGGCTCTCAAACAGTGAATCGTCGAATATAATTGAAGAACAAATGGAAGAACAAATGGAAGAACAAATGGAAGAACAAATGGAAGAACAAATGGAAGAACAGATGGAAGAACAGAAAGAAGAACAGATGGAAGAACAAATGGAAGACCTCTTCATTAACAATAAAAAAAGATATGCAAACGAAACCCCAGAACACCGAGAAGAAAGACTGGCGAAGAAAAGAGAGCAGAATAGAAAAAGAAGAGAAAATGAGACTGAAGAAAAGAGAAGAGAAAGATTAAGTAAGCAAAGATTAATAAATCGAAAGATTCTCAGCGATGAGACTGAAGAAAAGAGAAGAGAAAGATTAAGTAAGCAAAGATTAATAAATCGAAAGATTCTCAGCGAAGAATCAGAAGAAAAGCGTCGAGAGCGATTGTCCAGAAATGATGAGTATAAGAAAAGAAAATTATATGAAGAGAACGAAGAACAGAGACTTCACAGATTGAATGAAAAGAAATGTTATGATTACAACAGAAAATACATCGTCGTTGGATCTTGTTACAACAGAGCCTTCTTGCTATTTTTTGATGAACCCGGGCAACGCCGGGCAGAACAGCTAGTAATATTAAATGGGATACTGAGGGTCCCAAACGGCTTCCGAAGGAGATGGGCGCCATCAAAGTTTAGGGTCCAGAATTTGAAATGATTATAAAAAACGGAAAAATTGATCGATTCGTTTGAGGTTTTCACGAAAACTATTCTTTATGTCAGTATTGTCTTAAAAATAAATTATAAAGATAAATTTCAGAAAATGCCGATAGAGGGCGCTTTAGACTTTGAAGTAACGAACAACTATTTTTTACCGTGATTTTTGGCATCTAATTAATTTTTTTTAGAAGTTTAGACATAAACTTAAATTTTGAGCTCAAAATCTGTGGTTAAGTAGCGCAAACTGAACTGTGTTCAATGGGAGTAGGTGGGTTCAAATTTCAAAAGATTATAAAAAACATAATAATTGGTCAATTGATTTGCAACTTTCACTAAAATTATTCTTTATGTCAGTATTGTCTTGAAAATAAATTATACAGATAAATTTCAAAAAATGTCGATAGAGGGCGCTTTAGACTTTGGAGTAACGTACAACTATTTTTTACCGTTATTTTTTTGCATCTCATTAATTTTTTTTTAGAAGTTTAGACATAAACTTAAATTTTGAGCTGAAAATCTGAATCGTTGAGAGTGGTTAAGTAGCGCAAACTGAATTGTGTTCAAGGGGGGTGGGGAGGTTCAAATTTCAAATGAATATAAAAAACGGAAAAATTGGTCGATTCGTTTGCGGTTTTCTCTAAAGCCATTCTTTATGTCAGTATTTCCTTGAAAATAAATTTTAAAGATAAATTTCAAAAAATTCCGTTAGAGGGCGCCTTAAACTTTATAACCAACAACTATTTTTAACCGTTATTTTTTTTAATCTAAATAAATGTTTTAAATGCTTATACTTAAATTTTGAGCTCAAAATCTGAATCGTTGTGAGTAATTAAATAGCGAAAAATTGAAATGTGTTCGTAGGGTGGGCAGGGTAACATTTCAACTCCTGATCACAGTTCAGTTTGCGCTTCTTAACCCCTCCCAACGATTGAGAATTTGAGCTCAAAATTTAAGTATAAGCTTTTCCAAACAATTAATTAGATACAAAAGATTACAGTTAAAATTTGTTGTTTGTTACTCTAAAGTTTAAGGCGCCCTCTAACGGAAATTTTTGAAATTTATCTTTAAAATTTATTTTCAAGGAAATAGTGACATAAAGAATGGTTTTAGAGAAAACCGCAAACGAATCGACCAATTTTTCCGTTTTTTATAATCATTTGAAATTTGGACCTCCTTACCCCCATTGAACACAATTCAGTTAGCGCTACTTAACCACTCTCAACGATTCAGATTTTCAGCACAAAATTTAAGTTTATGGCTAAGCTTCAAAAAAATTTAATGAGATGCAAAAAACAACGGTACAAAATAGTTGTACGTTACTCCAAAGTCTAAAGCGCCCTCTATCGACATTTTTTGAAATTTTAGTTTATAATTTATTTTTAAGACAATAATGACATAAAGAATAGTTTTAGTGAAAACCGCAAATCAATTGACCAATTATTCTGTTTTTTATAATTATTTGAAATTTGAACCTACCCACTCCTATTGGACACATTTCCGTTTGCGCTACTTAACCACAGATTTTGAACTAAAAAATTAAGTTTATGTCTAAACTCCTAAAAAAATTAATGAGATGCAAAAAATAACGGTAAAAAATAGTTGTTCGTTACTCCAAAGTCTAAAACGCCCTCTATCGGCATTTTTTGAAATTTATCTTTATGATTTATTTTCAAGACAATACTGACATAAAGAATAGTTTTCGTGGAAACCGCAAACGAATCGACCAATTTTTTCGTTTTTTATAATCATTTCAAATTTTGGACCCTAAACTTTGATGGCGCCTATCTCCTTCAGAAGACGTTTGGAACCCTTAGTTTCCCATTTAATGTTATTCGTCTTGATGTGTACTATCACCCCTTAAAGATTTGCCCAGTAGTTTAGATACACCCTGTATATGGATGAACGGTAATTTCCGGCGTATATCGGCGGATCAAAAAATTCTGTTTAGACCCAGAAATTTTGCTTAGTTATTGCAGCCAAATATTTATTGAAATTTAACACGTTCGCTACCAAAGACGCGCCAGCGCGTGATAAGGCGCCAACGTTATGGGTCCACTCACGCGCCAGCGCGTGATATGGGGTTATGTTCAATAGCCAGTCACGCACTGGCGCAGGAAATTCTTTTACTGATTCTTTGTTATAAAAAGTAATTCGGCTTCTGGGAAAAAACCACTTCTACATTGGGGCATTAACTATCATCACATCTTCACGTAAGCGGCAGCGAACGTGTTAAAAGTTTACACTTAATTTTAAAAAATTCCTGTGTCAAAAATGATTGTTTGATATGCGGATTATACGTCAGAAATCACGGTATTTTTTTTTAGTTTTAATTGTCATGCATACTGCATAAAGAATAGAAATAGCAAGTTAAGTAATATATATATTTAATATTATATAATTAAACTGCCCTTCTCATTTTTCTTAAAAGCATTTATCCGTTTTAAAATAATTAGAGGTAATTTCTTAATTAATGGCTTCTCTCCAAAAATGTATAAAAAAGGATTGGCGAACCTTGTTTCCAAGAAAATGAAAAAAAATATATAAATTACTTAAATCTGGATCTATTGAAGTATTCCCAAATGTCCCCTAACGCAATTCCCACATTTAGGATGCAGTGATCGGCGTACATTTTATTTAAAAGAGAAAAAAAGTCAGGAAAGTAAATTAGATTAAGAATTAAATATTTTTTTACGATTAAATTTCCCAAGTGTATCAAAGAAGAATTGATTTAATTTAATTATTTTAAAAATTCTCTTTAAAGCAACGCGTTTTGACCAAATAACATTACAGCAGTCTAAAAAAACCAATTTATTCAATGTCTTGTACTACAGTTTTCTTACATTTGGCATAATTTAGCTAATAGGGACCTTTAAAAGCACTTTCTTAAAATCAGAGCTTTTAATTTTTGTCTAATTAGTTCGTGATATGTTTGAATATTAAACAAAAGCTGAATTCAATGTACTATTATTGAAAGAAGATATACTAAATTTTTTGTTTCTAAAATCAAATTTTTACCGTTCGTAGTCCGTGTTAAGTTAAAGGGTATAGCCGTTAAATATGCCCTTGTTAAATATGCCCTTGAGTTCACCACATCGAGTCCTACATGGATCGATAGCCCATAAAAAGAAATTCATTTCTCCCCAGTTTTAAGTTTGTATCTCAAGACCATGGAGGGGGGAGGGTAATGGCCCTAAATACCTGTTTTGGAAAGAGCGCATTGTGACAAAACTACTAAGCAGATTTCAACGAAAAAAATAAGGAATGTAAAAAACCACCATACAAATTTTTGACAATTTTTTCAGATTTTTTTAAACAAAAGAACAAGTTTTCTAACATTTTTCCTGTTTTTAAATGAACATTTTAATAAAAATAAACTGAAATTTCTGAGTGACCACCTTAATTTTTTTGCATGAAATACTATGAGACATGATGCATATTCACTATCATTTTCAACTTTCTATGTATGGTGAATCATGTTAAAAAAGGCAAAATCATATTCCGGTGGAAATGTGGTGCTTGTTTCGTACAAATTTCACGCCTTCTTTTCAAATCTCACATATTAATTCACACGATATTTTTAAAATGAATTGTAGAATCTATTACAGATATTAAAATTTCAATAAGTTCTACACAAAGGGAATTACAAATACAAGAATGATAAAGTACAAGAATAAGATATAGGAGATTGTACAATTACGAACGCCACTAGAATAAGAATGATAAATAAAATAAATAAAAATAAACTTTGCTTTCCTGAATACTTCATTACAACTCGAAAATACTTTGGTTGCTAAGGTAGAGAAAACTTTGGTAATTCGGAAAAAGTTATTGAATTTTTTTTGTTCGTTTCCCCTCTCAAAAGAGTGATCATTTTTTACAGAAGACATTTCAATTGATATCAATATAACAGATCAATCTATATTATATTTTTGTAGATTAAGAAGCTACTTCACTCAAGTGCAGGGATGAGATTTCCGCTTTTTTGGACACCAGTAAAATTGGTTAAGAAAATGTTGTAATTGTAAATCACAAAAATGTTCCAATTTAATAATATAGCATTTTCTCTAAGATTTTACTGGTGTGGAAAAAAGCGGAAATCTCATCCCTGCTCAAGTGAAAGACCCATTCGCTAATGTTAATCATATGGCAGAATTTTATAAAGATATCTCGATTGTATTTCAGTATTTTTAAATATTTTTTTTTTTATTTTCATTGGATAGCTGAGATCAATCTAAACGTGAAATTTGTTTCCGCAGCGGAGACAACGGAGCGTCAAGGGTTAAAACATCCGACATTTTCATTTCCGAATGTTTAAAAAGTATATAACGGTCGTTTTCGTTAATAAAAGAATAAAACGTAATACTGGTTTTAATTAATCAGGAGTTTTCCGTTAATAAATAATTAAGGGTAACTGCTTAAAAAAAGCAGCGGAAACCGAAAATAATTCTTATACCTTGTTGCTCCTGATAAGGTAAAATAGCTCTTAACCCTTTCAAGAGCGCCGTTAGCAGTCTACAAGCGGTTAGTTTTAATGCCCGAACTGCGAACTGGCACGAGAAAATTTTGAGTAAAATTTCGATCTAGTAATGTACTTTAAAGAGAGCTTTTCATTAAATTTAAATAAATTTTTTCGTAAATTGAGGGGTGAAATATTTACTTAAATATTTTTGCAGCAGAAATACCTTGCCCCTGAAAAAGCTAAAATATTTTCTTAAATTTTTGTTTCAGCAAAAATCATTTGTTTTATTATAGAAAACAACTTGCCTCAAAAAGAAATCTGCAACATTAAAATCATTTCATTATTTAAAAAAAAAAACAATTCGCAGATTAGACAGATTTGTTATCCATTTTGTAAATAAACTCACAGATTTTTATATAGAAACTAGAAATTATTCTAAATAAGTGCTATTAAAGGTGTTTATAAGACGAAAGGCTTAGGTTACAAAGTAAACATTTTATTTTGCAATATTTTTATTTGCTCTTTTAGCCATTTAATCCTGATTTTTTAAAAGTATTTGACAATTATAATGCTTTGTATATTTAACCACTTAATCCTTTATCGGACAAATCAATTCTTTGGCTAAAAAGTTGAAAAGATTTACTCCCACAAGAATCTTTAAACAAATTTCTTTCAAAATAAAAAGTACCTTTGTTCTTGTTGTTGTTGTTGCCAGGATATTGTTAACATAAAATATCTCAATCAAAATTCCTGTGTTAATTAACTAGTTTTTAATAAATATTAATTGGTAAGTATATTACCACCGCCCGTTAAAGAGTTAACTGGTTTGATAAGAAGAAATTGCTTGATCCATCCAGTAAAGCTTTTAACACCACTATTTTTTCAAATACAATGTCGCACTATTTAATGTCAGAAATGTTTAGACAGAACGTTGCTAATAGTTTAGCTAAAAAGGTGTTAAACCCATGTTTTCAATTTATTCTTTGTAATTAAATGAATCTGTTAAGTGGTTAAACAATTTTTAATTTAATACATTAATTTTTATCCCTTTTAGAATATCTTAATAGAATAGATTTAAATATATAATATTTTTTATTTAGTAAACAATACCATTTTCATGATACATACATATGCATTTATAGTTTTGATGAAAATTTTTTAATGCCATATTTTTTAAACTTATCTATATATGAATTTCGAAAATATTCTGATCCGAATAATAATCATGACGGAATAACCAATTTATGCATGTCCAGAATTTTTCTTGTACGGACGACACTTAAATAAAAACACGTGTAACATGCAAATGTGTAATTTTCTGAAAAAAATATAATCTAGTATAAACTAATATAAACTCTGTAAAGTACAATAAGCTCTTGAAAATAACATAAACGGTGTAAAACAATAAAAACGTAAAGTATGCGACTACACAAATAGCATAGTCTGTTATTCATCTTCATATGTTTTCTTTACCCACATTCTCCTATGAAGCTATATACTGTTATTAACTGATTGATTTTATGTAATTTCAGATTGTTAAAATTGCTTTGAAAGACTTATGTTGATTTCTATGTGTTCCGAAGTTCATTCACGAATTTTTACTTAAAACGATAAAATGTAACATCTGATACAATGATGGTTTGTGTAATTACATCTTAAAGGATATCCGTACATTAGCATACACAATTAAATTTAGAATAATAAGGCTATCTGTATAATTTAATAAGCCATTTACATTTGGTGGGGGATATTAAACATATACCTGGAATGTAATTTCAATCTTTGATGTGTTTCAATGGATCTATTAAGATGCTGCAGTATCTGTATTATTTCCTATCGGAAGGGAGATATCGGAACGATAAGCATTTTAAATGAAGACATTAGCCTTATTCAAATCCACACACAAGTATGTTCGAAAATGGAGTAGGAGTTACTAAATTACTCTTAGAAGTTTATCATTTAATTAATGAAATCGGTTTTAAAAATCAATTAATGCAGGGTTGTGTGCTTTAAGGACTTTCAAGTACAATTTATCAGAATTTTCGCAAAGTGATAGTTGCCTTATTTAAAGATAAAAGTATCTAATATCAAACATGTCGACCAGTACTTTCTGATAATAAAACAGTTAAAATCGTATGAATTTCCAGATGCGTAAAAAACCTGTAATGATATGTTATAGATTAAATATAACAAATTTCAATGCATAAATAGCGGTTTAAACAAGTGTTATTGAAACCAGGATTTTATTTGATAAAATCAATTTAATATTTAACAAGTAGCAATTCTAAAGCTTCTTAAAAAGAAAGGTTTCAGAAAAACACAGCAGTAGTTCATAGGCTGAAAATCAGAGTAAATCAATTTTATGAAATAATTAATTATGAATATACATACATTTTCACAAATCTGTCATTTTTTTTTAGTTTAACGTCTTAACTTATTCCTTTTTTACGTACAATAAATTTAAAATATGTGATTAAACGAATTGTAAAAATAAAACAAATATTACTACTATGAAATTGTAGACGTTATTGTAAATAAAATCCCCCCCCCCCCATATTGCAAATCTGAATTTCAGCTATGACATTCTATAACTGAGCATTTATAAATCTTCAAACATTATTACAGTGGGTTGCCAAATTATTAGGGACAGCCATGATTTATAAGTTATTTCTACAACAAAGGGATATAATTTGAAAATAAACACTGTTTTTAAGTTAAAGAAGCTTTATTATTTTAGTTTAAGTATTTACTTAGTATTATATGAAACATATACCCAGCAAAAATATAATACAGTCAATTTACAGATGTTAAGTAAAGAATATTAATATTTTGTGACATTTTCATTGGCTTCAAAAAGTGCTTCGACACGTCTCGGCATGCTTTCTATGCAATTTCTAGCACTTTCTTTTATTTTAGGATTGTGATGCCATACATTTATTAGTTTTTTCATAAGTTTTACCTTGGTTGTAATTATATATTTGGTGATTTCCGCCTTGATGATCTTCCATAATCTGTCTACTGGGTTCATCTCAGGAGAATTGCCAGGCCAAGGTAAAACTGGGATATTGTGATCTGCCAAAACTTTGTAACGCTTCTAGCTTTATGACAAGACGCTAAATCATGCATAAACATGAACTCTTCACCATCTAAGAACCATTCCTCAACTTACGGCGGCAGACGAGTTTCCAGAACTTGCCTACATTGGTCTTGTCTCGCGGTTCCCTGGACAATGTAGAGGCCTCCAACCCCTTTAGCGCTTATGACAGATCACACCATAAGTTTATCAGGGTGTTTAACACTCTCCATGATGCAGTCAGGGGCATTATCTTTTACACGGGCCTCACCTGACAAATCTGCTTTTATCAGCTAAAATATCAAAGATTGATTCATCTGAGAAACACACTTGGAAAAAAATTAAATATATTAATAATTAAGATATAAATGATTTAAATGACATAAATAATAATTGTCTTAACAATTGGCATCACTCCAGTCCTCAACCGTCTTCTGATGGTGTTCACGTGCCCAGGTAAGACGTTTCTTCTTCATCGACTCGATCAACTGGGATTTCTTGGCTGGACAACAACCTGTCAACCCTTGCTCCACTAATCTCCGTTACACACTTCTCTTAAAAACTGGTATTCCAGATTCTCGAACAATCTGAATAAGGTGTATTTTTTTGGTGTATTTTTTGTCGTCCGATTATCTACACTAGGGATATAGGACCAGGGGGAGTGCCCTTCGTGGGGGTCTTTCTAAGGGAACCTAACCCATATTTACGCAAGGTTCGAAGAAAACCACGAAAACTCCGAACGGTTAGGCCGACAGCCGCGATTGGGTTCGAACCCAGCACCTGCCGTCTACCAGTTGAGAGGTCCGTACCTCTCGGCCACTGGTGGGGCCAATCTGAATAAGGATTCCCACACTTTTCTTTCTGTTTTCTAAACAGATATCCCGGATTTTCCTATTGGTACATGGATTGTTATGCGTTTTCTTCCCCTTTTAACTTTCCATTTGGGCAAAAATGGCTAGTTTTTGTCTAGATTTATTTTTATTCGATTGACTGCTGTCTTGAAAAATCTAGCAAGTTCTGCTATCTTCCTTTGGGAATGATTTGTATGCAAAAGAAGTGTTTTTGCCTCAAAAATTTTGATAGGGAACAAATCAACAACACGACCCATACTGAAATCAATAAAAATAAAAAATAAAATAAAATCATAAATAATTTCGCAAAAAGAAATATTTAATCAATAAAAGAAAGATAATACTCACATATAGTTCTTAATGTTTCCAAAAAGAACACAAAGAACTTTGTTTAAAATAAAGAACAGTGTCTTACACTATTGTGTGTTTAAAAAATTAGCGTCTCTTTTGTTATTAAAATATTTAAAGAAAGCAAACAAATCTTTTAATGTACCTTAAGCACTTAAAAGTTAAATTATAGAGTATTGACAACGGCAAAAAACATTCCTACGAGACTTAAACCGCTTAGAACCGCACTCAAGTGCACCCAAAGTGTAAAACTAGCAAAAAATATTGCTGTCCCTAATAATTCGGCAACCCACTGTATTTTGAATAACATTTTTCTCTCATACATAAAATTTAAAATAGTCTCACGTACTCGAAAATTTATGGTGATATCTCTCAATTTAGTTTACGTTAAACACAAAAAACCCATTCAAATTTTTCCCTCGGAATAATAAATACGAAATAACTTCTGTACTGTTTTCCATGCTCCATTTATAGCATGTGTATCTTAAGTTCTGCGTGTTTCGATGAATTTATTTTAGTTATTTCTTACCCATAAAATAAATGAAGGAGAGTAAAACATTGGTTTATGAAAAAATTTCAAAAACTTATTTAGTATTACTCTTTTAAACCGATATAGCAATGGAATAAAAAAAAATAATTTTTGTTAAGTTGGCCCGTTTTATGATGAAAGCGTTAACGGCAAAGTATCACAATTTTTTGAGATGAGTAAATCCGAATCCGAATATTCTCTCTATTTAATAAAAAACTTCTGTAATTAAATTAGATGAAGAATATAATTTTTCAGCTATAGGTGCCAAAAAATAATGGCATTTGGCAATGAATGTTGAAAAACAATGAATGTTGAATTTAAACAATGAATGTTGAACTTAAACAATGAATGTTGAATTTAAATTATGTCGTTTTGTAGTTTCCATGTTTCTTGTTTCAAAATGCTTGTAATTTATTTTTAATTGAATTAATAACCGACCGTTTTTCAATTTCCATAGCTGCATACTTTTACTCCCGTTTATTACAACTACAATTTGAAAGAAAAATCTATGTTTTTTAAACATCGAAATTATAAGATTAAATAAGGCATTTTGTCTTTTTGTTTAAAAATAGTGATAATGAAAAAATCCCGTAAAACATTTTGAGAGGTATGTACCATAATTTCCGGAGAATAATTATGTTTATTACAATATCTGTATATTCCAGTGCGTCCCAAAAATTTATAAAAGAATCCTGTTTTTTTTTTTTTTTTTTTTTTTTTTGTATTTAAGGGATAACTAAATGAGTAAGAAAGGTGAAACGAATTATGTAAATATATAAGGATGAAATAAAAATAACGAAATGCTCAAACAAACTTTAACAGTCATAGATTTGATATTTTAAAAAAAATGCTGCCTCAAAAGTATATAGAAACCAGCGTTAAAAGCCGATTAAAGAACTTCAAAAATTTATGTATTTCATGATCATGTGCTTGTGATCCAAAATCACGTACTTGTTTCCTAAGATAAAAGCTAATCTGACTTACCATTTAAGATTGATTGCAAAGATAACCCTTTGCGGCGCTGGAGCACTTTCAATACTTAAGTGTTGAAAGTAATGATTCACATCGGAATTTGAAAAGGATTTTATTTGGAAATAAGAAAAAAGGGTCAAATTTTACGCATCTAATAAAGCGAAGTTTTATAGCCAAAGTTCTGGTGTTAATGTGACCTGGGAAATAAAAATTAAATGGTTTCACAGGACATACCAACGCCACAGACTGAGGTACGAAGGTTGGTATTTACTCCATTCTATCAAAATGTGACAATGTTGAAACAAAATGCCGTTTCGGTCAACCAAAGAAATTAAATTAATGGCACGACAGTGTTTTTAAAATTAGTTTTACCCCAGAACTTTTCTGTACGGTTAGTTTCGAAAGAACTATGCATTCCCGTATCCAAATCTACGGCCCATCGGGGGTTACAGGCAAATATATTTCTTTTTTATCTCAAAATGCGTTGTTTGCTATAGGGTAGTTCCATGCAAACTTGTTTGTCTGTTACACAGTTGAAAATCGCTATGCTTGTTGGCCACCGTTTTTTCTGAAAAGCTCGCTTTGCCCTATTCAAGTGATGAGATTTGTCCACTAAAATAAATCACATTTTTCTGCTCTAAAATACTGGTAGCAAAAAATTATAGTATGACAAACAGACGTAACAGACAAACAAATTCGCGTGGAATTAGCCTATAGTTTACAAAAGGCATAAAGACGCTGGTGTTCACTGGACTCAAAATCACATAACCTGGACTGATGAATGGATGACTTTTCCTTTAAATTACGGAAATAAATTTATTTTTATTGGTCCCGACGGCTGGGCGTTCGACTGACGCGATATTAGTAAGAAAGTAGGAATGTATTTGAGCACACAAGTAGGAAAAGGGTCAATCATACCTAAAGATTTATTCTTCTGGTACAGCCAGCATAACTTTTTTAAATTTGTCAAAGTTCCGAAGGTTATAAGAAAATGATTGGAATACAATTATGTCCATTTGGAAAGTTGCTAGGTGTGGGCAGTTGTATAATACTAGGAAGTCAATTGCTCCATTCAAGTATGTGACTCCACAATGCAGTGATTTAGGCAGAACCAAGTAACTATTAAGAATTAGCCAACCGTAAGTCCTTACCTGAACACAATACCCTCGGAGAAAGATTAGCTTAAACAAGGTTGGCCATCTGTGGCACTCACAAGGAAGGTCTCCATATGGGCATACTCAGAAAAATCTGAAACAAATACAGAATGTTCTTCTCATATGGGTATATATGTTTATAAAAAAATTTCGGCGGAACCTCCATACAGCGTAAATAAAAAAATAATGAAAATTTCGTTTATTTGGCGATTTATCTCCTGTTGGCCAAAAAACGAAATTTTGAAAAATATGCTTTTGCGTTTCGAATACTTTTAAAGAAAAAACTTTCTATGTTCAATTTGTTTAACCTTCCTACCCTGTTGAAATTTTACTCATACCTTATTAAAATAATTCGCACCAGAATTTTTATTTAAATCCATTTAATATATTTATTTAACTTAAATCTTTGTGTTATTTATTTAATTTATTTTATGAAAAATCTTCTGGTTTGAATCGAATGAAACGCATTATAGGACTGGGTCGATTAGACCCATTCAGGGTAGGAAGGTTAAATAAGTTTATTTAAGTAATTTTAGATTTGCATTTTTAATTTGCTTTAAGTATAATTTCGTCATATTGTTTGCTATATGTGCTTATAACAAAATTTAACTATTATATTTTACGATTTAAAACAAAATTTAAATTGATCAAAATTGATCCAAACTGAAAAATATGACACAGACGATCAGACATTGTTACTATGGAAACTTCTTTTTTGGATTGGAAATGTACGACGATAGTTTCCTTAACAGTGATTTTTATACCCGGTAAAGACGGTTAAATTTAAAAAAAAATGAGAGTTGGAGAATAAAACAATGGCGAAATTTCTTTCAAATCGGTAATAATAAAAAAAAGAAGATGAAATATTTATTCAACCTTCTTTATAGAACATTTTTAATTAATATTACCGCAAATGTTCAGAAAGTTGAAAATGTTGTACTAAAAAATGGAAATTATTCGGAATAAGTGGAGTTATAACAAATAGTAAGGAGGTTTTGTCGAAAAATCATACTTTACAAAAATCTCATTTGCAGATTTTAAATTTAAGCACTCAAATATTTAGATTTAAACCATTTTAGCCATTTTTAATCTGGTTTCACTTCGTTTCCTCTGCATCGTATGTGAGAGTGCTTTTCGTCATTTGACTGATACGGATAAAGAAAATATTAGGCGGAGCATTTCCCCTTTTTTTAGAAATACGAATAACTATTAAAAAATCAAGAGAAATAAGACTAGGAATCGCACTTTGGAGTTACTCTAAAGTTATTTTTTTCAATAAAATAATTAGACCCTATACATTTTTCCTAAATATATTTGCGAATGTTTAATAATTCGTAAATATGTGAGTCCACAAACTTTATTACTTTCCCCAATTTGAACTTTCAACGTTTCATAGCTTAAGAGTAAAATCACTGTGACAGACAGACACAGAAGTGATTTTATAATGGTTCCGTTTTTACTTTTTAAGTACAGAACACTAAAAATGAGGATGATCCGTAACAATTCGATATAGAATTATAAATTAATGATCAGGGTCGTGCGAAGAAAAAACTGCACCCGGGACAAAGTCTCAATTTGGTGCACCCTCCCCCCTCTCCGAACTTTTTCTTGCGACAGACTAAAAATGATGTTGGATATATAAATTTGACGCCTCTTAAATTTCCACGCCCGGGGCGACCGCATCCTTCACCCCCTCTTTAACATGGCGCTGTTAATGGTCTTTGTTTGTTTCTTTTCCTTAATAGGTTTCACTAACGCCTTTCTTTTTTAACCCTTTGCGGCGCAGGACAAATTCATTGCTTACGTGTTGAAATTAATGACTGACACCGGAATTTGAATACAACTTTATTTGTAATTAAGAAAACGCTATATTTCACTCATTCTATAAAAAGTAATTTTTTAAACAAAATTCCGGTGCCAATGTGGCGTTTGGTAAATAAAATTAAGTGGTATATTAAGTGGTTAAGTGGTGATTTAAGTTTAAATTAATTAAATATTGCACATTCTACAAGTCGATAAAAATAAATTTTCAGATTAGTTAAAATCGTCTGCTTTTGACGTGGAAATGTGCTGCTCGCCAAATTGTGCGTCGCTTTCAGCTTTTCATGCCAATTATTCCAAAATATTTTATTTTTTTACACATTTCCTACTGTAATTCCTCCGCTAAATTTGACTCATCCTTTATTACCTACATGAGTAGTTTAATTCGTTTTTTTTCAAAATGTTCTGAGTATGCCCACAATGAAGAGCCTTCCTTGTCAGCACACAACTTAAAATTTTATAGTATTCATTACCTTATTTAATCTTTGAATCTCTACAATTAAAAAAATCGGATATTAAAAAAAAATAGTATTATCAAGCTTGCCACAGTTTGCCACCTCAGAGTAAAAGACATACATGCTAATGAATGCTAGTTTGAACTGGTAAAAGTTCTAAAGCTGCACATTGAACGTAAATGATTTTCGTTAAACACAGAAATTCTTCACTCTTTTGTTTTAAGCATGGTTAATTTAGTTTTTCTGGTGACTATAAAATAGAAATAAAAGGGGACCCAAAAAACGGATGACAATGAGCTCAAAGTTTATTCACACTAATTGCATATCATACTCTTACTTCAAAGAATAATACTCCCCATAAAATAATTTACGGGGGAACACCCCGCCCTACCTTTTTATACTTAACCAATTAGACTCTTAATATGATCAGGAAAGCACCTTATAAGAATAAAACGGTATACTAGATTTGAAGCTAATCGTGTAGAAAATACATTTAACTAAATTATGAGGGAGGTGTATTAGCTCTCCGTTCAAACCTTTATGTTTTGCCAGTGAACCTTCAAATATAATCAGAAAGGGCCTTCTCAGATTTTAACTGGTATAAAATTTTTTTCGCAAATCTTATAATTCTATATGAAAAACCGATTTATCTTAGTAAATAGTGGTGGATGAGTCCCCGCTCCCCACCATTGTATTTAACGAATGAGCCCCGAAGACTAATCCGAGAAGCGCTTTCTCATAATCGTAATATAATTTTTTTTAAGCAACTCGGATAATTTTATCAAGAATTGCAGAGCACATTAACCCTCATGCTTTTATAGCCTGTCAGCTAAAATGAGATTAAACATTTGAAAATTAAACAAAAAAATGAGTTGTCGATGAACTTTTGAGACAAAATAATTTAAGTTTGATTTTCCTCACAAAATCTGTAATATTTTAATATTTTTTGTATAGTATTATTACTGTGTTGATATTATTTTGTAACATAAATTGGTTTTTGAAATTATTATTACCGTAATTTCCTGCGTAAAATCCGCGGATCAAACAATCATTTATCGACCCAGAAATTTTATTAATGAAAATATAATTGTTCAGATCGCCGTAAATATTTGGCTTCAATTACAAAATAAAATTTCTGTGTCGGAAAAGAATTGTTCGATCCGCGGATTATACACAGAAAATTACGGTACTTTCTTCAATTTTAAAATTAGAAAAATCTTTTGTTTATAAATTTTGAGAAGCAGTGTAAGCTGTTTATCTGAAATGAAGATTATGATGCCTTCCCCTACAATTTACTGAATATGTATTTGGCAGTGAATGTTAACTATAGCATATAAAATGGAATTTGATCCTTTAATTTACCTATATGAAGATAGTAAGATGCTGCAGTATATCTCTATTATAACATACCGGAAGAGAACTATCGAAACGGCAGTCGTTGTGATCAAAGCCCTTAACCGATATGGTATTCAGATGTGTAGAAATGTGTTTTAAGCTTTAATTGGATCATTCAACGTATTTATGACATATTTTATTTATTTTTAGGTGGGCATAAAAAATTTTATGTACCCGAATCATTTGCATTCTTAAACATATATAAAACATATTTTACAAGCCATTAAAAAAGACATTATACCTTTTTTTAATTAAACGAATTCGAAAAGATGCAATTTTTGCTTCATGCAATGTCGAACTTTAATAATGCATAATAATGAATTTAATAATGCTCGTCAATTGAAAGATTTTGCAAAAAAGTGTCAGAAACAAAATTTTGTTCAAAATATCAATGATTGGTCGAAGTCCTTGTAATATATCATGATTTGTATCTTCTCGAGTTAGGTGTTTTTGATTTTCAAAGAAAAAAAATCTGGTTTTCTGAAACTGATCTCTAGTTATGTCCTACACTGTTAACTCTTTGTGGGGCAAGGAAAATGCATTGCTTAAGTGTTGAAATTAATGACTGACACCGGAATTTGAAAACAACTTTATTCGTAAATAAGAAAACACTATATTTCATGCATTCAATAAACCGTAATTTTTTTTTAAAGAAAATTCCGGTACCAATGTGGCGTTTGGGAATTAAAATTAAGTGGTATATTTATGAAACCACTGCGCCGCGAAGGACTAACCCCTTAACTGTGCTGCCCGGACTGACTTCAGACAGGAACTCTTTGCACGCTTCGTTACTTAAAGCTTTTTGACACCACTAATTTTTAATTTAAAATTTATCTTTATTGATTGGCAGATATTTTTCTATTAAGTAAAGCAACTATTTATTATGGAAAATGTGGTTTACAGCCCCATATTTTTAATTTGTGTTGTCAAAAGCAATCCCACAGTTAAGGGATTAAAAGATTTTCAGTGAAATTTCAGCGAATTTATGGGTAATCCATTAGTCGCAAGTCCATTCTTTATACTTGCTGCGGGTGGGGTAGTTAAATAAAATTTTTTGTTCGAATCGTGGATTTATTAGGAAAGAGGAACTGTTATATTCTTAAAATAGTGAAACTTTAATCCCTTTTCCAGAGATTCATTACGCCCGTCATAAACTTCCACCAGTAAATTTCAGTCAAATTTTTTTTCTTTATTAAAACGCATCATTAATGAAAAATTTCGATGAAAATATATGCAAAACGCATGTTTATTTTTACTGGTGGAAGTTTACTTTGGCGGTAGTAGTTCCGCTACTTTTTGACAACCATGATGACCTTCTATCGGCTTTAATCAGAAACTGTTTATCCAATTAAGACAAAAAACTGCCATCGTATGCCAACTTAGTTACTTCATTCACAAATGTTGGAAAATGCATTATAGGTCTCCTTTACTTTATTCATAACTCAATTGTTAAAATGTGTTTATTTGAAAGATAGTGTCGAGCTAAGTCCTTAAAATTTACTATCCAGGAAAATTTCTAAATATATTTTATATACGTTTTCAAATATGACAACATAGAGGGCTGGAATCTATATTCTCATGAACGTATAAGAAGAAGTGTGGCGTCATGGCTAATCGATCGACTTCACACTAATGTTGGTATTCACCTAATGATTTTGAATAGCAATTCTCTTTTATTTTATTTGTGGAATATCTATCATCTCATAAAACAATAATAACAATTTAAAATTACTCGTGAAATTACTAATTCGGAATCTCTGAATAAAAATTCAGTCGGCTTCAGAATGTCAGAATGTTGCCGCATCTGTCAGATTTTTTTTGTTGGGAATTTCAAAATATCACCAGTAAGTTTAAATATTATTTAAAAATGATAGACAGTCCACAAATAAATTAAAAAAATACTTTAAAAAAATTTTCGGTATAAATTTCAACACTAATGAGAAGTCGGTCGACTGGTGATTTCGCAAAACCTCGTGTCCTCTGGCCTTGAGTATTTCGATTGCAGCGTTATGATTCGACTGTCGATATGTCAGCGACTTAACCACTTAACTGATTCTTTTTTACATGCATTAAATTGAAAATATGATTAAACACCATTTTTTAAAGCTAAAATAATGTTAATATTCAGTCTAAACATTTCTCCCATTAAAGAACATGCATTGTATTGAAAAAAAAATATTGGTGTGTAAAACTTTTAAGTGATGGATTATATAAAATCTTCTTGCTTGTACGACATGCGGCAAAATCAGTTAGGATATTTATCCATTACCCGCTGATGTAGAATTAACGCAACGGTCAAATTTAACCTATTTACATACTCACCACTATTTTTCAATTTAAAAATTGGCCTTTACTTAAAGATATAAAATTTTAAGGTCTTATTAATAGAAAATTATATTTCAGAGTTTGTGTCAGCTAACGACGTTCAGCTAAAACATGGAAAATGTCAACCTTACAATTTAAGGTGTAAATGGGTAATACAGTGGTACTATGTTTTCCTATAAAACCTGCTTATACAGGATGATTTAAAAAAAAGTTGTATAAGTAAAATCCTATAACAAAAGAATCATTGATTGCAATGGCTTTAAATTTCACGAATATATTGCCAAACAATGGAACTTTTTAGGCGTCATCTATCCTCTTTTAACCCTTTCAAGCAAATTGTGCCCGGTTTGGGACACATAATTTTAATTCCAAACTTGCAAATGGCATCAATAATATTTCAGTAATTTTTTTTCTTTTACAATAAAAGCTTAAATTAAGAATTCCGTAATATCTTAAAAATTCGTTTTCGAATTTCGGTATCAGTCGATTATTTCTCAAATTACTGACAGGAAAGGGTGAAAACAATAACAGTTATTTAAACTTATTGTTGAGAATTCGTAACGCCTAAATAAAAATTCAGCAAGACAGAGAATGGCACATTCTAGCCGCATCTGGCTGATTTTTAACTGGGTGAAGAGGAATTCAAAATTCTCACCAGTAAGTTTAAACAGTGATTGTTTAATAAGGTGATAAATATTCTACAAATAAAATTAAAGAATATTTCTATTCAAAAATTTCCAGTATGCAAATTTTGCGCTAGTCAGAAGTCGCTCATGACGTTACTCCTCGTGTTTTCTGGCCATAACTCCTTCGGGTCTGGCATACTATTAATAGTACATGTTTTTCAATTGAGTATTATTTTGTTTCAAGAAATACTTTTGCTAATATTTAGATGTAGTAATTTTAGTCTGTGTCTATGAATTTACTATATGACTTCATTTATGCTTAGGCATATTTGTTTAATACTTTTTGCGCTATTTGAGATTCTTTTATTTGAAAAAAATGTTTTACTCTTTAAATTAAAAATAAAAGTTACTTTCCTGAAATGCTCGCATATAATACAGAACAAAAAGTATTAGAAAAATTGTAATATAAGTTAAATCTTTTTTGTAATACAATATTTTTTAAACATCTTCAAAAATTCTCCCTTATCTTATTGTCTTATGAATAGTAATTGAACAGTACGCAAAAAAACTATATTCGCTATCTTTCCGACCATAAATATTTGTTTAATTAATCGTTTTTTAATTAATATATTTGGGTAGCCAGTGTTAATGTTATTAACATCAAAGTAATTTTATTCTAAAAAACTGAAAAGAACTTTCGACCCAAAAGGTTATGTATTTTGGTAGGAACGCATAGAGCCAATAATTTCGGACATAAATTATTACTTAATTTATCGTATAAATTCTTTAATTCAATAACTTGAAGATTTCATTCAAAAAAAGTGGTTCCAGGCGGGCCACGATTAGCATCTCCTGTTAGAACCCTTTAACCCCTTGCAGGGTGGTGGGATAAAATATATCAAACTTAATTTTTATTGCGAAATTCTACATTGGCACTAGAATTTTTAAATGAGAATTTTGATTTTATAAAATACGCGAAGAAAAGCCTTTATCTATTTTGAAATAAGTTTGCGCTTTAACCCCTTGAGCTCTGATGGTAGAATTTTCTACCACATAATTTTAATTCCGAAATGTCACATTGGCACCAGAAAATTCGACCAAATTTATCTGAAAAGGGTTTAACGCATTTTTTGTATTTATTATTACCCTTTTTTTCTTTGGAAAATACTGGTGCCGATGTGACATTTGGAATTTTGAAGAAATTTACACCCCAGAGCTCAAAGCTTTAAATTCTGGTGTGCATCAATTATTTCAGGATTTTAAGAATAGAAGTGCTGTACCCCTCAAAGGGTGAAAGCTCATTACATTTAGATGTAGTAAATAGCGTGTTTTTTTATTTGAGGTATTATCTCTTTCATACATATTTCGTTAAGAAAATACTTAAACAGCGAAACATTTCAGTTATAATTACTTTTCTTTCAGCTTTCAAAGAGTTTCAAGGGATTTGTTTTATTTTATTTATTTATTTTGAAAACTACATCTCGAAAGCAAGATTTAAAATTTATTCTAGTCGCTTCTGTTAGCTAAAAATATTGATACTCTAGGATTTCTTTCCTTATCGTGTTTTCGAAAAAAACGAAAGAAAAACAAAGCCAAAAGCTGAAATGTCAATTTGTTGAAAATGTTCCAAACATTTCTGCTATTGTAAAAGTCGAATTTAAATAAAAAGGCAACATGTTTTGTTGAAATTGCTGTTATGGATTTATGCCATTGGAAATATAAAAGTTAATGCAAATATTTGAAAAATTTAATATTTATTAGAAGCATTTTTTAAGTAACAGAGCATCTGTATTAAAAAATATATCTTTTCTGAACTTGTAATTTTCCGCTGCGATGAAAATTTACGTGGAAACTCATTTTAGATTAAATGAAATTTTGTTCGAAAAAATTAAATTATTAATAAAGCTATAACCAGTAAAGGAGTTTTCCTAACAGATATACCATACCTGCCAACTTTTTTTGATTTTTTGGCCCGGAAAAATTAAATGGAAATTTTCGGCTTATTTAATCGGAAGAATACGGCGATTTGAAATGGTAAAATTTTCTATAATATTTTTCCGTCAAGAAAAAGCAGAAAATGTGAAAGTATTGATAGAAAACGCAATAAAATTAAATTTATCTTTAATACGTCATTAACACTTTCCACTCAATAGGTGATATCAGTGTAATCACTGACCACTAGTGCCCTGCATAAAAAATAGCTCAAGTTGAGCTGAAATCCACTCATCTCAATGTTGAAAGGCAGCTTCTCAAAAAAGAGTTGAAATAACTCGAGTTTTAACCAATTTAAATGAAGTTGAGCTATTTAAATAACCAATTTAGATCAAGAAGATTTAATCGTTTAAAAACAACTCTTTTATGATCGAAAAAATTACAGCTCTTTCATGAGAAGCCAAATCAGCTCTTTCGTTTTAACCCTTTGACGGTTAAAGCACTTCTATTCATAAAATACTAAAATGATTGAATGACACCGGAACTTAAAAACAAATTTATTTCATAATATATAAATGTTTTTTTTACGTTCTTTATAAAATTAAAATTTTCATTTAAAAATTCCGGTGTCAGTATGGCATTTCGCAATTCAAATTAAGTGGTATTCAGGGCGCGTATACGCGCTTATAACCACGAAAGGGTTAAGAGTGTAGTGTTAACTCTTTCGGCACGGGTAAATTTTGTTAGTAAAATGAGAAGTTATCTCCTGTCACCGGAATTTACAAACGACTTTTTTAGGAATTAAGAATGCCTTATTTAAGCCTTCATTGTAGAAGCAAATTTTTTTATTAAAGTATTATTGGTGCCTTTCGCAAGCTTGGAATTAAAATTAGGCATCCCGTACAACGCGCAGTGTGCTGTAAAGTGTTGAACTGATTTTCTTCGTCTGATCTAAGAGCTGAATAATCTGTCATAAATGATGACAAAACAAACTAAAATATTTTAGTGCTGTCCAAAGCATTTGGCATTCCAATCTATGAGTGGAATTTATCAATACTAGTAGCGCGTGAAATTTAATTCTCGAGTGCAAAGGTTTAGTATATATGAGAGACTTAAAAAATGATAGTTTACGTAGAATGTCAAAGAAATAGCAATCAGTATAACAAACATATTAAGACATAGAAATGAGGAATTAAACAACTCGAATATTATTATTAACCCATATCGACGCTAGCTTTTTTGAATAATTCGTCTCTAATTTGTAGTTTTAATATGTGAAAATGCTCAAGGTTGCCAAAGACGGCTATTGAGAGTTTTCAGTGAGTATTAAGATTTTTTCCTGCAATCAATTCGTTTTGTTTAGTGAAATTTTTCATTTTTTTTCATTGTTTTAAATTAAATTTCTAACATTTAGTCTTCAAAAAGTTAATTACTTCTCAATCAGTGATAATTAGATGCAAAGTTTTAGTCCAAAATATAAACCGGAATGGAACTTTCTGAAACCAGAATGTATTCTTTCTAAGAGCCATAGAAGGTTAAACAATGCATTTTAATAAACAAATATATAATATTATAGCTCTCAACTTTTACACCTTTTCACTTCCACTATATTTTAAAAGAAAAAAAATTTGCATTATTTAATCATCGAAAACTTCAGATTAAATCGACTTAAGACATTTTTTTTCTGCTTAATTACAGTGGTCCGTTGAAAAATGTAAAAATTGGCAGCTATGATAATATGTTTTATGTACATGAGACTCGCCAAGTTTCCGGTTTTTTGTACACCAGTATTTCATTAAAGAAAATGATCTTTTTCTAAAGCGTAGAGTAAAGACGATTAAAAGAAACATTTTCTATTGTAAAATACTGGTTTCCATTGACCCACAGATATGCAGTTCCATCACAGAAATATATGCTGTAGCGGCTCGTCAGAGAGTGCTGTATCCGATTTTTTACACCACTAAAATTTAACAGAATCTTTCATATTATTTATTCGACAAATTTTGTTGATTAAATAAAACTGAAATAACCATACAATTCTAGTGGTGTGAATAAATTGATGCAGCACCCCCTGACCAGCCGCTACTGACTATATTTTATTGTCTAAATAGATTTTCTTGAATGACACTAGTATTTTAAAACAAGTTTATTCGAAAATAAAGTCAAAAGTATTTTTCCCGGTATATAATAATAATCGTAAAAATAATAATCGCAATAAATAATGACCGTAATAGATTATAAAAGAAACTCTAGAATCCTGGAATCACTGTGGAAATTGAAGATTGATAATAATGGGCAGAATTTAACTCAAATTGCTGGAAAAAAGTTTAAAAACGACAAAAAATGTTGATTTAAAAAATATAAACGATAAAATAGGGTTTTAAAATAAATCAGTAAATGGACTAAAATAATTTAATTTGCTAAGTTAATTTTCAATCTTTATTAACTGTCTATATATTATAAGTAATTTGATCATATGCAAATAAATTTACATATTAAAGGATGTTCTTCCCTTACGATAAAATTAGTGAAAATGAAAATTCATTGATTAAATAATTTATTATGAATGGGCAAGTAAAATAATGAAACAACTTCTTCATTATTCATGTTCATAAATTTTAATAAATGTGTTGCAAGAGTGCCATTATCTCCTAGCTTGACATGAGGGGGCAAAATGTTTCATTGTTTTAACAACACGTGATTTAATTAACGTCCAACTTATAAAAAACTCTGACATATAAGAGAGATAGGCCTAAAATGCCGTTCACACATTCTAAGAAAGTTCGGCAAATTAATTTCCTAATAAATTTAACGCAAATTTTCAGAAAGATATTTATTAGAAGGAAAGAATAGCGGATTAACACGTTCGCTGCCGCTTACGTAAAGATGTGATGATAGTTAATGCCGCGTTGTAGAAGTGGGTTTTTGCCAGAAGCCGATTTACTTTTTATAACAAAGAATCAATGAAAGATTTTCCCGCGCCAGCGCGTGACTGGCTATTGGACATCAAACCACATCACGTGCTGGCCCGTGGTCGGCAGAGAATGTGTTAAACTACAATCAGACAGTCTACATTTTGTAATCGATTTTTCTAGTTAAACCGTACGTGTAAATTCTGAAAATAAATGTATATAGTAATTTTGAAGGGTCAGTAAATTTTTATCTCGAAATTTAATCCATAAAGAAGGAATGTCGTCATATTTGAAAAAAACATATTTTAGCGTCCAAATATTTTGTTTTCAGTAGACAGAACTATTTTTAATGTATAAAATTGAAGTGAAAAAACTTCTTTAAACACCATAAAATAAGTTAACTGCGCGAGGCCTTTCGAAAGAACTTAGTCTGTCTTCGTCAGGCGCAAAAAAGACGTTCTAGATATTTCGACTTAGCTAATATCAAAACTTCAGTAACAAAATAATGCAAATTAGAATTGTCATAGAGAGCAATAAATTCTGGAAACAACAACATTTGCTCAACAAGAAAAAAAAATGTTGTTCCGAATAGCATATCATTGATTAACACATCATAAAATTAATCTTGTATTTAACCTCTTAAACAGGTGTCGGAGCATACAGGACAAATTTTATTGTTGTAATCGCTATCTTTAAGAGCCATTATTTCGAAATTTAGACAAAGAAATGATGCTTTGATAGTTGTATTTTTTGATTTGCTTGATTTTTTTATATGTTGAAGTAGATCATATTTGTTGAATAAACTGTAATTTAGAAGCCCTAAAAAATGTCCTCTTTTCTATAGAAAAGGTCAAAGTTCAAAGTTGTGAATGCCATTTTTCGTGAAAAATGAAATGCTGGTATATTTAGAGCGCTATATCTCTCGCAAGCAACAACATCCCCAAATTCTTTCGGCATAAACTGTTAGTATAACCATATTAAAATTTATTTGTTACATATTAAACTTTTTTTTGTTTCCATGGGGCATTGTTAATTTACATTGTTATGTTGCTACAAAGTACAGTTAAAATGACGTTTTTGTCCATTTCCCGCACTTTATATCTTATTTAAGCAATAGTACCCCAAACTTTTTCTTATAGAATATAAAAGTGTACTACTAGGAGAAGCAAAATAATGTAGTACTGTACCGAGATATTGTTGCTGTTAGCACATCTAACTTGTTAAATATTCAAAATTTGCAAAATTTGCAACATTTAAAATAATGTTATTTCAAATAATCGCAACAATAAAATAAAACAAAATATGTCACGCAGTAGGTGAATATATGTACAAAAACATGGAAATAAAAAAGAAGTGGGGCCTCGTGATATTTTTATTTTAAAAAATGACAAAATTTTCAAATAACTGCCATTTAACCCCTTGAGCTCTGGGATGTAAATTTCTTCAAAATTCCAAATGTCACATTGGCACCAGTATTTTGCAAAGAAAAAAACAGGTTAACGATAATCACGAAAAAACGCATTAAACCATTTGGAAGTAAATTTGGTCAAATTTTCTGGTGTCATTGTGACATTTTGGAAATAAAATTATGTGGTAGAAAATTCTACCAGCAGAGCTCAAGGGGTTAATGAAATGCCTAACCTTAGTCTTTAAGAAAATTTATAAATATTCAGTTTTAAAATAGTTTCTTTTAGATGCGTTCGTAATTATGTAAGTACGTAGCACCTATAGTTGTCGTTCAGTCCGTCCGTCTGCCTGTCCGTATGTCTGTTCACCTGTCTGTCCGTCCGTCTATCTGTCCGCATATAACAACGCAAAATCTATCCAACTGAATCGTTTGAAATTTTAAATACTTTATTATTACATAATTTTGTCGATTCATTTCAAATTTTATGATAATCGGATGCATAGATCAATTACAGCGAGAATCAAAACGATTCCGTCATATTACGGTCAATAGGGAAAAAAGTTTCAAATGTATTTTAATCGTTTGAAACTTAAAACGTATAATTATTACATAATTTTGACGGGTCTTTTCAAGTTTTATGAAAATCGGATGCATACATCAATTACAGGGACAGTCAAAAATATTCCGTTACATTACGATCAATGGGGGGGGGGGGGTTCAAATGCATTTTAACGGTGTTACACTCATTCTAACATAATAAAATTGATATGAACCTATGAAGTATATATATACTAAAATATACATTCTGTACTATCCGTGATGCAAAGAATATTTATTATTAAATTGCAGGGCCACCCAAAAGTATTCTAATACATATTACTATACGGAGAAATATTGTTTGAGGCGTGTTTTAATTATATTAACCTATTTCACATTTTATGAATATGATATACGTTGCTGAGGCGTAATAAAAATTACTTCCTGAATATTTACAGGAACACAAAGATTTCGACCACTATACTGTATCCGAAGTATTGTCTACTATATCAGGAAGATCTAAATATCTTTCAAATTTCGTTATCGTACGAACGCACCCTATTTGGTAAGCTTCACGTATAATTTCCAACTTGTTGTAATTGCATCAACTAATCTGGCTCAAAACTCAATCAGAACTCATTCATTTAATTATATAATATGAAGACAACAAATGCGTTAATTATAAATCCTTACTTTATCCTATTGCGCGTTAATTATAAATCTTTATGTTATTGCGGAATTGACAGTGAAAAACAAGCTATTTAAAATTCTTAGAAAAGATTGTTCAACCTCAGTAATTAAGTTTTAGAAGTCATCGTAACTATTAATGTTAAGAAAGATTTGCGGATTATTTGTACATTTATACTTATTTTTAAAATATTACATATCAATTCATATTGAAATGCAAAGAAAACGTCTTATTTATCTTAATCAAAACGTGTACAAAACATAAAACGAAAGTGAAGTCGAAAATCATTTGCAAATTAAAGTTAATTTATCACAGGATGAGTGAATTGTTTCGTTGACTCAAAATACAACTGTTTATTATTATGCATTAAATAATTTATTTAATTAAGCAACTGTCAACTTTCACTGCCTGAAATCTGTTCAGATGTTTAAATTAATTAAACTGCAAGATATATGAGATTCTTCTTGCATAAAGTGATTTTATGCTTAAAAAAAAAAAAAAAAAAAAAAAAAAAAAAAAAAAAAAAAAAACATGCAACTAACCGATAAACAAAAGTTTTTTTTTTTTTTCCGTTATGATGACTTCGCACAAACAATTTAATCCTTTAACCCTTTAAGCTATGGAGGGTAAATTTCTTCAAAATTCCAAATGTCACATTGGCACCAGTATTTTGAAAAGGAAAAAGCCGGTTAACCCTTTCCGGCACACTGTGCCCGGTGTGGGATTCCTAATTTTAATTCCAAACTTGCAAACGGCTCCAATAATATTTTAGAAAAACTTTGCTTTTACAATAAAAGCGTAAATTAAGGAGTTAAAAATATTTTAAAATTTCGTTTGTGAATTCCGGTGTCAGTCGATAATTTCTCATTTTCCTGACAAATTTTGCCCGTGCCGGAAAGGGTTAACGATATACACGAAAAAATGCATTAAAGCTTTTTCAAATAAATTTGGTCGACATTTCCGATGTGAATCATTGCATTCAACGCTTAAGTATTGAAAGTGCTCCTGCGCCCAATGTTGCCTGTGGGATACTTTTTTTTCTTTTAATTCAGATTTCTTGATTCGCACCACTTTTTTTGAAACGGCAAAATTCCGTTTGTTTTCACCTTTATAAATATGTCAATATATAAGGCGCATTTTAATATTTCAAAAAAGTGTTTCCACTTAATAATCTGAATTTTAAAATAAATAGCCCATCTGGCAACACTGCCTGCGCCACAAAGGGTTACCTTTGCAACCAGTCTTAAAAAGTAAGTCAGATTTGTTTTTATCTTATGAAACAAGTACGTGATATTGGATCACAGGTACATAAATTTTTGGAGTTCTTTCATTCACTTTTAACGCTGGTGTCTATATATTTTTGGGGCAATATTTTTTTAATATTAAATCTTTGACTGTTGAAGTTTGAGCATTTTTTTAATTTTTTTTCATCCTTATATATTTACATAATTCGTTTCATCTTTCTTACTCGTTTAGTTACCTCTTAAATTTGGAAACAAGATTTTTTTAAATTTTTTGGGACTTACTGTAATATACAGATATTGTAATAAACATAATTATTCTTAAGAAATTGTGGTATATAGCCCTCCAATTTTACGGGATATTTTTACTATCACTATTTTAAACAAAAAAAGTAACAATGCCTTGTTTAATCTTATATTTTCGATGGTTAAATTACATAATTTTTTCTTTCACAATGTAGTTGTAATTAAAGCGCGTAAAATTTGGCAGCTAGGGAAATTGAAAAACGGTAGGTTTTTAATTCAATAATTCAATTAGAAATGAATTACTAGCATCTTGAAACATTTAAACAACTAAACGACATAATTTTAATTCCATTTTCATTATTTTAATATATAATTTCCAAATGCTATTTTTTTTTGCTCCCATAGCTCAAAAAATATATTCTTCCTCAAATTTAATTACAGAATTTATTTATTAAATGCAGAGAATATTCCGATTCGGAATTACTCATCTCAAAAAATTGTGATACATCGCAATTAATGCTTTCATCATAAAACGGGCCAGCTTAACAAAAATTGATTTTTTTTTTTATTCCATTGCTATATCGGTTTAAAAGAGTAAAACTAAAGCAATTTTTGAAATTTTTTCATAAACCAATGTTTTACTCTCCTTCATTTTATTTTTTGGGTAAGAAATAACTAAAATAAATCGATCGAAACATACAGAGCTTAAGATATACATGTTATAAATGAAGCATGGAAAACACTACATAATTTCTTTCTTATTTATTATTACGAGAGAAAAAATTGAATGGGTTATTTGAGTTTAACGTAATTGAGAGATATCTCAATAAATTTTCGACTACGTGAGGCTATTTCAAATTTCATGTATGAGAGCAAACATAAAAAGGTTATTCAAGTTTTAAAAAAATATAGATGCTTGAAGACTTATAAATCCTCAGTTATAGAATGTCATATCTAAAATTCACATTTGGAATATGGGGAAAAATTACAATTTCATAGTAGTAATATTTGTTTTATTTTAAAAATTCGTTTAATCACATATTTTTAATTTATTGTACGTAAAAAAGGAATAAGACAACTCTTGTAAAAAATGATAGATTTGTGAAATGTATGTATTTTCATAATTAATTATTTCATAACATTGATTTACTGTAATTTTCAGCCTATAAACTTCTGCTGTATTTGTCTGAAACCAGAATTTCTTTTTAACCCCTTGACTTATTAATTCTTTTCCGTTCAATAAATTGAAAATAGCGGACGCACACCACTATTATTTAAATAAAATATTCGTAAAATTTAATCTTAACATTTCCGTCTTTCAATATTATGAAAATTTTCTTATAAATAATAGTGGTGTCAAAAAGCTTTAACCCTTTCGGGACGAGCGACCGGTATACGTGCCGGTGTCGTTTGCACTTACATCCCGCGCGACTGGTACACGAGACTGGGCTTTTGGAACTCAGATCCCGAGGGTCTGGTATTCGTGCCACTATATTGAAACGAATTGCATAACGTACAATTTAAATTGCATAGCATACGAAGAATTTATATTGATCATATTCGAAATTATATTATAGTAGAACACATTCTCTCTTAAGTAGGAAGTAAAATGGAATAACTTAAAAAAATTTTCATCCATGTTAATTTAGTTTTTTTAAATACTTTAATGAAAAGAAAATGTGTTTATCTTCAATTTACGTTTTTGATTGATGCTTCTTAAAGGTGATATGATTTCAATCAAAAATTGTTCGCCTGTCTAATAAAACTTAATTTTTTTCTTATCGCAAAATTTTCTGCATTACCTAGCAGGATGAAAATGTGGGTGAGCTGAAACATAAAATTATATGTCAATTATTGCGAGCGCGTATGAGTAAGAGTGTAATTAATTCAACAATTCTTGCTCTTTATTTATTTATTATTTTTTAACTTTTATCTGAATTGGAGAAATTTTATTTGTAGATCGAAGTTTTAGTATTCACTATTAGTTGTTTTTTTCTTTTATTCCGGTCTGGAATTCATGATTCGTATTAAGTTGTGATTACTAATGCACTGGGATTTCTTAAGAATGAAACAGTGACTCCATTTTATACTTTATTTCTTTGATGCAAATTCTGTTAATGATAAAAAAAAGAAAAAAAAAAGATCAGAAAATGCAGCATGAAAAGGAAATTTTTGATTGTGATAATTGTGGACTACATTAGTTTCATACGAATTGAATATTTCCATTTGAACGAAAAATTGACCAGGCCGGGAATCGAACCCAGATACTTGGCTTAAAAGACCAATGCTTTACCTATTAAGTTACCTGGGCGACAGCCGGCTGGGATTTTTCGCTCAGATACCTTATTGGTCATAGCATCTGGTCTGTCATTTAGACAGCTCAACAGAATAGACCGCAGGTAATGGAACTCCATATGACGATGGGTTCGTAGATATACTATTATTTTCAACACAATCTAACTGATAGGTAAAGTAATCATACGAATAGAATATTTCCAACTGAACGAAAAATTCCTGGTTTCAATAACAGATGTTTAAACCGCTATTTATACATTGGAATCTGTTATATAAAATCCATAACACATCATTACAGCCTTTCTACGCATCATGAAATTCATGAGATTTTAAGCGTTTTAGTATCAGAAAGTACTGATCGACTTGTTTGATGTTAGATACTTTTATGTTTAAATAACGCAAATATCACTTTGCGAAAAATCTGATAAAATGTACTTGAAAGTCCTTAAAGTGTACAACCCTGCATTAAAAACTTACCTTTAAAACAGATTTCATTAATTAAATAATGAACTTCTGGGTATTTCCATGCGAATTTGTTAGTCTTTTACACAACTGAAAATCGCTATGCTTGTTGGCCACCGTTATTTTCGAAAAGTTTGCTTCGCCTTGTTCAATTGATGATATATCTTCGATAAATTAAGTCACATTTTCTCGTTTTAAAATACTGGTAGCTAAAAATCGTAGTACGTAACAGACAAACAAGTTCGCATGGAAATGCCCTTCTATGAGTAATTTAGTAACTCTTACTCTATTTTCGAACATAATTGTGTGTGAATTTGAAAAGGGCTAATGTGTTCATTTAAAATGATTATCGTTCCGATATCTCCCTTCCGGTAGGAAATAATACAGATACTACAGCATCTTAACAGATCTCTTGAAACACATCAAAGATCGAAATTACATTCCACCTATATTTTTAATATTCACTGCCAAATGTAAATGGCTTATTAAATTATACATACAGCCTTGTAATTCTAAATTTAATTCAGTATGTTAATGTACGTATATCCTTTAAGATGTAATTACACATACCTTCATTGTATCAGATGTTACATTTTATCGTGTTAAGTAAAAATTCGTGAATGAACTTCGGAACACATAGAAATCAACATAAGTCTTTCAATGCAATTTTAATAATCTGAAAGTACACAGAGTCAATCAGTTAATAACAGTATATAGCTTCATACGAGAATGTGCATAAGGAAAACATATGAAGATGAATATCAGATTATGCTATTTGTGTAGTCGAAAATTTGACGTTTTTACTATTTTACACAGTTTATGTTATTTTAAACAATTTGTTATATTTTACAGAGTTTATATTAGTTTATACTAGATTATATTTTTTTCAGCAAATTATACATTTGCATGTTACATGTGTTTTTATTTAAGTGTCATCAGTACGAAGAAAAATTCTGGTCATACATAAATTCGTTATTCCGTCATTATTATTATTCGGGTCAGAATATTTTCGGAATTAATATAGATTAGTGTTGAAAATATGGCATTAAAAAATTTCATCAAAACTTTAAATGTATATGTATGTATCATAAAAACGATACAGATTTACTAATTAAAAAAACATTATATATATTTTAATCTATTCTAGTAAGATATTATAAAAAGGATAAAAATAAATGTATTAAATTAAAAATTGTTTAACCACTTGACTGATTCATTTATTTACAAAGAGTAAATTGAAAATACGAGGTTAACACCACTTTTTTAAGCTAAAATTTTAGCAACGTTCAGTCTTAACATTTCTGACATTAAATAGTATGACATTGAAATTAAAAAAAAAAATAGTGGTGTTAAAAGTTTTACGTGATGGAACAAGCAATTTCTTCTTATGAAATCAGTTAACACTTTAACGGGTGGTTGTAATATACTTACCTCTTAATATTTATTAAAAACTAATTGATTAACCCCCGAATTTTCAATGAGTTAATTTGTGTTAATTAGAACCTGACAACAGCAATAAAAATGCACTTTTTCTTTTGAAAGAAATTTGTTTATAGATTCTGGAGGCAGTAAATCTTTTCAACTTTTTAGTCAAAAATTGATTTGCCTGAAAAAGGGTTAAATGGTTAAATATAAAAAGCATTATATTAGTCAAATACTTTTAAAAAATCAGGATTAAATGTCTAAAACATCAAACAAAAAATATTACAAATTAACATATTTACTTTGTAACTTAAGCCTTTCGTCTTATAAAAAACTTTAATAGCACTTATGTAGAATAATTTCTAGTTTCCTTATAAAAATCTGGGAGTTTATTTACAAAATGGTAGCAAATCTGTCTAACCTGCTAATTGTTTTTAAAAATAATGAAACGATTTAATGTTGCTGATTTATTTTTGAAGCAAGTTGTTTTATAAAAAAAGACTAATGATTTTTGCTAAAACAAAAATTTAAGGAAAATGTTCAAGTAATTATTTCACAACTCAATTTATGAACAAATTTATTTGAATATAATGAAAAGTTCTTCTTAAAGCACATTAATAGATCGAATTTTTACTAAAAATTTACTAGTGCCAGTTTGCAGTTCGGGCATTAAAACTAACCGCTTGCATACTGCAAACGGCGCACCTGAAAGGGTTAAGAGTTATTTAACCTTATCAGGAACAACATCTCATAAGAATTATTTTCGGCTTACACCACTTTTTTTTAAGCAGTTACTTATTAATGGAAAATGCCTTAATAATTAAAGAGAGTATTACGTTTTATTCTTTTATTAACGAAAACGACCGTTATATATACTTTATGAAGATTCGGAAGGGCAAATGTTGGGTGTTTAAAGTGCATAATACAAGAGAAATAATAAAAACTTCACTGAGCGACAGCATTAACTAACTTCCACGTTGTTAAAAGTCCTAATGGATATTTTGGTTATTTAGCAGCTATTTAATTTATTTGACAGTATACTTCAAAATTTTACGCGAGATAAAATCCCTATAAATGATTACTATTTAGTGGATCTATAGATTTTGGTTGCATCATTAATGTAGGAGGTGCCCCATCTACCTCAAATTAAAAAGAAAATAAAAAAGAATTGCAAGAAATTGCATTACTTTGCCTTTCAACATCACAGCAATCGTTATTCTAACAATTATCAGAAAGAAGGAATTTTATTTCATTCCTTCATTCATACGCTACATATTCCATGGTTGTTAGAGCAGGATCATTCTTGTTGGCACCAGTAATTTCGAGTTAAATTTCACTTTTATTTTATTCCAAAATTTAACGTTAAATTTCGGCGAAGAATTAGCTATGTGTAAAATGAATCATTTTCTTGGTCATTTTTAACTTCTTTTATGTCATAATCATAAAGTGGGGAAGAATAGCTGCCAACTTTTTAAAAATTCAATGTCTATTTAAAAAAAGAGAGAAAAATATTTCTTATCTTATTTAGATTTAACTTAACCCTTTAAGCTCTGGCGCGTAAATTTCTTCAAAATTCTAAAACTCACATTGGCACCAGTATTTTGCGAAGAAAAAATTCGGTTTATGATAGACACACACAAAAAAAAAGCATTAAATCTTTTTCGAAAAAATCTTTTCGAATATTCCGGTGCCAGTGTGACATTTCGGAATTAAAATTAAGTGGTAGAAAATTCTACCATCAGAGCTCAAAGGGTTAATATGCATATAAAAATGTAAAAGCTATTTTTATTTCTTAAGGTAATAAATTAAAAATTTTAGGGAGGATGGTAATTGTGATTATTTTTTAATTTTTAATGGTATTTGATTAAAATGTATGCAAAAGTTTTAAATTATGTTTTTGAGCATACTAGAATGATTCATCCGGTCCTAAAACTATTCTTTCTTTACACAAACTATTTTTTCTTCTAACGACATTAATTTAGTTGATAGAGACTTCTTGTTGGTGCCTAGATTTTTGCATCCCTGATTTTACACCTTAACGGGAAAAAACCATAGAAAAGTACTCTTGGCAATTAAAATAAGCGGGCCACAGTTAGAGCCTGCCCTTTGGATAACGGTTTTATATCCCTTATCTTACTTAAGTTTGTTCACAGTTTTTCCTTGAATTTTCGAAGTAATTCTTATATTTTATAAATTGAAATCATCTTGGGGACGAATTAATTGCAAAAAAGAACAATAACATGCTTAACTCTCCAATTTTGTATATAGGGTACACGTCATAAAAATATTAAATTTTAACTGAAAATTTAAAATTTAATGTTTTTGCTGTTTTTCCCATGATTAGGCTAATACATAATTTTAAATTTTTTTCATAAAAATTGAAAACATCGTACGGTAAAGGGTTAAAACTTATTACATGTTCCGATTTATGAAATTCACCTGCAAAACCAAAGTATAAGCCTTTAAATTATTTTTATTCTTATTTGCTCAAAAGAAATATAAAGCGAAGACTGCGTAAAATTTGGTAAATATGTTTAACTAATTGAGAGCGAAAATAGAGTTTAAGAAACATTTAAGAAGATGAAACTTAAACGCAGTGAGCAATCGTATTACAAGTAATGGTTTTATTGAATTCACGAGCTGTAAAACCAGCCGATATCTCTTGTAAGTAATATCAATCTCCTCTTACCATTTATTAAGTTGAACGTAGAGCAAGTGGGTGGAATCTAATATTTATTCCAGGGAGAGAATAAAACTTTAATGGATAACAATTTGGGAAGATGTAGTTGCCGGAAAATATGTCAAGCAATTTCGAAAGTAATATATTTTTAAACAACCTATTTTCTTTACTTTTATACTCCTGAGAAAAATTGTATTTTTTTCTACAATTCATTTTATGCTATTCGTGCCTAATAGTAAAGAAACAATCGGTGAGATATATAATCAATTTTTCCGTTTTAGTGCTTTTTTCAATACATAATACCACAATATCCGAAAAGCATAAATTCCAAATTTTTAGATTTTTGCTACCACTGTTTTAAATCAAGAAATAATGCAATATTTATTCATAAGTTTTCGAATATTATTTAATTTTTTTTCTTTTAACACTAGAACTGCGGCGACGGGTCATTTCCACCCGTATCATGCGCAGAGATAATTGGAATCAGAAAACTCTTTATAAAAAAAGCTTAATATATGACGAGAGAAAATAATTTCAATAAATTACTTAAACAGTTTTATATGAAAATTCCGGTGAGAAATATTTTTGTAAAACTTGAATGAATTTTCCCGCGGTTCTAGTGTTACAATATAGTGGTAGTAAAAAACATAACAGTTGACAGCTATACCGAATAGTAACTTTATATTAGACGACTACAGTATTCGCTGCCACTGTGCTATGTACTCTAAAATATAATTGTGTAAATTAGACAATTTTAAATGATTATAGATATAAAGTTTCTAAAATTAGACATTTGACGTAAGAATGATATATATTTTTAAAAAATAACCTGTCTATATGTGTATAAAACTTATGAAACTAAATGTATAATTTGCTATTGCTTGCAAAACACAAATAAGTGGGAAATGTAGAAAAGGTCCGATTTACACGAAATGGTGTGTTATTGCAATTTACTCTCAATTATGTGTACACACATAAGAACGTAAATGTTACAAAAAAACATCCTTGTGACAATGTTAAAAATAAATAAAAAATAAGAACTCCTTTTATTGTTTAATCCGATGTAAAAAATCAATACATTGAGACACCTCATTAGTTCTTAATTCAGTCGCAAATGTAATACAATGCATTTTACGTCTTGTGCTAATTTTCGTAACTCCATTGTTTAGCCTTCCTACCCTGTTAAAATTTTACTCAATCTTGACAAAAATGTTTACACAAGAATTGTTATTTAATGTTTTAATATATTTAATCGACTTATTCCTCTGAATCTGTTATTTAACTTTCTTCATGAAAAAAGTTCTGGTTCGAATAGTATAAAAAAATTATAGTTATGGGTCGATTAGACCCATTCTGGGTAGGAAGGTTAAAGCTGAATTAAAAATAGATGGTAACTATATACCAATGAAGTTTATTTAAATTTTATTTTACACTTTCATAAATATGGTTTACAATGTACATATATATATATATACAGGGTGATTCTAATTTTTTTTTACAATAAAAGAATGGTGATAGTACAGATCAAGACAAACAATATTAAATAGGAGACCAAGGGTCCAAAACGTTTTCCAAAGGAGATAACCGCCATTAAAGTTTAGGGACCAAAATTTCAAATAAACATAAAAAACGGAAAAATCGGTCGATTGATTTGCGGTTTTCACTAAAATTATTCTTTATGTCGGCATTTTCTTGAAGTTAAATTATAAAGATAAATTTCAAAAAATGCCGGTAGAAGGCGCCTTAGACTTTGGAGTAACGAACAACTATTTTTTTCCAGTAATTTTTGCATCTCATTAAATGTTTTCGTAAGCTTAGACTCAAACTTAAATTTTGAACTTAAAATCTGGATAGTTGGGAGTGGTTAAGTAACACAAACTGAGCTGTGTTCAGAGGGTTCAAATTTCAAATGATTATAAAAAACGGAAAAATTGGTTCATTGATTTGCGGTTTTCATTAAACTTATTCTTTATGTAGGTATTTTCTTGAAAATAATTTATAAAGATAACCCCCCCCCCCGCAATTCAGTTTGAGCTACTTAACCACTTCCAACGATTTAGATTTTCAGCTCAAAATTTAAGTTTATGTCTAAGCTTCTAAAAAACTTTAATGAGATGCAAAAAATAATGGTAAAAACTAGTTTATCGTTACTCCAAAGTCTAAAGCGCCCTCTATCGACATTTTTTGAAAGTTATCTTTATAATTTATTGTCAAGAAAATACTGACATAAAGAATAGTTTTAGTGAAAACCGCAAACGAATCGACCAATTTTTCTGTTTTTTATAATCATTTGAATTTTTGGACCCTAAACTTTAATGGCGCATATCTCCTTTGGAAGACGTTTGGGACCCTTAGTTTCCTATTTAATATTGTTCATCATGATATGACAGACCAGCATGTTAAGTTTGTAAACGACCTTTTGGGACACCCTGTATATGTATATATACAGGGTGTTTCGCTACCAGACCGACAAACTTTAAGGGATGATAGTACACATGAAGATAAACATTATTAAATAGGAAACCATGGGGCGCAAACGTCTTCTGTAGGAGTTAGGGGCCATTAAAAATTAAGGTCCGAAATTTCAAACGATGATAAAAAACGGAAAAAAGGATCGATTCGTTTGCGGTTTTTACCAAAATCATTCTTTATATCACGATTTTTTTAGAAAAACATTTTAAAGGTTACGTTCAAAAATTGTCGATAGAGGGCGCTTTAGACTTTAGAATAACGAACAACTACTTTTTACCGTTATTTTGTGCATGGGGTTGAAATTATTCTAAAGTTTAGACTTTAACTTAAATTTTAAGCCCAAAATCGGAAACTTTGGGATCGGATAACTAGCGAAAATTAAACTGTGAACAGAAGGGGAAATTTTAAACGCTCATAAATATTGGACAAACAAATCGATTTTGTTGCAGTTTGCGTGTAAGTCATTCCCTTGGTAATTATTTTATTCAAAATGATGTACAGCTTTGGTGCCCTCATATTTTGATAGAGGGAGCTTCCGACACATCTCTGATATTTCAGTGGCATTACTCCTGTTTGTTTTACTACCAGACCATCATACTTCCAAGAAGTGTTAGGGATACAAAGACGACTTGGAATCACATAGGAATGTAACGTTGGAAATGCATTTTTTGCAAGTTACGGTTAAAGGAAGCAGAGAAAAAAGTAACAGAAAGAGCGACACGTTAATGTGACAGAAAACAGTTTATTTAAAGGTTTTACTAGAAAAGGTGTTTGAAATTACGACCAGAAGTAGTCCGGCAAGTTTGACAGTGACGGTAGATGGCGCTAAACGGTAATGCGCCTGCGCAGAGACCACTTTAAAGTGATCATTCGCGAACCGGTTCCAAAGGTAACAGAATGAAGTATTTGAACGATGAACAGCACGATAGGGCTCCTCCACATTTTACCAATGACGTTTGCCGACACTTCAAAGTAACATATGGACAGTGGTGGATAGGTCGTGGTAGCCCGGTTCATTGGCCTGCCAGAATACCGATTCTATCATGTATGGACTTCTTTTGCTGGGGTCAAATGAAAAATTGGGTGTATGAGACTCCCGTACCATCAGTTGAAGACCTCGCAGCTGGTATGTCTGTAGCTGCCAGAAAACTATCAGAGATGACAGGAATCTTTCAAAGCGTGAGGAATTCCACGTGACGCCGCTGTCAAGCTTACCGGACTACTTCTGGTCGTAATTTCAAACACCTTTTCTAGTAAAACCTTTAAATAAACTGTTTTCTGTCACATTAACATGTCGCTCTTTCTCTGATGTTTCTGTTACTTTTTTTCTCTGCTTCCTTTAACCGTAACTTGCAAAAAATGCATTTCCAATGTTAAATTCCTATGTGATTCCAAGTCGTCTTTGTATCCCTAACACTTCCTGGAAGTATGATGGTCTGGTAGTAAAACACCCAGGAGTAATGCCACTGAAATGTCCGAGATGTGTCGGAAGCGCCCTCTATCAAAAAATGAGGGCACCAAAGCTGTACGTCATTTTGAATAAAATAATTACCAAGGGAATGACTTACACGCAAACTGCAACAAAAATCGATTTGTTTGTCCAATATTTATGAGCGTTTAAAATTTCCCCCTCTGTTCACAGTTTAATTTTCTCTAGTTACCTAATCCCAATGTTTCCGATTTTGGGCTTAAAATTTAAGTTAAAGTCTAAACTTTAGAATAATTTCAACCCCATACACAAAATAGCGGTAAAAAGTAACTGTTCGTTACTCTAAAGTCTAAAGCACCCTCTATCGACAACTTTTGAACATAACCTTTGAAATTTTTTTCTAAGAAAAACGTGATATAAAGAATGATTTTAGTGAAAACCGCAAACGAATCGACCCTTTTTTCCGTTTTTTATCATCGTTTGAAATTTTGGACCTCAAACTTTAATGGCCTCTAGCTCCTACAGAAGACGTTTGCGCCCCATGGTTTCCTATTTAATAATGTTTGTCTTCATGTGTACTATCATCCCTCAAAGTTTGTCGGTCTGGTAGCGAAACACCCTGTATATATATGATGTATAAAAGAAATACGTAAAATTTTATTTAGATATAATCCGCCTTCTAATTACAACAGCGAATACTGACTCGAAAATTCGAGGTCCAAGAATGGGGCGGGGTTCCGTTCTTATATTTGACTTTCTCTCATATTTGATTCACTGGCCTCCTATGATATAAAATCCTGCCATCAGGAACAAATTTCGGGACAAATATCTCCGATGACATATGTTTAATGTAATACAAAATTTAATACTTCAGAATAGCTGCACAAAAGTTTCTTCACGGTCGAATAAATAGTGAATAATTTTAGTTTACTTTTCAAAATCCACCAGTTTATATGTGCCTTGAAAAGGACTTCTAAATCGTACTTCATTGCAGTTGATTTACAAGAAAACTGATTGTTTGCTTCACTTGAATGAAGAACAATCCTATGATTCTAAATTTACTGATCAATCATCTTCAACCATCACCACATGTCATTTTGATTTACATCAGAAATACAAATCAGATTTAAAAATAAGAATATACGTGTAAAATATCTTTAAAAAAGATACTTACTTTAAAAAAGGTACCACAGCAACCGACCGCTTATGGACCAGATGGGATCCAGCTTTCAAATCATAGAATGATAAGACGCATTTTTTACTGTAGATTCGGATTCTATGGATAAAAACTTTTGTATTTAACCTTTTTATGGATCTCGTTAAGCAAGGTGTAATAAAGCATAGTCAACAGATACATATTTTGTATTTTCCATCCATGTTTTGAAATCTGAAAATTTTAACAGCCAGAACTTTTGACGTCAAAAATGCCGTCTTTTGTGGGAATAGTGTTTCTTGTAAAACAACTGTGACGGTTGATTCAATGACGCCTATTGTGTTTTTTTCTAAAATAATTAGAAGAAGTACACTAAATTAGTTTTCTATTTGCATTTATTTGCATGGGTAACTGAGGTGCACTACATCATGTTCATATAAATTATGGATAGAGTATTATTTTTTGTCCATTTACAGAAACACGGAAAAACCTCCTTATGGAAGTTTGTGTCTGACAATTAGTTGGAGTTTTATGAAGTGGTATGAATATTTAAATTTACCTAATTTTAGTATGTTATCTGCAGTGTAAAAATGCTATGGATAATCTACCGCGTGTAGAAACTCGCTCGCCATAAAATATATAGTGAAAAATTACTGAAAATGGACTTTTACTAAATTGTGTAGATCTTATTTTTTATTTATTATTTAGATATCTCATTTCATTCAATTAAAAAATGAAGTTACTTAACACTTTCAGGGTCGGTTGTCACATGCTGTGACCATCTAATTTTATTTCCAAACTGATAAAGTGTAAGAAAAATATTTTAGTAAGACATTACTTTATAGTAATAGTTTTTAAAGCCATGTGTTTCATTTTTAGGAAATTCGCTTGTGAATTCTTTTGTCATTCAACCATATCTTCTTCTGAGAGAAGTTTTTCTACTCATGAGATGTTCAAATAGCGAGTTAAGTTTAAACTGATGGTAAAGTAACTTTACATTAGAAAGTAAAAGTAAAAAAAATATATAACTTATAAAGATAAATGTCGTGCTTAAAACTGTATTCGAATAAAATAAGGAATAACAATTAAAATTTTGACACAAACTGTTCGTTCAAAATGTACCTCACTTGCACATAGTTTTTAATAAAATTCATGTAAGTGGCGACTCCAAGCAAAGTTATCTCTTTTTTGCTTTGGGTGCCCCAAACCTGAGGTAATTGTTAGATGAGTTTTATTTAATATAGACTCGATCAGTTGTTAACTAAGACCGATCTTATTTGCAAAGGCATATTAAGTGTTATGTTTATTGCCATCTCATAAAGGCAGTAAGAATCTGTATACTAATTTTAAAAAATCACCCAGTTAGTGTTGTCAACTTTTATTCCTTTCTTTGGTTCGGAATTCATACCATAAGTACCAAAAGTAATTTTTTTAATTTGTGTTATCACGAAATATCTGTCTGTCATTATGCTAATTTCTATATAAAATGAATATCCAGGAAACTTTCTTCTGTCTCAATTTTGAAACATTTATCTTTTTGACACTTTTTATTAAATTTGTATTAATAAAGTCGCAAGCCGAAATCGGTTTTTCGGAACATGCATTAGATCTTAACAATTCGGGAAACACATGTCCAATGAACATTTTCTACTCCTTTCGATTGCTCAATGAAGGATTCGAATCATTTTATAAGTCATGTATATACATTCGCAAGTATTCTGCAAAATTTGCAAGAAATTTTTTTAAAAAGGAACACATCAATTTAAGGAACTGGTATTAAAAAATTGCGAATTGAATGTTCCACTCAGTGGGAAGATCCATATATTAATTTTTCTATCCATTTCAAGAAAATTTATATGCAGTCATATGAGATGACTGAAAAAAAAGTGGATTATAGTCATCACAATACAAAATTTCAAATTCATACTGACTCAATTTACCAGAAGAACAACGAGTAGACAGGGTGATTCTAAATTCATGGTACAAACTTTAAGGGATGGTACAGGACGCTGTAACAATAATTTATTGTATAGAAATATATTGTCCCAAGTGGCGTGTTGAGGTACAACCAGGGGGCCAACTTGGCCATTTTTTTTATTTCAAAATTTCTCATTCACAATAAAAATTCTTATAATATTCTTTTATTAATTATAGACCGACATTTCATGTTTAAAGGAAGGAAAACTTCTTCTTTGGAAATTTCCGGTATTAAATAGTATCTTTTTTAATAAAAAAACACTCAATGCCTGTTTCTTTTCATGTATATCTTGTGCAGTAGCAGCTCGTCAGGGAGAGCTGAATCAGATTTCTCTTACCACTAAAATATTAAAGAATCTTTTATATTATTCAGTCGACAAACTTGGTTCATTAATTAAATCTAAAATTTCTATACAATTTCAGTGGTGTGAAAAATTTGATGCAGCACCCCCCCCCCCTGATGAGCCGCTACTGATCTTGTGTCTGACAGATTTGATAGTTTTACGTGTTTTTTAAACTCAAAAACTTCGATTTCACACCGGAAATTTTTAAAGAATATTTTTTTCTTTGTATAATCATGAAACGTCTGTCTACAATAAAGAATGAAATAGTATAGCAATTTCTTTCAATGAGAAATTTTTAAATAAACAAACGAGCGAAACTTACCCCCCGGTTTATCTCAACGCGCTATTTGCGTCCATACATTCGACTTCAATGAATGATTGTTACAGTCTCCTGTACGAACCCTTAAAGATTGTACCATGAATTTAGAATCACACTGTATATTAGGGTGGTTCAAAAAAACTTTTTTCGAGATAAATACTAAGACACCCTCTACTTTTTTTACATTTACTGATAGTATCTCACTCCTAAAATTATATTTGTTTACACTTATAGGAAGATGGTGCTCAACGACCCTCCTTCATTTTGACACTTTTTGGTAATTTTACGCAATTTTATAGTTTTATAATAGCATGGGAATATATGTTTAAAATGCATAATTCTTAAATAAAAACTGACTTTTTTAAGTTTTGATAATTCCTAGCAGATAATATAAAGTTTAATTTTAATACATGGCAACAGTTTTTCTATTTAATGCATCTGGCAACATTGCAACACTTCTGACATAAGAAGTCACCAATTTCTAAGCAAGGGATATTGCAAAGTTCTATAAACTACAAGCTGTTTCTAATAAAAATAAAAGAAGAATGTGATATTTTTATAGATCAGTGAGATAAACACAAAATATGTTTCGCTAATAAAAAGAGAAATTATATATATATATATACATATATATATATATATAAAAAAAAAACGAGAATTCTTAAAAAGGAAAAAAGCAGGAAGAATGATAAAAAAGAAAAAGTCACAGGTGTGGCCACTTCATCCACAGCTGTTTATTCCGTGACTTATTCGGAAAACTCAGAGTCCACTTCCCAATTAGATGTCTATGATATTTTTTCCCAATATAAACAAAAAAACTTATTCACAATCCTAAAACGAAACAAGATTTGTCTAAAACACAACTGTGCACACTTCATGTTCCTAGTGCTTTAGATTATAAAAAGACATCTGATTGTAAAGCCCTGCTTTTGGTTGTTCCAATTATATCAGCCCTGGCGCATGATCCTTATATGCTTCTTCTTTCTTCAAAAAGAACCATACAACGATCAAGATAAAACCTTGTCAAGAAAAAAAAACAAGCTATAAAAGAATATGTTGAGGCAGCAATTCATGATTTCAAACTAGATCATCCTCCATTGAAATGGCAAAATTTTATCGGAATGCTCTGGATTAAGAAATGTTGATCAGTTTTATTAGCTTTTAGTGAAAAACTCCTTGGTGTGCACAAGTTTAGTAGTGTGGTTGAACAGCAGAAAATATAGTGAATTCTATTTTTAACCTGTTACACAAGAGGGAATAAACATTCAAAATGAATATTTTGATACTATGAATGCAAACACTTGTTATGTAAAAAGAACATGCAGTCGTTTGAATAAAACAAATTGGTCGTGAATTACTGTGGCTAGCCTACAGGCACCTTGTCATGAACTTTATCTTGGCAAAGATTTTTAGCTTGTGTCTTGGACAGTCCAGTTCTCCAGAAATCCCACTCTTCAACAGAATTAAGAATGTTTGACAAGGAATTGAACAAACAAATTTTCGGTGATAGAATTGAAAGAATCCACTAAAGATTTTAAAGATTCAACTATTGCCTTTCTTTTACCTGTATATAAATCTATTCTATGGTCATAAGAGATTATTATAAAGAGATGACTGAGTTGAACCTGATACTTTCGGAAATCCACCTGAGAAAATGCACTGGAGTGCACCAGGTGCTGTTCATCATGCTCGATGAAATTCTAAACTCCTTTTACTTTAGTATCTTTCTCTTCTGGAATCAACCAGAAGTTTTCCGTCTAAGAGAGGGAGATACAGCTGCAACGATTTGTGCAATTGAATGCTTCTCTCTTCAGCAAAGACTGGATAAAAGCTCCACTTGCATATGAAGCTCTTGCAGTTGTCTTGAAATTATAAAAAAGATCTTAGAAAATATGTGATTAATGATTCTCAGATTGGAATAGGAGCAAAGAAAAGGAAAATCTTATAAAGTCAAATGTGGTATGTTTCAGAATTGGTTGGTCTTGCCTTATTTTCAGACACAGTACCAAAAAAAGAAAAAGGCAAAAATTATTACAGGAATGAACAATCATAAATGTTCATGAAATGTAAGATGGCAATCAAAGTTACTGAAATAAGATTCAAGCCTTGTAGATTTAGCAACAGAAAGTAATGTTGTTAAACTCTTTTCTCATTTGAACAGAAGTGACAATTTTCTACAACTTTCATCTGAAAAAGGAAGGATATTATCAATTACAAAAATTGCAGAAACTATGTAAAAGAACTAAGGGTGGTGATTGATACTACTAAGGGAGGTGTACAGCTGAATCAAGAATTCAACAAATTTTTAACAAATGATGAGGATAGGCAGTGTCTTTTGAAAGTTATTGAAGAAATTGGGACTTTCACTACCAACACAACAACAACAAAACAAATCAATTATTAATATTGTTTCAAAAATATAAATTTAAAAAACTAGCAATATGAACTGTTTTGATAGGCTTTACTAATCATGTAAATATATAAATAAAAGCTATTTCAAAAAATTGGCTTTTATTTCAACTTTTAATAAATTCAATTACAAATGCTTAAATATCACGAAAAGACAAAAGTTGACAGTTCATTGAGCACCATCTTTTATTTGCAGTAGGAGATTAAAACTTTGCCAGAATAATAATATGGGCAGCTGTAAAAAAATGAGGGGGTGTCCTGGTCTGTAAGAGAAAGTTTATTTTTTTCCATAGGTTTGTGAACCACCCTACTCTATATGCATTACGATAAAGAAAGTGAAGATCTACTTAAAATATAATTGAGAAATACATGTCTCAATGATTAATTTTAAATGAGGTTTAACACGCAAAATGCCCTAGCATTTATCCAGAAACACCTCTTTACTGCATGAGGAGAGAAACTAAGTGTATCGTAAATTTTGGAGTATAAACAGCGGTTCAAACAATCTTTTTTTGACACAAACATTTTAACCCCTTTTGACGCCGTTTGCAGTTTGCAAACGGTTAATTTTAGCACCCAAATTTCTAATTGGCACCACTGAGTTTTTAATTACAAAATAAATCTGATAAAATGGGGAAAAAAGAGCTTTCGATTATTGGGAGATAAATTGTTCAACTATTACGGTGTGAATTAATATTTGAACACACTTGGAGCAAAGAAAGCCTTGCCCCTGCTTGCTATGACGGATATAGACGCAAGTGTCCAGAAAAATAAAACGTAGTTATGTGGTTTACGGTAAATATATGTCTTCAATTGCTTATACTTTTTCTGGGTCCAAACAGAAATGTTTGATCTGCAGATATTTCGATTGAATTTAACGTAATTTCAACAAAGGATTTTAATAATGCATTATACAAGTAATCGAAGCATTAATTGTATAATATTTTTCCTGTGATCTGAGAGCTATCATTTTCGTTTACGGTTGACATGTGGTAGGAGCTACATGTTTTGAAAATAAAAGCAGGATAAACGATTGAAATTGATGTAAAATTAAAAAAGCTAAATGATCTCAAAATGTCCTAATTTTTTTAAATGCACCTGGCATTTAAAACTACACTAGGTCTTTATTTTTCATGCGCAAAGGGGACGTTATTCTAACATGAAAATAAAGTTGAAAAGTGCTTACGAATGTATTATGTTACATTACATTTTTCTGAATGACAGCTGTAATGCTATTTCGTCAAAATGTGTTATTGTAAAGATAATTTTAAAAATAATTTAATTAAATTAATTTTTCTTTGATACACTTTGGAAGTTTAATCATAAAAAATCTTTAATTCTTAATCCAATATCATGTCTTAATATCATGTACTCTTTTAAATTCTTTAACCTCTTGAAGGGCACCGGTATATTATAGATACCAGTTAATTTTAATTCCCAAATGAGACATTGGCACCGGAATCTTAGTATTAAGATTTGCTTTTTACAATGTACGTGAAAACGGCTTTTACTTTCTACCATATAAAATTGTTTGTGAATCCCGGCGTCAATCAACCATTTGAACATTTTAGGAACATAAGTGCTTTGCCCCTCAAGGGGTTAATCCGCCTGGACGGGCCCGAGTTGTTTTGATACTCCAAAATCGCGCAGTGTATTAATGGTTTTTCTCCAGTAAATATAAATACTAATCATCGCCTTATTTAATAGAGAAAATTGTTACAAATTCTGTGATAAAATAAATTGAAGATTATATTTAAAAAAGTAGTTGTAACAACTGTAAAAAACCGTACGCAATCTGTATGTATCAGGCCCAGCGCCCAATCTCGCGGGTTAACACTAAAACAACCGTAAGCCATCATTTTAACGACTACCTTATGAAAAAGTTTCGGTTTAAATCAGAAATTTGATTGTAAATATATTTAAAAGAAACAAAGTAGGAAAACGTTAAATAATAAAGTCAAAGTGTTTTCAATAAAAATTCTGGTGTGAAATATTTTTATGAGACTTGACTCAAGTTTCCAGTAATTCTAGTGTTAAGGATACTAAGGTGTTTGGCACGCATCAATTATTTAAAGGGTTTTAGCTGTTTTAGTACCAGAAATTTCGTAAAGTATCTGAAGATTTAATTTTTTAATTTATAAACATGAAAATATTACTTTACAAAAATTTTGATAAAACGTCCTTGAAATATATGAACCCTGGTAATTGAGAGACGACAACACAATCAAAAGTCTCTTTTAAGCAACTTACGATCATACTTACATGGAAGATCTCCTGGCTTGGCATAGTATGTTTAAAAAAAATGCTACTTGTAACTACTTACGTATGTAAAAAATGGTCAGTAAAATTTACCGACGGAACTTCAGTAGAAAGATTGTAAAAATAAAATATTTTCAAATATTTGGCGCGAAAATATCAAAGCGACACGAGATTTGGATTTTTCCTCGAGGATTTTTCCTCTACAAAAGCAAACTATTCAAATGCATTAGAACACTACTTGTTAATTGTAGCTTAGAATCCTTCATTATTCCAACCAGTTATTGCTTATTGTAAAGATTACGTTATTTGATCAGGGCATTTTCGTGATTCAATTACAAAAAAAATTTTGCTTGCAAAAACTGGTGATAAAAGATCAAAAATTAAGCAAATGACAGTCGTCGCGAACAGGTTATTGAGTATTCGATATAAAAGCATACTTTTTGAAATTCTGTTTTATCGCGAATCGGTCATAAATCGCCAAATAAAAGAAAATCTCATTATATTTTTACGAACGCTTTATCGAGGTTACGCCAAAATTTCTTTTATAAACATATAAATCCTAATGAGAAGATCATTATGTATTTTTTTCAGATTTTTCTGAGTATGCCGGTATGGAGACTTTCCTTGTTAGTGACCGTTACGAATTTTTTTGTGTAACCCTGTATATCAACTATAGCATTTGCACAAACTGTGTAACATTCATAAATATACTGAAATTTAGACGAGCATATCATAATTATAAATGTATTTCCTTTGGTCATTGCTATTATACGGTATTTTAAAAAAATATACAATATGAAATATTTTGCATGGCACTGCAAATACTACGCACTTCGTATTAGGCATTAAATAATATATAGTAAGACTCACCAACATATAACAATTTCGTTATGTTCGTAAACAGAATTAAAGAAAAGTATTTACAACTCCCCCCTATACCATTATATCATGAAATTCTTTTGTGTGCCCTGTAAATGTGTAGCAACTATTGTTTGCACCTCATAATCTGAAAAATGCATATTTTAATTTCACTTCGCAAATGCATTTTTTTTGTTGTTGTTGATTGAAAAACTGTAACACATTTAAAATTCATTTGGAACAATTTTTTCTCATCGACCGTAATGTAACAGAAATCATTTGACTGTCCAAGTATATAAATTAAACATGCTACAAACTTCATTTGAAATAGGGTGCGTGCAAAGGTATACGCAAATAGCACCCAAAAATGTAAGAGCAATCTGAGTATATTCACAAGAGTTAGAGGAAGAAAAGACAGATAGACAAACCGAAGAAAATTATAAATTCTGTACTTATTTTTGGGGGGATTTTCTTGTAAACTTTGCGATAAACTGTTAGTCCACGTTTCATGTGTACACTTAGCATTAAACGACATTTAAATTTAACTTATAACAAACTACGTACCCCCCCCCCCCCCAGAAAAAATTTGATTTTATAATCAAGCAAAAAATGTAGTGCTAAAAATCTTCTTATAACAATAGTACATTCAATTCAGCTTCTGTTTAGAATTCAAACATATCACGAACTAATTACACAAAAATTATATGCTCCGCTTTTAAGAAATTCATTTAAAGGGCACCTATTAGCTAAATTATGCTAAGTGTAATAGAACTGTAGTAAAAGATATTGAATAATTATTTTTTTTTAGCCGGCTGTAATGTTATTCGGTCAAAACTTGTTACTTTAAAGAGAATTTTTAAAATAATTAAATTAAATGAACTCTTCTTTGATACACTTGGGAAATTAAATCATAAAAAAATCTTTAATTCTTAATCCAATTTACTTTCCTGACTTTTTTTTTCTCTTTTAAATAAAATGTACGCCGATCACTGCATCCTAAATGTGGGAATTGAGTTGGACTTTTGGGAATACATTCATAGATCTAGATTTAAGTAATTTATATTTTTTTTCCTTTTCTTGGAAATGAGATTCGCCAATCCCTTTTTATACTTTTTTGGAGAGAAGGCATTAATTAAGTAATTACCTCTAATTATTTTAAAACGAATAAATGCTTTTAAGAAAAATGAGATGAAAAGTTTGATTGTATACTATAAAATATATGTATTACTCAACTTCCTAGTTCTATGCTTTCTACATTATGCATGACAATTAAACAAAAAACATTAATACCGTAATTTCTGGGGTATAATCCTCGGAAGAAAAAAACTTTTTTCGATCCAGAAAGCATTTTAAAATAAATGTGACCTTTTAAATTGCTATAAATATTTGGCTCCATTGACTAAGTAAAATTTTTGGGTCTAAACAGAATTGTTTGATCCGAGGATTATACCCCGGAAATTACAGTATATAAATACATACCGTAACTTCCGGCTTATTAGCAGAGGCTTTATTAAGTCTTTTTCAAACCAGAAATTTTAATTTAAAATATAATGTGAAATAAATGCTAAGCAAAAAAAAGTTAGTGTTTACTTACTTTTACAATGACAGTTTAAACCAGGAAATTCTTAATTTCTAAAAAAGTTTTCTGTAAATTCCGGTGTCAGTCAACAATTTCTCAATTTAAGAAAAGAATTTGTCCGCGCCGGAAATTGTTAAGGTTTCCGCCTACGTTTGAAGCGTCAATTTCGATGAAAATTCGCAATTGTTTCTATTTGAATTTTTTCCGGTACTTCTAATATAATGAACATTTCTTTTTCTTAATCTTTTTTTTTCTGTACGCCTATAAGAAATGAAATGCGAGCTCTTTTAAAAGCATCAGACGTTAATTTAAACCGAAATTGAAAACTTTAAATGCGTTTTTTGAAAAATTAGATTTTAATCGGACGAGGTAAAAGACTGTTCCGCTATCTCAAAATTTTATTATCATTTAATCGTGAAATATTTTGTGTAGGTTTTCGATAATGTCTAGAGTATAATGAACAAAAGAATTAGCTGAAAGTGACATACTTTGTTAGGTATAGCTATTTGTATGAATAATTATACGTAAAATTGCTGAAATTTTTTATGTAATTGTATATAATCAACTGTACAGCCTTTATATTTTTGCATGCTGACTGTCTGTTAGTTAATTACACTAAAATGTTTCTATGTTGCATATGTTCGAAAAAGATTTGTGTCATATGCATTTTTTTTGAGCCGGAGACGTTTTCATAAAAAAATGCTAAAAAATGGCCACAATTTTTCAAAAATTTAAAAAAATGCATATACCGTAATTTCGGGTGTATAAGCCGCGGATCAAACAATTCTTTTTGGACCCAGAAATCTTATTTAGTGATTGAAGACAAATATTTACGGCGATCTAGCTAGTTATATTTGTTTCTTAAAAAATTCTGGGTCGAAAAAGAATTGTTTGAGCTGCGGCTTATGCACCCGAAATTACGGTATATGATATTTTTTATTATTTTCTTTATTCTCTGTTAGATTACTCTGAAAAATAACAAAAAAAAAGGTCAAAAGTAGATTTAAATAAAATTTCTCCGAACCTAGTCGAATACCTTAAACTGAACGTATTTTGCGAAAAAAAAAAATTCTAGCTCTAATTCATATTTAATCTTTTGTTCGGAGTCAAAACAACAGCGATGGAAAGTTGCTCCTGCGAAAATAGAACTATCCATGAGGATTCAGTGTTACTTTACAAAACCAGCATCAGACATCTGAAATTATCAGACATTTAGTCCTTTTGAAGGCACCGTTCGCGGCCTAAAAACGGCTAATTTTAAACCCTTGGGGAGAATCAACCACTATACGTGCCACTTACCGTACTCAGAATCCTTCATTTCATCAACAGTTTTTTGTCTTTTTAGTTTACCTCGTAGCATTTCAGCAATTCAAATACAGAAAATGTTTTTTTTGAAAAAACAAGTGGTAGCAAATAAAAATTAATCAAAATACTCTCGTCGCGAGTAGGTTAATGTCGACAGAGTCTAATGGACGAGTAAAATTTTAGTACAATTTTGATCTTATAGTATACATACAGAAAGGCTTATGACGATTTTTAAATAAATTTGTTTCAATTCAAAAGCAAAAGTTTAGTTTTGGTAATCACTAAACACTAAGCATTCTATAAAACGCAAAATACCATTTTTATTTTTGGCATGAACTTAAATTTCTAAATAAAACTGAAATCCAAACTAGTAACTTTAATAGGAACAACAAATAAAATAAATTGGAAATGATACATATTCTCAACTTAGTGAAGCTTCAAATCTAATGAGTTTCGAAGTGGTTTATTACCGCCGGGACAAATCATCCTTAGAAAAATTTAATGGAAATTTTCCCCTTACTTAAACTTCTTTATGAAGCAAAATTTCAGTCATAATTAAACAAAAAGTATTTGTTTCTACTGGAGGAAGCGTAGCCTTGCATTTCCGTAATATTTGACAACGTGAAAAACAGCCTGACAGTGCCAGTGAAATATTTCATAATAACCAAGCAACTTTCAACAATAAAAGCAACTAGACTTTTTTCCAGTAATTGAACTTTTTAAAGAAGGTTTTTTTTCCTGAATTTAAGCCGTTAAAGTAAAGGGCAATTTTGCATTCAAAATTTACGGGAGAAGGTTGCTCCAGTAGTAAGTAGAATCTGACTGAAAAATCAACCGTCATCTTGTGACAACCTACCCAGTTGCTTCATTCGCAACTGGTAGACACTGCACTACATGTCTCCTCCTTTTTATTCTTAACTCCATTTTATCACCTAAGTCAGTGGCGTAGCCAAATGGCGAGGGCCCGTCTGAACTTCTCACCATTAAAACTTTAAAGATATTTTTGCTTGATTAGCAGATGAAAATTTCTTTTTTTTAGATAAGGCGAAGAAAACTTGATAATAATAATGATATTAAGTGCATCTGCCCAACACCCCTTTTGAGTACGCCACTGATCATAGCTACTGCATCAATGAAGGTGTTTCATGCTGTGCTGCAATTGCAACCTTGAAGAAATATAAGAGTGAATGATACCTATCATAGTATAGTCCGGGTAATTTAGTTTGTAAAGCATTGGTGAATTGTGCCACTGACCCGGGTTTGAAATCACCTTAACTGATTTGCCTTTACGTCGTACGGGTGAAAAGAGTTTGCTTGATCCAATAGTTAAAGCTTTTTGATACCACTAATGTTTTAAACTGCAAATGGCAGAAATTTCAGAAAAGAAATATTACTAACATTTTAGCTTTTAAAAAAGTGGTGTTTGTCTCATATATTTAATGTATTCTATGTAAATATGAGAATAAGTTAAGGGATTAAACATTTTTCAATTTGTTAGTACTACGTCTTGTTATAAATTGAAAAATTAATGCAGATTTTATTGTTGTGTAAACAAGTTGCAAGAATTCTTAATATTATTTTTAAAAGTAAATTTTGCAGCAGATTTCACTTTAAAAAGATTAAAAAGTGACCTCAGTAACTAAAAGCTAAAAGAAAAGGTACAAATAAAACGAAATTGACAGGTGAAAAAAAACGAATTGAAAGTACGAAAGGAATTTAAGATTGATAAAACAAAATTAAATAAAGAAATAAATTCAATTTGGTAAAAGTGTGACAGGTATCTGTTCTGCTTCTTCTTCATTCATGATATTTGATACTAGCCCTTACATGGAGCAGGTATAAATTCGTTATTTGAGTTTTTTTGATTATGATAGAAAAGTATAAATCCATCAATTTCTAGAAGAAAGTCGTTTATTCTTATGGTCTGGAAAGCCACAAAATCTGCAAAACTTCTCCTTCTAATAAAATACATGATGCTGGAAATAAAACAGATTTGAGGTGAATCATGCCAAATCTCATGTTGCATATTATATTCAGTTGTCTATTGTAGCTATTAAATTATAAATTTATTAAATGAAGCATTTTATGTAAGATATTGCTTGTAAAATAGCTTTTTGTTTATCATAGAAGGCGGTAGCCTTCAAGTGACGCAGCTTTAAACCTACCATCGTCATAAGGGTAGATGCGGAACTTCATATATACAGCTAACTCAACATCAAAGGAAATCGGAAAAGCCGCCTTCTAGTAACTCAGCAAATATTGGTCAGAATGGTCCAATTTTTTTAATATAGTCTTATATTCCCAGTCTAATCCTATCCTATAATTTTTACATTTCTACGTGCCGTATATTTTTAGATCTCGATAACCATTTTTAAACTGAAAACGATGGTGTTTGTTCCTGATAATGAGATCTAGAAAACGGGCTGGGAGATTTTATTAAAACTTATATATAATATGAATCTCTTTAAGATAGAGGGAATAAGACTTGCCTTGTTTCTAGGAAAACTCTTGTTTGTAATATATTGGTCTTGGAAAATTGGACTATATTAGCTCGCGGATTACATGTTATTCTATGGGTTAGCAGACGAAGACACTGCAAAAAGGCAAATGTAGAAATGGTCACAGTTAAAACACCCGCATCGAAGCAATAAATGTTTTTTAAACTACAAAAACATCTTATCATGTGCTTTAAAACATTCAATAAATATATACTAAATCAAATTTCTATTTATTTTGCCTTTATTTTTCGTAAGAAGAAAATATTACGTTTCTTACATTGGATATTTTTGCATTTTGTGGAAAAAATATTTTGAATCCTTTTTTAAAATAGGAAAATATTTTTTAATTATACATATTCAATATACTTTCGACTTATGATTTTTTTTTAAGTTTTCAAACAAAAATTATTTTAAATTATTTGTTGTTGGAAAGTCATGTATTCATACGCCTAGGGGCGCCACTTGTCTAGTTTTGTTTTGAATCCAAACCCGAACGCGGCAAGTTACACGGAGCATTTTTCATTCAGGTAGTAATATTCTTACATAATGTCCATTAAATTGATATAGAAAATGCACTAATTAAAAAATATAAACCAGACAAGATAGAATCATTAAGTAATTTTCAGGTTTTAATAATCCACATGTTGTTTCTTGTTACGCCAATTGAATCTCGCAATGTCAATATACAACGAATAAGCTCTGCAATAAAGTTAACCGGAGAATCTTGCAATGGATTATTAACCCGGGAGAACGCGCGCTATTCAAGGTATGAATGATTTTAACTTTGCCACCATTAAAATTCAATTATAACAGTCACTTTATTAAGAAGGAGACAATTCTTAGAAATTTTGCGATAAAATAAGATGAAGATTACTTTAAAAAAATTAGTGGTTACAATTGTAAAAACCATACGCACTCAGGGTCTTTTAGGCCCTGCGCGCGTCCTCGCGGGTTAATTAATACAGAATGTGTAACTTTGCAATAAAGTTATTTGCTTGTATTTTTGAAGACTTATGGATTACAGTGTGGAGGCAGGATATATTCAAAATTTTACGAGAATGCCAGTTAAAAATCTGGACTGCATTTTGTTTTGTTTTTTGTCAGTAATTTTGGGTGAAATGCAGTTTACTCTCCTTCGCCAAGGAACTTTTTATGTGTATTGTTTGATAAACAATTTTACCTCTTTATATTTTTTGTTTATTTTTTTAATTTTTTCGCTGCTTGAGCAAAGAATAGGTTTGCATTAATCATAATTAATAAACGGAAACTTACTGGCTTGCTTAAAGTATTGTTTTTAAATACAGGGTACAAAATACATGAATTTTCTTAAATCCCAGTTTATTTTATTAAAATTTGTCATTTCATGAAAATAAAATTATTGCATATCTTTTATCTTTAAGTTTAAGTGTTAAAACACTTTTCAATGTTTGCATTTTAACATGTTTTGCAGATAATACATTTTGTGAATTTCACAGAATTGACTGTATTATACTCTATTATAAGCATTCATTATGATTTCTAGTACATTATTACATTCAAATTACTCTTTTTAAAAATGTAAAGAAAAGATGAGCACATTATATTTGTGCAATGTCTGGTCCCAAGTTACACACACTTGATGGACTTTACAATTTCTATATATTGCTTGTTTTAAACTTAAGTGAAATGTTGGCTAAAACATTTTCAGTTTCATAAATTATTTCAATTTGAAATATTTTAGTAATCGCTACTACTGTTATTCCGTCGACCAACTTCGCCAAATTATACATAATCACATATTTTTTTATTTTAAATAATGAAAAAACAAATAATTAGTAAAATATTAATTAAAAGTCGAAATAAAAATCAATGACATTTTAAATATACAAATTGTATTTAATGTCATTGAATGTGACATTCACAATCATCCATTATTGGAATTTAATCTTATAGTTTGGCGATAATTTTTTGGTCGACGGGATAACCTAGTAGTACCTAGTAATCTATAAAGCTAACAAGTAACATTTATACAACATTTCATTAACTCGATTCCTCTTAAGTAAATTTGAATAAGCGACGGCAAAAATCCATTGCAAGATTCTCTGGTTAACTTTATTGCAGACTTTATTCATTGTATATTAAGACATTGCAAGATTGAATTGGCATAACAAGAAACATCCATGTGGATTATTAAAACCATGAAAATTACGTAATGATTCTATCATGTCTGTTCGATGGTTTTCAATTTGTGCATTTTCTTTATCAATTCTATTCTAAATAAATTCTACCTGAATGAAAAATGCTAATAACGCGTTCTGATTCAAAACAAAACTAGACAAGTGGCGCCTTCTTAATATGGAATATAATATAGAATGTATGAAAACTTATGAATTAGAGGGGGGAGGCAGGGTATATTCAAAATTTTATGAGAATGCCAGGTAAAAATCCTGTATTGTACTTTTTTTTGGTTTGTTGTCAAAAACTTTTTTCTCATGTCTATGAATAAATTACTCCTTGCACCAACATAAGATTTTGTTGTCAGTGGCACAGCCAAGGGGGTGTTTTTGTGAACTACATCCATGAATCGCTAAAAAAAAAAGCAAATTGCATAAAAAATGGGAATTACGTCCACAAACTGCTTAATGTGAATTACGTCCATGAATCACGTAAAAAAGCGAGAATTATATTCATAAATTGTATGAAAATGCAAATCGTGTTAGTAAAACATAAATTGTGTTCATAAATCGCTCAAAAAACACGAATTTTGGCAGCAAAAAGCTGAAACGGAAATTACCTATATAAAACTCATAAAAATAGCGACTTCCATTCATGAATTGCATAAAAAATGTGAATTACGTTCATGAATCACTCAAAAAACGCAAATTACATCCATGAATTGCATAAAAACGTGAATTACGTTCATAAATCATTCAAAAAATGCGAATCACTTCCATGAATTGTGCAAAAAAAACACGAATAACGTTCAGAAATTGCAAAAAATGCAAATTACGTCCAAGAATTGGTAAAAAAAAAGCGAATTACATTCATAAATCCTATAAAAACACAAATAATGTCAATAAATCGATCAAAAAACGCAAATTTCGTCGATAAAAAGCTCAAAAGATGCATATTATGCCTATGAATCACATACGTATAGCAAATTACGTCCATAAATCATGTAAAATGTAAAATACATTCATTAATCGCATAAAAATTGCGAATTATGTCCATGAATCGCTCAAAAAAAGCAAATTGCATAAAAAACATGAATTGGGTCCACAAATCGCTCAAAACGTGAATTACGTCCATGAATTGTTTAAAAAAGTGAGAATTATGTTCAGAAATTGTATGAAAAACACAAATTATGTCTATGAATCGTGTAGTAAATCGGGAATTATGTTCATAAATCGCTCAAAAAACACGAATTTTGGCAGCAGAAAGCTGAAACACAAATTATGTTCATAAATCACTCATAAATTGCGAATCACTTCCATGAATCATGCAAAAAAATACTAATAACATTCATAAATTGCAAAAAATGCGAATTAAGTCCAACAATTGGTAAAAAAAGCGAATTACCGTAATTTCGGGTGTATAAGCCGCGGATCAAACAATTCTTTTTCGACCCAGAATTATTTTAAAAATGAATGTTACTACTTAGATCGCCGTAAATATTTGTGTTCAATCACTAAATAAGATTTCTGGGTCCAAAAAGAATTGTTTGAGCCGCGGCTTATACACCCGAAATTACGGTATATTCATAAATCCTATAAAAACACAAATAACGTCAATAAATTGATCAAAAACACAAAGGGCATAGCCGGATAAGCATTGGAAACATGCCTTTCAATAAAATTTCTTGATTTTTTCCCCATGTGTGGCTGCTTATCTGACAATGTATTTCCCTTATTATCACCTTATAAATATCGATATTTTATGAGATAAAAATGTTTTTATGATTTTTTAAAAACCTCATTTTTTCCAAAACTACCGAACCGAATTATATGCTATTAATTGAGTTTATACAGATGTCAAAGATGAATATCTGGAAATTTTTGTATAAATTTCTGATCGTAAAAAGTGTGTGAAAAAGTGATTAAAAAATTTACAAAAATAAAAATTATATATTATAGTTGGCCGAAAATTACCATTTTCGTGTAAAAATTTCCTCATTTGTGCCCGCATATTATATAAAAATATCAAAAGTTTGCGTTGGGTACTTCATATAAATATTTACGAAAATATGTATACAAATTATTAAAATTCATTTAAAGGCGTTATTTGGGGCGGAGCTACTCATCTTCGATGTCTGAAGGATTTTGGGAATATAAACTTACAGAATTGCTGGTTTTTAAATTTTAATGAGCACATGCGCATCATTCTCAACGCTGGCAATACAGTTTCGATTTCAAAATTTGTTGTTGTCGTGGTATATAAAAACTGGAAAGAATATTTTTGGTATAGAAACAAAACTACATTCTTCAATATCAAAATGTAACGACAGTGATCAGAAACAATTTAATTAAAAACGTTTCTCACCAGTGTTTATAAACAGAAATTATAGTTAATAGTTTCAAGCTTCTTCATGAATGAAATGCTCTGTTTTGCATCGTGTAGACGCGCATGCGTATGTTATTGCTAAACTCTGCGACCGGAAACAAATTCGTTTTAGTGAATGATTTTTATTTCTTACTATGTCATGTAAGAATGATAATACGAAATAATGATTGTTGTGGAAGTTTCTTGGGGGAAAGAAGGGGTTACAGAAAAAAAACTATTTATTTTTATGAATAAAATAATGTAATACATTATCAAGTGTCAGCTTTTTTTCCCCATAAAAAGTAACTGTTCTTTAACCTCTTCAGTCCCTGAGTACCCAAATGGGTACATCAGTTTTGTCCCATTTTGTTAATGATACTCAAATATAAGTGAAATTTCGATATAAGTATTATATGTTTCTAATTCTAAGATTCGAGCTAATGAAAATAAAACAAAAATCTCGCTCAGAAGTCAAACGAGAGAAGAAATAATTCAGTAATAATTAAAAATACTGTAATAATCGCTGTAAAAATCGCTGTAAAAATCGCTGTAAAAATACTGTAATAATTGCCAGTAGCGAAGAGGTTAAAGTGTGGCCTAAATCTCTGAACACGACTATGTATTTGCATATAAAATTTCACAAAAAATTAGCTATGTCTTTACAATATTTTAATCTCCTGGTAAATTTTCCATTGTTTTTTTAAACTAATATTTATTTATTAAAAAATTACTTAATTAAATATTAAACAGTTCAAAATTACAGAAATATATTTTTCAGCACAAAATATCATCCAATGTTATCACCTTTCTTTTTTTTCTTTTAACTCAAATTATGTATATTTCGCTAATATTTATCTTCAAACTAAACAGCCTCAGTAATCTACCATAAGGATAAACAGAAAAATTCTAGTAGTATAAATCTTAAATAAAAAACTGTCTATTACTACACATTCCAGGTAATATGTCAGAATTTTATAAACTGATTAAATTTTAAATCTAGCTATGAATCATTCATATTAACGCAGTAAAAAGAATAACTACTTATTCTTATTATACTTCTTTAAAAGTGGTGAAAATGTTTAAATAAAAATCATTATATAACAGTCGTTACATTTCGATACCAAAGAATGTTGTTGTTTTCTAGGCAAAACTTTTTTTTCTCTATTGTTTCCAAAGGAAAACACCAGTTTTCAATATCGAAATAGTATCGATAGTATTGAAAATTATGGTTTTTATGCTTAATGAAATCTATAATTTATTAGTTGACTCATTCTCTGATGACATTGTACCAAAAAGTCTTCGGATGTCGAAGTTAAATAGCTCCGCCCCAAATAACGCCTTTAAATGAATTTTAATTTTTTTATACATATTTTCGTAAATATTTATATGAAGTACCCAACGCAAACTTTTGAAATTTTTATATAATATGCGGGCACAAATGAGGAATTTTTTACAAGAAAATGGTAATTTTCGGACAACTATAAGATATAATTTTTATTTTTGTAAATTTTTTAATCACTTTTTCACACACTTTTTACGACCAGAAAATTATACAAAAATTTCCAGATATTCATCTTTGATATCTGTATAAACTCAATTAATAGCATATAATTCGTTTAGGTAGTTTTTGAGAAAATGAGGTTTTTAAAAAATCGAAAAAACATTTTTATCTCATAAAATATCAATATTTATAAGGTGATAATAAGGGAAATACATTGTCAGATAAGCAGCCACACATGGAGAAAAAATCAAGAAATTTGATTGAAAGGCATGTTACCAATGCTTATCCGTCTATGCCCTTTCGTCGACAGAAAGCTCAAAAAATGCAAATTATGTCTACGAATTGCATAAATATAGCAAATTACATCCATGAATCATGTAAAATGTAAATTACATTCATTAATCGCATAAAAATCGCGAATTATGCCCATGAATAGTTTAAAAAACGTGAATTGGGTCCACAAATCATCAAAACGTGAATTACGTCCATGAATTGTTTAAAAAAGTGAGAATTACGTTCAGAAATTGTATGAGAAACACAAATTATGTCTATGAATTGTGTAGTAAAACGGGAATTATGTTCATAAATCGCTCAAAAAACACGAATTTTGGCAGCAGAAAGCTGAAACGCAAATTACGTCTATAAATCGCATAAAAATAGCGAATAGTGTTTTGCATTCATGAATTGCATAAAAAACGCAAATTACATTCATGAATCCCTCAAAAAACACAAATTACGTCCATGAAACGCATAAAAACATGAATTATGTTCATAAATCACTCAAAAAATGCGAATCACTTCCATGAATCGTGCAAAAAAACACTAATAACGTTCATAAATTACAAAAAATGCAATTTACGTCCAAGAATTGGTAAAAAAAGCAAATTACATTCATAAATCCTATAAAAACATAAATAACGTCAATAAATCGATTAAAAAAACACAAATTTCGTCAACAGAAAGCTGAAAAAACGCAAATTATGTCTATGAATTGCATAAAAATAGCAAATTACGTCCATATATCATGTAAAATGTAAATTACATTCATTAATCGCATAAAAATTGCGAATTATGTCCATAAATTGCTCAAAAATGCAAATTAAATTCATAAATCGCATAAAAAACATGAATGATGACCATGAATTGCGCAAAAAATACGAATTACACCCAACATTAAATTAATTTGCAGAAAGTTTTTGGTTTTATACAAGTCTGCCAACAAGAACCTACAAGTTATCCTGAAACCCATTCTAAACCAACAAAAATTTAACGGAAAGATAAATTTGTCCAAGAAAGACAAAATAATTTCCATTGACATACATTGACCAGAATCGAAAAATTCCTATTGAAATCTATCCTATACAATCCAAAACCAGAAAGAAAAAAATCCCTCCAAGAGTAACTCAATCTATCTGCTGCAAAATAAAATACATTGAAATGCAACTGAACAAGAACCTGAAAATTACATTTGAAGTCAAACCGAAAGCAGATTCAACCCCCCCCCCTCCCCAAAAAAAAAATTATCCAACCATATCTCGATTTGGGAAAGAAAACTTAATTTCCATAGATATGCGTGATCAGAAATCTGGAAATTCCAATTAGTCTATCTTAAACCTAATCTGAACCTGAAAAAGGAAATTCCATAGAACCGGAGCCCAGTATCTATACAGGACAAAATATTTTCCATTAAAGCGCAACCTGACCAGAACTTGAAAATTCCATTTGAATTGAACCTGATTGAAACCTGAAAAAAATTTCCATCGAACCTTAACCTAATCCGGAAAAGAGAAAATTATTTCTGCCGATACACACTGACAAGAGTCTGAAAGTTAACATGAAACCTAATCCAAACCCGAAAAGGAAAAAACAACGGAAACACAAGTCTGTCCAAGAAAGACCAAATAATTTCTGTCCACATACACTGACAAGAATTTCAATTGAAATCTATCCTAAACCCAGTTCAAACACTACCCCCCCCCCCCCAAAAAAAAAAAAAAAAAAAAAAAAAAAATCCAATTGTAACCCAATTTATCTGCGACAAAATAATATACTTGAAATGCAACTCAACAAGAACCTGAAAATTCCATTTGAAGTCAATCCGAAACCAGATTCAATCCCCCCCCCCCAAAAAAAATAAAAAAATATTTAATCAAATCGAGATTTTAGAAAAAAATGAACAATTTATGTCGATATGTATTGACCAGATCATGGAAATTCCAATAGAAGTCTATCTCAAACCCGATCAGAATAACCTGAAACCCAATCTAATCCCCCCCCCCCCAAAAAAAAAGTAAAATAAAAAAATTAGGAAATAAAAATCTGTTCAAGAAAGACAAAGTAATTTTTGTCCCCATCCACTGACCAGAGTTGAAAACTAGTACTTGAAATGCAACTCGGCAAGAACCTGAAAATTCCAATTCAAGTCAAACTGAATCGAGATTCAAACCCGAAAAAAAACAAAAACAATTATCTAACCAAATCAAGATTTTTAGAAAAAAAAAATATGTAAATACGTACAGACTAGAGCATGGAAATTTTAATAAAATCTTAAACCCGATACAAACTCCTCCACCTCCCTTACATAACTAACAAGAAGCCTTGATGACCCCACAAAACATAACTAACAAGAACGAAGAGTCATGCATACTGCATCGATTATGATGCATTTTCTGACTCATTCTGAATATTATAAACTTATTGTCATTCATGTACAATAATTTTACCATTCTGTGCAAAAAAACAAAGCATAATTAACGAGAGTAAAAAATTTTCCTTTAACATGTTTATATACAGTAGACTCCCTCAAATCCGCACAGCTTGGGACCAGAGGTTGTGCGGATTTTAGAATTTTGCAGATTTCTGGTCATTGCTTTGTTTACGTTTTTTAAACAGTAATTTGAGTGCAATTAATAGTGCATTCAGGACTATAATGAATACTTACAATATAATAAAATGATAAAATAAGTTATAAATTAAAATAATAAATATTTAGATAATTTTCAAAATGATTAGAATATTAAAAGCAAAGATCAAGTTAATGATCAATAGTGTATGATTAAATATTCATTATAAAAATTAAATATATTTTTCCAAAATTATTCAACAAAACTTGCCTCATAAAAGTACATTACTAATTCACATCAAAATCATAAAATAAGGATTTTTTTTTTTTTTTTTTATAGTTTAGCCAGGCTTAGTAACCAAAAAATCTTGATTAATGCATAAATATATTTGGTAAGAATACATATTTTTGCGTCATTGTATCTATTTGCATCTATTTAACTTACTTTGGATACAATGACGCAAAAAATATTTATTCAAATGTTATTTTTGATTTTGGATAGCGTAGCCCAAAAGATAAATCTATTTATTCAAATAAATACCGTAATTTCGGGTGTATAAGCCGCGGATCAAACAATTCTTTTTCGACCCAGAATTATTTTAAAAATGAATGTTACTACTTAGATCGCCGTAAATATTTGTGTTCAATCACTAAATAAGATTTCTGGGTCCAAAAAGAATTGTTTGAGCCGCGGCTTATACACCCGAAATTACGGTACATTTCAGTGCATTATATATATTCAGTGAAAGTGATGTATTTAACAGTGTATTGGAAAATGAAAAGTATTGTTTAGATATGAAAATGTATTTAGACAATAAATAAATAAATGGAATTTTAAAACATTGTTTAAAGCCTCGTCAAGGCGTCACTTAAATTTTGATATCATATCTTTTAAGATTCATATTTTGAATTTATGAAAAATGTAATTGATAAAATCTTAACGAATAAATTTTAATATATGTATATATTAATTAATAGCATAGCGTCACATAAATTTTGATATCATTAGTTTTAAGTCCCAAATTTAAAATTCTTAGATATATAAGATAAAGTGCTGCGTCACAAGCTTTTAACCCGTTCAGGGTTTTTTGTACTGATATTAATATCGCTAAAGAATGAGAAAGATAACTCAATCAAATCAAAGATCGTGTCTCGGACAAATTTCACGCCTTCTTTTTGAATCTCACATATTAATTCACACGAGTGTTTTTAAGAGAATTGGAGAAATTTACACGCTCCACATTTCCGCCGGAATATGATTTTGTCTTTTTTTAATATGATGCACCATACGTAGAAAGTTGAAATTCATAGTGAATATGCTTCATGTCTCATAGTATTTTATGAAAAAAAAATAAGGTGGTCACTTAGAAATTTCAGTTTATTTTTAATTAAAATGTTCATTTAAGAACAGGAAAAATGTTAGAAAACATGTTCTTTTGTTTTTAAAAATCTGAAAAAAATGTCAAACATTCGGATGGTGGTTTTTTACATCCCTTTTTTTTCGTTGAAGTTTGCTGAGTAGTTTCGCCGCAATGCGCACTTTTCCAAAACAGGCATTTAGGGTTATTACCCACCCCCATAGCCTTGAGATACAAACTTAAAACTGGGGAGAAATAAATTTCTTTTTATGGACTATTGATCCATGTAGGACTCGATGAGGTTGACTCAAAGGCATATTTTACTATGAAACCCGATTATACCCTTTCTTAAATTTACATACTAATGTAAAATATCTTTCTCACCAGTTAACGTTTAAAACACTGCCTAAATATGAGCTACTCCTGCGCTTTACCGATGTTTTCTAAGTTAGAGATATCTCCTCAAGAACGACGTCCCTTGCATGCAAGGGGTTAGTTTTCCTTTGTTATTTGTGAGCTATGTCCTCTAGTGATGTATGCCACCGAACAAAATAAAAATATTATTCAATATTATTCTGTTGAGGATATACGTTACAGGACTGCCGCAGGCGGCTATGGTGTCAAGAAGCATTATCAGATGGATCAAGCAAACTTTTCTTGCCCATAAGACGTACGGATAAATCAATGAAGTATTTAAAGATTTCAGAATTAATACGTAAAAGCAGGTTTTCAAAAATGCGAGCTTGCAGTCTCACACTATTAAATTTTATACGTTAATTGTCGTCAAATATTTCATCAAAATTTTTGTATGAATGTTAATAAAATTTAAGAGAAAAAAGTGATACAATTTAGTGTTGAGCAGTCGCTCTCTGTTGCCTACATTTTTAGACTCCCTACATGGAAGTGTTAAATTTTGTTATTCAATTTAGCAAAGTACCGAAAAGAAAAATGGATAAATCACTGACTTGAAATGTAGTATAGTTCGGTTTATAAGATTGTTAATTCTTTCATTGGCAAAGTACTTCTATTCCAAAATGCTGAAATAAGGGAATTACACCAGAAAAAACAAAGTAATTTACTTTAAAATAAACAAAAGCTTTTGTTCACGGACTAAAAGGAAATTTTTCATTACAATATTATGGCAGCAACGTTCCATTTAGGGATTTAGATTAGGAGGTTCAAAAATTAACCCCCACCCATGTAGGGGTTAATATTGGAACGGTCGTCTCTATTTGACCATATGGACAAACGTCGGTTCGAACCAGAAATTTCATTATAAAATAAATTTAAAAGAAACGAAAAAGATAAACTTTAAAAATGAAAGTTAAATTGATTTAAATAAAAATTATAGCGAGAACTATTTTTATAAAATTTAAGTAAAATTTCCGACTTTTCTAGCTTTATGATTATAAACAGGAACTTGAAATTTTAGTGAAAACAATTTGGAAAATGTTAGTATTTAAAATCTTTTTCGAATTAAATAAGAAATTTGCATTATATTTTATTTTGAAAAAAGTTTTATATTTACAAGTACGGGACACTATAGTATTCTGTTTTTTTTTTTTTTTTTTTCAATACGAATAATTCGTAAGAATAATCCATGATAGCATTCTACAACAATGTAAGAGAAATAATCTTCGGGGTAGGTTTCTGCATAATTATCGAGAAAAATCTAAACAGATTTTGTATGGAATTCTATTTTAAATATGAATCATTTAAGTGTCATTCAAATGCGCTAATAAACAAATAATTAAGGATAATAAGGACATTAACAGAAGTCATCACATAATTGATGTTATATATATTTTTATATGTGCAGACTTTTCAACTTCTACGCGTTTTTCCTACCACTAAATTTGAATAATAATACAGAAAATTGCGATAAATTAAGATATCAATTATCTTTTCAAAATAGTCAAATGAAAATAAGTAAAACTAAACTACCATATTAAATTGTTGCAAGCACTGATATTTTATTTGCCACTATTTAACCACTTAAAAAGAAGTGGTTTATTTTATATGAGAAAATTTTAATCCCTGAATGTTCGTACGTTAAATTTTAATTGGATTTGTTTTGATGAAAGTATTGTGAGAAAACTTTTTTCTTACTTTTAAATAATTTTATTTTGTAAACGCTGACGTTACCCAACCGTTTCACAATATTACTGACACACATTCGTTGCCTCTGAAGGTTTAACCCCTTGAGGGGCAAAGCACTTATGTTCCTAAAATGTTCAAATGATTAATTGACACCGGGATTCACAAACGAATTTATATGATAGAAAGTAAAAACTGTTTTTCGCATACAATCTAAAGAGCAAATCTTAATACTAAAATTCGGGTGCCAATGTGGCATAAGGGAATTAAAATTAACTGGTATATATAATATACCGGTGCCCTTCAAGGGGTTAAAGATATATACATGGTGATCCTAAATTCACGGTACAAATTTTAAGGGTTGGCACAGGACACTACATTATTTACTTCGTGTGATTACAAAAAGCCAGTTTGTGCTTTTTTGCGTTTCAAAATTTCTCTTTCATACCCGAAAATTCTCATTCTATCTTTTTTCTTTATTTAACCGTTTGAAAGGCAAACAATTGTGTATCTGTAATGTTGAATTCACACTGGAATAATTGAAAAAGATTAGTTTAAAACTTAGAAAAATGATTTTGCGACATTTCCTTTTCAAAATTAAAAATATAAAATTTAGTTAAGTTTTTCTAGTGCAAATCTTGATTGATATAACAAAGTGATATAACAAATTACACTATTCCTCAAAGAGCTTCATTGAAAATTCTCGGTATGATATAAAGGTATTTGAAAAGAGAAAAAAGCGCAAATTCGTGTATTTTCAGTGTTTGACATATTTGCCAGTTTTGTGTTTTTTTTTTTTTATTAAGAAAATCTTATTATCGTTATTATAATTATGTAAAGTAATATATATAATAATAATATAAAATATATATTACAATATATTATAATAGAAATTATATAGAAATATAATAGATATATTAATTCATATAATTATTATTATCACACTATTTTACTCCAACTTTTAAAGCTTGCACCATTATTTTAGAGTCAAACTATAAATATTTATGTTTTTTTCTAACTATAATTCCTGTGATTATAAACGGATTTTTATTCAAATGTTTCAGTAATCCAACATGCAGAAGATTGCCATTATTTTTAAAAAATTAAAATTTGGGAGTCTCACAGCAAGGTTGTGTTTGTAATAATAACAATAAACTATTTAACCCTTTAACTTTTTTTTGTTTCGCCAGAAAACCACAAAATTTTATTTCCGACATGCAACAGTTTCCTCAGAATTTTAGTTTTAAAAAATCCATCTTATTAGGAATGTTAAAAATAACTTTTTAATATTAACAAATATATTTGTTCGCAGTCACCGGTGTCAATCATTTATTTCAACATCTTGGCAATAAAAATGCATTTTCCGTTAAAGGGTTAATGCAAGACAACATTCTCAGGGCTCCCAAATGGTCCGCCAACTGAACATCAGAATTTTCTTAGAGAGATTTTCCTTTTAGATTTTTCTTGCAAATTGCCAAGAAAACACCTTTGGAAGTTAATTGTAGGGCAGATTCTGTAGAAACATATCATGAAATTTTCTGCTAAAAAATACTGATGTTCAGTTCGTGGACCATTTGGGAGCCCTGCATTCTAATATATTTGATCTATGTACCGGGTGTCCAGTAAATGACTGACCCATTTTGAATGTTAATAACAAAAAAACTGTTTGAGATAAAAATGCGCGGCTTGCTGTATTGTTATTAGAATATAAATAAATTTTAAAATATGCACTTTGTTAATGTAATATAATAATATTTAAAATAATATCTCAGTCTCAAGACTGAGGAGGTGAAGTATAATACATATGGTTCAATCATAAATATTATTTTAAATCACTTTCCAACCAACGTACCCTATTTCTGAAGCTGATTCGAGAGTCGATTCAACATATAGATTCAGATTCAGCCGAAAATCTCATATTTATGAAAATTAGAGTCATGTCTCTATTCAAACAGCCTGTTACCGCCAGCGCGATATTTTTTTCCGAAATTTGAATTACATTAACAAAGTACATGTTTAAAAATTTATTGATTTTCTAATAACTATACTGCCAACCGCGTTTTATTATCTCAAACCGTTTATTTGTTATTTAAGTTCCAAATGGGTCAGTTATTTACTGGACACCCGGTATATTCATTAATAAATGTTGATTTAAATCGCGTGGCTAAAAATAAAGATCCTCAATAAATATATTTCCAGTTTTAAAATTATTAGTTATCAGTATTTTAACAGATTAACGACTTATTTTATTTTTCCATCGTTTAAACAGATATTTTAGTTGCAAATATTCGTGACTTTTATAGATAAAAGTGTAATAAACGCAAGGAATGTAATGATTAACGGGAATGTGGCACAGTTTGAAAATCATTTGCTTGTGACAGCAATTGCCAAGCAAAATAAATACGAAACCGTTACATATGTAAATCCTTTATCAATTGAATGTTCTTGAAATCCTGCAACATTTTGTGGTATTGATTTACTGAAAACGTATAAATATCTTTATAAAAATACATTAAAATGAAGTACTGGATACTTTTGTTTAAACATTTATTTCATTATACATTTATACTACCATATTTAATCATTGACAGCTAATTTAACAAATAAAACGTGATAATTAATTATTTATGAGTGTTTGTAAAATAAAATATCATCTATTAACTGATAATTTCAAATTAACAAAAATAAACGAAAATTATTTTTCATATTCTTAAGTCATTAACAAATTAGAGAACTTTGAGTTACCACTATTTTTATAGAAAATCCTTGATATATATTTTTGAACATTTAACACTGGAACCGCGATGACGGGTCATTTTGACCCGTACCAAATGAATACATGCTGATACAAATCCGAAATTACTTTATAAATATAGTAAGTATGTTTTCCACAAACATAATTAAAGTAATTAAGTTGCATAGTCTTAATGATGTGAAATATTTTTTTTAAATCTACAGTAAAATTTACCGCGATTCTAGAGTTAAATTTCGAGATAAAAATTTACTTACCCTTCAAAATTACGATATACAATTTTTTTCAGAATTTACACGTACGTTTTAACTAGAAAAATCAATTACAAAATGTAGACTGCCTGATTGTAGTTTAACACATTCGCTGCCGATCACGCGCTAGTGCGTGATTAGGGGTGATGTCCAATAGCTAGTCACGCGCTGGCGCGGGCAAATCTTTCACTGATTCTTTGCAGACCTGCCAAGTCTCCGGCTTTTTTGGATACCAGTATTATTATACAGAAAGTTATGTTTTAAGTAATTTGACCATTTGGACGATTTAAAACAACATGAGTTTCTCTAAAATAATACTGGTGTGCAAAAAGCCGGAGACTTGGCAACTCTGTTCTTTGTTATAAAAAGTAAATCGGCTTCTTTCAAAAACCCACTTCTACAGTGCGGTATTAACTATCATCACATCTTTACGTAAGTGGCAGCGAACGTGTTAATCCGCTATTCTTTCTTTCTAATAAATATCTTTCTGAAAATTTCAGTTAAATTTATTAGGAAATTAATTTGCCGAATTTTCTTAGAACGTATGAAGTGCATTTGAAGACTATCTCTCTTATGTGTCAGAGTTTTTTATAAGTTGAACGTTAATAAAATCACGCGCTGTTAAAACAATGAAACACTTTGCCCCCTCGTGTCAAGCGAGGAGATAATGGTACTTTTGCAACACATTTATTAAAATTTATGAACATGAATAATGAAGAAGTTGTTTCATTATTTTACTTGTCCATTCATAATAAATTATTTAATCAATGAATTTTCATCTTCACTACTTTTATTGTAAGGGAAGAATATCCTTTAATATTTAAATTTATTTGCATATGACTAAATTACTTACATAGAAAGTTAATAAAGACTGAAATTTAACTTAGTAAATTAAATTATTTTAGTTCATTCTCTGATTTATTTAAAAACCCTTTTTTATCGTTTATATTTTTAAATCAACATTTTTTTTTCTTTTTTAAACTTTTTTCGGCCCTTTGATTTAAATTCTGCCCATTATTGTCAATCCTCAATTTCCACAGTTATTACAGGATTCTGGAGTTTCTTTTACGATCTATTTATTACGATCGTTATTTATTACGATGATTTCTTTTACAATTATTATTATATACCGTAAAAATACTTTTGATTTTATTTTGCAATAAACTCGTTCAAAAATACCTGGGTCATTCAAGAACAAGCTATTTGGACAGTAAAATATAGTTATTCGAACTACAGTTACATTCGTTCGTTATGGATTAACACTTTCTTGCGCAGTGTTGCCGGGCTGGCAACACCTAATTCTAATTCCAAACTTGCAAACGGCACCAGTAATATTTTAATATAACTTTGCTTTTACAATGAAAGCTTAAATTAAGGCTTTCGTAATATTTAGATAAGTCCTTTATAAATTCCGGTGTCAATCGACAATTTCTCATTTTACTAATAGACTTTGCTTGCGCCGGAAAGGGTTAAATGTCGTGGTACAAATGTACGGATTATTCACATTACTATAATATTTTCAGATATTACACGTGCGATTAAACTGAAAACATTAATTATAAAATATAGACTGTCTAATTGTAGTTTATTACACTATTCTATTTTTCTAATAACCAATTTCTCAAAATTTGCGTTAAATTTATAACGAAATTAATTTGACGGATTTTCTTAGAACGTGTGAACTGCATTTTAGGCCTATCTATCTTATATATCAGAGTTTTTTATAAGTTGAACGTTAATTAAATCACGCTTTGTTAGAAACAATGAAACACTTTTTCCCCTCGTGTCAAACAAGGAGATAATAGTACTTTTACAACACATTTAGGAAAATTTATAAATAAGAATAATGAGAAAGTTGTTTCATTATTTTACTTGTCCATTCATAATAAATAATTTGATCAATGAATTTCATTTTTCATTTTTTTAACTTAAGTTTTACTTTAATATGTAAATTTATTTTGATGCATGTGACAAAATTACTTATACTATAGGAAGTTAATAAGGACTTAAATTTAACTTAATAAATTAAATTAGTTTCAATTTATTTACTGTTTTATTTTAAAAACCTATTTCATTGTTTTATATATGTTTATGTTCATTTCTTGAATATTTTTAAATCTTTTTTCAGGCATGATGGGTTAAATTCTGTCCAATAATATCAGTCTTAGCTTTACTCTGTGATTCCACTATTATAGATTTCTTTCATGATTTAGTATCTACTTGAAGAAACACGTTTGTATTTTTTATTTAAAAAAAATCATTTGAAACATTTGGTGTCATTCAGCAATTTCTACATTTTAGCAACACAAATACTTTATGTCTAAATAAATCAAATTACATCCACCAGGCACAAGGTTTCCGAATTTCGACTACGTCCGAATTTTACTATAATCTCTGCAAAAAGGTTTTTCTCTGAATTCGTAAAAGTATTACGATTCATTAAAATGATTTTTTCAAGATTATTTTGGTACGTAAAACCGGCAATCTCATCCCTGACCGTATCTTAGAAAAATAAAAGATTCATGTATAATATACATGCTAAGGGCTTTATTTCCAAACCCAAATCAAAGCAGATACACCCATACAACTTGCCTGAAAATCAGATAACAACCTTGAAAATTTAAATTGATATTGTTCAGTGAATTTCGGTTTATTTAATAACGCCATGTCTGCCATTAATGAAAGTAATTTTTTAATCCCTATTTTAAAATTTCTGTTGTAAATAAGGAATATTTAAAAAAAAAGGAATATTTAAAAATATATATTTTACTTAATCTTTTCAGGGCAAAGTACTTCTCCAAATAAAATTGTAAAATGATTGACTGACATCCGATTTTACATCCAAATTTATTTGAAAACAAGTAAAAGCTTTATTTTGCGTAGTTAATTAAAGGAAAATTTTGATTCCATTAATCTGGTGTCAATGTGGCATTTAGGAATTAAAATTAAGTGGTCTAAAAATGAAGCACAGCTCTAGAAGGGGTTATTTGGAAATTCCGGTGGTAGCAAAAACGATACCATTGGTATTGTATAATTAACCCCTACGACACGAGCGTCTTTTGCAAAAATTTTAATTTTTTGTCACCTGTTTTTAAATACAGAATTTTTTCTTTAATTGAATCGAGAAAATGCGCAGATTGTAAAGGGTAAATTTTACAATAAAGTTTTACTCGTGAGAATAATCTAGTATTCTGAGCACGTTATGCAGCACCTATAATAGTCACTCATTCCCAAGTTTTTGCTTCGAAAAAAAAAAAAAAAAAAAAAAAAAAAAAAAAAAACACTCTCTGCGCATTTTGTTTTACTTTGAAATCATATCACCGTAATTTCGGGTGTATAAGCCGCGGATCAAACAATTCTTTTTCGACCCATAATTTTTTAAGAAACAAACGTTACTACTTAGATCGACGTAAATATTTGTCTTCAATCACTAAATAAGATTTCTGGGTCCAAAAAGACTTGTTTGATCCGCGGCTTATACACTCGAAATTACGGTATTTTTAACATATTTATCACATTTTACACATTCTTTTTACAGATTGTAACATATTAAAATACGTTATTGTTTAGGATACTAAAATATAACTAAAATATGTAATATTTATATAATATTTAATGTAAAGTCTAACTTATAATTAACTCATTAAAGTCGATTGCAAGAAAACTTGCCATGTAAAGCAAACAAAATTTTTAAATTTCTGTACCGGTATTTCAGTTTAGAAATTTTCATAGTACCTAATCTCATATTTTGAGTGATTGAATAATTCAAAACTACAATGTGAAAAAAATTGGTATCGAAGAATTTTGAAAACTGTAAAAGAGACTCATCCTTAATGCAGGGGTGCAAAAATCTAGGCGCCAGAGGGTAGTCTCTCACCACTAAAATTTTAAAGTTTTTTTCGCTCAAAATTTAATAGCATTCTAGCAGGAATTTTACACGAAATATTAGACGAAGAAAAACGAAACAAATTTTGTGGTGAGAAAATGCCTGCTGGCGCCTAGATTTTTGCACCCCTGCCTTAATGGGTTAAGAAGTCTCAGGACTATTTACAATGGCGCTGTGATTTTTTGCCGCTACCATTGTTATAAAAAATAATCGTTTTTATGTATTCCATTTGAAAATATTGAAGAAATCTAGAGCAATGTGTATCCTTCTTGAAAAAGAAATGGAAATCAACCATTTCTCAATTTTATCATTAAAAATCACAGAAATCTAGCATTTAGAGTTTTGTGGGGAAATATTTGTCGTTAAATATATTTATTCAAAAAATGAGTGCACCAAACATTGTATAATATTTTTTTTTGTTCGTACGATTAAAATAACTGTCATAAAGTTTTACAAAATCTAAAAAACCTAATAGAAATATTAAGCAAACTGTGTTTTATACAATTTGTTGAAATATGTATCAAAGACATTTTAAATCCAGATTGTATCATTGCCATCATTTAAAAAATATATAAAGGATTACCTAATTTACTAAGAGTTTAAAGAAGACTAAAATATGGTAAATTATATCATTTCTAAGAAGAAGTATCAATGAAGCAACCTAAATAATAAAAGAATAGCCCAATGGCAACTCAGTGTGGATAATCGATTCTTATTAGAGTTGAACAATAGTTATTACGAGCCCATTTGGACGTGAGTTGTATTGTTGGATCTCGTAGTGGGCTGCAAAAACTCAACAAAGCTATCTATTTGTTGAAATTAACCCTCTAATACCAATGGTAACATTTTTGCAAACATCAGAATTCCCAATTAACCATTTCAAAGGCTTTGGTTCATTCTAGAATCACCTAATTTTAATTTTTAAATGCTATGTTGACACCTGATTTATGGAATCAAAATTTTTCTTTAATTAACCACGCAAAGTAAAGCTTTTACTGATTTTCAAATAAATTTGGATTTAAATTCTGATATAAGTCAATCATTTTACAATATTACGAAGAGAAGTATTGCAGTATCAGCAAATTATTGGGTTGTTCGGAAAGTCCTTTCCGTTTGGGAAAATCGATTTGTACCGGAAAATTCTGTTATTTAATTTTTAGATATCATTTCCGATATCTAATACATAGATATTAATGGATAAAATTTTCCGGTACGAATTGATTTTAGCAAACGGAAAGGTCTTTCCGAACAACATAATATAATAAATAAATCAATTACGTAACATAAATTTTTACATATCCAGAAAACAGATGTTTTGTGATGGACAGTTCCTTTTCGCTTTCAACTCCCAACGACGAGATCTTTCCCACGAGACCGCTCTCGTCAAAATCGGCGCGTTACAATTCTCTCACTTCCCTACTCAGAGCTACGACTAGTATAGTATATAGAATAATAAACTTATCATATATGAGATGTCTTGCAATTGAACAAAGCGAAGATTAGTTTCCCAATGAAAATATAAATGAGAAAATATTTTAGTCAAAAAATTTGGACACCAATGATTTATAGTGTATGTTGTAATCTTAAGAAAAGTAAAGATATAATATATATGTATTTAATTTGTTTTATAGCAGCCAATGATTTTGCATTTAGAAAAAAAAATATTTCCGTTTTGCAATATTCGCCACTTTTAATCACAACAATCTATGAAAAACTAAAGCAAATAATTTCTCTTGGAAATAGTGTTATTCCAAGTCCCACTAAAACACACGCACTGTTGAGGTTACACATTATGATTTTAATAAAGAGCTCTGTATGTCTTTGACTTCTTCAAACATAGCTGGTAACTATTATGCACATTTTTGTGTTACAACTAACATTTAAAAGAAAATTTTAACCTTTAAAATCGCAGCTTTCGACATTGGCAAAAATGTATGTTGTTTTTTTGGTAAATAACTAAAATATTTGGTTGAAATGTATTTTAATCTAAAATACGGAATGTTCACAGAAATTAATGTTTTTTTTTCTGTTTTTAACGTTAAGTCTAATTCATATTTGTCGAGTTATTTCATTGTTTTGATTTTATTTCGGATATTTTGTATACAAGGTGTACAGAGCCCTTTGAATTTCCATGAAATCTTTAACGTCTGTTTAATTTAAGAAATTTTGTGTTTAGTATTTAAATTCCAGATCTCGTAGCTACAAGCACTTTTAATAGAAATTTAAATAGTTTTCTGCGACTAAATAAGGTGAAAGGTTCTATTAATATATTGTGGTCAAAATGTACGAATATTACAGAATCGAATTTCAACAATAAGCATGTACACTAGAGATACGGTTGACACAGGCGATTTTTTTATATTCTACTTCACACCACATTATCAAAACAAAAACTATTGGTATATAAACAGTTTGACAATACTTGTAAGAAAAATACATACAACGATTAAGGAAGAGGAACTGACATATCATCAAAATAGTCTAGGTTGCCAGTTTGGCCTGTACTTTCAATTTAAAAGCTCGAAATCACAACAGAAATCCTGAAAGAAAAATTTTTACTTTGGGTAATCAGGAAACGTCTGGCAATAACACTAGAACGCCCGGAAATTCTACTCAAGATTGAAAATAATATTTCTCACCAGAATTTTTATTCAAAATTATTTAATTGATTTATTTAACGTAAAGGGTATAGCGAGATAAGAATGGCGAAATGGCCCCCATGGTCAATGACTGAATTATTATTTGTACTAGTATCAGCACTCTAAAAGAGTACGAAATGCAAGGTCATTGACCCCCCATCTTGACCTGTCTTTAAGATATTCGATAAAGTTCGTGCGCGCGCCGTTATTTTTTAAATGTATTTTTCTGAAAAACTATAAAAGCTAGAGAGATGGGACCAATTGCGTATATTGAGAGATACTTTGAAAAATATTTCATATTTTTTTCAGAGTTTTCGTGAAATGACAACTGTGCAGAATATTGAAACAAAGTATAAATCTTTTATTTTACTACTGTTCTGTTACGTCTACCGCGCCGAAAAAAATACATAATATTCTTTAATTTATATACTTATAGCACACAAAAAATTATCAAAATCAAAGAGGCGCTTTTTGAGTAATATCTAAGAAGAAAATAGAAAAGGTTAAAATAAAAATTCTAAATAGAAAAGGAAGAAAAAGAGAAAAATTGATACCGGACAAATTTAAAAGAAAAAGTAACACTGATATACGGCTAGCGTGTGTCAGAAACACGGCTAGTGGGACATTGAAATAGAGCTAGTGAGTGGGTGGAGCGATGAAACTAGCGATCGCCCCGACCTACACCCCATGTATGCTTGTCCTATTGAAATTCTGCGTAAAAAATTTTTAAGCGATGGAGTCAATGTTGTAATTAATGAAAGTAGAGATGATGATAATTATAGTTAGACCTATCATTATCATGTCTACCGCGCCAAATATATATATATATGTATATAATGTTCTTTCATTTATATATTTATAGCACGCAAAACCTGATCAAAATCAAAGAGGTGCTTCTTTGAGTAATTATGATTTTAATAAGTGAGATCACGGATGGTAGGAACTAGCTAAAGAGGTCTTTTTTAGAATTATTTATTATAATTACATCATAAATAAGATTTCAAACATCATTATTTTCATTTATTACAATTTTGACTTCATCATTTAAAAAATCCCTGTCGGCTTGGCCTATAGGCGGAGGTAGATTTCGAAGAGTGCTCATTTCAACAACAAAAAAGAAAATTTGATTACAGATAAACCCAGTTTAACAACTTTATTTGTCCTCTTTTGAAAATTTTTTAATTTCATTTTTCTGTAAGGACTGGTTTTATCTGAATCATCTTAAGCTAAATTCGGATCAAATGCTCATTTTGACAACATATTTTGAAATAATTCTGACTTTATTAAAAAATCGACTAATACGGTATATTATATAGTTCTTAATAACAAAAGACTGCCAATTGAATGCGTTTGAGAACAAAATTGAATTTAAAAATGAGTTATAAAATAACCAATTTTGAATACAACCTTAATTCTTAATCATGATAGCTTCGGGAAATTTTGCGCGAGTGCCCCCTATGTCACCAACAGAAACTGTTTTTTATTCGAGTCACTATATAATCTAGCATCCTCTTCAGTAGCGATAACTTTCTTTCTTCCACGAACTTTATGCACAAAAATGTCACAAACTTTACATTGCACGAACATTATTGTCACCGTAGAACTTTCGGCGGCCGTAAACAATTATTCTCACCTAATTATGACAAACCAGTCAATTGTTTATGTATTGTTGTCTTGACACAGCAAGACTAATAAAAGATACGTAAAATCGTATTATTAGGATGAGCGAAGCGAATCCTCTACTAGGCCACTCAAATGACATTTTGTCGTACGCCTTACAAAAAAACTATACAGTATTTTGACTTGAAATTAAACACAAATATAAATTATGATCTGTAGATTTGCAGAATATTATTTTTTTTACAGAAATACTTTTCAAAAAATTATTATTTTAATTAATTTATTTTACATGTTTTTCCATTACAAACGCATTTTTTCAAATAAAAAGTAAAACACGTACGTTTTCAGAAGAAAAACTTAAATCATGGGGTCAGTAATTATAGCTAGAATCATCATTAAATGAATAAAATATATTTTCATTATTCTGACAAAATATCTCAAAAACTGCTTTCAGATTTTCAAACTATGCTCATTCCTTTTAATTATGTATAGTTTCGTGATTTATTTTATAAAATTTATAAAATACTTTTTTTTTTTAGAAAAATTATAGCATATTTTTAATGAATTAAAATTTGTGAAAATTTTCCTATTAACATTCAATTATAAAAGTATTTTTCTGTGTTAGGAATTCAAATACACAATTTATTCTTATTTTGTGAAATCATTTAAGCAGACGATATTTAAGAATTTTAAAAGAATTGCATTATATTTTTGTGAAGTGGCAATAAAAGAATTGTAAACAAATAAAATTAATATTTTGTATAATTCTACTTCGAAAATATTATTATTTATACCAGTCTTATATCATTAATAAACAATCTGAGGAAATTTTTAGTTATTTGGTAAAAGTAAATTTTTAAATTAAAATGTGCCGAAACATAAAATTATATTTTTGCTTAATAAGGATGCAAAAGTAATTTAAAAAATATATTATTACTTTCAAATATTTATCGTATAGCATAATACTTCGCGAATCCAAACAAAGCATGGCTTTTGCTAGTATATATAAAACCCTTCCGGGGTCAACCTATCCACGAGAAAAAGAAACTCATTCACCAATGAAAACGTTTCATAGTCGTAATGGAGCGTTCTCATTGGTCAGATTTACATTGGGAGCTGTAAATGATATCACTACATTTTACTTCGCTTTGAAATCTTTCCACGATTTCAAAAAATATATTTAATTAAAACTTTTTATTAAAGGAAAGCAAAGGTGCGTTTTAAATGCAATATTGTTAAAATTTTTATATTCGGGTTGCTTTAATTTTTTTTTCTTTACAGCCGTGAATGACTCTTGAGAATTTCAAATGTATAAAAAACATTGTGAAAAGTTATCTCCGATTTAAAAGGCAATCTATTTTCTGACCAATTAAATCGTTCCATAGTCGTAATGGAGTGTTCTCATTGGTCAGATTCACAGTGGGAGCTGTAAATGATGTCTCTACATTTTCTTTGCTTTGATATCTTTTCACGATTTCAAAAACAATATTTAATTAAAACTTTTTATTTAAGCAAACCGCGGGTGCGTTTTAAATTTCATTATAATCCCCACCCCCATCTACCAGGTAGTTTTGCTATAGTTTTAAATGCAGATTTCTGTTGAAATTTTCTTTCTTTCTTTTTTCTTTTTCTTTTTTTTTTTTTTGTTAGATTTTTTTCTCTCCAAGTTTAATCGCTGTTTTATCAAAATTGTTTCAGTCTAAAATGGCTATGATTGACCACAGTTGTTATAATTTTTTATAATCCTTTAAAAATGCAAACACATCATTTTGACGGGCTATCTTCTAGTTTTATAATAACTATCCACTGACTGATGGATTAAAACAGCAAAATCTCCCTACGAATATCATAATGGGTATTTACGTCGGAGCGACCGCTAATTTCACTACCTTACTCACTCAATACCTGTATGTCTGTGCCTCACTAACCGTATATGAGTATTACTTTTTCTTTTAAATTTGTCCGGTATCAATTTTTCTTTTTTTCTTCCTTTTCTATTTAGAATTTTTATTTTAACCTTTTCTATTCTTAGATATTACTCAAAAAGCGCCTCTTTGATTTTGATCATTTTTTGTGTGCTATAAGTATATAAATTAAAGAATATTATGTATTTTTTTTGGCGCGGTAAACATAACAGAACACTACTAAAATAAAAGATTTATACTTTGTTTCATTATTTTGCACAGATGTCATTTCACGAAAACTCTGAAAAAAATATGAAAATTTTTTCAAAGTATCTCTCAATATACGCAATTGGTCCCATCTTTCTAGCTTTTATAGTTTTTTAGAAAAATACATTTAAAAAATAACGGCGCGCGTACGAACTTTCTCGAATATCTTAAAGACAGGTCAAGATGGGGGGTCAATGACCTTGCATTTTGTATTCTTTTAGAGTGCTGATACTAGTACAAATAATAATTCAGTCATTGACCATGGGGGCCATTTCGCCATTCTTACCTCGCTATACCCTTTGCGTGGATTAGATTTAAATTATTTCAAGAAAATTTTTCTGGTTCGAATTGAAATTTAGTTACATGATTGGAGTCCAATCGACTCCATCCGGGCGTTCTAGTGTTAAATGAAGATAACTATAACCATACAGATTTTCTGGAATGAACGTAACATTTCAGGTTTAGAAAAGAGGCCAAATCTGGTAACCCAGAAAATAGTGAAGCTTCAATTGTAATCGGTGCATCATTGCCGCTGAAAAAATCTTCTACCAATAAATTTATGCAGAGAATGTTTTCTTATTTAAACTTCTCATTAATGGAAAATGTCAATCAAAGATAATGGTAAAAACGGATATTTATTTTTAAGGGTGGGGGTTTATTTTAATGGTAGTTGTTATGCCATATTGTACCATCTAAGAGAACCACCTGTCAGTATCTGTGAAAAGATTATAATTCCTAGCCAAACTGACACCAGTTTTGACCACCAGTTGCACCGAACCTAGTCTGACAAATAAAAAAAATTAATCATATTTGTGACAAAAATCTCCCATAAATAAGGCACTAAAATATGAAAAAAAGTTCTATTGAAGTTTACTGGTTTTTGGCAGGCAGTAATCGGAATATGTCAATACGAATAAACAAGAATAGCCGTCATCATGTGACAACATCCTTAGGAACTTCTCTCGCAGCTGATAGACAATACACTATTTGTCTTCTTCTCTTAAATCATAACTCCATTTAAAAATATGCTTTAAGATTGCTAATAGAATAAATGTAATTTGCGAAAAGAATAAAAAAATACTCATCTGTAGCAGCCCTGACACAGATTATGTGACCGCTACAAAATGAAAATATACCGATTTAGATGAGACAATTTTCATGGAATAAATAACATATAAATCACACATATAACAGTTAAGTAATTTTCAATGAAATTTGTGATGTGAAATATTTTTCATAAAAGGTAATGTTTAAATATATTTTTTAAATAATCTTCCAAAAAATCAAAATGAAAAAACTTTTTTTAACGTTGAAAAAGTAGATGAAAATTGCATTCACAAAGAAAACTTCTTTTATTCTATCTTGTTTTAAAATTTTTTATACCAATACAAACGTTCCAATTTCAGTTGTTTCAAAAATTGTCTTTTCTATTCTAGAAAAAGTTGACATGAAAAGATATTTTTCGTATCAAGATTCTATAAATAACAAACGAAGCTAAAAGAAATTTGAAATAGGTTATTTTGCGATGACAGATGTCAAACTAAAAGAAAGCATGTCACAAAAAATAAAGAAATGCGGCATCAAACGCTGAATTCGATGTTTCAAAATATATGAACATTTCTCTATCTCTGCTATAAAGGTATTGGCGGTCGGAAAATTAACAGCGCACAAATGTCAAATTTTATATTTATTTGTTACTGTTGTTTATGTATAAATTTCAAACAAGATTTTTAGAGTTATATTATAATATTTTATAGATTTTTTTTCTTTTAAATTAACTGCTGCAAATTATCACAATTTGTATAATAAACGTGTTGATGACTGCTTCAGATATTAACCCTATAACAGGCTTCTCCGAACGCCACTCGGGCAAAAAGATTTTACTAAAAGAGTTACTAAAAACATTGGATACCATTATTTCGCAATACCATTAGTTCTTAAACAGTTCTTAAACTTTAACAGTTTTAAAAGAAAATTCCGGTGAGAGATATTTTTATAAAATATGAATGAATTTTTTCGCGGTTCTAGTATTAAGCATAGAATTGCCTCAATGAATGAAGTAGAAAATTTCGTCCGTAATTTTCGACTTATAATCCGTGGATCAAACAATCATGTTTTGGCATGTCATTTTAGTCGCTGACAGTCATGTTATTTAATAATTGAGGTTATATATTTACCGTGAATTAATAAGTTATTTGTTATGAAATACGATTTTTGAGACCGAAATTATTTGTTTGTTCCTGGGATAATAGGTCGAGAATTACGGTATAAAAGGTGTTTTAGTATCAGAAACTTGCAGGAGGTGGTAGTTACAGACACGACTCGGACTCACATATCAATGGTCAAAAATGGCGTAGTTACGAGTTATGGCAAAAGCAATGTTGACAGTGCGCTACTATTTAAAATTCATATTTCTTAATTTGTACCACTTTTTTAACCCTTTGAGGGGCAACCAATTGCGTTCGAATAATTTTGAACTCCCACCGGAAATTTGTAAAAAGGTTATATCAAAAAGAGGAAAAGCAATTTCACGTCTGTTTTCCACCAAAGTTAGAAAAGTGAAATTTAACAAAATTTTTCTGGTGTGAAACTTCGTCAATCGTAGGTGGTATATAATATATACCACCGCCCCTCAAGGGGTTAAAATGGTAAAATTCTCCGTATTAAATGGTGATATCAATTAAGGCAAAAGTAAAGGTAATTTTACAGTTTCAATAAACTGGTATCAATCTCGAAATCTGAATTTTTAAAAATGTAGCTAATTGGCAACACCTGAAAGGAGCAGCAGAGAAATAAATAACAGAAACAGTAACACATTAATGATTCAGAAAATAATGAAATGTTGTACAACAAATGTTGGCCGAAATTATGACGTCAAGTTGTCAGACAGTCTTGACGGTGACCCGCTTTCCTTTCAGTTGACTACTTCGTTGCTCGCATATCTGTAATTGCTGGGACGATACGCGACACGCAAGAAATCTTCCAGCACGTAATGAATGCTATGCAGCGCCGCTGTTAAGCCTACCTGACGACTTCTGGTCGTAATTTCGAAAATCTCTAAAATACAAACTTTCTGTGAAATATTTTTTGTCCCAATGGCACTAGTTTATTTGAATTTTTAAAATTCCCCTTAATTAATCAGTTATTTAACAAGGAGAATTTTACCATCATCAAAATTGGTGAAAATCGAGAAATCGGAATTTAAAAAAATACCCCGCTGGCAACATTGCTCCTGAACTCGCAACTGCGGCATTTTTGACCCTGCTTTGCTTTGTGATTCCACGTCGTTTCTGTGCCCCCTACGCCTCCTGAAGGTTTGTCCGACTGGTTATAGGACACATTTTAAAATTCCACTGGCAAGAAGGTCTCCATACTGGGCATACTCAGACTATTTTGAAAAAAATATGAATTAAACTATTGATGTAGGTTATAAAGAATCAGTCAAATTTAGCTGCGGAATTACAATAGGAGATATGTAAAAAAATAAAATACTTTGGAATAATTGGCGTGAAAAGCTTAAAGCGACGCGCGATTTGGCGAGCAGCGCATTTCCTTGCCAAAAGCAGACGATTTTAACGAATATGAAAATTCATTTTAATTGACTTGTAGAATGTGCAATATTTAATGAATTTAAACTTAAACATGGACGAATTTAGTATTTTTTTTTTGTTAATATTTTGTATTATACATGTTGCTAGTTAGCATGTAGCTATTTGATTTTATTATTGAAAAAAATATTTGTATGTATTATGTTTAGCAAATATATATTTTAAGTTATAGGCAACCTGACATTTCTTTTCAATTATTGAATTTATTTCTTTTATTTTGAAAGTTACAAAAATTTTCTTTTATTTTCAGTTAACTTTTAAGATTTTTTTTAGAATCTCGAATATTAAATCGTTTTCCGTTTTTGTTTAAAATAATGGCTTTGAGAATGAACGCATATAATGTTGCTTGGATGCTATTTAAAAAATATATGAAAAGGAATGTACGGTTGGCAAATGTTACAGAAGAGGAAATTTAATTAAAAAATCGCATAGTCGAAATTTTAGAAGAATATGAATGTGAAAGATATTAATATAAATCATGAACAGGGTTGTAGTGGAGGGTATACGGAAGTATACGCCGTATACCTTTTGGATTTTTTAAAGGAGCACCGTATGCCCTATGTTTCTCAAGAAAGCCACAGTATACACACTGTTGGGTATAGCCTCTGCCTTGATCATTACCCTCTGCTTAGGGCATATATCCTCTGTTGTTTTTACGACTACACTCCTAATCATGAACCTATTGTTAATGCATATCTCTCATCGAACGAAGTATTGCAAAATTCCGATGATAGTGAACTCTCTAGCGAATTATTTTATGACGAATCAAAGAATACAAATATAAAATCTGTATCGTTGGATTATAAAAGAGACGCCGTAAATTTTTGGCGTAATGAGTATTTGGGAAAATCAAATCGATATTCAAAACGAAGTTTAAATATGTAAAAAGTTTACGCGAATTATACAAATGGGAAAAACAAATGAAAAATGTAACTTCTAGTAAGAAAAAATGGAAGGAAAAAAATATATATGTATTTCAAAAGTTTCAGGAAGCAAGAAAACGTAAAATAAATGTACACGACTGAGATCTGCAGCGCTGGGCTCATATTAAAGCTAATGAATTTAGTATACGGTTTCATGCTTCTAAAACGTGGTTAGCAAAATTCAAAAATGATTTTCATTGCTATTAATTATAACCCCTTTTATTCAGAATAATTAACATTTTTTGTAAAACATTTTCAACTTTCTGAATATTTCCAGTGACATTAATTTAAAATGTTCTGTAAAGAAGGTTAAATTAATATTTCATCGTCTTTTTTCTTTTTTTTAATGATTTGGAAGAAATTTCGCCATTTTTTAATTCTCGAAATCATTTTTTTTAAATTTAACCGTCTTTACCAGTTATAAAAATCACTTTTAAGGAAACTGCTGTTGCACATATCCAATCCGAGAAAGAGGTTACAATAGCAACAATGTCTAATCGTCTGCGTGATATTTTTCAGTTTGGAACAATTTTAATTAATTTAAATTGTGTTTTAAATCGTAAAATATAATAGTTAAATTTTGTTATAAGTACATATAAATCTATATAACAAAAGTGTACTTAAAGCAAACTAGAAATGCAAAGTTAAAATTACTTAAACTAAACTTATTTAAACAAATTGAAGATACAAATATTTTTTTAAAGTATTCGAAGCATAAAAGCGTATTTTCAAAATTTCGTTTTTTCGCCAACTGGAGATTTATCGCCAAGTAAATGAAATTTTCATTATTTTTTTACGGACATTGTATGGAGGTTCCGTCGAAAATTTTTTATGGACATATACACTCGTATGAGAAGAACATTCTGTAATTTTTTTCAGATTTTTCCAAGTATGCCCGTACGGAGACTTTCCTTATGAGTGCTTGTATGTTGAATATTCGATTTAATTAATTGCGGATATTCTATGCTTAAATGATTCAAATATTGCTATTTATAAATTGTGGTAGAAAAAATAATAAAGTATCGAATATGCATCATGAGTTTTCCATATCCAAAATAGTAAATTCTGCAAATTTTTACGCTTTTTAGGAAGATAAATATTCAAAAATCTACGAAAATTTATCAATATATTTTTAGGTAATATTTTTGCGAAGAGACATTTTCACTCGTCACAGCAATTAAAAATAAATAACAGTCTCAGCTAAAATAAAATACGACACTCCGTCTATTTATTACTTCATTAATACTAAAAAATCATGATTTTGTTTTTCTGTAAAGATCAGGACAGTAATAATCACTCTAAAAGTGTTATACACAGACAAATCTCAATTTGTTTGACCATAATTTTCAGCTATTTTTAGGCACAAGGCTGCTCCGTCCCAAATATACGAATGCTACGACTAGAATTCCATATTATTTCATAAGTTTCATTATTTCATATTACCGTAATTTCGGGTGTATAAGCCGCGGATCAAACAATTCTTTTTCGACCCAGAGTTTTTTAAGAAACAAATATTACTACTTAGATCGACGTAAATATTTGTCTTCAATCACTAAATAAGATTTCTGGGTCCAAAAAGAATTGTTTGATCCGCGGCTTATACACCCGAAATTACGGTATTTAACACTCTCGAGCATAAATTATTTTTCAATATTTTTCATTATTCACAAAAAAATCTTCTTTTTTGATAAATGAGAAACCACAATAAAATAATTTTGTTATTGTACTGCATGTTAGATATTATCTGTCCAAAAATCATATCTCCATAAATGAATCCTCAAATTTTTTTTACTTAATAATGCAATAATTTTACGATCTTATATGAGGTCCGTATGCCCGAGAGGGTTAATAAGAGAATTTCTTGAACTTACTAAAGCAACGAATACTATTTAAATTTAGTGCTGGAAATCAACTAATTGGGTTGGAGTACTCCCCAGGTCCATAGTTGGAAAATCTGTATTTTTTCAGGGTTCGCACAACTCAACCACTAAAATTTTGCAGTACTTTCAATGTATTTCACTGCAGAAAAATATTGCGAAAATAGCGAATCGAAGAGGTGGTTGCTATTTCTGTTTCTTAAAAACTAAATATAAATTTTCTTATCATTAATAGTGGTGCCAGAATCCTTACAAAATATAAGGAGAGTGCGAACTCTCGTTTTGGAAAGAAATTAGTGGCAGGTTTTTGCAACAATGGCGATTGAAAGATTATACAGGGTGCGTAGTCATTAAGAAACTCAGAGGATTTTAATTATTTTAGTACCAGAAATTCTTTAAAGTACTGGTTGTTACATCTGAAAAAGGATTTCTTTTTCGTTAAATAAAACAGATTTTACATTATAAAAATTCTGATAAAAGGTACTTACAAGGTGCTTCCAGACTACGCACCCTGTTATACCATGTATGTTTCTCTGAAATTTATGAACAAGATTTTTCTTTAAATAAAAGTGGCTTTGAAGACACGGTTCAAAGGTTGGGGGGGGGGGGGTCATTTAACGCTTTACGTGTCACATCGGTACATGATGATGGATGAATTTCTTCAAAATATCCGAATGTCACAATAGCACCAGTATTAACCCTTTAACGATCATAGCATTTTAATTGCTAAGAAGTCGAAATAAATGAATGACACCGGTAATTAAGAACAAATACATTTGTAAATAACAAAACGTGATTTTTCACATACAAAATAAAAGGGCTATTTTAAGATAAAAATACCGGTGTCAGTGTTGCGTATCGGAATTAAAATTTTGTGGTTTCGTGGCGAAACCAATGAACGTTAAAGGGTTAAGCAATCAAAAGATTCGGTTTATACTATACATGGAAAAAAAGGGCATATTATATTTTCAAATAAATTTGGTCGAATATTCTGGTGTTAGTGAGACGTTTGACGTTTTAAATTAAGTAGGATGAGATTCGTCCATCAGAGCTCAGATTTAGTGCCACTGTTTTCTGTCCAAATTAGCCCCTTAATTGATTTGCCTGTACGCCGTTCGGGCAAGACAAATTTGCTTAATTCGTCATTTAAAACTTTTTAACACCATTATTATTTTTTTAAAAATAATGTCATACTATATAAAGGCGGAGATGTTTAGACTAAATGTTACGATTATTTTATTTAAAAAAATGTGGTGTGACTTCGTTATTTTCAATTTATTGAACGGAAAACAAAAAACTAGTTATACACTCACGAATTGCATGTTCAATGGAAATTCTGGGAAATTGTAAACACATCGCTTGACCATTATTCGATAGCAATAGCAGTTAGAATAATCATAAAAAGTTTATTAAATCTATTGGATTTTTAAATCACAAGATTTTAAGAACTTCACCTTTTATATAAACATTTGAATGAACAAACATATGTTACTTCAGAGAGGTGTAACAAATATTAAAAACAAATATTATTGACATGTTTCGTTCCTATTCTAATAAAAACCATAATCATAATAATAACAAAATGCAAATCGTTTCACGGTCAATACAAAAGGCATGCGACAATGAGCTGTAAACAAAATCCAATCGTTCTATTTCAAAAGCAATAAATTAAAAAATAGACCAAGATATAAAATTATTTCCAGTTTGGTTCATCCTATTTATGAATAAATTCTTCGTGAAAGCTTGAATACGATGAACTAATTTGGAAATAATTTGAGATCATTGTCTATTTTTAACTTACTGTTTTTACAATAGAGCCTCTCTCAAGAAATATAAAATTGTTCATTAAAATGCTATAATAATATATTTTCGAGTATGAGTAACTCATATTTCCTTCCAGTTTGTCTTCTAACGTAGTATCTATAACTTTTGCTTTCAAACTGAAATTTTAAACTTAAGGCTATCATTTATATATATATAAATTGATTATAGTGATCTGTGGGTATAACAATTAGTAATTAGTGGTACACAATTTTTTTAAATCGTTTAAGAGTATTTTTTCTTAGATTAACAATTGTTTAAAATTTTGTGACATTATACTTTATATTTGGGAAATGTTTCACAAATGTTTAAGCACAGTGAGTACTAACTTTCAGATGAGGATTGTTTTTGCCATTATTAGAGCTGCAAAGTCTCAAGCTTTCCGGACACCAGTATTTTAATACAAAAGATGATCTTTTATTTAATTGAAACATTTAATCAATTAAAAAAAACGGCATTTTCTCTAAAATAATAGTGGTCGTCCAAAAATACGAGACTTGGCAACTCTGCATTATCTAAGACTTATATTTTGAATCAATACGGCAATTAAATAATTTGAAAACTTCTATTTAGACTTACTAGAGTAAGTGTGCACCGACAGTAATCAACTTTTGCAAAGGCGTTTATCGTTGAAGCGTTACTATTTTTAACATTTTAGGGGCAAGCAATTGCGTTGTTGTACTGATGTATTCCTACCAGAAATTCAGAAAATAATATATTTCAAAATAAAGAAAAGCAACTTTTCAACTATATTTTCCTCCGAAATTATAAAAATAAAACTTAATTAAATTTCTCTGGTGCGGATGTTATTCAAACTTATGTGTGGCAGAATACATTTCACCGCTCCTGAAGGATTATAACACTAAAACTACAGGAAATTTGAGTCAAGTTTTATAAAAATATTTCACACCATAATTTTAATTTAAAACAGTTTAAATTTATTATTTGGGGTATTTCCATGAGCACTTGGCGTGTAAGTCGCATTTCTTGTAATAGCCAAATAGCTAATGGCCAATTAATGAAATATCTCAGTTAAAATAAATTGCATTTTTCTGTTCTAAAGTTCTGGTGTCCAAAATCGTAGTATGTGTCATGCACGACATATGCTCATGGAATTACCCTTTATCGCTTTTCTTCCTTTTTTAAAAACTGATTTCAAAATCAAATTTTTTGGTTTCAATCGAAACTAGGTAGAACCCGTCAAATTTTGACGAAAGAAAATGTTTAACCCATTCGTGCCCAGCATCTTTTGCGTAAATTTTATTTGGTTGGCACCACTATTTTTAGAAGATTTACGTTTAGTTCATTAATCACGAAAATGCATCATTTAAATAAAATAATTATTGCTTTTCTTTTTTACCGCTGTCAAAAACAGTGCTGAATGCACCTTTTGAAACGTCCCTAAAAAGGGACGCTAGGCACTAATGGGTCAATTAGGAACCTGTCATTGATTTATAATAAACCTACAAAATTAGTTATAGTAAAAAATGCTCCTTATATTGGTAAGTCTAAGTATTAAACAAATCGCATTTAACCTAAAGTTAGCAAAATACGATCTCCAGAAAACTCAGTTGTAGAAATTGTTAAAATTAAACTTTATTTGTGCATGTTAGCAGTAAGAAATATTATGGAACTGTTATTATGATAAAGTTATCAATTAAGGCTCGTATGCTAGTTTTGCAAAATAAAAAAAAGCAAAATTTATTCAACTTTGACTCTATCATAGAATTTTTTCCCCGAGAAATCTAAACCCGATATCATTTTTCCCTATCAAAATTTACAAATGCACATTTCGTATTTGTATTCATCTTTTCAAAAAATTGGTATCTTAATTTGATCATTTTGATACAGAACTCTAAGTCTCGATGCTATTTACTGAAACAGATATTAAACTATTGATATTCTTTTAAGTATAAATCAAATTTTGTAAATGAAATCAGAATTCACCGGGTTTTATAACAGACGATATTCTTGAAATTCACCGCATGTATTTAAATTTCAAAATTTTCCCCTTTTAATGAGAAAATGGCAACATAAAGTTATAGTAATAATTTTTTCCCTTTTTTCTTTGCTTTTTACTCTATGGCTTTTAATAGAAATGGTATACTCTTGTTGCCGTAAATAAAAAAGGGGTATTAAAAACTACAAAAAAATTAATATTTCAAAAACAAATCAAGACAGAGTTTTCAAATAAATTGCATTTAAAAGTACGTTTTTTCCCTATACGATGGTGTAAAAATTGAAAATGTGCGATGTTTATAAGTGTAAAAATTTGCAGTAAGAAAAATTACAATACCGAAATTTCTTTTAAAATTTGAAAGTGTTGCCATTCGCAAAATGACGTATGCAATACGCACAGATACGTTTGGCCTTTATAATATAGATATATTCATTTGATAGCCGTCAAAATTACGGCTCATGGTAGTTCTAGTGTTAAGGACATGTAAGTTCCTATTTGTTACTCCCTCCGTCCCAAATTTGTTGCTACATTTAACCACTTAATCTTCGCGCCCGAGACATTCACGGGCTGCAAGCTTCATGACTTTTATTCAGCATCATTTGATTCCCACGAGTTTTATAAAATAGTGTAATTGGATTTATTCTGGTATCATTTTTACTTGTCATTAAATCAGAAGAATACTTTTTTTTTTTTCAAAAAAGTGCTGGGAATGATTAATTTGAATTTTCAAACTGTAATTTAATGCTTCTATTAAGGGGTTAAGTTGAAAATTTTGTCCCAAATTAGTTGCTATTTTTTAAGTAGGTGGAGTCATATAGAACTTCTGATACAGTTTAACAGAACAACACAAGTAAAATTATACTAGAATAAAGATAATAGTTTATACTAGGTGCCAAAAGCAATGTTAACTCGAATGTGAAGTAATAGAAATAAGAAATAATAATTTAGAAAATATCCTGAAGAAGGAAATAGATAATACAGAGCGCAATGCTGCATTGGAATGTTTGCAGCGATGTTTCAAAAATGAAAATTAAACCGTAATGCCATAAATGCTGTAGATATTAATTTTAATCTTCATCGTCATATCCCGCTTACAGAAGCAGGTAAAGACCTCAAAAATAAAATATGAGGAAATTTACAATGCAAGTTTACAAAAAGGGTAAATTCGGGCAAAAAAAAATATTTTTCTCAGCCACTGAGCAAAATCAAAGATGTCCCAATAAAATGAAAACAATCACTGCGAAGATTGTCATATGCTGTTTTAATTCCTAAATCAATATTACCGTAATTTCGGGTGTATAAGCCGCAGATCAAACAATTCTTTTTCGACCCAGAATTTTTTAAGAAACAAAAATAGCTAGTTAGATCGCCGTAAATATTTGTCTTCAATCACTAAATAAGATTTCTGGGTCCAAAAAGAATTGTTTGATCCGCGGCTTATACACCCGAAATTACGGTACGCAGGATTCTCAAGGCTGATAAACTGCTGAAGCCTATTTAATTAACCATTAAACCATGTCTAATAGAAAAAAATAAATTCGACAGAATTCCATTTTTTTGTAGCATTTTCAAGCTAAAAATACTTTTCAGATACGTTGGAATGAAATGCTCGGAATGAATTCAATATTAAATTGCTTGAAGGTAGTTTTATGTGATTACAGTTAAAAAAATCTTTACAAAATGGGGCGTGGCTTAAAAAAATGTGAACCAGCATTTTTTAAACTAATTTAATACTAATTTATGGAATGACGAAGGGAATGTTAGGTAAGTAAATGTTGTTGGTTGACAGTATAGCTCTCTGAAAATATTCAAACAAAATCATAAAGCCATAAATGTCAATAATCAGTATAAAAGTATTCAAATAGCACGACGAATTCGGAACAGAGGGAGTAATAGTTAATTATTAGATGTTGATGCTTCTACGTCTCTTCCCATTGGCTTTGAAAATGTTTTGATGATTTTAAGGACACCGTCTCCAGCCAGGGATCCATTGAAAGAAAATAGACGTTATTCCTCGTATCACTTAATTAGTATTTGAAGAAAACTTCACAAGACAGATATTTTGTCATACAATCGAAAAATCTAAGAAACTATTAAAAAAAAACTGGTTTAAGAAACGAAATAAATTACATGTTTTTTATAATTTGTCATTTCTCAACTGGATATGGACTAAAATGCAACCGATTTCAGAATTGAGTACTCAACCAGTTTTATATTTTTTTAAAAATCCGAAAAGTATATGCTGAAGTGTTAAATTCTGAATTAAGTGTTGAAGTTTTAATTGTCTCTGCAAATTCGGAGACAGTGAGTCCAGCCTGTGTCTGCCTGTATGTTGTCTGGTGTTGCCCTTGTTTTATCGACCAGCGGACGACAAATTGACGAGTTTAACGCCGGCTAATTTTTCATAATAGTTCTGTGATTTTAGTTGTATTCCCACGTATATATCTAACCAAACATCTATGAAATCATGGGGCTGTGCTTCATAAGACTAATATATTATACTCCGTCCTTAAAAATTATGTATTTATTCTCAATCATGAGTTGTACGTTATACTTATCCTTATTTAGGAAAAAACTTTTTTTTTATTACATTGCATTGACGCAACCACGTGGGTGCCGAAAACCTGAACCACTGTAATGTTTTCTTTTCCTTAATTCATAACAGAAAATTTTCTATTTGGATAAGGCGAACAGAACTTTAAAAAAATACTAGTATTCATAGCACTTTGGCAACCACCCTAATTTCTATTGAACTCTGTGTAATATTCTTAAAATTTATTTTTTTTTCAATTTTTTGAATTTTTGTATGCAAAAATTTATTCACAAAGGACTTTAGAAGCTTAATTTTGAACTTTTGACCTTTCAAAAAGTAATAAAAAATAGGTATTTATTTTTATTCTACTGCAAAACATCCACGAGAGATGATCTTAGTAAATATATCACGTAGCATAAATTTGACATTTTTCTCACGTATAAGGCTAAAGGTATTAAAACTCAAATTCTATAAATTGAAGCACCACAAAATAAATGATTTTATTATTTTCAGTTTAAATGATTTTTAAATGTATCGTTTAAATCGCAGTATAATAAAAAACTTCCAGCAATTTTACAACCCACAGAATTTTTATTTCGACAATTAACGCAATGTGCCATTTATATTTGAAACGAACCGATATCTGTTTTCCGGAATATATTCTCAATTCAATATATTCAATTTCAAGAGAAATATAAATTTAAGCTTCGAGTAGTTTAAATTGCTTGAAAACCTTTGATCTTACTGCATTATTCATATCATATTGCTTTGAAGAGTAGAAATTTTGATCCGTTAGAGAATTTTCCGAAATAAATTTAAAAACACTCAGTACCGTGAAAAAAAATCAGATTGGATTTTAAAAATGCATTATTTCATATAAATCCGTGAACAAATTGAAAAGTTGATTTAACCCCTTGCGGCGCAGTGGTTTCATAGATATACCACTTAATTTTAATTCCCTAACGCCACATTCGCACTTGAAATTTGTTTAAAAATATTACGGTTTATTGAATGCGTCTAATATGGCTTTTTATTATTTACAAATAAAGATGTTTACAAATTGCGGTGCCAGTCATTAATTTCACCACTTAAGCAATGAAGTTGCCTTGCGCCTCAAAGGGCTAAATGTTTCGAAAATCCATTGTTCGAAAAAACATATGTTACAACAACATCTTTCTACAGATTGATGTAAAAGGTATGTTTTTAACCCTTTGTCTGCGGCTTGTCCAAAGCGGTATTTTTTAATAAAAGAAATTTCTCCCAAGCACACAATTTCAAAAGTGCTCTGATTAAATAAGATTTTATTTTCCTTTATTGCTGGTGCAAATACTTTATTAATAACAAATTTTGCAAGGAAAGTTGATGTCGCCGCAGCGGAGACAATAAAGTAGAAGGTATAATATCTTTTAAAATGAGTGTCATTTTTTAAACAGGCCCTATTACGAACAGTGCAAACTTACACCAGTAAATTTTGATAGAAGCTTTCTACTTATTAAAACGGCGTATTGCTGCTAATTTACCACAATTTTAGATCTATAATCTGTTGATCAAAAATCCTATCTGGGCCCCGAAATTTTATTTAATGCGAACCACCTTCTTAAACTGCGGCAAATATTTGACTTATATTATTAAATAAAAATTCTGGGTCAAAACATTCTTATTTGATTATGGATTCACAGGATCTCACTTAATCTGATTTTTAAATACAAATTTCATTTAAAGAAAAATTATATTTAATTTTTTCGTAGAAACATATCAGTGAAAATATTATTCTTGGAATTGTGTAAGAAACCATTTATTAAAATAAAATTAATGGTTTTCAAAAAAAAAAAAAAAAAAAGCAGTGGGAGACCTGTTCTTTATGATTCGGTGTCCGAGAAAATGGTACACTCAATTTGATTATGAGATGTCACATTGATACCAAGAATCTGATGAAAATATTTTCTGTTTATTACGTTTGCGAAAAATAGTATTTTTTTTTCCTTATTTTAAAATAAATGTGTACGTAATCTTCGGTGTTTTTCAGTCATTATAACAACGGAAAGGGTTAAGTGAATAGAATAGATTTTCATTGCATCATTTAACAATTAAAAAATTATGCTAACAACCAGTATTGATTTTCAAAATATTAATGTAATAAAATTAAAAATAAATTGTTTGTTATGTAAATGTTAATTACTTTCATTGAAGTATGCAAATTTTATTGAAAAAATTTTACCCAGAAAAAGGAAATGAATTAATAGATAAAACAAAAAAGAAGTTCTACAATCTTTAATCAACAATTAATTATAAAAAAATAGTTTTGCACTTCACAAGAACGAAATTCAATAAAGTACAATAAAATGGAAAATGCTTGATTGCCTTTAATGAGAATTTTTTTATCGTTCGATGATGTTACAAAAATCTGTTCAAGTTTTTCTTATTTTTTCCAATAAAGAAAAATATCATTTTATTTATACTTAATTTCCGATAATGAATACAGAAATATTTTATAATATTTTTTTTTCTTATTCATAATTAGAATTTTTTTTAACGCTGAAAACAGTTTGTGAATGACATTAGGTACAATTTATTTCAAATAAAATGGTGGCTAGAAATCTGTGTTGAGGCATATGGTGGATATCTCTTTTAGAAATATTGAAATCATACCAGAAGATTTTGAATAGCAATGTTCATTTATTTTACTTTAAAAATATTTTTCATCTTATAAAGCAAAAATAACTATTAAAGCTTACTGGTGGAATTTCAGGACGCCTGACTAAAGAATCAGCCAGATGCGGTAATATTGCTAGAGATATACATTCATTTTTTAATGAGTTAAAGCAGGGTTGTCAATTTATGCTCCATTTTCGTTTAAAGATTTCAAGTTCATATCAAATATTAATTATGGTATTTTGCGGTTTTTTAATGAGATAAATTTAATAAAAACTTAGAGTGAAATTTCCTCTTTCAAAGTTTCGATTGTGGGTTTAAAATTTCGAAATATAAAGACAAAAGCAAGACAAAATGGCAACAATTGCTTTAATATTTTTAGCATCAGATTATACAACAATAGACAAGATTTTGCTCAGTGTTTTATTTTTCCTTGTTGTATGTTTTAACATTCTTTAAATTTCATCTGAAAAAAGGGGTAGAAAGTTTTGTCGTATTTATGTCAGTAATTACGCAAGATTTATGCATTTAACCCTTTCATGGGCAAAGAAATCTTGTTCATAAAATCTTGAAATGATCGATTGACACCAGGAATTTTGTTGAAATTTATAACTAACAAGGAAGGTCTCCATTGGGGGCATACTCAGAATTTTTTGAAAAAAATACGAATTAAACTACTCATGTAGGTAATAAAGGATCAGTGAAAATTAGCGGCGGAATTACATTATTAGATATGTAAAAAAATAAAATAGTTTAGAATAATTGGCGTGAAAAGCTGAAAGCGACGCGGGATTTGGCGAGCAGTGCATTTCCTCGCCAAAAGCAGACGATTTTAACGAATCTGAAAATTGATTTTAATTGACTTCACTGTTAAAAATCTGCAGCATTTACTGCAACATCACTCCACTACTTTTATAGAATATCTCTCTTCTGACCAATGAGAATGCTCCATAGCATGGTGAATTGACTGTGTCATACACTGTTAAAAATCTGTTGCATTTTGTTGTAACGCACTCCACCGCCTGTATATAATATCTCTATTCCAACCAATGAGAAAGCTCCATTTCACGGCCAAGTAACCGTTTTCTATACAAGCAAGGGCGTGCGTTGCAACAAAATGCAGCAGATTTTTAACATTGTATTTTTCAATTTGGAACAATTTTAATCAATTTAAATTGTGTTTTAAATGATAAAATATATTAATTTCATTTTGTTATAAGTACATATAAACGTATATGACAAAAAAGTAAAGTAAAAATTCAAAACTAAAATTACTTAAACTAAACTTATTTAAATAAATTGAACATAGAAAGTTTTTTCTTTAAAAAGTATTCGAAGCGTAAAAGCGTATTTTTCAAAATTTCGTTTTTTCGCCAACCGGAGATAAATCGCCAAATAAACGAAATTTTTATTATTTTTTTACGGACGTTATAAGGAGGTTCCGCCGAAATTTTTTTATAAACAAATATAACTATATGAGAAGAACATTCTGTAATTTTTTCAGATTTTTCTGAGTATGCCCGTATGGAGACCTTCCTTGTAAGTAGGTAAAAGTTTTTTTTCGCTTATACAGTACAAAACAAAATTTCATTATTTAATTTTGGTACAAATACAGCGATTCAAAATTAAAATTAAGTGTTACACCTTATAGAGCGGTGTCCTTCATGGGTTTCAATAAGCACAAATTTCTTTAAAAATTTACTTTTTAGAAGTTTCCCATTTGTAATCAAACTCTGAACATGATACATTACGTAAATACAGTACGTCTTGTATACCCTGTTCGCACTTGGATAGTTAAGTCTCTTAACTTTAAGTCACTTAAATTTTTTGAAGCGGGATTCCCGGAATTAGGCTTCACCTGTTCGCATTTACTAAACATTGTAAGTGACTTAACTTGGCCAAACTGGCATCTGAGCATGCGCATAAGTTCTGAAATTTGTAACTGCAACTTTTAACTTTTTTATTTACACAGTAATTATCCTGCCTTATTTCAATAAAAAATTAATTTATTTTGTGGGAGGAAATAACAGGTTCAACGTTTTCCATTTTCGGCCTTTGATTACAAAAACACCCCACAAACACACGTATTAAGCAACTGGAGTAAACAAATAACAACTTGAAATAGTTTGTAATTATTTGTAGGACTCAAATTCATTAATTTAATAATCAGAATTAAATATTCTTAAATTCAGAAATAATAATTAAATATTCAGAAGGCAGATTTCAACTCAACTCATAGTCAAGAGAGCAAGCTCACTTGAGCAAGTTTCAGAAATTTGCTTAAGTTAGAATCTTGATTCCGGGTACGACCGCTTCAAAAAACTTCAAGTTAACCCATTAACGCCCGAATTATTTTCTTCGCTAAAATTTAAATTTTGTATTTCCCACCACTTTTAAAAGCAAATTAACTTTTATCTAAATTTATCAATGATTCTGTCTCGTGAAGTAAGGTATAAATTTTTCATCCTCTTTACTGGTGGGAAAACCGCTTTCTTGCTTTTTTTGTAACCGTCCTCAAACGAGGACGCTGGGCGTTAATGGGTTAAGTGACTTAACTTTCTCAGTGTGAACAGGGTAGTAGGCGTGTGCGATTAAATGCTTATGTTTGCTACATACATATGGGGCTAAAAGAATTAAAATATAGAAATAAGAAGTGCATTTAAAAAGTCGCATAAATACACTGCGAACAATGGAGGATTTTCGGACACTTTAGTACGTAAATTATTTTTGTACTTAAAGAATATACTGTAAAACATGGAAGGGGGAGGGCGAAAAATCTAGGCGTTAGAAGGCAATCTTTCACCACTAAATTTATTTTGTTGTTTTTCTGCTAATATTTCGTGTGAAATTCTTGCAAAACTGCTATTAAATTTAGAGCGAAGAAAACTTTAAAAGTTTGTGGTGACCCAGTACTCCCTGGCGCCTAGATTTTTGCACGTTTGTTATAAACTTTTAAATTGTATATATTTCTAGTATTCAGGTCTCCCAAACAGCCCACCAACTGAACACCAATATTATCATAGAAAAGTTTTATCTTTAGGCTTTTCTTGCACACTGCAGAGAAAACACGTTCGGAATTTAATTTTATCGCAAATTCTGTTGAAACCTAACATGAAATTTTCCGTTAAAAATATTTGTGCGCAGTTCGCGGCCCATTTGGGAACCCTGAGTATTTATGTTTCGTAATCTAGCAGCATTGACTTTCTATAACAACAGCTTCATATCCAAAAAGAGAATTTTTATGTGTTACGAATAGCGTAATTTCGGGTGTATAAGCCGCGGATCAAACAATTTTTTTTTGGACCTAGAAATCTTATTTAATGATTGAAGACAAATATTTACGGTGATCTAACTAGTTATATTTGTTTCTTAAAAAATTCTGGGTCGAAAAAGAATTGTTTGATCTGCGGCTTATACACCCGAAATTACGGTAATTTGAAGTACCGACAACTGGGATAACTTTGATACAAATTTGTGTTAATTTTGGTTCAATTTTAGGAAAATTTGGCCCATGCTGAAACGGTTGAAGCTTGTCGAATTATTTACATGAGATACCAGCCTTACGCCAGTGCTCCGACCCACATTTTGAAATTAAATATTTGCCTATAACAAAGCGATGTAGCAGATTTAATCTTCTTCCTCTTTTGATACAAAGTTATCGCAGTTGACGGTATGGAATTCTGATAATCGATGATTCTGATAATCGATGCTGCTGTATTAAAACAGATAAACGTCGGGTAATTATAAAAATATACTTATTATCTCGTTAAGTATTTAATGGCCGATTTCAATTGGGCTGGATTAACAACGAAGCAAAATTCTTCTAGTAAATTTTAAAGGACATTTCCATCTTATATAAAAATACTATATATAGAAGTTACTGTCATGAATAAGGCTAACATTTCTATTTCTTATTACCGGATGGTAGTTTGCCCTGTTGGTAATCTGACGCTTTTTAATCGGATGTTTCATGCTTAATGATGTATTAAATTAAAATTTAGTATACTTAATCATTTAACCGTCTAATTTCCATGGTAGCATATGCCGAAGATCCATTACATTATGACAACATTCCATCTAAAATAATGAGCTTACGCAGAAGCAAAAACACCGCGCGTGCGCTGCTAATATAGAGCGTCATGCATTGTATTTCAAAACATAGCGTGGTTAGCTACTTAATTAGAAAAAGCAGCAGATATATCAGACTTTGATGAAGGTAAGATCATTATGGCGACTGGAAACGTTGATATAGAAAACGGTATGTTTGGTGGGCTACAGTCATTGTGAGCACGTAATCGAAAATAATGCATGGTTTCTTTTTCCTGATGTCAGTTTGTACCAGGTATTATAATCTTTTCACGGATGACAGGTTTTCTTAGTTGTCACAATAAGTCAAAACTACTCCCGCCGAATAAACGTCTAACAGTAAAGATAAATTATAGCTTTTGTCATTATTTTTGATTAAAATTTTGCTTGAATGAGGCGTTTAAATGAAGAAAAAGTTCGTAAAAAAATTTTTGATGGAGGTTTGCCGTAGTGCTAATTAGCCCTTGCGAAAGCGGTTGCAGTTGTAGCTTCATTATTTTAAGGATATTTCTGTTCCGTATTTTTAAAAGTTTAATGAAAATATACTATCGCACTAAAACAGGGTTTCAAGCTTTACCTCCATTTTTTATCCGAAAACTGAAATTTGAGATTTTGAAAAAAAATTTCGAAAGAAGAATTTTATTTCGTGTGATCATCAGCTGTCTCTAAATAAATAAAGCACTATTCTTTATTCCTGGTGTGAATTCTAAATTTCTAAATAAGAATAAGGCCAAACGGGCAATCCTGCACACACCCATAATAGCCATCTTCAAAAGGGCGAAATAAGAAATCACGCATATTTTTACCACTAATTAATTTTTTCCCTATTTAATCCTTGTGTGATATTAAGACAAAAGTAGCATTTTAAAATTAGTTGTGGAATTTTGCAAGATTCTATCTAGCCACGGCCTTCTATATCAGGAGCTGCATAACCATGGTCTAGTTTGCCTATGATTCGGTCATATTCCGTTTCTGAACAAACACAGCTTTGTTTTTAGGTCAATTATTTAACTAGTATTGGGAATATCGTGAAACATGTTAAAGTATAATTCATTCAAAAAGTGTGACATAAAATGGTTGACGACTGCCGACATTACTAGGCATTACGTTTTCGAAATAATAAAATTCGCCGTATTAAACTTATATAATGACATGTTGATTAAGTATAAATCAAGGGGAATTTTGGTATTTCAGACATGTGCTGCCAATCAAGAAATCAAAATTTTAAATAAAGTAACACAATGGCGACACTGTTTTCATGTTGGATAGTTTGCAATGGTACAGACGGTATTCTACCATAGGCATGGCAGAGTTCAAGAGAGTTCAACGTTGTCACCAGAAAAAATACACGGCGTTTTTAAGTAGACTATCTCAAGTAAGCTTCTGTTTAACCTATCGGATTGCCAAGTCTTTGTGTCAAGAAAGGCGCTCTCTACGGCGGTTGCTACAAAATGATATATTTGTTCTATAGTATGATGTACAGTATGTTTGGATTATAAAATAGTGCTATCCCGCATCCTTCGATATACCCAAGTCAAAAGAACGCGATGTGTGACGTCATCACTAATCGACTGACTTTTCAACAGCGCTGAAATTCCCACAGGGAAATTTTGAATAGCAGTTTTCATTTACCGTAATTTCTTGCGTATAATCCGCGGATCAAACAATTCTTTTTCGACCCAGAAATTTTATTTAGTAATTTAAACCAAATATTTACTGCGATCTAAAACAAAACATTTTATTTTGAAATTTTTCTGGGCCAAAAAAGGATCTTTTGATCCGCGGATTATACACAGGAAATTACGGTAGTTGTGGACAATCTATTATGTTGTAAAACAATTTTTGGTGCGAATTTGGAATTCCCCAATAAAAATTCCGCCTGGAGCAGCAACACTGTGGCATTCCGTATCTGGCTGAATTTTTATTTCGGGATTCGGAATTATAATGTGTAATGTTAAATAGTTATTATTCAAATAGTTACATTCAAAATCATCCGGTGTGAATTCCAACACTAGTGAGAAATCCGTCGATTAGTGATGACATTACCTGTCGTATACGCTGGCCTTGAGTGTTTCAATGTCACTGCCCTCACTAAGTTGGCAATGGTAAGACATCGAATTCCAGTAATTTAATCATTTGAAAAACATAATTTAATAACAATTAAACATAATATACACTTTTTAATTCTGTGCATAATTTATTTTTCATATGCCGTTTCACTTAATGAAAATTTCAACTTTTATCGTTTAATCCTTTAACGTTCACTGGTTTCTTTTCGAAACTGCAAACTTTTATTCCGATATACGACAACGACGCTGGAATGTTAATTTTAAAAGACCCATTTTATTACTTACGTTAAAAATCACTTTTTCTTATTTAAAAATATTGCTCGCAATGACCGGTGACATTCATTTATTTCAACATCTTAGCAAGGAAAATGCTTTGTCCATTAAAGGGTTAAATGTTATTGCACAACACTGACTCTCATTTTGAGTTCCTGAGATGTCATCCAGCTACCACAAACTATTGAGTCTCAATCAAGTTGAATCAAGGTACGGAAACAAGCGATACAAATACTGATTAAGAACTCTGTGGGTTCATGTCAACGGTTTTAGTCATTTATCGAACTTCACGTTTTCTTTTTAATTATGGATTTAGCACCAATTATCGTCAATTAATATAAACAAAGGAAATTTTTGATAAAATTGTAGTTTTATTTAACCCTATGAGGGTCAAAGCACTTTTATTCATTAAATTCTGAAATGAATCAATGCCACCAGAACATTGAAACAAAGGGTATAGCGAGATAAGAATGGCGAAATGGCCCCCATGGTCAATGACTGAATTATTATTTGTACTAGTATCAGCACTCTAAAAGAGTACGAAATGCAAGGTCATTGACCCCCCATCTTGACCTGTCTTTAAGATATTCGATAAAGTTCGTGCGCGCGCCGTTATTTTTTAAATGTATTTTTCTGAAAAACTATAAAAGCTAGAGAGATGGGACCAATTGCGTATATTGAGAGATACTTTGAAAAATATTTCATATTTTTTTCAGAGTTTTCGTGAAATGACAACTGTGCAGAATATTGAAACAAAGTATAAATCTTTTATTTTACTACTGTTCTGTTACGTCTACCGCGCCGAAAAAAATACATAATATTCTTTAATTTATATACTTATAGCACACAAAAAATTATCAAAATCAAAGAGGCGCTTTTTGAGTAATATCTAAGAAGAAAATAGAAAAGGTTAAAATAAAAATTCTAAATAGAAAAGGAAGAAAAAGAGAAAAATTGATACCGGACAAATTTAAAAGAAAAAGTAACACTGATATACGGCTAGCGTGTGTCAGAAACACGGCTAGTGGGACATTGAAATAGAGCTAGTGAGTGGGTGGAGCGATGAAACTAGCGATCGCCCCGACCTACACCCCATGTATGCTTGTCCTATTGAAATTCTGCGTAAAAAATTTTTAAGCGATGGAGTCAATGTTGTAATTAATGAAAGTAGAGATGATGATAATTATAGTTAGACCTATCATTATCATGTCTACCGCGCCAAATATATATATATATGTATATAATGTTCTTTCATTTATATATTTATAGCACGCAAAACCTGATCAAAATCAAAGAGGTGCTTCTTTGAGTAATTATGATTTTAATAAGTGAGATCACGGATGGTAGGAACTAGCTAAAGAGGTCTTTTTTAGAATTATTTATTATAATTACATCATAAATAAGATTTCAAACATCATTATTTTCATTTATTACAATTTTGACTTCATCATTTAAAAAATCCCTGTCGGCTTGGCCTATAGGCGGAGGTAGATTTCGAAGAGTGCTCATTTCAACAACAAAAAAGAAAATTTGATTACAGATAAACCCAGTTTAACAACTTTATTTGTCCTCTTTTGAAAATTTTTTAATTTCATTTTTCTGTAAGGACTGGTTTTATCTGAATCATCTTAAGCTAAATTCGGATCAAATGCTCATTTTGACAACATATTTTGAAATAATTCTGACTTTATTAAAAAATCGACTAATACGGTATATTATATAGTTCTTAATAACAAAAGACTGCCAATTGAATGCGTTTGAGAACAAAATTGAATTTAAAAATGAGTTATAAAATAACCAATTTTGAATACAACCTTAATTCTTAATCATGATAGCTTCGGGAAATTTTGCGCGAGTGCCCCCTATGTCACCAACAGAAACTGTTTTTTATTCGAGTCACTATATAATCTAGCATCCTCTTCAGTAGCGATAACTTTCTTTCTTCCACGAACTTTATGCACAAAAATGTCACAAACTTTACATTGCACGAACATTATTGTCACCGTAGAACTTTCGGCGGCCGTAAACAATTATTCTCACCTAATTATGACAAACCAGTCAATTGTTTATGTATTGTTGTCTTGACACAGCAAGACTAATAAAAGATACGTAAAATCGTATTATTAGGATGAGCGAAGCGAATCCTCTACTAGGCCACTCAAATGACATTTTGTCGTACGCCTTACAAAAAAACTATACAGTATTTTGACTTGAAATTAAACACAAATATAAATTATGATCTGTAGATTTGCAGAATATTATTTTTTTTACAGAAATACTTTTCAAAAAATTATTATTTTAATTAATTTATTTTACATGTTTTTCCATTACAAACGCATTTTTTCAAATAAAAAGTAAAACACGTACGTTTTCAGAAGAAAAACTTAAATCATGGGGTCAGTAATTATAGCTAGAATCATCATTAAATGAATAAAATATATTTTCATTATTCTGACAAAATATCTCAAAAACTGCTTTCAGATTTTCAAACTATGCTCATTCCTTTTAATTATGTATAGTTTCGTGATTTATTTTATAAAATTTATAAAATACTTTTTTTTTTTAGAAAAATTATAGCATATTTTTAATGAATTAAAATTTGTGAAAATTTTCCTATTAACATTCAATTATAAAAGTATTTTTCTGTGTTAGGAATTCAAATACACAATTTATTCTTATTTTGTGAAATCATTTAAGCAGACGATATTTAAGAATTTTAAAAGAATTGCATTATATTTTTGTGAAGTGGCAATAAAAGAATTGTAAACAAATAAAATTAATATTTTGTATAATTCTACTTCGAAAATATTATTATTTATACCAGTCTTATATCATTAATAAACAATCTGAGGAAATTTTTAGTTATTTGGTAAAAGTAAATTTTTAAATTAAAATGTGCCGAAACATAAAATTATATTTTTGCTTAATAAGGATGCAAAAGTAATTTAAAAAATATATTATTACTTTCAAATATTTATCGTATAGCATAATACTTCGCGAATCCAAACAAAGCATGGCTTTTGCTAGTATATATAAAACCCTTCCGGGGTCAACCTATCCACGAGAAAAAGAAACTCATTCACCAATGAAAACGTTTCATAGTCGTAATGGAGCGTTCTCATTGGTCAGATTTACATTGGGAGCTGTAAATGATATCACTACATTTTACTTCGCTTTGAAATCTTTCCACGATTTCAAAAAATATATTTAATTAAAACTTTTTATTTAAGCAAACCGCGGGTGCGTTTTAAATTTCATTATAATCCCCACCCCCATCTACCAGGTAGTTTTGCTATAGTTTTAAATGCAGATTTCTGTTGAAATTTTCTTTCTTTCTTTTTTCTTTTTTTTTTTTTTTTTTTTTTTTTTTTTTTTTTTGTTAGATTTTTTTCTCTCCAAGTTTAATCGCTGTTTTATCAAAATTGTTTCAGTCTAAAATGGCTATGATTGACCACAGTTGTTATAATTTTTTATAATCCTTTAAAAATGCAAACACATCATTTTGACGGGCTATCTTCTAGTTTTATAATAACTATCCACTGACTGATGGATTAAAACAGCAAAATCTCCCTACGAATATCATAATGGGTATTTACGTCGGGGCGACCGCTAATTTCACTACCTTACTCACTCAATACCTGTATGTCTGTGCCTCACTAACCGTATATGAGTATTACTTTTTCTTTTAAATTTGTCCGGTATCAATTTTTCTTTTTTTCTTCCTTTTCTATTTAGAATTTTTATTTTAACCTTTTCTATTCTTAGATATTACTCAAAAAGCGCCTCTTTGATTTTGATCATTTTTTGTGTGCTATAAGTATATAAATTAAAGAATATTATGTATTTTTTTTGGCGCGGTAAACATAACAGAACACTACTAAAATAAAAGATTTATACTTTGTTTCATTATTTTGCACAGATGTCATTTCACGAAAACTCTGAAAAAAATATGAAAATTTTTTCAAAGTATCTCTCAATATACGCAATTGGTCCCATCTTTCTAGCTTTTATAGTTTTTTAGAAAAATACATTTAAAAAATAACGGCGCGCGTACGAACTTTCTCGAATATCTTAAAGACAGGTCAAGATGGGGGGTCAATGACCTTGCATTTTGTATTCTTTTAGAGTGCTGATACTAGTACAAATAATAATTCAGTCATTGACCATGGGGGCCATTTCGCCATTCTTACCTCGCTATACCCTTTATTTCAAAATATATAAATGCTTTTCTTTGCATACTTGATACAATTAAAATTTTCATTTCAAAATTCTGGTGTAAATGTGTCATTTCGCAATTAAAATTAAGTGGTATATATTTTATACCACCACCATTCAAAGTGTTAAAAAAACATTCAGTACGCATTGATTTAATTTAAGATATTTTTTTAAAAGCTTCAGCTGTATAACTTTAAAATTTAATTCGCTGTAAATAAAATAAAAATATACCAATTATAATTTCTTCTTTCATAAATTTTTAATGTGATTTTATTAATTTTTAAGAGATTATCAAATATACAAATGAAATTGACTTGCATTTTAAATGGAATTAATTTTATAGGTCACATGTAATTAAAATGTAAGGAATATATAATAATATGAATAACTGATAACTTGTGAGGATTATTCCTATCACTAAAAATTATCAGAAAATTTCGCCTAAAACTATCACCGAAATCTAATTCTTTGTAACAATAAAACGAGACAAAAATTTCTAATAAATTTTTTGGTAGTAAAAATCTTTACAAAATGGCAGTTATGATTATGGTTTTTACAATAAGACTGTCCAACAAGGCACTCGGGTGATAGCAGATCGTTCTTACAGAAATCAATGGTTTCTTCAATGGGAGATATTCAGAGATACATTAAGGTAAATATTTCTGTAAGAATATTTAGATAATTGTTAGATGTAGGTTGCTGAGCACTTATGTACTGAATATATTAATTGCATCAATGGAGAAGATTTTTGATTTTACTCTTAATATGATTTTATCATATCTTTGAAGTGAAAAAAAATATAACCTAAAAAGTGAAAAACTAATTTTCAGTTTATTTATGCAACATCTTATATTTCAATTAGATACAAGAAAAAGATACTCATCTTATATATAATACAAACCAATTTTTTTTTAAATAAGCCTTTTAATATTTAATAGGCTCTTAAAAATTAATAAAACTAAATTAAAACTGTATCAAAGAAAGAATAATAACAACATTATTAATTTTATTTATATTGAATGAAATTTAAAATGATGTAAACGAAACTTTTATTGATTTGGAACTTAAACGAAGAATTCATCTCGATTTACATCATTATGCCCAGCATTTTCTTTTTTCTTTTCTTTTTTCTAACACTAATTTTAATCAAAACGAATTTATACTGATTGGCAATAGCTTAAAGAATCAATTTTTAAAAATAAAGCCATGTGCACCATAAAATAAAATTAACGATTAACTTTATTTTTCAAATGAACATGCGTTAGTATTAAAAACTGAAAAAAAGTATTTCAAAATATTTAAATGCTTTAATATGCTTTTACCGACATTTTAAGCATATAATAAATTCTTAATTTGCATTTTTTATGGAACTCCTAAGAGCGCTGCCATTGAACTACAGAAGGTTAGGGGAAACGTGGTATGACGTCATCATTAAATGACCGCCTTCTGTCTCTAATGTTTCATTTCACACCATAAAATTTTGAACACATTTTTTTCTTATTTGTGGAATATTTATCACCTTAGAAAATAACTATTTAAACTTACTGTTGAGAATTCGGAATTCCTAAATAAAAATTTAGCCAAATGCGTAATGAAAATATAGCACATGTTGCTGATTTTTTTTTTTTTTTTTGGGGGGGGGGGGAATTCAAATTCGCGCCAGTAAGTTTTAATAGTAATTATTGTTTTATAAGATGACAGATATTCCACATATAAAACAAATAAAATTGCTATTTAAAATGGTCCGGTGTGAATTCTAATACTGATGAGAAGTCGGTCGATTAGTGATAACGTCCCACATCGTGTCGTCTGGCTTTGAGCACCGTAATTTCCGGCGTATAATCCGCGGATCAAACTACTCTTTTTCGACCCAAAAATTTTATTTAGTAATTGAAGCCAAATATTTACTGCGATCTAAAAAGTTACATTTTATTTTTAAAACTTTCTGGGTCGAAAGATAACTTTTTGACCTGCGGATTATACGCCAGAAATTACGGTATTTCGATGGCAGTGTTAAGAGTCGTTTTTTCGTTTCTTGATTCGGAATTTTTAGTTCTAAGTGGCAACAGTCTCCTTTGGTTTATGTCTGATTATTCGTTGTTGATAATAGTAGGTTATCCTTTCCTTTTAATTAGTTTTAGCGAAAAAAAAAGAAGACTAGATCTGATACAAAGAAGACTATGACAGGGTTCACAGAAATCTACCACTAACGTTTAAGAATATTTTCAAAGCATTTCTCATTCCCGAAATAGTGTAAAGTCTGTGGATGAAGGTGGGGATTGCGAATTCTGTGTTTTAAAAATTAAATGTAAATTTTCTTATTTTTAATAGTGGTGCCAGAGTCCTTAAAAATATAAGGAGTGTGCGAACCTTGTATGAGTATATTTCTATAATATAGACAATCTGTAAACTTAAGGTCATCCTAAATACTTATTCCTAACATGCATGCAATAAGAATTTTTTTGCGAGGATAAGTAAGAATCGGAACCGTTACTTTAGTGTCTTATATAAATACATAATATACGCGATTGCAGGGCTGCAGTTCATTTATGGACATCTAAATAGAAATATCTACAAAATTTTCACAATTTTTCCCATAATTTTTAGAAGTATTTTTTCGTTTTAATTAAACATATGATGAAGAAATTTTATTTCTTTTGAAATATACTTGGTAGTATATTGTGTCAAGCCATCATTTGAGCATCTCATGACTAGAAATTTATTACAAAATAAATCATAGTTATTTTTTCTACTTCATTTAATAGTCATTATTTCTGGAGGAAAAGTTTCTTTACAAAATCATAGACATAAATATCTCAAATTTAAATATTAATAAATTGTAGAAAATTGTTAGCTATATTATATTAGAAATGTCTCTAAAAACATATATTATGTTGAAAAGAACGCCAATAAACTTTATTTTAAACCAACCAGTTCACAAAATACATTTTAACGATTAATTGCCGTACATTAATTACAAAACATATTGCCTTATAGCGTGTGAAATGTATTTTAAAGCTATGAATCAAAAAGTCATTATTTTTTACATGCAACCCTTAATTAAATTACAAGTTCTTTGAAACAGTGGGAAATATCGCGGATACTTGACAAGCTAATAGATAACATTAAATAAACCATGCATTTAAGAAGAATTAGTTTCATGAATAATGAAAGGCTAGGTCATTTTTAACACTCTCTATAAAATATGGAAATTTATCAATTAATTTTCATTCTGCATATTTATATTTCAAGGCGATTTTACGACACACAGAGATTTCTAATTGTTTCCAATATGCTAGATTATTCAAAATGAATGAGACAAAATGTATGGTGGTTTGCCATTCTTTTTGTACTATTTATTTTTAATACTTTTGGTTGTCACATTCATGAAATTAATTATGCACGGGAAGTAAATCATAAATAAAACTTTCGAAAAGGGTATAGCGAGATAAGAATGGCGAAATGGCCCCCATGGTCAATGACTGAATTATTATTTGTACTAGTATCAGCACTCTAAAAGAGTACGAAATGCAAGGTCATTGACCCCCCATCTTGACCTGTCTTTAAGATATTCGATAAAGTTCGTGCGCGCGCCGTTATTTTTTAAATGTATTTTTCTGAAAAACTATAAAAGCTAGAGAGATGGGACCAATTGCGTATATTGAGAGATACTTTGAAAAATATTTCATATTTTTTTCAGAGTTTTCGTGAAATGACAACTGTGCAGAATATTGAAACAAAGTATAAATCTTTTATTTTACTACTGTTCTGTTACGTCTACCGCGCCGAAAAAAATACATAATATTCTTTAATTTATATACTTATAGCACACAAAAAATTATCAAAATCAAAGAGGCGCTTTTTGAGTAATATCTAAGAAGAAAATAGAAAAGGTTAAAATAAAAATTCTAAATAGAAAAGGAAGAAAAAGAGAAAAATTGATACCGGACAAATTTAAAAGAAAAAGTAACACTGATATACGGCTAGCGTGTGTCAGAAACACGGCTAGTGGGACATTGAAATAGAGCTAGTGAGTGGGTGGAGCGATGAAACTAGCGATCGCCCCGACCTACACCCCATGTATGCTTGTCCTATTGAAATTCTGCGTAAAAAATTTTTAAGCGATGGAGTCAATGTTGTAATTAATGAAAGTAGAGATGATGATAATTATAGTTAGACCTATCATTATCATGTCTACCGCGCCAAATATATATATATATGTATATAATGTTCTTTCATTTATATATTTATAGCACGCAAAACCTGATCAAAATCAAAGAGGTGCTTCTTTGAGTAATTATGATTTTAATAAGTGAGATCACGGATGGTAGGAACTAGCTAAAGAGGTCTTTTTTAGAATTATTTATTATAATTACATCATAAATAAGATTTCAAACATCATTATTTTCATTTATTACAATTTTGACTTCATCATTTAAAAAATCCCTGTCGGCTTGGCCTATAGGCGGAGGTAGATTTCGAAGAGTGCTCATTTCAACAACAAAAAAGAAAATTTGATTACAGATAAACCCAGTTTAACAACTTTATTTGTCCTCTTTTGAAAATTTTTTAATTTCATTTTTCTGTAAGGACTGGTTTTATCTGAATCATCTTAAGCTAAATTCGGATCAAATGCTCATTTTGACAACATATTTTGAAATAATTCTGACTTTATTAAAAAATCGACTAATACGGTATATTATATAGTTCTTAATAACAAAAGACTGCCAATTGAATGCGTTTGAGAACAAAATTGAATTTAAAAATGAGTTATAAAATAACCAATTTTGAATACAACCTTAATTCTTAATCATGATAGCTTCGGGAAATTTTGCGCGAGTGCCCCCTATGTCACCAACAGAAACTGTTTTTTATTCGAGTCACTATATAATCTAGCATCCTCTTCAGTAGCGATAACTTTCTTTCTTCCACGAACTTTATGCACAAAAATGTCACAAACTTTACATTGCACGAACATTATTGTCACCGTAGAACTTTCGGCGGCCGTAAACAATTATTCTCACCTAATTATGACAAACCAGTCAATTGTTTATGTATTGTTGTCTTGACACAGCAAGACTAATAAAAGATACGTAAAATCGTATTATTAGGATGAGCGAAGCGAATCCTCTACTAGGCCACTCAAATGACATTTTGTCGTACGCCTTACAAAAAAACTATACAGTATTTTGACTTGAAATTAAACACAAATATAAATTATGATCTGTAGATTTGCAGAATATTATTTTTTTTACAGAAATACTTTTCAAAAAATTATTATTTTAATTAATTTATTTTACATGTTTTTCCATTACAAACGCATTTTTTCAAATAAAAAGTAAAACACGTACGTTTTCAGAAGAAAAACTTAAATCATGGGGTCAGTAATTATAGCTAGAATCATCATTAAATGAATAAAATATATTTTCATTATTCTGACAAAATATCTCAAAAACTGCTTTCAGATTTTCAAACTATGCTCATTCCTTTTAATTATGTATAGTTTCGTGATTTATTTTATAAAATTTATAAAATACTTTTTTTTTTTAGAAAAATTATAGCATATTTTTAATGAATTAAAATTTGTGAAAATTTTCCTATTAACATTCAATTATAAAAGTATTTTTCTGTGTTAGGAATTCAAATACACAATTTATTCTTATTTTGTGAAATCATTTAAGCAGACGATATTTAAGAATTTTAAAAGAATTGCATTATATTTTTGTGAAGTGGCAATAAAAGAATTGTAAACAAATAAAATTAATATTTTGTATAATTCTACTTCGAAAATATTATTATTTATACCAGTCTTATATCATTAATAAACAATCTGAGGAAATTTTTAGTTATTTGGTAAAAGTAAATTTTTAAATTAAAATGTGCCGAAACATAAAATTATATTTTTGCTTAATAAGGATGCAAAAGTAATTTAAAAAATATATTATTACTTTCAAATATTTATCGTATAGCATAATACTTCGCGAATCCAAACAAAGCATGGCTTTTGCTAGTATATATAAAACCCTTCCGGGGTCAACCTATCCACGAGAAAAAGAAACTCATTCACCAATGAAAACGTTTCATAGTCGTAATGGAGCGTTCTCATTGGTCAGATTTACATTGGGAGCTGTAAATGATATCACTACATTTTACTTCGCTTTGAAATCTTTCCACGATTTCAAAAAATATATTTAATTAAAACTTTTTATTTAAGCAAACCGCGGGTGCGTTTTAAATTTCATTATAATCCCCACCCCCATCTACCAGGTAGTTTTGCTATAGTTTTAAATGCAGATTTCTGTTGAAATTTTCTTTCTTTCTTTTTTCTTTTTTTTTTTTTTTTTTTTTTTTTTTTTTTTTTTTTTTTGTTAGATTTTTTTCTCTCCAAGTTTAATCGCTGTTTTATCAAAATTGTTTCAGTCTAAAATGGCTATGATTGACCACAGTTGTTATAATTTTTTATAATCCTTTAAAAATGCAAACACATCATTTTGACGGGCTATCTTCTAGTTTTATAATAACTATCCACTGACTGATGGATTAAAACAGCAAAATCTCCCTACGAATATCATAATGGGTATTTACGTCGGGGCGACCGCTAATTTCACTACCTTACTCACTCAATACCTGTATGTCTGTGCCTCACTAACCGTATATGAGTATTACTTTTTCTTTTAAATTTGTCCGGTATCAATTTTTCTTTTTTTCTTCCTTTTCTATTTAGAATTTTTATTTTAACCTTTTCTATTCTTAGATATTACTCAAAAAGCGCCTCTTTGATTTTGATCATTTTTTGTGTGCTATAAGTATATAAATTAAAGAATATTATGTATTTTTTTTGGCGCGGTAAACATAACAGAACACTACTAAAATAAAAGATTTATACTTTGTTTCATTATTTTGCACAGATGTCATTTCACGAAAACTCTGAAAAAAATATGAAAATTTTTTCAAAGTATCTCTCAATATACGCAATTGGTCCCATCTTTCTAGCTTTTATAGTTTTTTAGAAAAATACATTTAAAAAATAACGGCGCGCGTACGAACTTTCTCGAATATCTTAAAGACAGGTCAAGATGGGGGGTCAATGACCTTGCATTTTGTATTCTTTTAGAGTGCTGATACTAGTACAAATAATAATTCAGTCATTGACCATGGGGGCCATTTCGCCATTCTTACCTCGCTATACCCTTTATTTCAAAATATATAAATGCTTTTCTTTGCATACTTGATACAATTAAAATTTTCATTTCAAAATTCTGGTGTAAATGTGTCATTTCGCAATTAAAATTAAGTGGTATATATTTTATACCACCACCATTCAAAGTGTTAAAAAAACATTCAGTACGCATTGATTTAATTTAAGATATTTTTTTAAAAGCTTCAGCTGTATAACTTTAAAATTTAATTCGCTGTAAATAAAATAAAAATATACCAATTATAATTTCTTCTTTCATAAATTTTTAATGTGATTTTATTAATTTTTAAGAGATTATCAAATATACAAATGAAATTGACTTGCATTTTAAATGGAATTAATTTTATAGGTCACATGTAATTAAAATGTAAGGAATATATAGGCTAGTTCCATGGGTTTTGTAGTGTAAGTCACATTACCTTATAATTGCTTTGCTTGTTTGCCACCGTTATTTTTTAAAAGTCTGCTTGGCCTTATTCAATTAATGAGAATGTGCCGATAAAATAAATCACATTTTTTCGTACTAAAATACTGGTAGCCAAAAATCATAGCCTGTGACTTACACTACAAGTACTCATGGAAATAGCCTATAATAATATGAATAACTGATAACTTGTGAGGATTATTCCTATCACTAAAAATTATCAGAAAATTTCGCCTAAAACTATCACCGAAATCTAATTCTTTGTAACAATAAAACGAGACAAAAATTTCTAATAAATTTTTTGGTAGTAAAAATCTTTACAAAATGGCAGTTATGATTATGGTTTTTACAATAAGACTGTCCAACAAGGCACTCGGGTGATAGCAGATCGTTCTTACAGAAATCAATGGTTTCTTCAATGGGAGATATTCAGAGATACATTAAGGTAAATATTTCTGTAAGAATATTTAGATAATTGTTAGATGTAGGTTGCTGAGCACTTATGTACTGAATATATTAATTGCATCAATGGAGAAGATTTTTGATTTTACTCTTAATATGATTTTATCATATCTTTGAAGTGAAAAAAAATATAACCTAAAAAGTGAAAAACTAATTTTCAGTTTATTTATGCAACATCTTATATTTCAATTAGATACAAGAAAAAGATACTCATCTTATATATAATACAAACCAATTTTTTTTTAAATAAGCCTTTTAATATTTAATAGGCTCTTAAAAATTAATAAAACTAAATTAAAACTGTATCAAAGAAAGAATAATAACAACATTATTAATTTTATTTATATTGAATGAAATTTAAAATGATGTAAACGAAACTTTTATTGATTTGGAACTTAAACGAAGAATTCATCTCGATTTACATCATTATGCCCAGCATTTTCTTTTTTCTTTTCTTTTTTCTAACACTAATTTTAATCAAAACGAATTTATACTGATTGGCAATAGCTTAAAGAATCAATTTTTAAAAATAAAGCCATGTGCACCATAAAATAAAATTAACGATTAACTTTATTTTTCAAATGAACATGCGTTAGTATTAAAAACTGAAAAAAAGTATTTCAAAATATTTAAATGCTTTAATATGCTTTTACCGACATTTTAAGCATATAATAAATTCTTAATTTGCATTTTTTATGGAACTCCTAAGAGCGCTGCCATTGAACTACAGAAGGTTAGGGGAAACGTGGTATGACGTCATCATTAAATGACCGCCTTCTGTCTCTAATGTTTCATTTCACACCATAAAATTTTGAACACATTTTTTTCTTATTTGTGGAATATTTATCACCTTAGAAAATAACTATTTAAACTTACTGTTGAGAATTCGGAATTCCTAAATAAAAATTTAGCCAAATGCGTAATGAAAATATAGCACATGTTGCTGATTTTTTTTTTTTTTTGGGGGGGGGGAATTCAAATTCGCGCCAGTAAGTTTTAATAGTAATTATTGTTTTATAAGATGACAGATATTCCACATATAAAACAAATAAAATTGCTATTTAAAATGGTCCGGTGTGAATTCTAATACTGATGAGAAGTCGGTCGATTAGTGATAACGTCCCACATCGTGTCGTCTGGCTTTGAGCACCGTAATTTCCGGCGTATAATCCGCGGATCAAACTACTCTTTTTCGACCCAAAAATTTTATTTAGTAATTGAAGCCAAATATTTACTGCGATCTAAAAAGTTACATTTTATTTTTAAAACTTTCTGGGTCGAAAGATAACTTTTTGACCTGCGGATTATACGCCAGAAATTACGGTATTTCGATGGCAGTGTTAAGAGTCGTTTTTTCGTTTCTTGATTCGGAATTTTTAGTTCTAAGTGGCAACAGTCTCCTTTGGTTTATGTCTGATTATTCGTTGTTGATAATAGTAGGTTATCCTTTCCTTTTAATTAGTTTTAGCGAAAAAAAAAGAAGACTAGATCTGATACAAAGAAGACTATGACAGGGTTCACAGAAATCTACCACTAACGTTTAAGAATATTTTCAAAGCATTTCTCATTCCCGAAATAGTGTAAAGTCTGTGGATGAAGGTGGGGATTGCGAATTCTGTGTTTTAAAAATTAAATGTAAATTTTCTTATTTTTAATAGTGGTGCCAGAGTCCTTAAAAATATAAGGAGTGTGCGAACCTTGTATGAGTATATTTCTATAATATAGACAATCTGTAAACTTAAGGTCATCCTAAATACTTATTCCTAACATGCATGCAATAAGAATTTTTTTGCGAGGATAAGTAAGAATCGGAACCGTTACTTTAGTGTCTTATATAAATACATAATATACGCGATTGCAGGGCTGCAGTTCATTTATGGACATCTAAATAGAAATATCTACAAAATTTTCACAATTTTTCCCATAATTTTTAGAAGTATTTTTTCGTTTTAATTAAACATATGATGAAGAAATTTTATTTCTTTTGAAATATACTTGGTAGTATATTGTGTCAAGCCATCATTTGAGCATCTCATGACTAGAAATTTATTACAAAATAAATCATAGTTATTTTTTCTACTTCATTTAATAGTCATTATTTCTGGAGGAAAAGTTTCTTTACAAAATCATAGACATAAATATCTCAAATTTAAATATTAATAAATTGTAGAAAATTGTTAGCTATATTATATTAGAAATGTCTCTAAAAACATATATTATGTTGAAAAGAACGCCAATAAACTTTATTTTAAACCAACCAGTTCACAAAATACATTTTAACGATTAATTGCCGTACATTAATTACAAAACATATTGCCTTATAGCGTGTGAAATGTATTTTAAAGCTATGAATCAAAAAGTCATTATTTTTTACATGCAACCCTTAATTAAATTACAAGTTCTTTGAAACAGTGGGAAATATCGCGGATACTTGACAAGCTAATAGATAACATTAAATAAACCATGCATTTAAGAAGAATTAGTTTCATGAATAATGAAAGGCTAGGTCATTTTTAACACTCTCTATAAAATATGGAAATTTATCAATTAATTTTCATTCTGCATATTTATATTTCAAGGCGATTTTACGACACACAGAGATTTCTAATTGTTTCCAATATGCTAGATTATTCAAAATGAATGAGACAAAATGTATGGTGGTTTGCCATTCTTTTTGTACTATTTATTTTTAATACTTTTGGTTGTCACATTCATGAAATTAATTATGCACGGGAAGTAAATCATAAATAAAACTTTCGAAAAGGGTATAGCGAGATAAGAATGGCGAAATGGCCCCCATGGTCAATGACTGAATTATTATTTGTACTAGTATCAGCACTCTAAAAGAGTACGAAATGCAAGGTCATTGACCCCCCATCTTGACCTGTCTTTAAGATATTCGATAAAGTTCGTGCGCGCGCCGTTATTTTTTAAATGTATTTTTCTGAAAAACTATAAAAGCTAGAGAGATGGGACCAATTGCGTATATTGAGAGATACTTTGAAAAATATTTCATATTTTTTTCAGAGTTTTCGTGAAATGACAACTGTGCAGAATATTGAAACAAAGTATAAATCTTTTATTTTACTACTGTTCTGTTACGTCTACCGCGCCGAAAAAAATACATAATATTCTTTAATTTATATACTTATAGCACACAAAAAATTATCAAAATCAAAGAGGCGCTTTTTGAGTAATATCTAAGAAGAAAATAGAAAAGGTTAAAATAAAAATTCTAAATAGAAAAGGAAGAAAAAGAGAAAAATTGATACCGGACAAATTTAAAAGAAAAAGTAACACTGATATACGGCTAGCGTGTGTCAGAAACACGGCTAGTGGGACATTGAAATAGAGCTAGTGAGTGGGTGGAGCGATGAAACTAGCGATCGCCCCGACCTACACCCCATGTATGCTTGTCCTATTGAAATTCTGCGTAAAAAATTTTTAAGCGATGGAGTCAATGTTGTAATTAATGAAAGTAGAGATGATGATAATTATAGTTAGACCTATCATTATCATGTCTACCGCGCCAAATATATATATATATGTATATAATGTTCTTTCATTTATATATTTATAGCACGCAAAACCTGATCAAAATCAAAGAGGTGCTTCTTTGAGTAATTATGATTTTAATAAGTGAGATCACGGATGGTAGGAACTAGCTAAAGAGGTCTTTTTTAGAATTATTTATTATAATTACATCATAAATAAGATTTCAAACATCATTATTTTCATTTATTACAATTTTGACTTCATCATTTAAAAAATCCCTGTCGGCTTGGCCTATAGGCGGAGGTAGATTTCGAAGAGTGCTCATTTCAACAACAAAAAAGAAAATTTGATTACAGATAAACCCAGTTTAACAACTTTATTTGTCCTCTTTTGAAAATTTTTTAATTTCATTTTTCTGTAAGGACTGGTTTTATCTGAATCATCTTAAGCTAAATTCGGATCAAATGCTCATTTTGACAACATATTTTGAAATAATTCTGACTTTATTAAAAAATCGACTAATACGGTATATTATATAGTTCTTAATAACAAAAGACTGCCAATTGAATGCGTTTGAGAACAAAATTGAATTTAAAAATGAGTTATAAAATAACCAATTTTGAATACAACCTTAATTCTTAATCATGATAGCTTCGGGAAATTTTGCGCGAGTGCCCCCTATGTCACCAACAGAAACTGTTTTTTATTCGAGTCACTATATAATCTAGCATCCTCTTCAGTAGCGATAACTTTCTTTCTTCCACGAACTTTATGCACAAAAATGTCACAAACTTTACATTGCACGAACATTATTGTCACCGTAGAACTTTCGGCGGCCGTAAACAATTATTCTCACCTAATTATGACAAACCAGTCAATTGTTTATGTATTGTTGTCTTGACACAGCAAGACTAATAAAAGATACGTAAAATCGTATTATTAGGATGAGCGAAGCGAATCCTCTACTAGGCCACTCAAATGACATTTTGTCGTACGCCTTACAAAAAAACTATACAGTATTTTGACTTGAAATTAAACACAAATATAAATTATGATCTGTAGATTTGCAGAATATTATTTTTTTTACAGAAATACTTTTCAAAAAATTATTATTTTAATTAATTTATTTTACATGTTTTTCCATTACAAACGCATTTTTTCAAATAAAAAGTAAAACACGTACGTTTTCAGAAGAAAAACTTAAATCATGGGGTCAGTAATTATAGCTAGAATCATCATTAAATGAATAAAATATATTTTCATTATTCTGACAAAATATCTCAAAAACTGCTTTCAGATTTTCAAACTATGCTCATTCCTTTTAATTATGTATAGTTTCGTGATTTATTTTATAAAATTTATAAAATACTTTTTTTTTTTAGAAAAATTATAGCATATTTTTAATGAATTAAAATTTGTGAAAATTTTCCTATTAACATTCAATTATAAAAGTATTTTTCTGTGTTAGGAATTCAAATACACAATTTATTCTTATTTTGTGAAATCATTTAAGCAGACGATATTTAAGAATTTTAAAAGAATTGCATTATATTTTTGTGAAGTGGCAATAAAAGAATTGTAAACAAATAAAATTAATATTTTGTATAATTCTACTTCGAAAATATTATTATTTATACCAGTCTTATATCATTAATAAACAATCTGAGGAAATTTTTAGTTATTTGGTAAAAGTAAATTTTTAAATTAAAATGTGCCGAAACATAAAATTATATTTTTGCTTAATAAGGATGCAAAAGTAATTTAAAAAATATATTATTACTTTCAAATATTTATCGTATAGCATAATACTTCGCGAATCCAAACAAAGCATGGCTTTTGCTAGTATATATAAAACCCTTCCGGGGTCAACCTATCCACGAGAAAAAGAAACTCATTCACCAATGAAAACGTTTCATAGTCGTAATGGAGCGTTCTCATTGGTCAGATTTACATTGGGAGCTGTAAATGATATCACTACATTTTACTTCGCTTTGAAATCTTTCCACGATTTCAAAAAATATATTTAATTAAAACTTTTTATTAAAGGAAAGCAAAGGTGCGTTTTAAATGCAATATTGTTAAAATTTTTATATTCGGGTTGCTTTAATTTTTTTTTCTTTACAGCCGTGAATGACTCTTGAGAATTTCAAATGTATAAAAAACATTGTGAAAAGTTATCTCCGATTTAAAAGGCAATCTATTTTCTGACCAATTAAATCGTTCCATAGTCGTAATGGAGTGTTCTCATTGGTCAGATTCACAGTGGGAGCTGTAAATGATGTCTCTACATTTTCTTTGCTTTGATATCTTTTCACGATTTCAAAAACAATATTTAATTAAAACTTTTTATTTAAGCAAACCGCGGGTGCGTTTTAAATTTCATTATAATCCCCACCCCCATCTACCAGGTAGTTTTGCTATAGTTTTAAATGCAGATTTCTGTTGAAATTTTCTTTCTTTCTTTTTTCTTTTTCTTTCTTTTTTTTTTTTTTTTTTTTTTTGTTAGATTTTTTTCTCTCCAAGTTTAATCGCTGTTTTATCAAAATTGTTTCAGTCTAAAATGGCTATGATTGACCACAGTTGTTATAATTTTTTATAATCCTTTAAAAATGCAAACACATCATTTTGACGGGCTATCTTCTAGTTTTATAATAACTATCCACTGACTGATGGATTAAAACAGCAAAATCTCCCTACGAATATCATAATGGGTATTTACGTCGGGGCGACCGCTAATTTCACTACCTTACTCACTCAATACCTGTATGTCTGTGCCTCACTAACCGTATATGAGTATTACTTTTTCTTTTAAATTTGTCCGGTATCAATTTTTCTTTTTTTCTTCCTTTTCTATTTAGAATTTTTATTTTAACCTTTTCTATTCTTAGATATTACTCAAAAAGCGCCTCTTTGATTTTGATCATTTTTTGTGTGCTATAAGTATATAAATTAAAGAATATTATGTATTTTTTTTGGCGCGGTAAACATAACAGAACACTACTAAAATAAAAGATTTATACTTTGTTTCATTATTTTGCACAGATGTCATTTCACGAAAACTCTGAAAAAAATATGAAAATTTTTTCAAAGTATCTCTCAATATACGCAATTGGTCCCATCTTTCTAGCTTTTATAGTTTTTTAGAAAAATACATTTAAAAAATAACGGCGCGCGTACGAACTTTCTCGAATATCTTAAAGACAGGTCAAGATGGGGGGTCAATGACCTTGCATTTTGTATTCTTTTAGAGTGCTGATACTAGTACAAATAATAATTCAGTCATTGACCATGGGGGCCATTTCGCCATTCTTACCTCGCTATACCCTTTATTTTCTTTTACAGCTGTTAAATTACGCAACCCATATATTATGAAATTTTAAATGTTGTGCAGACAAATGGGAAATTTTAAACCTTTGTACTCGAGAGGTAATTCTCACTGACTACCAGCATCCCGCGTAAATGTATGCTCTCCAAATGCTATAAACACCAGTATTTTAACCCTTTCCGGCACGGGCAAAATCTGTCAGTAAAATGAGAAATTCTCGAATGACACCGGAATTTACAAACGAATTTTTTGGGGTATTTTGAATTCCTTAATTTGAGCTTTTATCGTAAAAGCCAAATTTTACTAAAATGCTACTGGTGCCGTTTGCAAGTTTCGAATTAAGTTTAGGTATCTCAGGCCGGGCACAGTGTGCCGGAAAGGGTTAAACTAAGGGTTAAACTTCCGTAAGCGATTTTTAGAATACTTCACTTATTTATTCAAATTTTAATGCATTTAAAATAGTGTAATTAAAATACACCGCAAACGATTATTTCCCATACACCGTAATATAACAGAATTATTTTGAGTATCCCTGTAAATGAAGCGTTGACGCTACACACTTTATTTTAAATATCAAACACACCACCCTAAGCACCTAATAACATGTATCAATTTCATGCCAATCGGACAATATTTACACAAGCTAGTGTTCTAAAGAACAGACATTAACCGATTTCATAAACACTTTTCATCTGTGCTGGAAAATGTTAAAAATGTGTTAAATAAAGAATTCCGATAACAAAGGTTAGTTAACCCCTTACGTGCCGAGAAAAACTTACGAGATTCACTCCCCAGTGCCACAGATAGAACTTACAAGGAAGGTCTCCATACGGGCATACTCAGAAAAATCTAAAAAAATTACAGAATGTTCTCCTCATATAGTTATATATGTTTATAAAAAAAAATTCTGCGGAACCTCCTTATAACGTCCGTAAAAAAATAATAAAAATTTCGTTTATTTGGCGATTTATCTCCGGTTGGCGAAAAAACGAAATTTTAAAAAATACGCTTTTACGCTTCGAATACTTTTTAAAGAAAAAACTTTCTATGTTCAATTTATTTAAATAAGTTTAGTTTAAGTAATTTTAGTTTTGCATTTTTACTTTACTTTAAGTGTAATTTTGTCATATACGTTTATATGTACTTATAACAAAATTAAATTAATATATTTTATCATTTAAAACACAATTTAAATTGATTAAAATTGTTCCAAATTGAAAAATACACTGTTAAAAATCTGCTGCATTTTGTTGCAACGCACTCCCTTGCTTGGTTAGAAAACGGTTACTTGGCCGTGAAATGGAGCTTTCTCATTGGTTAGAATAGAGATATTATATACAAGCGGTGGAGTGCATTGCAACAAAATGCAGCAGATTTTTATCAGTGTATGACACGGTCAATTCTCCGTGCTATGGAGCATTCTCATTGGTCAGAAGAGGGATATTCTATAAAAGTAGTGGAGTGACGTTGCAGTAAATGCTGCAGATTTTTAACAGTGAAGTCAATTAAAATCAATTTTCAGATTCGTTAAAATCGTCTGCTTTTGCCGAGGAAATGTACTGCTCGCCAAATCCCGCGTCGCTTTCAGCTTTTCAAGCCAGTTATTCCAAACTATTTTATTTTTTTACATATCTAATAATGTAATTCCGCCGCTAATTTTCACTGATCCTTTATTACCTACATGAGTAGTTTAATTCGTATTTTTTTCAAAAAATTCTGAGTATGCCCCCAATGGAGACCTTCCTTGTTAGTGGCCTTACAAAATGGGGCGTGGCTTAAGAGCATGAGAACTCTGTAAATAATCATTGAGAGATAGAAGATATTCCATTCAATTTTTAATTTTTGTGTAGTGACATCAAAATAGCAATATCAAAATAGCAATCCGATAGAGAGGCGAAAGTGACTGCCAAACCAATCAATATTTTCTGTAAAATAACAGTGGTGTACAAAAAGGGCGGAGCCCAGTAGCGGCTCGTCAGGGGGTGCTGCATCAGAATTTTCCTACCATTAAAATTTAACAGAATTTTTCATATTAATAATTCGACAAATTTGTTGATTAAATAAAACTGAAATTACCATACAATTTTAGTGGTGTGAATTAATTGATGCAGCACCCCCTGACGATCCGCTACTGGCGGAGCCTTGTCAAATATGGAAAAAAATTCGCTTGTATTTTCACATCACTAGCTCAGTGCGATAGCCTTAATGAATGTAGTTTCGTCTACCCCTTCTCCTCTGAAATAGGTCAGTCTTTCAAAAACAACTTTAGTCTTTTTTCTTTTTCTTTCTTTAATTCCAAAGCCGTGGGCGTGGTTTTACTGGTACAGCGGAGTATAAAGGACAATATTTTGGACTGATGTATATGTACGTCAGTGGCACTTTATGCATCGACTATGCGCGACGGATATATACGCACTTAAGGGGTTAATATATAAATTATAATGAGGAATGATCCTATAACAACTGTTATCCTCTTGAGGGGCGGTAATATTTCTACGAAACCACTTAATTTTAATTCCCAAAATACACATTGGCACCAGAATTTTCGTTTTAAAAAAATCAGTTTCTTAAATGCATGAAATACAGCTATTTCTTATTTAAAAATACAGTTTTTTCGAATTCCAGTGTTAATCATTAATTCTAATACTTAAGTACTGAAAGTTTTCTATGCCGCAAAGGGTTAAATCCATATAACGCAAGCCAACACCTTATGCTTTTCGTACCACAGAAATGTAATAGCAATTTTTTCCTTTCTTAAACAACGTAATCTGCTGATATAAATAAGGCAAAATATTCTGTTAAATTTTTCTGGTTCGAAAAAGCACAAGAGTTAGCATGAATATTGCTATTTGAAAAAGGGTACTATCCATTGTTAATTGATAATTGTTTCAATGTTAATTGATAAAGGAGGCCTTTAAAAATAAACGCAAATAGATAATTGGAAAATTACATTTCATTTTCTCAAATATATGAGTGTGTAACTTACCATCTTTATCATCTGAACTCTTCAAATTTAATGCATATAAAGGAGGTAAACAACGAATTTATCAGTTAGGTCACAAATATTGCACACAACACTTAAAAATCGTTCATATATCGTTAAATCATAGGTCTCAAACAGTTTCTCTAAAACTGTAAAAATGATCTCACACCACCAAGATTACTCATCTTAACCCTTCAGTGTTGCCAGTGGGCTACTTTTTTAAAATTCAGATTTCTTGATTGGCACCGCTTTTCCGAAACAGTAAATTAACTTTTGTTTTCGCCTTAATTATCATGTCATTGAATGAGGCACTTTTTATCATTTGTAAAAAGTGGTGTCAATCAAGAATCTGAATTTTTAAAAATGTAGCCCATCTGGCAACACTGTAACCCTCCTGTAATCAAATTATTATAAAAGTAGAGAATTGCAGACAAATATCTACTGAAATCTCTTCTGGGTCAAAAAATATGACTTTTGATCCGTGGATTAACCACCGGAAATGACGATATTAATTTTAGGAAGATTTAATTCCGTTATTATAAATTAGCCAGCGACAAATGCTGAAATATTTATATTCATTTAAATGACAATGTGTTTTTTCTAATAAAGCATGTACGCAATGCAGATATATTTAAATAATTCACTATTGAAACTTTTTTAAAGACATAATAAATCAGTTATTAGGATACAGTTTTTAAACAAAATACATTTCAAAGTAGGTTTTTCTGCTTACTGGAGTAAAAATTTAAAAGGTGGATGTTTCGAAGTTTAAAAATTTTCAGTAACAAAAATATTTTGACCGAAATTTCATCGTCAAGTGTTTCCATTCGCAAAATCATGTCGGTGTTACTCACGGCACAATCTCTTGAATGCTGGGTTCTGAAAAAAAATGGCGGATGCTGAAGACAGATTGTTTTCGGCGTGTGTACGCATCTTTGACACCATATTTTTAAAATTATGCTTTATTTTTCTGCGATTAAAAAAGTCGAAGAAACATTTTTATTTAAAACACCTGTGTTTAAATTTAGAAGACCGTACATACATTTAAAAAATCTGAATTCGAAAGCAATTTTTATGGCAACGTTCTGATCTTGTATTCAGGGCGCGGTTTACTCGGATACTTTTCCCATCACTTTTTGAATACTGTGCCTGAACGCTCACGTAAAAAAATGGATTTTTTATCCGCGTGCGTACGTTCCTTTGCAATTTTTTCCAAAAGATTAGTTCCATGTTTTTACCCTTTATTTTTCTAAAATAAACAAGTCATAAAAATGTTTTATTAAGCACTGGTGTCAAAATTTAGAGGTCTGCGCACAGGTTTAACACTTTTCGTAAAATAATGAAATGATTCAGTCACTCTATTGTTTCACTACTTTACGAACAGACTTTCCCTGTGTTGGAAAAAAGTTAAAACCATAATGATGATAATTATGTGTGCCATTTTACACTAGTCTTGCCTAACCATTTACGAACCAAGTATTAGGGATTTTCAAATAATGCAAATTCTTGCAATTAATACATATATATATCTACCGTATTTTTATGGCGTATAATTGGCAGATCAAACAATTATGTTTCAACCCAGAAATTTTATTTGGTAATTGAAGTTAAATATTAATCGCAATTTAATAATTTACTTATTATCAAAAAAATCTTTTTTAAAAAATGGTTGTTAGATCCTCTGATTATACTCCGGCAGTATTTCTGACTTTTAACGTAACCCGTTCGGGACCACGAGTGCATCTATGCAGCCTCAAACAATACTTACAGCACTGGGTAGTCAGTTTGGCCTCTACTTTTAACTTAACTCTTTGAGCTCTGGGGTGTAAATTTCTTCAAAATTCCAAATGTAAAATTAGCACCAGTATTTTGCAAAGAAGAAAACCGGTTAACGATAAACACGAAAAAATACATTAAACCTTTCCCAAATAAAGGGTATAGCGAGGTAAGAATGGCGAAATGGCCCCCATGGTCAATGACTGAATTATTATTTGTACTAGTATCAGCACTCTAAAAGAGTACGAAATACAAGGTCATTGACCCCTGATCTTGACCTGTCCTTAAGATATTCGATAAAGTTCGTACCCACGCCGTTATTTTTTAAATGTATTTTTCTGAAAAACTATAAAAGCTAGAAAGATGGGGCCAATTTCGTATATTGAGAGATACTTTGAAAAATATTTTATTATTTTTTCAGAGTTTTCGTGAAATGACAACTTTGCAAAATAATGAAACAATGTATAAATCTTTTATTTTAGTACTGTTCTGTTATGTCTAAAGCGCCAAGAAAAATACATAATATTCTTTAATTTATATACTTATAGCACACAAAAAATGATCAAAATCAAAGAGGCGCTTTTTGAGTAATATCTAAGAAGAAAATGAAAAGCTTAAAATAAAAATTCTAAATAGAAAAGGAAGAAAAAGAGAAAAATTGATACCGGACAAATTTAAAAGAAAAAGTAACACTGATATACGGCTAGTGCGACTCGGAAACACGGCTAGTAGGACACTGAAGTACAGCTAGTGAGTGAGTGAGTGAGTGAGTGAGTGAGTGAGTGAGTGGGTGGGTAGAGCGATGAACCCCAAATATACTTGCCCTGTTGAAATTCCGTCTAAAAATTTTTTTAAGCGATGAAGTCAATGTTGTAGTTAACCCTTTCCGGCACACTGTTCCCGGTCTGGGATACCTAATTTTAATTCCAAACTTACAAACGGCACCAATAATATTATAGTAAAATTTTGCTCTTACAATAAAAGCTTAAGTTTAGGATTTCAAAATATCTAAAAAAATCGTTTGTGAATTCCGGTGTCAGTCGATAATTTCATATTTTACTAACAGATTTTGCCCGTGCCGGAAAGGGTTAATGAAAGTTGAGATGTTGATAATTAAAGTTATATCTACCATTATCATGTCTACCTCGCTATATATATATATAATATTCTTTCATTTATATATTTATACCACGCAAAACCTGATCAAAATCAAAGAGGTGCTTCTTTGAGTAATTATGAAATTAATAAGTAAGATCACGGATGGTAGGAACTAATTAAAGAGGTCTTTTTTTAGAATTATTTATTATAATTACATCATAAATATGATTTCAAACATCATTATTTTCATTTATTACAATATTGACTTCATCATTTAAAAAAAGGGTGTAGCGAGGTAAGAATGGTGAAATGGCCCCCATGGTCAAGAACTGATTTATTATTTGTGCTAGTATCAGCACTCCAAAAGAGTACGAAATGCAAGGTTATCGACCCCTGATCTTTACCTGTCTTTAAGATATTCGAAAAAGTTTGTACGCGCGCCGTTATTTTTTAAATGTATTTTTCTGATAAACAATAAAAGCTAGAAAGATCAGACCAATCGCGTATATTGAGAGATAATTTGAAAAATGTTTTGTATTTTTTTCAAAGTTTTCGTGAAATGACAACTGTGCAAAATAATTAAACAAATTATAAATTTTTTTAGTACTGTCCTGTTATGTAGGGGAAAATGGGGATACTTGAGCCATTTTTTAAATTTTAATTTTTTTAAATTTTTTATAATTTCTTAGAACAAAATAAAATATTGAAAATGAAAATTTGATATTTTTTCTTCAATTGAAAACCGCTTTCAATTCATTTTGAACTATTTTTCTATGTCTAAAAAATGTTTACTTTTTCTTTTACATCGTGGCTCAAGTATCCCCATGGAGGGGATACTTGAGCCAGATACCATATTCGAACCAGTATTTTGCAAAGAAAAAACCCGATTTACAATATACGCGAAAAAATGCATTAAACCTTTTTCAAATAAATTTGGTCGAATTTTCTGGTGTCGTGGTGACATTTCAGAATTAAAATTATGTGGTAGAAAATTCTACCAGCAGAGCTCAAAGGGTTAATCACCATACTTTCAAAATGGTACCAAGGTATGTGATTTCTTTTTTTACATGTTCAGAACTATAAATATGTTACCATGTTGCCAGTTTTAGAAAGAAAAATTGACCAACTGTAAAGATAATAGGGGTGGCTCAAGTATCCCCTATGCTCAAGTATCCCCACTCTCCCCTATACCGCGCCAAAAAGAAAAAATATATAATATTCATTAACCCTTTCCGGCGCGGACAACTTCTGCTAGTAAAATTAGAAATTATCGACTGACACCGGAATTTACAAATGACTTTTTAAGAAATCAAGAACTCCTTAATTTAAGCTTTTATTGTAAAAGCAAGATTTTATTGAAATCTTATTGGTGCCAATTGCAAGTTTAGAATTATAATTAGGTGTATCCTGACCGGACACACTCCGCCGCAAAGGGTTAATTTAACCCGTAAGTACGCGCGCAGGGCCTAAAATACCCGGAGTGCGTATGGTTTTTACAATTGTAACCAATAATTTTTTTAAAGTTATCTTCAACTTATTTCATTGCAACGTTTGTAGGAATTGTTTGCATCTAAATAAAGTGACTGTTTTAATTTGATTTTATTGTTGACAAAATTAAAAACATTCATATCCTGGATTAGCGTGCGTTCTCCCGGGTTATATACTTTTACCACAAAAAAGCTGATCAAAATCAAAGAGGTGCTTCTTTGAGTAATTATAAATTTGCTAAATATGAATACGGATGGTAGGAACTAATTAAAGAGGACTTTATTTAGAATTATTTATTATAGTTACATGAGAAATATAATTTCAGTCATCATCATCACTATTTTCATTTATTACAATAGTGACTTCATCATTTAAAAAATTTTAGACAGAATTTCAGCAGGACGTAAAATGCGAGATAGATATCTCGCATGAGCTAAATAATAAATGACACTTGCGACATGGGCGCAGCATCCAACTGTCCTGTTTCCATTTGGACAATCGCAACAATATCCTCGGATTCCTTCGATATTGTTAATATTAGGAACATAATCAATGAACACCCGGTAATATTTACTATTTACGTGTCTGGAACGAATATTTAACTTGATAGTATTTGGGGTTTGTTTGACGTAATATATGCAGAGATTACTCGTGTCGTCCATTATTTCAGACAGGTATGAAATGGCAAATGAAAGCTGATAGGAACCTGTAAATATTATTTTTAATTGTTCTTCATTTAGTTGTGGAAAATCCAAAATTTCTGATGATACCAGTTGTTGAAAAGCTGTTTTTCTACGGTTCCATTGCTGCTTTTTTACCTCTTCACTTAAAGAGTTTGATAACGTCATTCGCTCTTTAATGTATTGAACAATTATCTCATTTAAGCCTGCATCAGAATCTAATCGCTTACTGAATTTGTTGTGTAAAAATCCCACAACTTTGCATAATAGACTTACTTTTGGAAGTATTTTACTATCAAGATTGTTATGAAGCAAATTATATTTCTGAGCAATGGTCCCGTGCACAGCTTCGACTACCCATCGGATTTTAGTCACCTGTCGTGACATGTTGGCTTCTTCGGTAGGTAACTGGGCTCGATTACCTTTAAGTGCTGGCATTAATACGGCGTAGCCTTCTTTGGTGATAGAGTCAACGGCGTCACGAAAACCGCGATCTACAACAAATCTATCATTTGGACGTAATAGAGTTTGAAGTTTAACGTCTTGTAACACCTTTTTCATAATAGTAGCATCATTTTCCGTACCATAAAATGGCCCAGCAAAATCAACTATAAACCCGTTTGTGGTACAAATTGTAAACGGTTTACATAAATGGGTTTTCTTTTGACCAGAATACGATTTTCGCTGATATTCATTATTAGAGCTTTTTTGATGCCTAATATATGTGCCGTCAAATATCAATAGCAGCTGATCATTTCTAAGGTTTAATAACATTCGAGTAGTAAACTTGTATTCTTTAAGTCTTCTCGAGAAATGGAGGTTAATCCAAAATAAGACAAAATATCAATCTCAAAACTTCTTAATACTTCTTTAAAAAATGACGACACATGTTGTTCGTATGGTAAACCCAGCACTCCTACTATCACTGAATTAGAATTTCCAGTTTTTAATTTAAACAAGAATACAACTAACGCTTGAGTTATAGTACGTACGCTTGTGTTTCGCATAGAAGTTAATAGCTGCCTTAATTCAATTATGTTTTGCCAGCAAAGTCCTGTCAATATCTTTATCTGATTTTCAGGCATATCATTTTCATTAATTTTTTCGAAAAGCGACATCTCTGCTCTTTCTAAAAGTGATTTTAAAAAATGAGCAACCTTAGAACATATTTTGCTGGTGTTAGATATAACACGTAGGTGAACCAACTCGTCTTCATAAAATGATTTTCATATTATATGTGTGCAGCAACAACGGTTACCCTCTGGTATGAAAATCCCAATTTTTGTATAAACCTTGTAACGTGCTTCGAACGGTACTCGTATTAAGTTTTTTGTGGATTGACATATACAACATTACTTGTGGGTATAAATTCGTTGTTATATGCAACATACGGAACAGAATCATTGCCATCATCATCATCATCGTCGCTTTCAAAACTACACGGCCAATTCATTTCACTTTCTTGTTGAAATGGAGCAATCGAAGATGTTTCCTCTACTTCTAAATGTTCAGTTGATTCCTCTTGGCCTTCATATTCAGCCAGGGTAGACATTGCAGAAGTTGATGCGACATTTGATTTACTATCGTAAATAATAAACAGACACTTTCCACATATGCCACCAACAGAAACTGTTTTTTTACTCGAGTCACTATATAATCTAGCATCCTCTTCAGTAGCGATAACTTTCTTTCTTCCACGAACTTTATGCACGAAAATGTCACAAACTTTACATTGCACGAACCAAGGCTACCTTATCATAATATCAAGGCTTGTCATTCGCCAAGTTTCCTTTGACCGCCGTACAGGGGGCGCTGAAACCACATGATTTTCCCGTTGGTAGCGCCATTTAATGTGAGAAACTGAAATATTTTCCATTTTTTCCTATGGTATTATTAGCAGTAGTATGCACCAGGTGGCGTTACTTACGAGACAAAGTCATATAATAAGTTGGCAATTATAGGGACAATTTCAACAATAGATTTTCTCCTGAATGCGAGGCCTTGATATTATGATAAGTTGGCCTTGGCACGAACATTGTTGTCACCATACAACTTTCGGCGGGCGTAAACAATTATTCTCACCTAATTATGACAAACTAGGCAATTGTTTATGTAATGTTGCATTGACACAGCAAGACTAAAAAAAGGTACGTAAAAAATTATCTTATAATAACTATCCACTGACTGGTGGATCAAAACAGGAAAACCTCCCCACGACGACTATAATGCGCATTTCAAGTCGGGGTGATCAGTAATTTCACTACTTCACCCACTCAGTAGCCGTATTCTGTATCGCACTAACCGTATATCAGTATTACTTTTCTTTTAAATTTGTCTGGTATCAATTTTTCTATTTTTGTTCCTTTTCTATTTAGAATTTTTATTTTAACCTTTTCTATTTTCCTCTTAGATATTACTCAAAAAGCGCCTCTTTAATTTTGATCATTTTTTGTATGCTATAAGTATATAAATTAAAGAATATTATGTATTTTTTTTGGCGCGGTACACATAACAGAACAGTACTAAAATAAAAGATTTATACTTTGTTTCATTATTTTGCACAGTTGTCATTTCACGAAAACTCTGAAAAAAATTCAAAATATTTTTCATAGTATCTCTCAATATACGCAATTGGTCCCATCTTTCTAGCTTTTATAGTTTTTCAGAAAAATACATTTAAAAAATAACGGCGCGCGTACGAACTTTATCGAATATCTTAAAGACAGGTCAAGATCGGGGGTCAATGACCTTGCATTTCGTACTCTTTTAGAGTGCTGATACTAGTACAAATAATAATTCAGTCATTGACCATGGGGGCCATTTCGCCATTCTTACCTCGCTATACCCTTTGGTCGAATTTTCTGGTGCCATTGTGACATTTCGGAGTTAAAATTATGTGGTAGAAAATTCTACCATCATAGCTCAACGGGTTAAAAGTTTCGATTTCGCATCATTCCATAAACTGCAATTTCCTCCTTTATATTTCCTAATATATTTCCTCCTTTTTTTCAGAAGAGAAATTACTGTTTTACTTTTTTGAGGAGTGTTTGTCATCAAACAAAGATGTTCAAAATCATGAATTTATATTTTATCACTAATATTATTAAACCTTTCATGGCAAGGCACTTCTACTTGCAAAATGCTGAAATGAGTCATCGACATCAGAATTTACAAACACGTTTATTTTAAAATAATCAAAAGCTTTTGTTCACGCTGTTTGATAAAGGAAAAATATTCATCTTAATATTTTGGTGCCAATGTGTCATGTAGGGATTAAAATTAGATGGTACATTTTTGGAAACGCCTAATTTTATTTCCTAAATGCTTCATCGGCACCAGAAGATTGAAATGAAAAATTTATTAAGTCCGTGAACAAAATAAAAAAGTTTAAAAAAATAATTTATAAAGCAAAGAAAAGCATCTATTTTACTCATTGTATTTACATACAGTTTTTCCATTACGTCAAGCCACACATTTGCGGAAAAAATTGCATAAAACAAGGTAATGGAAAAACAAAAACGTATGGAAAACTCTTCGAGTGCAGCTGTACGAGAAAACATCGTAGTATGTGAGGTGCATGTCTAAAAGAGGTGAAATAACAGACAATGTGTGAGTGTAAAGGGTTTTGCTCGTAGCTCGGGAAAAGTATAGGCAGAAGGATTGAAAACAATTCAAAGAAACTTTTAATTTGCGAACAATTTATGTACCTGTCTGTCATTATATTTATTTATTCATTCACACTTTAAGTGCTGATATCTTGAAAATGGATTCGGACGTCTAGTTCCATTGCACTTTTTAACGTACATGACAGGATCTTTCTTTCGATACCACACTCGTCCAAATCCACAACTTACACCTGGAAACGTTCCCTAGTTAGTGTCTATTATGTTTCAAAATTCATTTTAATCCTCTGAGCTCTGGTGAGGGAATTTCTTCAAAATTATCAAATGTCCCATTGGCAGTAGTATTTTGCAAAACAAAAGATTTGTTTTACTAAATCTACGAAAAAATACATTAATTTATTAAATTTGATGGAAAATTCCAGAGCCAGTGTGATATTTTCTGATTAAAATTATGCGGGGAAAAAATAACCTACCAGAGCTAAGGGATTAAACATGTTACATTTTCATATCATCGATGTTTGCAAGTTATTCCATTCTTAATGGCAATTAATTAATCCCCTTACTTAATAGGAGTTAATTAATGCCAATTCTGCGTTAAAATAAGTCAAAAATTACTTTCGAAATGCTTGAATAACAAATTTTTTACCCCATATAACGTATATTTATATTTTTATAAATATACGTTAGGCGCGCGAAATTTAACCTTATTTAAGAAAAGATTTTCGATTAACAAATACATGTACCAATGATATTCTTAGTCTGGAAAATACATAGGAACCCTGTAATTTTTTTGTTTAATCTTTGTATCATATTTTGAAGAAAAATTATTTTCCAATGCGAAATGTTAGTTCTGGGTTGCTACACCTGAAGCGATTTGAATATTATATTTTCTCAAAAATAATTTTGCGTTAATAAGGCAGAATTTCCTAGTTTAAATATGGAGACTGTAAAATTAAAACTAATTGCATTCAAATCCTTTAACGCTTTCCGGCATGGACAAACTCTGATAGTAAAATGAGAAATTATCGACTTTCACCGGAATTTACTAAAAACTTTTTTAGAAATTAAGAATTCCTGAATTTAAAATTTCTTTGAAAAAGCAAATTTTGTAAAATATTATTGGTTCCGATTGCAAGTTTGGAATTAAAATTAGGTATCCCGGACTGGGAACATAGTGTGCCGCAAAAGGTTAAAACTTCTTCAGACCTGAGCATAAAATAACTCTACAAAAATATAATATTATTGCTTTTTCATAATCGAAATGACACCATAGATGACAGAAAGAGTAATTTTTATGAAAAAGTTCTTTAGGGGACTGGCAATTTAGGTTTACGAATATAGATATAAAAGTGCTAATTCTCTTAAAACATCAGTTTAACTATCAGTAATATAAATTTACGCAATAACAAAATTAAGGTCTTTAAACAAGTAAATGATCAACATATCCTCAATTTTTTTTATTGTGAAGCATTTAAGTTAATCATGAATATTTATTACTTTCTTGGACACAATGTTTTGAAGGTATTTTCGAAACTCGATAAAATATTATTACTTTCAATAAAAATAATATTTATTTTTATGAGGTAATATTCATCAGTGCTGACATTTAGTGGTTTTGTTTTAAAGCAAAAAACATTCAGCTGTATAGAAGTAAAGTAAAAATTAAAAACAAAATTGGTTATGGGTGAATTCTGTTGGTAAAAAGAGATTGACACCGGAATTTACAAGCATTTTTTGAGAAAATGAGAACTCATTATTTTACGCTTTCACTGTAAAAGCAAAATTTTATTAAAATATTATTAGCGCCAATTGCAGGTTTGGAAATAAAATTAGGCATCCCGGTCTGGGCACAGTGTGTCGGAAAGGGTTAAGTTAGAGAGAATGAGAAAAGGCGAGTTTTAAAAGTGAAATAAGAATACTCGCAAATGTGCACTTTCCTTGCAAGTAAAACTATTTATAATATAATAATATGCAGCGGTTCAAAAATCTAGGCTGATTCAAAAAATAGCTGGCAGTCTCTCATAAATAAATTTATGGCATTTTTTTCTCGTTTAATATTTTGTTTAAAATTCGTGTTACAATGCTATTAAATATTGAGCGAAGAAAACTTTTAAAGTTTACTGGTAAGAGACTACCCACTGATGCCAAATTTTGTCACCCACGATAATATGTATTAACCACTTCCATATATTAACTAATAACCAATAATACGTATTAACTGATTTTTTTACGTACATTAAATTTAAAATATGGGATTAACACCACTTTTTTAAGGTAAAATATTCTTAATATTCAGTGTAAACTTTTCTGCCCTTAAACAATACGAAATTGCATTAAAAAAATTTAACGGTGTCAAAAAGTTTTTAGTGACATATCAAGCAAACTCTTCTTGCCCGTACGACTTACGGGGCTTTTTCCTATCAAGAAAGGGATATTTTATATTTGAAAACTGCCTAATGACACCATGAACATTTAAATAAAATTTTACTTTTATAATGAAGGTGCAAAACTGTGGATTTTTATTTATTGAAAAAAAAGAAATGTTTAAATATTCTGGTGTCAGTCTATTATTTTATTCTTTTACGCACAGAATTCTCATTCAGAAATCTCATACCCTAGCTGAATAATAAAAAATAATCTTCAATCTGTAATCGACAATTTAATCTAAAAAGAAAAAATACATCCCGTAAAAACAAAATCCATTTAAATAATAATACAATAAATATTTGATTGTGTTTAAAGAAATGCATTTTTTATCGTTGTACGAAGTCACAAAAGTATATAGGCTGTTTTTCCGTTTTTATGAATAATGAAAATTATAACTTTTATATTTAGTTTCCGATATTGAGTACCGAAATATTTGATGAATGGAATATATTTTTTGTCTAATCATAATTATAATTTTTTAAAGCTGAAAATAATTTGTTTACACCTTCATGAAAAACTCATTTTGAGAAATATTTTGAAAAAAGGATATCTATTCATTTCTTTAATTTTAAAAATAAAGAAATGATAAGAAGTGCGTCAAAAAAATTTATTAAGTATGTCACATATCCATAGGGTCCTTTCTAACATTTGTAAGGTAAATTAGCTACACCTTACGCGCATAAAACCTAAATTTTAAACTAAATATTTTTGTGTTTATTCAGTGTTTATTTACAGAGTTATTCTAATTCGTGGTACAAACTTTAAGGGTTGGTACAAGACACTGTATAGGAATATATGGTCGCAAGTGACGTGTTGAGGTGCAAACATACAAACACCAAGAGGCAAATTTGGTCCTATTTTTTAATCTCCCAATTTTTCCTTCAAACTGGAAAATTTTCTATACGAGTTTTTCAAATCATGATTACTTACAGAAAGAATTTTTTTTGAAAAATTCCGGTTTAATTGAGAAAATGTTTGAATTCTAAGAATTACAAATACCGTAATTTCGGGTGTATAAGCCGCGGCTCAAACAATTCTTTTTCGACCCAGATTTTTTTTTAAATGAATGTTACTACTTAGATCGCCGTAAATATTTGTGTTTAATCATTAAATAAGATTTCTGGGTCCAAAAAGAATTGTTTGAGCCGCGGCTTATACACCCGAAATTACGGTACATGTATTTCCTGTGTTTGACAAATTTGCCAGATTTGCTTTTCACATCCGATTTCACACCGGAAAATTTCATAGAAGAAATTTTCTGATCGGAATGAGAAATTTGAAATAAAAAAGTCCAATTGTCCATCTGGTGTTTGTACCTCAACACGTTACTTCTGCCCATGCATTTTTATACAATAAATGATTGTTGCAATGCTCTGTAACAACCCTTTCATTTTGTACCATAAATTTAGAATCACCCTGTATTGTTATATAATGCAACTATAGGGCTGCCACAGGCGACTATTATTTTAATTCTATCTCACACCACTTTATCAAAACAACAACAAAAAAAAACTTTGAAAAAATTCATACAGTTTCACAACGTAAAAAATATATATATATTAAAAAATTATTTATTTTAAGTAGTGGTGAGAGTAGAATAGAAAAATTGTCGCTTGTGACAGCCCTGAGCTACTACAAAACAAGAAGAGATTTATAGAACAATCGTTGCCCGTAGCAAGTGTAATTACTGAGAAGGTATTCTCAACATAGCGGTTGTTGTCTGTTTATATTCGACAGTATTCTTACTAATGTTGGTACCAATTTGTAAAAGTAAAAATAAATAGAAATATTTGACTTATTTATGACAGAAATTCTGCTTAAGTAAGGCTTTAAACCTTTTTGAAACGTAAAAATACATTTAACTGTACATAAATTACTTAAAAGGTGCATAATAAACACATGAAAACTTAAAAATACATTTATAGTATAAAAAGTTCAGAACGTTTTCTATCGTCACTTACGTGGTCTTCGTCAGTGAGAAAAACTAAATGACAGTTATTGCGGCTGGCGTTCTTAGGTTCATCTGGAACAGTCCAATTTTACACCGTCTTCGAACCTTGCGTAAATACGGGTTAGGTTCCCTTAAAAAGACCCACACGGAGGGCAACCCACCCCATAGGGCCTATATCCCATATCGTAGATAACACTAGCCAACAAAAAAAATATTTTTGTCAGTTTCCTGGTTTTAGATAGTCAATTCTTGCTAATTTTGGGTTGAAAAAAACGAATATGTAAATGAAATATTTTAATTAGCTCTTGTTTTCAAGATACAATATAGCTCACTGGAGAAAGACACACAACCCACACCCCAATTTAAATCAAATTGAAGAAGAACAAAAAAAAATCCTATGTTATAAATACAATACAGTAGGCTTGCTTTATTAAACAATGTTCATTATTCAGAAAGCAGCGGTTGTTTTTAGCCTATTCTTGCAAATGTTTCCTTTTTAATTGCCTCTTGTACGTCAACGCCGGAGCATCTCTTGTAACAGTCCAGCAGTAGTCGGCCAGCATTGACCCATCTCAGTGATCCTGATATCTGCATTCCATTACAGAGATATCTTTCTGAAACCTTTCACCATGCTTATCGCTTACAGCTCCAAAGTTTTTAGGGGAAAAATCAAGATGGGAGTGGAGGAAATAATGTTTCAGAGACATGTTGCATGCAAGGTCATGGTAATTTGTAGGAGTTCTTTCACCAACTGTTGGTAGTTCTCAGCTTTTCTGTTGCCTAGAAATCCCCATACCACACCTTTGAAGTCTTCCCAGGCTGCTCTCTCTTTCCCCTCCAAAACTTTACCAAAAGCAGTGTCCTTCATTAATGTGCGTATTTAAGGGCCCAGAAAGATTCCCTCTTTAACCTTTGATTCACCCAGTCTTGGAAATTTCGCTCAAAGGTATTGGAAAATCTCTCTATCCTTGTTCATTGCTTTTGCGAAGTTCTTCATTAATCCCAGCTTAATGTCCTTGGGTGGAAGCAGAATTTTTTTTTGTATCATTTTGGCTCATTTAGATCTCTTGAAGGCCATTTAGTGAGAGTTTCTTTTATGTAGTAAGTGTTTCTATCTCGACTGGCCCACAAACCCAGAAAACAGCAGTACTTGGTATAGCCTAATTTCATTCCCAGGAGTAAATCAATTACTTTCAAGTCACCACAAATCTGCCATTTATGATCCTTGTATTTGATTGACTTGAGAAGTAATTTCACATTTTCGTAAGTTTCCTGCCTGTGAAAGGAATGTCTAATGGGAATGTAAGGAATAATGCTGCCCTTGTGTAGTCAGATTGCTTTCAAACTAAGTTTGGAATAGTCTATAAATAACTACCACTTCCATGGATCATGAGTAATGTTCATTGAATTAATCAAACCATTAACATCAGTATAAGCAACATGTCCTTTCTTTTCAAAGAAATGAAGAAGATTCTTGTGACGCACCCAGTATTCTGTGATCTTGACTTCTGGTTGAATTCTACACAGAAAATGCAGTTGAGGGTAATTACAGTTATTATGAGTACCAACTTCCGAACATTCAAATTCCCATAAATCAGCCATAGTGAGATTTCTCAAGTTGGTTTCTATCTTGAAAACAAGAGCTAATCTCAATTTTAATGTTGATTTTCGTGGTTAGCGAGACAAAATACTTCGTAAATAACTATTTTTGAACCCGAAACATTTTTGATGTTGGGTAGTGTAATCGGCCGACAAAAATACACACCACCACCATTTTTATCCCGAGGGGGGGAAGAGGAGAGATGGAATAGAAACAGTTGAACACATTTCAAGAAGCACCATTAAGAATAAAAATTCTCCATATTGCGTGAATATCGTAGAAAAGTGCATCATTACACAGTGTTGCAAGTGGGCTACTTTTTTAAATTCAGATTTCTCGATTGACACCACACTTTTGATACTGTAAATTTCCCTTTGTTTTCATCTTAATTAGTATGACATTACATAAGTCGCATTTTACCATTTAAAAAAAGTGGTGCCAATCAGGAATCTAGATTAAAAATAAGTAGCCTATCTGGCAACACTGTCATTACATACTGTTTCTTTATTGATATTATTTCGATGGATTCTCTAATGATACCTTCAAGGTGACTAGTAGCATGAAAGATTATTTTCGAACTATTGAAATCTATTTCTAAAGGCTGAGTTTGTACAAATCTTGCAAGTGCGGTGTGGGGTCTACCCAATCTTAAATCTTGAAACCCTACAAGAACGGTGGTTCATTTTTGGATAACCTAATTTTAATTCATAAATAAGACTTTGGTACCAATTTATTGGATTGAATATTATCCATTTATTAAGTACGTGAACTAAACCTTTAGGCTCTTTTGAAATAAAATTGTTCAGTAATTCTGGTACCAGACACTCACTTCAGAATTTAGCGAACAGAAGTACCTTGCTCCTCAAAAGGTGGTCATGTCTATTAGCATTTAGTGGCGGAAGTTTTCCTCGTCATTCAAACCTATTAGCATTGATTAGAGGACTGTTTAAATTGTCATAATACGGCGGAACCACAAGGACTGATGGCCGCCAAGCAAACTTTTTAAAAGTAAAAATAAATACATTCTCTTTTCTTTAATTATGACACATTTGGCATAAGTAAGACATCTAAATAAAAAGGGGAATTCTATACAACTATGAAAATTAACACAGACGGAAATCAGGCTTCACAGAATAGTTTAGAATGTGTAAACAAATTATGTCACATATCCATAGGGTCGTTTCTAACATTTGTAAGGTAAATTAGCTTTGTTCCTTACGAGCATAAAACCTAAATTTTAAACTAAATATTTTTGTGTTTATTCAGTATTTATTCACATGGTCATTCTAAATTCGTGGTACAAACATTAAGGGTTGGTACAAGACACTGTACAGGAATATATGGTCGCAAGTGACGTGTTGGGGTGCAAACATACAAACACCAGGAGGCAAATTTGGTCCTATTTTTTAATTTCCAAATTTTTCCTTCATACTGGAAAATTTTCTATACTATTTTTTCAAATCATTATTACTTACAGAATGAATTTTTTTTTTGAAAAATTCCGGTTTAATTGAGAAAATGTTTGATTTCTAAGAATTGCATCTTACATTTGAAGTTTTATCATTTTAATGGCTTCCCTTGTTTTCTCGAATGTCGTGCGGGCAACGTGTTTCTACCTATCATGATTTGCCCGTACCACGTACGGGTATCCTTATTAAAATCATGATTTATTATTCTCACCAGAAAATTTTTATTATAATTTTGCATTATTTAATCCGAGCATTTTTCTGATTCAGTTTGGCAAAAATTTGTGTTTAAAAAACCGGTGATAAAAGATTAAGAATTCTGTGAAATACAAAAAAGGCGTTATTTGAAATTTTTTCAAAGATATTGATCGGTTAAGTGGTAAATAAGTTAATAATCGATCAGTTAAGTCTTAACAAGGATTGTTTCATGAGTCATATAGCAGCAGCGATTAATTGTAACACCGGCTTCCTATCTATAAAAGATAACGAAGCTGATTTGTATATGACATTATTCTACATATAAAAGCAACGGAGTTATGAATAAAGACAGAGGAGAAATGTAGCGTAAACAGTGTTTGTGTGGGGAGGGATATTAATGCTTTGGTTACAACTAATATTCTAAAGTTTCTTCTTCTGAATATTTAAAAAAAGTACTGTGATCAGATAAAGCAAAGAAAACTTTACAAAATTAGTCGTATACAGAGCATCGGGACCCCCTCCCTACAGCCTGATTTAGAGTATTAAGGCCCCACACTAGGGTCAGATAAAGACCCGGATGATAATGTAAAGTCTATGGAGGTGTTTTTTTCAAATATCACGCTCAAATTTTGATTTATTTACCTGATTTTTTTTGCATAGGACGTTGCACAATCGGCCTTGTTTTTACTTTTTCAATTTTGGTTTCAGATTTTTTTTTAAAAATCACTTTAAATTTCAAAACCGGTTTAAACGGGTTCTGAAATTGAAACTATCATAACACAAAAAATATATATGCAAAATCGAAAAAGTAAAAACTAGGCCGGTTGTAGATCGTCATCGGCTATTTTATGCAAAAAAATCAGGTAAAAATAGTAAAATTTCGCGAGATATTTCAAAAGAACGCCCCCATAGACTTTGCATTATCATCCGGGTCTTTATCTGTGCTTAATATGGGCCTTAACACTAGAATTACTGTGATCCGTCATATTGACGGTTACCTTATGAATATGTCTCGGTTCAAACCAGGAATTGGATTGTAAAATAAGTTGAAAAGAAAAAGTAGAAAGAAGAAACACGTTAAACATTAAAGTTAAACTGTTTTTAATCAGAAATCTGATGTGAAATATTTTTATAAAACTCGGCTTAAATTTTCGGTAGTTCGAGTGTTAAAACCGCCTCTTAGAAGTTGCACATAGATGTTTTACATAAAACTTTGCTATCATTATGCACTTGATGAAAAACATTAATCTTTTTTGATAAATTGGTTCAGAAATATTTACCACAATTTCCTGCCTATAATCCGCGGATCAAACAATTATTTTTAAACCCAGAATTTTTTTAAAAAGAAATGTAACTTATGAGATTGCCGTAAATATTTGTCATCAATCACCAAATAATATTTGTGGGTCCAAAAACAATTGTTCGATCCGCGGATTATAAGCAGGAAATTACGGTATGTTATTGAATTTTTTCACCATTTTTAATTCTTAGAGGAAGTAGGAATAATTGAAAAAAAAGCACTGCAGGGGTAATCTGTAGCAATTAAAAAAACTGACTATATTAATTATGAATCCTAACTAATATTCCATATATCCATTTATTTAGAATGAAAATGTTTGTTCATTCAAAAGCGATCACTGTTTTCACAGAACACAAAGAAAAGTTTTTTAAACTAAAGTGATTTTGTTTTATTTAAACAGTGCTGTGTATAAATATGAAGGAATGATAAAATATTGGTATGGATATAAATTGACCATTGACTACTTTTAACCCTTTGAGCTCTGATGGTAGAATTTTCTACCACATAATTTTAATTACGAAATGTCACAACGGCACCGAAAAATTTGACCAAATTTATTTGAAAAAGGTTTAATGTATTTTTCGTGTATATCGTTAACCGGCTTTTTTCTTTGAAAAATACTGGTGCCACTATGACATTTGGAATTTTGAAGAAATTTACCGACCAGGGCTCAAAGGGTTAAACTCCATGTTGCACCAAATTTTCGAAGCAAGAATCTTTGATCTGCAGTTTCACAACATCTGGTAGAGAAACACAATACGAAATTTGTGTTTTGATATTATTGCTGCGAATGTAATATAAAAGCAGTCGCCTGTGGCAGCCCTGAATCTTAAAAAAAACTTTATTTAAAGAGACAATGGCTACGTTTTCCAGCAGATGAAGCAGAATGTTAATGATTTGTATCAATTTATTACCCCGGAAAATAGTACTTTCGGAAAATAGGATTATGGAGTGTTTTGGCTAAAGGTAAATGGAATCGCATATTTTATTTTCTATTTTTTTAATGTGGTTTAGAATGAATTTTTTATTGTTTTCGATTTTTATCCTGCTAAATACTTTTTGTTTAATTTATTTTCCCATTTTGTGATAGATATACATGTATTTCACAATTATATTTTGCATTTATTCAAATGTTTAAACATGAAAATATGTTTTGGGCCTAATTAATAATTCACATTTTCAATGTAAATGAAATTTTACTTCTTCACAGCATATGGTTATTTTTAATCTTTAAAAATTAGATCGAGGCTAAAAATTAGGTTAGGCTCTTAATTTCTTATTGAAGATTTTGCAATCGATTTTGTTCTGTTGGAAGAGTGTAAAATATATGAAGGTTGAAAATACCTTAAACATATTTTTTCAGCGTATTTATCTTTCCAATACTGCATCTCGCATAATAGTTGTAGTTGCAAAACCAAAAATATCTTGCTGTAAAACCCACATTGAGATCTTTTAATCCCATTTACCTATGACTGTGTATTTCGCATTACTTCAGAAAAACTGACCACAACTACGCACTTCCATAGAGGTTAACCCTTTGAGCTCTGCTGGTAGAATTTTCTACCACATAATTTTAATTCCGGAATGTCACAACGACACCAGAAATTTGACCAAATTTATTTGAAAAAGGTTCCATGCATTTTTTTGTGTATCTCTTTAACCGTTTTTTTTCTTTGCAAAATACTGGTGCCAATGTGACATTTGGAATTTTGAAGAAATTTACCCACCAGAACTCAAAGGGTTAATGAGATCAAAGAGATATTTATTGAAAAATACACTTACATTAATTAACACGATACATTGATAATGATTCTCAAATTCTCAAATTCATTTCAAGAGACAACTGCCTACTGGGTAAAATTTTACATAACATTAGTATGTAGCATATTTAATAATCTGGCATTTATCAAAGTTCAAAATGTCAAAAGGTGATTCTAAAAACCGCTGCCGTCCCTAGTACATTGACTATAAAAGGTTAAACGCAATGTTACCGGACATATTTGTATAACATATCCGAGTCTATTTAGATAAAAAAAAATCTTCAAAAGAAGTGTCCTCGAGAGTTGCACCAGAAAAAATAGAGAGTTTTTCTAACAAGTGCATCACACATTGTCTCGAATACGTGTCTCGGATTTTTTCAACTCGTTTGAGTATCTTGAAACATGTGATTCATAGCGCTTGTAGTAATGGAGTTTTGGATAATAATGAGGAAACATTTAGTGCAGTCTCTACCAGTTGTGCAAAATGAACTTCAGTGTTTAAAAAAAGAATTTAAAGCAAGTTTCTACAGTATGGGGACTAGATTTAACCTCCTAATCTGGTTTTTGCGCAATTTGCAAGGAAAATCTAAAATGAAGTTTTTTCTAAGAAAATATAGGTGTTCAATTTGCTGACCATTTTGGAGCTCTGCAATTGCATGTAAAGTAACTGAGGGGGCTTTCACAAGATAGCAGTTGATTTATTAAAAACTGGACCAAAGGTTTCTGGTTATTGCTGGGGCTGATTTAATTAAGCGCCTTATTCATGGAAATATTTTCTCACTAAAATTATTTATTTATTTTTATTGGTTTCCGTTTTGGCGAATAAAAACTGTCTAAACAAAGTCTCTAAAGATAATACTACTCTCTAAAATGTATCAAATTCATTAAAACTTCATTTACAAACAGTTTTATGCTTCCTACGTGCCCATTAATCAATACCGTAATTTCGGGTGTATAAGCCGCAGATCAAACAATTTTTTTTCGACCCAGAATTTTTTAAGAAACAAATATAACTAGTTAGATCGCCGTAAATATTTGTCTTCAATCACTAAATAAGATTTCTGGGTCCAAAAAGAATTGTTTGATCCGCGGCTTATACACCCGAAATTACGGTAATTAAAAACTAGTCGGATGTGGCAATCCCAAAACATTCTTATACCTTATACCTGATAGTACTTCAAAATTTACCACTATAGTGCCAAAATTAACCTACGCCCATTATGAGGATTCTGAAGATATGAAATTCACTGCGTTAGATCTCGAGACATGACTACCGCTAAAATCGTGTAAATCATATTAAATGCAGCTTAGCAGTGCCACTTTTTGAGAGATTAATACCATAACCTAACAAGCAACAACTTGTGTCAACGTCTAACTGAAACTTAAGTTAAAAGAAAATTTGTGCAATTGTTATTTGAGATTGAGCTATAGCGGAACACATTAAAAATGCATCATAGCAGCCCACTTATTCAACGACTTACACCAAAATGTAAAATAAACTCATTTCATGTCAAGGACTAACAGAATCTGAAGTTTGGTAAAAATCTGTCCATTAGTTCTGGAGATAGAGCTACTGCAGCATTCGCAAAAAAATACAGCATAGCCGTTCTACCTGTTGAGTGATTTACACAAAAATGTAAAAACTGTCAAACAATCATGATCAAACAATCATTTTCCAACCCAGAAATTTTTAAAAGAGAAATGTAACTTGCTAAATCGCCGAAAATGTTTGTATTCAATCACTAAATAAAATTTCTGGGTCCAAAATGAATTGTTTGATCCTCAGATTGTACGCCGTAAATTACGGTATAAAAGTATATTTTATTTTCTATACATATGTAACAGCTGCAATGAAACAAGACAAAATTCTATATTACTTAAATTCTGTTTTAACCCTTTAAGCACTATGGTAAAAGTGTGTGGGATTTCTTTTGTCATAGAATGTCGACTATCTTTCAAAAACTGAAAAAAAGGAAGTACTTACTTATGTGAATAAATTCAAGGAAAAAAAATGACACTGAACGATGGAACTTAAAATGTATGGGAAAAAATGCACAATTTATTACATCCCCCAACAGATATAAGAAATGAAAACTTAAAGTTTCTTAAGGTAAACTCACGGGACAAAATTTTTTAAACTTATATCTTTCCAAATAATAAACAGATTAAGAAGTTTCTTTTTTTTTTTTAATTACAATGATTCTATCCGAAAGCAATGTAAACATTTCAGTTTTTTAGAAAAGTTTTTTTTAATCAGAGAAGCCAGGCATCGCCTAGCTGGATGTAATTAATTTTTAACAATAAATTTAGCTTTTCACAATATTTAAACACGGGGTTTCTGCGATTAAATAAGGTGAAGCTTTCTCATAAATGCATGAATCCTACGGGGGATATTTTCAGGCCTTTTTTGTAATTACAAAAATTATCGAAAAGTTTATATTTAAGAATATTTACGCTTAAAAAACTGTGCTTCATTATCTGCATTAGTTTTTATATACCGTAAATTTCGGCGTATAATCAACGGATCAAACAATCATTTTTTGACCCAGAATTTTTTTTAAAGAAATGTAACTTTCTAGATCGCCGAAAATGGTTGTATTCAATCACTAAATAACATTTCTGTGTCCAAAAAGGATTGTTTGATCCGCGGATCATAATTATAAACCGCCGGAAATTACGGTAATACGAATTAGCATTGTCAAAATCAGGCGCAAGTAAATTTTCATTTAATTCCTATAAATATTTTATCATTAATTTTGAAAATAATGGGCATTGATGCATTTAATTATTCTGCAATATTCCTTTAAGGAAATAAACCGCACTGAATTGCAAAGATTTTTATACAAATTAAAAATGTATGTTTTATTAAATAAATTGGAACTTAAGTTTTAGGCATATTTAGTTTATTTTAATTTTACGTATGTAAATTTACAGTTAACTCCTATAAATATTTTATTGTTAAGGGTGTATTCGAAAAAATGCTTTTCCATATTCAACAGCTCGAAATTTTCCGATACAATTTCAGACACATTTTCAAACGTAGAAACATGAAATTTGCTGAGAGGATTCTTGAAGGGACGTATGAGGTGCCGAGTGATGTTTTTTTACGCTCAATTAATTAGAATTTGAGTTAAATACAATTATCTTCTCAGTATGGCCCCTTTTTTCGTTCTCAAATCTCCCGCTTGGGAAAAATCGGTTCGAAATGCCGTTTTTGATTGCTTTTTTTGCAATATTTTCCGCATTTATCAAAGAATCGACAATTACGGCACCTTGTGTACTTTCCAAATAAGAGATTTTAAAAGTTTGATGTATTTGAGAGCAATAATGAGTTCAAAAATAAATCGGAAAATAGGCAGTTTGAATCGAAATACACCCTTAATGTTGGAAACTATGGATATTGGTGCATTTAACTATTTTTTGATCTCCTTTAAGAAAATAAACCACACACGATTAGAAAGATATTAATACAATTTAAAGCAGTATGTTTAATTAATTATTTTATAAATTAGAACTTAAAATGTTTCTACTGTTTGTTGATTTTACGTATAGTAACAGTTTTTAGAAAGTTTGGTACTTATATTTTACACTGGACTATTCGTTATTACATTTGTATAAAAATTTAAAAAATAATTTCTTTCATATCCTTATGCAAGGATATTTGCAAGGGAATTTGTAAATTATGGTATAATTAATTGTAAAAATACTCGTAATTCATGGTTCGTCCTTAATATATCCCTTTTACGGAATTTTGAATGTTTTGTCACCGTTTTTCAAAAACAGAAACTTGTGCCTTATTAAATGGATAAAATGATCCGATTACAGGAGGCAAATATTTCAGTTAAATTTTACTGGTGTCGAAAAATAAAGATTCTTAAGCCTTTTTGGGGACCATTGGTGGTACGCGCCGGCGTGAACGTATTAACCCTGTGTGCTCTGGCAGGTAAATTCTTTCAGAATTCCAAATGTTATATTGGCGCCAGTATTTTGCAAGGAAAAAATTCAGTTTACCATATACACGAAAAAATGCATTAAACCTTTTTCAAATAAATATGATCGAATATTCAGGTGCCATTGTGACATTTCAGAATTAAATCTAAGTAGTAAAAAATTGAACCATCGGAGCAAAAAGAGTTAATGATTTTGTGAAATAAAAAATAAGATTCTCTAGGAGAAATAGAAAAGTTTAAGATTCACACCAGATAAAGGGTATTGTTTTTCTATCCGAGGTATCAATGGTCAGGGTTTCGATATACCTCCGTTTATGTCTTTGGCATTTGTCTAGGCATTCGCTTTAATCAGCGATTACGATAACGTTTAAATATCTGAATTTCCAAGACCACGTTAATCAAAGCCCTAGAAATTAGCGCTCCGCCTGTAAATGTATTCAATTGGTGAATTGTATCGAAAAAATTTATACAGTTCGCAAAAGAATTAGTTTTATTTTGCTTTTTTGTATTGTAAAATCTTGGTTTACAATGGAAATCAATAGACGCATTCCGAGATTCTTCATGATTTCCCAAAATGCAATTTTCTGGATAAGGCGATTTTTGAAACTCATATAAACGCATGTTGCACTAGTGAAAATTTGAAAGACAAATGACTGTACGTCTGTACATTTGAAATCATAGGACACTTTAATTTACGAGAATAAATGATTTAAATTTTACAGATCGCTTTGTAGCCCAGTGGTAGGCGAGAGGAAAAATAGGCGAAATTTGGAATTAAATAAGAGAAAGTCGGAAATTGTTTTAATCCATTTAGTTTATGTCTAGGATAAATTTACTGAGGTTTTTTTCCTTGTAGTAGAAGGTTCAAAAAAGTGGTGCCAATCAGGAATCTAGATTAAAAATAAGTAGCCAATCTGGCAACACTGTATTACTATGAAAATACTGAATACAATTTGAAAGCTGAAAATATATCATACACCCAATCATATAGTTTCTGTTTAAATTATAACAGGGAAAAAACTTTTATACACAGATTATATCTATAAAAGTAGTATAAAAAGAAGCTTGAACAGTTTTCAATTCCGAATGAAAATAACTCAAGATACTTATAATGTATTTTGAGAAACGTAAAATAAAATTTTTCATATACGCTCACCGAAACTATATACATTTTATATCTGGAGTTTTTTTTTTTTTTTTCAAAAATAAATCGACATTGCAGCCTCTAGCAGTTCTCAGATAATAGGAAATCAGATCTGACATTTGGTTTTGAATTGAAAATGTCGCAAATTTATATTCGAAAATATGAGTAAAATAAGAAAAACCTAGAAAAGACATTTTCAGAAAAGTCGCTTATGCATATATACATAAAAGATGTATAGGTTATATTATGTAAGTGATCCCGACTGAAGTTTAACTGTTTAATCTTTGTGACATAGAAAAACGCAATTTTCTTATAGTTTTTTTTTCTATTACTAGTTAATCGAAAAGTTCTCTTACTATTTTTTTACATACAGTAAATTGAAAATATTGGAAAAACACCACTTTTTTAAGATAAAATATTCATAATATGTTTTCTAAACATTTTTGCCATTTAACCCATCCCGCCAAGATGTCAGTCTGTTTGAAATAATTAATGTACACCAAATTAATATATGAATTTATTAGAAATATGAACTTGCTTATTTTCTGGTGTGTTATAAAAAGAAAATTTTAATTAAATGTTTTTGGTTCCAGTAAAAGTAAAGCTGGGTGTTCTTTTTTAGGGACACTGCTCCTGGAAGCGTTGACCTTTTGTGTCGCAGACCCCATTTATTGATTAATGGTTGAAATTAGTGAGAGCCACCGGAATTTGAACACATTTTACTTATAAATCTGGAAAAGGTACATATCACGCATTCAATAAACCTTTTTTTTTAAAAAAAACCAAAATTCCGATGCCATATGTAGAGTTTGAGATTTAAAAGTAAGTGGTTTCATAGATATACCAACGCCCCTCAAGGGGTTAATAGTATGATATTGTAATTAAAAAAAATAGTTGCATCAAAAGGCTTTTAGCGCTGTATCATGCAATTTCTTGCCCGTACGGCGTACAGGCAAATCAGTGAACTGTTGAAAAATGTACGGCAAAGAAAATTTCTGTTCGTAAATTGATGAAATGATTGACTGACACCGAAATTAACAACTTTCCTATAAACTTGAAAAGGGTTTATGCTTTCGATTTGTCTTTTCGTCTGTCCGCGCTCTAACTCTAGTAAATAGACGCGAAATGCCATGAATTTTTTGTATATAGTAATACTAATATTATATATTCTACATAAAAATAAAAGAATTTATATTATAAAAAACATTTTGCTTCTAAGATGTTGTAAATTAACAAAAACATTTAAAATATATTAAAACTTTTTTTTTATTTACATGTTTCAACTCATTAATTAATAGAGTCATCCTAAGAAACCTCAGTCATTCTACATAAAAATATAAATTCTTATATTTTTATGTAGAATATATATTATTAGTATTACTATATAGTTATTAGTGGACGTAATAAAGACTTACTAGTGTTATTTTTCACATTCATATGAGTTTTTTGGACTTTATTGACGTTTATTCTAGCACGAACCCTATTGAAAATGAAGTTTGATTAGTTTATTTACAGGGACAGTCAAAAGTGATTGGTTACATTACGGCCAACTGAAAAAAATCGTTTCAAATGAATTTTAAAGATGTTATACCCTTTCAAACATATTCAAATTTATATGCATCTAGGATGTGCACTAAAATATGCATTCTGTAAAATATGCAGTGAAAAGAATAGTCATTATTCATTTACAGGGCCACACAAAAGAATTCCATTACATAATAATAAAGGAGGGATTGTTAACTATGGTAAACAATTTCATGTATAATCAAATTTATATACGTCGATGAGGCTTAATATGAGTTATTTTACGCATAATACGAAGTGCATAGCATTTATAGGGACACACAAAAGGTTTCAAATAGTATATTCTATTCGAAGTTCTTTATATTAGGGAAACAGGCTGAAATGCATTTTTATTATGATATGCGATTTTAAGTTTCACAAAATATATGCACAATCTTGGTGTGCATAAATGTTAATTGTTAAGAAATTTAGTACAGGGTTACACAAAAGAGCTCGGAAAGGTTACTCAATATGAGCGTGAATTACTAAAAGTTGGTTTTTTAGTAAGTTATACATTTTTATGCTGAAATGCATTCAGTTTACTAAGAAATGTTTGTAGAATATCGATAAAATGATATACAGGGTCACGCAAAAAAAATTGGATTCTTGGTCGCGTGTAGATGATAATTTCTGGAAATGTGATTTAAGTAGTTTAAAGCATATTTTTCTTTGAACTAAATACTAGCAAAATAATTTCGAGTAATAAAGGAACTAGGTAAAATACAGAGTATAGGTAAAATACGAAAGTATTCATGTTTGTTTCCCTCTATTAATATAAACTGCCGGAAAAAAAAATTTCAATCAGTTTTGCGTTTACTTGCTAAACTAAATTGTTCCTTTCTATAGTATGTATATCAACCGACAGATCAAATACAGGGCTGCTCAAAAGTAGTGGAATACATATTTGGCTATATGCAATAACTTTATTTCCCTAAAGAATGACATTTTATTAAAGATTTCAGGAAATGTTTGAAAGTGTTTCATTATATCTTTTCTTACTCATTTAGGAGTTAAAAACGGGTTACTTTAGCCATTCATTCCAAAGGCAAAATTTTATCAAATAATTATTAGTGCTAATTGTAAATTTAGATTTAAAATTAGATGGTTCCAACGGTGGGACCACTGTACTAGAAAGTATTTAACACAGAACACATTTTTTTTAAGTTGGAACGAGTAGTACTGTAAATTTGGAATTTCTGGCAGTTGTGATGAATGCATTACAAATAATAGAATAATTATGTAACGTAAATTATTAAGATTATACGTATCCAGGGTGCGTAGTCTGGAAGCACCTTGTAAGCACCTTTTACCAGAATTTTTATATTGTAAAATCTGTTTTATTTAATGAAAAAGAAATCCTTTTTCAGATGTAACAACCAGTACTTTAAAGAATTTCTGGTACTAAAATAATTAAAATCCTCTGAGCTTCTTGATGACTACGCACCCTGGTATCGTTACTTTTTCATTCATTATAAAGCCAAAATTTTACTAAATGATCTTGGTGTCGATTGCAAATATGGAATTAAAATCAGATAGTCCCGGACGTAGGACCACTGTCCACGAAAGGGTTTAATACAGATGATTTTTTTTATTGGGAATGAGCGGTGCTCAATATTTGGAATGTCTGGCAGTTGTGATAAATGCTTTACAAGTAATAGAATAATTATATAGCGTAAATTAAATTTTTGACAAAACAAAGTATAGATTCTGTATTATAAAATAAAAGGATTTTTGCGGTTATTATGATACACAATGTTGTGACATTGTTATTTGTAACATTGTTTTTTGCATATTTACTAAATTTTGCGATTTTGTGTACTAGTAAAATTTAATCTTAGCCTTTCATTATTATCTGCGATTAAATAGGGTAAACAATTCTATTATTTTTTTAGTGATATTAGAAATTTATCAAACTGGTTTGCTATGATAATATCACCGTGGTTTTTTACTCAAAAATCTGAAATATTGTAGATAAATTAGAACAGGTAATTCGTTTCGTCGACAGTTAATAATTAAATAAAATCGAAATAAAATTATATAGTTAAACTATTGACTTCACCAACATTATGAATTCTTTTATTTTATGAATTTAAATTTTGCAAGTTTTGGAACTAAATTGGGCAAAATATATATCTTACAAATAACTCAGAAAAGTTCTCTTTTCGTATAAATAATGTAAAACACTTTGTAAAATCACCATAAAATGAATAATAAAAAACTTATTATATAAAATTAAAAAATAAATTAAATAAAAATAATAAATGATAAATAATAAATAAACTTTATGGTGATTTTACAAAGTGTTTTGCTTTATTTATTAATTATCGCCAAGGTTTACGGTGTTTTTTCACTCTCTTTAAGTATGCTTATGAAGTTTTGGCGTTTGTTTCTTTATAAAATACATATGCTATCTGAAATTTTTAGAATATATTTGTTTTCTTGAATCACTAAAAATTCGTCAATTCTTGTTATTTTTTTTTCAGTGATATTTTACATATTCTAAAGATTGGTATATCTCAAAGTAGTTTATTTTATTTTTTTTTCAGTTTCCGTTTGAAAACATTGTTTTATACATCAAAAATCAGGATATGGAATTATGCTTATTTTTGGATAGAAATCTTTATGTATTGGAACTTTCACTTTGTTTAATCCCAACCCTCTTTTAATTCCAGAGTTGCAATCGAGTTTGGATTTTCCTTTCAGATTATCTGTCTGCTCGGTAGTAATCCTAAGTCACTATACTGAATATATTACTAAATAAGGAGATACTTATTGTTTCTAAAAAGCGGTATAGATCAAGACTACTAAGAAGGTAATAAATACTGATAGTAAGATCAATGTCGTGAATTTGTATTTCTAAGCATATAAGGAGATCGGAGTTGATGTATTCATGCAGCATGTTAATAAAATGGAGTTATGAATAAAAAGGATGAGACACGTTGTGTGTTATCCATCATTTGCGAGTGAAGCAACTGTGAAGGTTGTCACAAGATGAAAGTTGTTTCTTTTGATCGGATCAACAGCTTTTGGTTACTGCCGGTGAAAATTTTCACCATTAAACTTGAATGGAGAGTTTCATATTATTTTAGCGTCTTATTGACAGGAAATCTTTCTCATAAATAATGGGGAAAATATCTTTTTATTGGTGTTAGTTTGCCTAGGTACTATAATATTTTCACTGATACTGACAGGATGTTATTTTAGTTGTCAAAATGTGGCAGAACTACTACCGGCGAAATAAATTCCCACCAGTAAAAATAAATCCAGTTTTTGCCATTATTTGTAAGATAATTTTTACGTCACCCCTTAATTGATTTCCCCGCACACCGTCCGGGCAAAACGAATTTGCTTAATTCATCAGTTAAAGCTTTTTGACATAACAATTTTTTAACCCATTAGTGCCTGAATTATTTTTTTCCTAAAATTCGAATTTTGCGAATTCCCACCAGTTTTAAAGTAAGAATAATTTTTATCTTAATTTATCGAGGACTTCCTCTCGAGAAAGAAAGTATTATCCTCCTTTTTACTGGTGTGAAAGGTGCTTACATTAATTTTTTGAAACTGTCCCAAAAATGGGACGCCAGGCACTAATGGGTTAATAAAATAATAACTTCATACTATTTACAGGCGGAAATGTTTAGACTAAATGTTACGAATATTTTAATTAAAAAAATGTGGTCAGAATACGTTATTTTAAATTTATTGAACGGAAAAGAAAGTGCCGGTTAAGGGGTTAAGGAGACTTTTAAACAAAGAGAAATTATCTTACTGGTGGAAGTTAGCCGTGATAGATAGCGATAGATAGTGAACCACTGCGAAAGTGCTTACAATTAAAGCTTCACTGTTTTCAAGATATGCCAGTTCTTTTTTCTTAGTATTTCCGTGTTGATACCAGAGAGCTTTGAAAGTCATATCATCAAAATGAATTAACAAAAGATTTTATCGCTTTTTTTTATGCATAGAAAATTTTAACCATTTAAATGTTGGTGGTGCATGTTTATACCACCAAATTTTAATAATCAAATCTCATATTGGCTCGAGAGCTGTAGTTTTTTTTTACTAAAAAACATATAGAAAAAAATATTTACCTATTTTCATATAAATTTATTCTAAAACTTCGGAAACCTTTTTTTATTTTAGTATTTTCGAGAGAGAAGTATTTTGCCCTGAAAGATTTAAAACTATTAATTATAATTGTATAAAACTGTATTAATAATTGTATAAATTTATTTATTAGAGAGTTAAAGCGGGGGGGGGGATCTGCCCAGGGATCAATGGCTGCTGATTGCCCTTGTAATTTTCAAATAGAATTTTGCCTCTTACATAGCTGCCAACTTGTAAAACTTTTTCATAATGCTAAAATTAACAGAAAACTTTGCAGTCTTTCATCGTTAGAAAAAGTCTAATCTCGGAGATTGTTTTTGATAAAATTTTCTATTAAATTTTAGTGATGGAGAAAAATCCGTACAAGTATACAGTTATGCTCCTATAATATATGAGGACCACAGAAGCCAAGGGGTACAAGTGACAAAATTTCGATTTGGAGTAAATTGCGTTTAAAGATAATTGATGTTAAATTGGAACATCAATAACAATTGAGTGGATTGAAATAGGAAATTTCTGCTCGTTGCATTCTGGTCTTTGAACTCTTTTTTCAATAACTGTTAAAAAATAAAGTACAATTTTCTTTGAATGTATAATTAATCAATATTGTTTGTTTTTCGAAAAAAGTGGTTTGCCTCTATAACTCAGCAAACAATAAGAAAATCACTTATAATTCTTTACCTGAAATGAAAAAAGCATATTTTTAGATCGTCTGTGTATTTAGTTTATTTTTTTTTTTTCAATTTTGTCACTTATACCCCTTGGCTTCTGGGGTCGGGTCCTCATATGTGAAAAATGTTTTTAAATTTTTTTATGGAAAAGGATCTTTGTAAATCCTGCCGTCAAACAAAAATTTTGCCATCTTAATATCGCAAGTAATTTGTGCAAGAAAGCGTTAACCCTTTCGCGATGGGAGCCCTTTAGCAATTTTTTTATATTTTGTCACCGGTTTTTAATAATGGGCTAGTTCCATGGTAGGTGGTAAGTCACACCACCTTATAATTGCTATGCTTGTTTGCCACCGTTATTTTCGAAAAGTTTGCTTGGCCTTATTTAATTAATGAGAATATGATGATAAAATAAATCACATTTTTTCGTACTAAAATACTGGTAGCCAAAAATCGTAGCCTGTGACTTACACTACAAGTACTCATGGAAATAGCCAATTAGAAATTGTGTCTTATTAAATCAAGAAAATGCTCTGATTAAATAAGGCAAATTTTTCAGTATAATTTTTCTGGTGGGGTTAAACAAGGATTCGTAAGCATTTTTGAGGCGCATATACGTGTCGCTCTTCCCCAAGGGGTTAAGGGGAGCAGTAAAAAAAGGGAGTTGTTCAGCATCGGTTTCTAGAATAGGAATAAAGACTATTCTTCCGCTTTTATGGATGTTATTTATTGTCACCCAAAGCTCAAAGAACATTTTCAAAAGCATTTATGTTAGAAATTAATGATATGTGTCCAGTTGCTTGGAAGGATTTGATGAGCGCTGCACATTTCGAATCTAGTGCGATCTTTTAAAACGCCAGAGCTGCTTGCATTTTTTTTTTTTTTTTTGGGGGGGGGGGGAAGTAGATAATATTTTCTGTAGCTTCAAACAATCTGAGGACAAATAATTAAAAATAAATAAAGTGGTAGCCATTTGAATAAAAGATGCACTTTTGACAATTTTTTTCGCATTTGACATGCTTATAGAAATGTTTATTTCTTACATAAGTGCCTGAAAATGGTTCAAGCTCCAATAAATCGTATTATCTCTAATATGAAATAAAATGATGCAAGATCGTTTTAATAGGTTTTGTGTTCAGATTTTGACCAGTTTAAAAATATCCTTTTGTGTAAAATGCGTTTAACCCTTTCAGAGACAAATAACGTCGGTTTCTAAAATGATTGAGAGACACCGCTATTTATGAAAAATTTACATGACAGTAAGTAAAAGCTTTTCTTCGCTTACATTTAATAAAGAAAAATTTAATTCCTAAATTATTGTGGCAATAGGGCTTAACATCAAGGGGTTAATATTAATTTCAAAAGCTTTTGAAATTAATATTAACCCCTTGATGGTCGCATTAAATTATGATGATACCAGAAAGTAAAATGATACCAGAATAAAACCAATTACACTATTTTATAAAACTGGTGGGAATGAAACAATTCCGAATAAAAGCCGTGAAGCTTGCCGCCCGTGAATGTTTCGGCACCTTCAACAGCTCAATTTTTCCGATACATTTTCAGACTCATTTTTAAAAGTAGAAACACGAAACTTGCTGAGAGGATTTTTGAAGTGACGTACAAGGTGCCGTGTGAAGTAATTGTTCGCTGAATTAATTAGAATTTGATTTATAAGCAATTATTTTCTCAGCGTGACCCTTTTTTTCGTTCGCAGACCTCCCGCTTCGGAAAGTTTTGTCCAAAACGCCGTTTTCGACAGAATTTTTTTGCAACATTTTCTACCTTTATCAAAGAATCGACCATTATGGCACCTTGGGTAGTTTCTAAATAAGAGAATTTGAAAGTTTGGTGCATTTGAGAGAAAAAATGAATCTAAAAATAAATCGGAAAAAGGCATCTTAGATCGAAATACACCCTTATTGGTCAAAATGAGACCGCTGCCATATTGATAATAGTCGATTCGAACCAGATTTTTCTTCATAAGATATGTTAAATATAAGCAACAAAAAAATAGATTAATTAAATAAGTTAAGTAGTTTGAAATTAAAGATCAGGTGAGAAACACTTTTTATAAAACTTGAGTAAAATACCCGGAGGTTCTAGTGTTAAGTGGTGTATATATTATACAAGTGGCCTACAAAGCGGCATAGTGTTCAAAGTCTCTATAAGCTTTCTGACTCGTACGATATACCGTAATTTCGGGTGTATAAGCCGCGGATCTAACAATTCATTTTGGACCCAGAAATCTTATTTAGTGATTAAAGACAAATGTTTACGTCGATCTAAGTAGTAACATTAGTTTCTTAAAAAATTCTGGGTCGAAAAACAATTGTTTGATCCGCGGCTTATACACCCGAAATTACGGTAAATAAATAATCGATTTTTTAGAACCAAACAAAAGCAAATTCCCTTTTATCACAAAAACTGTTTAATTAAATAAAGAATATATTTCTATACACATATAAGAGTGACACACATCTCGCAATACAAATATAGTGTCCCTGTATTTCAAGGCATAATTTTGACATTTGCTTTGAAGTTTGAACATAACAAAATCCATGATTTATTTTTATGCGTTGTGAAAAACAATCTATCTTTTATTTATTTCGATTCGTGATTTTCTCGGCAATTTCTTTTTCCGATGAACAAAATTGTACAGTTATACTTTGAGCACAGCAATGCCTTTGAATCTTTTATTTTTGATAGAATTCTTTTCTTCTCTCAAATTTCACACAAAGTAAAACAAAAAACTTACGAATTTGTGTAATAAAATAAGATGTTACTTATATCTCAGATAGTGAACCATGCTAAAATGTGTTGTATTAATTTTGTTCTCGTTCTTTATGGGTAATCATCAAAAGTTTCACACAACACGTCGCATATGTCTTCGAAATAAAAAAGGATCATGATTTAAAATTTTAATCTTATATTTAATGTATTCTATTACGTTTACAATCAATTTTCATAAATAAACAAAATATGCATATCGCCGTTACCATCTCAAATTATCTAACATGAAAACAATGTTGCCAGTGGACTACGTTTTTAAAATTCAAATTTCATGAGCACTACTTTCATGAAATTTTAACATTTGCCTTGTGTCCACCTTAAATCCTTAATTGGTTAATTCTTTTCCGTTCAATAAATTGAAAATAGCAGACTCACACCACTATTATTTAAATAAAATATTCGTAGAAATTAGTCTAAACATTTCCGCCTTTAATATTATGAAAATTTTCTTAAAAATAATAGTGGTGTCAAAAAGTTTCAAATGATGAAATAATAAAAATCATCTTGCCCGAACGACTTTCGGACAAACCAGTTAAGGGGTTACTTACTATGCCCTTAACACTTTCCGGCACAATTTGCCCGGTCCGGGATACCTAATTTTAATTGCAAAGTTAAAAACGACACCAATAATATTTTATCAAAACTTTGCTTTTACAACGAAAGCTTAATTAAGGGATTCTTTATTTTAAGAAAAAGTCGTGTGTTAATCCCTGTGGCATTTTCAGAAAGAATCACGTTTTGAGCACCTTATCACCAGAATAACGATTGGAGAGGAGATGAAGTCAATGCTACACACCCTTTCTTGTTTGTGACGTCAAACGCGTAGCGAATTGCAACCCTTCCTTCTGTAAAGAGATCGCGCTTATTGTTCATTTGTTTTTTCCTAAATGTTATCAAGCAAAGACTATAATATGAGGAAATGTTATTCACCGTTGTTTGCGATTAAAACATAGTTTAAAACAAAGAGCTTTTCCAGATTAAAATGCTTTAAAATTCACAGAACATCCAAACATAGGGGTTTTTTTCCACAATTCAAAAATATTATTTCCTTAATTCGCCATGTTCGAAGAAATTGAGAAGTTAATTAAAAACAGTAGTAAAAATTCTCATGTACTAAATATAATTCTATTAATCATATGTTTTATGACCCATTTGAACTTAGTTTATTTTGTGTTTGCCATGCAGCTAGCTGAACGTTCTCGCTTTCGCCAATTCGCCAAGGCTGGTGTTCAAAACGTGATTCTTTCTGAAAATGCATCCCGATGAAAGTCGATAATTTCTCACTTTAATAAAAAAAAATGCCCGTGCCGGAAAGGGTTAAATAATGTTAAATAAGAGGATTTTGCTATTTTAAAAAAGTGGTGCAAATCAAGAAATCTGTAATAATCCAGAATAGCCCAGTTGCAACACTGTTTTATATTGCAAAGTTTGAAATGGTATCGACACACGTGTACAAGTGGGCGTATCTTCAACTTACAATTACAGACGAATATTTTTTTATATAATATCTCACATTTTTTTTAAACAAAAATCTTTTTCATGTGCTTTAAGAACAGATGCAAGAGAAATATAGTACGAAATGTATATTCTAAAAATAGTGGTGCGAGTAGAATAGTCTGTAATTCACAACATTACGTCCCCACGTATATTTAAACAAGTTGGAAATTCCACTAAAGCGTAGCAAATGAGGGGCGTTCGTATGATAACAAAGTTTATAAATATCACTCTCATATATCAATTCCGTAAAATTGTAAATAGTTAATGACAATTAAAATGCGCATCGAATAATGTTCTCCCTATACCATTATGTAATGGAATACTTTGTGAGGCCTTGTAGATCAATAACAAATGTTCTTTGCACCACATATTGTGCAAAATGTATATATAATATGTACTTTATAGATACATATGCATTTTATTATGTTCGAATGAGTGTAACACTATTAAAATGCATTTGAAACATTTTCCCCCACTGGCCGTAATGTAACGGAATAATTTTGATTGCCCCTGTAATTGAACTACGCATCCGATTTTGATAAAATTTGAAAAAACTCGACAAAATTAGGTAATAATTATGTATTTTAAATTTGAAAAAAATTAGAATGCATTTGAAACTTTTTCCCCATCGACCGTACTGTAACGGAATACTTTTGATTGTCCCTGTAATTGATCTATGCATCCGATTTTCATAAAACTTGAAATGACTCGACGAAATTATGTAATAATTATATATTTTAACTTTAAAACGATTTGGTTGGGTATTCTTTGCGTTGTTATATGCGGACAGACAGACAGGCAGACGGACAGACTGAACGACTACAATAGGTGCTACGTATTTGCATAATTACGAACGCACCTAAAAATAAAGCCGTATTTTTAAGATCAGCTTCCGCTAATCTGAGCATGTGTCTTGAGGATTTTTGGTTTATTTTCTGTTGGTAAACCAAATGGGAAACAAATATTAAACATATATTATTTCCAGCATTTTCTAAAATTTGTGGAAATGGCTGAATGGTATACTGGACCAGAAAGAAAAATTGTGGTCCTCTAAAACGATCGTGTGTTCGAACCACGCTCCTACGACTCAATCACTAAAATTCGGTTTTTAGGTGTTTTCCACCAAAATAGTGCTTGTCAGACCAATTGCGTTTTTATATGTGAATCGAGACTTAACTAATCTCAGATTTTCATTCGTGAACTCAAGGATATAATTGTCTGTATTGCCGCCTCTCTCCCGTACTATTAATAAAGGTTTTTTTGCATGTGGTGTCAAATTAGTAAAATTTGCGTTAAAGCCATCGATTCTAAAGGAGTTAGTAACATTTAAATAAGCACTTACATTAATTTAATAGGATTAATTATATATAAAATTGGCTAAGTCTTTTAAAAAATGTATTGAATTTATTAATACCTAATCATAATTAATAAGAAAGAATTTTGGAAAAAAATATTAACACAATTATCAGCATCTAAACAAAATTTTTCTGAAAGCTAATATTTCATTTTCTTTTATGAGTACATCGATAAACGTTTTCCGTAGATTTTTTTATATGTTACCAAAGAATCAATTAATAAAGTGAAAGTTGCCAAAAGTTTTTTACTAGTTGAGCGGATAGAAAAAATACAAAGCTGCTCTCATATATAAATTGCTCCACAAATATGGTTTGACATCCAGGAAATATAGCCTTTATAAAATTAGATCACAAACCAAGGCAAACTGGGGACGAAATTTATCTTTATTATTTATCTTTTGTGTTTAGTTTTTCAGTTCCTTCACAACTAAAGCGATTAGAGATTATTCCCCTTCCAATCAGATATATGAAAAATCTGTTTTAATTAGAAAAGAAAAATGATTTCTGTTTTATGTATAAAACAAAAAAAATGGATTAAAACAGGAGTATAAAGAAGGAAAGAGAATTTACTGTGGGTATTGGTTTTAATCATTGATTTTTTTCCTACACATCATAGGTAATAAATAAAGAAAGTGTATAAATATAACAACTGCCAATTTTCATGCTTTTAATTGTATTAGAGAAATAAATAACAGAAAAATTTGCCTTATTATATAGCATCTTTCCGAGGAATAATTAAGATATATTTCTTCATTAAATAATTGTGTTACGATAAAAACTTGAAAGTTGTCAGTTACTGTGTATTCGTCGGTACCATGTCAAAGTATCCAATGCACAGCTGACAACATATTCAGCTTTTATGGCCCAGAATTTTTTTTTAATTTTATAATTCCAAATCCCCGTAATCTGCCGATTAAATAAGCAAAAAAATTCTATTAAATTTTTCCGGGCCGAAAATTCGGCAGCCATGCATTATGAAAATAGTGTTTCTAGTGTGCTACATTTAAAATTCATATTTTTTTTATTTGAGACACTTTTGTGAAATGGTAAGTTTCCCCTTGTTTTCGCCTTAATTAATACATCATGAAATAATTTTAAATTAGTCGAATTTTACTATTTAAAAAAAGTGCAGCAGAACAAGAAAGGTAAATATTAAAAAAGTAACTCAGTTTTAACACTCTTTTAATGTTGGTTAGATTGATTAGAAACATATGTACCAGACATCATTATTAACCCTTTGAGCTCTGGGGTGTAAATTTCTTCAAAATTCCAAATGTCACATTGGCACCAGAATTTTGCAAAGAAAAAAAAACGGTTAACAATAAACACGGAAAAAAAAATGCATTAAACCTTTTTGAAGTAAATTTAGTCAAATTTTCTGGTGTCAATGTGACATTTCGTAATTAAAATTATGTGGTAGAAAATTCTACCAGCAAAGCTCAAGGGGTTAACACCTTCGCGACGGGAGCCTTTTACGAAATTTTTAATGTTTTGTCACCGGTTTTTAAAAATAGAAATTTGTGACTTATAAAATCGAGAAAATGCTCCGATGAAAGAAGGCAAATTTTACAGTAAAATTTTGCTGGAGGGTATAAACAAGGATTCTTAAGCCTTTTTACGGCACATATACGTGTCGCTCGTCCCCAATGGGTTAAAGATATTTATTAAACTTAGTCGTATGAAACTTTTATTTAACTACATATGTGATGGAATACATTAAATTGTACAAACGGTTCGATTAATAGGTATATAGTTTACAGAAAAAGACGGTTTATTGATTATGTCTGAATATTGTATATTAGTCAATACCAAGATTGCCAGTTTGACATCCTCTTTTAAACACTTAACGAATGAATATTTTGAACAAAAAACCTGCATATAATGCCTATTTTTTCATGTCGTTTACAGAATATTTTAACTTTTATCATCGGATTTTCAAAAAAGAATTTTTTCATAGTTAAATTAGAAAAATATCTGGATTAAAAAATGTAAACTTTACAATAAAAATTATCTGGGTATAAAAATAAACCATGATTAGTGTATGGATGCCCGTATGATACGAGAAATTTATGATTGGCAGAAAAAAAGACTGCCCTTATGACTCACGGGTAAATCACGGAAGCGGTTAATTTGAAATTTGAAATCCTCACTGAAAAATTTTTAAGAAGAAATTGTGCTTTAAGTAATCACCAAAACTTCTTTTATTAAATAAAGCAAAATGGGATATTTTTAATTTCTGGTAAGAATTCGGAATTCATAAATAGAAATGAAGGTCATAGTGTCAACTCTAGTCACTACCGTGTGTCTCATCTATTTTTAAATATATTCTATCTTTTATCTTATTAAATTTACTCACTAACCTTTATTAAACCCACGAGTAAACTTACCCATTTATTAGAGAGTCAGTTATTTATATCTACATGTATACCAATATATGTATGTTTCGTAATTTATGTATTATTATATTTAAATACATTTCTAAGTTTTTGTTTTTTAAACTATTTTTATTTTTGTTTTCAATTATCAAAAAATAAATTAAAATTATCTTTATACAGAAATTGGAAAAAAAAATCTTACGTAAACAAAATATTAAAGCAAAACCTAAATAATGGGCATATAAAAAAAACAAGTCTTTTAAAAATATGATAAAAAAGCGTTTTTTCAAGGATGTGGTACTTCACGAAATTCTTATCAGTATTTTTTTAAGGAGTTGCTAAAATCGATATTTCCATTGGGGTCATCACTTTTCCATTACAGCAAAAGAAGGAGGAGTTTTTATTTCAAAAATAAAATTAAAAATTCATCTCTTCTTTATATAAATCAGTTATTTATACTTGTTTAACCCCTTGGGGACGAGCGACACGTATACGTGCCGCAAAAAGGCTTAAGATGCATTGTTTTTTTCCCATCAGCAAAATTTTACTGCAAATTTTTTCTCGTTTAATCGGAGCATTTTCTCGATTTAATTAGCAAGAAATTTCTGTTTTAAAAAATCGGTGATGAATCATTAAAAATTTCGTAAAATCCTCCCCTCGCGAAGAGGTTAAATACTAATTTGTTGTGAATTAGAAGTACTCTAGTATTTTTTTTTTTTTTTTTTGGAAATAAAAAGAGTATACTTCGAAAAGATTGCGTTTGTACTCATATTTTTGGAACGTCGAACATATTTATTTATGATGAGTCTTTTAACATCCTAATGCCCATACTAATATAATACCAAAGTGTGCCAAAGTGTGTGATACCAAAAGTGTTTGGTATTTAGTGTTTTTTTAATTTTGATATTTTAAATTAACACCATAAATTTAAAGTATCAATAGTTCTTTTTTATTTAATAACATACCAGTGTGGCCAGACGGCTACTTTTTTTTTAAATTCAAATTTTTGTATTCGAACCACTTTTTTTAAATGGTAGAATGCTGTTTGTTTTTGTCTGAATTAATACGTTGTTAAATAGGATGAATTTCCCACTTTTAAAAACGTGGTGCCAATCTAGAATCTGAATTTTTAAAAAGTAGCCCACTGGCAACACTGTGCCATATAGTGCGTGTTTAACCACTTAATGGTCGCATTAAATTACGTATTACAAAATAGAATTCATTATTCCCACCATTAATATTCCATTCATTATTCCAGAAAATATTCATCTTATTTTATGACAAGTAAAATGGCAACAGATAAAAAACATTTACACTTTTTTATAAAACTGGTGGGAATCAAACAATTCTGAATAAAAGCCGGGAAACTTGCAGCCCGTGAACAGAGTTGCCAGTGGGCTACTTTTTAAAAATTCAGATTCTTGATTGGCAGCACGTTTTTTAAAGTGAGAAATTCATCCTATTTAATGACGTATTAATTCAACCAAAAACAAACAGCATTTTACCATTTAAAATAAGTGATTCGATTACAAAAATTGGAATTTTTAAAAAAGTAGTCGTCTGGCAAAACTGCTCGTGAATGTCTCAGTCGCGACGATTAAGTCCCCTGTCCTCGCTCGAGGAAACGTTCGCGAGCTAATGCTATTCCTATGGGGAAGCATTTTTCTAATAACTCTTTCGCATTTTGACATTTTTGAATAATTTTTTTTGCATTGGATGGCTGAGTTGCATAACCGACAGCGCACCGTTTTTACTTTTTCTATTTTGGTTGTAGATATTTTTTACAAAGTTAGTTTCACTTTCAAAACCGATTTCGAAACTTAAAGTGCTTTTTTAAAAAATATATCTGCAACCAAAATCGAAAAAGTAAAAAAGGTGCGCTGTCGGCATGCCCTTCAGCTATCCAATGCAAAAAAAAAATTATTCAAAAATGTCCAAATGCGCAAAAGTTATTAGAAAATGCTTCCCCATAGGAATACCATTAGCTCGCGAGCGTTTCCTCGAGCGAGGACAAGGTCCTTAAGTGGTTAAGGAAAGCGAAATTCATTATTGGAATTTTTTGGTGATAATTAATTTTCTCTGAACTACCGAATTTCTACGGTGTTTCATGAGAATTAGAGGGTTAAGAGCTTTCCTGATTTGCAAATATGTCATACGGGCAACGTGTTTTTGCCAATTATTATTTTCCCGTATCACGTAGGCGCATCCATATGCCGAACATGATTTATTATTCACATCAGTAAATTTTTATTTTTAATTTCTCATTATTTAATCCGATAATTTTTTTATTCACTTAGGCAAATTTTTTCTTTCCAAAATATGGTGGTGATAGTTTTAAAATTTTGTAAAGAACACGGAAAACATAGGCATTATTTGAACGTTTTCCAAAAATATTGATCAGTTAAACCCTTGAAGGGCGGTGGTATAAAATATACACCACTTAATTTTAATTGCGAAATGCCACATTGACACGAGAATTCTGAAATGTAAATTTAGATTTTATTAATCACGGGAAGAAAAGCTTTTATCTATTTTGAAATGAATTTGTTTTTAAATTCCGGTGTCGTTCAATCACTTTAGAATTTTAAGAATGGAAGTGCTTTGCCCCTCAATGGGTTAAGTGTTTGATCATCATCTTCTTGACCAATTTGCATAATAGACACAGATTTGTATTTATTTCACGAATATCTTTTTTATTCATATATTAATACACCATACCGAAAATTTTTTATAAGATAACTTTTGCTGTATTCAAGGATAACACTCGAATCGTTTTTAAAACACCATAGTTTTTCGTAGATTTTTTAAAAATAAATTTTATGGGTAACCATATGAAAATCATGATTTGTTATTCTCAGTATCAAATTTTTATTTTTAATTTTGCAATATTTAATCCGAGATTTCTTTTGTTTGAATTCGGAAAAAGTTTCTGTTTTGAAAATCCGGTGATAATAGATTCAAAGGTCTACAAAACACATGGAAAATAAAGGCATTATTTGAACTTTTTTTTTTCAAAAATATTGATTAGTGAAGTTTTTGAACATCATCTTCTCAACCAATTTGCATAATAGATACAGATTTGCGTTTATTTCACGAATATCTTTTTTATCATATCTTTTTATATTGTATATTATATATTATGTAACATATATTATATATTTTTATCATACAGAAATTTTATATGAAAATAAATTTTCTTTACTCAAGGATGACACTTGAATCGTTTTTTTCAACACCATTGTTTTTCCACAAAAATTGTCTTTATAAATTTTATGGAAACATATAAGGAAGACGTTTTTCTCTCAATTGTTGCAGAAACATGCTAGGCAATTTTTTTTTTCGTAAAAATTTCTAGTTTTCAAACAACGGACCTGTTTATTCGAATACTAATGTAATGATGTATTTTAATAGCTTTTAAAAGATTAAAAAAGGTTTGCATGTTTTAATCCCTTAACCCTTTGAGCTCTGGTGTGTAAATGTCTCCAAAATTCCAAATGTCACTTTGGTACCAGTATTTTGCAAAGAAAAAAATCGGTTGACGATATACGCGAAAATGTGCATTAAATCTTTTTCAAATAAATTTGGTCGAATATTCTGGTGCCGTTGTGACATTTCGGAATTAAAATTAAGTGGTAGAAAATTCAACCATTCAGAGCTCAAACGGTTAACTGATTTGCCCGTACGCCGTTCGGGCAAGACGAATTTGCTTAATTCATCATTTAAAACTTTTTGACACCACCTTAAAAAAATAATAATTTCATACTATTTAACCCTTTGAGGGGCAAGCAATTGCGTTCGAGTAATTCTGAACTCCCACCGGATATTTGTAAAAAAGTTATATCAAAAAGAGGAAAAGCAATTTCACGACTGTTTTCCACCAAAGTTAGAAAAGTAAAATTTAATAACATTTTTCTGGTGTAAATCTTCGTCAATCGTAGGTGGTATATAATATATACCACCGGTATATAATATATACTCAAGGTATATAATATATATGGAGATATACCCCTTGTGTATATATTATATACAATGGTATATAATATATACTCAAGGAGTTAAAGGCGGAAACATTTAGACTAAATGTTACGAATATTTAATTTAAAACATTGTACTGCGAATTCGTTATTTTCTATTTATTGAAAGGAAAAGAAAGAACCAGTTAAGGGGTCAACACTCAGAATTCCAGAAAAACATGTCTAGGAAATGTGTATCTGTTTGTATGCCTATGTGTCAGCATGTCGCGTGTGTATCAGCGAAAAGTGTAAAACTTTCTTGCATAGAATTTAACCAAACAACATACATATGTTTTTGACTATATGTGCAAGACGCAGTTGAAAAAGGGAATATATACCCAGAGTGATATCGATTTCTTGTAAAATTTTATCGATTTTTTATATTCAAATACACAATTATGAATATTTTTTTAGAGAAATTTCATATTTATATGGAAAAGCCGCGGTTTTATAAAATTTTGAAGATAATCGACCCGAATTAGAAGAAATTTTTTTTTCTGTTTTTGTGTTATACGCGGTAGCTGTAGAAAAAATATCGTACGTATTTAATATTGTACCAATTATCAGAGCATCGTTGTATGTACAAATTTGAAAGAAGCAAATTTTTTAATGTTTTTTAATATAGTATGCACTAGATAGTATAAATTACACTACAGGCTAATTCCATGGGTTCTGTAGTGTAAGTCACATAACTTATTAATTGCTATACTTGTTAGCCACCGTTATTTTAGAAAAGTCTGCTTGGCCTTATTCAATTAATGAGAATGTGTCAATAAAATTAATCACATTTTTTTCGTTCTATAATACTGGTAGCCAAAAATCGTAGCCTGTGACTTACACTACAAGTACTCATGGAAATAGCCTACAGTAATAATATTAATACCCGTAAGACATGGTGACGTCACGGTGACGTTGTTGTGAAGTCACACTGTGACTTTGTGACCGTCGATGTGACGTCACGTGACGTCGATGTGAAGTCACAGTGACTAAAATGTGAAGTCGTTATGGCCGTTTTAGAGCTTGTTTGTGACGTCACATTGTGACCACTTTGTGACGTCACAATGTGACCAATTTGTGAAAAGTGTGTCATTTGTGACGATTTTGTCATAACATTGTGACGAAACTGTGGCGAAAGTGACAATGCTTTCAAGTCACATTGTGACCAAATTGTGAAATACAGGGTGAGTCCAAAATCATGGAACAAACTTTGAGGGGGTGGTAGGACTCACTATAACAAATAATGATGGCACAGAAATATATGACCGGAAGTGACCCGTCAAGACGCTACACTAGTCACTAAAAAAGACCCGGATGATACTGTTAAGTCTATGGGGGGGGGGGCGTTGTTTGCAAATATCTTGCTCAAATTTCAATATTTTACATGATATTTTTTCCATAGGATAGCTGAGGACGATCCACAACCGGGCTAATTTTTACTTTTTCGATTTTGGTTGTATTTTTTTATATTAAGATAGTTTCAGTTTTAGAACCGGTTTAAACTGGTTCTGAAAGTTAAAGTATTTTTCTTTTAATCTGTAACCAAAATCAAAAGAGTAAAAACCAGCCCAGTTGCAGATCGTCACAGCTATCCTATGGAAAAAAAATTATGCGAAAGTATTAAAATTTTAGCGAGATAGTTGAAATTAGCGCTCCCATACACTTAACATTATAATCCGTGTCTTTTGCAGTGACTAGTGTGGCGTTTCAACGCGTCACTTCCAGTCATATATTTCTATGCCATAATTATTTATTATAGTGAGCTCTACCACCTCCCTTAAAGTTTGTCCCATTATTTTAGATTCACGCTGCAGATCATTTGTGACAAAATTTTCGTTAACACTGTGATGATTCTGTGGCGATTTAACTTTTCTTAACGATTCTCTTAAACAATTTAAAAGAAACAGAAACTGCTGAAACTATAACTCAATGCCATGTTCCTGTTAAAATAGGGTTTGAGTCCTAAAATCATATATTGACAATTTATGAACAAATACTGTATAATATATAAAAATAGTTACCTGAAGTAAGGAGGCTTTCTTCTAAATTAAAGATAAAAATTCGATTTAACTCACATGCCTTACAACTCTGGTGTTGTTTTCAAAATTTGAAAAATATTACCTTTCAAAAATATTTATATATTTTCCCGCCACAAGCTGAAAATTGCATAGCTTCAATTTTATTTATAACTGACACACATTTAGTAGTATGTTGTTCAAACTGTTTAATCTTTTTGGTCTTTTTTTTAAAATTTTACTCGCTTTAACATCCACAAATCTCAGCACATATCTAAAACTGTACAGCTTTCCAATATTTCTGACCAATAATCCTGATGTCTATAAATATATATATTTTTTAATTATCTTTTGTTGTAATTTTCCAATTGATTGAAAAAGTGTCCAGGTCAGGATTCGAACTAAGCAGTCTTTCGCGCAAATTGTCAATACTTTGTCGACTGAACTATCCTGGAAGAATCTGACGCACACAATTCACACAGTGAATACGAACGCATACTTATCATTATTATATATAACCCTATGTAATAATGTTTAAATTTTTTTTTTTTGCAAACTACCCGTATGATAAATGCATACTATTCGTATGAGTATATAATGATATTTCTCCGGGTGAATTGTGCGTGCTAAGTTGCTCTGTTGGAAGAGCGTTGGCAGCATACATCGAGGGTCTCTAGTTCGAATCCTAACCTAAACACTTTTTTACTCATTTTGAAAAATTAATATTCGTTTGATTAATTTACCAATTAAAATCATTCTGTTAAATATCATATAGAATTATCTTTTGATAAAACTATGTGAAGTTTATGAGCAATATTCGTAATATACAGATTTTATTTGAAAATCAAGTACAAATGAAGATGATGCAATTAGTTCTAGTATTACGCTTAGTTATTTCCTTACTATAGTGGCCTGTGCGCATGTATGATTACACCAAGTTTTAAATTCGTAGTTAAACTCATATACATATATTGTATATGTCATATAGTGTAGATGTGCCGGTAAAGAACATCCTTATGGAATTTATTTTTAAAAAGTTTCCTTATTAATAGTTATAATTATTAGATTTCATTTTTTTTCGTATTAGATGAATCTATTAATAATATTTAAGTATTCTCAGTCTCACTTCCCAATATTATACAAAATTTTATTGAAAATAATAGAAATACATCAAACACTAAAAATTTCAGTAATGTACATCCCACAAAAAAGCACATGTAATTGTTTTTATGACTATTTAGAACCAGGATTTAATGAACACATGCTAATGAAACAAAATTGTTATTTTCAACAAAATTTAACAATTACGATATCAAAAATTAATAAAATAATGCGATAATTACTCATTTTTTAAAATCAATAATTGTTATTATAACAAAATCAATATCTTAATTATTTTAGATACATGGTTTAAAATAATAAATGTCATGGAATTACAGTTATCAAATTTTTGGGATTATAAAAAATTCAGAAAGGCAATAAAAAAGTTTTAAAAAATTTGTTTTTGCAATATTAGTGCATAAATTAGTATATTTATCACTATTTTCAACAGTTAAACAACCACAAACTCCTTTATATATTAATTATAATGTTAACTTTTGATTATGTATACATTTTTTAATTTATTAATATGTGATTTTAACCATGTAATTAAAAAATGTGATTAAAGTGCATTTTAAAAATAATATTATTAACTATTTTCAAATCGTTGACATGCTGTTCCGTATTTCAACAAACTAAATGTTAAATTTATTGACTTTACTAAGGTAAGTGAATTTAAAAAAGTTAAATTAATATGATACTTATTCCTTTTATATGATACTTATTCCTTTCCATGTTTTTTTTTTTTACGAAATTAACAGAAATCATTATAAAAAAAGCAGGAAAAATAAAATTTTCTTACCTCTTTCTTATCGGCATTATCCTATAATTCCAGTGTGATAATCCAAATAGGGAAGATAATTTGGAAGTCGGAATGTCCGAATGAAGTACAATGACATTGGCACGCTCATATTAACTAAACGCCACTGACATTGTATTTTTTCGGACCGACATTTTATATAAAATGTCACCTGATCGCATTTCTGCATAACTTTTTAAAAATTTTCAACTTACGTACTAAATATACACACATAACATCATAACAAAGCTACTAGAGCAGCTGCCTAATATTCTAAAGAATAAATACACAAGTGTCAACTATTCTGGTCGTTGCCAAACTATATTTTTTAAGCAGGTGATTTTTTGTTATTATTGGTTGTATGAGCTTCGAAGATTTCTAAGTTGAATGCGCATGCGCATTAGTTTTATGAGAGTATCCCTAATTAAAATTTTGAGTTTAAAATTTTTTTCACGCATTTCTATTTTACTTTCAATTAGTTTCGAAATACAGTGGAACTTTTACTTAACGAAGCCCATTTTTAATGAAATTATCTACTTTTTTAATTTTCTGTTGAACCTTCATTTAGAACGCAATTAACATTTAAATTAATATTCATATTAAAAAAAAATTCTACTTAGCAAAATTTGTTGCACTTCCATGCGTGCACAATATTCAAAAGGATAGATTGCTGTTAAGATTGATTGGTGAATATATTTCAGCGGATTGTATGAATTGAAATTATGTATTTATTTTATCTTTTAAATAAAAAGGAAAAAATGCGAAAATTTTTCGATATGCTAAGAAAGGGATTCTAGTTCCACGAAAATATTATAGGTCCATTTTCTGAATACTTAAAAAAGATGCGAATGTTTTTATGAGTGTATCTTTCATAGGAGATCACCACAAAGTAATATTCCGATTTTTTTTTAATTTTTCGATTTGAAATACAAGAGAAAACGAGAAATAGAACGCTGCGGTTCAGTTTTTGTTTCCCTTCCTTTATTACGTGGTTGTTTAGATATTATACTAATGAATTTTTTCTTATGTGGTTATATTGCATAACAAAAATTACTATCCAAATTAAAACACAGTTTTATAATATTTCCATTTTTATTTGTAGTTTACTATACAAATTTCATGAATTTTCGTGGATTTCTATTCAACGATATTTTTTTCATAACGAAGCATTTAAGTGTAACGAGAAATTTCCTTAAATGGAAGTTTCACTGATAGGTTCATTGCTGGGTGCTTAGTTTAATATGATGGGAGGTTTATCTCACATATGTGATATGACGTACACGTTACATGCAGTGCATGTAACGTGTAACATAACAGCGATTGCACAATATTCTTCTGAAATGCCAGAAAACACGTTTTTTACCAGTAAATAACATGGTTTGAAGGATTTTTGTAATTTTCTAAAGTTTTCTAAGAAAGTCACATCTGAGGCACAATGTGACGTCACTGAGTGGTGGTAATTTGGTCACAGATGTGATGTGACCACAGTGAAACGCAGTGACGTCATTGTGACGTCACTGTGACCATGCATGCTATGAGGGTATAGTATAGATTACACTTCATTCCAAAATACCTCTTTCATATGTTTTTAATATGATTTAAATTAAATCTTGAAGTGTAGTAAAAAAAATTAAATAGGAGATCCAAAAATATCATTTTTTTTAAAATATATAATAATTAAAAAAAAAACGTTTTTTGATATATTGAAAAGTATGAGGTAGAAACACGTTTTGGTCTTTACTCATGAGATTAGTTACATTTGGTTATCACGTAACATGTTATTTAACTCCTTGAAGGTCTGTAGTATATCTACAACACACCTTAAATTTAATTCTTTAACCCTTTCCGGCACACTGTGCCCTGTCTGGGATACTTAATTTCAATTCAAATTTGCATCAGCACCAAATATATTTTAGTGAAATTTTGCTTTTACAATAAAAGCTTAAATTGGGGGTTACAAAATACGTAAAAAAATTGTTTGTGAATTCCGGTGTCAGTCGATAATTTCTCATTTCACTAATAGATTTTGCCCGTGCCGGAAAGGGTTAAGACCACATGGATACAAGAATATTGGTAAAAGAAATATCAGTTTTTTACAGATGCGAAATATAGCTTTTTCTGCTTTATAAATATCTTTTCTTTCAAATTCCGGTGTCAGTTATTAATTTCAACACTTTAGCAAGGGAATTGCTTTGAGCCGCAAAGGGTTAACCCTTTCCGGCACGGGCAAAGTCTGTTGGTTAAATGATAAATTTTCGACTGACACCGGAATTCAAAAACAATTTTTTTATATATTTTGAATGCCTTAATTTAAGCTTTTACTGTGAAAGCAAAATTTTACTAAAATATTATTGTTGCCGCTTGCAAGTTTTGATTAAAAATTAGGTATCCCAGACCGGACACAGTGTGCCGGAAAGGGACATTATTACAGAGACATTATTGCTTGCCCTTTAAGGGCAAGCAATAATGTCTCTGTAATATTTAATTCTCACCCGAATAATTGAAAAGCTATTTTAAAATAAGGGAAGGCAAATTTTCAACCCCCTTTTTCCCTCCAAATTTAAAAATATAAAATTTAGTTACAAGTTTTTGATGCGAATCTTGTTTAAATTAGGTGGGATATATATTATCCTACCTCCCCTCAAGCGTTAATAAAGCAAAAAATATCATTCTGAATAAAAATGGAAATTTCTGAAATGTATGCTTCTGATGCAATTGGGATAAAAAAATTATCCCTTTGTGACTCGATATTTCCGATTTTAGACTGAAATTTACTTAGAAGTTATAATACGTCATTTTAACCATCTAGTACCCATAGTAGAATATGTCTTATATATTTCGTAATTGAGAGAATCTGAATTCATACCAAAAGATTTCAATTATAAATTTCACTTTATTCGATGTAATTCTGCCTTTCGTCGGTACCATGCCAAACAATCCAATATGAAAGCTGTGTTTTCATTGGGCTACAAAAAATTGGGCTACTAGTTTTAATTCAAATTTCTTGATTGGAAGCACTTTTTTGAAATTCTAAAAGTAAATTTAAATAACCGTATTTAATGGCATATTAATAATGGCGAAAATAAAGGGTATTTTTAACAGTTCTATAAAATAGTGCTAATCAAGAAATCTAAATTTCAAATTAACCCCTTAAGTGCCACAGACGTATATATCCGTCGCGCATAGTCGGTGCGTTAAGTGCCACTGACGTATATATACGTCAGTCCAAAATATTGTCCTTTACACTGCGCTGTACCAGTAAAACCACGCCCACGGCTTTGGAATAAAAAAAAAGAAGTTTTCTCGGCACTTAAAGGGTTAAGGGGCCCACTGGCAACACTGCCTTTGTATTAAATAGTTTGAAATTGTACCAAGCATATATCTAAAAGAATGAGCATTAAAAAACTAATAAAATAATCATGAAAATAAATTGAGCGAAAACAGAGTTGGTGCGATTTTTGCGTGTACATTTTAAGATAAAAATGCATTATTGAAAAATTGAAAAATACAATCACGCTGAGCGAACAACGCTGAGCATTGTTGTGGATATCGTCGGTACATATCAAACTATCCAATGTGAAAATAGTGGGTTAGCTTTTTTAAATTCATATTTCTTGATTAGGATCACTTTTTTGAAATGGTAAAATTCACCCTGTTTTCTTTCTAAATAAAATTTCATTAAATAGGATTAAAAAGGCGAATTTTACTATTTCAAAAAATTGGTGTCAATGAAGAAATTGGAATTTTAAAAAAGTAATCCACTATTTTCACATTGGATAGTTTGACATTTTACCGGCCATATCATGTTATTAAAAATTAACCTTTAACCCTTTAACGTTTATTGGTTTCGCCACGAAACCACAAAATTTTAATTACGATATTCAACACTGACACCGGTATTTTTATCTAAAATTATCCCTTTTATTATGTATGGCTAATTCCATGGGTTCTGTAGTGTAAGTCACATAACTTATTAATTGCTATACTTGTTAGCCACCGTTATTTTAGAAAAGTCTGCTTGGCCTTATTCAATTAATGAGAATGTGCCAATAAAATTAATCACATTTTTTTTCGTTCTATAATACTGGTAGTCAAAAATCGTAGCCTGTGACTTACACTACAAGTACTCATGGAAATAGCCGTATGTGAAAAATCACGTTTTCTTATTTAGAAATATATTTGTCCTTAATTACCGGTGTCATTCATTTATTTCGAGATCTTAGCAATGAAAATGCTTTGATCGTTAAAGGGTTAATAAATGAAGCATATTACGTGCCACCAGTATATTTAAATATATTTTTTGCTTTAAGTAGGATGTTCCACTTACCATAGTGCACTATTTCATTAAATGTATAAATGCTCGTTCAAATTTATGGTATCTAACATTAAATGCAAATATAAATAAGTAATTTTTATTAGTATCATCTAGATCCCTAGTAAAAATCATCTAGATCCTAATAACTAATTTAAATGCTGATATAGCAACAAATAATTATTTTATAACTTAAAACCAGTTTATTCTAGTCTTAATAAATAATTCAGAAGAAATTTCAAGAGCTTGTGACCAGGGGGTAATCTTGATTACCAATATTTTCTAATAGTTATTTACAGAATTATGCGATTAACCTTTTTCAGCACGGGCTAAATCTGTCAGTAAAATGAGAAGTTATCGACTGTCACCGGAATTCACAAACGAATTTTTTATATATTTTGAAATTTATAATTTTAGCTTTTATTGTAAAAGCAAAATTTTACTAAAATATTATTGGTGCCATATGCAAATTTGGAATTAATATTAGGTAACCCAGACCGGTTACAGTGTGCCGGAAAGGGTTAAACATGGCAAAAATTACTAATTAAAAAATTATTTTTCTGAAGGTTGAAAATGTTTACGAAACAAAAATTATTATTCGGATGAAGTTGCATTATAAAATGAGCTGCCCTTTTTAAACATTTGAAGTGCAGTGAGACAAAATATAACCCACTTAATTTTAATTGTGAAATAAATGCCACATTGACACCAGAAATTTAGAGTGAAATGCTTAATTATGCTTAAAATGCTCAACTAGTCTGAAGTAAATTGTTTTTTTTTTTTTTTTTTTTTTTTTTTTTTTTTTTTTAATTCTGGTGCCAGCTTAAGAATTCAGTATTTTGCCCCTCAAAGGGTTAAGTGCGGCAATATGTTATACATATTAATTAATTTTAATTCACAAATGCCTCATTGGAAGCAGAATTTTTATATTTTAATTTATTTAACGTGTAATTTTTTTTCGCGGTATTAATGTTAATTTAAATTCGGTTACCAATAATACATTTTCACATATTAACAACAGAAGTAATTTGTCTTGATGCGGTAAACATTACTGAGGAGAGCTATATCTTCATAAGAAGTATAAGTAGACTTAATTATCATGCATGATTTAACATTTGTGTATTACATTTTCTAATTTATTTGTTTTAATCTGTATGTTTATTTAAGGATAGTCAATATATTACATAATAATTTCTTAACATTATTTCTATAAAATAAATTCTACAATTATCCATTATTGAGTAAAAAACACAATGCAAATGCATGGTAATGTATTTATAATTGCTGCAAAAATTATTTTAATAAAAGGTACGCAAAGATTACAAATGAATTTTCCTGTAAAAAGCATAACAAGAAAACAAATCAATAGAAACAAAAAAAAATAGAACCAAAAAAAATAATAATTAAGAGCTAATTTTATGGGAAAAATGCATTTTTTAAGAAAGAAATTCAGCAAAATATAAAAATAATGCTTGATTGCTTTTACTGAAAATCAATTATTTCGTTGAATCAAGCTACAAAAATTACACGAAATTCTTTTTTTTTTTTGTATTTTCATCAATAAAGAAAACAATTTTCTTTATTTCGAATTCACGATATAGGGTAGTGATTTTTTTTCTAAGCGTAATTATTTTTCTTTAATGAATACAATATTTCTTAACGGATAAAACTGTCTCGTGAACACCTTCGTGAACAATTTATTTTGAAGGTTTTTTTTCTGCAAGCCATAGATATTTGTTTCTTTAATACACTATACAATGAAAAAAACAATTGCGCATAAAAAACACTAATTGAATAGAGGGTAAGTTTTTGAATTTTATGAATTCACTTTGCCAAAAAAAAGAAAAAAAAAACATTCATTTAAAAAAAAAATGTCGTAAAATTTATTCATCTCCCTCCCCCCTCCCCCGGATATTCTTGCGAAGTTAATTAAAAGAATAACTGTACAATAGTACATATAAACCGATAGTTATAAACATGTAAAAAAATGCTTTTTAATGCCCCTAATTTACCTTTAAATATAAGAGAATTTCAATCTTTAAATTTTTTTTCCTTTTGTTTGAGTTTTCAATTTTTTTTTTTTTTTTTTTTTGTAATCCTTGAACTTCAAAAGATATGTATTTTCTTGGAGCTGCATGTCTCGAAAAGTATTTTGCTCTATAAGAACTAAAGAACTAACCTAAAGATATATAAAAAATAATATATACAGGGTTACCATAAAGGAATTACCGGATTAAAAAAATTATATTTTCAAAAGAATTACATGCACTTTTATAAGTTATATATATAAATAAAGAAAATGTTTGATGTGTTTTTCCTACAAATATTTTACGTATGAAGACCATGTATCGCGACAAACATTTATTCTCTTATAAAGTTCGATTAGTGTCAGGATTTTTAGGGAGCACTATATGCAGGGCTGCTACATTTATTCTTCTCTTCCCACTATTTCTATTTCAAAAAAATTGCCATATTTTAGGCAGAATTTTCCACCGTTGAAAACGATAAATAACTTACACATTTATTTTTAATATTATAAAAAGTGATCGTAGTTGCAAACTTTTACGCTTTTTTCGCATAAGTAAATAAAAAAAACTTTTTTAAACACTGGTCAATGTTTTTGAATAAAGAAAACCATTTAAATAATATCTAGTCTTTTTTCATATCAGTCACAGAAATTTCAATATTTCAACACTGCTTTTTCTATTGAAAAGATTTTACCTAATTAAATCAGAAATATTATCTAATTAATTAATGCAAAATTTACAATAAAAAATTATTGTTGAGAATAATAAATCATGATTGGTATTGGATGTCTGTACATCGCAGATCAAGATAAGCAAAAACACGCTGCCCGTAAGATGTAAGGACGACTCAGAGAAGCGGTTAACCTCCTTTTTTTATACAGAAATTGAAAAATAATAATATTTATCTTAACCCTGTAATTAGTAACATTGTTTACATAGCATGTAAACCATGTAATTAAACAAAACATGTAATTAACATAGTTTTATTCATTACAACATTAAAACTTCAAGCATTAAAATTTCTTTAAAAATAAATACTCGGATTTTTCTCGAATTATTTTTATTATGATTCAATATGATTTAAATATAGTTGTGATAATTTAGCAGTCTATTTTTTATTTTATGTACCGTAATTTCGGGTGTATAAGACGCGGATCAAACAATTCTTTTTCGACCCAGAATTTTTTAAGAAACAAATATAACTTCTTAGATCGACGTAAATATTTGTTTTCAATCACTAAATAAGATTTCTGGGTCCAAAAAGAATTGTTTGATCCGCGGCTTATACACCCGAAATTACGGTAACTCATTGCATATTAAAGTAACCCGTTGCAAACACTGTTACTTCCTAATAAAAATTCCTTTGAAACCAGATTAATCTAAAAGCAGTATTAAAACAAAAATATGTACTGCAATTAACGATTCGAAAGGCCGGAAATTACAACTGAACAACAGCTCAAAAAATTAACACTAGAACCGCAGCGACGGGTAATTTTGACCCGTATCATATGAAGAAACTTCGATTCAAACCAGAAAACTCTTAATAAAATAAGCTAAATATATGCTGAGAAAAAAATATTTTCAATAAATATGTCAAACAGTTTTAAATGAAAATTCCAGTGAGAAATATTTTTATAAAACTTTAATGAATTTTCCCTCGGTTCTAGTGTTAATATAGGGTGGTAAGTGGTCAGGAAAAGACAGTCAGAAAAAGAGGAAACTACCATTAAATTTCGATAGAAAATACTTTTCTTCAGAGGAAATTTCTTATCAAAAGATAATTGTAAATAACACGTTTTTTGACTGTGTTTTACCCTGACACCTCGTCAGCCTGTAATAATAGAAAATTTCACAAATACAGCATTGCAAACTTTAACCCGTGGAACTCCGCTGCGGAGTGACCACCTTTCCTTGCAAAATTCGTTTTTGTTATCAGTAATAAAGGAAAATAAAATGTTTCTTATTTAATCAGAGCTTTTTTGAAATTGTGTACTTGAAGGAAACTTCTTTTAAAAAAGTGGTGCTGGCCAAATAAAGTTTGTGTAAGAGAAGCCGGAGTCCGAAGTGTTAATTGTTTCATCCAGCATCAGGAATTTTTGAAAGTGAAACACAAATAGTATGATATGTTGAAAATCCATGATTTAATATTTCGGCCTAATTTTGCAATAAATGTTAAAACATTATGAAAATATTTATTTTCTTTACTGCTGTTTTCAAATCTTGATTTCATTTTAATATATATATATACATTAATTAAATTATTTCACTTGAAATTAAGTCGTATATTCCGATTCTTTCTTTTAAAAACCGAAAAATGTCAAATTTATTTTTAATGAAAATTGTAATGCAGGTAGAATTTTTTTTTATCTAGTAAATTCGAAAATGTGAATTGCGTTTATATCATTTTTAACTGTGGGAAGCTTATAATCTTTATGCATAATTCATAAGCTATTTCTTTTATGCGTCCGTAATCTGCACTTTTCAGAAATGTTACAAGAAAAAATGCATCCTTAGAAATGCTTACCGCGTTCTAAAAATATTTCTTTTTCTATAAATTTTATATAAAATGGCTTTTAAAAATTTTCGTAGGATGCGAAGCTATTTTTTCAAACATTTTTGGGCAGATAAAACATTATTTCGAAATTGATAAAAAGCAAAACACATTATTATAAAAATGGTTTTTGCCATATTTAGAATGTATTTCATTAAACCAATCGCATTATTATAATGTCAAAGTTAAAATATCTTTCTGCAATTTTTTCCAATATTTTATTGAGTAGGTTTAATTTATAATTTTCTCTTTTCTAAAGAATTAGCTTCATTATTAAAGATGAACCTGTATAATGGAAAATAATGCCATCAAGTGTAAGTTCATCTCTTTAAAACCAATATTTCGAAACAGGGTAATCTTTCGGATACATTTCAACGACTTAACTTTTACGAAATTTATTCCATGAAAATATTGTCATAACTATCAAACTCTTAACCTATTAACCCCTTGAGGGGCAAAGCACTTATGTTCTTAAAATGTTCAAATGATTGATTGGCACCGGGATTCACAAACAAATTTATGTGATAGAAAGTAAAAGCTGTTTTTCGCGTACATTGTAAAAAGCAAATCTTAATACTAAAATTCCGGTGCCAATGTGGCATAAAGGAATTAAAATTAAGTGGTATATATTATATACCGGTGCCCTTCAAGGGGTTAAAGCATGATGGCACAGCATGACATCAGAAACATTTTAACAATTAATGTCTGAATACCAGTATTTTTGGATGGAAACATTCTCATTATTTGACTAATTAAATTTTGTGATGAAATGAAACATACAATTCCATTAAAATTGTTGTGAAATGCAAGTTTTGCATTAAAATGAGGAAAACACTTTCAGATTTAATTTGTTAATACTATGCAAAACTATTTTTCTTTAACCCCTTGACCTCTGATGGTAGAAATTTCTACCACATAATTCTAATTCCGAAATGTCACATTGGCACCAGAAATTTTGACCAAATTTATTTGAAAAAGGTTTATTGCTTTTTTTTTTTTTTTCGTGTTTACCGTTAATCGTTTTTCTTCTTTGCAAAATACTGGTGTCAATGTGACATTTGGAATTTTGGAGAAATTTACACCCCAGAGCTCAAAGTGTTAAAGATGCCTGCCTCCATTAACCATTTGCAATCGTACGTCCAGTTTGACAGAACATCATCTTTCGGTGAAAATTTTGTTTTTGGCACCAGTAATAAAGGAAAATAAAATATGCTTTGTTTAGAGCATTTTTTGATGTAATGTAACTGAAAGTATCTCCATTTGAAAAAGTGGTACCGACCGAATAACGTGTGTAAGACACACTGGAATCGAAAGGTCTAAAATGGCAATTCCCGTTAAAGTTTTTGAAACAGATTTTAATGTGTTATTTGAAAAAGGGCATTTTTATTCCGATTTCATTTCTGTTTTAATTTGTTTCTAAGGTTATTCGAAGAGAAGTTGAAATCCATTTAATAAAGAAGAATTAATGAATCAACTACACGAGGTGGGTGAAAAAAAGGCCTGACAAATAAAAATGAAGGAATAATTCTCTATGAATTATTGTCTTGCTTTTTTTAATATAAACACACTAATAAACGTTAACTGACAATTCAAGATTAAATTTGCATCTGATATATATAAAAGAAATCTTTAACAACAACTTTACGGAAGAAAGAAAAAAAAACATTTCCCCAATCGTCCTGATCGATAAACTTCAAAAAGTCCAATATATTTTAAACATGTTAAAGTTTAATACTCACAGAATACTTTCTATCTTGCACATTATTTTTGGAACCACAATCTAAGCTGTATGGGGCAATGCACTTGAATATAAAAAATGTCTATGAATATAAAATAGAAGTTCTTTGACATGCTTTGAAATACTTCATTAATTTTGAATATATTATGAAACACCTAGTTTAATGCACAGGTAAGTGTGCTAAAAGTATGTAAAACAAAGAACAAAGAGATTGAAATATATTTAACTACATAAATAATCTATATTTTTGTAATAACTTTCAAAATATGCCTGTAGTTTTATTTCTTTTACAGAATTTTTAATTTTTTATCACAGGTTTTTGAAAACAGAAATTCTTGCCTTTGAATCAGTAAAATGCTGAATGCCCATACTACGTATGGGCAAATCACGGAAGCGGTCAATTGAATTGAGCAAACAATATCTTGCATGTGGAAGCATAAAATGCACAAGTACGAAGAAAATGCCAAAAATATTCTTTAAAATATTTTAAAGATATTTCTATAATTTGGTTGACAGATATCGATGAAATTTGGAATAAAGGTTATATGTACCACTGGAAAAAGAAATCTGTAAGAAAAAAAAAAGTTCAAAATTAAACCACCAGGTTTGAAAGTGGCGTATGAAGACCAAAAAACATCACAAAATATCACACTGGAAGCACAAAACTTTTTTTAAAGCCTATGTTCAATGTGTATTTCATTTGTAACAATCAAATGTTCAAAGCGTATTATAGCGGGACATTATACCGAAGGGATTTTTCGGTCAATTGCAGCAACTTGACCAGTTATGTTTGCTTTCAAATCAAGAAGAGTCGTATGCTTCCTCCAAGGAATGATCTTACAAGAATCCCTACAACCAAAAGTCACAGGGATTAAATTCGGATGAACGAGGAGGACATATCAGAAAAATCCCCGAAATTATCCAATATCTCCAAAGTGAATACGAAGCAGTACTGTAACTCATTGGGCTATATAAGGTAGCGCACCATCTTTCATAAATCCGGTTGTCTTGTGAGGGAGTGACCTTTGTAATAAAAGCACTCTAGCATTTTTGAGATCAAGACGTCAATGATTTAACATGTGTAAGCGTGAAAGCGACATCTATCCTCTCTTTTACTTTAACTTTCTAGAGCGTGTGTGTCTTTCTCGGATTCTACAGTTATGTCGCGGTTAGAAGTAATATGTAAATTTGTAGTATCTCAGTTTGCAGCATATAAAAGCTTGGAGTTTCAGTGTGTGTAGAGAATTTAGGCGGCCTTGGCCGACTAGGTGAGTCTAGCGACTTTAGCCAGCTAGGTGTATCGAGCCTTCAGTGAGTGACAAGAAGTTTTGGAAGTAGATTAGAGAAATTGGCCGGTGGTAAGAGTTACCGTAATTTCGGGTGTATAAGCCGCAGATCAAACAATTCTTTTTGGACCCAGAAATTTTATTTAGTGATTGAAGACAAATATTTACGGCGATCTAACTAGTTATATTTGTTTCTTAAAAAATTCTGGGTCGAAAAAGAATTGTTTGATCTGCGGCTTATACACCCGAAATTACGGTAATTATTAATTACGTTGAATATTTTCAAGGTTAATAAAGAATATATGTACAGACACGGGCTGTCTAATAAAGTTTATCTGACAGTTTAGTGGAAGTTGAAGTGAGAAGTAATCTGAAGTGCCTCGACTGAGTTAGTGCCGGAGCTGTGAGTATGAGTTTAACATTTTAGTATTGTTATCAGTTATTAAAATTAAGAACTGATCCACTGTCCTTGAGCCCTAACCGTTTTAAATAAACTGTTTTTATCTTAGTTCCTGAGTTATGTCTGCATTTAAACCCCAGTACGAGCACCCAACCGTTACAGTCTATAAACATTTTCGATTTTGAAAGGATATAATGACCTAATGATGAAGAAAGTCACATTGACGTGTACCCGTAACGGAACACCTTTTAAGACCCTGAAAAGTGTTCTCCTAAAAAATGACTAAGAATGAAATCAGTCATAAAACCACACACCATACAGTAATGTAATCAGGATGCAAAGACCGTTTAGGGACAGCATTAGGATTTGCAGGAGCCCATAAATGACAGGTCTGAGAATTAACTGCTACATATAGAGTAAAATGTGTCCATTTCGGCCACAGAATATTCAAAGGCCATGCATTGTTAACGGTTATTCTGGCAAAAACATTCTCACAAAATGAGTTTGTATGTCCGGGTCTGCAGGGTTTAGCGCTTGCACAATGTGAATTTTGAATGAATATCACTTTACAATGGATCGAAGAACCTTTCGCACTGCAGATCAATAAAGAGATAAACCAATTTCGATAACGGTCAGACTGACTTTCGGCAGTTTCACTTGACATCCGTTTCCGTTCCCTTCCTTGCACCACCCAACACCCCAATCTCTTCGAATTTAGACACCCTCTTTATCAAAACATACCTTGACATCGTTTCTTTTCGTAATTGTTTCAAGCGATTTTCTTTTGAGAATACCGTCGCAGACAGTTCTGAGAAAAATTATTGCCTTTCTAATAAAAAAAGCTCGACATGTAGCACACGTCCTTTCTTTTCTAACGGCATGGTGCATAATGATTTTATAGCAGCGACTACTGGGCTTTTAAATCGCTCCAAATTTGCATAAAGTCATTTCTCGTAGATGAAAAATGCCATCTATCGGTCGAAATTTTAACTAATTTTTTGTATGTGGATTTTTTCATCCCATGGTCCATATAATTTATATTTCAAGTTTCATCGATATCTGCCAAAGATGTTTCATGTAACAAATAAAATGTCTATCACGTCAAGTAAAGTTTTTATACATATTGTGAGATTTTTCATATAATCTTTCCTCACTAAGTCTTTCCTCACAAATATAAAGCTTTCGATAAATTTGAGAATGTAACGGCCCAGATTCGAAATACATGATATCTCAAATTGCATTCATACACTCTTTCCAAAATCCATGTTTTCCATTTTTCTCTATTCAGGAAAATGTACTCACGGACATAAAACCAATATCAAAATAAAATCTTCGTTAAATTCCAATACTTTTAAATAAATGGCCGTTTTAAATGGAACTAAGCAAAACATTTTCACTACATCACTTTCAGACTACATCACTTTTCTTCAAAGGATAATTTCGATTTGGTCTGATATTTAGATATTTTGTTTTACATAAATGTGTTTGGTCGTATTTGCTACTATTTAACCCTTACAGTTCCATGTAAATGAGCTATTTCACCGTTAGAAAGCTGCAATAGTTTAAAAAAAAAATTTTGAAAATAAACAAATCTAAATTTTAAACTTTTTTACGTAAGCTGTAAAAGAATAACTTATTCAACAATTCAACACATTTTGATTAAACTTAAGCAGTACGATTAATATACCATATCAAAAGAAAGTTTTGAAATACGCCAGACTGTCAGTATTAGCATTTTTTAACTAAGCAGATTTTATTAATTGAGTTACATTTTTTACAGATTGAAGTTTTTAACTACCTGAAGGACGCTGATTCCGTTTTTGACCATTTAATTTTAGTCTCTAAATGCAACAAAAATCAACATCAAAATGTTGGAATGAAAAATCTCCTTTTGTTAAATAAGAAAATGCTTTTACAAGTTTTCAAATTATTATATTTTTAATATATCAGCACCAAGAATATTTTAATGGATTTTTGCTTTTAGAATGAAAGTTTAATGTAACGATTTTTAAATTCCTAAAAAACTAGTTTGTAAATTCCGATAATTGTCAATCACTTTATCATATTTAAAAAAAAAATCTGTGCCGGTGATGGTTTTTTTAATGGTAATTCTACTTCTAATTGAATAAGAATTCAATTAAAGATAAAATTTTTATTCGATTGCCCCTCTCTTAATTTGCCCGTTTGGGAAGTTTCACTATTTTGAGGATAAGTCGATTGCTTCTAATTCGTAGTTCAGTGCGAAAATTAAATTAAAGACGGATAGTTAATGCTTTCACCTACCCATGTTAGAGACAGGATAAACACTCGAAATTTATCATTATAGGAGGTGTCACACATATATAAATCTTGCGGCTTGATCTTTTCCAGTTAAAAGTAAACATTTGTGTAACATAATTGCAATTAAACTTGTTTGAGATACCAGAAAACTATAAACATAAATTACTTCATTAACGCTTGAGATTTCAACGCTAAAAATACTTTGAGCCATAATTTAGACGGCCACCATATGAATGTATTTTGGTTAAAATCAGAAGTTTGATTATGAAATAAGTTTCACATTTTCCTTCACAGTGTGCCCAATCTAGAATACCTAATTTTAATTTCAAACTTGCAACTTGCACGAAAAATAGTTTAATAAAATTTTGCTTTTACGATGAAAGCACAAATTAATTAGCCCTTAATTCCAAAGAAAGTCGCATGTAAATTCTGGTGTCAGTCGATAATTTCGCATTTTACTAACAGAAATTGTCCGTGCTGGAAATGTTTAACCCTTTAACGTTCATTGGTTTCGCCACGAAACCACAAAATTTTAATTCCGATATGCAACACTGACATCGGTATTTTTATCTAAAAATATCCCTTTTATTTTGTATATGAAAAAATCACGTTTTCTTATTTAGAAATATATTTTCTCTTAATTACCGGTGTCAATCATTTATTTCGCAATCATAGCAATGAAAATGCTATGATCGTTAAAAGGTTAAAAGATGCAAAGAAAAACGATAAATAAGAATGTTAAATTGGTTTAAATGAAAATTCTGGTGTGAAATATTTTTATAAAACTTGACTCAAACTTCCGGTAGTTATGGTGTGAACCTCTTCATTCCTGATGTCGCCTTTAAGCGACACTAAAGAACAGCCTTTAAATTATTTTAAATCCTTTCAGAATCTAGGCTTTTTAATAAATGTGTGCATAACATAAGCAGCAGTATATAAACTTCAACATCTTTTCAGATGCATCATAACTTTTAACTAGCTTTTATGGTACCTCGTAATATTTGTCTTAGGACCGAGGAGGCTAATATCTAAATATACGTACAAAGTGGTTAGTAATTAACTGAGGTGTTCAGAGTCATCTAGCGAGTAAAGTTTTGGGCGAAATTTATAACCAAATTTGATCAGCATACATAGTAGACCATGGGATTTCAAATTCTTAAAAAAATGCCACTAGAGGCAATTTTAACATTGTTAACCGACTAAAATTCATGAATTTGCATAAAATCATTTCTGTGTAGCGATTGTTGGGAGAATTCTCATCATTATCAACTTTCACCATACGGGTCCATGCTTTGCTAGTCAAGCTGTGTTATCAGACGAACGAGAATTGCTATGTTGCTCTTCCTGAATTTTACCGATTACATAGTTTGCTAAAACAACGATGAGCGTAACAAATTTACAAAAGGTAATTCATAGATTTGAAACTACCGGCAACAAGGCCAATGACGAAAATTGACTAGTCCATAACAAGTTGACGAAGTTTTAACTGCTACTGTTGAACAAGAGATGAAGAATATGCAGGACCATCAGCGCTCGGGCAGTATCTCAGCATTATAAAATAGGTCTGTACTGTATTTTTTGGCATTTAATCGTTCAACATTTACACTAATAGACTTTTGGTGAGCCGAAACTGCCCCTAGTGGCGATTTTTTTTTTTTTTTTTTTTTTTTTGACTAGCAAAGCATGATTCGGTAAGGTGAGAGTCATCGCAAAGCAATTGGTCTGAGAATGATTAGAACTCTCCCAGACTTTTGTTTTATATTCATGCTCGCTACACAGAACTGATTTTATGCAAATTAATGCATTTTAGTCGGTAAACAACGCTAAAAATCCCCCTAGTTGCATTTATTTATTTATTTATTTTAAGAATTCAAAATCCTATGATCTATTATGTATACTGATCAAATTTGGTTATGTTTCGCTCATAACTTTACTCTCTACAGGGCTCTGAACACCGCACGTTATTTACTAAAAACCCTGTATATGTGATCAAACCGGACACCGACGACACTAAAAGGCATATTATATCTTGAAACATATGGACAGTTCCATCAAGTCCGTGGGCTTCACGAACATTCCATGATAACTTGTGCACAGATATAATCAAATGGTTTAACGAAAACAAAATTCTATCTTCTGATATAGCAACCACATTTTATGAAATTTCTGGTACTAAAACATCAGAAAACTCCCTGAATTCACTTATGCATTCGAACCCTATATATGATTGATAAATGAGTAATACGTAATTGCGTTATATAATTGTCATACGATTTTTCAACATTTCAATAAAATTATATAGTATTTTCCAAGTATTTAAAGAGTTTTATCGTATGAATTTACCTTTTCGAGAGAATGCTTCGGCTGACGCATTTATGAAATTGACTGGAACAGACAGAGTTGAGGTTTCAAGGCACTGGATATCACTTTTTTGTTATAGTTTTGTTTCATTTTATTAAATAAAAAGAACTCTGTAAGTAAATTTACAAAGTTAATCGTACAAAAAAAGTGGAATGTTGAGCTTGAAAATCCCACCCTAGCTACGCCACTGTGAAATTTATACATTCAAGTAGGACGTTTATTATAAAAAATATTTTGACAAATTATAGAGAAATAATGCTTATGTATTGTATTAAATATTAAAGATTTTCTTAAAATTTATACCATTGTAAATTAGATTGATAAAAAACTATTTATAAATAAGCAAATGTAAATAAATAAACACTATAAGAAACTAGTCGGATTTGTCACCTCCAAAACTTTCTTCGATCTCATACATGTTAGTACCTCAAAATTCGCTATCACTTTGCCAATTTTAAACGACAATTTATGCCCCTCATGAATATTCTAAAGATACAGGTTCGGTAAATTGTATGCATTTAAAAACAGATATAAGCTTCGCACCTTTCAAGCAAATCATTGAATTTCAGCACCAGCCCTTTTAGATATCTAAAAAAAAAATTCCTAATGTAAAAGGCTACAATTGTTGGACAATACACACCCAAGCTTATTAAGAATTTATTTATGTGGAACTCTTTTCAGAATATGCTGGTTAGTTAAATCCGTACATTAGTTATTCAGGTAATGCTATCGCGCGATTCATTGAAAAAGCAGCCTAACAGCGGCACCTATTGGGTGATTAACACATAAGCCTAATCAGCAAAAAATTCTGTCAACATACATTTTAGTCGCAAGCTAGATAAAAATCTGTTTATTAGTTCTTCAGATAGTTTTATTTCAGAAATCGCAGAAAATCCAACGCTGCTATTTAGCGATTAACATATAAACCTAATTAGCAACAAGATCTTTCAGCGTCAAACTGAATCAAAGGTTTTATTTAAATCCGTGAAATACTTTTTGAGAAAAAGCGATAGAGGAAATTATAAAAAAGGCAGTATAACAGATCTTCTTTTTGGGCTATAAACTAGTGTGGAGCAAAAATAAAAAATATTTTTTTTAAATTAAAAACATGTAAGTGGCAAAAGTTGCCTTTATACAAGTACATCAACTGCGTGAAGTTTTACAACTGAAAAAAATGACCCGAGACTGGACTTTTGGTCCAAAAGTCGAAATTTTCATAAAATTTTACTTTTTTACAAAAAAAGGTAAAAAATTCGTATAAGACTGGTTGTTATTTAAAAACAGAGCTACCAAGTCTCCAACTTTTTAGATACTAGTATTTTAATACAGAAAATGTTGTTTTCTTTAATTAAAACATTAGGGCGATTTTTCTCAGATAACAGTAGTGTGCAGAAAGACGGCGACTTAGCAACTCTGTAAAAGGGTTTTCTAACCACTTAACTGATTTACTTTTACATCGTACGGACAAGAAGAGTTTGCTTCATATCCATCGCCTAAAGTTTTTTGAATGCAATTTCATTCTTTTAATCGCACCACTTAACCCTTTGATCTCTGATGGTTCAATTTTCTACCACATAATTTTAATTCCGAAATGTCCCATCGACACCAGAAAATTTGACTGAATTCATTTAAAATAGGTTTGATGCTTCCCCCCCCCCCCGTGTATATCGTTAAACGATTTTTTTTTTTTTTTTTTTTTTTTTTTTTTTTTTTTTTCACTGGTGCCAATGTGACGTTTTGAATATTGAAGAAAGTTACTTACCAGAGCTCAAAGGGCTAATCGTCGTGGCCAAGACATTCACGGGCTGGAAGTTTCACGATTTTTAACCCCTTGAGCTCTGCTGGTAGAATTTTCTACCACATAATTTTAATTCCGAAATGTCACAATGGCACCAGAAAAATTGACTACATTTATTTTAAAAAGGTTTAATGCATTTTTTCGTATTTAACGTTAATCGGATTTTTTCTTTGCAAAATACTGGTGTCAATGTGACATTTGGAATTTTGAAGAAATTTATACCCCAGAGCTCAAAGGGTTAATCAGAATTGTTTGATTCTACTAGTTTTATAAAATAGTGTAATTGCGTTCATTCAGGTATCAAATTACTTGGCTATTAAAAAAGATGACTATTTAAAAAAATAGTGGTAATAATGAATTTGAATTTTTAAACCGTTATTTAATGCGACTATTAAGGGGTTAAGAATTTTTTGCACTTGCTATTCTTTATAATTGATTAGTTACGGCATGGAACTGTGAAAACAGATATACAAAAAAGGTATGCCTTCCACTGAAAACGGTCCTGCGAACAACAGCAGCACTTGCTGCATTTCTTAAAGTAATAGAATATGTACTTTGCGCCGGATGAAGTGAAAATAATTCTTTTCGAAAATTTTGAGCATTTAATAAAAAATCACTGGTGTTTTTAAGAAATTCTTCGTATCATATCATCAACCACCAGTTTATTTAAACAAGTAATTGATTTTATATTTTACATGGATTTATTCCTTTACATTATTAGTCCTTATTTAATATTGAAATAATTTTGAAATATCTGAAGACACTGATTTAATTTTTACATTTAATCCCAGAATTACTTTGACTTTCAATTACATAAGGAAACAATATTTGAAAAAGCCGATACTATTGTGTGTTCTTTTTAAATCAACCAATAAAAAAATTTGCTGACATACCTCCTTTGTTTTTATAAAAAAAATAGCGAATTCACACCTGAAATTTCGGAAGAAGTTTTATTTATTCATGGAAAGCCCTCCGTTTTGAAACTAAGCAAAATTATTGCTCGAAACATGAAGTACAAATTCGGGTTTGTTTATTAGCGCTATGCAGGGCGCTTGACAAATTATGTTGTCATGAAATTCTAAACTTTAAAAAGAAATTTAAATAAGCATTTATAATAATGATAGAGGTTTTGGAAGTAAAATAATAAAAACTATTAATAATTTCTTGTCGTGAACATGAATTTTCTGAGCTGAAATCTGCAATATTGGCAACAATGTTTGCGTCCTAAATACTGTAAACAAAAGGAGTCTAAACCAGTGTGACCGTTTTTTCAAGCTAAAAGCAGGCTACATTTGGACTGACAACAAGCTAAAAATAAATTCGATGGTCCTGCCATCTATCGATGGTCAGTATATCAATAGACTGACAACTATCTTTTAGCCTGAGTTTTTAGCTTGTTGTAAGTCATACAACAGTCCAGATTTCTTACAACAATCCAAAAACGGTCACACTGGTCAAATCTGGATGTTATTATCATCATTTTTGTTTCAACTTCATGAATTTCAACCGCTATTAACAACGGGTTACATGAAATATCCGAAACAACGTCACGATATCAATTGCTACCGTAGAGAACTTAATTGCTCAGATAGAAAAACTCTGTGTTTTATCTGGTGTAAATATTAAAATTACTCGATTTTGCAATTTTTTTCCATTACTTATAGCAATAAGTATTTGATTATAATTTACAGCAGAAAATATTTTCAAAGCAGGTATGTTCAACTGATATGCGAAATGCTTCAAGAATTTTCTGTCTGTAAGTTTCATTTTAACTGCATTTTGGTTGGAATGATGATGGAGATGATGGAATGAAGAAGATCTTTAAGAAATTTTTGCCAACGATCATTAATTTCCTGAAGAGTTAAATTCTTTAGCTGTCATCGAATAGTTACCGTTCAATATTAAAAGGAGTCATTCAATTTTAGAAGACTGTATACCCACAGCAAATTTTAAATTTCTAATATAGTTCATAAAGTTACAGTCTTACTGAATGGATGTAGAACTCTTCATAAGTACAATTATTGAAAAGTGTTAACAAGTTAACATTTCTTTACAATTCACCTATAAATGATTCTGATGCTAACAACCCAGCAACGCAAATTTTTTTTTTTTTATGCACTAAAAATGTTGCGAAAGAAGGTATCGTAGAGTATTCTTCTTCAAAAGCGAAAAGCTAATTTTCAAAGTTGCCGATTTTATGTTTGAGTTCCTCTTAAAATAACTCGTAAATCCACTACTTAAGCAAGATTAAAGAAACAAAACCAAACTTTATATGATTAGAAATCTGCTTCATGTTGTAATTTCAACACGTCATATTTTATCTTAATAGCTCTGAATAGAAGATCGTTATAGAAATATTATATTGAATATTTTTTTCAGATGTTGTGTTATTCTAAATGCTGACTATTTTAATCTATCTTTTTAAAATATTTATGAATAGTTCTAATGTCTATTGCAATTACTTAGTTTTTGTAAAAGTAATTGAGACAAATTTGAATCATGAACATGATTTCTATGGTTTTTATCCGGTTTTAGTAGAGAATAACAATTGAAGTGTCATACTACACAAAGATTGTTTAGAATTTTAAAATGATCAATGTACTTTGGTATTTTTCACTATGTTTGAAACTGTATTTCCAATAGTTAAATTATGTTGAATATACATAAATATTGATATTTGTGCTTGGCCGACATTTTCAATATATTAGGTTAACCCATTAGTGCCTAGCGTCCCTTTTCAGGGACGCTTCAAAAGATGCATTCAGCACTGTTTTTGACACCGGTAAAAAAGAAAAGCAATAATTATTTTATTTAAATGATGCATTTTCGTGATTAATGAACTAAACATAAATCTTCTAAAAATAGTGGTGCCAACCAAATAAAATTTACGCAAAAAATGCTGGGCACGAATGAGTTAACCCTTTAACGTTCATTGGTTTCGCCACGAAACCACAAAATTTTAATTCCGATACGAAACACTGACACCGGTATTTTTATCTAGAAATATCTCTTTTACTTTGTATGTGAAAAAACACGTTTTCTTATTTAGAAATATATTTGTTCTTCATTACCGGTGTCAATCATTTATTTCGACATCTTAGCAATGAAAATGCTATGATCGTTAAAGGGTTAACCGGATAGTTCTGTCGTATAATGTTATTTTACGCTTGCTTTTCTTATTTATATTTTTTCATTGGCACTATTTTGAAATGGTAAAATTTCACTTAGTTTTCACGTTTCAGATTAAGATGAAAACCAACGAATTTTATCGTTTCAAAAAAGTGGTGCCAATGAAGAAATCTGAGTTTAAAAATATGGGCGTGAAATAACATTATACGTCAAAATCATTTCGGTTGACCTAATAAATGAACATCTTTAAAAAAAAAGTAAATTTACAGGAAATTTTAGGAAATTAATTTATGAATACTCACTAAGTCTGTATCTAAAGTTTGCTTCTTATGGCAAAAACATTATTTCAATATATCTATTATGTAATTTGTACTTGACTGTCATAGTTACATGAAAACTTAAGATAGTTGAAAACTTAAAAATATTTAGCATTTTCTATTCTTAATTATTGGTTAGTTAGGGCATGTAACTTTGAAAATACATAAGTGACATATGCAAAAAAAAAAAAAAAAAAAAAAAAAAAAAACTCACCGTATATTTTGGTGCATAATCCGCGGATCAAACAATCATTTTTCGACACAGAAACTTTTTAAAACGAAATATAACTTAATAGATCGACGTAAACATTTGCCTTCCATCACTAAATAAGATTTCTGGGTCCAAGAAAAATTGTTTGATCCGCGGATTATACGCTGGAAATTACGATACGTTTTCTACTGTAAACGGTCCTATAAACAACAACATCTCTTGCTGCTGTTCTCAAAGTAACAAGATGTGTACAAGACTAATTCTTTTGAAAGAATTTAAGCATTTACAAAAATATACTAGTGTCTATAATAAATTCTTTGTATCATATCATTAACCATCAGCTTATTTAACCACTTAATAATCGCATTAAACTACGATTTAAAAATTCAAATACATTATTGCCATCCCATTTTTTTCAAAAAAAAAATATTCAACTATTTAATGAAAAGTAAATTGATACCAAAACAAAACCAATTGCACTATTTTATGAAACTGGTGGCAACAAACAATTTTGAATAAAAGCCGTGAAACTTGCAGCCCGGGAATGTCTCAGGCACGACAATTAATTGGTTAAATAATAAATTAAATTCATATTTTACATAAATTTATTGCTTTACATAATTAGTTCTTATTTAATATTGAAATAATTTTGAAATATCTGAGATCATTGAATTAATGTATACATTTAATCACAGAATTACTTTGCCTTTCGAGTACATGAGGCAATGCTGGTAGAAAAAGCCAACATTATTGTGAGTTCTTTTTGACCCTTTCCGACACGGGCAAAATCTGTTAATAAAACGAGAAATTATCAACTGACACCGAAATTTACAAATAGGTTTTTTAACTATTTTGAAATCCTTAACCCTTTCCACCACGGGAAAAATTCGCCGGTAAGATGAGAAATCATCAACTTGTCACCAGAATTCAAAAACAAAGGGGGTAGCGGGTTAAGGGGGGTCTGGCGGCCCCCACCGAATCTGGTAAAATCGTTCCAAAAATCTTGAAGAGGGTCGAAAAACAAGCAGTATAAGCTTTTTACCGACATTACAACCCCAAACGAAAACACAGTAATGGCGAAAAATATGATTTTTGCGATTTTTATTTTTTTCAACCAGTTTAATTTATTTTTAAATGGTTTAAACGCAATTAAAAATTTGTTTTGAATGTGTGAAAGTCCCCTGAATTTTTTCAGATTTTTTGGTCAAGTAAAAATATGTGAATTTTAGGTTTAAATGCGAAAAAATCGTGAAAAACGCGTCATTTTCAAGATTCAACCCTCTAATTTTTAGGGTTGTTTTCATTTTCCCGAAGGGTGCTGTATAGTATAGATAGCAGCTATCGTCCTCTTTCGAATGCAGGCAACTGGACTCAATTTGGTCAATTTTGGTGAGCGGGGCGATTTTTTGAAAAAAACTCGAATTTTCAACTTTCGGTAAATTACAGCGCGTACTTGGTATAATGCGTCTTTGCTATAAAAAATACATCTCTATCGGGGTTTTTGAGGTCGCTGATCACGAATTTGATGTCAAAAATTTTTTTTGACAACAAATTCACCCATAAGTATTTATTAACACAGGTTTGATAATGTAAAAAATATCATTGAATCACAGCATTTAAACTTTTTTAATATCGTGTTCAACTAATATAATCAATGAAACTAAATTTTCTGGTATAAATCATATTTTATTCAAGCTTACGTAATAGTCACACAGTAATATAAAATAGCATAATACTTTTTTACAGAGCTAAGTTAACAATTTTACAGTTTTAATCCTCGTCACTATCTTCTTCAATAACAGGTTCAACGCTTTGAACAGAGAAAAGAGAGATCACTAACGAAATGTTGCTCAGAAAAAACGTTAATAATGATTTAGTGAAAGTGGTAGTAGAGAAAAACTGGAACAGAAAAAAAAGGATCTTCAGACCTCTGACGTCAAAATGATGTTGTAGACTTTCCTGAGTTGACAGAAAGAGATCTGAAGATACTTTTTACAGGGTCTTACCAGTTATCACAGACCGTTTCTTATTTAGCAGAATTATGTACTGAAGATGGAGTTCTTAATATGCATTACTTGTTGGAAGATAAATCAATTTTGAAATGCGAAGTTCAATCGAGGCACATAAGTCGGAAAAAGTACATGTGTTATGTAAAATACGTTCCTAACGCTATTGGAACAAGTGGTATAGAAGAATACGTATGCAATTGTGCGAATGGCCTCAGAACTGTCGGTTGTTGTGCACATGTGGCCACTATCATTTACTTCTTAGGGCATGCGAGATATCTGTCGCGAATTATTCGTCCAGCACAGATTCTCACAAATCTTTTCTCTGTTCAAAGCGATGAACCTGTTATTGAAGAAGATAGTGACGAGGATTAAAACTGTAAAATTGTTGACTTAGCTCTGTAAAAAAGGGTTATGCTATTTTATATTACTGTGTTACTATTACATAAGCTTGAATAAAATATGATTTATACCAGAAAATTTAGTTTCATTGATTATATTAGTTGAACACGATATTAAAATTGTTTAAATGCTGTGATTAAATGATATTTTTTACATTATCAAACCTGTGATAATAAATACTTATGGGTGAATTTGTTGTCAAAAAAATTTTTTGACATCAAATTCGTGATCAGCGACCTCAAAAACCCCTATAGAGATGTATTTTTTATAGTAAAGACGCATTATACCAAGTACGTGCCATAATTTACCGAAAGTTGAAAATTTGAGTTTTATTCAAAAAATCGCCCCGCTCACCAAAATTGACCAAATTGAGTCCAGTTGCCTGCATTCGAAAGAGGACGATTGCCGCTATCTATACTATACAGCACCCCTCGGGAAAATGAAAACAACCCTAAAAATTATAAGGTTGAATCTTGAAAATGACGCGTTTTTCACGATTTTTTCGCATTTAAACCTAAAATTCACATGTTTTTACTTGACCAAAAAATCTGAAAAAATTCCGGGGACTTCCACACATCCAAAACAAATTTTTAATTGCGTTTAAACCATTTAAAAATAAATTAAACTGGTTAAAAAAAATAAAAATCGCAAAAATCATATTTTTCGCCATTACTGTGTTTTCGTTTGGGGTTGTAATGTCGGTAAAAAGCTTATACTGCTTGTTTTTCGACCCTCTTCAAGATTTTTGGAACGATTTTACCAGATTCGGTGGGGGCCGCCAGACCCCCCTTAACCCGCTACCCCCTTTCTTATATTTTTTTAAGCTCGTAACTTAAGCTTTTATTGTAAAAGCAAAATTTTACTAAAATATTACTGGTGCTGTTTCTAAGTTTGGAATTAAATTTAAGCATCCCAGACCGGACACAGTGTGCCGGAAAAGGTTAAATTAAGCACTTATTGTGAAAGCAAAATCTTACTAAAATATCATTGGTGCCGTTTGCACGTTTGGAATTAAAATTTGGTATCCCAGACCGGGCAGAGTGTGCAGGAAAGGGCTAAGTAAAGCGGTAAAAAACCTTTTCTGTCTTAGCTACTTTGTTTTTTGTTTGTTTTTTTAAATAGCGACTTCACACCTGAAATTTCGAAAGTAGATTTATCTATTCATGGAAAGCCGTCCTTTTTTAAACTAAGCAATATTACTGCTCAAAACATGAGGCACAAATTCGGGTTTTCTTATTAACACTAAGCAGGTCTCTTGAAAAATTATGTTGTCATGAAATTCTAAATTTTAAAAAGAAATTTAAATAAGCATTTATAGTTATAATAATAATAGAGGCTTTGGGAGCAAAATAATGGAATTTTTTTTTTTAATTTCTGCACCTGAACTCGAAATTTATAAGCTGTAACCTGAAATATTGGCAACAATTGGCTTATTGGCAATAGCATGGCTGCCAACTACTATGCCTATTTAAAGTCAAATAAACATACTAGAATCTATATTTTACTTAATAATTAACAATATATATTGTATCACATACCATTAAATGTATTTGGGGTACTTTTGACTAAAAAAATTTTGTGTTTCCAAACATGTTAATATGATTTAAAAAGGCGTAGAAGTTAGCAGCTCTGACAATGTTTGCGGCCTTAATACTGTGTACAAAAGGAGTGTAAACCGTCAAATTTTGATGTCACTACCACCATTCTTGTTTCAACTTTACATTTCAACCGTTTATAAAAACAGGTTTCATGAAATATCCCTAAAGACAAAAACGAAAACGCGACAAGTTGAGCACTTAATTGCTCAGATAGAAAAGCTGTGTGTTTTATCTGGTGTAAATATTGAAATTACTCGATTATGCTATTTTTTTCCATTACTTATCGCTACGAATATTTGATTTTAATTTACAACAGAAAATATTTTCAAAGAAGGTATTTTCAACTGATATCCGAAATGCTTCAAAGATTTTCTGTCCCTAAGTTTCATTTTAAATGCCAAATTGTCAGTTTCCTTGTTTCTGAGTAATAATTCTCACTCATTTTAATGATATAATTAGAAAGCAGAAAATTATTATATTGAATTACCGATAACAAAGCGGCCGGTTTGACACTCATACCTGTAAATCATGCCTGTAAATTTTCCATATTTCGTGCATTGAGTGTGAGCCATTCTGCAAAAAACACTCAACACGATTCGAAGTTTAACTACCACAGTACCAATTTTCTGGGGCTTTAAAAGATGAGTTGTTTTTGTTTTGTTTACGACATGAAATTTTTATCAGATAATGAGAAAATTACTATTTATAAATACTGATGGAATCTTTCCTATTAAATCGAAAGGGATAAAAATGAGATAACATATCCTGGAAAAAATTAAACTTCAGCCTTAAAAGCACGGATTCATTACCATATCGGCAAAATTCTGCTAGTAAATGTAAGTAGAAGACAAAGCATTATTCAAATGCCTTATTACTAGACATTTTCAGTCTGAAATATTTGCAAATCTGATATCCTTTTTATTGGTGGAAGTTTTAAGAAAATTTTTTGAAACGGATATTTTGATAAATAAATGAAATCGAATAGATTTTATCGGCCTGATACAATGTATACAGTGTCTTTCACTGCGAGATAGGCAAACTTGCAGGAGGGAGTAGGGTGCAGAGAGACGACTCAGAATCACATAGAGATGCGGAGTCTAAACTGCGAGTTGTGGTACGATGCAATATTGCCACTGGGCTACTTTTTAAAATTCAGATTTCGTAATTGGTATCAAATTTTGAAAAAGGCAAAATTCCCTTTACAAAATAACTTATTAATTAAGGCAAAAATATGAGGAATTTTATGATAAAAAACGGCTGCAATTAAAAGATTTTAATTTAATAAAATGTAGCCCACTAGCAATACTGGTACGAAGAAGCAGAAAAAGAGATCAGAAAAAACAACACATTAACCCTTTGAGCTCTGTTGGGTAAATTTCTTCAAAATTCCAAATGTCACATTGGCACCAGTATTTTGAAAAGAAAAAGACTAAACCTTTTATAAATAAATTTGGTCGAATTTTCTGTTGTCGATGTGACATTTCTGAATTAAAATTATGTGGTAGGAAATTCTACCATCAGAGCTCAAAAGGTTAATAGGTAAAAGACATTTTATTGGGAACTTGTGCTGAAGATGGTGGTCAAAATTGAAGACCACAAGTCATCAGACAGGCTTGAAAGTGGCATCGCATAGAATTCCTTACGTTCTGGAAGAATCCTGACATGTGGAGTATCATCCCGGTAGCTACAGTTATTCGAGCGAGAGAAGAACCAACGTGTCGCTCAAGACTGTTTGAATTGTCTTGATAATCTTATATTAACCCATTAGTGCCTAGCGTCCCTTTTTAGGGACGCTTCAAAAGGTGCATTCAGCACTGTTTTTGACACCGGTAAAAAAGAAAAGCAATAATTATTTTATTTAAATGATGCATTTTCGTGATTAATGAACTAAACTTAAATCTTCTAAAAATAGTGGTGTCAACCAAATAAAATTTACGCAAAAGATGCTGGGCACGAATGGGTTAATTTCGATCACCTTCTGTTTTCAGTCTTTTAACCCTCTGGATCCCAAACCGCCCGAGACCGTCCGAGATATTTTAATTCGTATATTTCAGTTCCCACCAGAAAATTAAAACAACAATATTTGCTTTAATTAATAACAGAACATTCCGTATTTAAATAAAACGAAATTAGCCATTGAATTTTTCTGGTGTGAAATGAACTACATAATTTCTAGAACGTGTTCTAGCATGGGAATTAAAGGGTTAATAAAATGTTATCTGCCCCATTAAGTGTTCCTGTTCCTATATTTATTTCCACCAGCGCCACATAGAGTTCCAGATGTTTCCTGGCGTGTCGCCTATCTTCCCAGACAGCTACACATATTCGGGCTAGGGTATGCATTTGAAGGAACCGAGGAATCATATCATTAACCGCCAGCTTATTTAACACTAAAAAAGCTGGGAATTTTACTCAAGTTCTATAAAAAGTATTTCTCACCAGAATTTTAATTTTAAACTATTTAACTTATTTATTTAGACTGTTTTTCTCCTGCATACATTTAACATTTATTATAAAGAAAATTCTGGTGCGAATCGACCATCACCTATCTGGCAAGGGCCATTTTGACCCCTAATGTCGGTTCTAGTGTTAAATAATTTATTTATTTTATATTTGTTGTGCATTTATTGCTTTACATAATTAGTTCTTATTTAATATTAATATAATTTTATGATATCTGAGGTCATTGAATTAATTTATACATCGTTCTTGTTAAATCAACAAATACAAAATATTTGCTGACTTAGTTCCTTTGTTTTTTTAAAAAATGCGAATTCACACCTAAAATTTCAAAAGAAGATTTATTTATTCATGGAAAGTCGTCCGTGTTTAAACTAAGCAAAATTATCGCTCAAAACGTGCGGTACAAATTAGGGTTTTCTTATTAACACTATGCAGGCCGCTTGAAAAATTATGTTGTCATGAAATTCTAAACTTTAAAAAGAAATTTAAATAAGCATTTATAATAATGAGAGAGGTTACTACTAGACTTAATTACTAGACTTAACTACTAGACTTAATTACTAGAGGTTAATGAGAGAGAACTACACCACTTGCTGCTGTTCTCAAAGTAACAAGATGTGTACAAGACTAATTCTTTTGAAAGAATTTAAGCATTTACAAAAATATACTGGTGTCTATAATAAAGTCTTTGTATCATATCATTAACCACCAGCTTATTTAACTACGTAATAATCGCATTAAATTACGATTTAAAAATTCAAATCCTTTACTGCCACCACTTTTTTTTTTTAAATATTCATCTATTTAATGACAAGTAAATTGATACCAAAACAAAACCAATTGCACTATTTTATGAAACTGGTGGGAATCAATTTTGAATAAAAGCCATGAAACTTCGTGCCGCGGGAATGTCTCAGGCGCGACATTTAAGTTGTTAAATAATTAATTGATTTCATATTTTGCATGAATTTATTGCTTTACATAATTAGTTCTTATTTAATATTGAAATAATTTTGAAATATCTGAGGTCATTGAATTAATGTATACATTTAATCACAGAATTACTTTGCCTTTCGAGTGCATAAAGCAATGCTGGTAGAAAAAGCCGACATTATAGTGAGTTCTTTGTGACCCTTTCCGACACGGGCAAAATCTGTTAGTAAAATGAGAAATTATCAACTGACACCGGAATTTACAAATAGGTTTTTTAGGTATTTTGAAATCCTTAACCCTTTCCGACACGGGAAAAATCCGCCGGTAAGATGAGAAATCATCAACTTGTCACCGGAATTCACGAACAAATTTCTTACATTATTTTTAACCCGTAACTTCAGCTTTTATTGCAAAAGCAAAATTTTGCTAAAATATTACTGGTGCCGTTTCCAAGTTTGGAATTAAAATTAAGTATCCCAGACCGGACACAGTGTGCCGAAAAGGGTTAAATTAAGCTTTTATTGTGAAAGCAAAATCTTACTAAAATATCATTGGTGCCATTTGCAAGTTTGGAATTAAAATTTGGTATGCCAGACCGGGCAGAGTGTGCCGGAAAGGGATAAATAAAGCGGTAAAAAAACCTTTTCTGACTTAGCTCCTTTGTTTTTTGTTGTTTTTTTTTCTAAAGAACGACTTCACACCTGAAATTTCGAAGATGGTTTATTTATTCATGGAAAGCTGTCCTTTTTTAAACTAAGCAATATTATTGCTCGAAACATGAGGCACAAATTCGGGTTTTCTTATTAACACTAAGCAGGTCTCTTGACAAATATGTTGTCATGAAATTCTAAATTTTAAAAAGAAATTTAAATAAGCATTTATAGTTATAATAATGATAGAGGTTTTGGGAGCAAAATAATGGAAAATTTTAAAAAATTTCTGCACATGAACTCAAAATTTCTAAGCTGAAACCTGAAATATTGGCAAAAATTGGCTTATTGGCAATAGCATGGCTGCCAACTACTACGCCTATTTAAAGTCAAAAAAGCATACTAAAATCTGATATTTTACTTAATAACTAACAATATATATTGTATCACATAGCATTAAATGTATTCGGGGTACTTTTGACTACAAAATTTTTGTGTTTCCAAACATGTTAATATGATTTAAAAAGGCGTAGAAGTTAGCAGCTCTGTCAATGTTTGCGGCCTAAATACTGTATACAAATGGAGTCTAAACCGTCAAATATTGACGTCACTACCACCATTCTTGTTTCAACTTTACATCTCAACCGCTTGTAAAAACAGGTTTCATGAAATATCCCAGAAGACAAAGTCTTGTACGCAGCAAGTTGAGCAGTTAATAGCTCAGATAGAATAGCTCAGCTGTGTGTTTTATCTGGTGTAAATATTGAAATTACTCGATTATGCTATTTTTTCCATTACTTATCGCTACGAATATTTGATTTTAATTTACAGCAGAAAATATTTTCAAAGCAGGTATGTTCAACTGACATGCGAAATGCTTCAAGAATTTTCTGTCTGTAAGTTTCATTTTAAAAGCCAAATCATCAGTTTCTTTGTTTCTGAGTAATAATTCTCACTCATTTTAAAGATATAATTAGAAAGCAGTAAATTATTATATTGAAATACCGATAACAAAGCGGCCGGTTTGACACTCATACCTGTAAATCATACCTGTAAATTTTCCATATTTCGTGCATTGAGTGTGAGCCATTGTGCAAAAAGCACTCAACACGATTCGAAGTGTAACTACCGCAGTATCAATTTTCTGGGGCTTTAACAGATGAGTTGTTTTTGTTTTGTTTGCGACATGAAATTTTTATCAGATAATGGGAAAATTACTATTTATAAATACTGATGGAAGCTTTCCTATTACCGTAATTTCGGGTGTATAAGCCGCAGATCAAACAATTCTTTTTCGACCCAGAATTTTTTAAGAAACAAATATAACTAGTTAGATCGCCGTAAATATTTGTCTTCAATCATTAAATAAGATTTCTGGGTCCAAAAAGAATTGTTTGATCCGCGGCTTATACACCCGAAATTACGGTAAATCGGAATGGATAAAAATGAGATAACATATCCTGGAAAAAATTAAGCTTCAGCCGTGAAAGCACGGATTCATTACCACATCGGCAAAATTCTGCTAGTAAATGTAAGTAGAAGACAAAGCATTATTTAAATGCCTTATTAGTAGAAATTTTCAGTCTGAAATATTTGCATACCTGATATCCTTTTTATTGGTGGAAGTTTTAAGAAATTTTTTTGAAACGGATATTTTGATAAATAAATGCAATCGAATAGATTTTATCCGCCTGATACAATTTATACAGTGTCTTTCACTGCGAGGCAGGCAAACTTGCAGGAGGGAGTAGGATGCAGAGAGACGACTCAGAATCACATAGAGATGCGGAGTCCAATCTGCGAGTTGTGGTACGATGCAATATTGCCAGTGGGCTCCTTTTTAAAATTCAGATTTCGTAATTGGTATCACATTTTGAAAATGGCAAAATTCTCTTTACAAAATAACTTATTAATTAAGGCGAAAATAAGAGGAATTTTATGATAAAAAATTGGGTACAATTAAGAGATTTTAATTAAAAAAATGTAGCCCAATAGCAATACTGGTACGAAGAAGCAGCAAAAGAGAACCGTAGGGCATTTCCATGCGAATTTGTTAGTCTGTTACACAACTGAAAATCGCTATGCTTGTTGGCCACCGTTATTTTCGAAAAGTTTACTTCGCCTTATTCAATTAATGATATATCTTCGATAAACTAAGTCACATTTTCTCGTTTTAAAATACTGGTAGCTAAAAATCGTAGTACGTAACAGACAAATAAGTTCGCATGGAAATGCCCAGTAACAACAACACATTAACCCTTTGATCTCTGGTGGGTAAATTTCTTCAAAATTCCAAATGTCACATTGGCACCAGTATTTTGCAAAGAAAAAGACTGAACCTTTTATAAATAAATTTGGTCGAATTTTCTGTTGTCGATGTGACATTTCGGAATTAAATTTATGTGGTAGAAAATTCTACCATCAGAGCTCAAAGGGTTAATAGGAAAAGGACATTTTATTGGGAACTTGTGCTGAAAATGGTGGTCAAAATTAAAGACCACAAGTCATCAGACAGGCTTGAAAGTGGCATCGCATAGAATTCCTTACGTTCTGGAAGATTCCTGACATGTGGAGTATCATCCCGGTAGCTACAGTTATTCGAGCGAGAGAAGAACCAACGTGTCGCTCAAGACTGTTTGAATTGTCTTAATAATCTTGTATTAACCCATTAGTGCCTAGCATTAGCGTAGCAGTAGTACAGCTACACATATTCAGGCTAGGGTATTCATTTGAAGGAACCGCGGAATCATATTATTAACCGCCAGCTTATTTAACACTAAAACAGCCGGGCATTTTACTCAAGTTCTATAAAAATTATTTCTCACCAGAAATTTAATTTTAAACTCTTTAACTTATTTATTTAGACTATTTTTCTCCTGCCTACATTTAACATTTATTATGAAGAAAATTCTGGTGCGAATGGACCGTCACCTATCTGGCAAGGGTCATTTTGACCCCTAATGTCGGTTCTAGTGTTAAATAATGTATTTATTTTATATTGGTTGTGCATTTATAGCTTTACATAATTAGTTCTTATTTAATATTAATATAATTTTGAAATATCTGAGGTCATTGAATTAATTTATACATTTAATCACAGAATTACATTGCCTTTCAAGTACATAAGGAAATGCTATTAGAAAAATCTGAAACTATTTTGTGTTCTTGTTCAATCAACAAATAAAAAATATTTGCTGACTTGTTCCTTTGTTTTTAAAAAATTGCGATTTCACACCTGAAATTTCGAAAGAAGATTTATTTATTCATGGAAGGTCGTCCGTTTTTAAACTAAGCAAAATTATTGCTCGAAATATGAGGTACAAATTAGGGTTTTCTTATTAACACTATGCAGGCCGCTTGACAAATTATGTTGTCATGAAATTCTAAATTTTACATAGAAATTTAAATAAGCATTTATAGTTAGGATAATGATATAGGTTTGGAGAATAAAATAATGGAAATTTTTAAAATTGTTTTTGACGTAAACTCAAAATTTCTAGTCTGACATCTGCAATATTGTCAACGATGCTTGAGGCTTAACCTTTTGCGGCGCGGTAGTTTCATAGATATACCACTTAATTTTAATTCCCAAACGCCACATTTACACCAGAATTCTGTTTAAAAAAATTACGGTATTCCGGATTTATTGAATGCGTTACATACAGCGTTTTCTCATTTACAAAAAAAGTTTTTTTTCAAATTCCGGTGCCAGTCATTTATTTCAATACTTAAGCAATGAATTTGCCCTGCGCCGCAAAGGGTTAAATACAGTAAACAAAAGGAGTCTAAACTAGCAAATCTGGTCATACTAGCGCCATTCCTGTTCCAATTTTTTATGTTCCAAACCGCTAATTATAACGGATTTCGCGAAACATCATAGACGACTGCAATAACAAATATACAGCGTTCAGAATACTTACGTAGAAAAACTGTTTTATCTGGTGCAAATATTGAAATTCCGCGATTTTGATATGTTTCCCACTATTTATAGCTACGAATATTTGATTATAATTTACAGCAGAAAATATTTTTGAACAGGTATGTTCAACTGACATGCTAAATTCTTCAACAATTTTCTGTCAGTAACTTTCATTTTAAACGCCAAATCGTCAGCTTCCTTGTTTCTGAGTAATATTCGTCATTCGTTTTCATGCTATAATTAGAAGGCAGAAAAATATTATTTTGAAATAACGATAACAAAGCGGCAAGTTTGACACTCGGTAAATCATACCTGTAAAATTCCAATATAATATCTGCATTGAATGTGAGCTACTGTGCAAAAAGCACTCAACAAGGTTCGAAGTACAATTACCATAGTATCTGGGCTTTAACAGATGAGTTGTTTTTGTTTTGTTTACGACATGAAATTTTTATCAGATAATGAGAAAATTACTATTTATAAATACTGATGTAAGCTTTCCTATTTAATCGAAAGGGATAAAAATGAGATAACATATCCTGGAAAACATTAAGCTTCAGCCGTAACAGCAGGGATTCATTACCACATCGGCAAACTTCTGCTAGTAAATGTAAGTAGAACACAGAGCTTTATTTAAATGACTTATTAGTAGACATTTTCAGTCTAAAATAATTGCAAATCTGATATAATTTTTTATTGTTGGAAGTTTTAAGAAAAAATTTTGAAAGAGATATTTTGATAAATATATGAAATCGTACAGAATTTGTCCGACTGATACAATGTATACAGTACCTTTCACTGCCCGACAGGCAAACTTGCAAGAGGGTGTAGGGTGGAGAGAGATGATTCCGAATCATATAGAGATGCAAAGTCCAAAACGCCCTGGTTGCGAATTGTGGTACAAAGCAATGTTGCCAGTGGGCTACTTTTTATGTTCAGATTTCGTAATTGGTATCACTTTTTGAACATTATCCTTGCAAAATAACATATTACCGTAATTTCGGGTGTATAAGCCGCGGATCAAACAATTTTTTTGGACCCAGAAATCTTATTTAGTGATTGAAAACAAATATTTACGGAGATCTAACAAGTTACATCTGTTTCTTAACCCTTTCCGGCACGGGCAAAATCTGTAGTAAACTTTGAAATTATCGACTGACACCGGAATTCAATAACGATTTTTTTAGATACTTTGAATTCCTCAATTTAAGCCTTTATTCTAAAAGGAAAATTTTACTAAAATATTATTGGTGCCGTTTGCAAGTTTGGAATTAAAATTAGGTATCCCAGACCGGGCACAGTGTGCCGGAAAGGGTTAACCCCTTGAGGGGCACCGGTATATATTATATACCACCTACGACTGATGAAGATTCACACCAGAAAAATATTATTAAATTTCACTTTTCTAACTTTGGTGGAAAACAGTCGTGAAATTGCTTTTCCTCTTTTTGATATAACTTTTTTACAAATTTCCGGTGGGAGTTCAGAATTACTCGAACGCAATTGCTTGCCCCTCAAAGGGTTAAAAAATTCTGGTTCGAAAAAGAACTGTTTGATCCGCGGCTTATACACCCGAAATTACGGTAGTTAAGGGGAAAATAAAGAGAATTTTACGATAAAAAACTGATGCAATTAAGATATTTGAATTAAAAAATGTAGCCCACTAGCATTACTGGTATGAAGAAGCAGCGAAAAAGAACAGAAACAACAACACATTAATAGGAAAAAGACATTTTATTGGGTGTTTGTACTGTCGAAATTACGAACAGAAGTCATCAGACAGGCTTGACAGTGGCGCTGTATAGCAGTTCTTACGTTTTGGAAGATTCCTGACATGTCAAGTATCATACGGCAGCTACAGATATTCGAGCTAGAGTATTCCGTTGAAGGACCAACCGGTCGCTCTAGACAGTGTAACAATATCTGGTCTTAATTTTAACATAAATAAAAAATACACTTGTTTATAAATAAACAAGTAACATAAATAGATAAGTTAAATAGTTTTAAATAAAAATTCTGATTCGAAATAATTTTATAAAATTTCGGTAAATTTTCCCGCGGTTCTAGTGTCAATGTGTTCCTGTTTCTATTTTTATTTACATCAGCGCCACATAGAATTCCTTACACTCTGGATGATTCGGCAGCTACGCATATTCGAGCTATGGTATACATTTGCAGGAACTGCGGGTCGCTCTCAAGCGCTTTGGATAATTTCTGGTCTTAATTTAGATCATCTTCTTTTTTACACCATTTTAATAAAATGTTATTTGTCTCATTAAATTGTTCTTGTTTCTTTTCTTTATATTTTCCTCAATGTTTCCAGTGGACTTCTATTTTTTAATCCGCATTTCTTGATTGACACTTTTTTCTTGGAATTGTGAAATTCCCTATTTTTTTGCCTTAATTAATATGTTATTTAACACTGGAACCGCCGGGTATTTTACTCAAGTTTCATAAAAAGTGTTTCTCACCACAATTTAAATTTTAAACTATTTAATTTATTTAATTAGTCATTTTTTTTTTCTGCTGCCTACATTTAACATATCTTATGAATAAAATTCTGGTTCGAATCGAGTACTATCGATCTTTCAGGGGTCATTTTGACCCCTAATGGCGGTTCTAGTGTTAATAAGTAGAATGTCATCATTTTCAAAAAGTGATGCCTGCTAAGACATCTGAGTTAAAAAAGTTGCCCACTGGCAACTTTGATTGGTACAATAACTCGCAACTAAGGTGTTTTTGGATCCATCATAGCGATATTTTTCCGAGTCGTCTCTGTGCCCCCTACACCTTGCAAATATGTCGGTTTGGTAGTGAAACTCCCCGTATAGAAATAAATATAAATAGAAAGTGTAGTGCCCACTTATCGCAAATGATGGTACTGATGATGCAGTAACAATTGTGGGCAGTTGTTTCTTAATATCGTTTTAAACTAATGCAGTTAAAAACTCCCAACTGTAAAAATGATCGAAATACTTTTACTTTCTTCTATCTTACTATCTTCTCTCTTTCTTCTATATATCTTTCTTCTATCTCGTGACCATATTGTAATCGAAATTTTGTTAGAGTTCCGGTTTTTGACGGTTTTACACGTTTTAGGGTTCAAGGATTCCAAAAAACATGTTTTTACAAAATGTCTGCCTGTCCGTGTGATTGGCGGTGTTGTGCTTGTGTGGGCGTCCGCATATCGCCATTCTACCATCAAAAACTATATGAAGATATATATAGAGTTGAACCAAATTTTTGTTAATGTTTTTGGCTGTGGCAAGCAGGTCCTCCTTCAATTTTGAAATATTCCGCCGGTAGAAAGTACTGCAATAGCGACTTTTGTGCCATTTTCAATATAGTACATTCGAAAAGTGTAAGAAGTTATGCATAGAATTAAACTAATTTTTTGTGTAAGTTCCTGGCTATGACAATTTGATCCTCTCTGAATTTGAAAAAAATCCATCGGAAGTTAGCTCTGCAATGCCGATTTTTGTGCCATTTTCAATATTGTACTACTTAAAAGTGTATGAAATTATGCATTGAATTGAACAAATTTTTTGTGTAATTGTTTGATTATGGCTAGTTGATCCTCCCTATATTTGAAAAATTAATAATTAGCCAGAAGGGGGCGCTTTAATAGCAATTTTTGTGCCCTTTTCAATATTATATCACCGAAAAATGTATAAAGTTATGCATAGAACTTAACTAATTTTCTTATATTAGGCTAGTTCCATGGGTTTTGTAGTGTAAGTCACATTACCTTATAATTGCTTTGCTTATTTGCCACCGTTATTTTTTAAAAGTCTGCTTGGCCTTATTCAATTAATGAGAATGTGCCGATAAAATAAATCACATTTTTTCGTACTAAAATACTGGTAGCCAAAAGTCATAGCCTGTGACTTACACTACAAGTACTCATGGAAATAGCCATAAGTGATTGGCTATGGCTTGTTGGTCCTCCCCGAATTTGAAAAAAATCAGCCGGAAGAAGGCGCTGTAATTGCGATCTCTGTGCCATTTTCATTATTTTGCTATCAAAAAGTGTATGAATAAAACACTTTTCAAACATGTTTTATGCTTGAAACATGTTTTATGTTTGAAACATGTTTCAAACTTGTTGAAACCATACCATGACTATGTTTAAGCAGAGAACTGAACTAATTTTTTTGTGCATGATTATTGTTTGGCATAGCAAGTAAGTTTTCCTTGAAATTAAAAAAAAAATCCGGAAGGGGGTTCTGTAAGAAAGATATCCGTGATATTTTCATTATTGTACCATCGAAATTTTATAAAGTCCTTCCGGCAATGCCGGGAGGAAGAGGTAGCTTTCATATACTTATTTATATATTATTTATTTTAAATTAAGTTATATTATTTAAACATACAAAGGTCAAATTAGTGAAACCCGATTTTATAAGATTGAATGCTAGGTTTTGTTAATACTGATTATTTATAGGAATTTTTAGAAATCAGTATTATTTTATTCAACCTGGTTTTATTTTCAGCGATTTAGAGAGTCGCCAAATTCCACGCTATCATGAAGTATAAGCCATTTTAAAGCAACATGATGGATAAAGCAAACCAATGTGCTTGGTCGAAATCTTAATTCATGTGGACATGCACTCTCATATCGAAATGGATTAATATATACGAGTTCTGTCGCGGGTAAATTGATTTAAAGAAAAAAAATGTCACCCACATTAAAAATTCAAACTGCTATATCCCAGGCGTTTTTTAAGATAAAGAAAAAGCAAAAAATACTCCGGAATTCATTATTAAGATAAATGCATTCGAAAGAATCTTGTTTCAATTTCTAATTTTTTATTTGTACATCATTATACATTTAATAGATTTTTGACAATCTTAAATAGCCGCCATTTTGAAAAAAGATGGCGGATGAAGTTGGATAATGAACTCGGTCAAGACATTGATATGTACTATGTACACACGGAGTTATATCCAAATTAGTTTATAAATATGCATATTATCGCGTGACAAATTTCAGACCGTTTCCAAGTGTCAACCACACTGGAAATTGAAAGTGCTATAACTCAGCCATTTTTCAAGATATAGATGAAACAAAAAATGCCCTGGAATCTTTGTATCAAGGTCAAATACACAAAAGAAAAATCTTTTTCAATTTCTCACCTTTTTGTACCTATTATAAATTTTAAATAAAAAAAATAAATGGCCGCCATTTTGAAACAAGATGGCGGATGATACTGGCTAACGAACACGATTGAGACATTTGTATGTACTATGTACATACCAAGTTTCATTCAAATCAGTTCATAAATACGTTAGTTACAGCATGACAAAAATCAGATCGTTTCAAAATGTCAGCCATAAAAAATTCAAAGTGCTATAACTCAATCATTTTTTAAGATATAAACAAAATAAAAAGTGTTCTGGAATTGTTGTTTTAAGTTCTAACACATAAAAGAAAAAAAATTTTCAACTTTTAATTTCTTCGAATTTAATTTTGAATTTTAAATTTTTTTAAAAAATTAAATGGCCGCAATTTTGAAACAAGATGGCAGATGATGCTGGCTAACGAACTCGGCCGAGACATTTGTATATACTATGTACATACCAAGTTTCATTCAAATCGGTTCATAAATACGTTAGTTACACCATGACAAAAATTAGATTGTTTCAAAATATCAGCCATAAGAAAAATTCAAAGTGCTATAACTCAATCATTTTTTAAGATATAAACAAAATAAAAAGTGTTCTGGAATTGTTGTTTTAAGTTCTAACACATAAAAAAAAATATTTTTCAACTTTTAACTTCTTCGCATTTAATTTTAAATTTTAAATTTTTAAAAAAAATTTAAATGGCCGCCATTTTGAAAAAAAATTGCGGATGATGCTGGCTAACGAACTCGGTCGAGACATTTGTATATACTATGTACATACCAAGTTTCATTCAAATCGGTTCATAAATACGATAGGTATCGCATTACAAAAATCAGATATATATATATATATTAGGCTAGTTCCATGGGTTTTGTAGTGTAAGTCACATTACCTTATAATTGCTTTGCTTATTTGCCACCGTTATTTTTTAAAAGTCTGCTTGGCCTTATTCAATTAATGAGAATGTGCCGATAAAATAAATCACATTTTTTCGTACTAAAATACTGGTAGCCAAAAATCATAGCCTGTGACTTACACTACAAGTACTCATGGAAATAGCCATATATATATATATGTCAGCATTTCAACGGAGGGTGGTTTTGGGGTCTGGGGGTCATGATCGGTGAAAATATACCAAAATTTTCAGGAAGTGCTTTCCTCCGGACGGCTGCAATAGGTAGCTTTTTACTTTTTGTAAGCTACCTAAAAGTTATGTACAGAATTGAAACAAAATTTGTGTATGTTTTTTTTCGATTGCCAGCAGATCTTCTTTGAATTTGAAATATTCCGTGGGAAAGCAGCATTGTGATAGCATAGCGCTTATTGTAATATTTTTTCTATTCTTCGTCATTTTGTTGTCCATCGACTCTTGCAGAGATGGGAACTTGGCTCCTGCTAAGCCGGCTATTCGCAAACAACTGGTGATAACAGAAGAAAAGAAAATGCTTGATTTTTATAAAAATCGTGATCCACATACACTGGTTTCTATTCAGATTAATTGGCTGAATCAGAAATTTGAAATGAAAATCAAAGTTGGTATAGTACTTAATTAATAATATTAAAGTATTAACATGTGTAACTACTTTTTGAATTATTAAATGTATTTATGTGACAGAAGAATGTTTTGGGGTTGGCACATCCAACTAGTCCTTATTTTTGGTAGAAATTCCACATAGATAAACAGTCTGTTGCCATGGTAGCATGTAAGATAACACACTGTAAAGGCAAAGATGCCAAATAAACTTTACATCTACACTATTTTCGGTAGCAGCTCTTTAAATTGTGTAAGAATATTCTCGGAATGGTGGTATTTTATTCTTTAGTTGCAATTATTGAAATGAGACATCAAATTCAATGTAAGAATAACCTCGGAATGGTGGTATTTTATTCTTTAAACGTAATTATTGAAATGTGACATCAAATTCAGTGTACGAAATTATTTTTCTGTTTTGATTACGAATCGTATGCTTGCAGACTACACGGCACCATTTTACTTTCACATTTAATTATCCTTCCTAGCTTTCAAATAGCAGGTAAAAAAGCAATATAAAGTAAGCAATATTATTATTATTCTTTATTAAGATGTAAGACTAAATAATGTTAGCATGTGTTTTTAAAAAAATTAGATCATGCTTTTTATAGTGCACTAATGCAATGCCATTTTAAGAACAAGGGCGACATGGCCGAATTTAACGAAAAATAAGCCTTTATTATAGCAGTCGTAATCAACTTTTTTTTATACAGCTTTGTTTATTTTTTAGCTGGCATAGTTAATCATCTGTCATAAATCTCTGTTATTGGACAAAATTATAAGAAAAACTATATTTATGTGTTCTAAAAAGTAAAATTTGCATATTTTTTGCTCTGCACACGGAACGTCAAGATGATAAAAATGCGTAGCATGCGTTTGGGATCATGATATTCTGTTTTTCAATCATGCCGTTGGGTTCGAAGCTTTTGGAGTTTGAAAAAGGCAAAGTGGGTGCATTTAAAATTTCAGGATTTTCTGTACGCCAAATTGCGACAAAGTTTAATAGATCAAGTACAGTTATTTACAATTATCTTAGAAATCACGAGAAATATGGACGGCAAAGACATACAGGTTGGCCATCTTCTGTTTCTATACGGGAGAAAAATTTGATAATAAGGCAAGCTTGTTCCAAAAAACAAACGTCAACAGAAATAAAACGCGAATTGGACTTAAAATACAGTCCTCGAACTGTTCGAGGTGTTTTACAAAAAGAAAAAAAATGTTTTCTATGGTAAACATATGTCACGACCGTCTCTTACAAAAGTTCATAAGAGACTGAGAATGGAGTTTGCAAAAAAATACATTACAATGGGAAAAAAGTGGAATGATGTTGCCTTTTCCGATGAGAAAAAGATTAATTTGGATGGGCCAGATGGTTTTCGACACTTCAGGTATGATCTCCGTAGAGAAAAAGAAATTTTCCTAAAGCGTGCTTTTGGGGGTGGCTCAGTAATGATCTGTGGACGCTTCGCAGCTGGTGAAATTACTCTAATAGTTTTTGTGCAGGGTAAAATGAAATCTGATAGTTATATTGATGTATTGAGCGATAATCTTTTACCGGAAGCAGCGTTAACAACGAGTGGAGACTATTTTTCCAGCAAGACAATGCCTCAGTACATGTTTCCTAAACGTCAAATTCGTGGTTTGATGCTAATTTTGTGAAACTACTTGATTGACTTGCCAGAAATCCAGATCTGATTCCAATGGAAAATCTGTGGGGTATTCTGGCACACGAAATATACAAAAACGGTATGCAATATAAAAACAAGCAAGCGCTCATGTCCTCCATCGAAAAAGCCTGGTCAAAAATTTTCAAGAATGTTCTTAAGGAACTGTCTAATTCCATGACGTCAAGACTTTTAAAAGTAATTGAGAAGAAAGGGGAAATTATTAATTATTATAATGTTTTAGGCAAAAAACATTCACTGTTCTTATAATTTTGTCCAATTTTTACAATGATATATTTTTTTAATTACAGCAAAACATTCATTTTTTGCATTTTTCAATGTTTTGAATTTTACAATTATATCTAGCATAAAAAAGTATTTTATGTATAAATTTCACTTTATTTAGTTCATAAATAATTTTTTTTCTGAGAAATTTTTAATTGTTCTTATAATTCTGACCACCACTGTATACCGCCGCCTGAATGTCATTTAAAGATATGTAAATATGAAATGACATATCCACAAAACAGTTGAGTTTCAACTTATACAACCACTATAAATAAATGAAAATAATCGTGTTATGTAATAATAAAAGTGTGCTGTATAATTATGTATAGAAATATCCTTTAAAATTTTTCGTGTCTGAGCTTAAATATAAATATAAAAAACGTAATTTATGAAGCAAAAATTCGGCAGAGATTCACAAAGGGTGGATGTAGAAACTTATTTCGTTTACCAATTTTTTCGAATGTTAGTCTTTGCCTTAATTAGTCGCAGAATTCTGCAATCAAAAAAGGCGAAAATTACTACCATGCAGAAATGTCTTTAACCCCTTGAAGAGCTGGTTTCGCAAATGACAATTCCTAACCTTAATTCCAAATTGCCACACGGGTAGCAGAACGCGTAAAAATACACTTTTATTAGTTTACAAATAAAATTTCGTGTAAATACTGGTGTCATTAAATTATTTCAACATTTTACGAATACAAGTACCTTGACCCGGTAAGAATTAAATAATATGCAGCCCAGCGGAATCTGTTTTTTGACACACTAAAACATTGCGGAGAAGTAAAGAGAAAAAGCTTTATCTATTTCTGAAGTATAACTAAATTAGATGTAAATAACATGCAAAATTTAACATCCCTGTTTTAAATTTTCTACATTATTTTTCTTAAGCTGCATGTTTATGCAAAGAATGTTAATATATCAGATAATAATTTCTTTTCATAATTCTATAGAATAAATTCTACTACAATCCATTATTAATTAAAAATAATAATACAATAAAATACAAGATAAAGTATTTACAAGTGCATCATAAATTATTTCAATTAACAGAACGCAATGATTATAACTGATTTTCCCTAGAGCCAAAGAGAAACAAATCAATAGTAATACATATATATATATATTCAGTAATCTTTAATCAAAAACTAATTTTATTTAAAACAATGCATTCTTTAAGAGAGAAATTCAGCAAAATAAAAAAAATAATTCTTGGTTGTCTTTATTGAGAAAGCAATTTCTTCGTTGAAAGAAGTTACAAAAATTACACGATTTTTTTTTCTAGATATTTTGACTATTAAAGAAAACTATTATCTTTGTATCGAATTTCCGATATTGGATAGGGTATCTTTTTTTTCTAAACGCAATAATTTTTTCTAACAATTACAACATTTCTTAACGCTAAAAATAGTTTTGTGAACGCATTCGTGAACAATTTACTTTCAGAATTTTTTCAGAGATTCATTTCTTTAATATAATATAGAAGGAAAAAACAACTGTGCATAAATAATACTGATGATGAGAGTTAGATTACGAATTTAAAAAGGTACATTTTGCAAAACAAACAAAATTATCTCTTTTTTTATTATTTTATCTTAAATTGTATTTACATATATTCAAGATATTCTAACGAAGTTAATAAAAAATCCAATAATATGTGAAAATTTCATTTTATTGTTTCCATTTACGTGTAAAAGCATAAGAATTTCATTCTTTAAATCTGTTTCACGCAGTTCGGAACTTTTGATATTTCCCTACATTTATAGTTCTAGAACTCCAAAAGATATACGAGAATTGGCATATAATAGGTTAGTCTAAATGAACGACCGGCTTTTAAAATTGTATATTTTAAAATTGATGCATATATTTTACAAACAGATTAGATAAAAAATAAAGAAAATAAAAACTTATTTTTTTCAATTACATTTATTCTGCGTGTGCACAGTTGATAAATGAATAAAAAGGAAGAGACATGTAGTGTAGAATCTATCAGCTGCGATACAAATAACTGAAGAGATTGTCACAAGACGACGGTGGATGTTTTGCATTATAAAAACAGTGTTTGAAGCAAACTTCCACCAGTAAATTTTGAATAGAACCTGTCGCTATATTTTAGAGGATTCTTCATGCGAGTTTGCTATTTGTTCTTAATGGCGGGAATTGGCCCGGATATTTAAATCTGTTTAACTGACACTATCGGAGGTTGTGATAATACTGCGAAAATTCTGGCCCCTACAGGGCTCCCAAATGGTCCGCGAACTGAACATCAGAATTTTCTTAGAGAAATTTTCTTTTTAGATTTTTCTTGCGATCGCCAAGAACAATCTTTGGACAATGATTCCAGCGTAAATTCTGTAGAAACGTATCATGAAATTTTCTGTTAAAAAATACTGATGTTCAGTTCGCGGACCATTTGGGAGCCCTAGGCCCCTATCAAATGCCAAATTAAACATCCACCATTAACCTGCGAGGACGCGCGCAGGTCCTAAAAGAACCGGAGTGCGTATTGTTTTTACAATTGTAACCAATAATTTTTTGAAGTAATCTTCAACTTATTTTATCGCAAAATTTGTAAGAATTGTCTCCGTCTAAATAAAGCAACTGTTATAATTTGATTTTATTGGTGACAAAGTTAAAACCATTCATACCCTGGGTAAGCGCGCGCTCTCCCGGGTTAAACTAAATATCTAACTTTGGACATAATGTGACTGTAATTCTTCACTGAGGTGAGATGGTAAGCAAGAAGAAATTTAAATACGAAGAAAATTCCCATTAAAGATTTCTGGTGGAAATTTGAGACGCTGCTATGTCCATTATAGTTGTAGCTTTACGATTTTCAGAATTGTCAATTCTTTTCACTTTCTTCTAAAGTTACAAGAAGAAATTATTAAAATTGTGAAAAAATCCGACTTCAGGTTTCCGATGAATGTATACGTTTTAGAAGGTTCTGAACACGATTCGATAGTTTTTAGAAAATATCTGTCTATGGTCTGTGTGTCATTCTGTCACAATGTATGTGACGAAAAAAATTGTGGCCGCTCTATCTAAAGAACTAATGCACAGAAGTTCACAAAAAATAGATTTGGTTAGAACTTTATATTAACTGTAACTGATTAGATTTAGCGCATGTTGCTCGAAAGATGCTGTTACTGTGCAATCTTTTTCACAATTACAGCATCTTTCTTTCTCGACATAGTGCACGAATATTCAAAAGCATTAAATTCAGTTAATTCTTGATATAATTTGGTGTTTACTACTCTTTGGTGCAAATTACTCAACAAATGGTGCTCCCATGTTGCATTATTCATGATTATCGCAACATCTATATCTAAAGAGCTAATTCACAAATTTTCGTCAAGTTTGAGATTCAGTTATTCCGTGATACGGATTAGTGTTATTTAGTTGTTGTAGTATTTTTCCTTATAGATATCGCTGCTATGCTGCATTTTCACGAATTTGCAATAGCTGCATCTCGAGAACTACTGCATGGATATTCACCATACTTCGGATTCAGTTAGTACCTGATAAAATTTCTCATAAATTAAATAAATAACATCACCCAAAAGTTGGTGCTGCTATCAGGGCCGGATTATGAAAGGAGCACACTTTCACCAGTATAAAGAAATATAATATTTCTTTATTCATGAGAACAATTTCGACTGAGAAGTGTGTTTAAACAAGGTGAAACTTTCTATAACATTTTGCTGATGAGAGAGAACCCCATTAGTAATCGGGCCCTGAATGTTGTGCATGATTTTTTAATGATTTTGCAATAACTCTATCTCGAAAACTAGTGCATGGATTTTTATCAAACTTCAGATTCAGTCAGAAGTTGATGTAAGTATTTATTTACTAGATTTTGGTGTAAACAACCTAAGCGGTGACTGCTATGCTGCATTTAACTGGAATTATTAACATGTATAAGATGAAGAAAGCTTTGGTATTGACACAACAGTCTTTTTTATTCATAGTCTATGCTTTATGCTGGAATGTGTCTGTTTGATTAAGTTATTAGATTCAAATTATTATTTGTCAAATTTCTTAATTCAAATTATTATTTGTTATTTATTATTAGCTGGATTTTGTACTGTGTTTAATTCTTCGAAACGACAAATATATTTGCTATGGCCAGTTTTGGGCTAGATTTTATTGACATTTATGGTCAATGGCCTAGCTAGGACTAGCTTTCATTTTTTATTGTCCTATAAAAGAATGAAAATGGCCTGTTTTAGACCATCTTTTATTTATTATAAATTATCTATTATTTACTACGAATTCATTATTATTCATTATTATTATTTATAAATTATTTAAAATAAATTATTTATCATTTATTATAAATTAAAAGTTATTTATTATTAATATTTACATGCATGTGCAACAATTTATTATCCATTATCATTCCGGCTGGCGTCACACTTTTTGTCGGAAGCATTACAGTATGATAGTCGGCTAATCACTTTGGCCAAGGCACAAAGTTGTCGTAGCCATCAGTTGCCTATAAATCCTATGTTTTTTACCAGTTGTTTTATTGTAAAACCAGTGTTAGCAATTGGGATTTTTTTATAATAGAAAATTAATGATTGCTTCCGCGTAGTAATATTCGCTTTAGTTAATGCTTCAAGGCATTTCCGTTGTGAAAATGTTGAAATGACTGAACGACAACGGAATTCAAATATAAATTTATTTGAAAATAAGAAAAAGTTATTTTTTATGCATATTAAACGTAAAATAATGATTACAAAATGCTTTCGTCATTGTGGCATTTCGAAATCAAGTTGGGTATTCCGTGTAATTGAACATTGAAACAAAAAGTATTAACGACAGACTGAAAAACTCTAATGTTGGAAGAACGGACCAGTTTAAGATTCACACCATATAAATTATGCAATTACTCTATCTGAACAATTAATGATTAATTTTCCATTAAACTTTATTTTTCTATTCTCTGATTAGTGTTTCTGGACATTCGTTTCCGTTAGAGGTTACGTTAATGTATATCGAATGCCAAAAGACTTTCAGACAGTGTGACTGTCTTTACGAAAAAACTTAACCCTTTGAGCTCTGGTGAGTAAATTTATTCGAAATTTCAAATGTCAGATTGGCACCAGTATTTTTCAAAGAAAAAAATCTGTTTAGTATTTACACGATTCGAACAAATTTGGTCAAATATTCCGGTTTCATTGTGTCATTTTAGAATTAAAATTAAGTGGTAGAAAATTACACCAACAGAGCTCAGAGGGTTAAGTAGTGAGCTTGATTAGATGAATGGGAGAAATTTTGTAACTTGACAAAAGCGCTTTCCAACGTCTGGTATTCTTTTTAATTGCTGTAAAATTTAAAGTCGACACCAGAAAAATTAAAAAGAGAAATTATTTTATATTGATTCAAAAACTCCATGATACCGATAGGATAAATCGTGAAACTTCGTGCTGAATATCGTGCTTACTTAGGTGATTGCGATTCTGAGTTCGTACGGGAACTGCAATTTTCCAGTTCCAAAATCAATACCCTTTAACAGAGAAATATGTTTTGTGTAATTTTAAGGACAAGCAAATGCGTTTGTGTAGTTCTGAACTGCCATAGAAGTGTGACGTATGATATAAAAATGTGATATGTCTCAGGTAAATAAATTTTTAAACTGATGTGTCCTTTTTAACCTGACGTAATTTTTACCAAAGTTTTCTTTATTTTCTTAATACTTCCAAGAAAAAAGTTTTGTTATTAAGAAGACATCTTATTTCTACTGTCTCAGAATTTCATTTATGTCTTTTAACGCATTTTTAATGAATTTACTATTTAAAACATTTCTTTCTGTTTTGAAATTGATGTATAAATATAGCTTTTATCACGTGATTTTTAATATATTCCTGTTTTTAACCCGTTATCATTTAATTTTCATTTGGAACTTTCTTCTGTTTGTAATAACCACATGTGAGTATATTTTTAATTTGAAGAAATTATTATTATCTTCTCTGCATTTTAAAATTTTCTACCATTAATAATATCATCCTTTTCTAAAATTTATAAAAGATATCTTTGAAAATGCTGAAAATTTTAATTTCAAATGGAAATAAATCCTGAAAAATAAGTCAACTAAAAAATAATAAATACAGCAGTCTGCACACCGTGAAATTTTAAAGTATAAAGCTATCTAAAATGATTAAATTCTAGATGTATCGCTTATGCTCTTACAAAACCTTTTTAACCCTTTCCGGTACGGGCAAAATGTGTTAGTAAAATGAGAAATTATCGACTGACACCGGAGTTCACAAACGAATTTTTTAGATATTTGGAAGTCCTTAATTTAAGCTTTTATTGTAAAGGCAAAATTTTACTAAAATATTATTGGTGCCGTTTGCAAGTTTGGAATTAAAATTAAGTATCCCAGACCGGGCACAGTGTGCCGGAAAGGGTTGATGGAACGACGTTGAACAAATTTAACATTTAATATCTTTTAAAAAAATTATTCGATTTTAAAACTTTCGGCATAATTGTATTTACTAAATATTTCTCTATAAAACCACAAATTTTCGTAGTTTTGTATGCCACGATTTTCTTAATATTGACTGAAAATTACCTCCGTTCACTAAAAAATCATTCCCAGACACAGTGTTGCCAAATGGACTACTTTTTTTAACCCATTAGTGCCTAGCGTCCCTTTTTTTGACACCGGTAAAAAAGAAAAGCAATAATTATTTTATTTAAATGACGCATTTTCGTGATTAATGAAATAAACTTAAATCTTCTAAAAATACTGGTACCAACCAAATAAAATTTACGCAAAAGATGCTGGGCACGAATGGGTTAATCCATTTCCTTATCGAGTTCTCTAGATAATTTTGCTCGAACCCTTCTTACTCGTCTGCGACCAATTTCTCCCCCCCCCCCCCATCTTCTGAATTAATTTTTTGATTTTTTTTTCTGTTTCTTGGAATAATTAAGTTTCAATTAAGCTAGTTTTAAAAACCTTAATATCTTTTCTCAATTTTGCCTGGTAACAAAACTGTTCTTTTGGCTTATTTGGCTAAAGCACTCTAAGCTTGTTTATGGCTGTGAGCACTTTATTTCTTCATGTTCAACTGAAACAGTATCTTCTGTAAAATTGGAATCACAGCGTTCAGTGATTTTTCTTTTTTTGCACGGCTTTTTGTTTGATTCATCTTCCATTGTTTGTTTGTTTTTTCTGACCTCTAGATGATAATTTGGATATTAATTTAATATTTCTGGCTTTTTTCCTCTTTAGATATTTAATATGCTCTTTTTCTTTTAATTTAGCTGCCAAAAGTAGATCAGATTTTATCTTCTCAAATTTATTCTTTCTTTTTCTCGTTTTCTAATCAAAACATGCAATCTGAAAAATATTTTTATTATAAACAATCATAAAAACTATAAAAATTTATTTTTAATGAGATGACAATGTTTTTTATTAAACTAGTGAATAACTTTTTAAAACTAGCAAATTACAAAAATCACAAACCCTCCTATTGATTTTATCCCGTAAGACATGGAGACGTCCCTGCAACGTCGTTGTGAAGTCACATTGTGACTTTGTGACCATCGATTGTCGATGTGACGTCACTTGACGTCGATGTGAAGTCACAGTGACTAAAATGTGAAGTCGTTATGGCCGTTTTAGAGCTTTTTTGTGACGTCACATTGTGACCACTTTGTGACGTCACAATGTGACCAATTTGTGAAAAGTGTGTCATTAGTAACTACTTTGACATTAACATTGTGACGAACTGTGAATTTTTTTTAGAAAGTCACATCTTAGTCACATTGTGACGTCACTGAGTGGTGGCATTTTCGTCACAGATGTGATGTGACCAAAGTGACTCACAGTGACGTCATTGTGACGTCATTGTGACGTCACTGTGAACATGCATGCTATGAGGGATGCTTGGCAGCTTGACAGGTATGTAAGTAACCTGCTTATTGCCTGATTTATTTGCTTTTTTAGAGTAGAGAGTATTTATTTTTACTCATATTACCGTAATTTCGGGAGTATAAGCCGCAGATCAAACAATTCTTTTTCTACCCAGAATTTTTTAAGAAACAAATATAACTACTTAGATCGCCGTAAATATTTGTCTTCAATCACTAAATAAGATTTCTGGGTCCAAAAAGAATTGTTTGATCCGCGCCTTATACACCCGAAATTACGGTATATATTTAAAATACATAAATAAATAAATAAAATTCAACTTCTTTAAAAGGAATTTTTTATATTTTGATAAATAAATAAAAAAACATACATTTGTAACTTTTAATATTGAGTCCTTCCATACAAATTGAGCAAATCGGATATGGCTGTCATGTCACAGATTTTATTGAAAATCATTATATAAGTAGATACAATCATTTACGAGGAAACGCTATGTATTAGGTTCGAGACTTGTTTATTTCAGTACAAAAATTTACATTAAATTTGATACGAAATCGAGGTCTTGTGTACATGCTCGAAATTTCAAGTTTGATTATTAGCCTTAGGAATAGAAAGACAGCATTAAAAATTATTTACACTTAAGAATGAACCATAAATAACAGATTAGCGTAATTTACTAGTTGTGTTTTTATTCCGTAATTTAAAAATAAATAAATAATTAAAAAATGTAGAAAAAATGAAATATTTCAGTTATTTTTTTTTTAAAGAAGGACACTTATTACAGCTACAAATTTTTTTGTCATTATAGCTAATGGAATATATTTAATACATCTAAAATTTAATCCCTGCCTTTTTTATTCCTTAATGAGAAAAAAATTAAACAGTGAAAACTGTTGATTAAAAATTGAAAGTTTTTATCATTTGTTTCGTTTTCAATAAAAGCTTTCAAAATCTTTAAACTCTTTGATATTATAGATAAAAGTGTATATTTTAAATAAACGAAGTTTTTTTCTTGCTTTCAATTTATTTTTTCCTCAAGAATATTTTAAATTTGAGTAAAAAAAAAGACACTCTTCAATAAATAACTGTATTTTAAACTTAAAATCAAATAACAAATGTAGATGGCAGCACCATTCTTTTTTTCAGCAAGAATCCTGCAAAAAGTGCGTGGTTTGAAAGAAAGATATCTTCATAATGTCTCGAATATTAGTTTTTTGAACCCATTTTTATTATGTGAGGAATCCAAAAGGCACTTTTGAAATTTTTTGAGTGTATCTTGGACTTTTTGATCTTTATGGCTGTGCAATATTATTATTGTCGAACATTTTCTTTATTTATTTTGTGCGGATAAATAAGACGAAAAATTATGATTTTGTAATTTTTTTCTACGTTTTTGTTTCTACGTTTTCCTACGTAATTGGTTCTACGTTTTTTTGAAGATGAAGGAAATAAATAACAACTTTTAAACTTAGACAACTCAATCTTCATATGTTAAGATACACCAGGAATCATTTTCACAGATTTTTTTTATACTTTATTTTTTTAATTACAAATTTTCAAGATTTACAACCAATTTAAGATTAATTATGATATTATAAGATTATTTTTATTCAATAAAGATTACTTTTCAGAGATTACAATTTTGTAAAAAAAATAATTTTTGTTAAATAGTTTTCAAGATACAGAACTTCAAACTTGCAACTTTGGACGATTGTGCGCATGCCGTTCTAAATCACAAGTTTTTTAAAAGTCCAAAACAGCTAAAAAAGTTATTTTCCGTCAAGATATTTTGCCGCGCTTCATTTGAATATGAATTGAACATGTGTATAAAATTTTATTAAAATCGGTTCCTATGCAGCCACGGCTTTTTTTACATTTTTGCTCGTTTTACATGGAATGACCTTATAGTAAATATTGTGTTTCAATTAGTTAAAATATTTTTCAAATGAAATTTTCTATTCATAATTTGTGAAAATTAGAAACAGTAGTCATTCCCCTGCCTTACATGCGACAAGGGAATGACCACAACGGAATGACAAAAAATTGGGTTAGCTTGTGTATTATCAAACCTATATACGCGAAAATAAATTGCACTTAATGAAAGCTTAAAAAAACGTAATACAAATAAGTGTTAATCATTGATTTAGCTTTGATTACAAAATTTAGGAAAATAAGAAAGACAGGGTAATGACAGTCAATAAAAATACTTACCAAAATATAACTGGAAATCATTAAGTTCTACTTGTCCAGACTTGATTTTGCAAAAAAAAAACACTTCAATGTATCTTCTGTGATGATATGATTGTTCGCAGATGAAATTCTTAAGTAATAAAATGTTGCCACAAGTGAGAATCATTACTTTCATTTTATGACAGGGGAATGACTACAAAACCGAAGGACAATTCTTATTAATTTTTTAGAAAAATACAAAAAAAATGAAAAATCTTTATTTTTTCACTTTTTAGTATTCTATGATGTTTTTTAATAATTTAATCAGCAAAAAAATTGCAAATAGATTTGCATGGTCAACTTTTGGGAACTATTTTTGCATTAAGGTGGAGACAGGGACAAACAGGAAATGACATTTTTATAATATAAAAAAATATTTAAATGGCTTATAATACAATTGTATGTTTTATCCTGTTATACATGCGTAAAAACATGTAATTAAAGTATTCTAACACTTTATTTGATTTTTATACATGATTATTCATTATTTTTGGAGCAAAGACAAAAATATCGCTGTTTAGAGAAAATCACCCATATGGTACTCAAATTTTGTTTTGGCGTAAAAACTTATATTGTTTTTCTGAAAAAAATTATTTAGCCAAGATTTTAATTAATAAGCAAATAATTTATCCTAAATATGAATATTTTGAATAAAAAATTTAATACTGTATATAAAGCGACATTTTTATTGTATTTTTACTATTGTATTTTTTTATATTTTATATTATATTCTATAATTAATAAAATCTTCAAATGCTGCATAAAATGCTACATTCTGTTGGAAAAATGAACACTATTCGCTGAATTATTGAAATAAGAAGGAAAATTTAAAATATAATAGAAAGGTAAACAAATATCTGTTTTTACTGGCTATTACTATGAAAATACAGAATACAATTTGAAAGTGGGACATATATCATACATCCAAACGTAGTTTTTGTTTAAATTATAAGAAGTAAAGAAACCTAAACATACAGATTATATCTATAAAGACATATAATAATAGGCTTGAACAATTTTCAATTTAGAACGAAAATAACTCAAGATACTTATATTGTATTTCGAGAAATGTAAAATAAAATTTTTCATATGCGTTCACCGAAACTTTATTTATTTTATATCTATAGTTTTTTTTTTTTTTTTTTTCAAAAACAAATTGAGAGATATCGAAGAACAAGAAAATTGCACCTTCTGGTATTTCTGAGATAATAGGAAATCAAATTTGACGTCTGGTTTTGAATTGAAAGTACTTCAAATTTATATTCCGAAATATTATGTGTAAAATAAGAAAAAACCTAGAAATGACGTTTTTAGAAAATCCGACTATGCATATATATATACATAAAAGATGTATAGATTAAAATATGTAAGTTGTTCCGGATAAAACTTAACTGCTGAAACTTTCTAATATAGAAAAATGCTGTTTATTATAGTTTTTTTATTATTATTTAATCGAAAATTTTCTTGCTAACCAGTTTTCGACTTACAATTAATTGAAACTATTGGATAAACACCGCATTTTAACCCCTTGAGCTCTGATGGTAGAATTTTCTACCACATAATTTTCATTCCGAAATGTCACAATGGCACCAGAAAATTCGACCAAGTTCATTTGATAAAGTTTTAATGCTTTTTTTTTTTTCCGTGTTTATTGCTAAGCGGTTTTTTTTTGCAAAATACTGGCGCCAATGTGACACTTGGAATTTTGAAGACATTTACACCCCAGAGCTCAAAGGGTTAAAGCTAAAATATTCACAATATTTAGTCTTAACACTTCTGCCATTTAACCCTTTCCGGCGCGGAGTAAATCTGATTGAAATAATTAACTAACACCAGAATTAAAAAAGGAATTCATTAGAAAATAAGAACTTGCTGATTTTCAATTGTGTTTAGAAAGGGAAATTTTAATTTAATATTCTTGGTGACAGTAAAAATAAAATTAGATATCCCTTTTTTAGGGATACTGCCCCGGAAGGGTTTAACACTAGAACCGCGGCGACGGGTCATTTTGACCCGTATCATATGCAGAGATGTTGCTTTGAACCAGAAAACTCTTTATAAAATAAGCTAAATGTAATTTGGGTAAAAAGTAATTTCTATAGATAACTTAAACAGCTTTAAATGAAAATTCCGGTGAGACATATTTGTATAAAACTTGAATAAATTTTCCCGCGGTTCTAGTGTTAACCCTTGGCACCAGTGTTGCCAGATGGGCTACTTTTTTTCAATTCAGATTCTTGATCAGCACCATTTTTTTTGAAATGGTAAAACCGTTTTTGTTTTTCCCCATTAATGTGCCATTAAATAAGACGCATTTTACCATTTCAAAAAAGTGGTGTCAACAAGAAATTCATCATTAAAAAAAGTAGCCCATCTGGCAACATTGCTTGGCACTCCGCTGTCTCCCTTGCTGCGCAGACATCATCTTTGCTAGCAAAATTCACTTTTGTCATCAGTAATAAAGGAAAATAACATTTGCTTTATTTAATCAGAGTATTTTTGAAATTGTGTACTTGAAGGAAACTTCTTTTTTTAAAAAAGTGGTGCTGGCTAAATAAAATTTGTGTAAGAGACGCCGGGGTCCGAAAGGTTAACCCTTTGCGGCGCAGGGCAAATTCATTGCTTAAGTATTGAAATTAATGACTGACACCGGAATTTGAAAACAATTTTATTTGAAAATAAGAAAACGCTATATTTCACACGTTCAATAAACCGTAATTTTTTTAAACAAAATTCCGGTGCCAATGTGGGGTTTGGGAATTAAAATTAAGTGGTATATCTATGAAACCACCGCGCCGCAAGGGGTTAATAGTATGATATTGAAAATTAAAAAAAGTTGTAAAAAAAGATTTTTGGATGAATCATTCAAATTTTCCTTACGCGTGCAACGTACATGCCAATCAGTGACGTAGTGAAAATTTTTCGGCATGGAAAAATTCATTTCGTAAAATGATGATTGACTGACACCTTAATTTACAAACGACTTATTTAGGAATGAAAAATTTTTTAACCATTCATTGTAAAGGTCGAATTTTATTAAAATGTTCTTGGTGCTGATTGTAAATTTGTAATTAAATTAAATGTTCCCAATTTGGAACTAATGTGCCAGAAGGGTTTAATACAAAGGTTTTTTTTTTATTTAAAATGAATGGAACTCAAAATTTTAAATGTCTTGCAATTGTGATGACTATATTACAAATGACATAACAACTAGACAGTGCTTTTACGATTTTCATTACTTTCCAGTTGAAATATTAGTATTTTTAAATTAAAAAAATAAGTTTAGTTCAAACGCAAGAAATTTCGGCTGGTTTCAAGAGCTTTGTCGGTATTTCCAAGAGCACTTGTCGTGTAAGTCACATACAACAATTTTGGATACCAGTATTTTAGAAAATTGTGACTTATTTTATCGGAGATATCTCATCAATTGAATAACGCTAAGGAAATCTTTCGAAAATAACGGTGGCCAACAGTTAGTAATGTGTCTTACATGACAATTGCTTGTGGAAATACCCTTCTGTAAGATAATACTGCTACCAAAGATTTTGAATTCCAGGACACATACAAAATATGCTATACAACGCAAATTATTTTTTACGCAACAAAAAAATATATTCTGCTCTAAAAAGTAAAACAATTTTTCCAATTATCATGATGCACAACGCTGTGACATTGCTACATGTAGCAATACTTTATCTATAGTTGTCAAGTTTTGGGATTGTTTCTACCAGCAAAATTTAATCATAAATATAGCCTTATTTTATTATCGGCGATTAAACGGAGTAAACTGTTCTATTAAATTCTAGATATGCTAGAAATTTATCAAATTTGTCAGACATGGTCGTGTTTTTTACTCAAATAAACGAAACATTGTTGTATATAAATTAGAACAAGTGAATTGTATTCCAGAGTTCGCAGGTCTGTACCATAAAATTTTTACAGTATTTTCAATGTATTTCACTGCAGAAAAATAGTTCGAAAATTACGGATCGAAGCGGTGGTTACGATGTCTGTTTGTTAAAAAGTAAATATAAATTTTCTTATCATTAATCGTGGTACTAGAGTCCTTACAAAATATAAGGAGTGTGCGAACTCTGTATTCACAATATTTCGGTTGAAAACTAATATTTAAATAAAGTAGAAATAATTTTATATAGTTAAACTCTTGACTTTTCCAACAAAATAAATTCTTTTATTTTATGAATTTAAATTATATACTTTTTGGAACTAAATAGGGCAAAATATATATTTTACAATTCACTCATACAACTTCTCTATACGTATGCTTATATAGTTTTGATGCATGCTTCTTCATAAAATGAACATGCTATCCTAAATTTTCAGAATATATTTGTTTTCTTGAATTTCTAAAAATTCGTCAATTCTTGTTATTTTCTGCAGTGATATTTTACATAACCTAAAGATTTTCATCGTCCACAGTAGTTTATGTGTTGTTGTTTTAGGTAGATTTCGTATGAAATACTACCTATTGCATTCTCTCCCATGTTGGAATTTCTGAAAAATTTTTGCAGATCTACACCGATCATGACTCCTAGACCCTAAAACTACCATCAGTAAAAAAGTTTATCTATCTATCTATCTATCTATCTATCTATTTATCTATCTATCTATCTATATATATATATATATATATATATATATATATATATATATATATATATATATATATATATATATATATATATATATATATATATATATATATATATATATATTTCACTTTCTTCTAGACACGATAACTTCCATAATTATGCTCAGATCTTCTTCAAACTTTTACATAAAATCGAGGGGCATAAAATCTCGGTCGAGTTCGTAAATGGGCAAAATCGGACCAAGGGGGTGGAAATAGAGACAGTTTTTGTGAAAACAGAAAAAACGCGATAACTTCTTAATTAAAATTGATATCGAATCAGTTAAAAGTTTACATTACTTCTAAAAAATGGGTTAAAAGTTTCTGCATGATAGATTTTTGAAAAAATTAAAAATGGGGTCAAGGGACTAAAAAAACAGGGTTTTTGGGAGAAAAAATATCATAACTCAGTCAATTCTCAAGATATCAAATCCAGCTAAATTTTGTGTAAATGTTCTTAACATTATCTAAAACTTTTGTATTTACAAGTTTTTTGTAGGATCAAGTTTTACCGATGAAACAAATTAAAAACGAAAAGAAAAAGGGGGTGGAAAAAGAAAAAAAAATCATAACTTACTCAATTCTTAAGCAATCAAATCTAATTAAATTTATTTTACATCTTCTTAGTAATATCTACAACTTTTATATTAACAAGTTTCTCATAGGACCAATTCTTATAGCAGAAATAAATTTAAAAAAATCGGAGTTGGAGAAAAAAAAACCTCAAATCCAAACTGCTTATATTCTGACTCATTTTTTGAATTCATTTTTGATTTTAAACGCATCTAAATTGCAAATTCTCTTATTTAGGAACTGTATAATAGGACTTCTTGGCCAGTTTTTTGGTAAAAGCAGAATATATTTCTAAAAAGGCTGTCAAAAAAGGTACTTTGAACAGAATTTTCCTAAGTGGTCGTGATTGAAAAAATTGAGAAAATTATAACAAATTGCGTTTTTTCTGAGTCATTTTTAAATCCCTTTTTGTTCTCAAACGCATCCAATTTACAGGTTCTCTTATTTAGGAACTATATAATGTGACGGATTGGCCAGTTTTTTGATAAAATCAGAATATATTTCAAAAAAGGCTGCCAAAGTGGGCACTTCGCACAAAATTTCCCAAAGCGATTATGATTGAAGAATTGAGGATGTATTCCAATAACAAATTGGTCAATTTATGACTCATTTTTAAATTCAATTTTGCTCTCAAACGCATTCAACTGACAGTTATTTGTTATTTAGGAACTGTGTAATGTGCCGTATTAGACAGTTTTTTGATAAAGGCTAAATATATATTTTTAAAAAGCTGTCAATTTGGGCACTTCGCACAAAATTTCGCAAAGCGATCTTGCTTATAGAATTGTGGTAGCATTCAAATGACACATTGGTTACTTTATGACTCATTTTTAAATTCGATTTTGCTCTCAAACGCATTCAATAGACAATTTTTTGTTATTTAGGAACTATGTAATGTGTGTATTGGTCGATTTTGTAATAAAGTCAGAATGTATTTCAAAATATGTTGTCAAAATGGGCGTTTAAGCCGAATTTCGCTTAAGTTGATTTTGATAAAACCACTTCTTACAGAAAAATGAAATTAAAAATTTTTCAAAAGCGCACAATATAATAGTTAAATTGGGTTTATCTTTAATAATATTCTATTTTTTGTTGTTGAAATGAAAACTCTTCGAAATCTACCTCCGCCTATAGGCCAAGCCGACAGGGATTTTTTTTTTTTTTTTTTTTTTTTTTTTTTGCTTTTGAAAACATTGTTATATGCATATAAAAGTAGTTTGTGCAGTTTTGCACAAACTATAGGTATTTTTGAATAGATAATCTTTATGTGTAGTAAATTTCAAATTGTTTAATCTCAAGCTTCTACGTTTTCCTGTGTTGCAGTATAGTTTCAAATTTTCTTTCAGATTATCTCACTGCTTGGACATTTTTGTAGTAATTTTTAGTTACTATATATAATAAATCACTAAGTAAGGCGATACTTATTATTTCTAAAAAGTGGAAGGGATCAAGACGACTTAATAATTATAATAATAAACATTGAAAACGAGATCAGTTTCTTGAATTCTTTATTTCTAAGGATAAAGGGAGAACAGACGGGATGTATTCTGATAGCATGTTGATAACAGGTAGCTTCCCCAGACATATCAAAATTTATTAACGAAAGATTTTATCACATCTTTTTGATGCATAGAAAATTTTAAACATTTAAATGTCGGTAGTGCATGTGTATACCATTAAATTTTAAGTCGCAAATGTCATATTTTCTCGAGAATTTTAGAATAAAAATTTTCTTTTTAATAAACAACATATGAAAAGAATTACTTATTTTTATATAAATTTCTTCTAAAACACTTGTGTTATCGTTCCGATATTTTTGCAACAGAAGTACTTTGCTCTGAAAGGATTAAAACTTTTAATTATAAGTGTATAAAACTGTATTAACAACTGTATAATTTATTTATAAGAGGATAAGAGGAAGGAAAATAGCACAGACAACATATGGTTGCAGATTTGCATCATAATTTTAAAATAAATTCTTGTCTCTTATAAAGAACATGAATAAAATATTCCGGTTATTTACCGAAAAAAATCTCCGTTATTCCTGTCGTCAAGCGATCGTTTCGGCATCTTAGTACCGGAAGTAATTTGTGCAGGAAACGGTTGAAGGGAACATAAAAAAGGGGGTGGGTGTGTTTTCAGCATCATTTTCTAGAATGCGAATAAAAATTTTACATCCCTTTTTTGCATGTTATTTATTAACATTTCAAGAACATATCAAAAAACTTCTAAGTAAGAAACTGATGATATGCGCTGTGCATTTCCAATCGAGCGGGATCTTTAAGATCTCTAAAATCGTCCGCAATCAATTTTAGTAAAGGATTGTATAATAGATAATATTTTTGGAACTTCAAACAATTTGTGAACAAATCATGAAAATAAATAAAGTGGTGGCCACTTCAAAGAACGATGCATTTTCGGCCACTTTTTTCGCATTTCGTGTGCTTTTCCAAAGGTTTATTTTTCATATAAATGCCTGAAAATGGTTCAAGCTCCAATAGATATATTACTTTTCATATGAAATAAAACGTGGCAAGATAGCTTTAATAGGTTTTGCGTTTTGATCCCACTCAGTTTAAAATATCTATTTTACGTAAGATGTATTTAAAACTTTTGAGAACAAAATACTTCGGTTGCTAAAATGATTGATTATCACGGGTATTTATTAAAACATTTGCATGAAATTAAGGGAAACGTTTTCTTCAGTTACTTTTAATAAAGTAAAATTTTATTCCTAAATTCTTGTGCCAATGTGACTTTTGAAATTAAAATTAAGGGATATATAGAATCAATACAAAAAACCCTTAATGGGTTAAAAGTTTTGGGGCAGCTGCTTATCTTATGACTCTAAGAATTTTAAATATGAATTTTAAAAATAATGATGTCAAAAAATTTAGCCATTAATTAAAAAATGCATTTTTGTATCATTTATTTCATTACTTTATTTTTGTTCTATTTATAATAGCATGTGCAAAAGTTATCTTCAACATGAAAGATATATAAAACTTTGTTCACTGATTCTTTTCCACACACATCTCTCATAAATTCAAGATATGTGCTTTAAAATAAGTGATAAAAAATTAAAGTGACGCTTTTATGTGGCTTTAAAAAGCTTGTTTTAAAAGTCAAATTATTTTTTTATTTGGTAAAAGGTAAAATGAATTTACACATATAAAAAATACTTTTAATTTTCCAATTCATTGTTAAATATATAATTTTAATTGAATCTATACTGTACATTGAAAGGTATTTATTTCAATAAATTGAGTATCTTTTGAGTCACGTTATTCAAAATTGTTTGAAATATTTATGTAAATAGTTTCTTTGCGCCAAATTATCCAAATTAAGTGAAACGCATGGAAATGGATAACAGAATTTAGAAATAAATTTATTTCAAAATATGCAATAGATTTTATTCCTCTACTTGATAAAATTAAATACTTCATTCCGGTGTTCCTGTGCCTATGTGAACATTAATCATTAAAAGTAAGATGTCCAATGGTAAATCACCACGCTTGAAATAGTTGATCTGAGAAAAAAAATGGGGGAGCTTTTATTTACTTTTTTTAATTTATTTTAAGAAAACAAACTGGAATATGCTTCTTTTGGTACATAAAAATAGATATCTCTAAAAAATACTTTGGTAATTATATTTTGTGTTATAATTGGTAATGTACAATTGGCCCTATTTAAATTAAAACGAATGAATTTTTAATTATTTTACTTATTGCCAACAAACATTCGGAACCAACTAATGACATTTGAATGAAGTTACTTATTTTTTCCGGTCGTCTTTTAACATGTTTATCACCAAGTTTTGAGCATTCGTTTACATTTCTAGTACTACATTTTTTTTAAAATATAGTATATCATGCGGTGTAACATTCAGCCGAAACAAATAAATGTAGAAATAGAAATGTTGTTTGCCAAATAAAGTCAAGCCATTGTTACGCATAAAATATACTAATTTTTATTAAATGAAATTTCTGGGTCGAAAGCGATTTCTTTCAGCTGCGCGTTATACAAATAATATTCAGAAAATTGATATATAAGGACAGGGGTGCAAAAATCTAGGCGCCAGCAGGCAGTCTCTCACCACTAAATTTATTTCGTTATTTTTCGCATAATGTTTCGTGTAAAATTCTTGTAAGAATGCTATTACATTTGAATCAAAGAAAACTTTTAAATTTTATTGGTGAGAGACTGCTCGCTGGCGCCTAGATTTTTGCACCCTTGTATAAGGATATAATTTCATTTACTGGATAAATCCTTTTCATGCAATTTCATTAATTATTATTTTTTATTATATTATATACTAACGCCATAAATTGACACTCAAAAAAGTGTCAAAACGGCAAAACTAATTATGGTTTACACGGATTTTAACCCATTATTACCTGAATTATTTTCTTCTTTAAAATTCCAATTTTGCCTTTTCCAAGAAAAGGCAAAATTTTCCTTTTTTTTTGCAAGAATAGCTTTTATCTGAGTTTATCGAGGACTTTGCCTCGAGAAAGAAAGTATTTATTTATACTCCTTTTTACTGGTGTGGAATGAGCTTACTTGATTTTTTTAAAACTGTCCCAAAAATAGGACGCTAGGCTCTAATGAGTTAAATATAAAATTTCGGTTACTAAGACTATAATAAGCTGATTCTAAGTTATAAAATAAGAGATATCAGCATTCAAATTAGTTATTAAGATCTACACGATTTTTAATTTATTGTAATACATCAGTTTATAAATATAGTTTTAAAATTTCAGGAAATTCCCGGATATTTAAACAGAAACGTTTTATTCTTAATTCGTTCGGGACCATGGGTGCATATGTGCACCTTCAAAAAGACAAGATTGCCACAAGAGATTATTTATGAACTCTATCTCTCACCACTTTTATGCAACGAAAATTTTAATTATGCTTTGACAACATCTGGAAGAGGAATATACTATAAAATGTATTCCTTTATAACAGCGGTGCGAATAGCATATAAATACATAGGTGCCAACCTGGACATCGATTATCCGTAATACATGCGTTAATTTGACCCTGGTTTAATGAGTTTCGAACCAGAATTTCTTCAAAAAATTAAATTAAGTATGTTCCAGTAACGAACATGAAATTAAATAAAGATTCATGAAGTATATTTTCTGGTTTGAAATGACGTTAACTTGGATCAAACTAATCCAGGTATTTCGGAAGATTAGTTGAAAGTTGGTAGCTATGTAAATATATTCGCCAATGAAAGCCCTGAAAAGAGCACATTGAACTTGTTTTTGACACCAGTAAACAAAAAAGTTTATATGTGCTTTCTTTAACCCTTTCCGGCACGGGCAAATTCTGTACTTAAATGAGAAATTATCGACTGACACCGGAATTCACAAACGAATGTTTGAAATATTTTGAATTCCTTAATTTAAGCTTTTATCGTAAAAGCAAAATTTTACTAAAATATTACTGGTGCCGTTTTCAAGTTTAGAATTAAAATTATGTATCTCAGACCGGGCACAGTGTGCCGTAAAGGGTTAATAAGAACATTTTCGAGGTTATTAAATAGACCGGGAGGCGGCAGTATAGACGAGTTCACGGATGAAAATCTCGGATAAGTTAAAACTCAATTAGCATATTAAAACGGAATCGGTATGCCAAGTATTATCTTTGACTAGTTCCATGGGTTTTGTAGTGTAAGTCACATTACCTTATAATTGCTATGCTTGTTTGCCACCATTATTTTCGAAAAGTCTGCTTGGCTTTATTCAATTAATGAGAACGTGCCGATAAAATAAGTCAAATTTTTTCGTACTAAAATACTGGTAGCCAAAAATCGTAGCCTGTGGCTTACACTACAAGTACTCATGGAAATAGCCCTTTGTAGAAAACTCCTAAAATCCCGAATTTAGCGGATAACTCTTATGTTTATAATTATTTTTTCCTGTTCCCAATCCTCCATTCTTTCATAAATTTTAGTGTAGGAAATCACAATAGTAAGTCTATGAGTCAACCAATAAAATCATGTTTTTAGTTGTTTTCTACCAAGATAGAACTTGGCAGACCGATTGCGTTTTCTTATGCGAATCGAGTTTAAACTAATCCCAGATTTTCATTCGTGTCTATGTTTCATTCGTGTTATTCGCCTCCCAATTTTAAGGTAAAGCTTTTTTTTCAAATGTAGTGTTAGCTAAATAATGTGTGTGTAATAGCCGTCGCCTCGGACTTGAAGGGGTTAATTACCTTTAAATAAGCCCTCATATTTTTGTAATTAGCTTAATTATGTATAAAATTGTCTACGTCTTTTTAAAAAAATGTATTGATTATATCAATGTATGATCGAAACCATTAAGAGAAAATTTTGGAAAAAAATAAATATTAACGCAATTATCAGTATCGAAGTAATATTTTTCTGAAACCTTATTTTCCATTTTCTTTTATGCGTATATCATTAAACGTTTTCCGTAGATTTTTTTTTATAAGTTACCAAAGAATCAATTAATCATGTGAAAGTTGCTAAAAGTGTTTTATTAGTTGAGTGGATAGAAAAAAATACAAAGCTGCTCTCATATATAAATTGCTCCCCAAATATGGTTTGACATCCAGGAAATATAGCCTTTACAAAATTAGATCACTAGACAAAGCACATTGGAGATGAAATTTATCTTTATTATTTATCTTTTGTGTTTACTTTTTTAGTTCCTTCACAAGTAAAACGATTAGAGATTATTTCCTTTTCAATCAGATATATGAAAAAAAACAGTTTTAATTTGATAAGAAAAATTATTTTTGGTTTTATATATAAAAAAATCTATTAAAACAGGAGTAAAAAAGGGAAGGAGAATTTATTTGTGCAGTGGTTTTAATCTTCGATTTTTTTTTATTTATGCGCATTATAGGGGGAAAAAAAGCTATAAATATAACAGCTGTCATTTTTCATGGTATTAGATACCACAATTTTCGGAGAGAAAAAACATGCCTTGTTTGATGCTATCTTTTTTATGAATGATTAAGATAAATTTCTCTGTTAAAAAAACGAGGTGGAACCCGTCGAGTTTCGACGAAAGAAAATGTTTATGAAAGAACTGTTTTATTCACTTTTAATAAACCTACAAAATTAGAATAAAAAATGCACTTTTTGTGTCTAACTCTTCAATAAAGGATATTTAACCTAAAGTTAACAAAATACTATTTCTATAAAACTCAGTTGCAGAAAGTTTTAAAATTAAACTTCAGTCATAAATGTAAGCAGTAATATTAAAAGATCTGTTATTATTATAAAGTTACCAATTAAGGCTTTTATGCCAGTATTCCAAGATGAAAAAAAGCAAAATTTATTCCACTTTGACTCAATCATGGAATATTTTCCACGTGAAATCTAAATCGGACATCATTTTCACTTTATCAAAATTTACATAATGTGCCTTTCATTTCTGTATTCTTATTTTAAAAAATGGTATTTTAATTTGATCATTTTGAAAACATTTTAATTCAAAATTTGAAGTCTGGATGCTATTAGATGAAACTTATGTTATTTATATTATTTTATGTATAAATGAAATCTTGTAAATGAAATTTAAATTCAGCAGTCTGCAGGCTTTATTACAGACGTTATCCTTTAAACAGGAAGTATTTTAAGATTTAAAAATTCTCTCTTTTAATGAAATAATTGCAACATAAAGATACAATAATCTGTACTTATTTATTTATTTATTTATTTGAATAACATAATCCGACTTGAGTGATCGAATAATCTGTACTTTTCCCTTAAAAAAAATAGAAATGGAGTACTTCTGTTGCCACTATCAGAAAAACGGTATTAAAAACTACAAAAAAATTAATATTTTAAATACAAATTAAGATACAGTTTTAAAACAAATTGCATTTAAAAGTAATTTTTTTCTCTATACCACAGTGTAAAAATCGAAAATGTGCAGTGTTCAGAAGTTTAAAATTTTATAACAAAAACAAATTGCAAATCGAAATTGCATTTTAAATTTGAAAGCGTTGCCATTCGCAAAATGACGTATGCGTTAAGCACAGATATGCTTGGCCTTTATAATATAGATAGTGGTAAGAGAAAAGCTTAAATCTTATCAGCTATTTTGTATTCGTCGGAACCATATCAAACTATGTAATATGAAAATAGTGTTTCCAGTGGGCTACTTTTATTAAAATCGGATTTCTTTATTGCAATAAATTTTTCGAAACGATAAATTGCCCTCGTTTCGCCTTAATTAATGTATTATTATATAAGTTTAAATAATTCGAATTTTACAATTTAAAAAATGTGGGACCAATCAAAAAAGCGGAATTTCAAACCCTGGAGAAATGAAGAAAGCTGAATTCGAAATTTCAAACCCAGACTTGAAATTTTAAAGAATAAACTTTACATTAAGCGACAATAAAACCTTCTTTTATTAAAAAAGCAACATATATTATTTTAAAATTCTGTTAAGAATTCGGTATTGAGGAATAAAAATGGAGACCATACTGGCAACTCTGTTTAGTGCCGTATGTCTCATCTATTTCTCAAAAATATTATATCTTTTACCTTCTTAAAGTTACTCAATAACTTTTACTAAACATCCAAATGAAGTCACCCATTTATTGGACAGTCTCTTTTTCATACATACCGGGTGTCCCAAAAATGTCTGATGGATTTTAAAATTCAATAACTTGCAAACGGTTTCAGATATTTAATTTTTGCAGGAGGGTTATGCATAATGTCAGGAGTTTTTTTACCGTAATTTTTTATTTTAGTTAGCATATCAAACAATAAATGGCGCTGACGGCGATTGAAGGCCAGGTGATCAGTGCTGAGTGAAGCGTCGACCTGGCCTTCAATCGCCGTCAGCGCCACCTATTGTTTGAGATTCGAACTAAAATAAAAAATTGACATTATGCATAACCCTCCTTCAAAAATTTTTTAAATAGCTGTGACCGTTTGCAAGTTATTGAACTTTAAAATCCATCAGGCATTTTTGGGACAGCCGGCACATATATACCAAGGTTTGTTTAATTTTTATTTTATTATATTCCTATAAATTTCCAAGTTTTTATTTTTGATTTGTTTCGTAATTTTAGGAAATAAATAAGAAATATCTTTATAAATAAATTGGAAAAAAATCCTACGAAAACAAAATATTAAAGCATAACTTAAATAATGCTTATACTGAAAAACTAGTCTGTCTTTTAAAAAAGTATGACGAAAAATATTATTTAAGATTTATTTAATCATATTGTATATCCCAAACTTCTTATCAGTAGTTGCTTAAAGAGATGCTAAAATCGATATTTCAATTGGGGTCATCAGTTTTCCATTATAATGAAAGAGTGAATAGTTTTTAATTCAAAAACACAAAAATAAAATTAATCTTTTTATGAAAAAGCAGTTATTCATACTTGTTTTAATAACAGACTTGATATAAATTAGTGAAGCCGTAGTATTTTTTCCCGCAAATAAAAAAGGGATACTTCGAAAATATTGTGAATGTTTTTACTTGTATTCGCAATTTTGTAAATACGAAGCACCTATTGTCGTCTTTCAATCCGTCCGTCTGTCCACTCATCTGTCTGGATATAACAAGGCTGAACGCGCAAAAACTACACGGCGAAATGCTTTGAAATTTTAAATATACAAATTTTCGCCGAATCGTTTCAAATTTTATGAAAATCGGATGTATAGTAACTAGGATAATCATGTATTTTAATAGTTTTTTTTAGACAGGTTTACATGTTTTAACAACCAAACACACTTAAAAACATGTTTTTACGAAATGTGTATCTATCTGTAAGCTTATGTGTCTACATTCGCCTTTGTATCGTCAAAAAGTTTAACACGTTTTGCATAGCATTGAACCGAATTTCATACACATGTGTTTGACTATGTCTGCAAGTCCCAGCTGAAAATTAGAATATTTCCCCAGAAGGATATCACCTGATATCGGTTTCTTGTACAATTTTATCAATTTTTTATGTTAAAAAAAAAGAATATTTTTTAGAGAAATTTTATATTTACATGCAATATAAAATACCAACATTTCTGTAAAATTTTGGAGAAAATCGACTTGAAGCTGACAGCGAAACTTTTTTTTTCTGATGTACGCGGTAGCTGTAGAAAAAATACCGTGCTGATTCAATATTGTATTAATTAATCCTTGTTGTATGTGCAAATTTGAATTAAGGAAACATTTTTATATATCTTTATATATTACCCGCATATTAGATTTCATTACGAAATACCTCTTCCATATGGTTTTAATACATTTATTGGTACACCTTGTAGTGCCATAAAAAAATTAACAGCATATCCAAAAAACATCATGTTTTTTAAATGCGCAATTCAAAAGCGCTTTTACCTATATTAACATGTATGAGGTGGAATAGAGTTTTGGTATTTACACATCCGATTAGTTAGTTTTGGCTATCGCGAAACATATGTCCATAGGTGCCAACCTGACATCGATTATCCGTAATACGTGAGTTAATTTAACCCTGGTTTAATGAGTTTCGAACCAGAATTTTTTCAAAGAAATGAAATTAAGTGTGTTCCACTAATAATCAGTGTTGCGAGTGAGCTACTTTTTTAAAATTTAGATTTCTTGATTGGCAGCACTTTTTTGTAACGGTAAATTACCTTTTGTTTTCACCTTAAGTGTTATGTCATTCAATAAAGTACATTTTATCATTTAAAAAAGTGGTGCCAATCAAAAATCTGAATTTAAAAAAAGTAGCCCATCTGGCAACACTGCTAACAATCCTGATATTAAATGAAGAAAGATTCGTGAAATATATTTTCTGCTTTGAAATGACGTTAACCTGGATCAAACTTAACCAGGTATTACGGAAGATTAGTTGAAAGTTGGCAGCTATGTATGTCTTTTAACCCTTTCATGGAAAGCAACAATGTCTCTGTAATATTTAGTTCTCACCGGAATATATTAAAAATATATTTTAAAATAAGGAATGGCAATTTTTAACCACCTTTCTCCCCAAAGTTAAAAATATAAAATTTACTCAAACGATTCTGCCGAGAATGTTGTTTAACTTAAATAGGATGTAACTCATCCCACCACCTCTCAAGGGGTTAATAAAGCAAAAAAACTTCTGAATAAAATAGAAATTCCTGAAATGTACGTTTTGGACGCAATGGGGTAATTAATTATCCCTTTGTGACTCGGCAATTCCAATTTGATAGATACAACATGAAATATGTACACATGAAATATGTGTAAATAAAGATGTTAACTTTATGGCTTTCAGATACATTGATGATTTAATTATTTTGAACTGTGATCGTAATTTTTTGGAAATTTCATCCGATATTTATCCTGATATGCTGGTCCTAAAAAAACTAATGAAAACAATAAAGCTGCTGACTATCTCGATTTAAAAATCCACATTACAAATGATTTGCAAATTTCAATATATAATAAGAGAGATAATTTTAGTTTTGAAGTTAATCAGTTGGTTAATTGGACTTCAAATATTCATAAACGTGTTTACATTAATATAATTATTGGTCAAGTTTTTCGTTACTACAAGCTCTGTTCAAATAAAAATTTATTTTTAAAGGAAATTCATCATTTAATTAATATTTTACAATATAAGAATAATTTACCTCTAAAATTTATTAATAAATATACTAGTTTTACTGACAGTTTGCATTTTTAAGTAATTGCTATATGATTGACAGTTAATGATTTGTATAACTTAAAGCCTTTTGGACGGTTTTACAAGGATGTCTGCAATCGTGTGGCAACGACATGGAAACGAATACGGATTGATTTTGGATGCTGGTTTTTAGTTGTTTTGCGTGGCTGTTTCTCTGAAGCTTGGGTAATACAACTTTATTTATTTCTGTTTTAAGTTATATTACACACTTGTTCATTTCAGCAGTATCATTTTTAAATGTGTTATATTCAGTTTTCTGTGGCGTTTGGGTCCGGTGGGGGAGTGTTATGATATCAAATGTTTTTGTACATTTGATTTTTTAAATTGTAACACTCTGATCAAAACCCACTGCCACTACATTATAATAGTCCTTTTCCATATCCATTCATATGTATTTGCTGTGTTTTAAAACTGCCCACCGCTGATGAGATCCACAGCCTTTTTATATTGTCTTTATACTGTTTTTCTTACTCGATTTTTATTTCCTTTAAAGTTTAATAGTTTGATTTAATTTTTTATTATGGCACGGGACTTTGGATCTGCCGATACACATTATTCTTAAAGTGCTACATATATATATATATATATATTTAGTTTTAAGTATGATAAGAATCATTCATCTACATATTTTAGCAAAAGAAGTAATTTTTCGCTTATGGGATTAAACATAACTAGGAGTGTAAAAGTTATATATTCTTAAGAAATATAACTAAATTATATTTAAATATCCTGCATGATTTAATATTTGTGTTTTAATTTTTTAATTTATTTCTCTTCAACAGTATGTTCATTTAATAACAGTCAATATATCATATATATACCACATATTGCAAATCTGTCATTTTATATCATACTTAGTTTCTTAACATTACTTCCATAAAATAAATTCTAGAATTACCCATTATTGATTTAAAAATACAATGTAACAAAATGCAAGAAAATCTTTTTAATTGCAGCATAAATTATTTTCATAAAAAGTACGCAACGATTATAAAAGTATTTTCCTCAGTCCAAAAGAGAAACAAATCAATGGGCAAAAAAAAAAAATTCTGTAATCTTTAATCAAGAGCTAATTGTATGGAAAACAATGTATTTTTTAAGAAAGAATTTCAGCAAAATATAAAAATAATGCTTGATTGGCTTTACTGAGAATGAATTATTTCGTCGAAAGAACTAACAAAAATTATACTATTTTTTTATATTTTCATCAATAAAAGAATATATTTATACCGAATTCCCGATATTGGATAGTGAATCTTTTTCTGAATGTTCTATTTTTTTTCTAATAATAACAACATTTCGAACGATAGAAAATTTTTTAACGCCTTCGTGAACAATTTATTTTAAGTATATATATATATATATATACAGGGTGATTCTAAATTTTTTTTACAATAAAAGAGGGGAGATAGTACACATAAAAACAAACAATAATAAATACGAGACCAAAGGTCCAAAACGTTTTCCAAAGGAGATAGCCGCCATTAAAGTTTAGGGACCAAAATTTCAAATAAACATAAAAAACGGAAAAATCGGTCGATTGATTTGCGATTTTCACTAAAATTATTCTTTATGTCGGCATTTTCTTGAAGTTAAATAATAAAGATAAATTTCAAAAAATGCCGATAGAGGGCGCTTTAGACTTTGGAGTAAGGAACAACTATTTTTTGCCGGTATTTTTTGCATCTCATTAAATGTTTTCGTAAGCTTAGACTCAAATTTTGAGCTCAAAATCTGAAAGTGGGAGTGGTTAAGTAGCACAAAGAGGGTTCAAATTTCAAATGATTATAAAAAACGGAAAAATTGGTTCATTGTTTGCAACTTTCACTAAAAGTATTTTTTAGGTCGGTGTTCTCTTAAAAATAAATTATAAAGATAAATTTCAAAAAATGCCGATAGAGGGCGCTTTAGACTTTGGAGTAGCGAACAACTATTTTTTGTCGGTATTTCTTGCATCTTATTAAATGCTTTCGTAAGCTTAGACTTAAATTTTGAGCTCAAAATCTGAATAGTTGGGAGTGGTTAAGTAGACAAACTGAACTGTGTTCAGAGGGTTCAAACTTCAAATGATTATAAGAAACGGAAAAAAATTGGTCGATTCGTTTGCGCTAAAACTAATTTTTAAATGAGCATTTTCTTGAAAAATTTTTTAAAGATAAATTTCACAAAATGCCGATAGAGGGCGCCTTAGACTTTGGAGTAGCGTACAACTATTTTTAACTGTTATTTTTTAATCTCATTAAATGCTTTCAAATGCATAAACTTAAATTTTAGGCTCAAATTCTGAATCGTTGGGAGTGTTTAAATAGCGAAAAATTGAATTGTGTTCGTGGAGGGGGGAGGGATAAATTTCAACACCTGAAGACACTTCATTTATGCTACTTAATTACTCTTAATTATTCAGATTTTGAGCTCAAAATTTAAGTTTCGCATTTTTTTGCTGCCGAAAACATTTAATAAATTTTTGCAAGCATTTAATTAGAACAAAAAAATAATGGTTAAAATTAATTATGAAGTTACTCTGAAGTTTAAGACGCCCTCTAAAAGGCGTTTTTAAAGGAGTGGAAAAAAGGTGGAAGTTTTTAAAATTTATCTTTAAAATTTATTTTCAAGAAGATACTGACTTAAAGAATAGTTACCGCAAACGAATCGACAAATTTTTCCATTTTCTATAATTATTCTAAGTTTGAACCCCCCCCCCTTAAACACAGTTCAGTTTGTGCTACTTAACTACTCCCTACTATTCAGATTTTGAGCTCAAAATTTTAGTTTATGTTTAAGCTTCCGAAAACATTTAATGAGATGCAAAAAATAACGGCAAAAAATAGTTTTTCGTTACTCCGAAGTCTAAAGCGCCCTCTATCGACATTTTTTGAAATTTATCTTTATAATTTATTTTTAAGAAAATACCGACATAAAGAATAGTTTTAGTAAAAACCGCAAATCAATGAACCAATTTTTCCGTTTTTTTATAATCATTTGAAATTTAAACCCTCTGAACACAGTTCAGTTTGTGCTACTTAACCATTCCCACTTTCAGATTTTGAGCTCAAAATTTGAGTCTAAGCTTACGAAAACATTTAATGAGATGCATAAAATACCGGCAAAAAAATAGTTGTTCTCTACTCCAAAGTCTAAAGCGACCTCTATCGGCAGTTTTTGAAATTTATCTTTATAATTTAATTTCAAGAAAATGCCGACATAAATGTTAATTTTAGTGAAAACCGCAAATCAATCGACCGATTTTTCCATTTTTTATGTTTATTTGAAATTTTGGTCCCTAAATTTTAATGGCGGCTATCTCCTTTGGAAAACATTTTGGACCCTTGGTCTCCTATTTAATATTGTTTGTCTTGATGTGTACTATCATCCCTCTTTTATTGTAAAAAAAATTTGGAATCACCCTGTATATATATATATATATATATATATATATATATATATATATATATATACCGTAATTTCGGGTGTATAAGCCGCTGATCAAACAATTCATTTTGGACCCAGAAATCTTATTTAGTAATTAAAGATAAATATTTACGTCGATTTAAGAAGCTACATTTGGTTCTTAAAAAATTCTGGGTCAAAAAAGAATTGTGTGATCCGCGGCTTATACACCCGAAATTACGGTATATATATATATATACTTTTTTTTGCTGACATAGATATTCGTTTCTTTAATTCGATATACAAGAGAAAAACAATTGCGCATAAATAACACTAACGGAAATGAAGATTAGATTTTGAATTTTAAGAGGCTCACTTCACCCTCCCCCCCCAAAAAAAAGTCTTTAATTTTTTCTTAAATTTTGTTTACAGTCCTGTCTCTGCGGATATTCTTGCGAAGTTGATTAGAAAACCCATAGTTATAAATGTGTTAAAAATGCTTCCTATTGCATCCATTTACACTTAACCATTTAACCGTTTCCGGCACACTGTGCCCGGTCCCCTGGGATACCTAATTTTAATTCCAAACTTGCAATCAGCACCAAGAATTTTTTAGAAAAATTTTGCTTTTACAATAAAAGCTTAAATTAAGGATTTTTAAATATCTAAAAAATTCGTTTTTAAATTCCGGTGACAGTCGATAATTTGTCATTTTAGTAACAGATTTGCCCCTGCCGGAAGGGTTAACTGATCAATATTTTTTGAAACACTTTCCAATATTGCTTAGTTTTTAGCATGTCATTTACCGATTATTTTTAATCTTCAATCACCGATTTTTCAAAACAGATTTTTTTTTCCAAATTACCGTAATTTCGGCTGTATAAGCAGCAGATCAAACAATTCTTTTTAAACCCAGAATTTTTTAAGAAACAAATATAACTAGTTAGATCGCCGTAAATATTTGTCTTCAATCACTAAATAAGATTTCTGGGTCCAAACAGAATTATTTGATCCGCGGCTTATACACCCGAAATTACGGTAAATCAGAAATATCTCCGGATTAAATAATGCAAAATGTACTATAAAAATTTACTAGTGTGAATAATAATTCATGATTGGACTATGGATAACCGTACGTGGTACACGCAAATCCTGAGTGGCAAAAATACGTTGAATTTATGAGGTACACAGAAGCTCTTAAACCCTTTTAGCTCTGATAGTTGAATTTCTAACCACTTAATTTTAATTCTGAAATGTCACAATGGCGCCGAAATATTCGACCAAATTTATTTGGTAAAGGTTTAATTAATTTTTTCATGTAGATAGAAAACAGATTTTTTTCTTTGTAAAATACTGGTGCCAATGTGACATATGAAAATTTTAAAAAAAATACTCACCCCAGCTCAAAGGGTTAATCTCCCTTTTTATTGAAAAATTGAGGAATAATATTTTTTACTTCAACCCTTTAGTTAACATGGCAGAATACGTTCTGAAAATTCCATAACTCACAAAATCTGAATGCATCTCAGAAAATGTGAGTTATAGATTTTGCTTTATTTAACGACGCACTTCTTCTTAGATAAAGAAAATATTTCTGTATTAAATTTTTGGATATAAATTTGCATATCCGAATCTATAAATCCAATGATTATTTTAATATCAATTAAAACCTACTTTTGCGCAGAAGATGTTATACTGCAGGGAGATTAAGCAAAGTAAATTATAAAAAGCTAATTTCAAAAATTTAATACCGCTGCAAGTGGTTTAAAGTTTCGAAAAAATGCCGATTCCAGTTTTTTTCAGTGGAAGATTCGTTTGTTTTTGTATTGTGTAGCTTAGTCTACTTTGAATAATACTGCACCATGGCGATGCTATAAAAAAATAAGATTTGCCCCGAATATCGGTCTTACTTTGCCAATGAATATGCTTCCTACCATAAAAGCGTAATAAAATGTATGTTGGCATTCAAAAGATAACCGAAGTAAGTAATCAATCTACATACATTTTTTCTTGCTTGTGTAAAGGAGTTGGTAGTAAGTTAGAAGAGACCTGTAAATAAGAATCAATCTCAATAATTTAACACTGCCGCATTCCAAGAAAAATTAAATTTTATCACGTCAAATATCGCTCCCTTCTTAAATTTTATAGAACAAGAAAATATATTTAAAGCTACTACAAACTTGTAGAGCAGTTCCAAAAACACTGCCTCTTATTCTTTCTGTTCAATAGATTTGAATATAAATATGGATAATGAGTGTAAAATAAAATGACGCAGGACGGTCAAACAATGTTTTCTGCGTTATCAATTATCATTGAAATGAAGGGCTCAAAAGGCTGGCGTGTTAGGTGTCATACCACCTGCAGTGGCGAAAATTGGCATCAGCCAAAATATTGAACAGTTTTGGCATTTACGACCAAGTAGATACTGCCATCGTTTTAGGTGCACTTCAAGAGTTGGGCATTATCTCACAAAGCGATGAATGAAATACTGTTGATCGAAATAAAATTCGTCGTGGTAGAACAAACCAAATTCCTTTATAATTTGATGATCGTGAAGACAAGACTATATAACTAAAAGACAACAGAAGAAAAGTCATAATGGAAGCAGATTTAAGCTTGAAGAAAGAAACTGGTTCCGAATATATCGGCAACATATATGTAAAATATGGGAGATCACAAAACAATTTGAAAACACATCGTATTTTTTTTTGTCCTGAGTTAAGAATTATATATACGTAACAAGGTTGGTTTCGATGGAATACAGTGCTTGCACCGTTCCTACCAATCCCGTTCCGTCCACTTTGCTACCAATATTTTAAAACAAAAATCTTCTTGAAGGGTTTCTTCACCATCTAAAATGGAATTATACAATAAAGGTTACAGTTTTAAAATTGTGGTAGGAAAGTCTGAAAATTTTAGGAACTTTGCAAGCCCTGGGAATATCTGTTAACATAGTTTTAAAGTAGAAGATATTCGAAATATGGAACTGATCGTGAAGCATCCACTACAATGGATTATGTGATAGCTGCACACCAATCGGGTTCCGTTACGTCATCTTATCTCACATGTGGCTGGCAGGGCCTGATTACTAACGGGGCACTCTCTCACCAGCAAAATGTTATAGAAATTTTCGTCTTAATTAAGCGCCCTTTTCATTCAAAATTACTGTCATGAATAAGGAAAAGATTTTTATTTGTTTTTCCTGGTGTGAGTGTGCCCCGTTGATAATCAGGCCCTGGTGGCTGGTACCGCGACTAGGTCCAGATGTTTCACTGGTGAAATCGGGAAATTATTCGCTGTATGTGAGAAGCTTTTTTTATTTTCATTTATGTCAGTAAAAAAATTCTAAAAGCACACGAGCGAAATACAAACACTCAATGTATGTAATCCTAATCATTACATTAAATAAATCTATGTTTTTAATTTACTAGCTTTTGAACATTTGAGACTTATTACATACATTTGATTAAATTGGAAAATGTGTCGAACCTGAACTAAGTGAAAGGCTTTGTACCGACATGATTTCAGAAGCAATACTAAATCCAGCAATCATTCCGGTGACAATGATATCTACTATATATGATATCAATTTCACGCAACACTCAGTCTATAGAACTAATAGTCAAAACAGTCACGGAAGCATTTTCTATTGTATGTATATCATATAGAAGAGACGGCTTTTAAAAAATCGAATTGAGTTACGGAATCTCATGACGATTTTTAACACCCATTGGCATTATCGACAACTGTAATGTTAATGATTTTTCTTCATTTAATAATAAAGAAGCTGTTAAATAAGAAAGTAAAGTTTTAATCTTGTAACCAAATAATTATTCTCTCATTGCAATAAATGCTGAAAATACTAAAATGCATGTTTGATTTTACAAAAAAAAAAAAAAAAAAAAAAAAAAAAAACACTTCGATTTTTTATTTTTCAAAAACGTTCAAATACATAAATCTGAACCATATTGCGGCAGATTTAAATTTTCAAATCAAAGTTTTTAATTATTTTTCTCATACTCTGCATATAATATAATATATTTTACTGATAGGTGGGTTTTGATTAAATTTTAAAACTATTATTTTGAATCAAAAATAATTTAACCAAAATCAGATCTTTTTCCACATTTTTTTCGAAATTAAACCATATTGCGGCAATAATAAAATTTGAATTTTTTAAATTATTTTACCTTTAATCTTAACCCAAGTAAACATATTTTCCGAATAGGTCGGTTTTGACATGGTGAAAAATATTTTTGATCCACCCTATTAAATAGGTGGCAAAACCTTGATATTTCGATTGAGATGACGTTTCTTTTACAAATTTTAAATTAGCTTACAGTTATTTACATTCGTCGGAAGCAAACATAACTTTTTCTTTTTTAAAATAATTTATGCTCAAACTTAACATTCAAAATGGTAAATGAAAAGTTACATTTTTTTTATCTTGTATGTTAAAGAAAGTGTAACATGAAACAAAAAATATTTAAAATTGGCTTGTGATCCCGCTCTTATGATAGTCAAAATGTGGTTTTGTCGATTTCAAAATGGTGATTAACAATGTTGAAACAACATTGTTTTGACATTGTTGTTGAAACACATTTAACATGATTTAAACAAAGTTATTTTCACGAAAACCTGCTGGTATTGATAATGAATTAACCCTAGAACTCCCGAAAGGAGTCGATTCGACCCCAACTGTATGATTATATTTCAATTCGAACCAGAAGATTTTTCTTGATATAGTTTGAATATAATCTACGCAGATTTACGTTAAATAAATCAATTAAATAACTCTGAATAAGAATTCCGGGGAGAAATATTATTATGAAACTTGAGTAAAATTTCCGGGCGTTCCAGTGTTAATCAGAGTTTTACTGAAGAATAGTCATCGGATTACTGCTGAAATGATTGCTGGATCCAAAAGTGGTTACCTGGTTTTAATTTTATTTTACTTATCATTATTGTAAATGGTTTAGGGGAGAGTGGGGATACTTGAGCATAGGGGATACTTGAGCCACCCCCTTTATCTCTACAGTTGTTCAATTTTTCTTTCTAAAACTGGCAACATGGTAACATATTTATAGTTCTGAACATGTAAAAAAGAAATCATATACCTTGGTACCATTTTTAAAGTATGGTGATTAACCCTTTGAGCTCTGCTGGTAGAATTTTCTACCACAAAATTTTAATTCTGAAATGTCACAACGACACCAGAAAATTCGACCAAATTTATTTGAAAAAGGTTTAATGCATTTTTTCGCGTATATTGTAAATCGGTTTTTTTCTTTGCAAAATACTGGTGCGAATGTGACATCTGGCTCAAGTATCCCCTCCATGGGGATACTTGAGCCACAATGTAAAAGAAAAAGTAAAAATTTATTAGACATAGAAAAATAGTTCAAAATTAATTGAAAGTGGTTTTCAAATGAAGAAAAAATATCAAATTTTCATTTTCAATATTTTATTTTGTTCTAAGAAATTCTAAAAAATTTTAAAAAATTAAAATTTAAAAAATGGCTCAAGTATCCCCATCTTCCCCTACTTAAAAGAACAGACAGTTTTACTCCAAATATTTATTTTAATATAAAAAAGCATATATAAAATTCAGTATATATAAAAAGCTTAAATAAAAAAGTTCTTGATTTCTTAAAAAGTCGTTTGTAAATTCCGGTATCAGACGATAACTTCTCATTTTGCTAAGATAATTTGTCTGTGCCGGAAAGGGTTAAATATGGTAACTATTTCTTCTTATAACTTCTCGTTGAGCGCTACCGTAATGCTTACCCATCTTGGATATGCTTATTGTAGAATGTGAAAAGAAAGCACGCGCAAACTATTTATAAAATGCATCGAATTTCCAAAATAAAATTTTAACATATATTTAAGTATTTTTAATACGTAATAGTAATGCTCTATTACAGGGATGCACAACCTGTGGCCCGCGGGCCACGATCATACCACTATTTTCATGCAGAATAATTTCCCTTATAATAATGACAGAAACTTTGCTATTAAATAAATCAAACGTCACTTTTAAAATTTTGTGGTGGCGAGCGATTTTCTGGCAAAAAGGTTGTGCTTCACTGCTCTATTACGTTATTGTGAGCTATTTGTTTATCTAATCAACCCATTTGACAAATTCTCTAAATTGCCAAACTATTAGAAAATATGCAAATTGGCCTATTTTTATTTAAATAGCGAAAGATAAATAAATATTAAAAACGAATACTAAACATGCAAATAAAATGTCAAAATAAAAATTATTTTTGATATATAAACACATATAACGTATTTAATGACAAGTGCATGTGACATTTACGATAAGCCAATATTGGCATTCAATTCTATATTTTGGCGATAATTTTTTGGTTGATGTAATAATCAAATAATAAGAAAAACATGCTTATAACTCCAAAAATGATAAACCTATTAACTAACAGTTTACTGCGTCTGATAAAGTGTCTCATTTTCAATTAAAATATATACTTGAATTAAATACAGGGTCATGAAAAGTCAAAGAATGGGTAAAATAAAATATTAAATATCTTGGCAACTAATTGTTCGATTTATTTCATTCTTTATGAAAAATGTATGTTTTTTATTGTCTTTTACAGAAATTACTTTAAAAAAATGAAAATGTTTACATACCTTTCATCCGAACGAATATTTCAAAAGTCCAAAAAAAGTTCCGGATAATCGAGGTTGCTGATATTCAGTAGGTGATATACTGATATTCTTTTTCCTTAGCACAAACTAATTATACATCAAATTTAAAGACTCTGTCTCAATTTGTTCGGGAGATAGTGTTTACAGTAAGACGGACAGACAAATACGCACACACACACAAATAGATGAACGTGAACTTTTTTTCTCTAAAAATGTGTTTTTCTAAATATCCGGTATCTGAAATGGGTAAAAGTGGTAATAATCAAACATTCTTATTTCTTTTTAAGTAGACAACAAAAACACTATTACTTACTATTTTAAAATTCTTTTTCCACCAACATAATTTGAAAGCAGAATCAAAACATATATTGTTACTGCAAGGCGCAATCATAATGCATGCTTGACACTCTGATTCACGGAAGTGGCTGTTTCGACTAACGCTTATTGTGTGTGGTCGAGGTGGCCTTAGTTATCTTAAATTTGGTTACAGACGATTGTTTTGCTGTAGGGTTTGTACATGTCTCTGGATTGCCAGCGTTGCCTTTGCTTTCAATTTAAAACATCGAAACACATCAGAAATTCTGAAAGATTTTTTTTTTACCTGATCGCGAAGCGTGTGTCATTAAGGAAAGAAAATAAAACTTTACAGATTTTCTGGTGTGAACGTAAAATTTCCGATTTAAAAGATATAACAAAGAAGCCTGATCTGACAACCCAGACAGGTATGGCAAAATCCTAAAATCCAAATTCATCGGTAGCAGTGTTTTTTTTTTTTTTTTTTTTTTTTTTTTAACAGAGAATTTCACCTTAAATAATTGTTTGATTCGCGGATTATACGAGCGCAACAGCTATAGCAGCTTTTACCTATTATTGATATAACCGTTTTATTTGTTCTTAAAAATATTAAAGTTTAAACCGCTTAAATGTCATGTGATTTTGAGAAAATGCCTTTAAAAACAGCCTTTTTATTTTACTGCATGATTTTATTACTCATAAAATTATAAGTTCATTAGTACTAGAAACACAGTAATTTTTCAAATTTATCTCTCTCAAAGGTGTTGGTTAGTTTATGAATTCCTCTAATTTTAATATCGAAAAGTTCTAGTGATTTCAGAATTTTAAATTACAAATTTTTCTCTACTAACTACGTGAAATTTGGCTTTTTCTAATTTCTAAAAAAACCTGTTTATAAATTCGAGTGTCATTTCAACATCTTAGCAATGAAAGTTCTTTCTCCTTCAAAGAAAAAAAATGTTCAGGATGGATAAAGTTTTGAAAATTCATAAATTTATCTATCTTACTTTTTTTGTACACTCCTAAAGGGCGGAGTAACTTCAATGCGGTAACAAGTAGTTTCAATGTAAGTAAAGGTAAATACATCAATAAATAAAATTATTTGCTACATTAAACTACAAAGGCGTTATTTTTATTAAAATATAATTTTAAAATCTCAATCCATTTATTTTTCAAAATTGACTAGATGGATGTGCCAATCCCTAAACTTTCTTCTATCTCATGCATACATTTTAATATTTAAAAAAAATAGATGCTCATTTTAATGCTTTAATAATTTTAATTCAACACCATACCAACTTTGATTTTCATCTGAAATTTCTGCTTCAGTCAATTAATCGGAGTAAAAAGGAATTTCCGTCTCTGCACGAGCCGATGGACAATAGAATTAAAGGCATATTTTTTTTCAAATTCAGGGAGAACTTACTTGCCATACCAAAAAAAAAAAAATAATAATAATCATACACAAAAATTTTAGTTCAATTCTAGGCCTAACTTCATACACTTTTAGGTGCTGCAATATTGAAATGGCACAAAAATCGCGATTGCAGCGCCCCCTTCCGGCGGATTTTTTTCAAATTCAGGGAAGACCAACTAGCCGTAGCCATACACTTACACAAAAAGTTTGGTTCAATTCGATGCATAACTTCATATACTTTTTGTCGGTACAATATTGAAAATGGCACAAAAATCGCGATTGCAGCGCCCCCTTCTGGTGGAATATTTCAAAATTGAAGGAGGACCTGCTTGCCACAGCCAAAAACATTCACAAAAAATTTGGTTCAATTCTATGCATACCTTCATACACTTTTTGATGGTAGAATGGCAACATACACACAGACACACACACACAGACATTTTGTTAAAACATGTTTTCTGGAATCTCTGACCCCTAAAACGCGTAAATCCGCCGAAAACCGGAAGCCGAAAAAATTTCGATTACAATACTTTCTTCTATTGCAGACAGAAGAAAGTAAAAAAAAATTCATTGCAGGAAAAACTTTGAAACATGGCATGCAAGTTCCTACATAACGTTAACGTCTTTGAAATCATAAATGGTTTCTTTTCTAATTTTGTTTCTATTTTAATAGACATAGGATGAACAAATTTTTCATTCTGTGTAAGGTTTTTCCTTTTTTTCTCCGTAGGGTTAACAACATCCAGAAAATGTGGTTTACACAAATGATTTGATGTTAATAATTGTACTTCTATACAAGTTTTTCATATACGCACAAACAGTCCAAATTTTGTACCGATTTGGATTAGGATGATTTTTAAGACACTGCGTCGTTATTTCGCGAAAAAATTTTTGTCTTAACTGAGAATGTTTAGTCCAAAATGTACTTTAGTTCCCTGTTTTTCTTTCTCTCTCTCTCTCTCTCTCTCTCTCTCTATGCTATTTATTTGATTTTTTCATTTTTTCTGATTTTTTTTTTTTTATTTTTTGAAAAGACAAAGGAACAATAGCGTTTCATTTTGAGACACAAGTTGCAAGACCAACCTATCGTTCCTCTTTTTCTCAACGAAAATTTACCCATTGCTCAGCATAGTGATTACTTTTTATTGCAATAATATCCGCTAATTCACCATTTCTAAAGTATTCATGATCATAGTACAGCAGAATACCCGGAATGTCATAAAAAACATTAATCATAGTCTTCGATTTGCATTGAAAGCATGGAGGTGCCTAATTGAAAGCACTTGAATAAATTTTAGTCCACGGACGGCTGGTGAAGAAATATTAGCATCAACGTCACTATCTTCAGTTTCCAATTTTTAGTGCCAAAAACATCTAAAAGAATTGTATGTTCTGTTTCGTTTCCAGATATCTCAACCCTAAAATTTTCTTCTTCACTTGAGCCACTCAACATTTAAATTTATAAAAATCAGCTTTTATACATTTAAAACACGTGTCTCAATTCTTACAGTTTCTTAAAATTAAGAATTCTGATCTTGAAAACTAATTTAACACTTCAGAATTTCCATCTTTTAAACACTTAAGCATTCCTTAGCCTTTTGAGCTCTGGTGGGTAAATTTCTTCAAAATTCCAAATGTCACATTAGCACCAGTATTTTGCAAAGAAAAAACCCATTTTACGTTGTACACGAAAAAATTAAATAAACCTTTTCAAATAAATTTGGTCGAATTCTCTGGTGCGGTTGTGACATTTTTGAATTAAAACTATGTGGTAGAAAATCCTACTTTCAGAGCTCAAAGAATTAACCCTTTTCGGTGCGGGCAAATAGTGTTAGTAAATTAAAAAATTTTCGACTGACATCGGAATTCACAAGCGACTTTTTAAGAAATCAAGAACTCCTTAATTTAAGCTTTTATGGTAAAAGCAAGATTTTATTAAAATATTACGGGTGCCAATTGCAAGTTTGGAATTAATCTTAGGTGTGTCTAGACCGGACACACTGTGCCGGAAAGGTTTAATGGATCAATGGCGTCATATTGTATAAGGCAATTTATTTGCTTGGCACCACAGATTGTTTAACCCTTTAACGTTCATTGGTTTCGCCACTAAACCACAAAATTTTAATTCCGATACGCAACACTGACACCGGTATTTTTATCTAAAAATATCCCTTTTATTTTGTATGTGAAAAATCACGTTTTCTTATTTAGAAATATATTTGTTCTTAATTACCGGTGTCAGTCATTTATTTCGACACCTTAGCAATGAAAATGCTATGATCGTTAAAGGGTTAAGGGACACTTATACTTGATTTCAGACAATATGCGCAAGAGGAAATTTATTAAAAAAAATTCTTTCAAAATATAGTGATGCGATTAGACTATAAACGTAAAAGCAAGTATTTAAGGCTTAAATATCTACGTTAACTAAAAATGCAAATAAAATATCAGAAAATATTAACTAAAATCATGAAATGTCTAGCCCGTGAGGGTCACGGGTGCGAAAAAATTTGTTCATTCATGATTACCCATGAATGACTCGTGCACGATGATTAGGGACTTAACACGAGAACCGAGGGAAACTTTACCCAAGTTTTATAAAAATAACTCACATCAGAATTTTTATGTAAGTCAACGCATTTTATTTATTTTAAATAACTTTTGTGCAGCTTACATGTAAAGTATTTTAAAATTACTTAACTGGTTCGAATCGACATCTTTTCACTAAATACGGGTCAAAATGACCCGTCTCCGCTTTTCTAGCGTTAAGGCCCCACACTAGTCACTGAAAAAGACCCGGGTGATAATTTTAAGTCTATGCGGACGTTCTTTTCATATATCTTGTATTTTAATATTTTTACATGATTTCTTTTGCATAGGATAGCTGAAGACAATCTACAAACGTTTTTTTTTTCAAAAAAATTAATTTTGATTGAGGGCATTGACGTGCTTGTGTCCCACTTGGTATGAATGCTGCGAAAGTTTTGGTATGTTGTGATTTTTACAGTTATCTTGTTTGGGTAGCGGATTTCACAGAATGGAAGCAAAATGTGCAGACACTCGACATTTTCGGATGCACTTTTAATTGCTAAAGAGTCAAAGATTGTGTAATATCCTTCAGTTATTCAAAGTGTACAGGTGGTGAGGATTTCAAAAAAGCCTTCACACATGAACTGCCCTCTCTGAAGTCAGTCGTGTGACCTGTGATAAAGTAAGTTAATTGATTCAATAAAGCAATTAAGTCGAATTATGACTAATTTTACAAATAATTTGCCTAGAGATGGAAGTAGACAGATCGAGCTGTATGAGGAGAGCTCAGGGGTGGCCAAATCATTGCTCAAGGTCATAAACTACTTCACCTGATATCATAGTGAACTAAAAGTTGTGGTGAATGAGGCGGAGATTAGCCTAAAGCATGATAAGTTTAAGAAATATTTGGAAAGTTAATTTCAGAATTTTAAATTCTATGCTGTGTCCAGGCCTGAGGCTTTCTTGTGATTAAATTGTCGTCCAGTGGTAGCTATTTCAGTCCTTGAGAACTATTTATTGGGGGTGCATTAAAAATAATGTCAGAGTTTTAGCTTAATGGATATGAAGAGGGACGAAAAAACCTTTTGTGAGGTTATGCATGTTTTCCTTTCTGGACTGGGAGCTAGTTCGAGTTGATTTCATTAGGGGTGTAAATTGTAAGAAATCTTTTTTATAAAATACTGGTGTATAACTTTAAGGGATCTTTCATACGTAAAAAATATGCCTACAGCAGCCGCTATTTTTCTGTCATATCTCAGTCCTACTATTCAAGCCTAGTATTAGGTTGGTAGAGTGGACATAAATGAGGGCATATATGCTGTTCATACACCCCCTTTTCGTAAGTTCATCATATTTAACAGCGCCTTCCACAGCTGATTGGTATCACAAATCGTCATGATTACTGTCAGTCAAAGTCTAATTTTGCGAACACCTTACGAGGGGGAAGAATACGTTTTTCGACATCAGTGTTTTTTTTAGAATAATACTGGTCTGTCAACTGCTCTTAATTTCTAACTTTATATGCCCTGAGGTTTCGCTATATTGTGAAAACTTAAGGAACACTTTATCTGCCAGTGAAAGTTATTATAACTTCGAAATCTATTTCCACCAGTAAAATCGAATAGAAATTTTTAACATATTTGTGAGAGAAATTCTGCAGAAATAAGCTACTATAATAAGGCAAAAATTTACCAATTGAATTTGCTTCGGTCATAGTCAGAAATCCTAGAACTACCGTAATTTCGGGTGTATAAGCCGCGGATCAAACAATTCTATTTGGACCCGGAAATCTTATTTAGTGATTGAAGACTAATATTTACGTCGATCTAAGTAGTTACATTTGTTTCTTAAAAAATTCTGGGTCGAAAAAGAATTGTTTGATCCGCGGCTTATACACCCGAAATTACGGTACTTAGAAATTTACTCAAATTCATAAAACTATTGTACACCAGGTTTTTAAAGCCATTAAACATATTATTTCCAGGTTTATATAGCTGATTTAGGAAAATTTTTGGGCTGAATAAATATTTTGTATATCGTATATGACGGGCCTGTTGTATCGTTCTGGTAGTTTGCAAGGTAAAAAAAGACAAGCTTTTGTTTGCACTAGCACGTATCAAATCTTTCAAATTTTTGCCATCACTATTTTTTATACTCCTTCAGTCCCGAATTAGATGCTATATTTGAATATTTTTGTACTGATTATTGATATTGGTGATGTTATGCTTTTGTTTGATTTTTTTAAGAGATTTTATTTTGCTATGCTTTCCATCAACAACATTTACTCCCTACGTCCCCCGTTAAATCAGTGCGAAATCAGTTTAAAAAATACTGGGCTCACACGTATTAAACCCGCGCCCCATGTTGTAAGAACTCTTCCACCAGTAATCCCATAAAACTATCTTCTAGCTAATGAACTCGGGCATAGTGCGATCTCCTTGCTATTGGTCAATTTTTGATAGATTTATCTTATTTAATTATTTATTTCTCCGCATTTATTATTTTTTTTGTGAAGTTACATTTACAAAATTTCATCAACATTGATTTTGGACTTATTTGACTGCTTCCAAAAACGGAACATTGCATTACGAAGTAACGCATAGGGAGAACGCGCGCGTATCCAGGGTAGGAATGGATTTACTTTATATCACCTATAAATGCAATGAGAAATAGTCACCTTATTCTGTTGGTGATAACTTAAAAAATTCTGTAATAAAAAAGTTCAAGATTTTACTTTAAAAAATTAGTGATGACAAATACAAAATTAATACACACTCTGGGTCTATTAGGCCCGTCTTTCCCTGTTAAATATGATCGCTGCAGCACATATAGCACCATGTCTTTGTTTATTATTATTTTTTTAATGTTGCAGTAAAAGTGCAATACAGCGTTCCTGTCATTGTTATTCCTTTCCTTCTTTAGGGTATTTACTAAATTGTTATTCATAATTCCGATTCTCATAACTTTTTTATTAGGTAAAGTCATGTCACTTCTTATTTCCATTATTTCGCATTCGAGTGGTCATAACTTCTACCACCTATTATACTCTGTTATATCTATTGAAGAGTAATTTTTCTGGTATCGATCTACTAAAATGCATCGGAAGTTATTTTTGACTCCACGTATTTGAAAATTAGCAACTGATTTGAGACAAAATTTTTGACCTAAATGCATAGCTGCCAACGTCTTCCGCTTTTTTGGCCCGGAAAAATTTTATAGTAAATTTTACAAATTCAAATCTCCGTAATCTGAGGATTAATTAAGGCGAAAATTTCTGTTAAATTTTTCCGGGCCAAAAAATCAGAAGAGTTGGCAGCTATGCATAAATGTACTGCCTAATTTGGGACAGAGGAAAAAAAAAACAATTTTACAAATTTTGGCGAAATAATGCTTACTGAATAAATTATTCTAAAAGACTTCATTAATCGTAAGCTACATTTAGAATTTTAATTCTATCTTTTCGAGTGACACAAAATTCATCCCATACTTTCAATTTCTTGTACGTAAAAAAAAATCAGTCAATTGATTAAGATGAACTTGATAATTCAAACAATTACATTTTCTTTGTTCCAAAAAAATTCAAACAATTAAATTTATCATACACTCATTGCACGAAGTATACTACAATAGTTTCCTGAAATTTTATTTGAAAATATAAAGTATTTTATAGCACAGATTTATTGAAACATGCAGTCATATAATTGAAAAACACAAAGGGGTATAGAACATATATATTTTGAGGGTTAATATAGGAAATGCGTGCTTTCAGATTTTTCCTAAAATGTATGCTGAGGTGGTTGAATTATTTTATTTTATTTTTCAAACGTAAAAACTAAAAATTTCTATAAAGTAAATGATAATATTTTGTAAAATGATATATTTTCAGAATTATCGGTCTAACAAGGAAGGTCTCCATACGGGCATACTCAGAAAAATCTGAAAAAATTACAGAATGTTCTTCTCATATAGTTATACATGTTTATAAAAAACATTTCGGCGGAATCTCCTTATAACGTCCGTAAAAAAATAATAAAAATTTCGTTTATTTGGCAATTTATCTCCGGTTGGCGAAAAAACGAAATTTTGAAAAATACGCTTTTACGCTTCGAATACTTTTTAAAGAAAAAACTTTCTATGTTCAATTTATTTAAATAAGTTTAGTTTAAGTAATTTTAGTTTTGCATTTTTACTTTACTTTAAGTGTAATTTTGTCACATACGTTTATACGTACTTAAACAAAATGAAATTAATATATTTTATCATTTAAAACACAATTTAAATTGATTAAAATTGTTCCAAATTGAAAAATACACTGTTAAAAATCTGTTGCATTTTGTTGCAACGCATTCCCTTGCTTGCATAGAAAACGGTTACTTGGCCGTGAAATGGAGCTTTCTCATTGGTTGGAATAGAGATATTATATACAAGCGGAGGAGTGCGTTGCAACAAAATGCAGCAGATTTTTAACAGTGTATGACACGGCCAATTCACGGTGCTATGGAGCATTCTCATTGGTCAGAAGAAAGATATTCTTTAAAAGTAGTGGAGTGACGTTGCAGTAAATGCTGCAGATTTTTAACAGTGAAGTCAATTGAAATCAATTTTCATATTCGTTAAAATCGTCTGCTTTTGGCGAGGAAATGCACTGTATGCCAAATCCCGCGTCGCTTTCAGCTTTTCACGCCAATTATTCCAAACTATTTTATTTTTTTACATATGTAATAATGTAATTCCGCCGCTAATTTTCACTGATCCTTTATTACCTACATGAGTAGTTTAATTCGTATTTTTTTTCAAAAAATTCTGAGTATGCCCCCAATGGAGACCTTCCTTGTAAGTCCGAAGCTGCGAAATCGCGCTGTTCAGGTTTTGTCGAGAAAACCCAGCATATTTTGAATTATTGGGTCTTATCGACATTAAATAGAAGAAACGTTTTATGACGCTTCAGATTTCGCAACATAAAATAAAAAGAAGCGCTACTGGGCTGCTTAGATCTTTTCGGCATATAACAAATCGAACACTATCTCCCTGCATGGAGTCTTTTCGTACCTATGTAGATAAAGCGCGGATACTGTGTTCGGGATTATTCAACAGTGTTTCTTCAAAAGCCTCTCAGATTGAAATGGTTAAAAAAATTGAAAATATTTTATTTCTCTTCTTACACCTAATACTTGCAATGCAGAATGACAGGAATTGAGCTCAACAGCGCTGAGGCTACAAATAAAATTCGTGAGAATGAGAGAGGCGACACTTAGTTGTACTTCGGAGCAGACATGCTATTGAGTCTTCGTGTTCGACAGAAAAACCGGGTTAAGCGGAAATGTGGTAAACGGAATGTATCCGATCAGCTAAATCGGGCTTTAGCAATGTTTTATAGGCAGACGGCCTGTTTTGATATTTCATATTACTCCTAAATCTAAAGGATTTATGAAGTGTATATAATGCAGCGTATATATCATAATATCCAAGAAGTACCGTAATTTCGGGTGTATAAGCCGCGGATCAAACAGTTCTATTTGGACCCGGAAATCTTATTTAGTGATTGAAGACTAATATTTACGTCGATCTAAGTAGTTACATTTGTTTCTTAAAAAATTCTGGGTCGAAAAAGAATTGTTTGATCCGCGGCTTATACACCCGAAATTACGGTACTAAAGTTATTCAAGATTTCATTAAAAATATGCCTGGATCATTGTTACTTCCTAGACACAGATACAAAGTAGTTTAAATTATTCTGCATGTATAATAATGTAAATTAGAGTTTTTCTCTAATTTTAATAATCTTTTCTTTAGGCTTCTTTTGTTGTTTTTAACTACTTATCGAAATTCCATGCAACGCAATGGTTGTTTACAATGGATATTTTTGCATAAAATAGTTCATGTACAGGTACTGAACAAGCTTATAAAATCTCTATTTTCCGGATTTTTTTTAATAATCCGGTTCAAATTTGGATACCAAACATATTAACACTAAAACCGCTGGGTATTTTACTCAAGTTTTACACAAAGTGTTTCTCACCAGAATTTTAATTTTAAACAATTTAACTTATTCAAGTGGTCTATTTTTGTGCTACATAGATATAACATTTTTTACGAAAAAAATTCTGGTTGAAATCGACAATTATCAATCTGACAGAGGTCATTTTGACCCCTAATGGCGGTTCTAGTGTTAACAAATATTTCTTTGTCTTAAACAAAAGCAGACTGACATCATTCTGTTTAAAGAATTTTAGAGATTTCTTAGAAATTTTGTTACTAAAATATTGAAATTTCTGATTACTTCACGGGAGAGAATTCTCCGTCCCTAGTGACTATTTACTGCCACTAAATTTTAATGTTATTTTCATCTTACTTAATGGCAGAATTTTTCAGATTTAACCCTTTGAGCTCTGGGGTGTAAATTTCTTCAAAATTCCAAATGTCACATTGGCAACAGTATTTTGCAAAGAAGAAAACCGGTTAACGATACACACGAAAAAAGGCATTAAACCCTTTTCAAATAAATTTGGTCGAATTTTCCGGTGCCATTGTGACATTTTGGAATAAAAAATATGTGGTAGAAAATTCTACCATCAGAGCTCAAGGGGTTAATAAAGCACGGAATACTGTTAAAATTTAATGGTGAAAATCAACGTTTTGAGACGGAGAAATACTCTCTCTGATATCAGGGTTTGCGAAAGCAATTTTATGAAAATAATTGAAATCATTTCTCCACGCGTATTAAAAGCTGAAAATTTTCTTTCAAAATTATGGTGCCGAAGTGGGAATTGGGGATTAAATATAAATGGGAATAAAATGGCCCCATCATGCAGGAAAGGGTTAACCTTTTGATAGCGTATCAAGATGTGTGTTCAGATAAGATAGTTTGACTTTCCCATAGTTTACAAAAGAAGAGAATAGTTTTTAAAATGTTGTGACAATAGGTTAAAATAAAAGCCTCTGGGACGACATATGACCTTACCTCATAACATTAAGTTAACCGTCTGCTCTGAAGATGTTACTCTCAATCACTACTAGATTTGGCAGGTGTCCCGCGTAAATAGAGGTTCCAAATTCTCTATAAATTACTAATTTCTTAACGTTTATTTCGCCTACTTTAAACGCAGACGATTCTGAAATCAAATAATTTCACTCAAAATTACTTTAAAATCTTGCATGCAGTGCATATGGGCCCCGATTTTTGCGGAATAACTCGCAGCACCATTTAACACTACAACCACCGGAAATTGTACACAAGTGTGTTCTATAATTATTACTCACCCGAATTTTTATTTATGACGTTTATTTTATTCATTTAACTTGTTTCAATGTGATACATATAAAACTTATTTTAAAAGGACATTACTTTAAGTTCGAACCGTTCTTTTTTGGGGGAAAGGGGGTAGCTGACAAAATGACCATTAATGTTGAGGTTCTAGTGTTAAATAATAGGTCAATTTCTGTCCCATGTAATTTAAATCCGTAACTACCAACTTATTTTAAAAGGACATTACAAGTTCGAACCGTTTTTTTTGGGGGGGAAGGGGGGTAGCTGACAAAATGACCGTTAGTGTTGAGGTTCTAGTGTTAAATAATAGGTCAATTTCTGTCCCATGTAATTTAAATCCGTAACTACCAACTTATTTTAAAAGGACATTACAAGTTCGAACCGTTTTTTTGGGGGGGAAGGGGGGTAGCTGACAAAATGACCGTTAGTGTTGAGGTTCTAGTGTTAAATAATAGGTCAATTTCTGTCCCATGTAATTTAAATCCGTAACTACCACATCGGCATCATAATTTTGAAAGAAATTTTATTCTGCTACAATACATGTGAAGAAAAGAATTCATTAATTTTTATGAAATTGTCTTCGCAAATTTTGATTTCAACTAATTGTTTCAACATTTTAGTAACAGTCGTTCTTAGTGCACGAAAAGCTGCACTGACACATCGTATATATTGTAGCATAATATACTAAACAATGCAATCCTAATGCGACATAAAATGTGCAAGATGCATCATCGTTGCTTTATTTAAAGTTTTAATGTACCAATGTTGCTTTTAGAATCGTAGACTGTTAAACCACCAAAAGTGCTTAACGAACTTGATTAGAGATGTTACGAAAAGAGGTCATTTATGATGGATGACATCAAACGAACATTTGCAACTGAAATGAACTTTATTTTTTTCTCATGTATAACATTTTCACACGTATGCTATACACATGAGTAACAATTTTAAAAAAAATATTTTTTTAAATCTTATCATATCTTTGTGGAAACAATTTTTACATAAACAATTTAATCACCGCTGCCAAAATTTCCAATTTTTTAAAACTCAATTTTAATTAAAAAATATTCCTTATCGTGTCTTTGGAGCTTGAACCAAGAATCTTCCTAAAGAAATTCTTGCCGTCAAATATTAATCTTCTGAAGAGTTAACTTCAACAGCTATGACCCTATACTTGTTATTCAAAGTTAAAAATCGTCGTTCAGTTTTATAAGACCCCCCTGTCTACCCACAGTAAAAGATAAAATTGGAATATAGCCCCTAAAGTGACTGTTTTATTTAATGCGTATAAAACTCCTCATTTACAATTGTTTAAAACTAAATACAAGCTAAAATTTATTTATAATCCAATAATAAATAATATTGATTCTATCAATACAGTAATATAAAAATTCTTGTTTACATTCTTCACTAAAAAAATATGTCTATTGTTAAAGAACATTTGGTGCTCGTGCAGTATTCTACTTCAAACGCGAATACCAAATTTTTGAAGCTTCAGATTTTCTGTTTGCTTTCCTCTTAAAGTAACTCGGAAATCCCCTACTTAAGCAACGTACAGAAAGAAAATCAAACAGAATATGATGTAAAATTGAATCAATTCCTTTGTAAACATGCTTCGTATTGTTGCTTCAGCACGGATATTTTATGTTAAAAGCTATGCAAACTCACATTTCTGAATAGATTTATTATATTCAATAATATTTTTTAGATGTATAAAGAAGTGTTGAAAGCTAAATTTTATATTTCATATACAGGAATGAAAAAATCTATTCGCCAGAAAGCAGTCTGTCTCAACAAAATTTATTCTTTTTTTTTTCGTCTAATATTTCTCTAAAATTCTTACCAGAATGCTATTAAATTTTCAACGAAGAAATCTTTTAAATTTTAGTGGTCAAAGGCTATCCGCTGGCGATTACATTTTTACGCCTCTCTTCATGTAGCTTCTATATCACATTCGCTACCGATCCCGCGCTAGCGCGTGATATGGCGCCAACGTTAAGGGGCCACTCACGCACCAGCGTGTGATGTGGGGTGATGTCTCAATAGCCAGTCACGCGCTGGCGCGGGAAAAACTTTCACTGATTCTTTGTTATAAAAAGTAAATGGGCTTCTGGGAAAAACCCACTTCTACAGTGCGGCATTAACTATCATCACATCTTCACGTAAGTGGCAGTGAACGTGTTAAGTTGATTATTTTAACCTCCCTACCTTGTTCAAATTTTGCTCGAGCTTGATAAAAATATTTCACACCATAATTATTATTTGAAGTATTTTAATATATTTAATTGACTTATTTCTCCGAATCTATTATTTAACTTTGTTTATGAAAAAAGTTCTGGTTCGAATCTTATAACACAAATTATAGTTATTGGTCGATTAGACCCATTCAGTGTAGGAAGGTTAACCCTTTGTACTCCGCGTCTCTTGCACAAATTTTATTTGACCACCACCACTTTTTTAAAAGAAGTTTCCTTCAAGTACACAATTTCAAAATGCTCTGATTAAATAAGGGAAATTTTATTTCTCTTTATTACTGATGACAAAAACGAATTTTGCTAGGAAAGATGATGTCTCCGCAACGGAGACAATGGTTGATTTGTGTTGTAAAAGATATTTATAAACAGTTCTACCATATATTGCAATTTACTTATTTTTTGTAAAAAGAACTGAGACAAATTTGAACGACGAGTCAAACTTCCAAGTTTCTGTACCTGATGTTAGTAGAGACTAATAATTAAACTGTCGAACTGTGCAGAGATTGTTTAAAATTTTAAAATATTAAATATACTTCGATACTCTCCTCTATATTTAAAAATGTATTTCCAGACGATAAATTACTTTGAACATCCATATATACTGATATTTTTATTTGGATGTCATTTTCAATATACCGTAATTTCGGGTGTATAAGCCCCGGATCAAACAATTGTTTTTCGACCCAGAAATTTTTAAAAAATGAATGTTACTAGTTAGATCGCCGTAAATATTTCTGTTCAATCACTAAATAAGATTTCTGGGTCCAAAAAGAATTGTTTGATCCGCTGGCTTATACACCCTAAATTACGGTATATCAAATTCTTAAAAATACAATAAAATTTAAGAAGTTAATTTGTGTATACGCAATAAGTTTGTATCTCATGTCTGCTTCTTATGACAAAGACATTATCTCATTATATCTATTATGTAATGTGTAACTGACTCGCTATATTCGTTGAAAATTTTACCGTAATTTCGGGTGTATAAGCCGCGGCTCAAACAATTCTTTTTCGACCCAGAATTTTTTTAAAAATGAAAGTTACTACTTAGATCGCCGTAAATATTTGTGTTTAATCATTAAATAAGATTTCTGGGTCCAAAAAGAATTGTTTGAGCCGCGGCTTATACACCCGAAATTACGGTAAAAAGTTTCGCACTTGCTGTTTTTAATTATTGATTGTTTAGGGCATGGAACTGTTAACATATAAGAATGACCTATTCTCAAAGAGTATTTCTTCTACTATAAATGGTGTTATGAACAAACAATATCACTTGTTGCAGTTCGGAAAAGAATAGGACGCATGCTCCGCGCCGTCGAAAAAAGTCTAATTCTTTTGAAATGTCTGGCGCATTTGTTAAAATTTTTATGTTATTTTTAAGAAATTTTTTTTAATATTTCATTACCCACCTGGTTACTTAACCCCATGAGGGGCGCCGTTTGAAGTCTGCAGACGGTTAATTTCAATGCTTAAATTGCCAACTGCAACCAATAACTTTTTACTAAAATTTTAATCTCATTATACGTGGAGAGACGGTTTTGATTATCTTCAACTAAATTTGATCGTAAATTTCCATGGGAATTAAATATTTGAATATTTTTGGAGTACAAATGTCTTGTCCCTGAAAAGGTTAAATTTATATTTAATTTTATAATTTATTTGAGTTTATTACTTTCGATAATTAGTTCTTATATTAGCTAATATTGCTATGTCTGAGGTCATTCAATAATTTACACAGAATTATTTTGTCTTTCGAGTGATTAACCTTCCTACCCTGTTGAAATTTACTCAAACTTCATTAAAAACATTTGACACCCCAATTTTTATTTAAATCAATTTTACCATTTTATTTAACTTAGTTCTCTGAATATTTGATTTAACTTGGTGTGTAAAGTAAATTATGGTTCTATTCGAATAAAATGTATGATAGAAACTGGTTGAATCGACCCATTCAGGATGGGAAGGTTAAGGACATGATATAAAAAACGGACAATATTATGTATTTTTTTTTAATCAACCAGGAAAAAACACCATACAAACACCAAGATTTTTTGACTTAGCTTCCTTGTTTTTATGAAATTTTAGATTATTCGCTTTGTTTATTCATGAAAAAAAAATCCTTTTTTAAATAAAACAAAAATTACTGCTTGAAATATATGGTCCAAATTCGGATTTTCTAATTAACTCTTTCCAGCACACTGTGCCCGGTCTGGGATACCTAATTTTAATTCGAAACGGCGCCAATTATATTTTATAACATTTTTGCTTTTATATTGAAAGCTTAATTTAGGGGGTTTCAAAATATCTAAAAAATCCGGTGTCAGTCGATAATTTCGCATTTTACTAACATATTTTACCCGTGCCAGAAAAGTTTAACACTGTACACGCCGCTTGATGAATTATTTAGTTATGAAATTCGAAATTTTAAACAGTTTTTTTTTATGAATATTGATAGAAATTTCGAAATAAAATAATCAAAAATTGATAAATATCTTGTCGTAAACTTCAAATATCTGATCTAAAATTCGTGATATTGGCAGGTGTGATTATGGTTTGAGTACTGTTGACAAGAGGAGCCTAATCGGGAATACTCGAATAACACCCTACTACGTTTGGACGCCTTTCACATGTTTCAACTGCTTATGAAAGCAGTCCACGTGACAGAAAAATCTGAAAGCTCAAATACTAAGCAACGTGCGGAATATATTATTTTTGAGGTAAAAAGATTATGTAATCTATCTGGGGAGAATATTGAAATTTATCGATGTTGCATTTTTTCCCAATATTTATAGCTACGAATATTTTATTAAAAATTATAGTAGAAAATACTTTTAAAGCAGATATGTTCAGCTAACATGCGGAATGCTTCCGCAATTTTCGAACAATAACTTTTGATCATTTAATAGCCGAACCGTTTGTTTCCTTGTTTCTAAGTAATATTTTTAAAACTTTTTATGATATAATTAAAGGAAAAAAATTATTATTTTTGAAATAGCGATAACAAAATGACAGATTTGATATGCGTTAAGGCATAGATTTAAAATTCCATTTTTTTTGGCATTGAAAATGAGCCACATTGAAAAAAAAAAAAAAACACTCAAAGACATGCGAAATATAGTTACCGCAATAGCAATTTTCTGGGGCTGTAAGACAAGAGTTGTTTTTGTTTTGTTTGTTGTACAAAATATCTGTCTAAATAAAAAGATAATGACTAGTCAGAAATATTCATAGAATTTTCCCCATATAATAATAAGTCTCAGTACGATGGGAGGAAAGAGTGGATTTTATCTTGTATGAATATATAAAATATAAGATCAGCTATAACAGTAATATCTCTCGCAGCTGGAGTGGGCATCCCGAAAACCAGATTGTCAGTAGTTTCTCACTGGCATTTTTACTTTATTTACTCTGAGCAAGTTATGCGATTATGTAAACGAAAGTTTCTATTTTAAAAGCCTGTCATCCATATTTAACGGACCCCTTCTCTTGCTAAGCGATGCATGAGACAAAACATTAAAAATAATACATAACTAAGATCTTTTTTTTTATTTCACATGTTTGTCGTTTTTAAAATTTATTTTTGACGAATGATCGATATACTGTTCAGTTACTAGGGAATTTATTAACTCATTGCGCTCGAATGTCCTGTCGGAATGGACATCATCATTCTTTTAACACGTTCGCTGCCGCTTACGTGAAGATGTGATGATAGTTAATGCCGCACGGTAGAAGTGGGTTTTTCCCAGAAGCCGATTTACTTCTTATAATAAAGAATCAGTGAAAGATTTTCTCGCTCTAGCGTGTGACTGGCTATTGGACATCACCCCATATCACGCGCGGGCGCGTGAGTGGCCCCTTAACGTTGGATACATAAACGTTTTCGCGTTAGCGGCAGCGAACGTGTTAAAAGTTTCTTTTTGGCATCAGTATTGTAGGAAAATAAAATAAGCCTTATTTTATTAAGGCATTTTTTGATGATGTGTAATTGGATATAACTTCCTTTGACAAATTTGAGCCGACCGAATGAAATTTATGTAAGACACGCTGAAATCCAAAACGATAAAAAAGAAAAAAAGAAAAAATCCTTAACTTCATAACTGATTCTTTTTTTGCGTAAAATAAATTGAAAATACGGTTAAAAAACTATTTTTATGCTAAAGTATTTGTATCATTTAATCTAAAATTTTCTGTCATTAAGTAGTAGGAAATTTTATTTATAAAATGTAGTGGTGTCAAAAAACTGTAATTGATGCGTCGAGCAAAATATTCTTGTCCTTAATTGGATAAAATAGTGAAGCTTCAGCTATAACCACAGGGGTTCGCGGCCGCATTCGCAAAATCACCAGTAAATTTAATTAGAAAATCTGGCTTTATTTAAATGTCTTATTAATAGCAGTTTTCCATCAGAAAACATTGCAAATTTTAAAGCCGAAATCTCTAAGAAACATTTTTGAACACTAGTGGATCCAAACAGCAGTAACTCTCTACAAACACTATCACCGCGCATGCGCTATTCCGATTTTGTATTGATCGAAAAATCCGGAGCTAAAAATATTATATAAATGGAAAAATCTGGAGCTAAAAATGTTATATAAATCGACACTAGATTCGCCTGTGTATTTGGCGATTCTTCTTAAAGCTGTACTGTCAATCCTGATTACCACTTTAGCACTAAATGAGCATGCGCAGTAAATCTCCATAGGAAGCTATTGCTGTTTCTATGCTGTTTCTGATTAAAATTCCAACGGTAGAAATTTAAGAACTATATTTTTCGTAATTTTGACAGGATTTCTGAATGGAGTTATGAATAAAAGGAGGAGACATATAGTGCATTGTCAATCAGTTGGAAGTGAAGTAACTGAGTTGGTTGTCATAAGATGGCTGCTGTTTTTTCTTAATCGGATCCAAAGTTCATGATAAACGCATAGTAAAACTTCCACCAGAAAGCTTAAATAGAAAATTTCGTCTTATTTTAGAGCCTTATTGATTTGAAATTTCTCACACAAATATGACAAAAAAAAATTATGATTAATTTTACTGGTGGAAGTTTGCCCAGGTATTATAATCGTTTTATTGACATGGACAGAATGTTGTCTTGGTTGTCACAATGTGGCGGAACTATTACTGCCAAATTAAGCTTTTACCGTTAAAAATGAATATCAACTTTTGCTATTATTTTCGATTGAAATTTTCCATTAATGAGGTGTTTAGATAAAGCGAAATTTTCTGCGTAAATTTTCTGGTGAGAGCTTGCTATTTTGGTAATCAAACCTTTGCGAAAGCGGTTACAGTTGAAGCTTCACTCTTTTTAAGATATGTCAGTTCCTTTTCCTTAATAGTTCCATGGATTTCTGCATAATAAACCATCTATTTAAAAAAGCTATTCCGTCATTAAACAAAGTGAATTTCATCATTAAAATATTCTGATTTTGATATATTTTCACAGAATTATTGAATTTCTAAAACGTAATCTTTTATGGGAATTAGAGTGTTAACTTGAAAATGTCGAATTTGAATGAAATCAAATGTCGAATGAAAATGTTGATCAAATGTTTGAAATAAATCATTGTCGAATTTGAATAAAATTTAGGAATTCAAACACGCATGTCCAATTTTGTTTCGACGTCTATCAAACTTACTGATATTGACAGGATTTCATTTTATGCTGTTAAAATATAGCTGGAGAAATAAGACTAATTACCGAGCGATACAGCTTCCACAAGTAAATCTGAATAGATACTTTTGTGTTAAGTATGATGAAAGTTTGCACAAATATGCCGCTTAAGAAAAGAAGAAATATCTTTTTAAATTTACCAATTTGGTCAAAATTAATAATTTCTTTGCATAAATTTTATAAAATAAATTCCATTATAACCCATTATTGATTAAAAAATAATAATATAATAAAATTCAAGATAAAATATTTACAAGTGCATCATTGATTATTTCAATAAAAAGTAAAGAACAATTTAAAAAGATTTTTTTCAGAAAGAAAAAGAGAAACAAGAAAGAAAAAATGTACAGAAATCTTTAATCAAGAACTAATTGTATGGGAAATAATGCATTCTTTAAGCAGAAAACTCGGCAAAATATAAAAATAATGCTTGAATGCCTTTACAGATATTGCAATTTATTCGTTGAAAGAAGATACAAAAATTACCCAAATTGTTTTTTATGTTTTCATCAATAACGAAAACTATCATCTTTATATCGAATTTCCGATATTGGATCGTTTATCTATTTTTTTCTAAATGCAATTTTTTTCTCTAGTTATTACAACATTTCTTAACGTATGTACGGTAGGGTGGAACGAAAAAATAAATTTTTTAATTTCAATATGTAATAGAGATAAAAAGTTGTCTAGTGCCTTTGTTAAGACAGTATTAAAATATTTTAACAAACATGATATATTTAGAGATGCCGCAAAAGACTTGAATATACGTATTTTTAAGCAGATTTTGCGAAATTCGATAATTTGGTTTAGTAAAAAAAAAGTATTTTAAATATCAAATGCCCGTTTTCAATTTTTAAATTATACACGTCTATCTACTTTACAAATGATAGCTATAATTTTATTCTGCATGCCTTTATTATTTAAGCTACTAAACGAAAAGTTGGTCGAAAACATCTATTCCTGTAGTATCTCGAACCGGCATGTTACAAATGGGGAAAACCTATCACGATAAATACAGAAGTATTTTAATATTAAAAGATAGAAAAAGTACAGTAAATATAATTTAATTGCAGCAAAGTCTTTAAATGAAATCAAACGTATTTTTGATGTAGCAGCTGTAAATGCAAAGAATTTTCAGAGAAAAAAAAATATACCTAAACTTGAACAAGATTTTTTAATTGTCTAAAGAACAGTGAGAAAAATAAGTGTAAGTGGAGTCGATAAAGTTATTTCCAAGATTTTAAACCAAAGAGGAAGCAAGAAGTAATACAAAACAATTAAAGCAAGTACAATCAGAAATTAGTAGTTAATGCTACCAGAAAATCTGAAAATGATGCCCTTCAATCAGATCCAGAGCAAACATCTAAAGGAAATTTAACATACAATCCCAAAAATTACTCTACTTTTTTTTGGATACAACTACAAGCGAGCAAATGCGAGTTGAACTTCCAACAGTAGCGAGTGCCTGTGACCGAACTGGGGTTTCAGACAGAGTTGCTGCAACTATCACAAGTGCTGTTCTTAAGGATTTTGGAATGATTACAGAGGAGAACAAAAGTAAGGTAATTGATAGGATGAAAATTCGGAGAGAAAGAGACAAGAATCAGACAAAAGAAATAGTAAGAAGCCTTAACCAAGTTGGAGAAAATATAGGTTTGTTTTTCGATGGAAGAAAAGATTACATTATTGTGCAAGATTAAAAAGGAAACAAATTTTACAAAAAAACGGTCATCGAAGAGCATATTTTTTTAGTAAAAAAGACCAATTCGTTATTTCTAGTGCATGTAACCGCTGTTTTTGGAATAGGTGAAACTGTAAAAAGTAGCATAATAGTGTACTTTAATGGTAAAAATTAATTGAACCTATCAACTGTAACTGCTATTGGGTGCGATGGGACAGCCACAAACAATGGAGTCAATAACATTGTGATTATTTTAATGTAAAAAAATCAAAACAGGCCACTGCAGTAGCTGATTTTTTATTCCATTTAAATTAATTGCTTTTGCGTCACCTGTTTCGTGAATTAAACGAAAAAACAAAGTGCCCTAATGCATTTGGTATGGTTTTAGGCACAACTTGAATGTTGTAACACACTTCCAGTGGTTAAGTTCTTGCCTATACAACACAACCTTTCTAATGTTAAAATGATTGAAGATTTGAGCACACACCGAAAATATTTACTTGAAATGTTACACATCAATCTCAAGCGGTCTATGTTGTCCAGATCTGTACTTAAGAAAACCAGGAAAGTTGGCTCATTCTCGAAGGCTTACACTAGCTAGTCGCATTCTTCGGTTATATGTTGGAACAGAGAAACCTTCAGATAACTTTGAAGCTTTATCAGAGTATATTATGAAAGAGTATGCCCACATCTAGTTCCATATTAAGCTTAAAAATTGCCAGTTGCCATCTATAGATTTCCCCCGTTTACCCTGTAATACACTAACAGTAGAAAGAAACTTGTGACAGAGCTATAAAGCTTGTGACACAGCTTGTGAAGTCATCAATAAGTGTCTGTGGTCTTGAAGCAAGAGAAGGCCTTTTTAACCCTTTGCGGCGCAGGGCAAATTAATTCCTTAGGTTTTGAAATTAATGGCTGACACCGGAATTTGAAAACAACTTTATTTGTAAATAAGAAAACGCTGTATTTCACGCATTCAAAAAACCGTAATTTTTTTAAACAAAATTCCGGTGCGAATGTGGCGTTTGGGAATTAAAATTAAGTGGTTTATCTACTAAACCACTGCGCCGCAAAGGGTTAAAGCAAAAATTGCTTCGCAAAAGATGATGTGTAAATTTGAGTCGAAAAAACATTTTATCTAATAATCAAGAAAATTAAAAAACTAAATAAATGTGAAACTAATTGAATATTCTAATTATTCTTTAATATTTGTTTTGTTTCATAACACTGGTTATTAATTATGTCATGACATAATGTGAGTGAGTTGTTAGTATTTATGTTGCATGTTTGTGTTTAATCCCTTTCGAAAAAATCTTAAAAAGAAAAAGACCCAAATAACTGGTAAGTTTATTTTTATTAATAATTAGTTATTTTTAAAAGTTTTACATATTATTTTTAAAAGAAAAAAACTGTGTTTGAATGACTATTTCTAAGCAAAAAAGTAATTACAACAGCTAAATTCAAACTGATATTACACATTAATTTTTTTTGGAAAAAGCTCATTTATTTGACAGGTGCAGAAAATTAATGCATAAATTTACCTCAATTAAACTTAATATTATTATTGTTATAGTAAAGAAGCATTTATAGATTGCTATTAAAAACAATATTTGACTCTTAAAATGTAAAAATAAAACAGTGAAAAAAACTATAATTTTATGTTAAATTTGGATTTTTTCTTAAAAATCCTTATTTTTAAGGCTCTTGCGGCACCTCAAGATATAAATTTAGAACGAAAAAACTTCCTAGATTTATTTTCAACATACAAAGGCAACTTTTAATTGCTATTACAAAATCATTTGCTGAAAAAAATATATTTCTCTATACTTTCGTTCCACCCTAATGTACGGTCCCTTAAATTTTAACACCAGTATTTTATAAAGGATTTCCTTGATTTATGTAACCTCAATACATAAATAAATAAGTAAAGCGGAAAAATATTTTAAATATTATTTATTTAATCAAGAACTAATTGTATAGAAAATAATGAATTTTTTAAGAAGGAAATTCTGAAAAATATAAAAATAATGCTTGAATGCCTTTACAGATATTATAATTTATTCGTTGAAAAAAAGACACGAATTGTTTTTTATATTTTCATCAATAACGAAAACTATTATCTCCGTATCGAATTTCCGATATCTCTTAGTTTATCTTTTTTTTTCTAAACGCAATATTTTTCTCTAGTTATTACAACATTTCTTAACTCTGAAAATAATTTTCAGAACGCTTTTATGACAAATTTATATTTAGTAATTTCTTTGAAAGATATAGATATTCGCATGGCTGCCAACTACTACGCCTATTTACAGTCAAATAAACATATTAGAAACAGAAATTTTATTAAATAATTAAGAATATGTACTGTAATGCATAACACTACATATATTTGGTATATATAATACTAAAACATTTTTGTGGTTCGAAACATGTTTATAAGATTTAAATAGGCGTAGAAGTTGGCAGCTCTGTATTCGTTTCTTTAGTACAATATACAAAGGAAAAACAATTGCTTTTAACCAGATAATCGTCGCGCCCTAGACATTCACGGGCTGCAAGCTTTACGGCTTTTATTCAAAATTGTTTGATTCCCACCAGTTTTATAAAATAGTGAAATTTGTTTTATTCTGGTACCATGGTGCTTGCCCATTAAATAAGATGAATATTTAAAAAAAAATGGTGGCAATAATGAATTTAATTTTTTTAACCGTAATTTAATGCAACCATTAAGTGGTTAAATAACACTAACAATGATGAGAGTTATGATTTGAATCATTGCTCCTTGAAGGATAGGCCTGAGCGCTGTGACAGAATGGTGGCTGCCGAAAACAGATATATTTTCTTTTTTAACGTATGTACGGTCACTTAAATTTAGTCACCAGTATTTTATAAAAAATTTTTTGATTTATTTAATCTAAAAAAAAGAGGAAAAATCTTATTAATATTATTCGTACGAATATTCAAGGGTTCGTATGCACGCTGAACAAAATCTGCATTCGACATCCGCCATTCTTGTGTGAGCGCTAACACTCAGTTTTCAGTGGACTGTGATTTGTATATTAACCCTTTCCGGTGCAGGCAAATTCTGCTAATAAAATAAGAAATTTTTGTTTTTGACACCGGAATTTAAAAACGACTTTTATAGAAATTAAGAGTTCCCAAATTCACACTTTCATTTTAAAAGCGAAATTTCTATAAAATATTCTTGGTGCCGTTTGCAAGTTTGGAATTAAAATTAGGTGTTGCCGGAGTGGTAACACTGCACCGGAAAGGGTTAAGAGGTTTACTTTTCAAAACATAACAAGAACAATAAAAAAATCTTTTTTTTTTGCTTAAAATTCAACTACACGCAACGGATATTCTAGCGAAGTTAATTAAAGCAATGATAATTGCAAATTTATGAAAAATGATTTTACACTTACCATATGCATTTAAAAATATGGTAATTTCAATCTTTAAATTTATTTGTATCAGTTCAAGATTTCTGAAATTTCGACTCTGTAACGCCAACAACTATTTAGCAACGACATATACAGAGTTATCATACATGAATAATCCAATTAAAAAAGACTTTAATTTCTACATTATTGCGCATATTTTTATAAATTATACATAAAATTGTGGGAAAATATTTTTTTGTTTAATTAATTTTATTTAAATAAGTTTTTTTTATATATGCATCCAAATGGACTCTGTTATTTGAAACCTTTAAACATTTTTGGAAAGTGCAAAAGCTGTATATATTTCTGAAATATGGCTAAATTAAAAGTAAATAACAAGCCTGATTTAACATTTCTGTTATTAATTTTCTAATTAATTTTTCTCAATTATCACGTTTATTTAAAGAATGTCAGTAATAATTTTTTTACATTAATTATATAAAATAAATTTTAAAATAATCCGCTATTGATTAAATATATATATTTAATAAAAATACAAGTTAAATTATTTATGAGCGCAGCATTAATTATTTCATTAAAAAGTATGCAAGGATTCTAAAAGAATTTTTCCCAGAGCAAAAGAGAAACAAATCAATACCCCCCCCCCCCCCCAAAAAAAAAAAAAAAAAAAAAAAAAAAAAAAAAAAAAACTTTATAATCTTTAATCTAGAGCTAATTATATGGAAAATGATGTATTCTTTAAGAAGGAACTTCAGCCAAATATAGAAATAAAACTTGATTGCGTTTACTGATAAAGCACTTTTTTTCGTTGAAAGAAGTTATAAAAATTACACGGGTGTTTCTTAACCCATTAGTGTCTAGCGTCCCTTTTTAGGGACGCTTCAAAAGGGGCATTCACCACTGTTTTTGACACCGGTAAAAAAGAAAAGCAATAATTATTTTATTTAAATGATGCATTTTCGCGATTAATGAACTAAACTTAAATCTTCTAAAAATAGTGGTGCCAACCAAATAAAATTTACGCAAAAGATGCTGGGCACGAATGGGTTAAAGAAACGAATATCTATGTTTCTCTGAAAAATTGCTGAAAATAAACTGTTCACGAAGACGTCACAAAAATTTCGACGTTTAGAAATGTTGTAATCATTCGAGAAAAATTGCTGTGTTTAGAAAAAAAAATTCACTATCCAATGTCGGAAATTCGATATAAAGATAATTTTTTTCTTCATTGATAAAAATATTAACCCATTAATGCCTGAATTATTTTCTTCGTTAAAATTCAAATTTTGCATTTTCCCACCACTTTTAAAACAAAAATAACTTTTATTTTAATTTGTCGAGGAATTTGTCTCTAGAAAGAAAGTATTTATTTATCCTTCTTTTTACTGGTGTGAAACGCGCTTATTTGAATTTTTTAAAACTGTCCCAAAAATGGGACGCTAGACACTAATGGGTTAATTACCGGTGTCAGTCATTTATTTCGACATCTTAGCAATGGAAATGCTATGATCGTTAAAGGGTTAAAGCTTTTTGACAACACTATAATTTTCAAGTACGATTTCATACTATTTAATTTCCGAAATGTTTAGACTAAATATTACGAATATTTCAGCTTAAAAAACTGGTGTTAACCCACATTTTCAATTTATTGTAAGGAATCGGTTAAGGGTTAATTTTGAAATTATTGTTAAAAAGTTTTGAAAATTTTTATTTCCCGTACTTTTATCTTCAGTATTTTACTTCAATTAATTACATATATTCTTTTTTTAATTCTATTGTTTAATTTTAAATTTTAAATCTTGCATTTAAACTCTTTCTTTTAAAAACTGAAAAATGTCAATTTTATCTTTAAATGTGTATTATAATATAAGTATATAATTTCTTCTCTGCGGTGAGTTCGAAAAAAGCAATTGCGTTTAAATCATTTTAGCTATGGGAAACTCTTTTATTATTCATGCATAATTCATAAGCTGTCTCTTTTATGCTTACGTAATCTACAGTTTTCAGATATGTTACAAGAAAAAATTCTTACCTGGAAATGCTTAGCGTGTTTAAAAATATTTCCTTTACTATGAATTTTATATAAATTGGCTTTTAAAAATCTTCGTTGGAAGGAAACCTATTTTTTTTATCAAATACTTTTGAGCTGATAAAACTTTATCTCCGAACTGATAAAAAATTTAACATATTGTTATAAAAATGATTTTACTTATATTTAGAATATATTTCACTGAATGACTAAATAAATTATTTTGACAAAGTTAAAAACTTCTGCTGTAAATTTTTCCATTATATTATTGAGTGGTTTCATTTGATAATTTATTTATTTATTTTTTATAGTAAGCTTTATTGTAAAGTTGAATTTTTCTCAAGTAAAAAAATGGCACCAAGTTTATTGTCAACTCTTTCAAAAAAATATTTCCAATTCCGGATAATCTTTAAGATGGATTCGAACGCGGAATCTATTAGGAAAATTATTCCTTAAAAGTATTGTTGTTACCATATAAACATTAACACTACATTCAAGGAATTATTTAATGTACCTTACTACATTAAAATGAGAACTTACGCGAAAAGTTTTGAAAATGTTTTATCGTTTTATTAAACCCATTAACGCCCAGCGTACTCTTTTGAGAACGGTTGCAAAAACAGCAAGAAAACGGTTTTCCCACCAGTAAAGAGGAAGATAAATATATACCATCTTTCACGCGACAGAATCCTCGATAAATTTAGGTAAAAGTTAATTTGATTTTAAAAGTGGTGGGAAATACAAAATTTAAATTTTAGCGAAGAAAATAATTCGGGCGTTAATGGGTTAAAAAACAATTGGTTTGATTTTAATTCTGTTTTAATTTATTTTAATGCTTACTTGAATAGGCGTTGATGTTAATTTAACAAATAAGAAGTAATGGATCAAATACCAGGAGTAGGTGAAAGACTGCCAGTGAAAATATGAAAAATGTTCTCGTGGGTAACTTTCTTACTTTTTTTTACATAAACACACTAATAAATATTGATTGACACTTCTATGTTAAATTGCTACTTTTATGAAAGATATAAAGAAAATCTTTAAATGTCATTTTCTGGAAAACATACTTTTCCGTAATCTCTCTGATAAACTTTATTACATAAATAGTTTTAAGCTTTTTTCCATTTAATATTCCAAAATGCTTTCTATTCTTCTCACTATAAATTGAATTGGCATCTATTTGAATCAATCACAATATAATTGTTATATAGGTACTTGAAAATAGAAATGACTTTCAATAAATATATATTTTTTTTTTTACATATTTTGATGTATATCATTTAATTTCTAAGATATTATAAAGCGAATACTTTGCTGTGCCAGTAGGCGGGATAACAGTATGTAGTACAAAAAGGTCGAAATACAGGGTGATTCTAACTTTTTTTCAATAATAGAGGGGTGATAGTACACATCAAAACAAAGAATATTAAATAGGAGACTAAGGGTCCCAAACGTTTTCCAAAGGAGATAGCCACCATGAAAGTTTAGGGACCAAAATTTCAAATAAACATAAAAAACGGAAAAATCGGTCGATTGATTTGCGATTTTCACTAAAGTTATTCTTTATGTAGATATTTTCTTAAAAATAAATTATAAATATAAATTTCAAAAAACGCCGATAGAGGCCGCTTTAGACTTTGGAGTAACGAACAACTATTTTTTGCCGGTATTTTTTGCATTTCATTAAATGTTTTCGTAAGCTTAAACTCAAATTAAAATTTTGAGCTCAAAATCTGAAACGTTGGGTGTGGTTAAGTAGCACAAATTGAACTGTGTTCGGAGGGTTCAAATTTCAAATGATTATAAAAAACGGAAAAATTGGTTCATTGATTTGTGGTTTTCACTAAAACTTTTCTTTATATTGGTATTTTCTTAAAATTAAATTATAAAGATAAATTTCAAAAAATGTCGATAGAGGGCGTTTTGGACTTTGGAGTAACGAACAACTAATTTTTTCCGTTATTTTTTTGCCCCTTATAAAATGTTTTCGGAAGCTTAAACTTAAATTTTGAGTTGAATATCTGACTAGTAGGGAGTGGTTAATAGCACAAATAGAAATGTGTTTAAAGGGCGGGGGGGAGGTTCGAATTTTAAATAATTATAGAAAATGGAAAAATTGGTCGATTCGTTTGCGGTTTACAATAAAACTATAAAAAAAAAGTCAGTATCTCCTTAAAAAAAAAAATAATAATAATAAAGATTAATTTTTAAAAATTCCGTTAGAGGGCACCTTAAACTTCAGAGTAACCAACAATTAATTTTAACCATTATTTTTTGGTTTTAATTAAATACTTGTAAAAACTTACTAAATGTTTTCGGAAGCTTAGATTTAAACTTAAATTTTGAGCTCAAATTCTGAATCGTTGGGAGGGGTTAAGAAGCGCAAACTGAAGGGTGTTCAAGAGTTGAAGTTTAGCCCTCCTCCCTCCTCGAACACGATTCATTTTTTCGCTGCTTAAACACTCCCAACGATTCAGAATTTGAGCCCAACATTTAAGTTTATGTATTTGAAAGCATTTATTGAGATTAAAAGAATAACGGTTAAAAATAGTTGTACGCTACTCCAAATTCTAAGACGCCCTCTATCGGCATTTTGTAAAATTTATCTTTAAAATTTATTTTCAAGAAAATGCTGATTTAAAAATTAGTTTTAGCGAAAACCGCAAACGAATCGACCAATTTTTCCATTTTTTATAATCATTTGAAATTTGAACCCTTTGAACACAGTTCAGTTTGTCTACTTAACCACTCCCAGCTATTCAGATTTTGAGCTCAAAATTTATGTTTACGTCTAAGCTTACGAAAACATTTAATACGGGCAAAAAATAACGCCAAAAAATAGTTGTTCGTTACGCCAAAGTCTAAAGAGAACTCTATCGGCATTTTTTGATTTTTATCTTTATAATTTATTTTGACGAAAGAACCCACATAAAGAGTAGTTTTAGTGAAAACCGCAAATCAATTGGCCAATTTTCCAGTTTTTTTGCATCATTTGAAATTTGAACCCTCTGAACACAGCTCAGTTTGTGCTACTTAACCACTCCCAACTATTCAGATTTTGAGTTCAAAATTTAAATTTGAGTCTAAGCTTACGAAAACATTTAATGAGATGCAAAAAATACCGGAAAAAATATTTATTCGTTACTCCAATGTCTAAAGCGCCCTCTATCAGCATTTTTTTGAAATTTATCTTTATAATTTATTTTTAAGAAAACGCCGAGATAAAGAATAATTTCAGTGAAAACCGCAAATCAATGGACCGATTTTTCCGTTTTTTATGTTTTTTTGAAATTTTGGTACCTAAACTTTAATGGCGGCTATCTTTTTTGGAAAACGTTTGGGACCCATGGACTCTTATTTAATATTGTTTGTCTTCATGTTTACTATCACCCCTCTTTTATCGTAAAAAAAATTTAGAATCACCCTGTATATTTAATTGAATTGTATTTACACTATCTTCTGCTCGCATGAAATTTTACTAAAAAAATGTAAAATATATTTTATTTTAAAAGATCATTCTAGAATATATTCTAGATTATTTCTAGAATTTTATGTTTTGTCATCAATCTGAATTATAATTAAACTAAAAATACTTGTATTTATTCGCGTTGATATTAACCTCTTGATTTTAGTCCAAAACGCCGTAATGTCACAGAATATTCTTAAACAGAAGTTATGGGAAAGTGTCAGATGAAAGTCAGATAAAGGTTTGTGTTATTTCTAAATGTACGTGTTTGTGAAATCCAGTGCTAATCATTCAAGTAATATATAGCAAAGGAAATTCTCTCTCCCGGAAAAAAAATAAAATGCTTCCAGTACATATATTGAGGATTCACACATTTTTACCACTAAATTTTAAGAATATTTTCAAACAATTTCACTGCAGAAAAATAGAGAACAACCTTCGAATGAAGGTCGTGGGTGCGACTACTGTGGGTTAAAGAGTAAATTGTAAATTTTCTTATATTTAATAGTGTTTCAAGTATCCTCAAAAAATAGAAGTAGTGTGCGAACTTTGATATATTGATATACCGTAATTTCGGGTGTATAAGCCGCGGATGAAACAATTCTTTTTGGACCCAGAAATCTTATTTAGTGATTGAAGACAAATATTTACGGCGATCTAACTAGTTATATTTGTATCTTATAAAATTCTGGGTCGAAAAAGAATTGTTTGATCTGCGGCTTATACACCCGAAATTACGGTATTTATAAATAAAAATAAATAATCATGAAATAAAAAATCGAATAACAATTTTAGGATAGCTTATTAAACTGAATTTGATATCATTAACGCATTCCCACACTTATATGTACATTCAACATTTTCATAAATACGTATTTAAAAATACTAGAGCCTCAATCTCACATATTAAAAATAAATAAATAAATAAATATCAGAACGTTCATTTCTTGACTCTTCATATGTGCAGTATTTTAAAACAGTCTATCCATATGGACTAAATACTGAAATATTCGATAGGAATATTAAAGTTTTTTCACATTAAATATCATAACTGATAATCAGTTACGTTATTTATTTATATATTCAAATTTCTTAAATTATTTATGGTTGTTTTATTAAGGTTAATCGGGTAATGGTATAAATCTTTGCACTGGGACATTTTCCTGTTTTCTATCTCAGAAATTAATCGTAATTTTTTGTGATCACGTAAAATTGTCTTTGATAACGAGTTCGTTTGCAAATTTCATTTTACTTCATCATTGTGCCACGTTTGCTCATTCCATTTGCTTATCTCGTTGAGTTTGGGCATATTCTATTAATTCAAAGTTGTGAGTGGCCAGGAAAAACGAAAAATAAAATAAAATGTGAAATACCAGTATTTTGTTAAAGAGAAATTTGTTATATTTAATGTCCTCATAATATTCAAAATATTTTCAATAAAAAAAATACTGGTATGTCTCTCTTTTTTTGACTGTTTCTTTCCCAGACCACTCACCACCTTGTAAATGATTCTACATTAAGTAAAAGGAATTTGTTGTACTCTACGAGCTATAAGAAATAACCTTTGGCCACAGGCATGATGCACAATTGTGAATTGTATTCGTTATGGATGTTGATTTGTAAAGATATATAATGCTAATGTATATAAGTCAAAGCAATTTTCTGTAAGAAATTAATTGACCTATTGAGTCATAAAAAACCTACTCGTATTGTGAGCTATTTCATGTAATCATTCATCACTATATTTTATACGACCAAATAATGTGATTATATAAGGACCCAATTCGAATTATTTGTTGCTTCAGATTGCATTCAATCATTCGCTCTTAAAGCCATGTTTTCCATTTTGCTCTTTTCAGCGAAAATTTCCACAAGGACAAAAAACCAATATTAAATTCGAAATCTTTCTGAATTTCCGATATTTTGTAAATAAATGGTTGTTTGAAATCGAATTCAGCAGCACATATTCGTTACATTTCACTCACATGAAACTTTCTTCAAGTGAAAATTTCGATTTTTTTATATGCAGCTGTTTTGTTTTACATAAATGTGTTTCATGGCATTTATCACTATTTATCCCATATAGAAGCATGTAAATGGTCTGTTTCTCTGTTAGAAAGCTAAAACAATTTTCGAAAAAATCATTTGAATATAAATAAACCCAAAATTTAAACCTTTGCGATGTAAGTTACAAAAGAGCAATCTATACAACAATTTTCGTTAAAATTTTAATTAAACTTAACACTAGAACGGCAATTTTTTTACACAAATATAACAAAAATATTTAATATAACATTCTTTATATAAAAGTATTTGCATAGTATTACCGTAATTTCGGGTGTATAAGCCGCGGATCAAACAATTCTTTTTGGACCCAGAAATCTTATTTAGTGATTGAAGACAAATATTTACGGCGATCTAAGTAGTTACACTTATTTCTTAAAAAATTCTGGGTCGAAAAAGAATTGTTTGACCCGCGGCTTATACACCCGAAATTACGGTACAAAGTACATATTTATTTAATGCATTTTTGAGCAAACTATTTCTTAATTATTTTATGAAGACATTTCCAATTCAAACTGACAATCGCATTTGATACAAGTCAAAACGATACCAGAGCATAGTTCTAGTGTTAAGTAGTGCGATTAAAATTCCACCTCACAACACAGATTTCAAATACGTCAAATGACCAGTATCAGAATTCTATAACTAGGGCTAATTTGGTGAGTCAGCTAAATATTTTTTGAAATTTTCATCCGCTTAAAAATAATAATATTTTATTTTAAAATAAAGAATTAATGTTTTTTAAATAAAAAATTAAATTTCTCACCCTGAATAAACTTAAATTGACATCAGAATTTTGGAATGAAATCCATTTACTAAGTGATTGAACAAAATGTGTTACAAATTTCTAAAATAATTTAGTTAAAAATAAATCGACACCAAGAGTATTTTATTAAAATTTTGCGTTTACAATGATAGTTTAAAGTAGCAAGTTTTTTACTCCTAAAAAATTCGTTTGTGAAATCCGGTGTCTGTCAATTAATTCATGATTGTATCAAAAGAATATTTCTGTGCCGGAAAGAATTAATTATGAATTTAATTCTACATTATCCATTTATCTACCACATTATGAATTCATGAAAATTTTACATTCTAAAGCATTTTACGCAAATTGTTTAAACTAAATTAAAAGATTTACATGATCTTTTAATAAATATTTGAAGGATTGAAGGATTTAGAAGGATTAGTTAAATTTGAATTTACAGGGATTTTGTGCAATTTTTATAACCCCACTCAAATCTTTTATTTTTAATTATTTTCTTAGTATTTTGTGAAATTATAAAATTTACAAATATGATGTTCATCAATATACATATAAAAATATTTCCGCATTTAAAAATCCCCAATCCCCCCCCCCTCCCTTAGCGCCAAGAAAGCTGAAATGTTGAAAAGGAAAAAGAAATAATCCTTTTAATAAATACTTTTTGTTTTATGTAACCAATAATGCATTTGGAAAAATATAAACTAATGTATCTGTAACTCATTCTAATTAGTATTACAACTAACTGACTTATTAAAAGGGTTTTATGATAAGTTATTTTAATGGTACTTATAAGTACCGTCTGTAGATAAAGGCTTAATAAGACATCTAAAAAAAGAATAAAAAATGATTCATTTTATCCTGTCTTTATTTGTCCGGTTAGTGAAGTTTCACCTCTGTGAAGATATGTAAATACGTTCTGACTGACAATTCAATGTGAAAATTAAAAGAACATTGGATAGTTGCCGTTTTCAATCTCACATGTTAAGGACGAGGTAAAGTGTCACAATCAGATAGACTCTCTCTTTATAAGCGAGTAACTATCTCCTGTTTTAACCCCTTGAATGACAGTGGTTCATTTTTGGACCACTTATTTTTAATTCTATATGCCACATTGACTCTATAAATTTTAAATGAAAATTTTCCTTTTATCAAGCGCGTGAAGAAACGCTTCTATATATTTTAAAGTAAATCTGTTTTTAAATCCCTGTGTCATCGATGACTTATGCATTTTACGCATAGAAATAATTTGCCCCTGTAAGGGTTAATAAGTACGTCTGATAAAATATTTTTTACCCTTTTTTAAACATTAGTAACAAAAACTAATAATTTAAATAGTCAAAAGAATATTGATTTCAAAATATATATTTTTTAAATTAAATATAATTTTTTAAATACGCCAATAAATATTGATTCGATTTAAATATTTTCAGCCTGGTGAAATATTGTTTTTTTCTGATGCATGCAGTTTTAAAATTAAAATGAATCCCAACTTGAAGTACGCTTGATATGGTAATAACAGTAAGAGCTTAAAATCTGAACGAAGAGTGCCAGTTTTAGAGTTGGATCTTATCTCATCTTATCTTTTTATGTTTAAAGTTTTTCCTACTTCTTCAATAATGGAAAATTGATGAGCCAATAGAAAAATCGATTTACGGTGAGCCGCTGTAAATAAGAAAAATGAAGTAATTTTCATGTCTTTAGAAATTATTCTTTTAATAAATCATCTTTCTTAGTGACATTTAACACTTAAAATTAAAGCTTAATAAGGGTTCTTTTATACTTCAGTATCCAAAAAACCTCTTTTGAAACAGTTAAATTGCATTATACACAACTCCGAGAACGTGTAACGTTTAAAATCTCACTTACTTAAACGAAAATATGACACGAGAAGAAATAAATGTGTTAAAGTACTCGTATATTGTTTATCGATTTTATATATTTTTTAACACATTTATGAAAAAATTTTATAGGCGTATTCTATTGGTATAAGCAGTGTATACTACATTTATCCATGAAAATAAATAAAACATGCTAACAGCTATTCTTTCTTTTTCAACAATAAATAGACAGAAGTAGAACTATAAAATTGATGAAATATGATTTCTAAAATAAAAGTAGCAAACAAATTACACACTATAACAAAATATGACAGTGATTTATTTGGGAAGTTTAATATTTTTATAATCGATAAGATTTTCTATATGTACAAGTTTTAGAATAGGTGTAAAATTTTCTGTAGCATTACAGTCATGAATTCGCTAGGATAAAGAATCAAGGTTGGTACGAGTACCGTTGGTTTTCCTTGTCAAATACCAGTATTTATTTATAAAAAAATAAATTTAGCTTAAACGCGGAAAATTTCCCTCTTGTCTAAAATAAATCTATAAGAAAATGCTAGCGTCGAAGAATTTACTGGTCTTGAAATTCTTTGAGGTACCCGTACGAACTTTGAATATGCTCTATGTTAGCAATTTAACCCCTTGAGCGCTGATGGTAGAATTTTCTACTACGTAATTTTAATTCCGAAATTTCACACTGGCACCAGAAAATTTGACTAAATCTATTTGAAAAAGATTGAATGCATTTTTTCGTGTTTATCGTTAACCGGTTTTTTCTTTGCTAAATACTGGCGCAAATGTGACACTTGGAATTTTGAGAAAATTTACACCCAGAGCTCAAGGGGTTAAGGCGCAGGTCTCTTTCATGTTGTAGTGACTGAGTAAAACCGAAATTTATTTATAAAATTTGAAAACAAGCGATGTCGATTTTTATCATACCTAATAAACGGAAATTATTTATAACAGAATTCTGGTGTCGTTATTGTATTTCGGATTGAAGTTTCCATGTAAACGAACACTGAAGCACAAATGATTAATGAGGCTAGATTCTGCAATATCTTTCAATAACATATACATAAACCTCATTTTTAATAATTATTCTATTATTTAATTTAATAGATTTGTTTAATTAACATATTTGGAATGATAAAATTCGTTTCAATGTATAAATATATCTTATTCCATACTAAGAAATTAAAACATTGATGCTAACATTTACCATTTGTCATTTAACATTTACAATTAATATGACACTGGGAATATAAAAATGGGTTAAAAGATTTATATTGAATTTATTGCTTACAGTGCGTAACTTTTAATCTTTGAAGTGTGTACAAAGTTTTTACCTATCTGCAAAATGTGCAGGGATTTAATAAATAAATATCCCAGTTTTAATCGCATATTATGACAGTTTAACTTAGACTACTTACAACATTTCCTTATACATAAAATGCAGGTAAACTAACGTAGTTTTCCTTACACATATTTAATATTTTCATCTTTAGATATGCGAAAAATATCCATGCTAATGTACAATTTTTCCAACTCTTCGGTTAACAAGTTAGGAATTATAGTAGTAATTGCTCCTTTATTTTTTTTTTCAACCCGTAAAGCATGGTGACGTCACTGCAACGTCGTTGTGAAGTCACATTGTGACTTTGTGACCACCGATTGTCGATGTGACGTCACGTGACGTCGATGTGAAGTCACAGTGACTAAAATGTGAAGTCGTTATGGCCGTTTTAGAGCTCTTTGGGACGTTTCACAAAGTGGTCATAATGTGACAAATATGTGAAAAATGTATCATTTGTGACTAAATTGATATTAACATTGTGACAAAACTGTGAAAAAAGCGACGATATTTAAATTGCCAGAAACATGTTTTTTAAAGTAAATAACATGTTTTGAAGGATATTTATAAATGACTAAAGATTTTTAAGAAAGTCACATCTCAGTCACAATGTGACGTCACTGAGTGGTGGCATTTTGGTCACAGATGCGATGTGACCAAAGTGACTCACAATGACGTCACTGTGACCATGCATGCTATTAGGGAACTCTGGCAAATCAGTAAGTAGAGGCGGAATGAAGACACGATCATTTATTTAGAACCAAACTAGAATTCTTTCATGTGTTTAATGGCGTTTAAATCTCCAATAACAAAGCAGTAATGGACCGTAGTTGACAGTACTGAACAGTTCATAGCAGTACAGAACTATAGCTAAACCAGCATTTGCGAAAAAAATTTCATGAAAGTAACTGAGAGCTTTTTTTTTCATGTGCATTGGAACAGTCCAAATTTATTTTCAATATTATAATGATGAAGTTTGAAATCAGGATTAAAATTAACCCATTAACGCCCAAATTATTTTCTTCTCTAAAATTTAAATTTTATATTTCCCAGCACTTTTAAAAACAAATAAACTTTTATCTAAATTTATCAAGGATTCTGTCTCGTGAAATAAGGTATATATTTATCTTCCTCCTTACTGGTTGGAAAGCCGCTTTCGTAATCGTCCTCAAAAAAGGACACTGGGCGTTAATGGGTTAAGTGAGACAGAGATTGTTCCACCATGCCAGAAGGGGTTAAACTTTTGACTTGAAGCTAAGACCGGTGATTATTTATACATGAACTCGCGTTGCTGTTTAAAAAAATTAAGTGGGAAGTTTCTTTTTTAAACTACTCTGGCATTAGTATATCCCGGAATATTGTTTCATAAAGTGGTGCGAATAGGTTAAAGTAAAAGTCTCTGCAAAGACGTATGTCCCAACTTCGTAATCAAATGGTTAACAATTTGCACTCAAGAGGTGACTCTCATTCACCACTACTGTTGCTAGGCGCCCCGTATTAATCGATGTTACATGTACTTCCAGTAATTTCATAGCAATTTCATGGAGTTTATTTCGCCAATTTTAGTCGCTGATAACTCAGTCATTAGATATGACGAAAAAACATAATTTTAAATGCTGGCGTGCAGAGCATTTCGAGCCCAGATTTATGCGGGATATCAGGATACATAAGTTTTTATGGTGCTTATAAATTCTTTTATAAATTTATCCTCAGAGCACATGTTTTTAAAAAACTTTGCTTACATTTGTGTTTAACTGGGATTCATACGGACCTCGTTTATTTCCGGGTTTTATATCACCACTTTTCTAAAAATAAATAAATTTATTTACACTGCTCAAAATTTCTTCTTACTAAGGAGATATTTTCTGTAAGAAAGAAGTGGTCCCGAAGAATTTTCTAGCCTGAAAATTCCAGGACCCGTATAATCCTTGCTTATACACTAAAGTTTGCAGCAGTGATGTACGTTAAAATATACACATACATGCTGCATTATTTAGCGTTCAATGCATCAGTGCTAGATTAAGAATAACGGACTGTTTAAAACTTCCAAGTATGTGAAACGAACCTGACTACAGGTAATATCTTTGTCGCCTTACTAAAGATTGGCGCGTCGAAAATTTGTAAGTGAAAGAAACTTGAAATGTTCTTTTTAATTTTCATGTATCCCTTATTATAATATGTGTTTATTTAAAAAAAAAATTATCTTGGTTTTTTATTATTATTATTATTATTATTATTATTATTATTTATTGAGGATAACTGTATAGTATCATAGAAAAATGAGTAACCACTGCCGAAATTTCAGATTCTTTTTAACTTAAAATTAAAGCTAAATTTTTCCTTATCGTGCCTTTGGAATTTGAACCAAAAAGTGTCTTAAAGATAATCTCTACAACATCCATTAATCGCCTGAGTAGTTAACTTCTACAGTTATCACTTGTTATTAAATGTTAAAAATTGACATTCAGTTTAATTTTTTTTTTTATATTTAATCACAAAAATATGCCTTTTACACAAGAAAATTTTGTGCTCGTACAGTATTCTACTTAAAAACGAATATCGAATCTTCAAAGCTTCACATTTTCTGTTTGATTTCCTTTAAAAATAACTGGGAAGTCCACTACTTAAGCCATAGTAAAGAAAGAAAATCAAATATTTTTTCATGTGGAATGGAATAAAAACATTTCAAAGTATGCTTTGTATTGCTGTTTCAACACGGATATTTTCTCTTAAAAGTTTCGCAAAGTCAATAGAAAAGAAAATATATAATCGATTATGTTTTTAAATGATATAAAAAAGTGTTGAAAGCTAACTCTTATAATTCATATTTATTCTAAATGTTGCCTTTTGGAATTTTAAAGAAATTTACCCATCAGAGCTCAAAGGGTTAAATAATAAAGATAAATTTTACGATGAAAAGAATTTTCTTGTTTCTAAAAGGCTATTTCCATGAGTATTTGTAGTGTAATTAACAGGATATGGGTTCTGTTTACCAGATATTTTAAAAAAGACAAATTGTCGACAATTTTTGTCGGAGCTATCTCAGACCTTGAATAGGGCCAAGCAAACATTTCGAAAATAACGATGGTAACAAGCATATCAGCTATCAGGTATGTGACTTACACTTCAATAACCCACTGAATTATGCCTGTTTGTTTTTTGAAAAGAATAGGAATAATTAAACAGTCGACCTGCATAAAGATTGTTTAGATTTTAAAATATTCAATATACTTTGAGATTTTTCATCATAAATAAAAATGTATTTAAAAAATATATACCATATTGAATGTCAATAATAATTGGAATTTTTTGGGGAATATTTTCAAAAATCTAAGAACATCTTAAAAATATAGAAGATTTTAGGAAATTATTTTGTAAATACACACTACATCTACATCTCATGTCTGTTTCTAAATGTAAAGAATTTATTTCAGTATTTCTATTATGTAATGATTTATTGACAAGTTACAAGCATTAAAACATTAAAAACAATTTCGTAGTTTCAATTCTTAATTATTTGTTATTTATGCCATAGATCTCTGAACAAATATGACAGAAATATCCTCAAAAAAGCTAAAGCTTTTACTGTGAAAAGCAGCAAGACTACCTTAATGTAGTCGGGCATGGACTGTCGCCCTGATGAAGAAAGATTACTTCTTTCGAAAGGATTGGCTCATTTATTAAATTTGTTTTTTTTTTTGACTCATTAATGTCTAAATTATATTCTTCATTTAATTTTGAATTACATCCCCATTTTTAACCGCTTCACTGGGTTTGCCCGTACACATACGGGCAACGCCTTTTCGAATATTGATTCGCCCGTACCACGTACGGGTGTTCATACTCCAATCATAATTTATTATTCTTACCAGTAAAATTTTATTATAAATTTTGCACTATTCAATCTGAGCATTTTTCTGATTCATTTAGATAAAAATTTCTGATATAAAAAACCGGTGATAAATGCATAAAAATTCTGTAAAAGACATGAAAAAATATATACATTATTTGAAATTTTTTTAAAATACTGATTAGTTAAGTTGTTAAAAGATGAATAACTTTTGTATAATTTTATTGGAGAATTTTTATCGGGAAAGAATTTTTGTTTTCATCTTCCTATTTTACATATGTGAAAAGCGCTTATTGCCATTTATATAACTGTCCCAAAAAAGAGACGCTAGTCACTAATTGGTGAGAAGTTCTTTTTGTCGTATCATCACATACTAACTGATTTAGATATTTAATTAATTTTATAATTTTGATGAATTTATTACTTTCAATAATGAGTGATTTCACTAAATTTCAACTAACTATTATTATCTGACGCCACTCAATCATTTTAAACTTTTAGAAACAGAAGTACTTTATGTTAAAGGGAATGTTTTTATGAAAAATAGTATTTTAACACTAGAACCGCGGGAAAATTCATTAAAGTTTTATAAAAATATTTCTCACCGGAATTTTCATTTAAAATTGCTTAAATTATTTATTGAAACTATTTTTTGCTTAGCTTATAATTAGCTTATTGCATTAAAAGTTTTCAGGTTCGAATCGTCACCTCTCCATAGGATACGGGTCAAAATGACCCGTCGCCGCGGTTCTAGTGTTAAATATGGTATTTTTGTATATATTTTTCTAATTCAAAGGTGGCCAATTGTGGCACTCCAGCTACCACTAAAATTTTACAGCTATCGTTTATTTAACTAATCATCGAATCTCAGCGATTAAAGAACTTGGCTATTTCTCTAAAGAATTGGAGGTAGCTGTTGTGCGACGTTTTGCTACCCCTGTTTTAAATCAACTAATTAAAAACACTAGGCACACACAAGGTTTGCTGATTTATTTATTTATTTTTTATTTATTTATTTATTTATTTATTTTTGAAGAAATAGCGAATTTGCACCTGGAATTCCGAAAGAAGATTATTTGTTTAATTTATTCGCGATTATATTTCCGTTATTAAATAAAGAAAAAATTATTACACGAAATATCTGGTACGAATTCGGATTTTCTAATTAACGCAATACGAGCAATCTGACGCCACTCAATCATTTTAAACTTTTAGAAACAGAAGTACTTTATGTTAAAGGAAATGTTTTTATGTAAAATTGTATTTTAAATATGGCATTTTTGTATATATTTTTCTAATTCAAAGGTGGCCAATTGTGGCACTCCAGCACCACTAAAATTTTACAGCTATCATTTATTTAACTAATTATCGAATCTCAGCGATTAAAGAACTTGACTATTTCTCTAAAGAATTAGTGGTAGCTGTTGCGCCACGTTTTGCTACCCCTGTTTTACATCAACTAATTAAAAACACACACACAAGTGTTGTTGATTTATGTTTTTTTTTTCTTTTTTTTCTTTTTTTTTTTTTTTAAGAAAAAATAGCGAATTTGCACCTGGAATTCCGAAAGAAGATTATTTGTTTAATTTATTCGCGATTATATTTCCGTTATTAAATAAAGAAAAAATTAGTACTCGAAATATCTGGTACGAATTCGGATCTTCTAATTAACGCAATACGAGCAATAAGTATAAATAGGGCAATAAAATATATCAACAATAACTGGATATATTTTGTTATGATAATGATAGATGTTTCATGAATTAAATAATGGAAATGTATTTAAAAGTTCCTGTTGTGAACTCAAAATTGATGATCTAATGTACGCCACATAGGAAACACATAATGTGGCCAAAACACTGTTATTTTCTACCACATAATTTTAATTCCGAAATGTCACAATGGCACCAGAAAATTCGACCAATTTTATTTCAGAAAGGTTTAATGCATTTTTTTTGTGTGTGTGCTTAGCGTTAACCAGTTTTTCTCTTTGCAAAATACTGGTGCCAATGAGACATTAGGAATTTTGAAGAAATTTACACCCCAGAGCTCAAAGGGTTAAAGCGGAAACTAAACTGGTAAAGCTCTATTATGCAACCCCCATGTTTTTTTTTTTTTTATCCGTCATGTTGCAACCGCTAACGAAAGCAGGTTTCGTGACACCTAGAACTCTGCAAGAACTGTGCATGAAACCTCAAACACCCAAATTTATTCTAGTTTAATATTCTATTCAATTTTACTGGTTGCGGTTTTTGCCTGCGGTAATCAAAAACTGTCTATACGATTAAAAAAAAGCCGCCATGTTGCGACAACAACATACCGTAATTTCGGGTGTATAAGCCGCGGATCAAACAATTCTTTTTGGACCCAGAAATCTTATTTAGTGATTGAAGACAAATATTTACGGCGATCTAACTAATTATATTTGTTTCTTAAAAAAATCTGGGTCGAAAAAGAATTGTTTGGTCTGCGGCTTATACACCCGAAATTACGGTAGTTACTTTACTCGCAACTGCTAGACTAGATTTTCTCTAAATGTATTCTACTTTTTTTTCATACTTCCATTATTAAAGCTACAATGCAATGCGTTTCCACTTGGCAACATTTTTAATTTCACATTAGACGTTTTTCAGATTATAATATGCCATTTGGTAGAGTTTATATGCCTCATACATTTATCTTAAAAGTTGACATGTGGCGTCTTTAACATTTTACTTCTTTAATGTATAGGTACTAAAGGGAAGCTTTTGGTGTCAGGGGATAGGTGAGAAAAAAAAATCATGCACTAAAGAGTCAAATGATTAAACAAAAATTGTCGTACTCTGGAATATGTAACAATTTTCCAGAAATAATCTTTAAAGTCATTATAGAAAGTAAACAAATGTACCAGCTGAAAATAAATTAGCATTCCGAATAGTTTATGGAATTTAATATTTAAGTATGTTAGTCAGTTAGACTTCATTTGGTTTATTTTCAGATATGCATTTTGTGATCTTTTTTTTTAACTTAAAACTACTATAGATAAGCACTTAAATAATAATTTAATTTTTATGTAGCTATATATCATTTCATGGCATATGTGTGCCAGGAAAATCACAATTCCATTTTGTTCTCTTTTTTAGACTTAAAACTATTACAGGTAAGAACTTAATTTATAGGTTTTTCTTTTTGTAATTATATGTCATTTCTTGTCATATCTATGTCAGGATAATTACAATTCCATTCTATCCTTTTTTACATTCCTGTTAAAGAACTAAAATACAGGCGGGGAAAATTACAGATATCCTTGTGCTTTGCACAAATCATAGTGTCACATGCCAGGAAAATGACAACCTGAAATTCTCTGTCATGTAATTGCTTTATTTGTGTTATTAGAAATGAGATGTCGTTTGAAAATATTACTAAGGATATTTTTGTATTAGAATGTAACAAAGAAAGTTTCATTATATAACTTTTGATAGGAATAGGAACTTTTCATAGGAAATTATATAACTTATTGTACGGACTGCATTTCCGTATTTTTTTATATTCACCCATACCTGTCGCAGCCGTGGTGGGCATCCAGAAAATTAGGTCTTTTTTGTCAATAACAAAATTGGCATTTTCTCCTCATTTATGTTGGGAAAATTATGCGATTATGCAAATGGAAATTTCTATTTAACCCTTTGAGCTCTGGTGGGCAAATTTCTTCTAAATATAAATGTCACTTTGGCACCAGTAATTTGCAGAGAAAAAAACTGGTTAATGATATACACGAATTAATGTATTAAACCTTTTTGAAGTAAATTTGGTTGAGTTTTCTGTTGCCGCTGTGGCATTTAGGAATTAAAATTATGTGGTAGAAAATTCTACCATCAGAGCTCAAAGGATTAAAATATGTGTCATCCAGAACTCAGGAATCCTTTATCTGGCTAAGCACGTGAAAACTGTGAAAAATTTAATACATAACAAAAAAAGATTAAAAATCATGCGGATTTTCGATTTACGATATTAATATTGCAGTAAACCTAGGATATAAAAAGTGATTATTCTAAAAAACACAGAAATCACCACTGCTTGATGACAAAACGAGTTTATTAATTTTTACAGAAAAAAGTACTACTAGAGTAGACTTTTAGTAGAGTACTACTAAAAGTACACTAGAACCGCGGGAATTTTTACTCAAGTTTTATAAAAATATTTCTCACGAGAATTTTTATTTAAAGCTATTTAACTTATTTATTTAAATCATTTTTGTGCAGCATATATTGTCCGTTTTCGTTAAAAAGGTTTCCGGCTCGAATCGACATCTTTTGACTTGGTACGGGTAAAATGACCCGTTACCGCGGTTCTAGTGTTAAGCCTGTGTAAATCAAACTTTTTTTCTCGGGTAAATTTCATGCTAATAGCTATTTTAACAGTTAGTGTAGCTAAAATATGGCAAAAGATGTTCAATACTGCAAAGAATAAAAATCTTCATTCTTTAAGTTAACATGTGCAAGCATGTATAACTTTTTGTAATTATACGAAATATAAAGTTGCAGTTCAGGTAATAAGGAATATATTAAAATTGGTACTAAAGTTTTACTGTAGTTTTTCGCTATTCTAGGGTTACTTCAATGCCAATTATTTTTCAATGCCACTACATGCGACTTTTTTATATTATATAAGCACTACAATATTTAAAATACAAATTGTATAATATTTTTATATAACACATGTACACTAAGTGTATGTGACAAATTTTTCCTTGAAAAAACGGTGCAATTTAGAATTAAACGATCAGTTTAATAAGGAAGCTCTGCTTTCTATACGCCTTTTTTAAAGACTGATTGAATATCGTAGCTCCTTTCTTTGTTCAAAGAAAAATCTTTGAGCAAGATATTCTGTTAAATGAATGAAATCGATTAAATTTCATCGAAGTGTTGCATTGATATTAAAAATAAAGTTAAAAAGGCAGTGTAATGTCCACTATTTGCAATTGATCGAAGTATGAACATTGTAACAAGATGTGGGCTGTTGTTTTAACACTAGAACGCCCGAAACAGCGAAATCGGCGACGATGTGATTAAATTTCAATTCGAACCAGAAATTATTTCTAGAAATAAATTAAATTTAAACCATGCAGATTTACGTTAAATAAATCAATTAAATAATTTTGAATAAAAATTCTGGTATGAAATATTATTATCAAATTTGAATAAATTTTCCTGGCGTTCTAGTATTAAAGAGTCTATATTTTCTAAATGAGTGATACAAGCAGCACAGTACTTTTGATACACCATGTTTCAACCGCTAACGAAATCAGGCTCCGTGACGGAATAATTAGGATAAATACAAAATTTCAGTTGGTACTCTGAACAATTGATTGATCAGATAGAAAGATTGTTTGTTTATCTGGTGACAATATTTGAATTTCCCAATGTTGCAATTATTGTCCATTATTAAGGGTTGCGAATATTTGATTAAAAATCACAGTAGAAATTTCTATAAATCTGCAGTGTTCAACTGACATGCGGAATGCTTCCGCAATTTTCGAACAGTAGCTTTTATTTTATTTAACACCCGAACCGTTAATGTCTTTGATTCCAAGTAATATTCCTCATTCGTTTTAATGACATGAATAAAAAATAAAAAAATTACTATTTGGATATAGAAGTAACAAAGCGGTCTGTTGGACACACATTAAAGCATAGCTGTAAAATCCCACTATTTCCGACATTTCATGTAACCAACAGTGCAAATAAAAAGAATACTGCCCAGTTAAACTGATGGCATTGAGTCCACAGGCTACGCATGCTAATTCTACATTGCAGCCTTATATTTTTAAGGGTTAATTCCGTTCAAAAATAAATAAATAAATAAAATAAAATAAAATAAAATAAAATAAAAGAGGGGAAACTGCTCCCCTTTCCCCTTTTATACTTATATTATTGAACCCCCTAAACTAATCAGGGACATACTTTATCATATAAAAAATCTATATCCAAAATTCAGAGAAAATTGGAAAATTTTTAATAAAAACCCATTTATACAATTTAAGAGGAGTTATCCCCCTCTTTTATAATTAACCATTAAACTTGCAAAACTATTCAGATATTTAAACGAAATCTGATAATTCTGCATAAAAAACCAATATATAAATTAAGGGGAGGAGCATTAGAACCCCCGTTCCCCCCTGAATATACTTATCCAATAAACACCTAATACCAATCACGAGACGCCCAATCAGAATAATCTCATATCTAAAACTGACAATTCTGCATAAAACTGATAATTTCTGCATGTAAAATCCATTTATATCAATTAAAGGGAGGGGCATGACCCCCCTTCCGCCTGTTATACATATCGAATGAACTCCAAAAACTAAACAGGGAAGCGCCTTATCAGGATATACCCATATACAAATTTTCATTTGGATCGGATATTTTTATCATGAGTTATCGCGTTACCGTACAAACATACATACAGAACGGGCGGGCACATAAGCTCTCAGGCTATGATAGCCTGTGAGCTAAAAACTGCCTAATGGTGTGCGACATGTAATTACCAAAGTAGCAATATTCTGAGTCTTTAAGCCTCTAACGGACAAAGCATCTTCATTTCTAAGATGTTGAAAAAAAAATGATTTACACCGGTGATTGTGAACAAATATATTTATAAATAAGAAAAGTCGATTTTTCACTAACATAATAAAAGGGACTTTTTAAATTGAAATACCTGTGTCATTGTTGCACATCGGAATTAAAATTTTGTGGTTTTGTAGAGAAACCAATGAACTTTAAACCCTTGGGGACAAGCGAACGAGTGTATGTGCCACAAAAGAGCTTAAGAATCTTTGTTTATAACCACCAGTAAAATTATACTGTAAAATTTGAGTTATTTAATCGGAGCATTTTCTCGAATTATTAAGGTAGAAATTTCTGTTTTTAAAAACCGGTGACAAAACATTAAAAAATTCGTAAAAGACTTAAGCGAAGGGGGTTAAAGTATTAAAGAAGAGGTTTTTTTACGATATAAAATTTCTATCGTAATTTCGCGCGTATACGCCGCGGCTCAGTCAAGTCTTTTTCAGACCGGAAATTTTATTGTAAAAAAGAAATGAAATAAATGCTAAGCAAAATAAAGTCACATTTTATTTAAAATAAATTCTGGGATGAAATCGACTTATCAGAAATGCGGCGGATACGCGCGAAATTACGGTAATGAAATAATGAAATAATTACTATTCAGAAATACAGACGGGAGTTTTCCCTTTGATTAATAAGGCTCTGTACGATGTCAAGAAATAGTTGATTTTACTCAGTAAACAAATATAAAATATAAGTTAATCTATAAAAAATATATCTGTCACAGGCGGAGATCCTGAAAATTAGGTTGTCAGCAATTTCTTACTGGCATTTTCTGTTTATTTAATCCCTTGAAGGGCACCGGTATATTATATATATACCACTTAATTTTAATTCCCTTATGCCACATTGGTACCGGAATTTTAGTATTAAGATTTGCTTTTTAAAATGTACGCGAAAAACAGCTTTCACTTTCTATCATATGAAATTGTTTATGAATCTCGGTGTCAATCAATCATTTGAACATTTTAGGAACATTAGCGCTTTGCCCCTCAAGGGGTTAAGTTGAGAAAATTATGCGATGACGAAATGAAAATTCCTATTTTAAAAGAGTCCAAAACTGTTATCAAAAACTGACGGATCTCTTTTTTTGTTAAGCCAATCTCAAAAAAAAAAAATAATGTATAACGAGAAAAAAAAGGAATCATGCGGGTTTGGAAGGTAACGAAATATCTATTATGAAATCGCAGAAATCACCACTGCTTAATCACAAATAGCAATTAATTTTTCAATATATATATATCAATATATTAATATATATATATAAATATATATACATACATATATATATATATATATATATATATACAGGGTGTTTCTAAATTCATGGTCCAAACTTTAAGGGGTGATAGTACACATCAAGACAAACAATATTTAAATAGGAAACCAAGGGTCCCAAAGTCTTCCGAAGGAGATAGGCGCCATTAAAGTTTAGGGTCAAAAACTTCAAATGATTATGAAAAACAGAAAAATTGGTCGATTCGTTTGCGGTTTTCACTAAAATTATTCTTTATGTCAGTATTGTCTTGAAAATAAATTATAAAGATAAATTTCAAAAAATGACGATAGAGGGCGCTTTAGACTTTAGAGTAACGAACAACTATTTTTTACCGTTATTTTTTGCATCTCATTAAAGGTTTCGTAAGCTTAGGCTTAAATTTTGAGCTCAAAATCTGAATAGTTGGAAGCAGTTAAGTAGCACAAACTTAACTGTGTTCAGAGGGTTTTAAATTCAAATGATTATAAAAAACGGAAAAATTGGTCGATTGATTTGCGGTTTTCACTAAAACTATTCTTTATGTCGGTATTTTATTGAAAATGAATTATAAAGATAATCTTCAAAAAATGCCGATAGAGGGCGCTTTAGACTTTGGAGTAACGTACAACTATATTTTACCATTATTTTTCGCATCTCATAAATTTTTTTTAGAAGCTTAGACATAAACTTAAATTTCGAGATGAAAATCTGAGTCGTTGGGAGTGGTTAAGTAGCGCAAACTGAATTTGTTCAATGGGGGTGGGGAGGTTCAAATTTCAAATGATTAAAAAAAAACGGAAAAATTGTTCGATTCGTTCGCCGTTTTCGCTAAAACTATTCTTTATGTCAATATTTCCTTGAAAATAAATTTTAAAGATTAATTTCAAAAAATACCGTTAGAGGGCGCCTTAAACTTTGGAGTAACCAACAACTATTTTTAACCGTTATTTTTTGTATCTAATTAAATGCTTGTAAAAGTTCAAACTTAAATTTCAAATCTTAAAATTCAAAATGGTCAAAATCTGCATCGTTTTGAGTAATTAAGTGCGGAAATTTGAAATGTGTTCGAGGGGTGGGGAGGGTAACATTTTAACTCCTGAACACTGTTCAGTTTCCGCTTCTTAACCCCTCCATCGATTTAGAATTTGAGCTCAAAATTTAAATCTAAGCATTTGCAAGCATTTAATTAGATACAAAAAATAACGCTTAAAAATAGTTGTTGGTTACTCTAAAGTTTAAGGCGCCGTCTATCGGTATTTTTTGAAATTAATCTCAAAAATTTATTTTCAAGGAAATATTGACATAAAGAATAGTTTTAGCGAAAACGCCACACGAATCGACCAATTTTTCCGTTTTTTAAAATAATTTGAAATTTGAACCTCCCCACCCCCATTGAACACAGTTCAGTTTTCTCTACTTAACCACTCCCAACGATTCAGATTTTCGTCTAAAAATTTACGTTTATGTCTAAGCTTCTAAGAAAATTTTATGAGATGCGAAAAATAACGGTAAAATATAGTTGTACGTTACTCCAAAGTCTAAAGCGCCCTCTATCGGCATTTTTTGAAATTGATCTTTATAATTCATTTTCAATAAAATACCGACATAAAGTATAGTTTTAGTGAAAACCGCAAATCAATCGACCAAGTTTTCCGTTTTTTATAATCATTTGAATTTAAAACCCTCTGAACACAGTTAAGTTTGTGCTACTTAACTTCTTCCAACTATTCAGATTTTGAGCTCAAAATTTAAGTTTATGTCTAAGCTTACGAAACCTTTAATGAGATGCAAAAAATAACGGTAAAAAATAGTTGTTCGTTACTCTAAAGTCTAAAGCGCCCTATATCGTCATTTTTTGAAATTTATCTTTATAATTTATTTTCAAGACAATACTGACATAAAGAATAATTTTAGTGAAAACCGCAAACGAATCGACCAATTTTTTTGTTTTTCATAATCATTTGAATTTTTTGACCCTAAACTTTAATGGCGCCTATCTCCTTCGGAAGACTTTGGGACCCTTGGTTTCCTATTTAAATATTGTTTGTCTTGATGTGTACTATCACCCCTTAAAGTTTGGGCCATGAATTTAGAAACACCCTGTATATATATATATATATATTTTTTTTTTTTTCAAGAGGTTGTAAAACGGCTAATGGTGCTTTTTGTTGTCGGGTATTAATGAAGCTATAACACTTTTTTAAATAGTTGATAAAGCCGCTATTCCATACATTATTCGTTCCACAAAAAAGCAAAATTTTTTATAGTTATTGAATAATGCAAAAAAAAAAAAAAAAAATATATATATATATATATATATATATATATATATATATATGTACCTTTTTTTTAATTAACATGTTCGTTGTTCATTGCTTCTTTAATATATATTTTTTGACCTAAAATCAATTTACAACTCATTTATAAGGGAACATATTATCTCTTTGCACTTTGCAAATTTAATGGAAGTAAACACAGAGCTGCCAACTTCAACGCCTATTTGAAACGTATAAACATGTTTGGAACCACAAAAAATGTTTAGTAAAATGTCTACCAAATATATTCAATGTTATGCTTTACATTACATATTCTTAATTACTTACTAAAATGTCTGTTTATAATATGTTTATTTGACTCTAAACAGGCGTAGTAGTTGGCAGCAATGTAAACATCATCTTTCTTTGCAAAATTTGTTTTTGGCACCAATTATATGTAAATGCAAAAAAAAAAGACTTTTTTGATTAGAGCATTTTTTATATTGTATAATTCACAGTAACTTATTTATGAAAAAGTTGTGCCAAACTAATGAAATTTGTGTAAGAGAGGGCTGAGTTAACTCTTTGCGGGGCAGGGCAAATTCATTGCTCAAGTATTAAAATTAATGACTGACACCGGAATTTGAAAACAACTGTATTCGTAAATAAGAAAACGCTATACTTCACACATTCAATAAACCGTAATTTTCTTTAAAAAAATTCTTGTGCGAATGTGGCGTTTGGGAATTAAAATTAAGTGGTATATCTATCAAACCACCGCCCCGCAAGGGGTTAAAATGGTTGAAAAGAGGAACTAACATCGCCTTAAAATAGTGAAGCTTCAATTGTAAACACAGGGGTTCAATTTTTTATCGGCAAACATCGACCAGTACATTTAAGTAGAAAATTTAGTTTTATTTTAGTCCCTTATTAATAGAAATATTTGCAAATCTGATATTCTTTTTTTCGTTGTTGTTGTTGAAGGAAGTTCTAATATTTTTTTTGAAACATATATTTTGTTAAATATATAAAACCGAGTAGATTTTATCTGACCGCTGCATTCAAAGCTGTATAAATCGCGTTTTAATCGCGGAGAGAAAGCCGCAAGATTATAGGTAAGCTCACACCAATCAAGGTCACACAACACAGTGCGACACGGGGTGAAACTACAGAAATATATTGTAATTTTTGTGTGAATGACAACAAAGTTGTTTTGTTGCTAGAATCAATTATTACTTTAAAGAATTGGTTGGCCATTGCGTAGGATAAAGTTTAGGTTTGAAATATTATTGTAAATAACTCTAATTATTTGGATTGAGACATAATAAATTGAATAAATAAGTGAAAAACGAATACATATAAAGATAAAGTATTGTTCAGTTATATAACACAACTGTTGCTGATTTAAACACGTTCTATTTTAATTATGCTTTTTCATAAAACGAAAAATGACGCATAAAAATTATTAAGTAGTTATAATAAATTTATAGTTAATATGTAAATATAGAATTTTGTAGTCTCATTTGTTACTAAATTCTTGATATGCTAAAATTATACAAAATGATGCGCCCGGTTGCGAATGCAATGTCAATGAGAATAAAACGTTTATCTGCGTTTAGAATATGTATAGAATTTAATAATAAATAAAATAGTCAATTCTAGGTATTTTTCATTTATCGAGTTCAGACAATATGTATCCAGTATTCTCTTAATCGTATTGCATCAAATGTTATTTAACATACAAATATTTCCTTCTTTTAATTTAAAAGTTAATTCATTTTAGATTCTGATGTCATTTTAATTTTAAATGTATGCACTAAATGTTGTACAATTAAACAACCAAATATTGTTAATGAATTTGTTTAAATACTTTGAGATTAAAGACAAATTTTTCCCAAAATTGCCAAATTAGATTTTTTGAAACACGCAGAGTCATTTAGAGAATTCCATTTAAAAATTTTGTCACAAATTTCAAGTTATTCACTCAGGTTAGATGAATCTTGTTTGCTAGATTTATTTCAAAATATTTTTGTTACAACTCGTTTTGATAAAAATGGGTGTACTTAAAAAAATTGCATTGTAATTTTAGTTTCAGGCAGTGGGGAGATGTCTGCGTTTTTCCACACCAGTATTTTATAAAAGAAAAAATTATTTAGTTTAATTGGACAAATTTTGCGATTTAAGCGTATAACATTTTCAATATAAAATACTAGTGTGAAAAGCGAGAAAATCTCATTTTAGTGTTTTTACTCCGGAAATTAAACTAATGTTATGACTATTTTTGTGTATTTTATTTTATCAAAATAATTGTAACAAATATATTTTGAAACAAGTCTGGTAAAAAAGATTCATCTTCTATGAATGAGTACAAATTCAGAAAATATGCGCAAGAGATGTGCAGATAGACATCTGCGCATATATGATGTCATAATAAAGCCCCGCCTGGTTGCATTATCAACCCTTTCACCAGATAACGCAGCGCGTTATTTTACAACAGTTTCCAGCAGTAACTTTGTACACTTTTTACTAGTTACAAGTAATGGGACTGAGGATGTGAAAACACAAGCAGATAGTTATTTTTTAACAATGGTTCAAATTCTAAATAATGTTGGTGAAAATTCCAACAGTAAACATTAAAGGCCATATGTTTTATATTTTTAACAGAAATTCTGCAAAATAAACCTCCCGTTGCCCATGGAAGTCTGTAAGCTACAGTCGGTTTTTACAATGTAGTAGGTTATTTCAGATATTATGAATTAATACTAGAAATATAAAATAATGAATTGACACTGAAAATAGTTTTATGAACGCCTTCGTGACCAATTTATTTTCGGTAATTTTTCTGATATTCGTTTATTTAATACAATATAAAAGTGAAATACAATTGCCGATAAATAACGCTATTATGATAAGTATTAGATTTTGAATTATAAGAGTTACACTTTACAAAAAATAACGATTGTTTTTGCTTCACACATCCCCTGGATATTCTGCAAAGTAAATTAAAGAAGTGATAATTAAAAATATGTGAAAAATTACATTTATTTATTTAATTTACCTTTAATGTAAGGGAATTTTAATCTTTCTTTCAATACGAGGTTTTTGAAATTTTACTATCTTTATAATTCTTTAACTCCAAAAGCTTTATAAAACGTAACGTATGCAAAGTTAGCATAAATGAATAATGATATTCTTTAATACTAGGGGGGCTCCGCCCCCCTGCTCGCTACGCTTACCAACTCCCCGCGTAATCGCTTCGCGATTCCAAGTTGTAGGCTACCCCTGCTTGCTGCGCTCGCCAATACCCCATGGAATTCATCCGCGATGCATAGACGGAGCCCTTTCCTGATTGGTCTATTCGACTCATGGAATGTGTGGTTCACCCGGACGCGTTATTTCCGGAAACTTTACACATCAGCATCATTCCAGGAGTCATTCCTCGAGATTTGTTTAAGGCTAGTTTTTTTACTATAGAAGGATGTGTATTGAAAACTATGACACATATTTTTGTAAGCAGGCATACGTTTTTAATTTTTTTTTCTGCTATGATCATGTGGTTCTCAAAAAAGCTTCTGTTAGCCACTATTTCTAATTATGAATTAATCTTGACTTTAACTCGTTGAGTGTCACGGTGACTGACAAAGAACTTTCTGTTTAGGCTGCGTCAGTCACCGGTGATTGACATTGTAAAATATGATATGAAACTAAAAAAAATCTATATTCTTTTAAGAAGTTACTACGAAAGTATAATCCTGTAATAAACAAAAGTGTAAATTTAAAGTAATTTTTCAGTAATTACTTAAAACAATATATATGTTTAATTTTATATCATATTTAAGATATTTAGTCAACAGTGACTGACAAGGCATTTAACGTGTTAGGGAATTCATTATATTAGTAGAATATTAGAAATTAACAGCGCATCTAGTGGAGGTTGCCAACTGTGACATGGCATCTACCTTTATTTTTTTTTTTTTTAAGAAATGGCCGACTTCTTGAATCGCTGAGATTTGGTAATTAGGGAATTAAATTATAACTATAAATCCTTAGTGGTAGCCTGCGTGAAAGTATATGCCACCTCTGACATATAGTGTTCATACGCATCAGGAATTTAGGCAATGCTCCCAAATCGTCCGCCAACCGGATACCAATATTTTATTTAGCACCTTGCAGGGCGGTAATTCCGCCACGTCATCACCTAAATTTAATATTTAATTGTATATCACACTCCAATTTTTGCATGAAAAGATTTCTTTTATTAAGTTGCAACACTAGTCACAGAAAAAGACCCGGATGATATTGTAAAATCTATGGAGGCGTTCTTTTGAAATATCTCGCTCAAATTTTGATATTTTTACATGATTTGTTTTGCATGGGATAGCTGAGGACCATCCACAACCGGCCTAGTTTTTACTTTTTCAATTTTGGTTTAAATTTTTTTAAGTTACTTTAACTTTCAAAACCGGTTTAAACCAGTTCTGAAATTGAAACTATCATAATATAAAAAATATATAAGCAAAATACAAAAAGTAAAAACTAAACCAGTTGTAGATCGTCCTCAGCTATCCCATGCAAAAAAAATTAAGTAAAAATATTCAAATTTGACCGAGATATTTGAAAAGAATGCTCACATAACTTTACTTTATGATCAGAGTCTTTCTCAGTGACTATTGCGAGGCCTTAAGTGAGCGAAAATACACTTTTACTTGTGTACAGAATTTTTTTTCTACACACAAGTGTCATTCAAATATTTCAAAATTTTACGAATACGAGTACGTGCTCCTGAAATGGTTTTAACACTAGAACCGCCGTATTTTTTGCTCAATTTTCATAAAAAGGGTTTCGCACCAGAATTTTAATTTTAAACTATTTAACTTTCTTTATTAGTCTATTTTTCTGCTGCACGCATTTAACATATTTTATGAAGAAAATTCTGGTTCAATTCGATTATTATCAACCTGGCAGGGGTCATTTTGACCCCTAATGGCGGTTCTAGTGTTAAAAGTTCTTTTTACCAGGAAACTTCATGAAGTGTGAATCACTGATTTTGAAGGATGTGGTATCATTGGAAAGATTTAATCATGAGAATTAACACTAGAACCGCGGGAATTTTTACTCAAGTTTAAAAAAAATATTTCTCACGAGAATTTTTATTTAAAGCTATTTAACTTATTTGTTTAAATCTTTTTTGCGCAGCATATATTTACCGTTTTGTGTTAAAAAGTTTTCCGGCTCAAATCGACTTCTGTTGATTTGGAACGTGTCAAAATGACCCGTTACCGCGGTTCTAGCGTTAAAAAACTCAATCGAACTACTTTTTGGATATGTGCCGTTTTCGAGACATTCGACAATTTATGCCATGTAACTAGTGCACACTTACTAGGGAACCGCAAAAAAGCCTCGATTTTGACGAAAGTCGTATGATTAGAAAGTTATCATCGTAAAGAGTAAAAAATCCAATGGAACTACCGTCGGATACGATACGTTTTCAAGATACCTGACAATTTATGTTATACAATTAGTGCACACTTATTAAGAATCTGCTATTAGTATTAGTCTTTAGTCTATTAGTCTAAGTATTAGTCTTTTATTTTCACCAGAGTGGTCTCTTTGGAAAAATCTTTTAGTGAGAAATGAAAACCTAAATGGAAAAACCCTTAAAAATGGTTTTCGAGATATCCGACAATTTATATCACAAAATTTTTTTATTTATTATTTTAATTTATTATAATATATATATTCTATTACACTTGACATTTCTTGAAATTTATAATTTTTGCCGTTAAGTGGCTTTCTGTTAATGTAAATATGATATTTATTTTTGAAACAAAGTAAATGTGAAAAAATTGAAGAGAAGTTAATGGCAGTAAATGTAATAGTTTGTGTGTAATGTGTGTTTGTTGATCCTATATTTAATAACCATGTGGCATTAACTGTAAGTGAATGCCTTATTATATTCACTTATCTTTGTGGTCTTGTATATAGAAGTGTAAAAACTGTAATGGAAATAGACACCACGAATATTTTAAAAATGTCTGGTTTCTCGTTGCAGACCTTTTTTGGTATTTTGAAGCATACCTGCTTCACTGACTTGAAAGATGGTATGTTTGTCTGTATTAGCGCCTTTGGTAAATATACCGTCTCATGGCGCCAAATACCGGGACTGATAGTTGATTTTAGACAAGATGCATTTTTAATAGAACTTCCCCAATTGTTAAATCCTTTCCTCCAGACAAGCTTTGGTGAGTCGTAAAATATTCAAGCATGCGTTTGATTGCATGCTTGTATTCGTGGAATGTCTATACATCTAGTGACCGCAAGTTCTTTGTCATACTGGGAGGGAAGAATATAGGCTCTACATTTCCTCCTAATTTCTCATTGATGACTTTATATCTGCTTGATCTGATCATATATGCAAAAGCAGGAAAGTCTGTTCGTTGCCTATGGACTCTTTCAATTTCATGAGGTACTCTCCCGTCAATCGTTTGTAGCTCTTCCCTTGACTTTCAGAACACAATGACAACATCGTCAAAGCGCATTTCTTCTAGGTTTTTTTCGCAATTGGGACCCTAATTTACCTTTTACTTCTTGGGTTATTAGGAACACTGGGCCGACCAACTTTCCAGCATCAGAAATAGTAATCTGGATTGTTAATTATGGATGGTTTTCTACTTACTTTTAACTGAAGCAAAGCTATGTCTTTTGAACTTTGAAAATCAAGTGTTCTTTTGGATACATATTCATATGTATAACAGCTCTGATCTGTATTCAGGATTAATCTTAGATAGATTTTTTTTTCAATTATTATTTCTGCACATTGCTAAGAATTGAATCTATGATGGGTTTGAGAGATAATTCTGGTAAGGCATTCCTCCTGCTAACGATGTGGGTCATTTTGCAGATTATTATTTTATATTCTTGCTTAAAATAGCTATGAATCCGTCGAATGCTTTAAAGTTTTCTAAACCTACTTCAATAGCTTTATCTATTGAACATTATCTATGATGAAATGATCTATGATTTTTTTCTTTAAGTCAATGTATAATATAGAATAGAGTTTTTCATAAATTTAATAATCTTTCCTTTCTACTTACTTTGGTTGTTTTTAAATACTTAATTGAAATTACATGCAAAACAATGGATGATTACAATGAATGCTTTTGCATAAAATAGCTGACCTACATGTACCGTATAAGCTTATAAAATCCCTATATTTACCGAGATTTTTAGTATGTAGTTTTTTAAATCATATATAGGGTTTGACACCAGATATCTCAACGAATATTTTTTGACTTTACTAACCCTTTGCTGCGCAGAGAAAATTCATTTCTTTACCCGTGAAGACGCGCGCAGGGCCTAAAAGACCCGGAGTCCGTATGATTTTTTACAATTGCAACCACTAACTTTTAAAAGTAATCTTTAATCAACTTATTTTATCGCAATATTAGGAAGAATTTTCTCCGTCTAAATAAAGCGACTGTTTTAATTTGATTTTATTGGTAACAAAGTTAAACCATGCATACCCTGGGTAAGCGCGCGTTCTCCCGGGTTAAGTGTTGAAATTGATGACTGACACCGGAATTTGAAAACAACATTATTTGTAAATAAGAAAAAGCTTCTTTGTAGGTATTCAATAAACTGAAATTTTTTTTACTAAAATTACGGTGCAAGTGTGACGTTTGAGAATTAAAATTAAGTGTTCCATAGATATACCACCGCGCCGCAAGGGGTTAACCTCTTGAAGGGCGGTGGTATAAAACATATACCACTTAATTTTAATTGCGAATTGCTACATTGACACCAGAATTTTAAAAAGAAAATTTTAATTGTCATGAAATATGCGAAGAAATGCTTTTATCAATTTTGAAATACATTTGTTTTTGAATTCTGGTGTTGATCAATCATTTCAACATTTTTAGTGTAGAAATGCTCTGAACCTCAAAGGGTTAAAATCAATCTCACATTAATCTGTTTCACTCTTTCCGGCGCAAACAAATTCTATTACTCCATTATCGAAATTATTGGTTCACACCTCGGGGATGGGAATTACCCTTCCTAAATGTCTTTATAACTACCACCAAATTTTAATGTTATTTTTCCCCTTAATGTATAACAGAATTTCTGAGATTTAATAACGCATAGAATACTATGAAAATTTATTGGTGAAAACCATCCATTTGGGACGGAGAATTCTCATCCATGTCACCAGGATTGGCGAAAGCAATTTTATGGAAATAATTGAAAGCTCTCTTTAGAAATTAGAAGAAGCAAAAATTTGAATCAAAATTTTGTTGCCGATGTGGGAATCAAAAATCAAAATTAAGCTCGAGAGAAATTTTCCCATCATGCTGTAAAGGTTTAACCTTGTTATTACGGGCTATTAAAGAAAAGTGTCTGGAATGATATATGTCCCAACCCCGTGATCAAAGAATTAATCTTTTACAATTTCCATCACCACTAGTGTAGCCAGGTGTCCCATGTAAATCGAGGTTCCAAATGCTCTGAAACACCACTAATTTCTTGAAGTTAGTTTCTCCAACTTTAATCACAGATAATTCTGCAATTACACAAAACAATGAAAATTATTTTAGCACTAGAACACCCGAAAGGAGTCAGTTCGACACGGGCCATATGATTAAATGTCAATTGGAGCTAGAAATAGTTTAACAAAATAAGTTAAATATACACTACGCAGACTTATGTCAAATAAATAATTCAGTTAAATAATTTTAAATAAACATTCTAGCATGAAATATTATAATGAAGTTTGAGTAAAATTTCCGGGTTTTCTTGTGTTAAAATACTGCCATGTTGTTCATTTGGTCCGTTTTTGCGGGACAACTGGCAAAATTGTTTTAATATTGAATCAGTTACTGTCCAATTTAAATTTAAGGTCAATTGCCACATTGGCACCATAATTTTAAAACAAATTTTTGCCAAAAATTGTCTTCGCAAATCCGTGTGTAAACAAATTTTTTCTACATTTAAGTAACAGATGGTCTTAGTGCCCGAAAAGCTGCTCTGATGCTTCGTATTTACTATACCATTAATACACTAAATGATGCAAGAGTGATGCACCGTAAAATGTATATGGCACATGATTGCTGAATTATTTAGTATTTTAACCCTTTCCGGCGCAGACAAATTATGTTCGTAAAATGAGAAATTGTTGACTGACACCGGAATTTACAAAAGACTTTTTTAGAAATTAAGAATTCCCTGGTTTAAACTGTCATTGTAAAAGTAAAAATTTACTAAAATGTTATTGGTGCCGTTTGTAGGTTTAGAATTAAAATTAGGTGTTGCCGGAGTGGTAACACTGCGCAGGAAAGGGTTAATGCATCAGTGTTGCATTAAGAATCTTTGACTGTGCACAACTGCTAAATGTGTGGAACGAATTTGATTACAGATGTTGCGAAAGATTGGCACATCGAATATTTGAAACTAAAATAAACTTGGAAATTTCTTTATATGTATAAGACTTACATGTGTAATGATATTGAAAATATAAATTTTGAAAATCCTGCCGTACATTTATGAGAATTCAATAATTCATTTGTGAAAATTCTGTATTTTTACATAAAAAAAAATTTAATCACCACTGCCAAAATTTCCGAATTTTTAAAACTTTATTTTACTAGAAATTATTTCCTTACCGTGAATTTGGAACTTGAACCAAGAATCGAGTTAACCCCTTGAGGGGCAAAGCACTTATGTTCCTAAAATGTTCAACTGATTGATTGACCCGGGATTCACAAACAATTTAATATAATAGAAAGTAAAAGCTGTTTTTCGCGTAAATTGTAAAAAGCAAATCTTAATACTAAAATTCCGGTGCCAATGTGGCATAAGGGAATTAAAATTAAGTGGTATATATAATATACTGGTGCCCTTCCAGTGCAGAATAAATCTGATTAATAAACTGAAATAATTAACTTACACTAGAATTTTTAAGAGAATTTATTTGGAAATATGAATTTATGTACTAAAATCTCTGCTGCTAAAATGGAATATAAGTAGGGAATACTAAAGCAATTCTATCTAACAATCTTCAATCTCCTGCATAATTTCAGTACCTACCACCGTATATTTTATATTTAAAGATAAAATCGGCATTCTATTTTGGAAAACAATGTTGTTTATATAAAGAAAGCAAAAGATAAATTGGAATATAATTCATAAACTGACTGTCTTATTGAGCGAATATAGAACTCTTAATAACATAAGTACAATTGTTAAATAAGTATTAAAAAGCTATCATTTCATTATAATTCACTGATAAATAATTGTACTGTTAACAATCCAATAACACAAAATTTCTTGTATACATTTATGCACAAAAAATATATCTATTGCGAAAGATGGTATCGTGGAGTATTCTTCTTCTAAGGTAAAAATTTTCAAAGCTTCAGATTTCCTGTTTGCTTTCCTCTTAAAAAAACTCGGAAATCCACTACTTAAGCTACAGTAAAGAAAGAAAATCAAATATGATGTAAAATAGAATAAATTCCTTTAAAATATGTCTCGTATTGTAGGTTCGATTCGGATATTTTATCTTAAAATGCATGCAAAGACACTATTCAGAATAGAAATATTATATTCAATAACGTTTTTCAGATGTATATAAAAAGTGTTGACAGTTAACTTTTAAATTTCATATATAGGGGCGCAAAAATAAACTCGTGAAAAAGAAATTTTTCATCACAAAATTTATTTCGTTTTTTTTTTCGTTTAATATTTCCTGTAATATCTTTTCCAGAATGCCATTACATTTTCAAGGAAGATTGGTTTATTTGGTTTATTTTTGTCGGCCGATTATCTACACTAGGGATATAGGACCAGGGGTGGGAGTGCCTTTCGTGGGGGTTTTTCTAAGGGAACCTAACCCGTATTTACACAAGGTTCGAAGAAAACCACGAAAACTCCGAACGGTTAGGCCGACAGTCGCGATTGGGTTCGAACCCAGCACCTGTCGTCTACCAGTTGAGAGGTAAGACCTTTCAGCCACTGGTGGGGCGTTCAAGGAAGAAAACTGTTAAAGTTTAGTGATGACAGACTTAACGCTGTCGCCAAAAATTTTATATCCTTCTTCATATAATACATTCTAAATTTTGCATATTTCAAGCTTTGTTGTAAAATATATTTATGAATTATTGTAATATATATTGCAATTACTTATTTTTTGTAAAAAGAATTGAGACTAAGAAAAAAAATTAAAATTTTTAGAAATCAACCAGAAAACACCATACAAACACCAGTATTGTCGACTTAGCGTACTTGTTTTTATGAAATGGTAAATTCACTCCTGAAATTTGGAAAGAAGATTATTTGCATTGTTTATTCATGAAAAAAATCCCCTTTTAAATAAAGCAAAAATTACTGCTTGAAATATCTGGTACAAATTCAGATTTTCTGATTAACACTATACACGCCGCGTGATAAATTATTCTGTTATGAAATTCTAAACTTTAAAAATAAGTTTATATAGTTATTTTTTATGAATAGTGATAGATATTTCGAATTAAATAATTGAAAGTTGTTATAATTTCCTACCGTAAACTTGAAATATCTGATCTAAAATTCGCGATATTTTCTGATATGTTTGCAGTTTTAGTATTGTTGAAAACAGGAGCTTAACCCCTTCCGGCGCATTGGTTTCATAGATATACAACTTAATTTTATTTACCAAACGCCACATTGGCACCGGAATTTTGTTTAAAAAATTACTGTTTATTGAATGAGTGAAATATAGCATTTTCTTATTTAGAAATATAGTTGTTTTCAAATTCCGGCGCAGATGGGCTACCTTTTTTTAAATTAAGATTCCTGATATGGCACCACTTTTTACAAATGATAAAACGTGCTTTATTCAATGACATAACAATTAAGGCGAAAACAAAAGGTAATTTACCGTTTCAAAAAACTGGTGCCAATCGAGAAATCTGAATTTTTATAAAGTAGCCCACTGGCAACACTGTTCCGGTGTCAGTCATTAATTTCAACACGTAAGCAATGAATTTGTCCTGCGCCACAAAGGGTTGATCGGGTAAACCTGGATAACAGTACCACGACGTTTGGCTTCTCTTTTAAATGTTTCGACCGCTAATGAAAGCAGCCCCTTGACAAAAAAATCTCAAATTGTCGAATTCTAAGAAGCGTCGGAACACATTGTTTTTGAGGTAAAAATATTATTTGTTCTATCTGGTGCGAATATTGAAATTTCTCGATGCTGCATTTTTTGTCCAATATTTATAGCTACGAATATTTTATTAAAAGTTATAGAAGAATATACTTTTATAGCTGTTGTGTTCTATACTGACATGCGGAATGCTTTCGCAATTTTCGAACCATAACTTTCGATTTTTTAATAGCCAAACCGTTTGGTGTCAGTCATTAATTTCAACACGTAAGAGATGAATTTGTCCTGCGCCGCAAAGGGTTGATCGGGTAAACCTGGATAACAGTGCCACGACGTTTGGCTTCCCTTTTACATGTTTTAACCGCTAATGAAAGCAGCCCCTTGACAAAAAATCTCAAATTGTCGAATTCTAAGGCACGTCGGAACACATTGTTTTTGAGGTAAAAATATTATTTGTTCTATCTGGTGTGAATATTGAAATTTCTCGATGCTGTATTTTTTGTCCAATATTTATAGCTACGAATATTTTATTAAAAGTTATGGAAGAATATACTTTTATAGCTGTTGTGTTCTATACTGACATGCGGAATGCTTTCGCAATTTTCGAACCATAACTTTCGATTTTTTAATAGCCAAACCGTTTGTTTCCTTGTTTTCAAGTAGTATTCTTTAATCTTTGAATGATATAATTAAAAGAAAAAAAAAGATTATTTCGAAATAGAGATAACAAAGTACCGTAATTTCCAGCGTATAATCCGCAGATCAAACAATTATTTTTCGACCCAGAAATTTTTTTGAAAGAAATGTAACTTTTTAGATCGCCGCAATTATTTGTTATCAATCACTAAATAACATTTCTGAGTCCAAAAAGAATTGTTTGATCCGCGGATTATACGCCGGAAATTACGGTAACAGGTTTGACTTGCGTTAAAGCTTAGCTCTAAAATTCCATTACTGGCATTCAAATTGAGCCACATTGCAACAAACCACTCAATGAGTTGCGAAATATAATTACCACAGTACCAATTTTTCTGAAGCTGTAACAGAAGTGTTAGATTTGTTTTGTTTATTGCATAAAAACTGTATCTAAATAATGAGATAATTACTAGTCAGAAATACTGATGAAATTTTTTCCTATATAATAAAAAGTCTCTGTAGGATAGGAGGAAATAATTAATTTATTCTGTATAGATATATAAAATCAGCTATAAAAGAGTTATCTCTCACAGCAAGTGTGGGAGTCCCAAAAATCAGGTTGTCAGCCATTTTTTTTTATTCGCATTTTCTCCTTATTTAATTTGAGAAAATTATTTGATTATGCAAAAGAAAATTTCTATTTTAAAATAGTGTCATCCAGAACTGACGTATTAATTCTCTTGCTAAGCCAATGCATGAGACAATACTCTAAAACAATAATATATGATGAGGAAATAAAAAAAAACACTCGGGTTTAGAATGTGAGCAGTAAACAAAGGAGATCAAAACTAATTTTTCAGAATAATAATAATAATAATAATAATAATAATAATAATAATAAAAACCACTGATTAATTACAAAACGGGTTTAGGATTTTTCTCTAAATAAAAACATTTAAGGTGTTGTTAAACAGCTAACAATGCTTTTTATTCTCGGTAACTTTTGAAGTCATAGTAGATGTTTAACAGTTTGTAGAACTACTAATTCTTCTGTCCCAGTCCGCGAAGACAATTGCGAGCTAATGCTATTCCCATGGAGAGCCATTTTTCTAATAACTCTTTCGCATTTTGACATCTTTAAATTTTTTTTGCATTGGATAGCTGAGGTCCCTCTCAAGATCGCTCCTTGATTACTTTTTCGATTTTGGGTGCAGATATTTTTTATAAAATTACTTTCACTTCCTAAACCGGTTCAGAAAGTGAAAGTAACCTCAGCTATCCAATGCAAAAAAAATATTTAAAAATCTCAACATGCGAAAGAGTTATTAGAAAAATGCTTCCCCGTAGGAATAGCATTAGCTCGTCAGTGTCTTCGTGGGCAGGGACAGGAGCCTTAACGGATCGTTCAGCAACAAAGCAAAATACTGTAATATTTATTGCTTACTGTAAAGAAAAAAAATCTACTTTTTTTCAATTAACATGTTCGTTTTTTTTTAAATGAATGATTAACCCATTAACGCCCAGCGTCCTCTTTTGAGGACGGTGACTAAAACAGCAAGAAAGCGGTTTTCCCACCAGTAAAGAGGAAAATAAATGCATACCTTATTTTACGAGAGAGATATCTCGATAAATTTAGATAAAAGTTAATTTGCTTTTAAAAGTGGTGGGAAATACAAAATTTAAATTTTAGCGAAGAAAAAAATTCGGGCGTTAATGGGTTAATATACAGTTCAGTTACTAGGGAATATATTAACAATTTGCGCTCGATTATCCAATCTGTATGAACATAATCATTCATTTCAAATCTGTTTTTGGTACCAGTAACGTAGGAAAGTAAAATACGCCTTATTCTATTATGGCAAATTCGGTGCTGTGTAATTGAAAGTAACTTCATTTGAAAAAGTTGTGCTAAACGAATAAAATTTGTGTCAGGGGCGCCAAACTCAAAAAAGAGGAACTAACATATCCTTAAAATAGTGAAGTTTCAACGGAATCCGCAGTGATTCATCGCCTCGTGATGGAAAATTCCACCTGTTAATTTAACCCTTTTAGGGGCGCCGTTTGCAGTCCATAAACGGTCAATTTTAAAGCAAAAATATCTATAAGGTAACAGTAAATTTTAGTACAATTTTGATTTCGTAATATATGTGAGAAAGTACTTTGATTACTCCCATTTAAATTTGTTTAAAAATTGTGGTATCAATAATTTATTTGAACATTTTTGGATTAAAAATGCCTTGCCTCTGAAAGGGTTAATTAGAAAATTAAGCTTTATTTAAATGATTTATTAATCGACATTTTCAATCAGAAAAGTTGCACATCTTATATTTTTTTTTATTTGGAAAAAGTTCTAAGAAACAGTTCTTAACCAGATTTTTTGTTAAATAAATGAAATCAAGCAGATTTTATCGGACTGCTACAACGTATATTGAAATAAATATACGAAGACAGTGTAATGTCCACTAATTAAAAGTGATGAAAGTGAGGATATAGTAACAATTATGGGCAGTTGTTTATAAATAACGGTTCAAACTCTAAATTATGTCGATGAAAATCTCAACCGCAAAAATTTAAGCAATATAGTATTTTTCCTTTTTTATGTCTATTTACTAACTTCTTTAAATAAAGCGAAATTTATTAATGAAATATTCTGGTTTGAAAACATATTCTCTGAATAACTGATTTTCTAGAACGTAATCTTCCATGGGAATTAGAGTTTTAATGCGAAAATTTCAATTCAAACTCGTAAAGGCTCATTCCATGGGTTCTGTAGTGTAAGTCACATAACTTATTAATTGCTATGCTTGTTAGCTACCGTTATTTTCGGAAAGTCTGCTTGGCCTTATTCAATTAATGAGAATGTGCCAATAAAATTAATCAAATTTTTTTTTGTTCTATAATACTGGTAGCCAAAAATCGTAACCTGTGACTTACACTACAAGTACTCATGGAAATAGCCTAAATAGAATTTTGTTTTGGCGTCCATCAAATTTACTGATATTGACAAGATTTCCTTTTATGTTGTTAAAAATGGCTGAAGAACTGAGATGCGATACAACTTCCACCAGCACAGCTGCCAACTCTTCCGATTTTTTGGCCCGGAATAATTTGATAAAAAGTTCTGCCTTATTTAATCGGGAGATTAAGGCGATTTGAAATATGCTGTAAAATTTTTCCGGGCTGAAAAAGTGGAAGACGTTCGCAGCTATGCACCAGTAAACCTGAATAGATACTTTTGCGTTCGTAAGTATAAGAAAAATCTTTGCACAAATAAATAGCATAACAAAAGACGAAATGTTTTTTTTTTTTTTTTTTTTTTTTTTTTTTTTTCAAATTATACAGGCGAAAATTTGTTCCGGTAGTAATGGTGTGTTTCCAGACTTCTCACAGATTAAACATCATAATTCTGAGAACAATATAGCCCCTAAATACCATGCAACTATGAATAAAGAGGGAATGTCATATCCTCATATCAGTGAAATTTCAGCTGTCACAACCACTGTATTTAAATAAAATATTCGTTTATTTAATAAGTATAGTGTGCAATATAGTATTCGAAGAAAATCCTTTTAAACGTTTTAGTATCTAACTTTAAATATAAATATAACAAGCGCAAATTTTGAAGAAAAAAATCGAAGTGAAATTTATCTCGGTTGACAATATTGTCGAATAATAATCTTTGCATTAATTATACACAAAATTCTGAAATTTAAAAAAGGTGAAAATTGCTATTCTGAAGGAACGGCTTTTAAAAATATATAACCTAGCGGAATATTTATTTGATTCATTCAAATATTACTGCAAAATGCAAAAGCTGTTTCTATTTTGGAGGTATAACTAAACTAGAAGTAAGTAAAATGTATGATTTAACATTTCTGTTTTAAATTTTCTAATTTATTTTCTTAAACTGCATGCTTACCTAAACAATGTTAATTTACTAAAAATAATTTCTTCACATAAATTGTAAAAAAACAAATTCAATAATAACCCATTATTGCTTAAAAAATAAGATTATAATAAAATGCAAGATAAAGTATTTATAAGTGGATGATAAATTATTTCAACAAAAAGAACACAAAAATTAAAAAAATAATTTTCCCGAGAGCACAAGAGAAACAAATCAAGAGAAGAAAAAATATTCTGTAATCATTAATTAAGAACTAACTGTATGGAAAATAATACATTCTTTAAAACGGAAATTCAGGAAAATATAAAAATAATGCTTGATTGCTTTTACAGAGAAAACAATATATTCATTGAAAGAAGATACAAAAAATATACATTTTTAAAAATATTTTCATCAATAAAGAAAACAATTATCATCATATAGAATTTACGTTATTGGATAGTTTTTTTTTTTTTTTTTTTTTTTTCCCTAAACGCAATAATTTTTCTCTCGTGATTAGAACATTTCTCAACGCTGAAAATTGTTTTGCGAACACCTTCGTTACAAATTTATTTTCAATAATTTTTCTTAAAGATATAGATTTTCGTTTCTTTAACGCAGTACACAAACGACAAACAACTGCTCTTAAATAACATTAATGACGATGATAGTTAGGATTTGAATTTTATGCTTACTTAAAAAATAACAAAAAAACATTTCCTTGAAATTTATTTACACTCACCGGATATTCTAGCGAAATTAATTAAATAAATGATTATTGCAAATTTATGAAAAATGATTTGATTTTTTTCATGTACCTTTTAAATATATGAAAATTAGAATCTTTATTTATACCTGTTCGAGATTTCTGAAAACTTTCTGTCTTCATAATTCTTTAACTCCAACGCATATATAAGAAATGGCATATGCAGTGTTATCATACCGCAATAATCAAAAAAAGAAAAAAAATGTAAATTCAAAATTATTGCGCATATTTTAATAAGTGATATATAAAGTTGAAGAAAAATATTTTTTTAATTAATTTCATTTAAATATATATATTTATTTAACATGCACCCTAGCGGCTATGTTATTTGATATATTTAAACATTTCTGAGAAGTGCAAAAGTTGTATCTATTTCTGAAATATACCGTAATTTCTGGCCTATAATCCGCGGATCAAATTTCTTTTCTGATCCAGATTCTTTTTTTAAAATAAAATTTATTTTTTTTTTAAATCGCGGAAGATATTTGGTTTTGATTACAAAATAAAATTTCTGGATCGAAAAAGAATTGTTTGATCCCCGGAATATGTGTCGGAAATTACGGTAACTAAATTAAAATTAAATAACATGCATGATTCAAAATTTCTGTTTTTAATTTTCTAATTATTTTTTTCTTAAACAGCACGTTTATTTAAGGAATATCTATATGTCACATAATAATTTCTTTATATTAAACCTTTAATGTTCCTTGGTTTCTCTACGAAATATGGTAATTTTAATTCCGATATGCAATTGCGACACCAGAATGTTAATCTAAAAGAAATACTTTTTTATGTATGTAAAAATATATATATATATCACTTTTTCTTATATACAAATATATCTGTTTGCAATTACCGGTGTCAATCATTTATTTCAACATCTTAGCAATGACAATGCTTTGTCCGTTAAAGGTTTAATTCTATAAAATAATTTCAACAATAATCCATTATTTGTATCCATTATCATATTCAACAATAATCCAGCATAAATTGTTTGAATAAAAATGTACGCAACGATTCTAAAATAATTTTATCCAGAGCAAAAAAGAAACAAATCAATAACCCCTAAAAAGTACTCTGTAATCCTTAATCAAAGGCTAATTGTATGGAAAATAATGCAATCTTTAAGAAGGAATTTCAGCAAAACATAATAAAATGCTTAATTACATTTACTGATAAAGCAATTTTTTTCGTTGAAAAAACTTATAAAAATTACTCAAGGTTTTTTTTTTTTTTTTTTTTTTTTTTTTTTTTTTTTTTTTTTTTTTTTTACTTTTTTTCTTTTTTTTAATATTTTCATCAATAAAGAAAACCATTATCTTTTTATCGAATTTCCGTCATTGGAGCAATACCGATACAGCAGTTTTTCTCAAATGATTACGACATTTCTAAACGTTGAAAAATTTCAGGACACCTTCGTTTAAAATATTATTTTCAGCAATTTTTCTGATAAACATAGGTATTCTTTCCTTCAATACTATGTATATCATTGTTCGCACAGACATACCTCTAAATTTTTACAGTATTTTCAAAGTATTTCACTGCAGAAAAATATAGCGAAATTTGCGAATCGAGGCGGTGGTTGCAAATTCTGTTTCTTAAAAAGTAAATATAAATTTTCTTATCATTAATAGTGGTGCCAGAGTCCTTACAAAATATAAGGAGTGTGCGAACCCTGTATAAGTGAAAACAAAATTGCGCAAAAATAGCACAAACGATCACGAGAGTTAAACAAATTTAAATTGTTTAAAAGATATACTTTGAAGAAATTACCAAAAAACTCCTTTTTTCTATTTTCTTAAAACTTATTTACACCAACCCAGATATTCTGGCGAAGTTAATTTAATAAATGACAATCATAAACGGGGTTCGCACACTCGTTATATTTTGTAAGGACTCTGGCACCACTATTAAAAATAAGAAAATTATATTTAGTTTTTAAGAAACAGAATTCGCAACCACCTCCTCGGTTCGCCATTTTCGTAATATTTTTCTGCTGTGAAATACATTGAAAATACTGTAAAAATTTAGTGGTATATGTATACGAACCCTGATAAATAAGTGATTTTTTTATTCTTTCCATTTACTTTTAAATGTATGAGAATTTCAATCTTTATTTTTATCAGTTCGAGGTTTCTGAAATCTTGCTATCTTTATAAATATTGAACTCCAACAGAAATGTAAAAAACAACATAAGCGGTTATTTCTGTATAATTACATAATATATAGGATTAAAATTAAAATTAATTTCAAAACTTTTGCACATGTTTTCATATGCGATATGCAAAAATTAAAAAGAAAATAATTTTTCGTTTAATTCGTTTCGTTTAAATTAGTTTTTTCCTTACAAATATTCGATATGCGAACATTTCTTAACTTCTCAAGCAACTTATCTGTATCATGTTTGATTCGTAACTTACAAATTTGGGAGCACTAAATGTATGGTTTCTAAATTTATTCACATATCTTCAGTATTTATTAATCCTTTAACCCTTTCCGGCACACCGTGGCCGGTCTGAGATACCTAATTATAATACCAAACTTGCAAATGGCACCAATAATATTTTTAAAAATTTTTGCTTTTACAATAAAAGCTTAAATTAAGGAATTCAAAATATCTAAAAAATTCGTTTGTGAATTCCAGTGTGAGTCGATAATTTCTCATTTTAGTAACAGATTTCGCCCGTGCTGGAAAGGGTTAAGATTCCTATCTATGATTTTATATCACGTGACTTTTGAAATCAGAGGATAATTTCCCATATCAATATTAATCTATTATTCTTCGAAGAGAAAACGATAAATAAATGTGTCACGATATTAAATACAAATTCTGATAGAATTTTTTTTTGATATCCACTATTTTATGAATCAATAAATATCAATGCAAAATTTTGCATGCAGATTAAATGCTTAAGAAAAAATTGCTTGTTTTTTAACAAGTATAATTCGATTGAAACGTGATTGAAAAATAAAATAAAAAGAATATTTTTATTTACATATAAATAAATAATGGTTTTCACTGAATTTTACCATAGGTAGGACGCAGCATTGTCCAATTTGGCCTCCAATTTTAATCCAAAATTTCAAATTCACACTGAAAATTTCGAAATAACAATTTTTTCTTTACATGATTGCTAAATGCCTATAATTAATTAAAATATAAAATAATAATCTTTATTTCTGGTATGAACTCCAAACTTTTAATTAAAAATAGACACCAAACCTACAACCCTGGTACGAACGTGTAATATTTTTTTTCTCATAAACAAACGGGTTTATAGAAAAATTAATATCTAAATCTATAAAGTATAATCCTTTGAACATAAGGAAGGAAAACGTTTAAAAGTATTAAAAATTGATATAGTTTAAAAATTTCTAATTATGCTTAAACATTCATTTATTTTTTCTAGTCAAGCTATGGTTCTTTTTCGCATGGGAAAATTTTTCTATTTACAATTTTATTCTATGATATGCGGAATAGATATTAAAAGCGAAAACATAAAACTGTTTTTAAAAGTACGCTAAAGTCCTCATAATTTTGTATGTTGGGTTATTTTTTAAATTCAAATTGGTGAGTGTTATGGCTCTCATTGCATTTCTTATTATATTTGTGACACTTAAGTAAACTTGCGAAAAACGGAACTCGCTGAGGTTTAGTATTATCATCCATTAGAATGAAATCGTTACCAATCGCAGCGGCTTGTGATGGACATTTTGATCAAACATCTAATCCCGATGTCTCACAAAAGTCAGAATTCTCTCATGAAACACTTGAATGTCAGTATATCCACCTGTCTAAACATTGATTCCACAATCTCGTAAAAGTGTCTTTCATTAATGTACGATCGTTTGTACCTGGTGCGTTTTTTCCTACGGATCAGTAGGGACCCTTAATCACTCACTAGCGTAAAACTGGACATATCTGTGGACAATAGAGATGCCCATTGCTGCTTGATCCAGCCGGTGTCATAGAAATACTCAAGTACAGGGGACAACGAATGTGACATTATCACTAATCGACCGACTTTTCACTAGTGTTGGAATTCACACCGGAACATTCAGAACAGCAATTTTCTTTATTTTATTTGTGGAATATATATCACCTTGCAAACCAATAATAAATATTTAAACTTTCTGGTGTGAATTCGGAATCCCAAAATACAATTTTAGCAAGATACGGAATGCCACAGTGTTGCCGTATGGCATTTGTGATACTATCGTAATATTCAAGGCAATCGTGTCCTGTAGCCTATAATATTTCGATGACAGCGATCCAGTAAACATGTTACCTAGTCCAGTGTAAACAGACACACTTCAATAGACGGTTTAGTGGAGAAAGCACAACTGGTCTCCCTGCCCTGAGATCGCACCGTAGGGAGGAGTGTTCTTATCCCTGAAGCGATTAAATGACCAGAATCAAACTGAGGAACAGTTGTGATTCTCCTTCTTCGGGCCAAAAGTTCTAGAAAGCGGTCTCCCGTAGGTCTTGTAATTTGTTGTCTTCCTGGTACAGGTCTCTTAGACATAAAATCGTCTTTTGTGAACTGTTTATCAAGTCGTGGAACTATACTGCGAGACACGTTGTACCGTCTTCCAGTATCATCTTGTAACAAAGCTATTTCCATTCATCCGATCGCCCGCCAAATTAATAAATCTTGATTTGTCCGAGACAATGATGTACATTCTTGACGATTTCCAACAAAACTGATAACAATTAAAAATTGTTGCCCGAACTTAATTCTGGTAAAAACACTTTGCTGACTCCGTTCCCATAATGTTTTTCATACCATTAATTTGTAACTCTAAATTTTTCTTTATTGATTGATCCAGATATTTTTCAATCAAGCATGGCAAATATTTTAGTAATCGAAAAGTGGTGTAAAGTCACTAATTTTTTTATTTATGTTGTCAAATAAATGTAATAGTTAAGGAGTTAACAATCATACACGCGAAATCTGAGAATTTAAGTTTTTTCAAATTATTTCTTACTTCTACATCAGTGACAATTTTTTTAAAATAAAAGTGGTGACAATGATTTTTGCATAAGATTTTTTAAAGATATTGTCATTTATATACACTGTGAACGTTATTCTTATTACGTTATATGTCTGTATATTTAAAAATATAACTCCATTTAAATTTCATCATTTAGTGGTAAAAAAAGTCATTTAATATGTTTTAAAATCCATTTGAGGAGCGGTATATGGTTTGTAGTTTTTCCTTATTCCATTCTTTAGAAATCCCAACTAATAAATATTTTTAGATAATGAAATACATTCCGTGATTACAAAATTAAAAATACTTATGTCGAAACTCACAGTAGCAATTTTCAGGCCTAGCGGCGATCCTAAATTTTCTACATTTCCTTCCACTGTTTAAAATCAAACGTTTTCGTTATAGATTCGTTTAAAATTTACAAAAGAATATAGAGTTATGAGTAAAGAGGATGAGACATATAGCGTATTTTCTATGAGTTTCGTGTGAAGTAACTAAGGATATTGATACAAGATGGAAGCTGTTTGTTTAAATAGGATCTACAGTTTCTGATTGCCGCAGGTGTCAACTTCCACCAGTTAATTTTAATTGAGAATTTCGTCTTATTTTAGAGACTTACAGGTAAGAAATTTTTATCACAAATATTGTAAGAAATTTCTTTTTACTGGCGTCAGTTCGCCCAGGTAATATAATCTTTTCATTGACACTGACAGAAGGTTGTCTTGGTTGTCACAATGTAACGGAACTGTTAACGCCTAAATAATCTCGTACCAATAAATTTGAATATCAGTTTTTGCAATAAACTTTGATTGAAATTTTCTATCAACGAGGCGTTTAAATAAAGAGAATTTTTCTGCATAAATTTACTGGTGGTTGTTTACCACGGTGGTAAGGAACGTTTGCAGAAGCGGTTGCAATTGAAGCTTGTACTTTAAGGATGTGTGAGTTCACAATTTTTAACCCCTTCGCGACGGGCGCCTTTTACGAAAATTTTAATGCTTTGTCACCTGTTTTTAAAAGCAGAAATTTGTCCCTTCTTGATTCGAGAAAAATGCTCCGATTAAATAAGGCAAATTTTACAGTAATTATTTACTGGTGGGGATAAACGAGAATTCTTAAGCCTTTTTGCGGCACGTATACGTGTCACTCATCCCCAAAGGGTTAACACTTTAACAAGCAAATCAATTCTTCGACTAAAATGATGAAAATAATCACTGCCGCCAGAATTAAAAAAAAAAAAATTACCGTAATTTCGGGTGTAAAAGCCGCGGATCAAACAATTCTTTTTGGACCCAGAAATCTTATTTAGTGATTGAAGACAAATATTTACGGCGATCTAACTAGCTATACTTCTTTATTAAAAATTTCTGGGTCGAAAAAGAATTGTTTGATCTGCGGCTTATACACCTGAAATTACGGTATTTCAAAATAAAAGGTACCGTATCCACAATGTTAATATATGCACAAATTAACTCGCTAAAAATTCCGGTGCGTATCAATCAGTATTTAATGAAATTTTAAGTGGTAAATATATTACCATGGCCCGATAAAGGATTATTAGTCCCATGCAACAGAAGTATTCAACAGAAGACTACAATAAATATTATCGTTTTAACCCTTCGGACTCCGATGCCTGTTGCACAAATTTTATTCGATTAGCACCACTTTTTTAAAAGAACTTAAATTAGACACTTTAAAAGAACTTGAATTAGACAATTTCAAAAATTCTCTGATTAAATTTTATTTTCCTTCATTACTGGTGCCAAAAACAAATTATGGAATGAAAGATGATGTCTCCGCAGTGGAGGCAAAGGAGTGCCAAAGGTTAAAATTGTAAGTAACAAATTGTGAGAAACACTGCGAATACAAAATTTAAAATGCCTGAATAGAAATTTAGGCCAAACTAAGAACGCTGTCATTGTACTAAAAAGACACTACTGTATTTTTGCGCGCATACGCCGTGGCTCAGTTAAGTCTTTTCCAGATTGGAAAATTTATTTTAAAAAAGAAGAAAAATAAATGCTAAGCAAACAAAGTCATATTTTATTTAAAATGACTTCTGGGAGGTAGTCGATTTATCTGATGTGCGGCGGATACGCGCGAAATTACGGTAATTTTTTCTTTACACTTATTCCTGTTTTATTTTAGCTATTAATTTTGTTATTATCTCCAAGTATTAGTGATAATCTATATCCAGAAATTTACTTGTAGTTTCACATTTAACACTAGAACGCCCAGAAATTTTACTCAAGTTTCATAATAATATTACACACCAAAATTTTTATTCAAAAATTTTTAATTGATTTACTTAATGTAAATCTGTATGGTTCAAATTTAACTTATTTCAAGAAAGCATTTCTGGTTCGAATTGAAATTTAATGGCATGATCGGAGTCAAATCGACTCCTTCCGGGCGTTCTAGTGTTAAGATTCCTTATTTGGAAATTTAAAACAAATGTTGCTGAAATCTCTTTACAACGTTTCTGGTAAATTCATTTATAACGAGTTCCACACTTTAAATTAAAAAATTGAAACCACTCTCCCAAAATAATAATTTATGATGAAGAAATCTAAAATACTAAAAAGTTTTATTATTATTATTATTATTCACTCTCTTTAAAGTAATGGTTGCAAGTTAGGCTCCTTCTAATTCAGAAATTGAGAAATAATAATTTTTACTTTAACTTTATAATTCCCATGGTATAATACGATCTGAAATTTCCATAACTCAAATAATCTGAATTCATGCTAGAAAATAATAATGTATTTTCCTTTATTCAGCGCCAGACTGTCTCTTAAGGTATAGAGTAAATCTTGGTGTTTTAAATTTCTGGTATATATTTGAATATCTTAATCAAAAAATTCACTAAATTCGAAATACTGCTGGTAGCACATATGCTACCATGCGCATTAGAGTGTTACGTTTTCATGAAATGTCTCTCATTAAATAAGAAAAAGATTATTATTAAAAATTTTTGGTATGAATTTGAAATTTCCAAATAAAATGTCAATCCAAAATATAAATCCTGATTAAAATGCGACACATTAAAACATTACAAAATTCTTAAATAACTATCCTATTAATAGTACACAAAATAATTATATTCGTTCATTTTATTAAATGACATATGCTCAATTAACATCAGCAAACATTGATTTTTGACAGTTAGATAGCTATTTTTAATTGTTTAAAATCTAAATGCTACTCTTTCCCAGCATTAAATAAAGTTCAAAATAGATAACAAATGTTTTATTTAGTAATATGTTAAGAAATAATTTACTTTATTAAACATTACGTACATAAAATAACGATACTTTACCTTATTATATCAACACCAAGCCTGTATTAAATAATGATAAATATTAATATTCTATGTTTCTATTTTTTATATACGAATACTTATTTATTTAATGTAGCTTCAATAAAATTACTTCGCAGATATATTACGTGTGTATCTTTTGTTGTCAGGGTCTAAATTATTTTTTTAAGATCGAATCTTTTAGAGCATCAAAATATATAAACTTGATAGGATTTCACTTCATTTATCATATAGATGATTGATGGGATTTTCACAAGTTTTCTAATTAATTCGTCAGCGTCAAATTTCAAAAGAATTGCAGGCGTGGCAATTTTGAAGTAATTGGGAAAATAGAAATGTTTTTATTTCAAAATATAAGTTTTGGGATATATAATATTACTCGGAAAATGTGATGTGCATGTCAAAGTTTTCCTTTTATATTAATACTTATTATTATAGATTACGTTCTATTCAGAAAAATAATTTGAACGATTGAAGGGTTATATGTAGGGATGAGAATACTGCATTTTTGTACCCCAGCATTTTATTAGAGGAAGTATGCCTAAAAATTTTCCGATTAAATTAAATAACATTTTCTCTAAAAAAATACTGGTTTGAAAAAATGCGGAAATGTTATCCTGGTATGTGTGTATCACTTAAGTTTAATCATTATTTCCGCCAGAATTTTCTAATACAAAACTTAGCTTATAACTTTGAAACATACGAACCTGGAAATAATGTTGAATTGCATTCCCGTATTTGCAAATACTCTGGTTTTGCTTAAATATTGCTGAAAAATAATGACTTCATTAAGACTTCAATTTTTTTTTTAAATCTACAAATAATTTATAAAGAAATTTGCATAGAAAATCCATAAATCATTATAAAAACTATTTGGAAAAATCTGGCTCCAGAAGCAAATAGCTGGTGCATTCCGTTGCCGAAATATGTACATGTGTCAAACTTACATTTATTTTTAACCCTTTGGGTACACATTTATTTCAGATCTGCGGCTAGCATTTTACATATTTAATTTTTTTCCTCCATACCGCAGCACTTTTTAAAAACAAAAATTTTTCACACACGTTGATAACATATACAAGATAATTTTACAAAAATTAATTGACTTTAAACTCTTGATTGCCATCGCTATATTATATGTACCACTTACATTTAATTCATAAATACCATATTCGCTCTAGTTTTTAGGAATTAAATTTTAATTTTTATATTGTGCGAGAAGGAAAGCTGTTATTTATTTTCATAAAAATCCATTTATAGATTCCAGTGCCAATCAACCATTTAATTTTTTTTTTAATTGATATACCGTAATTTCGGGTGTATAAGCCGCGGATCAAACAATTCTTTTTGGACCCAGAAATCTTATGTAGTGATTGAAGACAAATAATTACGGCGATCTAACTAGTTACATTTTTTATTAAAAAAATTCTGGGTCGAAAAAGAATTGTTTGATCTGCGGCTTATACACCCGAAATTACGGCACATTGCCCCTGAAAGGAAGAAATATAGGGTATGGGAAGTATTGCCTGTTAGTGATAATAATGGGAAGTGCGTTTTCTAATATCACATGTAATTTTAAGGTTAAACATATTTTTGCATAATACTTGGTATGAATAAATGCTATAGATCATAATACAGGACAACACATAATAATTTGTAAGTATTGCTCACTGTAAGTTTGAGTTGCTTAAAGAGTTTTTTAAATACTCTATTAATTTTCAAACTGAATAATATATGGTATAAAAAGGGAAGATTATAAAATTAAAAATAAATACATACAGAACATTCAAAGAAAATGCCGCATATGGATAATTTCTGAAAGTGTTATATTCCATTCTTTTAATGCTCTTATTCACCATCTACCTCAACCTAGGAAACCTCGGTCGAACGCTCAAACGAAATTCATGATAACATTTGATTGGACATTATCAAGGAGACGTCCAATCAGGATTAAAGATGAATGCCATTTGAGCGTTCGAGCGAGGTTTTCGATGTAACTCGAGGTCGAAGTAGTTGGTGAATAAGAGCGTTAGTGAGTTTTTCCCTAATCTAAAATTTTTGCTTAATATCTCATGTGTATCAAATCTGTAGGTATTATATACGCAGTGGCGTAACCAGTGTGAGTGCCCAAAACCAGTAATATTGTAAGGTTTTCTTCTCCTTGATTCATAGGAGAATACAGATCAAATACAGGGCTGAGAAAAGGAATTGAATAACGATTCCGAAAATTGCTAGTAACTATTGAACTCTAGTTTTCAAAAATGTTATGCGTTTGCTAATTTTTTTTCTTAGGAATGTTATTTACATTATCAAACTGAGAATTTCTCTAATATTCTGCAAAATGTCGAAAGTGCTTGACACACGATTTTTCTTTCTTTTTTTAAATTGTTACAATTTTACACGTCAAAGCAAAAGCATGTACTTAAATGAGAATACAGTTTTTTTAATTACATTTACTGTTAATTTTGAACAAATAACATTTATTTTTACAAAATATTGAATATATTTTCTATTCCAAATTTAAATATTTCTTTATGATTTAAACGATGTCACAATAGGTAAAGAAAAAATAAAAGCACAGCGTATATTTTTGGAAATTTTAACTATTACAGGGCATGTGCGTTTATCGTTGTCTTTCAACGAGAGCTATCAGTATGCTCCTGACGTTTCTTTTATAGCCATATGATTATGACAGTATATATATAACCATATGACAGTTATCTACATAAGTCGAAAGAAACATAACGTTAGTTTTTTTTTCCAAAATAATTCATACGCTAAGTTAATATTCAAATTGGAAAATGAAAATTTAAATTTTCTTCATCTTGTTTATACGAATTTAAAAAAATGTCGGTATTGGACATGGACAAACATTTTTTAAACATTTATTTGGCTCGTGATCCGGTCATATTATAGTTAAAAAGTGATTTTGTTCCTTAACCCTTTAACGATCATAGCATTTTCATTCCTAAGATGTCGAAATAAATGAGTGACACCGGTAATTAAGAACAAATATATTTCTAAATAAGAAAACGTGATTTTTCACATACAAAATAAAAGAGATATTTTCAGATAAAAATACCGGTGTCAGTGTTGCGTGTCGGAATTAAAATTTTGTGGTTTCGTGGCGAAACCAATGAACGTTAAAGGGTTAAAGAAAGGGTAGATTGGAAAGTGAGAAAGGGTGATTGGAGCGGGTGACTTCAATCTAAATGATAAAATTTTGTCTGGGTGAACTAATGGCAATGATAATGACTTAATCCGAGATTTATTGAATAACAATCATTGGATTACTGCTGAAAATATTGCTGTGAGATCAAAAATTGACAACTCGACTGCATTTCATCTTTTTAAAACAATTTGAGTATACTTCGTATACTCAATTCTTCGTATGATAATACATCGTATACGCATCGGGAAGCATGCAAAAAAATGTTTAATAGCATAATACATTCATTTTTCTTTAATAAGCGTACTAAAAAAATACAATTAGGTCAACTGGTTACAATTTGATTTTGCTTACTATATTCTGAGAAGGCTACATTAAAAAAATACAGACAGTAACAAAATTCCCAACATTTCTTTAAAAGTAGATTATTCGGCTAATTCTCGCTTTATTTATATAGGGATTAAATAAAGTGATTTTTTCTACTTAAAAAAGTGGTGATAATCAAGGAATCTGAATTCTTTTTCCTTTAAAGTTGCTAAATGCAACACTGTTACTTACTAATAAATAATTCCTTTCAAACCAGTTTAATCTTAAAGTAGAATTAAAACATACATTATTACTTTTCCTAACTGTTTGTTATATAGAAATATGCGAAAAGCATTCGAGTCAACGGTTCTCCAAATCAGTGTTTTATACTTGCTGGTTGGGCTGGCCGCGGTAATTTTAATCGAAGTTCTAGGCGTTTGTTCAGCTGTGGGGCTTGTACGAGTTCGGAAATTTAATGGCCAGGTAGTTCATTGGTACCAGTACTTTCTAATAGTAAATCTCTTTGTAAGCAAATTTCATGTCTATTCATAGTGTAAGTCACATAAAATAAAACTCCCACCACCTACAAGCGACCACGTTCCCTTCAAATAAAAATTGGTCGCTCCGAGAGATAGTCTCTTAATAAAACGTATTAATCTAGATTTTAATTGTTTAAAAATGCATCAATTAAAACTACTATAATTTATTTTTCACAAAAGGGTAAAGTATAACGATTAAAGCATCAAAACAAAAGTTAATTACATAGTTTAATTATTGCACAGTTTAAGAACGAATACATTGACATTTGCTTTGATTTTATGGTTTTATGTTTATTTCCAAGTCCTTTTCATTAATTTATATATTTTTCTGGGAGTTTCTTGACAAAATAGGGGAAGGGAGTTTATTAACCGTCATTCTTAATAATCAGAGTTAAATTCATTGCATAAAAAATTAATTTTTAATCATAAAATTAAATTTTTTATTCAAAAAAATTTGTTGCTCCTAGAAGGAGTTCAACTGCGACGGTCTCTGAATGGAATTAAAATTATTATTAAGCATATGGGAATGAATTTCGCTCCATGAAAAACTGACCGTTTAGGGAGATGGTCGCTAAGGGAGGTTTCAGTGTACTTGGTAATCGCTTATCTTGTTGGCCACCATTATTTTAGAAAAGTTTACTTATTCATCTAATGAGATATCTTTCACAAAATATGTAACACGTTTTCGTTCTAAAATACCGGTAGACAAAAAATCGTATCAGGTGACTTACACTACCTCTTCACCTCCTGCGCTCTTGGTGCGTCTGAAGGAAATTAAACAATTCTTGTCTCCTTAGATATTAAAGATACTTACGACAATGTGGATTGCTAGACATCTTGCTAGAACTCCGTGAAATCTTCTGCTCATAGCTTAAACTATTGAAGCATACTTAAACTTTCCTAGCATTCTTATGAACTTGGTCTTCAGACACACCAATGTTTACAATAGAAAGGTTTTACCTTTAAAGTTTGTTCCTTGATCCAATCCTCTGGCTGCTTATTGCCAATGTCTTACTGAATGAATTCAGTTAATTGGGTTTCATCCTTTGTATGTCTCGTAGTATGATTTCAACTTTGAATTCTCAGGCGCAGCAGCACGGTGTGAGATTTTGGAAATCTAGTGGGAAAAAGACCAAAAATTGACTTGCAGTAATTTAACTTTTAGACATTTCCAATACCATCTAAGGCTTTCAAAAAAAAGATAAAGTGATACCAGACTAATTGCACAACATCTCCATGAAAAATTGGCTCAAAAACCTAACTTTACTTTAACTCTTTTAGAACGGCGATTTCTATAGTTATTATTGCCACTAATATTTTCGGTTAAAAAATACTTATTGTGTAAATATTTTTTATGACAGTATGGGATATTTTAAACAATTTAGAAACTTAATATTTTATTGTTACAATAGTTATTTAGGAGTGTTACATTTAAAAATTATCATTTTAATTCCATATAGAAATTACTAGAAAAGTTAATAGCATATGATAAATTTTAAAAAGCTAACAATAAATTTGTGTACGCTGGCACAACCTTCCCATGACCTGTTGGCGAACAACTTTGTCTGTCGCATTTTAAACCTCAATAAATCTTTTTTTTTTTTTTTTAAAGATTTGCCCACGTGGACGAATCTTTTTTTTGAAAAGATTTGCCCACGGGGACGAATGGTGCCTTTCTGCCAAGAAAGAATATAAACAATCTAGATCCAGTCGAGATAAAGGTCCCACTCCTGCCCCTAAATCTGGACTCTTAAAAGAAGGTTTTGGTCTCTATTTGGCGAAAGTAGATATAATAAGTACGACTTCCACCTAACCAGACCAACAATTCTGAAAATTACTACTGGCCACTTAGACGAAATAAAGGAATCAATAGCCATAGAACACCACGAAATAGCAAACAAACATGGTCTTATCTTCTTTAGGACGACTCCATTCCACATGAATCTCTGATATTCAAAAACATGGTCCCTGCATTCGCTTGAGATACTTACCACGAAAACCGCGGGAAATTTTATCCGAGTTTTATAAAAATAATTTACACCAGAAATTTTATTTAAGTCTATTTAACTTTTTATTAAGGGCTTTTTATTAATTTTATTATTTGCCAAACTCTGCATTCATTTTAAAATAGTTGATAAGCTACTGCACAGATTTTTTACATAGTAAAGATTTTTTTCATATATTTCATATCATTGGTTTTGTTTTTAAAATTTAGTATATATTTTTCTGTTATTTTTGAATGCAGGTTTGGTGGGCGTTCAGAAACCTGAAACATTTCATTTTTTAAAGTAGGGGGGTGGGGCTAGGTTTCGTCTGTCCTCCCTCTGAAGAAGAACAGACTGTTTTTTCTTGCCTGTATTTGTTTGTTTTTTAATTTGTTAATTCTTTATAGTTCATTGTTTACATTTTTGACATACACTATTTCCTTGAAAATTTTGAACTTTCATTGCATAATGTGAATTATAACTTTTTATTATAAAACATTTCTGTGCAGCTTATATGTAAATTACTTTAAGAAGACTTATCTGGTTCGAATCGACATCTTTTCATTGAGTACGGGTCAAAATAACCCGTCTCCGCGGTTCTAGTGTTAATCCCTGACATTACTCTGCCCGACTGCAATTTGTTTCTTTTTGTCCAAAAAAAAATGAACTTTCTGAATTGCTTAAAAAAATACCTGGATAAGTATTTTGCCATCAAATACAAAACTTTTTGGAAAGAAAGTGATATTAGACTACCAGAAATGTAGGAGAAGGTTTCTTCAACAGATTGGTACAATCTTTTTTCTATAAAATATTGCCTTTATCACATTTTCCATCGTTTAATTTTGGCAAAAAGAAAAAAAAAGGAAGAAACTTTTGGTACAATCTAATACAATAATGTAATAAGTTGAATCGTACGTTGAAAATCCATAATAAGGAATTGAAGCCTAATGTTGCAATTAATATTAAAACGTTATGAAAATATTTATTTTCCTTTTTCTTGTCTACGATATTTTACTTCACCACCATACGTACATTATTTTTTAATTTCATTGTTTCATTTCAAATTTAAGCCGTGCAATTCAACTTTTTCTTTTAAAAACTGAAATATGTCAATTTTATCTTTAAATGTATATTATAATGCAAGCAGAATTTCTTCCATGCAGTGAGTTTGAAAAAAAAATAACAATTGTGTTTAAATCATTTTTAGCTATGGGAAGCTCATGTTTTATTCATGCATATTTCATAAGCTGTCTCTTTTCTGCTTACGTAATTCATAGTTTTGAGAAATCTTACAAGGAAAAATGCTTCTCCAGAAATGCTTACCGTGTTTAAAAATATTTTCTTTACTATAAATTTTATATAAAAAGGCTTTTAAAAATCTTCTTGGGAAGCAAATATATTTTTTCCAACATTTCTGAGCTGATAAAACTACTTCCAAACTGATAAAAAATTTAACGTATTGTTATAAAAATGAATTTGATGACATTTAGAATATATTACACTGAATGACTCACATTATTATTGTGACAAATTTAAAATCACCTGCTGCAAATTTTTCCATTATTTTATTGAGTGGTTTTATTTTATAATTTTTTTTATTTTATATAGTAGGATTCATTGCTAAAATCGAATTTTTGTCATAGAGAAAAGGGGATCAAGTATATGATCAACCCTTTAAAACGAAGAATTCGAAACACGGATTATCTTTCAGGTTGATTCGTACAAGGAATCTATCACAAAATTTATTCGTAAAAAGTATTGTGTTTACCATATAAACATAAACACTACACTCAATTACTTTCTTAACCCTTGCACAGCCAAATTCTATTTGTAAAAGTAAACATTATCGACAGTCACCGGAATTTGCAAACGACTTTTTCAGAAATTAAGAATTCCTTAATTTAAACTTTCAATGTCAAAGCACAATTTTGTTAAAATATTATTGGTATCAATTGTAGATTTCGAATTAAAATTACCGTAATTTCGGGTGTATAAGCCGCGGATCAAACAATTCTTTTTGGACCCAGAAATCTTATTTATTGATTGAAGACAAATACTTACGACGATCTAACTAGTTATATTTGTTTTAAAAAAAATTCTGGGTCGAAAAAGAATTGTTTGATCTGCGGCTTATACACCCGAAATTACGGTAGATGTCCCAGTATAGACACAGCGTGCCTGGATGGGTTAAGGTGACTGCCAACATTAACCACTTAATCGTCGCACCCGAGACATTCACGGGCTGCAAGCTTCACGGCTTTTATTCAGAATTCTTTGATTCCCACTAGTTTTATAAAATAGTGTAATTCATTTTATTCTGGTATCATTTTACTTGTCTTTAAATAAGATGAATATATTTTTTTAAAGTGGTGGCAATAATGAATTTGAATTTTTAAACCGTAATTTAATGCGACCATTAAGGGGTTAAAATGGACATTTTCACCAAGACTTTCGAAAATATTTTATTGTTTTATTTTAAAAAACAATTGTTTACGATTCCATTTCTGATTTATTTGTGTTCCTATGATTACTCGAAGAGGCGCTGAGAACAATTTCATAAACAAGAAGTAAGGAATGAAATACCGGAAGTGGCGAAAAAAAGTCGAGTAAATGTGAAAAATGCGCCTACGAGTAACTTGAGTATTTTTTTTTTTTTTTTACCTAAATACTCTAATAAACATTAATTGACATTTTTAGATTAATTTTTTTCTTATTTGAAAGATATAAAAGAAAACTTTAAATGAAATTTTCTTGAAAACAAACTTTTCCGCAGTCTCCCTACTTGATAAAACTACATTACATTAACTGTTCTAAACACTTTTCCAATTAATATTCCCAGAATGCTTTCCATATTGCTCACCATATTTTGAACTGTACACTTATTGGATCAATCACAAAATTTTGCGCGTATCCACCGCACCTCAGATAAATCGATTTCCACCCAGAATTTATTTTAAATAAAATGTGACTTACTTTTGCTTAGCATTTATTTTTATTCCTTTTAAAGATAAAGTTTTCGGTCTGGAAAAGACGTATACGTGCGGAAATACGGTAATTTACAGGTACTAGAATATAGAAAATGACTTTCAATAAATAAATAGCTTTTACATATTTTGGTGTATTTCATTTAATTTTGAAGATATTGTAAAAGTTCTAGTTTACTGCACAGGTAGACGAATGTAAGTAAGTAGTATAAAAAGTTAGAAAAAAATTAATTCAACTGAGTATGTTTAATTGAAATGTAATTTATTGAATTTGCGCTGTCTTGTGTAAGCGTGAAAATTTACTAAGAAAATGTCAAACATATTTAATTTTAAATTATCATGATGATATTTCTGATTATGTTATGATTTCTTATCAATCTGATTTATAATCGAACTAAAATTATGTGCATTTATTCATATTGATATTATCCTCTAGCCTCCAACCCAAAACGCCGTAATAGTACAGGATATAGTTAGAAGAGCTTTCCGTTCACTATGAAAGTGGAATAAAGATTATTCTTATTTCCATATAGAGGAGTTTTTGAAATCCGGTGTTAATCATTCATGTAATCTTTAACAATGGAAATTCGCTGTACAGGAAAGGGTTAAAATGCATCCAGTACATACACTACCTGGCCATTGATTATCGTTCACTTGCGATTTTAGACATTTTGTTAAATATCTAGAAAATTACAAGAGGAATCATCTCGAAACCCTAAGTGTATAAAAATAATAGTATAAGTCATACGTCTCCGTAAAGATTTTTTCCCGAAAGTCAATAGGGGCCGTCAACAAATTAAAAAAGAATGAATATCTTTTGAATAACCCTGTCAAAACTAATGTAGTAAATGCGCTCAAACTCTAGATTATCATTGGGTGCTTTATTGAAATACACTGTGTTCATTTTTATGCAAATAGCATGCATACTCTCAGAGTAATTTAGGTTTTTATAAAAATGGTCCCAAATTTTTTCAAGTATTTTCCTTTTAATTTTCTGAGTTCTTAATATAAAATAATATTTTTTCCTGAAAATATGACAAACAACATTGCACACAATACCCTGTAATTAGATATAAAAAATAATTAAAATTGTATGAAAAATGAGTAGGTTTACTAAATAATTTTTCACTGCGCATGCGCCAACGATATCAAAATTTCATTTGCATATTATGTTAGCTAAATATATAGAGCAACTTTTGTAAAAGTCTCAAAATCATAGCTTGAAAATTCTGAAAGTAATCTTCTATAGAAAAAGGACAAAATCCGTTGTTTCCAAAATGAAGCAAAAAAAATGCGGGATTTTATCCAAATGTAGTAGTACGTCTCGTATTGTGTATTCTATATTAACACTAATCAATGAATATATGGATACAACCCTCTTGTTTTTGCTTCAATTTGAGAATAACGGATTTTCAACTTATTCAATTGACGATTATTTTGGTAATTTTCAAGTTATGATTTTGAGAGTTTCACAAAAGTTGCTCTATGCATTTAGCTAACATAATATGTAAATGAAATTTTAATATCGTTGACGCATGCGCAGTGAAAAATTATTTAGTAAACCTACTCATTTTTCATACAATTTTTACAATTTTTATTATTTTTTAATTCTGATTATAGGGTATTGTGTGCAATGTTGTTTGTCATATTTTCGGAAAAAAAATATTATTTTATATTAAGAACTCTGAAAATTATAAGGAAAAAACTTGGACCATTTTTATAAAAACCTTAATTACTCTGCGAGTATGCATGCTATTTGCATAAAAATGATTATAAGGAAAATTATAAGGAAAAAACTTGGAAAAATTTGGGACCATTTTTATAAAAACCTTAATTACCGTAATTTCGGGTGTATAAGCCGCGGATCAAACAATTCTTTTTCGACCCAGAATTTTTTAAGAAACAAATGTTACTACTTAGATCTAAGTAAATATTTGTCTTCAATCTCTAAATAAGATTTCTGGGTCCAAAAAGAATTGTTTGATCCGCGGCTTATACACCCGAAATTACGGTACTCTGCGAGTATGCATGCTATTTGCATAAAATGAACACAGTGTATTACAATAAGGAACTCAATCACAATCTAGAGTTCGAGCGCTTTTGCTACATTAGTTTTGACAGGGTTATTCAAAAGATATTCATTCTTTTTAAATTTGTTAACGGTCCCCTATTGAGTTTCGGGAAAAAATATTCACGGAGATGTATGACTTATACTATTATATTTATACAGTAAGGGTTTGGAGATGATTCCTCTCATATTTTCTAGATATTTAACAAAATGTCTAAAATTGCAAGTGAACGATAATCAATGGCCAGGTAGTGTATATTTCTACATTTATAAATACAAAATAAATACTCACGAAATAAAAATCTTACTATTTTTTTAGGATATCTTACTAAACTCAGTTTGATATTATTAACACATACACACTCATATATGAATTCAACATTTTCATAAACACATATTTAAAAAAACCTGAATATTAAGCTTACATATTAAAAAGAAATCAAAATGTCTATTTCTTGAGTTTTCATATGTGCAATATTATAATTCAGTTTATCCACATGGACTGAATACTGAAATATACAACAGGAATATTAAAGTTATAGCTAAAATACGTCGATTTTCTATAGTCGATTTTCTAAATTTATTTATATTCTCTGGTTAAGATTAATCGAGCAATGGAAGAAATTTTTGTATCAGGAAATTTTGCTGATTTCTTCTTCAGAAATTAATCGTAAATTTTTGTGATAAAATATTGCCCTTGATAAATAGTAACAATTACAAATTCCAATTTAGTTTATGATTGTTCCACTTTTGCTCATTCCATTTGCTTACCTCGATGAGTTTGTGCTTATTCTGTTAACCACTTAACTGATTCAGTTTTTTTTCTTTACGTACAGTTAATTGAAAATATGGGATTAACACCACTTTTTTCAGTTAAAATATGATTTATATTTAGTCTGAAATTTTCTACTTTTAAGTAGTATCAAACTGTATTTTAAAAATTTAGTGTTGTCACAATACTTCAAGTGATGGATCAAGGAAACTCTTTTTGCCCGTACGACGTCTGGGTAAATCAGTTTTATGGTTTTTTTAGCGTTGCGAGTAATCAGGAAAAAATAAATTCAAAAATGTTGTTAAACGCAAGTATTTTTTTAAAGATAAATCCAATATCTTTAATCTGTTTATGATATTCGACGTATTTTCTATAAAAATACTGGTATCTGTTTTTGGCCGTATTTTCCAACCACTTGCCAACTTGTAAGTGGTAGTAGATTACGTAAAAGAAATTTGTTGTGCTGTGTACAGTATTTAAAAATTGACCTTTTGCCAAGGGCATGGTGCACACTTGTGTTTAATGAGGATGTTGCTTTGCAGTGTTATATAATGTTTCTACATATAAGTGAAATAAATTTCATGGCAGAAATAAAAGGACCTATTACGTCATAAGAAAGAAGTTACACATATTGTGAAGTATTTCATAAAATCCTGCATCACTATATATAATACTATCAAAAAATAAGATTATGTAACGACCCCAATTCGAATGATTTGTTCCTTCAAATTACATTCAGTCATTCGTTCCTAAATCCATGTTTTCCATTTTGCTCTATTCAGCAAAAATTTACACAAGGCCAAAAAACCAATATCAAATCCGAAATCTTTGTGATTTTCCGATATTTTGTAAATAAATGGTTTTTTAAATCGAATTTAGTATAACATATTCGCTACATCCCACTCATATGATATTTTCTTCTAGTGAAAATTTCGATTTTGACTGATATTCGACTGTTTTGTTTTAAGCAAATGGATTTGATGGTATTTATTACTAATTAACTCCTTTAGGGGTGGTGGTATGTATTTTATCCTACCTAATTTAAACAAGATTTGTACCACAAACTTTTAAGGAATTTTTATATTTTTGTCTTTGAGGGTAAAATGATGAAAAATTGCGTTTTCTTATTTTAAATTTTTTTTTCTGTTTCAGTAAAAGAACATTATTTCAGAATAATTGTTGCTTGCCTCTAAAGCGGTTAACCCTCATTGGAGAATGTAAATGAGCTGTTTAACTGTTAAAAAGCAACAAAAATATTCGAAAAAGTTATTTAAAAATAAATAAATCCAAATCTTAAATTTTTACCACGTAAGTTATAAAATAACAATATGTACAGCAATTGTCGTACAAATTTTCATTAAAATTAAACCTAGAACTTTGGGAAATTCCATTAAAGTTTAACAAAAATATTTAGTATCCGAATCTTTATTTAAAAGTATTTAACATGTTTATTTGACATATTTTCGAGCAACATGTATTTCACTTGTTTTATAAAGACTTTTCTTTTTCCAGTCGACTTGTATACATTTAGAACAGATCAAAATGATCCCACATTGTCGTTCTAGTTTTAAGTAGTTGAATGAATATACCACATGAAACTATTAAGAAATAGGGACAGACATATCCAGTGTTGCCAGTGGGCTATTTTTTTCAATTCAGATTTCTTGATTGGCAGCACTTTTTTGAAACGGTAAATTACCTTTTGTTTTCACCTTAACCCTTTGAGCTCTGGGGGTGAAAATTTCTTCAAAATTCCAAATATCACATTGGCACCAGTATTTTGCAAAGAAAAAAGCCGGTTAACCATAAACGCGAAAAAAATGCATCAAACCTTTTTGAAGTAAATTTGGTCAAATTTTCTGGAGTCAGTGTGACATTTTGGAATTAAAATTATGTGGCAGAAAATTCTACCAGAAGAGCTCAAGGGGTTAAGTGTTATGTCATTCAATAAAGTACATTTTATCATTTAAAAAAGTGGTGCCAATCAAGAGTCTGAATGTAAAAAAAGTAGTCCATCTGGCAACACTGAACATGTCTTTAAAATAGTGAAGCTTCAACTGTGACCGCTTCCGCAGATATTGCATCCCCGAGGCTGCAAATTATCACCAGAAAAAACTTGCAGAAAATTTCCCTTTATTTAAACGCCGCATTGATGGAAAAATTCAATCCAAAATAAAGACAAAAACTGGTATCTATTTTTACTGGTAAGAGTTTATTTTGGTGGTAATAGTTCCTCAACATTGTGACAACCACTACAAATTACTGTCTGTGTAAGTGAAAAGATTGTAATTCCGGGGAAAACTGATACCAGTAAAAAAAATAGAGATTTTTTAGCATATTTGTGAGAGAAATTTCTCATCAATAAGACACAAAAATGAGACGAAATTTTCTATCGAAGCTTTCTGGTGAAAGTTTCCATATGTGGTAATCAAAAACATTGGAACCGATTAACCCTTTCCGGCACGGACAAATTCTGTTAGTAAAATGAGAAATTATCGACTGACAATGGAGTACAGAAACAACTTTTTGAGAAATTAAGAATCCCTTAATTTAACCCTTTCCGGGCCGGATAAATAGTGTTATTAAAATGAGAAATTATCGACTGACACCAGAATTTACAAGCGACTTTTTAAGAAATCAAGAACTCCTTAATTTAAGCTTTTATCGTAAAAGCAAGATTTCATTAAAATATTATTGGTGCCAATTGCAAGTTTGGAATTAAAATTAGGTGTGTCCAGACCGGACACACTGCGCCGGAATCGGTTAAGATTTCATTGTAAAAGAAAAAAATCATTAAAATATTATTTGTGCCCATTTCAAGTTTGGAATTAAAAATAGGTATCCCCGACTGGGCACACTATGCCACATAGGATTAAAAAGAGCAGCCATCTTATGACAACTCCTCACTTACTTCATTCGCAACTGATACACTCGCACTGCATGTCCTCACCTTTTTTATTCATTATATACTACATCACAGCACATATTCGAAAAAAGCGATACGATCAGTATGAGCTTTCTATTGAAAAACACCGTAATCACTGGCGATAAATAGATAAATAAGCAAAATAACTTTGTAAAATCACAATGAAAAGAAAATTAAACAGGACGCGTTTCAAGCTTCAAAAATAAGAACTCGTCATCAGCTAATCCAAACACGTGTCACAAGGGACACAGCCTTGTGACACGTGTTTGGATTAGCTGATGACGAGCTCTTATTTTTGAAGCTCGAAACGCATCCTGTTTAATTTTATTTTTATGGTGATTTTACGAAGTTATTTCGCTTATTTATGAGCTTTCTATGACTATGGTTAATTTGTTGAGCTAGCTATATATTTTTTTAAGGTTGAAGCATTCATCCGCTTGAAGAAATTGGTTCCTTTTTTTATGAATTTAATTGCAAACTCAAAATGCTCCAGAAATTGACACCAGAATTTTGGAATGAAATCTTTTTATTCTCTGATTAAAGAAATGGCGTTATGATTTTATATATATTAATATGGTTAAAAGTGAAACGACACTAAGAGAATTTTAATCCCATAACTCAGCAATATTTTTGAAAAAACCTTTCAAATAATGCCTATTTTCTTATGTATTTTACAGACTTTTTTATCTCTTGTAACATCGCTTTTTCAAAACAGAAATTTTAGCCTAATTGAATCAGGAAAATGTCCGGATTAAATAATGCAAAATTTACAATAAAATAATAAATGATGATTGGCGAAAACGGGAAGTGGTTATTAAAATTTTGCTTTTACAATGAAAGTATTTGGTAACAAGTTTTTAATTCCTAAAAAAATTCGTTTTGAAATCCGGTGTCAGTCAATATTTTCATCAATTTACGAAAAGAAATTTTCTGTATAGAAAAGGGTTAACAGTTTCAGGAGCAAGACACTTCTATTCATACACTACTGAAATGTGTGATCGTCACCAGAATTTATAAAGAGATTTATTAGAAACTAAAAAAAAAGTTTTTGTCCACGTACTTGGTAAAAGGGAAAATTTTATTCCAATATTCCGGTGACAATGTGGCATTTAGGAATTAGAATTAGGTGGTTTAAAAATGAACCATCGCTCTCGATGAGGTTAATCATTAACCCTTTAACGTTCAGTGGTTTCGCCACGAAACCACAAAATTTCAATTCCGATATGCAACACTGACACCGGTATTTTTATCTAAAAATATCCCTTTTATTATGTATATGAAAAATCACGTTTTCTTATTTAGAAATATATTTGTTCTTAATTACCAGTGTCAATCATTTATTTCGACATCTTAGCAATGAAAATGCTTTGATCGTTAAAGGATTAAATTAATTCTACATTAATAAGATATCTAAAAAATAAAACTTTTATTCATTTTATGCCATATTAATTTGTTCCGTTAATAAAATTTCACCATTTTCATTATATGTAAATTCCTTCCGATTCACAGTTCAGTGTGAAATTCAAGAAATGTATAATAGTTGCCGTTTTCAATCACACATGTTAGAGACAAGGTAAACAGTCTTAACCCTTTGCGGTGCAGGGCAAATTCATTGCGTAAGTATTGAAATTAATGACTGACACCGGAATTTGAAAACAACTTTATTTGCAAATAAGAAAAGGCTATATTTCACGCATTCAATAAACCGCAATTTTTTAAAATAAAATTCCGGTGCGAATGTGGCGCTTGGGAATTAAAATTAAGTGGTATATCTACGAAACCACCGCGCCGCAAGGGGTTTATAAGCTAGATTTTCTGTGTAAGTGAGTAACTAGCTCGTGATTTAACGGCTTCCCACAATTGTCAGTACGTCGTACGGGCAACGTTTTTTTGCCAAACATGATTATTATTCTCACCAGTAAATTTTTATTGCAAATTTTGCATTATTTCATCCCAGCATTTTTCTGATTCAGTTATGCAAAAATTTGTGTTTAAAAATTGGTGATAAAGAAATATAAATTCCGCAAAGGACAAGATAAAAATACCCATGATTTGAAAGTTTTTTTCAAAAATTTTGATCAGTTAAATAGTTTTTTGATAAAACATATTCCACCTTTTTTCTACAACACTAGTAACATAAACTAATAATTTAAATAACTGAGAAAATGTTGATTTCAGTAAATATTTTTTAAAATTAAGTATACATTTTTCATTACTGAAATAAATATTGATTAGATTTAGATATTCTCAGCCTGGTAAGAATTTTTGCCTGATGCATGCAATTTAAAATTTAACCCTCTGACAGTCTTGCAAAAGGGCAAAATTCTAACGTTGTTTTCTCAGCATTTTGTTTTAATTGCTAAAAAATATAATTCTTTCAAAATTATAGAAAAATCTTATTTACGAATATGAATGTTATTCTTAGGTGTGTTAATGATTGCACAATGTATTAAAAATCCATTAAATCAACTGAGTTATATCATTTTAATTATTGCTTGCATTGCAATGAAACCTGGAGCTTAGGGAACGTCTATAGACGGACTTGTCAGTGAGAGAGGGAAATCCTAACTTACACTATTCTTTAAATGATAACAACAGTGAGAGCTTAAAATATGAACAAAGAGTGCCAGTTTCGGAGTTGGATATTTTCTGATCTTATCCTTTTCTGATTAAAGTTCTACTTACTTTTTTCAATAATGGAAAATTGATGACCCAATAGAAAAATCGATTTACGGTGAGCCACTGTAGATAAGAAAAATAGGGTAATTTTCATGTCTTTAGAAATTATTCTTTTAATAAATCAAATGTCTCAGAGACACTTAACACTTAAAAGTGAGACTTAATAAGTGTTCCTTAACCCTTCAGTATTAAAAAAGTGTCTTTTGAAACAGTCTAATTGCCTTATACACAATTCCGAGAGAGAATGAGTCTTACAAAAAGATTATGAAATATGATTTCGAAAATAAACGTAGCAAACAAATTACACACTGTAACAAAATATAACATTGATTTACGTGGGAAATTTAATATTTTTTAATATAAAATATTTTCTAGATGTGCAAGATTTAGAATAAGGGTATGATAAATCGAAAAAATTCTGTAGCATTTTGTTTATTAATTCGTTCGGATAAAGTATCAGGGTTGGTAAGATTACCGTTAGTTTAATACTAGTTTAATTCTGGTAAGGTACGTCATGCGGACAGCGTATTTTTCCAATCACGAGTTATTATTCTCACCAGTAAATTTTTATTGTAAATATTGCATTATTTGATCCAGTGTTGCCAGGGGGCAATTTTTTTTAATCAGATTTGTTGACTGGCACCACTTTTTTGAAACGTTAAATCACCTTTTGTTTTCACCTTAATTATCATGTCATTGAATAAGGCACATTTTATCATTTGTAAAATGTAGTGCCAATCAAGAATTTGAATTTAAAAAAAGTAGCCCGTCTGGCAACACTGATTTGATCCCTTCAATTCTGTAAAAAATTGTGTTTTGAAAAATTGGTGATAAATTAATAAGAATTCTGTTAAAGGCAAGAAAAGAATAGACATGATTTGAAAGTTTTTTTCAAAAATTTTGATCAGTTAAACAGTTTTTGATAAAACATTTTCTATCCCTTTTCTACGGCATTAGAAGTGTTCGCACAGTTCTACCGCTAAAATTTAAGAAGATTTTCAAAGCACTTCACTGCAACAAATTATCGTAAAAACTTTGAATAAAAGGTGTGATTCTGAATTCTGTGATTTAAAAATTAAATGTAAATTTTCTTATTTTTAATAGTGGTACCAGAGTCCTTAAAATTATAAAGAGTGTGCGAACCCTGAGTAGTAACATAAACTAATAATTTAAATAACCGAGACAATGTTGATTTCAGTAAATATTTTTCAAAATTAAGTATACATTTTTCATTACTGCAATAAATATTTATTAGATTTAGATATTCTCAACCTGGTAAATATTTTTGTCTGATGCATGCAATTTAAAATTTAAAATGAATCCTAACTTAGAGTACGCTTTACATGATAACAACCGTAAGAGATTAAAATCTGAACGAAGAGTTTCAGTTTCGGAGTTGGATCTTTTCTGATCTTATCTTTTTCTGATTAAAGTTCTTCCTATTTTTTCAATAATGGAAAATTGATGACCCAATAGAAAAATCGATTTACGGTGAGCCACTGTAGATAAGAAAAATGGGGTAATTTTCATGTCTTTAGAAATTATTCTTTTAATAAATCAAGTGTCTCAGGGTCTCATAACACTTAAAAGTAAGACTTGATGAGTGTTCGTTAACCCTTCAGTATTAAAAAAGTATCTTTTGAAACAGTCAAATTGCCTTATACACAATTCCGAGAGAAGATGATTCTCTCACTTATTTAAAAGAAAGTATGACACGAGAAGAGATAAATGAGTTAAAGTAGTAGTACTTTTTTATTGAGTTTAATTTTTTTAAACAAATTTAAGAAAAAATCCTGTAGGCGTATTTTATTTTTTATAAGCAATGCACATTTATCCCACAAAATAAATACAACATGCTAACAGGTATTCTTTGCTTTTCAGCAATAAATAAATAGAAAGAGAACCACAAAAATTATGAAATATGATTTCGCAAGTAAACGTAGGAAACAAATTACACACTATAACAAAATATGACATTGATTTATGTGGGAGGTTAAATATTTTTTTTTTTTTTTTACTTAAAAGAATTTCTAAATATGCAGGATTTAGAATAAGGACTTGAAGATCAAAAATTTTCTGTAAAATTATGTTCATTAATTCGTTCGGATCAGGGTTCGTAACAGTACCGTTAGTTTAATACTGATTAAATACCAGTATTTTTTAATAAGAAACATAAGCCTGTTTAAACGCGCAAACTTTCTCCCTTTTTCAAAAAGGAATTTTCAAAAAAAAAAAAAAATTCGCAATGATGAATTTACTATTCTTGAAATTCCAGTACCTGTACGAACCTTGGATATGTTCTAAATTAACCCATTAAACCTTTGAGCTCTAATGGGTAAATTTTTTCAAAATTCCAAATGTCACATTGGCAGCAGTATTTTGCAAAGAAAAAAAAACGCCTTACGATATACACGAAAAAATGCATTAAACTTTATTCAAATAAATTTGGTCGAGTTTTCTGGTGCCGGTGTGACATTTCGGAATTAAAATTATGTGGTATAAAATTCTACTATCAGAGCTCAAAGGGTTAAGACGCACGGTACTTCCATTGCGAAATAGTGAAATGACTGAAGGTTACCGGAATTTATATACAAAATTTGAAAATAAGCAATATCTATTTTTACCATGCATAATAAACGGAAAATATTTATACCAGAATTCTGGCGTCTTCGTGGCATTTGTGAATCAAACTGGGTGCTTCATGCCAAGGATGTCAAGCCTGACGCCAGCGAGATACCAGAAAACTCTTACAGAAATCAAGACCTTATTGAATCGTAAATATTCGGAAATTTGATAAGGCACAATTTTCTGTACAATTTTCTTGAGTATCGAGGACTCCAGGTTGGACAGCCCTAATCCATGTAATCCATCACTGAAATACAAAGGGTAATGAGGCTAGATTCTGCAATATCTTCTAATAATGTATGCATAAACATCGTTTACAATATTTTTTTTATTTAATTTAATGTAGATGTTAAATTAATATATTTTGTATGGAACAAAGCTAGTTTTAATGCATAAATTTTTCTTACTCTATGTCAAGGAATTAAAACATTGGTGCTATCATCTACCCTTGGTATATTTAACTTCTATCTTCAATTACACTGGAAATATCAACGGCGTGGGGATAGGCTAATAGAATTTCTTTCATATTTAATTTCTTTTGTCTACATCATTGAAATGCCTAGAATTTTTTTTTCATCTCTGCCAAATGTACAGAATCTCCAAAAATAAAAGTCCTTGTTTCAGTGGTATATATGATGACAGTTTAATTTCAACTATTTAAAACAAGTCGAATACATAAACTGTAGACGAACACATGTTGTTTTCCGTATACATATTTAATATGTACACATTTCGTTATACAAAACACATCCATCCTAAAGTACAATTCAAAACATTCGTCGTTTGACAAGTTCGAAATCATGGAATTAATAATCTCTCTAAATTTTTTCTACACTCTGGCGAATCATTAGGTTGCGTCAGAACGTAGACATGATAATTTATAAAGCCCTAAAAGTAAAAAAATCACATGGGTCAAACGGCTTTCAAATCTTTAGTACAGAATTAATGCGTTTCAGGGTGCGTAGTCTGGGAGCACCTTGTAAGGACATTTTACCACAATTTTTATAATGTAATATTTGTTTTATTTAACGAAAAAGAAATCCTTTTTCAGATGTAACAACCAGTACTTTAAAGAATTTCTGATACTAAAAGAATTAAAATCCTCTGAGTTTTTTGATGACTACGCACCCTGTTTATACTCAAGAGTCGTCATTTTGCATATGTAGCACTGAAAACAAGTCAATAGGCTCATTCCATGGGTTCTGTAGTGTAAGTAACATAACTTATTAATTGCTATGCTTGTTAGCCACCGTTATTTTCGAAAAGTCTGCTTGGCCTTATTCACTTAATGAGAATGTGCCAATAAAATTAATCACATTTTTTTGTTCTATAATACTGGTAGCCAAAAATCGTAGCCTGTGACTTACACTACAAGTACTCATGGAAATAGCCCAACAACAAAGCAGTGCACGCGCATGCTCTCATCTAAAACTATCTGAGTTACTATTTACTTCTGGATTTTCCTTGAACAAGCAATCACCCTACAGTTAATACTATTAAAATTTATTACCGTGACATTCTGTTTTGGAAACCCTAGAGAGGCATATCAAGACGTGTGGGGAGGGGAGGGGGGTCGAAGATGCACTTGACACCACAAATTTTGTACAGATTTCTTCGTGTTATCTAATTTTAGAATATTAGACTATTAATAAACATGAAAAAAACTTTCTAATTTTAATAATATGGAGAAGAGGTCTGCAAGGGCCGACATTTTCAGGTTCGACCCGGCCCGCAGAAGGAATTTACTGGCACGACCAGAACATGTCCCAAATATAGAAAAAATTAGCTAGCCCGAGAAAATTTCGCATTCTCGGGTTCATAATTTTACTCAGTACTCGGTCTTCAGGCCGAGTAATCTAGTATGAAATGCATCTGGACTCCCTCCACCTCATGTTACGCCAGTGAAATCCTGTATTATAAATCAATAGTTTTAAAATTCATCGCTGATTGGAATCAAATTAAAAAATATATTTATTTTTTAATTGAAGAAAAAGAAAAATAATTCCAAAATATTCTTACGCCTGATTTAAAATTAAAAATGTAATTTATATAAAATAACGATTCAAATGATGATAGCGTCACAATGCTATATTAGTGAGTGTGTAACAACAAATATTTATTGTTTACGACTGAGAAAAGAAGGGGCGCAAGAGTTTTATGTTTTATAAACACCATCTGCGAATACATAATTTTGCGTATAATCTGCGGATCATATTAGGACTCAGAAATTTTCTTTAATAATTTAAATAAAGTATTTATTGCGATCTAAAATGTTACTTTTATTAAATAAAATTTACAGTTGCGACCACGATTGTTTAATTCCTGGAAATACCTGAAATTACGGTATCTCAGTTTTTATCGAACATGTGTACGGCGTTTTTTTCCAATATCTGCCAAACATTTCATAAAATAACACCTACGTGCTTTGCTATTTGGAAATTAATTTGCTCGTATTATGTCTTTAGGCTTCTAACATAAGCGACATTTTAAAAATTTTCTTTCGCCTTCTTTAAATTCGGAAGTTACTAGATATAATAAGACGATACAAACTTTTGCGAATATTTAAAAAAAAATCTCAACCCCGGTGGTGGTATATCTATGTATCACCCCTTGGTGGTATATGTATGAAACCACTTTTAATTCCCAAACCTTAATTCCTTAAATCCAATTCTTAAGGATTAAATTAGTCTTATATATAAATATTTATCGAATAATATGGAATCAATAATATGGAAACTTATATCTACATAAATGACTTTACTAATTTTAAATTACGTTTAGAATTTTAAATCTATTTTTGAGCAACAGAAAATTAATAATTTTAGTCAATTTGATTAGTTCTTCAGTGTTGCCAGGTGGGCTACTTTTTTTAAATTCAGATTCTTGAATGGTACCACTTTTTTAATATGTTAAAATGCGCCTTATATAATTACGTATTAATTAATAAGAGAGAAAAAAAAGGAGAATATTACCGTTTCAGAATAAGTGGTGCTAATCAAGAAATCTGAATTTTAAAAAAGGTAGCCTATTGGCAACACTGTAGTTCTTACAATTTTGATGTTATCCTTTAATAATTAACCCATTAGTGCCTAGCGTCCCATTTTTGGAACAGTTTTAAAATATTCAAGTAAGCATTTTTCACACCAGTAAATAAGGAGGATAAATAAATAATTTCTTTCTCGAGACGAGTCCTCAATAAATTAAAATAAAAGTTATTCCTGCTTTAAAAGTGGGGGGGGGGAATGCAAAATTTGAATTTTAACGAAGAAAATAATTCAGGCATTTATGGGTTATCATTTAAGATGAACTTCCAGGATTGCCATCGGCTACAAGTTTTCAATTCTATCTCTTCCCACTTTCTTAAAACAGAAAGCTTCTTTATATGCTTTGAAAACATTTACAAAAGAAATGTACATAAAAATGCACTCATTAAAAGTACTGGTGCATACAGAATATAAAAATAGTTGCGTTTTGCAGCATTGATCTTGATAGTTACAGAAATTATATATTGCATTCATGTATTCATTGAACGGAGTGCAATAAATACTACAATAGTACTACATTAGTTTCTAGAAATGTTCATTTAATTTGAAAATATAAGGTATTTTTTGCCATACATTTAAATATTTTGATATAAAACAGTTATTTATGTGTTCTTATTTTTGTGATGGACAAAATATTCCTTTTAGAATTTAAACCATGACGACAGATTTTCGGTTACCATATATTTCAACAAAGACATTTTGATTTTCCTTTGAAAGATATAGTCATATAATTGAAACAGACAAAAAGACATAGCAAATAAATATTTTGATGGATAAAATACGAAATACCTGCTTTCAGATATTTCCTAAAATACATCTTACGTCGGTTGCATTATTTTATGTTATTTTTCCAAACATAAAATCTAAAAATTCTGATAAAGTAAATGATTTTATTTTGTAAAATGATAATTGTAGTTTTCAAAATAAAAAAAAGCATTTCAATTTTTTTTTTTTACTTACACCTAAATTTTTCACTATGTATAAGTGAAAAAAATCAATATCTATTGTAATATAAAATATAATTCTTCATTCATTTTAATAATCTTTTCGCTGATGATTTTTGTTGATTTTAATACTTAATTGAAATTCCATGAAACACAATGGATGATTACATGGACAATTTTGCTTAAAATAGTTCAACTTCATGTCCCGAACATTCATGAACATTCCCGAACCCTTCATGTTCAGAAGCATATTTTCCTTTACAAAAGAAAAAAAAAGAAATTCCGAACAATTTTACGTTGCTACACAGCTAATATGGAAATGAATATTTTCTATTCAAATGATCAAAAAGTTTAGTATATTTTTTGGCACACGGGTCTCAAATATACAGCGCACAACCTCGTGGGTTAATGCAAAAATGAAACATAAAATATCGATTTAAATAGTATGAATTTGTCCATAATAATATGTCGTTTGTATTTCAAAAGATTCTCCAACTTTTATTTTTCAAATGGCAACATCCACTTTTGACGGCGCATGAAATTTCCCTGAAATCTGCTAAAAACAGGTATAGTTTATTTATTATTATTTATATGTTTACAGATTTAGGAATTGAAAACACGCTATTGGAATTTTATAAAGATTAATTTCCAGATCAGTAGTTTCTTTGGTGCCAGTATTTTCTTAATGTAAAATCACTTCTGAAGTAACACAAAATTCTTTCCATTTGAACTACCGTAATTTCCGGCGTATAGTCCGCGGATCAAATCATACTTTTTTGACCCAGAAATCTTATTTAGTGATTGAAGATAAATATTTACGACGATCTAAAAAGTTCCATTTCTTTTAAAAAAATTTCTGGGTCGAAAAATGATTGTTTGATCCACGGATTTTCCGCCTGATATTACAGTAAAAGTAATACAAAAAGTAATATAAAGTTTTTTCTATAAGAAAATATTGGTGATACCTCTTTTTTTGACAGTGTTTTCCCTGATTACTCGCCACTCTGCTATTAAAAATCTCACTTATAATTAAAGAAGAAAATGCAATTAAAAAATATCTTTACTTGTTAAATGCAAAATCTTATTTCAAAAAAGAAAAAAAAATCTTTAGATTTATAAATTTACCATTTCTGTTAATTGCAACAGTTATTTTTTTTTTCTTCATGGTTTTTAAAATTTTTCTGAATTTTTTGCAAATATTTACTGTCATATCGGTTGCAGAAGGGTACTTTTAGTTTCAAAAGCTATTAGAGTTTTAAGTCATCAGCTTCTTCATCACCACTATTATTTTAGAGAAAATGTTGTTCTTTTAAATTGAATAAATATTCCGATTAAAAAAACAATACTTTCTGTATTAGCATCTTCCTTTATTTGCTCGTACTTCATACATGCAACGTGTTTTTGCCAATCTTGATTTGTCAATACCAATTACGGGCATCCATATTCCAATCATGATTTATTATCCTCACCAGTAATTTTTTATTTTTTATTTCCCACTATTTATTTAGCGCACTTTTCTGATTCTGTTTAAAAACAAATCTGTTATGAAAAACGGGTGACGAAAGAAACAAAAATCCTGCAAAACTATTAAAAATACGCATTATTTGAAAGTTCTTTTTTTTTTCATAAATATTGATCAGCTAAGGTATTCAAAAAAAGGAGAAGCTTGGCAGCTCTGTTACAATTATAATGCCTGTATATAAAGTTATAAACAAAATAGAAACTAACTTCACTTTTTTTTACCCCTTGAGGGGCAAGCAATAATGGCTGTACTATTTCGATATTTTGGCAATTTTTTGATATTTTGCAGGCAAAGGCGAAAATATAAAATTTCGTTATAAGATACTGGTGAGAATCTCGTTTAAATTAGGCGGGATAAAATATATCCCTACGCCCCTCAAGGGGTTAATTAACCCATTAACGCCCGAATTATTTTCTTAGCTAAAATTTAAATTTTGTATTTCCCACCACTTTTAAAAGCAAATTAACTTTTATCTAAATTTATCAAGGATTCTGTCTCGTGAAATAAGGTATAAATTTTTCTTCCTCTTTACTGGTGGGAAAACCGCTTTCTTGCTGTTTTTGTAACCGTCCTCAAACGAGGACGCTGGGCGTTAATGGGTTAAGAAATACCGGCATTGTCGCTGAAATTAACGGGAACCGTACGAACACTGCTCATGGATTGAATAAGCCGAATGTTACATTTGCAGAGCTGCCAACGACTACGCATGTTTAAATCTTTTAAATATGTTTGGAACCACAATTTATTTTAGTAAAATGTATGCCAAATATATTCAATGCTATGCATTACATTACCTAATGTCAATAATTTACTAAAATTTCTGTTTCTAATATGCTTATTTAGCTTTAAATAGGCGTAGTAGTTGGCAGCCATGCATTTGAAATACATCGGTTACAACCAAGTAATCTAAGTAAATAAATCTCTGAGTCAAAACTGATAAAGACGAAAGTGCTAAAAGATGGTTTGGTTTATTTTTGTCATCCGATTATCTACACCCACACCAGGGGGGAGTGCCCTTCGTGGTGGTCTTTCTAAGGGAACCTAACCCGTATTTACGCAAAAATTGTTAAAAGAAGACTAGTAGACAAAATAATTAAAAAAACGGCCGCTAGGTGTAATCTTGCTCTAATCTGAGTCAAGAAATTAGTGATCTATATGCTACAGCATAATTTAAGAAAAAATATACAGCTTATCGATTAAACTTCAGACGTACTGAATAATACAATACAAATTAAATAATTTGTGAAAAATAAAGGCAAATATTAATAAAAATAGTGTAATTCTAAATCATACGTCTATAAAAAGCATCTGTATATAGAAACAAATATTTCAAATTTTATAAGAAATACTTGTTTATGTACGTGAATTAATTAGTGAAGACTCGCATTCTCGCATTTTCTAGTCAATCTCAAATTTTAAACTCGTTACGATATCATCACATTAATCATACGAATGATTAATGCGTTTTCCCGCTGTTTGAAATTACTTCGTGAGTGTGAAATATTAGAAGTCTCATGGGTAGCAAAAACTCGAAATATTCGAGAAAAATGGAAAAATGTGTAAAGGAATAAATGTTGGACTTTAATAAATTTATGTATTTTTATAATCAAATCAATATTTAATATTAAAGTAATGTTTACATTTGGTGTTTTATTCGTATACCTTTAAAAAATAATTATCATTTCTCATACAATAGTTTAATCTAGAAGGCTATTTGTTAAAATAATTACATTATTTATATTTTGATAGCATTATTCTTAGCTTTTAACAACTGCATACCTGCAAACATCGTACACTTTTTTTATGCCACAAAAATTTTATAATAAATTTTACTTTTTAAATCGCCATAATCTGTCGATCAAAAATATTTTATTATTTTTTTAGATACAAAAATAAGCGGAAGGATGACAAGTATGCAGTTTTATTAAACTACTAGCTGACCCGCCCGGCGTTGCCCGGGTCCGTTATAATAATGTTAAACGAACTTGAAATTTTTATGATTTTATCTTCAACTCAAAATATGTGTTAATACACTGTTAAGAATTTGACCCTTTTGCTGCATCGTCACTCCACCGCTTTTATAGAAAATGATTACTTCAGCCTATTTTGGAGCATTGTCATAGGTCAAAAGAGATATATTCTATAAAAGCGGGGGAGTGATGATACAGCAAAAGGGTCAAATTTTTTACAGTGTACATTATATTAAATACGTGCCCCCTGACTGTGTCAAAAATTGGTTTTAAAAAAAAACTAATATTTAGCGGCAAAAATACCTAAAATGACTGCAATGGGAAACGCAGGAGGGAATATGTGTCCAACGATTTCGTGTTGATATTTATCCTTAAAATTACTGTTACTTAAAATACTTTTTTCACATAGATATCCCAAGTGAAATATTTTGAATTTCAAACTAATTATATATCACTCTTAAATCTGACTATACCGCGAATGAAATCGATTCTCGATGATTCGCTAAAAGGTTAGTATATAATATTATAAATTCAGAGCCATTTTACAAAAATAGGTGTATATTTTTTATCAAACATGCGTAATGTTCATTCTATGAACAAAATCCTAACCGTAACCTAATTGTATCGGAATCATAACTTGTCTGTAACTTAGCTGTATCTTAACAGTAACCTAACTGCAAGTTAAATATAACATAAATGTAACTTGGCCGTCACCTAATCATAACCTACCCATAATCTAACCACAACCTAACCGCAACTTAACCTTAACCTAACTGTAACTTAACCTTGACCTAACTGTAACCTAACCGGAAAATAAAATAACAAAATGGTCACCGGAATGTAATTGCAACCTAACTGTTATCTAACCGTAACCAAGTTCTAATTTAACATTTACTATAAACGAAATATTTTAACCATCTCGCGCTAAGTACTTAGTTTCACTTTCCACCGCTACGGAGCGCATTATGTTTTGTAGAACATCCGAATTTTAGGTTCGGATTGGATTCAAGTTCATGGAAATTATTTTGTCTTCTTCGGATACAGTTATGGTTGTTTGGAATATTTGTGTTCAGTTTAGATTCGGTTCAATTCAGATTTCGTGGGGTTTTTTTTCCCCTTCAAATGGGATTTTTAAGTTCGGGTCGGGTTGTACTTATATGAAAATTATTTTACCTAGTTCCAATGAGGTTATACTTCACTGAAATATTTTTGTTAGGTTCAGATTAAGTTTGGTTCAAATTTCGGGATTTTTTTTTCTTTTTTTTACAAATTTTTTGGTTTGGAATAGGGATTATGTCCATGGAAATTATATTGTCTTGTTCGTATTTGGTTACAGTTATTTGGACTATTTTCGTCGGATTCAGATTTGGTTCGATTCAGATTTTAGGTATTTTTTTAAATTGATTTTTAAGGTTCTGGTTGGATTCATGTCCAGGGAAATTATTTTGTCTTGCTCGGATCGGGTTTTGGTTCTTTGGAATATTTTTTTCGGGTTCAGATGTCGTTCAATTCAGATTTCGGCTTTTTAATGGAATTTTTAGGTTCAGGTTGGGTTGCGCATCAACGGAAATTATTCTGCATTGTTCGAATAAGGATATGCTTCTCTGGAATATTTTTGTCAGATTCAGATTTAGTTCATTTTTTAGGTTCGGATTGGGTTCATGTTCATGGAAATTTTTTTGTCTTGTTCAGGTCCGGGTATGGTTCTGTGGAATATTTTTGTCGATTCAAATTTCAGGTATTTTTTTCAAATGGAATTTTAGGTTCCGATCGGTTTCATGTCCACGAAAATTATTTTCTCTTATTCGAATCCGGTTATGCTTCTTTCGAATATTTTGATCGGATTCAGATGTAGTTTGCATAAAACTTCAGGCTTTTTTTTCAAATGGAATTTTTTAGGTTCGAGTCAGGTTTATGTTCATGGAAGTTTTTTTGTCTTGCTCTTATCAGGTTATAGTTCTTTGGAATATTTTTATCGATTTCAGGTTTCGTTCTGGTCATTTTTTGGGTTATTTCAGAGAAAAATTTTAGGTTCGGGTCGGGTTGCATATACACGAACATTATTTTTCTTTGATCGAGTTGGGGTATGCTTCATTTGAATATTTTTGTGGGATTCAGATTTGATTCGGGTCAAATATCAAATCCATAGTTTTTTTTTCAAATGGAATTTTTAGGTTCGGGTCGCGTTTATGCTCATGAAATTTTTGTCTTGCTTGGATCGGAGTATAGTCTGTTTTTTTCTGGTTGGGATCGGGTTATGTGTTAATACGCCTAAACATTATGTTTTGCTACTATTCTTTTAGTGACTATTTTTTATATATAATTTATTTTGCTATTTGATAATTTATTACTGTGTATGAATCGTCTGCCTATTCGAACAATTGTACGTCAAAGAGCCATTTCATTTTTGTTTTAAAAACAAATTAAAGTCTTAATAAAATTTTAACTTAAATAAATGCATTCAAATTTAATCAATGATTTAAAAAAACTGCTAAAAAAGCCTCATATATACATATACATATATTAACTGCAACTTAGCCAACCACAAATACATTCTAATGTACGAAGTACCAATGATCTGACGTAATAGCTATGTCCAAAAATCCTAAGTTAAACTGACATTTTGCCAGTCTATGAATTTTAAAGGTCTTTGGGAAAAAAACAGTCACTTTTGAAATGTCAAAATCTCAAATTGGTTTCTTTTATAGAATAAAAAGAAATTAATAGAGTGGAGGTATTATCTCTGGAGATGATGCTTAAGATGTAACCCTACATTAAGTCCAATTAAGTACCAACAAAAGCACCTGCTTTGACACGCCTATCAATTGGCGAAATTTTAAAATGAAGGGCCAAAATCACAGTCAAGTGAAATCCAGCCACCCCATTGGTCGTGTGGTAAGGGTGAAAATCACGAACTTGTTTCTCCATTTGAAAAAGGTGAGGGGGAAAGTATTTTTTAAGCGATTGTTACCGCCTGTTCTTATTTAAGATAAACCATCGAAATTAACTCAATTAAGATATTTTGATGCCATTTTATAAAATGAGAGTGAAAAATTTAGATTATAAATGAAAAGAGATAAGATTTACTTCAAAACTGCCGCTACGATTTTTTCTCGGAAAAAGGAGTATGACAACATTTACCCAACTGCTAAGAGATTGTTCCCTGAAAAGGACGCGGCTCAATGACCAATGAGGTGTTAGGATTTCACCGGACTGTGATTTTGGCCCTCCATTTTAAAATTTCGCTATCAATTGAAACAGGTTTAAACCTGTATTTTTTTTCTCTCGTTTTTAAAAAAAAGAACTAATTTATCGCTTCACCGGTAAAAATTTATTAATTATTTTATCATATGTGTTTTAAATATCAATATAGAAAATTATTTCAACGTTTTGCTTGAAAATATAACATTATTTTGTTAGTACATTAAAATCGTCTGCAGTCAGAAATTTATATTTTAGATTAATATTTATTACTTAAGTTTTTATACAGGATTTTAAAAGATGTTTTCATCATTATATTTTAAATATTTATTTACATGCAATTATTAAGTCATAAACATTTTTCATCTACGTTATAAAGTATTGAAAATTACATTAATGAAGGAAACTTTTAGTTATACAATTTTTAATTCGTATCAAATGTTTTCAATATCTTATTTAATTTTAATTTGATATTTAATTATTGCTAATTTTCCAATTTCCTTCATTTTAAAAGCGAATATTTATTCTAATAAATAATAATAGAACGAAGACCATTTTAAAAATTTGCTAAATATTATTAAATTTCATATTTCAAGAGGAAACTCTTGAAATATGCTTCAACTGTAATTCATTTCTTTCAATTCGTCTTATAATACAAAATCTCTTCCACGTCCTTTTGTTTGCCACATTAAATTTGAGCGATAAATGGTTTCATATCGCAAACCTTTTTTGAGCTTACTTCACCTCCACTTATCTTATTCCTCCATGGGTTTCTTTAATTCTGTCTCAGCTTTCTTATTACTTCTGCGAAAATTTTTTCACAACCAACCAACCGTAAACAAATGAAAGAGAAAAAAATTTGGAAAAAGATGATTTTTTATGAGAGTGACCTCTTGATTTTAATTAATTACTCAGTTAATAATTGGAATTTTGAAATTCTGAAGCTCAGGTGCATCAGGAGAGATAATGGGCTACTCTCAAAAAAATTTTGAGCTTTGTACGTGCTGTAGATTTTGCTAGCCATCGCAGACACACACACAGACAGAGCGTTTTGTTCTTTTATTAGTATAGATTTATGGGAAAATATCTTTGAATGGTTTTAAAGAATTATGAAATTTTAACCCTTTAATCTTTGAGGAGTAAATTTCTTCAAAAGGACCAAATATCACATTGGCACCAGTATTTTGTGAACAAATTATTCGGTTTATTATATAAACAAAAAAAAAAAAAAAAAAAAAAAAAAAAAAAAAAAAAAGTTTAATTTTTTTCAAATAAATTTGGTCAAAATTCCTGTGCCATTGTGACCTTTGGGTACTAAAATTAAGTGGGACGAAATTCACTCAACAGATCACAAAGGGTTAAAGTATATTTTTTAAAAAGGAATAAAATAATAGTTGAATCGTTGCATTTCATTTGAAATATGAGAAATATTCCGGTGCGCGAAGCTCTCATTAATCTTAGTCAACATGCGAGGTAATTTCGGGCAGGTTTAATAGGTTTTGCATTAGAAATTGTTTTAAGTAATCTTACTTTAAATATTGTTAGTAAAATTCCATCTAAATCGTCTTCTTTTACATCTTTACTTCTTTATTTACCATCTTGTAATCAAAAATTTAATGATGTTATATTTTCTGCATATATTTTCACAAATACAAGTTTTACTCGAAAATCTAGAAAATTTAACTTTTAAAAAATATAACTCTAATACTTTTTAAAAATAAATATGTAGCTTTTTGCATCGAAGGCAGATGCCACCTGAATGTCTATTGTCGAATTGTATATATCTTTCTTTTCTAATAAATGTGCTTTTTTTAAAATCTCTAGTACGTCTATATGTTAATTTAAAAACTATATTTAATTGGAATATTCGTTATAGTATTGGTCGAAATTTCATCCAACCATAATGAAATACTGACGCTTTATTTCCGCTTTTTTTGAAAACCATTATTTTATAAGAGAAAATCTTATTTTATTTAATCGGAGCATTTTTGCTATATAAAATAACAAACTTTTCTCTATAAAAATATTGGTACGAAAAATATCGGAAATCCTGTCCATTGCTATTGACATGCCTATAAATTCTACTAATTATAGGCATTATTTCTCTCTCAAAAAAAAAAATAATAATCTCATATAATTAAGATATACGGAAATGTAAATCTCGATATTTATTCATATCACGATATTTATTGAAATTTAAAATAATAAAAATACAGTTTTTATGATTTGTTTTCTTAAAAAATATTTCAGTTAATCTCTGGAAATTAAAAAATCGAATCCCATGAGAACAGCGGGATATGTTTGGCTTTATTGAAATTTAATCAAGAGTTGTACCATAATTTTTAAACAAGCTTCTGCTGCTATAACTTTACTGTAATTAAGGCAATAAAATGACATTTCTTTTTTAACTAATAAGTTTTACGTAAAATTATATTGCGAATTCAATATTACAGACACGCAATTAGTTGCCTTTACTCCCTGCAAGGGCGACAATGCCGCTATGGCATTACACAATTTTAATTACTAATAGCTAATTTTCACGCAAATTTTTTAATGAACGTTTCTCTTTTATTAAGTACGCGAAAATATACTTTTGCTTGTTTAGAAAAACATTTTCTTGTAAATACTGGTGTCAATATATTAATTTACTATTTTACGGATGCAAGTACCTTGTCCCTGAAAGATTAAACGTGTTTATCCCTTGGTGGTTAGTGGGGTATATTTTATCCCACCTAACTGAAACAAATTTCGCACACCAAACTTTTAACGAAATTTTATATTTTTAATTTTAGAAGCAAATTTTTGAAAAATTGCCGTTCCTTATTTTATTAGACGGGAATACAATATTGCAGAGAATTGTGGCCGTAAATTCTGCTAGTAAACTGGGAAATTTTCGGTTGACAACGGAATTTAGTAACATTTTTTTGAGAAATTAAGACCTACTTAATTTAAGCTGTTATTGTAAAAGCAAAATATTATTGGTGCCTCTTGCATGTTTAGAATTAAAATTAGGTATTGCCGACTGGGTACAGTATGCCGGAAACGGTTAAGAGGTTAAAGCATCTGCATATAATTATAATGCATCCGTTTTTACATTTTAAGTACGGAACCAAAAAAGAGAAAATTGAAACTTAACAGAACCATGTTCACATAAATTAAGATTACATAAATATTAATTTTCGATACGTTACAATTATGTACATACATGATTAAAAATTTGAGGAATAGATTATTTTACAATAAACTAAATGGAAAAAAATCTGTATTTTATTTTATTAAATAAAAAGACGATTTTAATAAATAATTTAGTAAAGTCTCATAACTATATTAAAACTGATAATCCTGAGTAAAAATTTATACATGGATTTATTTCATTGAAAAAAAAAATTGTAAGCATTATAAAATATGTACCGATCATCTTAGCATTGTGATACATATCGATCTTATAGTGGAATATATTTTTTGATTAATGTGGAAACAAACAAAGAGTGTATTCTCTTTGATTATGTCAATAGAATGGTGGTGTATGTTGTCGGCCGATTATCTACGCTATGGGATATAGGCCCTATGGGGTGGGTTGCCCTCCGTGGGGGTCTTTCTAAGGGAACCTAACCCGTATTTACGCAAGGTTCGAAGAAAACCACGGAAAACTTCGAACGGTTAGGCCGACGGTCGCGATTGGGTTCGAACCCAGCACCTACCGTCTACCAGTTTGGAGGTCAGAACCGTCAATAGAATGGAAGTAACTGTTATTAATGCATACATTTGTAATACATAATGGCTAATATCTAAGATATTATTAATGAGGTTAATCGTTAAATATAAGAGATGTCATATTTAAGTATATCTCGTATAAATATTTTATGCAATATTGACAAAAAAAAAAGGAATATCTTTGTATAATAATAGGAATATCAAACATGTATTCATTAAATATAATAATATTCTTTTTATATATACATAGCTAATAACATTTGTAATTTCTTAACACTAAAATTTAACAGCAACTGTTTGTTGTTTAATCGCACAAATGTGAGATTAAATACCGCAAAATTGGTTTATATGTGTTTTTGCTTGAAAAAAAAAAAAAAAAATGGGAGTGGAGTGACTACGGCTTAAAAAAATATTAACTGACAGGTTGCTGTAATTAAATGACTGAATATTTTATTTTTGCAAGAGTTTCTACAATGTTTGGCAGCTTGGCTGACGGTTTTACTTCGAAATTGGAAATTGACAGCAGAAATATTGAAAAAAATATCTTTTCTTATTGCGTAAATATTTGCATTCAAATAATAAAAATTTCTGGGTAGAAATGTGATAGTTTCAAGCACGAATTATAGATCAGAAATTAGGGAGTAATTAAGAAAAAAGAAGGTTGATTAGTAATAAACAGTTCACACGGTCGGACACTTCAAGCATATACAAGGATATTTTACCAGATTTTTTTCAATGTTTTATATGCTTAGTTAACCACTTAATCGTCGCGCCCGAGACATTCTTCGGCTGCAAGCTTCACGGCTTTTATTCAAAATTGTTTGATTCTCACCAGTTTTATAAAATAGTGTAATTGATTTTTTTTCTGGTATCACTTTACTTGTCATTAAATAAGAAGAATATTTTTTTTTCAAAAAAGTGGTAGCAATAATGAATTTGAATTAATTTTTAAACCATAACTTAATGCGACCATTAAGGTCTTAACCCTTTGAGGAGCAAAGAACTTCCATTCATAAAATTCAGAAATGATTGAATGACACCAGAATTTAAAAACAGATTTCTTTCAAAATAGATAAATGCTTTACTTTACGCACTTGATAAAATTAAAATTTTCATTTCAAAATTCTGGTGTCAATGTGGCATTTTTCAATTAAAGGTAAGTGGTATATATTTTATACCACCGCCCTTCAAGGAGCTAATGCAGAAAAATCTATTTTTCACAAATTCTGACCAGCATTTTTCGAAATTTCTGGTACAAAAACACTCAAAATCTCCTGAATCCCTTCATATACCAATCCTGATTTAGTGTGTTGAATAAAACTTGAAAAATTAAAGACAGATATTTTAAGTAGCATTAGAAACCTAATACATAAACTATTTGCATTTAACGTCACTCCTTGAAGTCATCATAGCCTGTAATTAAGATAGTTAGTTTCACTATCTATCTTAATGGATATGTAGTTTGTATTTGTGGGATATATTATATCCCACCAAATACAAACAAGATTCTCACCAGAAACTTTTAACGAAACTTTATATTTTTAACTTTGGCGGCAAATTGTTGAAAAATTGCCTTTTCTTATTTTAAAACAAAATTTTACGATTTTTTTTGGTGATAATTCAATATTGCAGGCACATTATCGCTTTCCCTTGAAGGGGTTAAAAAATACACATGTCCAACGTCAGTGTTACGAAGCAGGCAACTTTTTTAAATTCAGATTTACGCCACTTTTTTGGAACGGTAAAATTTGCTTGTTTTAATAACATATCAAACGAAGGGAATTTTATCCTTTAATGAAAGTGATGCCAATAAATTTTATTAAAAGTACACTTTTTGTGTAATAGTGATATCGAACATGTAGACTTTTGGAGAAGTGGAGTACATATCAAAGGAACCACCTCTTATAAAAGCAGCATTATCAGTGTTCTACTTTTTGGAAATTCAGATATCCCTACATGCAACATTTATTTTTTTTGAAATAGTAAAAATTCGCCTTATTTCACAGCAACTTATTAAAAGCGAAATCAAGCAGAATTTTACCATTCAGAAAAGTGGTCACGATCAAGAAATTCGAATTAAATAAAAGTAGGCCACTGGCAACACTGTTTTCACATTGGATAGTTTGATATGGTACCGACAATATTTCTACATCGAATATACCGGGTGTCCCCAAAATGACTGATGGATTTTAAAATTCAATAACTTGCAAACGGTGACAGCTATTTTTAAAAAAAATGCAGGAGGGTTATGTATAAAGTCAGGAGATTTTTTTACCGTAATTTTTTATTTTAGGTCGCATCTCAAACAATAGGTGGCGCTGACGGCGACTAAAGGCCAGGTGATCTGTGCTGAGTGAAGCGTAGACCCGGCCTTCAATCGCCGTCATCGCCACCTATTGTTTGAGATGCGAACTAAAATTAAAAATTACGGTAAAAAAAAAAAAAAAAAAAAAAAAAAAAAAAAAAAAAAAAAAAAAAAACTCCGGACATTATACATAATCCTCCTGCAAAATTTTTTTAAACAGCTGTCATCGTTTGCAAGTTATTTAATTTTAAAATCCATCAGTCATTTTTGGGACACCCGGTAAGAATACATGAATTAAAACAATACTATCAAAAAACATTAACTTGCAAGGGACATTTTTCTAGTTTTAGATATCTGTTTTTTTTTAATTAAAATGGCATTATTAATAATTCAGCAAGAAATTAATATGTAATCGTTAAGAGATAATTGTAATAAAGTAAAATTATTAATTGTGCTAAGCATGTAGGATTTAATTTTATATTTACACTTACTGTGAAAAGTTCCACTTTTTGGAAGAACGTATTTTCTATTATTAATCTTTGGTTAGCCTTTTGGTTACGATCACAGGCCAGCTATATTTTAAGTACCGTAATTTCGGGTGTATAAGCCGCGGATCAAACAATTCTTTTTGGACCCAGAAATCTTATTTAGTGATTGAAAACAAATATTTACGTCGATCTAAGATGTTACATTTGTTTCTTAAAAAATTCTGGGTCGAAAAAGAATTGTTTGATCCGCGGCTTATACACCCGAAATTACGGTAACATAATTTAACTAAGTAGATATTTTCATTGTTCCTAACAACTACTAGATACCTAATTAAATTTTCTTAAATTCAATTACTACTGCTTAATCCCTTACGGGTGGTCGTGTGTTTATGAAACTACTTAAATTTAATTCCAAATTGCCACAATGAGACCAAAAATTTGGTAAATATAATTTGGTTTTACAATGTATGTGAAATATTAATTTTCCTATTTACAAATAAATTTCTTTACTAATTCCCGTGCGCAGAGATGTCATAAACGCACCACATTTGCATGTGCTTTTCCCCCCGCCAATTTGGCATTGCACATGTGTGCCAAGGAGAAGATCCGTTAGTTTATAGCAATTGTTAGGGGAATAAAATTGGAAAAGTTAAGGATTTCAGTGAAATGTGCTGATTAAATGAGACAACTGCATGCATTCAATATGGGTATAAGTATTATATTTACGATTTGTGAAAATTATGTTTACTGTTTTGTTTCTTATTAAGTTTATTATTTATAACTGTTTATTTATTGTTTCCCTTTTTATTAAATTCATGTTTATTTACTGTTATTTTTTATTTTAATTCTTTAAATTATTTTTATTATATACTATATCGATAATTATATATATATCAAGCTATCATTTATTTATTTTTATTTGCTTTTTTAAAATGCTGGAATTTTTTTATTTTTCCACGTTATTTCATTTTTATATTAGAATAAAAAATCACGTCCTGTTATTGCATGCAATTTGTAACTTATACTCAAAAGAAAAATTTTCGCCAAATTGGCGGGGAAAAAAATTACGTGCAAATGTGGTGCGTATGGGACATCTGTGCCTTCCCGTGGCACGCATTAATTTCTATACTTTAGCTGTGGAAAAGCTCTGCGCCGCAAAGGGTAAAGTCTTACTGTCGTGAATTAAATCTGTTTCCGTTAATGAACTTACACCAGAATTTTTAATGAATTTATTATAAAACAAGACCTTGCTTATTTTCAAGTATGTTATAAATGGAAAAATTCAATTAAATATTCAGGGTGCCTGTAAAATGAAAATTAGTGTCCATTTTTAATGATACTACGCTCGAAAGGGAATGCAAGTTTTTATTATTATTATTATTATTTTATTTTATTTTATTTTATTTTTTTTTTTTTGTTGCTGTTAATTTAAAAGAGCAATAAATCTTGGTCTATAAATGTATATCACGAATCTAAACATGTTAGTCAATGTTAAGCGCCTAACGGCGTGGTAAAGATAATTTTACGTCATACTTTACAGTACAAAGCAAAAATAAATAAATAAATGGAGCGTAAATAATTGTATACTGACTAAATACGTATATCGGAGGTTTTAAACAACGAATACTGTTACTATGATTTTTTTTTATTATTCGAAATAGTGTAATAAACATAAAAAGTCCCTTTAAGTATGTTTAGTCTGCTTTCATTTTGAACCCCCATCTTAAAACAGCCGACTTTGCCTTGGTCAATCGACGGATTTTTCAATTAAGTAGTGCTAAAAATATATTTCTGAAATAACTGCAGTCAAATGTAAGCTTTTTTGTGAAAACTGTCCGTAGTTATGAGATAATTTATTATACGAAAGAAGGGCACATTAACACTAGAACCGCAGTGGCGGGTCATTTTGACACGTACCAAATGAAAATATCACGATTCGAACCAGAAAACTCCTTATAAAATAAGATAAAGACAAGCAGCACAAAAGTAATTTAAATAAAACAGTTAAACAGTATTATATAAAAATTCTGATTGGAAATATTTTGATAAGATTTGAATAAATTTTCCCGCGGTTCATAGTGTAAAAAACTGATTTCAAAATTTCAAAATCAAAAAAATTTCTGTGGCATCATTTCTGTAGCATCAGGCCAAATGCAAATTAAAATTAATGAGTACAAAATGGTTGAGATTATAATCTCAGTGCGCACTGAAAACCAAAACGACCAGTTCCATTTCCACTGCTGGGTATCTTTTTACCTTATCTCTTTATGTGTAAACTTCTTTATACTTTTTTCAATAATGGAAAATTAATGACTAATAAAAAAGTCGATTTGGACAAAGCAACAATAGATAACAGAAATAGGGTAATTTTCATTTCACTAGAAATTAATCTTTTATTAAATCAAGTATTTTTTACTCAACGTATGACATTTGAAAATACGCGTATGTGCCAAAATCTGCACATATAACATAATGCTACTTCCAAAAAGAAATATGACATTGTTTAAGCGTAAAAATATATTTAATAGCGTATTTATTTTTTTATTTAAAATATTCAAAATCTGTAATTGTGCGTAACAAATAAATACCCATTAATTAACTTCCCTGCGAAGCTGCAGTGCATTTTATGTAATTTTAATTTAACAACGTAACTGATCAATATATATTTAAAAACTTCCAATAATGTCTATTTTTGTGTCTTTTAAACAATTTTTATCGTTTATCGCCAAGTTTTTAAAACAGAGAATTTGCCTCATTGAAACAGAAAAATACTCGGATTAAATAATGCAAAATTTACAATAAAAATTAACCGGTTAGAGGACAGTTCACTTTTTCAACATTTCTTTTTATATATTTGTAAAAATATGATCTAAATTGTGAGTTCAGGGTTCAACTAAAAATGTATTTTGCAAAGAAAAATAAATAAAAATAAAAAATAATAAAAAAGTAAAATGCATATTTTATTAAAGTTTTATAAAAGTATCAGAAAATTTGAATATTTTAAAATCCCAGCTGTTTTAAATATTGATATTTTTCCCGATTACTTTTTTTACATTTTCAAATGTGTATTATAGAAGACTATGCATCAATTTTTAGATAATCCAATATTACATTTAATATAATTTTTTACTGATATATGTAGTCTAAAGGGATAAAATCTAACACATTTTCATATATATTTTCATTTAAGAAAATAATAATTATCTGAATGATAATTCCATGCGCATATTTGTCACATGCACAGTAAAAAAATGTACAAATTTTTTTAAATATTTATATCAAATACAAAAAAGAAAGCCTTAACATTTTAAGAACATGAAAGGGAAGTAAATATGAATGTAGAGAAAAACCATTTAAAGCTATCATTCGTGTGGAGAATTGCGCTGGGTGCATTAGTTTTGTCAAATGAGAAATAAGTCAAAAATTGCAGATAAAAATAAATTTTCATGAAAAAATTCGAAAATGTAAATATAATTGATTAACTCTTTACTGCACGATTTTTTTTCTTTATGAATAAAATATTTTGATTACTTTAAGTAGTCACAAATACAGGAAAAATAATAAAAAAATTCTAACTTCATATATTTGTTTTTTGTAATATGGATTTTTGCGGTATGTGTCATATGTGTCCCAAAGCACACATTAGATATTTACATGTTTATACGAAATGTGGCATGAAACTCACAATACTTGTGTATTATATATACAAAAAGAGTATAACATGTGTTAAAATTTTATGGATGTATTTAACCCTTTAAGGAGCAAGCAATTCTGTAAAGTTAAATTCACACTGGAAAATTCGAAAAAAATATTTTAAAATAAGGAAATCAATTTTGAAACATTTTTCTGCAGTTAGAAATATAAAATTTGATTTAAAGTTTATTCTCCAAGTCTTGGTGGCTTCCTTGTAAGAACTGTAAATGCCGATAATACTTTTCAGAGAAAACAATGTTTGAGCGGAAAACTAGGTTACTTTATTTTGAAAATATAGGTGACCCAAAACCGAAATTTGAAATTTTTTATTATTTTATTATTATTGTTTCTTATATTAAATTAATATTATTTAAGTACAAAAATTAAATATATTATTAATAATTACGACGTGTCTCAAAATTTGTTGCTTTTTGAAGAAGATTACAGCACACGATTTCTTTTATATTAAAATAAAAGTGTAATATTATTATAAACACATACATCTATCTTATTATATATTATAAGTAATTTCTGGTATAAACACATACAATTATATTGACATACATACATTTCTTGTTATAAAAACTCAAAAATGATATTTTTATGAATTACACGCAAAGTTAAAATTTATATAAATCACCCCAATGTTTAATTTAATATGGAACAAACACCTAATTCAAATTCTAAACTTGCAAACGGCACTAATAACATTTTAAGGAAATTTTGCTTTTATAATTAAAGCTTAATTAAGGAGATTCTTAATTTTTAAAAAAGTCGTTTGGAAATTCCGATGATAGTCGATAATTTCTCATTTTACTAACAGAATTCGGCATGTCTGAAAGGGTAAAAAAGTTAAAATTTCAAGTGTAAACACTTTCATTGATTCGACCCGCCGCGGGAGATTTTCAAAAATAATTTTATGTGTTATCCATGCTCTTTTCTTAAACACCTTATAGATAAAAAAAATTTCAATCAAAAATAATGTTAAAACCCATATTCATTTAACTGGTATGAGTTTACTTCGTCGGTATCAGTTCCAATAAGCTATAAAAAAACAAGGCAATCTTCTGTCAATGTCACTTAGAAGATCATAACACATGGGCATTCAGACACCTGTACGAAAAAAAAGAAATTTTTTATCATACTCGTGAGGTTATTTATCACCAATAAAATGCTAAAATAAGACGAGATTTTCTATTTAAGTTTACTGGTAGAAGTTTTCAGCGGCAACAATCAGAAAACGCTGATCAGTTTAAAAGAAATAGCAGTCATCTTGTGAGAACCTCCTCAGTTACTTTAAATTGAGAGACAACAAACCCTTGAAGGCGGTTGGATAAATTAATTTTAATTGTGAAGTGCTACATTGACGCCAGTATTTTGAAAAGAAAATTTATATTTATCAAATACGTGACGTAAAGCTTTTGTCTATTTTGAAACTTGTTTTGAAATTCTCTTGTTGACCAATCATTTCAACTTTTAAAGAATAATATAGCTTTGCCCCTCAAAGGGTTGAACTATTTGTCTCTACCTCTCTTTTCATAACTCCATTGTTCAACCCACGTGGTGTACAAACTGAAATCTTGCCAATATCAATATGTTGCCACTTCATTTTGGTGCCGAAATGAAACCCTTGCGCGTCAGCGTCATCTGCACTATGATGAAACTATACAGAATATATTTTGGGAAACAGTATGCAAAAATTAGATAGCAAAATTCGTAACTGCTGTTTTATAAAAACCGTTTCTCCTCAACATACGCGTAGTTGAAATTAATCCATTAGTGCCTGAATTATTTTTATAAAATTCAAATTTTGCATTTTCTCACCACTTTTCAAGCAAGAATAACTTTTATCTTATTTTATCAAGAACTTTGTCTCGAGAAAGGAAGTGTTTATTTATACTCCCTTTTACTGGTGTGAAATGCGCTTATTTGAATTTTTTAAAACTGTCCCAAAAATGGGACACTGGGCGCTAATGGGTTAAAAATCGTGCCCTAATTCGTACACAAAAATAAATAAATTAATTAATTAAAAAATGAAAAAAATACTATAAAAACTTTTTATGAATTATAAAAAAAAAAACAAAATAATTTATAACATGAAGGTGTGTGTACTCCTTAGAAGATCTTAGGAGCCTTACACCACTGTTTCAGATTATAGTATTCTTATATATCATTTTAACCCTTTAACGGTCAAAGCATTTTCATTGCTAAGATGTTTAAATGCATGAATGACACCGGTAATTGTTAACAAATATATTCATAAATAAGAAAAGTGATTTTTCACATACATAACTAAATGAATTTTTTTGATTAAAATTCCGGGATCGATGTTGCATATCGGAATTAAAAATTTTAAGTTTCCTAGAGAAATCAATGAACGTTAACCCTTTCCGGCACACTGTGTCCGGTATTGGATACCTAATTTTAATTTCAAACTTGCAATCTGCACCAATAATATTTTAGTAAAATTTTGCTTTTACAATAAAAGCAAAATAATAGGGGGTTTCAAAATATCTAAAAAATTCGTTTGTGAATTCCGGTGTCAGTCGATAATTTCTCATTTTACTAACAGATTTTGCCCGTACTAGAAAGGGTTAAAGGGTTAATCGCGGAATTAGTCAGGCACAACCTTTATCCAACGAATTTGTAATATATTTATGAGAATAGATATAGTGATATCTTTCTGTAAAATGCTTTCCATGCAACTATGTTTTTATAATATTGAATACTTATAATAAGAAAAAGATATATAATGAAATATTATATTTCGAAAAACTTCATAATTTCATAATTGAAAGACAGTTCTCTTACATGATTTTTTAATTCAATAGTTAAATTTACATTTAAGATTGAAAATGTGAATTCAGACTAAATTAATTGAAAAGGGAACCAGCAATATTGGAAATATAAAAAATAACTGACAAAACTTATTTATTATCGAACAAAAATAGTTTACTTACTGCATATGATAAATATTAGGTCGGCATCTTCCCACCGTTTTAACCCTTTGAGCTCTGCTGTTAGAATTTTCTACCACATAATTTTAATTCCAAAATGTCACAATGACACCAGAAAAATTGACCAAATTTACTTCGCAAAGGTTTAATGCATTTTTTCGTGTTTATCGTTAACCGGTTTTTTCTTTGTAAAATACTGGTGCCAATGTGACATTTGGAATTTTGAAGAAATTTACACCTCAAAGCTCAAAGGGTTAAATAAACTTTTTGTACCCGAATCATTTTTTTTTTTTTTTGAGACCAAGTTGATTTATAAATTACACTGGCTGAAAAAAAAAAAGATTCCGGTAGAATTATATAAACCGACGGGAACTTAGTTACGGAAACAATACTTATATTGAAATTATTATATTATCAATACATTATTGAAAAAGAAATTCTTAACTTCAACAAAAATTTAAAAAGTTAATCTCTTGAAAGGAAAATTGTTTAATGTTATATTATACAACTGATAGCCAATTATTTGGGGATAAACGTCATTCATATCCTTCGTGTGTCAAAAGCGTCAAATAAATTTAAGGACTTTATACAAAAGTCTTTAAAAAAGTGTAATACTTGATGTTGTATAGATCTTGAAAATAACTATAAAAAATTTGAAGTTTGCTTCATTACTAATCCACAGTAAAACATAATTAAAATTACTGTCAGGTTTGTTGGAAAGTGATAGATATATTTACGAAAATATATAATCCTGAAATAAACCAAATCCATCACTACAATGTGTGCTTACATTATGGCACATACCTAAAAACACTATAATTCTCATTATGTGCAATGAATTTGGCCAATATGATAACCTAAACAGATTAAGAACAGTCCAAAGAATGAAATAACAATTATTTTAAAATAGCAAATAAAGTCTTTGTGCAAAAATGTTTAAAGATAGAAAACCAACGATTATAAATGCACAAATAATGTATGAAAAGATAGCAAACAGCTGTTTGCTATCTTTTCATACATTATTTGTGCACTTATAAAAGTTGGTTTTCTATCTTTAAACAATTATTTTATCCATGTCAGATGGTTATATTAGACGAAAAAATAGAATTTTCTCTTCGGATACAAAGAAAAATTTCGATCAAGCTATTAAAGTAAAATTAACTGTTATTAATTTCGCAAAATACTTAACATTATTAATATCAAGAAAGTTTCAGAGTGTTAGCTGATAAATGTAATTAATTTAAGTTTATTTAATTGCAAAGTATAGCAATACAATGTTTAAAAAGCCTAATTTTGTATATAGGGCAGTCGCATAAAACATTAAATGTTATCTAAAAAATTTAATGTACTTTTTTTTACTATTTTTCTCATTATTAGACTGATACATACATTTCAAATATATATTTTTTTATATAAAGATAGAAAAAAATCGTGCAATGAAGGGTTTAAGCTAATAATTAGGCGTGATATTCACATTAAAGTTTTAAATTTGCAATAAATCTAACATTACATGAATAGCAATAAAATATTTTTGTGAACTCTTTCTTGACCTTTGAGGGTTTTTTAAAAACCTTTGAGGAGCAAAACACTTCCATGTTTCAAATGCTGAAATGCGTGATTGACACCAAAATTTAAAAAAAAAAGTATTTCAAATGACATAAAAAAATGCCACGTTCTTAATAAATTTAAAATTTTCATCTCAAAATTCTGGTGTCGATCTGGCATGTTGCAATTAAAATTAAATGGGAATATAATTTATTTCACCGTTCTTCAAGGGCTTAAGTATTCCGTTTCTGCACAATGGTTAACTACTTAACTGATTAATATTTTTAAAAAAGCCTTTTAAATAATGCCTATTTTTTATTTCCTGTTAAATTATATGTACTCAGGGTTCGCACATTTCTACCACTAAATTTTAAAAATATTTTCGATGTGTTTCATTGCAGAAAAATATCTTAAAATCTGTAAATGAAGGTGGGGATTACGAATGTTGTGGTTTAAAAATTTAATGCAAATTTTCTTGTTTTTAATAGTGGTGCGAGAGTCCTTGGAAATTCCAAGGAGTGTGCGAACCTTGGTACTATATATGTATTAACCCTTTGCGGCTCAGGACAAATTCATTGCTTAAGTTTTGAAATTTATGACTGATACCGGAAAAAAGAAAACAACTTTATCTGTAAATAAGAAAATCCTATATTTTACGCATTCAATAAACCGTAAATTTTTAAACAAAATTCCGGCGTCATTGTGGCATTTGGGAATTAAAATTAAGTGGTATATCTATGAAACCACCTCGCCACAAGGGGTTAATATATATATATACATATATTTAATAAAACTTTTTTCATCAGTTTTTCAAAACAGATATTTTTGCCTAATTGAATCAGAAAAATATTTCGGATGAAACAATGCAAAATTTACAACAAAAATTTACTGGTGAGAATAATAAATCATGATTGGTTGTGGATGCCCGTACCACGTACGGGCAAAACATGATTGGTAAAAACACGTTGCCCGTATGACGTACGGCCAAATTTTGGATGCAGTTAAATAGTACATCTAAATTCAGCATACCAAAAAATGATAAAATACAAAAAATTTCGAAAAAGTGATCAAATTATTTATGGGTTGTTGGTGATAAGACTGTCATAATAGTTAAAATTATATACAGTCAGTGAACAAAACTGATACACTCTAATTTATTCGCAAAACATTTATAAGAAAATTACACCAAAGACATGAACAGATTGGGAATAGAAATAATATGTACATTTTCTACCTTTTGTTAATATGAAGCTAGAAAATTTATCATAACATTGTTTTTTTATTATTCTGATTAAAATATGAATATATATTATATATAAAAAATTAATAATCATTATTCTTATGTATACTTTGTTATTATTATTAATAATTTTGTATGAATTGTTATAATGAGTATTATTAGCGTAGGTTTAACGTTCTACCTGAATAAGAAATTAAAAAAAAACTCCTTTAAATTTTACATTATGATTGCATGATTTGTTATAATTATTATTAATAACATATTTTTTTAATATTCTTCTTTCATAAAAATATTTAGTTTTTTGAATAAAAGATCTTTAAAATTATCAACACATTTTGTATAAGGGCCGACAATATTTCATAATAAAAGAAACTAATATTACAGCAAATGAAAACTCTAAAACAATTCTACCTTTTAGTTCAATTGAAAAGAAAAAACGCGTATACTATAAAATACACTAGAAAAAACAACGAAGCAATCTCATCAGCGAATATATCAAATTGTGTTGACAAATTTTGAGCGCAATATGTTATAATAATGTATAAATATATCTCTTCATGTAAATTATTTTTTTAAAGAAATATTTCCTCTTCAAAAGTGATCTAAAATATACTTACACCTTTCCCTTCAAATTATCTTAACAATATAAATAGTTCCTGAAGGAATTCATAACTATTTTTCAATACTAAAATAATTCGATTACTAAAAAAGTGTTATATTCGATGAATAAAAAATAAGTTGCAAGCCAATGTTGGAAATCCAATATAGAAATAATTATTTCCTTTATTGAATAAAGTAGAAAAAATAATATGAGGTTTTTATAACTTCTTCCAATGAAATAAGTTTCTTATATATTAACAGCACTAAAGTGCTTTTTTCTTTTCTAGTGAACCTTCGCCAAATTAAGTATTATTTTTCATAAAATTAATTAAAGATTGTGAGACAGATTTATCCACGTAGAGATAATTTTATTTTTTTTCCATATTGTTGTTTTACGTTTCTCATGATTCGTAATATAAAAAAAGGTATTCAATTATAAATTTTGTAATTTATTTTGTTTTAGTTTTGTTTAGTACATTAGTATTTGCACTAATGTACATAATTTATCTCAGAACGAAAACATACGGCTGATTTTTTTTCCTCTTTTGTTTAAAATATTTTTATTAAATTTGTTTGATGCATAGCAGCTAAATGAAAAGAAATAAGTAAAGGATTTTTAAATAGTACAGCGTTTTGTAATAAGTACATCAGTTGTTTTAACCCTTTTTGCTCTGGTGGGTAAATTTCCCCCAAATAACTAAATAGCACCAGTATTTTGACAAAACAAAAAATCGACTTATTATTCACAAGGGAGGGGAATGCATTAATTTTTTTTTAAATAAATTTGATCGAATATTCCGGTGGCACTGGGACATTTGAGAATTAAAATTAAATGGGAAGAAATTCACCCACCAGAGCCTAAAAGGGTTAAAATATATGGAAATAGCTGCAAATAACTATGTATTTTCTGACTACTAAGATTTAGTAATAATTTCAGATTTATTAATCGTGGAAAGAAGGTAATTAACCCCTTAATTTATTCTGTTTTTTTACATACAGTATATTGAAAATATGGGATAAACATAACTTTTTTTAAGCTAAATTACCTGTAATATTTAGTCTAAATATTTCAGCCATTTTATAGTATGAAATTGTAAATAAAAAAATTAATGGCATTAAATAGTTTTAAATGATAGATCAAGCAAACTTTTTTTGCCCACACGACTTACGGGCAAATCAGTTAAGTGGATACATAAGACCAAATATTGCATGAAATTTTAGTGGAAGACAAAATCCAGTCAACGTTGGCAGCTATGCTAGTTCGAATGTTATGACGTTTACCTGAATTTATATATCGTCGGTACCATGTGAAACTATCAAATAACCTGTCTAATACCAGTGAGCTACTTTTTCAATTCAGATTTCTTGATTGGCACCACTTCATACCTACGCTTTATTAGATGTTCCATGTGGAATACCAGAATTTTTTTAAGTAGAAAAATAAACTTAGGTTAAAAGGGCATAATTTCGCCTTATTAACCCCTTGAGGGGCGGTGGTTTCATGTATATACCATTTAATTTTAATTCCCAAACGCCACATTCGCGCCGGAATTTTGTTAAAGAAAATTACGGTTTATTGAATGCGTGAAATAGAGCGTTTTCTTATTTAAAAATAAAGTTGTTTTCAAATTCCGGTGTCAGACATTAATTTCAATACTTAAGCAATGAATTTTCCCTGCCCCGCAAAGGGTTAAATCCTCTCGCTGCGCATTCTACGTTCTCCACTGGCAACGTAAAAACATCAAAATGCGCGCAACTGGCGGCTTCCGCTAGGATGCAATTATTTTCGTTTGTGTAAAATTACATCTGCTGCCGTCGAAACACTCAAGACCAAAGGACACGAGATGTGACGTCATCACTAATCGACCGATTTCTCGACAGTGTTCAAATTAAAGCAGGAAGATTTATAACCATTTGAGGGAGACCACTTCTATTCTTAAACTGTTGAAATGTTTGAAAGACACCAAAATTCAAAAAGAGATTTGTTTCAAAAGAGATGAATGATTTTTCTTCAAGTATTTGATATTATTAACATTTTCATTTCTAAATTCTTGTGTCAATGTGGCATTTCGCAATAAAAATTCGATGGGATATATTTTATCCCACCGCCCTTCAAGGGGTTAATAGCAATTTCATTTTATTTTTTGTGCATATATCTATCCTCTTTTAAAATCATGAAACTATAAATTAGGAGGAATATCCTTAAAATGGTAAAGCTTTAACTGTAATCGACTTTGGAAGAGTTGATTGCTATCAGAAGAAACTTCCACCAGTAAATATAAATAGAATATTTTTCTTTACTTAAACTCATAATAACGAACAATTTCAGTCAAATAATAGAAGAAACATGTATTCATTTTTACCGATGGATCTTTTCTTTGACGAAAGTCAGGAGCTATCTTTTCCGTCATATTATGAGAACCTAAACAGCATCCTGTAAGTATTAGTGAAAATTATTATAATATCTGGGTGGATAAAGCAAATAAAATAAAACAGAATTTTTTTACATTTCTGTAAGAATATCTTTCTAGGAATAAGACCAGGGGTGCAAAAATCTAGGCGCCAGCAGGCAGTTTCTCACCACAAAATTTATTTCGTTTTTCTTCGTCTAATATTTCGTGCAAAATTCCTGCTAGAATGCTATTAAATTTTGAGCTAAAAACACTTTAAAATTTTAGTGGTGAGAGACTGCCCTCTGGGGCCTAGATTTTTGCACCCCTGAATAAGACATTTACATTTTTGTTCAGTTTTACTGGTTGGATGTTTGCCTTGGCTGTCATCAAAAACTATTGATCGGATTAAAATATCAGCCGCCACGTAACCGTTAAATGCACATTGTATCATTTTCGATACCATAAGTGTTCCCGATTTATTGGGGGGTTTTATTCACATATTCCGTATTCTCACCAGAAATTTAAAAGAGCAATTTTCACTTTACTTAATGCCAGACCATTCGTAATTAAATAAAGAAATATTTGCTATTTAGATTTTTCAGGTATAAATTCTGATTCTTTGAATTGCGCAATTTTTGGAACGCGTTCTATCCTATGCATTTAAGGTTGAACCCTTTCCTGCGCAGTGTTACCCCTCCGGCAACACCTAATTTTAATTCCAAATTTACAATTGACACCAATAATATTTTAGTAAAATTTTACTTTTACAATGACAGCTTAAATCAGGGAATTCTTAATTTCTAAAAAAGTATTTTGTAAATTCCGGTGTCAGTCAACAATTTCTAATTTTACAAACAGAATTTGTCTGCGCCGGAAAGGTTTAAGCACAGTCTCGTCAGTTACGTCACTCCCAATTCGTCAGCAATAATACACCATACATCTGCTTCCTCTTTATTATTAGCTCCATTTATAAAACAATAACGACTATTTAAACTTACTAATGAGAATTTGGAATCCCACACTAAAAAATTCACCAGATGCTGCAACACTGTTACATTTTGCATCTGTATCATAATAATTATATACTAGCCGCCCTTGGCGACCAGTTTGGTCTCCCTTAGATGCATACTAAGCATTAAATCATATGGCTTTTACTAATAATTTATTTTAATTGCTCATTATTTTGCCAAATTAGAAGATTTTGCTAAAGAATTACGCGCAGATGTCATATACGCACCACATTGGCGCAATTGCAACAAAAAGGCAAATATATGCCTCACATGATAACCCGGCAATTGTTATTTATTCTTTAAAAAACTGTTTATTTTTTTTTATTTTCTTTTTTAAAATAATAGATGCGCTTCATTTAGATTTTGCCATTAAACAATTAACAAATAACCGTGATTTTTGTGCCACACACATAAGCGTAATATCTATATAGATTTTACAACGAAAAGGAAAGAAATTAGATTATAAATAATTATTTTGCTTATGAGACGTAATTTTAATAAAAAAACATTTAAAATACAACACAAATGGGCATGGTTCAACTAATTTTCATTGAATACGTATTCCGGGGACGCAATCAAGACTTACTTTTTTTATATTCCACATTGATATTCTGCATCTGGCTGCATTTTTATTTAAGCCTGTCCTCAGGAAAAACAAATTAAAAAGGACAAACATTCCTCAAACAATCAAATATTTTCTCTTCTAATTCCAGTTAAAAGTGAAATATTTGAAGTATCAAGCCTTCTTAATACTTCAATTGAAACTGTGAAAAGGAACAGAAAAATTCCAGACTTCTTTTTTACTGACATTCATTAAAATTGTCTTTCAGCTGAAAATAAGAATATATTTATTTTTATTATTATTATTTTTAAAAGACGAGATTTGCAATTTTGTTTTGGGAAGTACAATCAAAAAGTTACACAGAAAAAGTAATTCTTTAAACCCTCCTATTTCTGTTTTGTCACATTTTATTAAAGTTAAAATATTTTCTTTATTTTGACGTGCATAAAAACAAAGTAATGAAGGAATAGTGTCATTCGAGTCAAACAGAAAAAAAGTATTCTTTAAGTTACAAGAAAGTAACTGAACGATTTTTGTTAACCCTTTCCGGCACGGTGTGCCCATTCCCCCGGGCACACCTAATTTTAATTCCAAACTTACAAATGGCACCAATAATACATTATTAAAATTTTGCTTTAACAATGGTAATTTAAATTGCGCAGTATTTAATTAAAAATGTCGTTTGTAAATTCCGGTGTCAGTCGATAATTACTCATTTTATTAACAGAATTTGCTAGCGTTGTTTAGGGGAATTTCCATGTGAACTTGTTTGTCTGTTACGTACTGCGATTTTTAGCTATCAGTATTTTAAAACGAAAAAATGTGACTTAGTTTATCGAAGATATATCATCAATTGAATAAGGTGAAGCAAACTTTTCGAAAATAACGGTGGCCATAGCAATTTTCAGTTGTGTAACAGACTGACAAATTCGCATGGAAATGCCCTAAGGTTTAAACAGCGGAAGCAAACAAATTTTTGTTGGGCAAATTAATGTTATTGTTATTTTAGTTACATATATATACCGTAATTTCGGGTGTATAAGCCGCAGATCAAATAATTCTTTTTCGACCCAGAATTTTTTTTTAAACAAATGTAACTAGTTAGATCGCCGTAATTATTTGTCTTCAATCACTACATAAGATTTCTGTGTCCAAAAAGAATTGTTTGATCCGCGGCTTATACACCCGAAATTACGGTATATTTAATGTTGCCTATGATGATATAAGACGATTCCACCATATGGATAATAGGGATCGATAGTAAATAATAAATAGAAAAAAATAAGTAGAGACTGGTGTGAAACAAAAAGAACTTAAAGGTCTTGTTGAAACAACATCAAAAAAGATTAAAACGCACTAGGCCTTTTGAAACATCTGAAGGCTTTCGTCGTCAGGGGCAAAAATATTAATAATAATAACATAATAATAAACTTGCTTCTACTATGAAAGCAGCAACAAGACTGAAAAGGAGTCAGTCAAATCTTTAAACCTTCAGAAATCTTTAAACAGAAAATTTTCAGCCTCGCTGCTGCTCTCATAGTAGAAGCCCGCCTTCTTTGCCACTTACAAAGAATGACTGAGACGTTTCGAAAGGCCTAGCGCATTTAAAATTTCTTTATGATGTTTTAAATATTTTTAATTCGCATAATAAATAATGCACTTTGACCACAAAGTCCGGTTATAATTTCAAACATTCAATAACAATTCATCTTTAAGTGACCACGTTCATCAATAAGTGGCCACATTCATCAATCAGTGATCACGCTCATCAATATGTGGTCTCGTTTATCTATAAGTGAATGGCAGAAGAAATTTATAGAAGTCAGCTTAGTATCGGATAAGACAAGAGGTTGTCGAAAAACCTTCTCAAACAAAAAAATCCCTCGAAGATTATCGTCTATGCCCGCTTTGTGTAACCAGTAATGCACATATATAGGTGTAATAATGTATTCAAAAACTGTAATATACAGACTGCAGGGGTATGTTATCTATCGCTGACATTTAATTTCTCAACTGTTGGTCATAGACGCATAGGTCCAGACCAACGTTTCAAATGAGGTACCTAAGCATAATATGGCATTGATTAACCACTTCACGGGCGATGGTTCATTTTTAGACCTCATATGAGCATTTCCATGCGAACTTGTTTGTCTGTTACGTACTACGATTTTTAGCTACCAGTATTTTAAAACGAGAAAATGTGACTTAGTTTATCGAAGATGTATCATCAATTGAATAAGGCGAAGCAAACTTTTAGAAAATAACGGTGGCCAACAAACATAGCGATTTTCAGTTGTGTAACAGACTGACAAATTCGCATGGAAATGCCCATATTCCTTATTCCTAAATGTCACGTTGGCACCAGAATATTGAAATGAAAAATTTCCTTCATTAAGAATTTAAATAAGAGCCTATGCTTACTTTGAAATAAATCTAATTTTGAACTTGCGTATCGTTTACTCATTAACCTTGAAAAGGTTAAAGTAAAAAAAATGTATTTTGTATAAATTACGAAGTCAAAATTTTTATACTGTCCCCCCCAATCCCTATAGTCATACTTAATAAACGTTTACACATATCATGTGAAATAAAATATAAAAAGTTTGAGTTATGTACTACAAAAATTAATACCATTATTAAATTTGAAAGTTGGAGATTTTTGCGCATGATTTTGTCTTTTGTTGGGGGATCAGTTAAAAAATGAATTAAAGAATTGGAGATCGAAATAAGGCTGCATTGTTCTTTTTATGGCAAAGCCCGCTTTAGCCATTATTGCCAAATCAATTATCATCAAAAAAGGTTATTTTAGCCGACTTTTAGGTGTGGTATAAAAAGCGAAGTAGAAAATATTAAAATTAAAAAGAAAAATTATAGATCAATTTATTTTTGTATCAGAAAATGATATATTATAAAAATGAATACACCGAATACCTAAAAAAAAGATATTGCTCAAAATGTCTTCCATTTGTGACAATGCACAACTGAATGCGTGACTGTGCTGAGTCCTGGACACGTCGGAGCATAGCAAGTGTAACTGTGCTACAAGCAAGGATGATTTGCTGTTTCAGATCAACGAGAGAAGTAGGCTCAGTTTTATAGACCTGTACTTCATGTAAATTTAGAGGTAGAAGTCCATGGGAGATAAGTCCGGCGAACGTGCTGGCCACTCTATCGGGCCACCATTATTTTATCATACAATAAACATACTTTCCCATCTAACAGTTTAGAGAAGGAATAACTAGTTATATCAGAAGTCTACAGCAAGCACTGCCATTGTGTTATAAAGTGTTTTTAATGAAAGATAATAAATAATCATTTATTACAGCACTCTTTTAACACACCTAACATATTGTTATTGTTGATATGGTGAGATATTCCAAATTCCAATGACCTATTTTTAGTGTTGTTTTATCTGGCGGATACTTTACTTAAAAATATTGAATTCACACGCGAAAATTTTGTATAGCAATTTTATTTAATCTTATTTATGTAATGGCTATCCTGTGATAAAGCAAAAACAATTAATAGAATTTATTGGAAAGAATTCGAAATGCCTTAATAAATAATTAACCAGATGCGGGAACACTGCCAAATTCCGATGAATCTAGTTTCGAAATATCCAACGTTCTTTTAAGCCTTTTAAGGGTACAGTACTAGTACTTGTAAAATATTGAAATGGTTGAGTAACATAAGCATTAAAAATAATTATATGAAAATAAATGAAGACTTTTTTATCACATACCGTTATTTCCTACGCATAATCCGCAGATCAAACAATCATTTTCGACTCAAAAACTGTTTTAAACGAAATGTAACTTATTAGATCGCCGTAAATATTTGTCTTCATTCGCTGAATAAGATTTTTTCGGTACAAAAAGAATTGTTTTATCGGTGGATTTAACGTTTTACTGCTGGAAATTACGGTACATGATAAAAGGAAAATTTCCAAACCAAAATTCTCGTGCCACTGTGGCATTTAAAAATTACAATTAAGCAGTACAAAAATGAACCAAGACTCTTTAAAGGGTTAGACAGTGAAATACTGTCTTATTCTGAAGATTTAATCACTCAACAATCTCTTCAGTAATAATCTGCGAATTATTATTCACTTAATCTCGGATTAAGTTAAAATCAGTTAAGCGCGCGAAATATTGCCTTAAACAGGATGTTTCACTACCAGACCGACAAAATTGCAGGAGGTGTATGGGGCACAGAGACGACTCGGGTCAATCCATTTCAAATGGTCCAGAAAATATAAAAATGGTCGCTCGACCATTTTTAAAAAATCAGAAATTTTTTGTACAACCCTAACATGATGGAAGTACAAAATGACCGTTATTTTAATTTTACTATTTTTTGTTTGTACATGGCGGCCATCTTTGTTTCATCGTGTTCAGCAATTTTCCCAGATACTAGGATACACAAAATTGTAAATATCTCGTCTTTTATTTTCCCAATTGAAATGGGGTTTGCAGCATTTTGTTCAGAATAAAATAGGCTAAATGTACGGTTGGTAAAATAATTTTAAAAAATAAATTTTTACAGGTGAAATTTTAGCACAAAAATCAAGATTTTTTCCAAAATCTATCCGTTTGCAAGAGGAAATTTTTCATGTAAGGAAAACTGTCAATCTTACACAATTTTTTCTACAAATAGGTCAGAAATGCGTGTACTCACACACCAAGTCCCAGATCTGGGAGTCGATTTCTCTTTGCGAAAAAAATTCCGAAATTCGTCGAAAATTTCAAAAATCGCACTTTTTAGGCTTTCATATCTCTGGTGGGGCACGAGATAAAAGTCTGAAATTCTGGCCTTTGATAGTATTGTGTAGTAGTGTTATGTAAAAAAAAATTCAAGAAGGAGATTTGACTACAAGCTGAGATATGACATGGACAATATGTGAAAACAATACTGCCAAACTAGTGTAACCTACTATGTAATTGTTCAACAAGACTGTCAACCTTACACAATTTTTTCTACAAATAGGTCAAAAGTGCGTGTACTCATACACCAAGTCCCAGATCTCGGAGATAATTTCTCTTTGCGAGAAAAATTCCGAAATTCGTCGAAAATTTCAAAAATCGAACTTTTTAGGCTTTGATATCTTTAGTGGAGCACGAGATAAAAATCTGAAATTCTGTCCTTTTATAGTATTATGTAGTAGTGTTATGCACAAAAAGTTTCAAGAAGGAGATTTTACTACAAGCTGAGATATGGTGATTAAAAATGTTAAGAAATGCTATTACGAGTACATTAGGAGAAATGAGATTAGTCTCTTTTATTACAATATTTACACAGAAAATATCGTTTGTTGAATACAGTTAAATAATAAACATTTAATTTACAAAGATACTATATATGCTCAACAAAGAGCTTAACACTATTTACGAGAGATGTTATGAGTTCGACCAGTTACTGTTGTCAGTCCATTAGGCTGTTCTTTCTCAGAATTTTATTTGAAGCCACCCAAGTCTTGTCATCCCTTGTTAACTTGAATGAAATTCTCTAGGTTTAATAATTGAAATCATGTCAAGTCGATCAGTTGCAACCCATTGTCTGTAATTTGCTTTTCCAGAAATGTGTTTCGAGTAAAATTGTTGCAATAGCATTTCTAGAAGGTTTGTTCATTTGGACAAATAGTGTACTGGCTTAGCATACATTCTGAATTGTTTAAATCACACAGAATCATTTGAAGAAGATATTTGTAATTAACATTTAACTTTGTACATAAATAATTAATTTAAAATTTTGGAGGTATGAACAATTACATAATAGATTACAATAGTTTGGCAGTATTGTTTTCACATATTGTCCATGTCATATCTCAGCTTGTAGTCAAACCTCCTTCTTGAAATTTTTTGTACATAACACTACTACACAATACTATCAAAGGGCAGATTTTCAGATTTTTATCTCGTGCTCCACTAGAGATATAAAAGCCCAAAAAGTGCGATTTTTGCAATTTTCGACGAATTTCGGAATTATTTTCGCAAGGAGAAATCAGCTCCCTGATCTGGGACTTGGTGTATGAGTACACGTACTTTTGACCTATTTGTAAAAAAAATTGTGTAAGATTGACAGTCTTGTGGAACAATTACATAGTAGGTTACAATAGTTTGGCAGTATTGTTTTCACATATTGTCCATGTCATATCTCAGCTTGTAGTCAAATCTCCTTCTTGAAATTTTTTATACATAACACTACTACACAATACTGTCAAAGGCCAGAATTTCAGATTTTTATCTCGTGCCCCACGAGAGATATCAAAGCCTAAAAAGTGCGATTTTTGAAGTTTTTGACGAATTTCGGAATTTTTTTCGCAAAGAGAAATCTACTCCCAGATCTGGGACTTGGAGTATGAGCACACGCACTTTTGACCTATTTGTAGAAAAAATTGTGTAAGGTTGACAGTTTCCCTTGCATGAAAAAATTCCTCTTGCAAACGGATAGATTTTGGAAAAAATCTTAAATTTTGTGCTGAAATTTCACGTGTAAAAATTTATTTTTCAAAATTTTTCTACCACTGTATATTTAGCCTATTTAATTCTGAACAAAATGCTGCAAACCTCATTTCAATTGGAAAAATAAAAGACGAGATATTTACAATTTTGTGTATCCTAGTATCTGAGAAAATTGCTGCACACGATGATACAAAGATGGCCGCCATGCACAAACAAAAAATAGTATAATTAAAATAACGGTCATTTTGAACTTCCATCATGTTAGGGTTGTTGTACAAAAAATTTCAGATTTTTTAAAAATAGTCGAGCGACCAGTGCTGGACCACTTGAAATGGATTGACCCACTCGGAATCTCATAGCAATGCAGTGTAGAAAATACCGTTGTTGCGAATTACCTTACAAAGCAATGTCGTCAGCGGGCTACTTTCCTTAATTCAGATTTCTTGATTAACACCACTATTTGAATATGGTAAAATTCTACTGATTAAATATTATAATAATTTCGGCCTATATAAAGGGAATTTTAAAATTACAAAAACCTGGTGCCAATCAAGAAATCTGAATTTAAAGAAAGCAGCCCATTGGTATAATAATGGTACATAGCAGCAGAGAAAAAGAACTGAAACAGCAACACGATAACCCTTTGAGCTCCGGCGTGTAAATTTCTACAAAATTCCAAATGTCACATTGGCACCAGTATTTTGCAAAGAAAAAAAATCGGTTAGCGATAAACACACAAAAAAAAGTGCATTAAACATTTTTCAAATAAATTTGGTCGAATTTTCTGGTGCCACTGTGACATTTCGGAATTATAATTATGTGGTAGAAAATTCGACCATCTGAGCTCAAGGGGTTAATGGGACAAAAACCATTTTATTAAAAGGCTGAACAACAGAAGATGGTCGAAATTACTACCAGAAGTTGCCAGATAGATTTGACCCGCTGTTCCTTAAGATGAGAACCTCATAGTTCGAATATCTATAGTTGCCAGGGGATATGCTACTCGTCAGGAATCTTCCTGAACGTAAAAAATTCTATACGGAGTCGCTATCAAGCTTACCTTACTACATCTGGTCGTAATTTCGACAACTTTCCATGGTGCAACCTTTTACTAAAATTCTTTTAGTCCCATTAATGTGTTCCTTTTCCATTATTTTTTCTTTATATTAGTGTTGTCACTGAAGTAATATTTTTAAGTAAAATGTCTTGTTTGGCACCAAATTTTCAAAATTGTAATTTTCCCCTTATTTTGCTTTAATTAATGTAATTCAATATCTGGAATTTTACATTTACAAAAAAGGGCGGCAATTAAGAAATCTACCGTAATTTCCTGAGGATCAAACAATTCTTTTTGAACCTAGAAATTTCATTTTGAAATTGAAGCCAAATATTTTCCGCGATCTAAAAACTTTCATTTTATTAAAACATTTTTGTGAGTCGAAAAATAATCGTTTGATTCACGAATACGCCGGAAATTACGGTAAATAAAAAAAGTAACTTACTCGGAACATTGATTTGTATTATTACTCGCAACTATGGAATGAATTGCTATGTGATTCCGAGTTGTTTCTGTGCCCTGTTCACATCCTGCATTTTTTTCTGTAATGTATTGAAACACTCTCTATTGTTAGTGATTGCTTTTCTCCACATAAAACCCTGTACAGATCGATTTATGTTCTGAAAACCCCAGAAACCGTACAACACTTTGATACGAATAATTAGAAAACACCTCGAAATGGATACCCATGCCTAACCCAATCAAAAGAAACAAACAATTGACAGGGTTCAACTGGAATCAATATTCCTTATTTTCTTTCATACTCTGATCATCAGAGAAGCTGTAGTATCTTTAAATACATCTTTTAGAAAAATCTGGTGGGAAAGGAATTTTATAGTAGTAAGTTTCTCTCTTTGGCAAGACTTAAAAATATTCAAATTACTTGATTTTCACCACTTTATTGAAGTAGAAGCAAATACAACTAATAAAACTTACTAGTGAGATTTCAAAATGCCTAAACAAAAAATCGGACAGATGCTGTAACACTGCCGACTTTTCTAAATCAAATACCGAAATGTACAAAGTTGTTTTAAACCGTTCAAGGACACTGCATTTCTATTCGCAAAATGTTGTAACGATTGAGTGGCATCAACATTAAAAAATAATTATCTTAAAAATTTTATTTTATAATAAGGAAAGGGAATATATTTCTCACAAAGTTAAAACTAAAAATTAAGGTTAAAAGTTTATGGCACTAATCTTGTTTCATTTACCCTAATAGCACACATTGTCACTTTGACGTCACACTGACGCCACTGTGAGTCACTGTGGTCACATCACATCTGTGACCAAAATGCCATTACTCATTGACGTCACATTGTGACTGAGATGTGACTTTCTTAAAAATCTTTAGAAAATTACAGAAAATGTTCAAAACATGTTATTTACTTTAAAAACACTTTTGCCACAACGTCGCTTTTGTCACCGTTTCGTCACGATGTTAATGTCGAAATAGCCACAAATGACACATTTTTCACAAATTTGTCACATCGTGTCCTCACAAAGTGTTCACAATGTGACGTCACAATAGAGCTCTTAAACGGCCATAACGACTTCGCATTTTAGTCACTGTGAGTTCTCATCGACGTCACGTGACGCCACATCGACAATCGATGGTCACAAAGTCACAGTGTGACTTTACAACGACGTCGCAGTGACGTCATTATGCCTTACTGGTAGGTGGTATAAAATATATCCCATCGTCCCTCAAAGGATTAAGGAAAGCTAATGAATCGTGTGATTGCGAATTTCGTTCACAATTTCCGATGCATCGAGTTTCGAAATGAACTCAAGTTGTTTTAACCCTCTCCGTATAAAAGCACTTCAGTTGCTAAAATATTTAAATAACTGATTAGTATCTGGTTTAACGAAAAAAAGTATTCATATAAGTAAATAGTTTTTTAGATTGCACGTGAAGGCTACGTAAAGCCTTCACGTGCAATCTAAAAAAAGGAAAAATTCATTTTTTAAATACTGGTGCCTTTGTGGCTTTTAGAGATTAAAATTATGTAGGACTGTGCCGGAAAGAGTCGAATAACAAAATGCAATCGAATTATCAATAATTAGTGTTTCAGCAATCGCTTCAGAAGTGACTGGTTAATTATTTTTTATAACTTTTACTATCCCAACCTTTTATTAGGCACGCCCTATGAAATATCTATAAAATATTTATCCTCCACCTTCTTACTTTGTATATTATGATTTATATCATTTAAAAGAACATTCACACGGTGAAAGCATAATAGAGACATAACAATAACAATTAACATAGTAAAACTTATCAAAGAGTTGAATCTACTATTATTAAGCCAAAAAGAATCCTTTTGTGCTTTTTTAGAGTATATTAATATTAAAAATAATTTTGTTTGCATCGTTATTTTCTCAAAATATTATGAAAGGAGAGTTACATTTACCATTAACCCCTTCGGGAAAAGTGATTTTGACTATTTTTTTTTAAATATTTTATCACCGGTTTTTCAAAAAAGAAATGTTAGCCTAATTCAATCAGGGAAATTTTCGGATTACATAAGCCAAAATTTTCAATAAAAAATAGTGAAGAGTATAGTCAAGGGTTATGAATACCGTAGGTGGCACGTATACCGGTTGCTCGTCCCTAACGGTTTAAACATTATAACATTCACAAATTTTATAATCCCTTTTTGCAAATTATTAAAAATTTGTCAATATACAAGAAGCATTTGAAGATTCTCACCTTCATCAAATTTAACTCTCCATTGTTCCTCATAACAACACGTTTTCTCTCTTATCCTTATCCTAATATCGTTAATTTTGTTTCACTTATTATCTCACTTGTAAATTTTAAATGTATATGGGATCACGTAAATTTATTTACTTTATAGTATACCAGCATTGGAGACATTTATTAGCCATTTTTACCCATTTAGCCATATTTACTATCTATCCATTTTCTTTTCTAACGCTATTTAAGACAAAAATTTTATAAAAAATGTAGTACCTTATTTAGATACGTTATATATTTTTGGGTTAAATATGTTGAAAACATTCAGATTTATATAAATTTTTTAAAGAAATTTCAACTTTAAAAGATTCTTCGCGTGTCATATAGAAGTGTGAAAAAAAGTAAAAAGCTCATTCAAAAAATAATGAAAGTGTTGAGAAAAATTACGAAAATACAAAAATGATACATATATTTTAACTCTTAAAAGAACAAAAATAACAATAACAATAATAATAATAATAATAATAATCTAAAAATTTTAACACGTTATTTCTATAATTACTCTCATTTTTAATGTCTTTGATTGGGAATATTTTTAAAATTCAATGATAAAAACAACATTTTTTTTTTATATTCCTTTTATATCTAAATTATTTTTAGTCTATAACATTACTTTTACAATAAAAGACAAAAGAAACTGACAGATAATGCGAGATTTACAAATTTCGATTTGGCCGTCTAAAAAGTTAGTGTCCGTAGGTGGGGCGTATATCTAACACATGGAACTATTAAGAAAGAGGAACTGACATAGCCTGAAAATAGTGAAGCTTCAACTGAAACCGCTTTTACACGGATTCATTACTAATGAGGCGAATTTCCACCGATTAAATTATGCGGAAAAATTCTCTTAATTTAAATGACTCATTAATCAAAATCTTAAATAAAAAATGATGGCAGGAATTGATATCCGCTTTTACTGGTAAGAGTTTATTTCTGCAGTATTAGTTCCGCCACATTGTGACAACCAAGTCAACCCAATGTTATTGTCAGCAAAAATATTTTAACCTTCTCGTCAAACAGACACCAGTAAAATAAATAGAATTTTTTATCACATTTTTTAAAGAAATTTCCAATCAACAAGATACGAGGAAAGTTTCTTGTTAAGTTTACTGGTAGAAGATTTCGCAGGCCATAATCAGAAATTGTTATTTCGATTAAAATGAAACAGCTGCCATCTTGTGACAACCAACTCAGTTACTTCACTCGCAACTGATAGACAATAGACTATATGTCTCCTCTTTTTTATTCATAACTCTATTATCTAACATTGGGAACCACCGCTTTCGATTGAAATGACCACTTCTAAATCGACAAAACCCGTTTTTAAAACTATCGTGAGAGTAACAGCTCCTTCTAAATAAAAGTCTTGAACATTTTTGTAGTCGTCCAACACTCAATGTTGCCATTGGGTTATTTTTTTCTTTTTTTATGATTGGCATCAGTGTGTTGAAATTGTAAAATCGCCTTTATTTTCAACTTAATTAATATGTTTTTTAATAAGGAAAATTTTATAATTTTCAAAAAGTGTAACCAATTAAGAAATATGAATTTAAAAATGTAGCCCACTGGCAACCATTGCCAACTCTTACATCTTTTGAAAACTCATATAACTAGTGTTAAAAAAAGCAAGAGCCAATAGGGCAAATCTCACCACTAAATTTATTTAGTTTTTAATCGTCTAATATTTCGGGTATATTTCTTGCTAGAATGTTATTACACATTCAGTGAAGTAAACATTTTAGTGGCGAGAAATCATCCGCTGGCGCCTAGATTTTTGTACATCTTGATATAATACAATATGACGAAAATATAATGTTTCTATTTCCATTTGCAATAGTAACTTTGCACACAAATTAACTTGAAAATCTTTTTTTTTTAAGTTTATACTCACATACGCCAATTGTAGACAACTGACAGTTAACAGTATCTATATCAAAGGACAAACATATCTGAGCATAACGCATCCGTCATTTTAAGAATGGCAACATTTTGAAATTCCGTTTATCCATCCTCATGAGAGGTCCGTGAGAACAAGAGGGGGTTAAAACACAAAGATTTAATGTATATGTCATATAATTCCGTGTTTTATTATTAATTTTTTTGTTATCCTCAATATGGTTTACTTAATAAATTGTAGATGGGTTTTACAATATAAAGTACCGTAATTTCGGGTGTATAAGCCGCGGATCAAACAATTCTTTTTGGACCCAGAAATCTTATTTAGTAATAGAAGACGAATATTTACGGCGATCTAACTAGTTTTATTTGTTTCTTAAAAAATTCTGGGTCGAAAAAGAATTGTTTGATCTGCGGCTTATACACCCGAAATTACGGTAATAAAAAAATAAAATAAAAATCAGAATGTTTAAGAAATCATTTTTTTTTATTATCTGAGTTTTTGTATTTATTTGTATATATATATTTCTCATAAACCAATTCATTAAAAATAGTACAAAATTGATCCTTATTTTTGTTATAGTAGGAAGACTTTTTTTAGCATAGAAGGACAAAAGGATAAAGTGATAGCAGCCCTAACTCCACAACAACACTATCAAAAATTGGCTCAAAAACAAATTTTCTTTTGACCCTTTTGAAAGATCATCGATATAGTTGTAATTGCCATCGATTTTTTTTACTAAAAACGCACTTGCTTTGTAACTATTTTTTTATGATAGCATGGAGTCTTTACAACAATGTACCGGGTGTCCCAAAAATGACTGATGGATTTTAAAATTGAATAACTTGCAAATGGTGACAGCTATTTAAAAATTTTTTTTGCAGGAGGGTTATGTATAATGTCAGGAGTTTTTTTACCGGAATTTTTTATTTTAGTTCGCATCTCAAACAATAGGGGGCACTGACGGCAATTAAAGGCCAGGTCGACGCTTCACTCAGCACTGATCAACTGGCCTTCAATCGCCGTCAGCGCCATCTATTGTTTGAAACGCGAACTAAAATAAAAAATTACGGTAAAAAAAACTCCTGACATTATACATAACCCTCCTGCAAAAATTTTTAAATAGCTGTCACCGTTTGCAAGTTAATGAATTTTAAAATCTAAAGTCATTTTTGGGACACAAAGTAGATACTTTGTCTTTTATAGTTACTATAGTTATTTAATAATTTTTTAAGTCAGTATGATAATTATTAGAAAATATAATAACATATGATAAATATTTAAAAGCTGAAAAAAATTGGTCCACTCCCGTTTATTGTAATACTTTTTTTTTAAATTTATGTATGCATATGGATATAAAAAGACAGCAGCAACTATTTCCAACTCTTGAATATAAGTATTTCTTTTTTCAGGTACGGATTTTATGTAATTTTGGATTACTCGTGACTATGAAATAAATATATCGGGTTTTAACCCTTTCCGGCGCAGACATATTCTGTTCGTAAAATGAGAAAATGTTGACTGACAGCGGAATTTATAAAAGACTTTTTTAGAAATTAAGAATTCCCTGATTTAAGCTGTCATTATAAAAGTAAAATTTTACTAAAATATTATTGGTGCCGTTTGTAAGTTTGGAATTAAAATTAGGTGTTGCCGGAGTGGTAACACTGCGCCGGAAAGGGTTAAGCAATATAAATCACGACATTAAAATCTCAGTAAAACTATAGAGTGCCTGAAATTCACCCTGAAGTTTTAACATTCATACATTTTACAAATAATGAAAGAATAGCAAACGACAATAAATGACAGTGATTCATTTTATGATAACACTGGTATCGATAGCAGTATTTAATTAATGAATTCTATTTTTTAATACAAGAAAACTCTTATTGTTAAATATAAATATCTACCAATGTTCGCACATTTTTTCCACTAAATTTTTAACGTTATTTTAAAGTATTTCACGGTAGAAAAATATTCCAAAATGCGAGAATGAAGCGGGTGTCTGGGAAACATGTTTCTTAAAACTTAAATATTAATTTTCTTATTATTAATAGTGGTGTCAGAAACCTTTAAAAATATAAGGAGTGCGCGAACCTTGTATACTATATTTTTAAATATATACCGTAATTTCGGGTGTATAAGCCGCGGATCAAACAATTCTTTTTGGACCCAGAAATCTTATTCAGTGATTGAAGACAAATATTTACGGCGATCTAACTAGTTATATTTGTTTCTTAAAAAATTCTGGGTCAAAAAAGAATTGTTTGATCTGCGGCTCATACACCCGAAATTACGGTACACTGAATAAAAAAATACTACGCAAATGTCAATGTATGAAACGGAGAAGACATCTTTTTATTGTGATTATTCTGATGGAATGACAATGAAAATTACACGTAAATTGTACAATAAAATGTGTAAAGGTATATTTTTTCATAATGCAAACCATTTTATCTCTAAGAAGATCAGTTTTATTACTTTAATATTGGTAATGTTTATAAAGTGAAATTTGAATCGCTAAATTCGCAAAATCTTACACTGTGCGTCAGTACCCTGTGACACTATTTAACCACTTAACTGAGATTTTTTTTATGTACAATAAGTTAAAAATATCGTATAAGCACAATTTTTTAATTTTAAAAATTCGTAATATTTAGTCTAAACATTTCCGTTATGAAATAAAATGAAACTTTATTTTAAAAATTTTTTGGTGGCAAAAAGCTTTAAGTTATCGATAAAGTAAACTCTTTTTGTCCATACCATGTACGGGCAAATGAGTTAAGCGGTTAACTTGAAAATAGTGTTTACAGTGGCCTACTTTTCTAAATTTAGTTTGAATTAGGTTAAATAAAGGGAATTTTTTTATTTCAGAAAAATTATGCCAATGAAGAAATCTAAATTCAAAACTGGTAGCCGAATAGGCATTTTTTTTATTGATAGTTTGATATAGAACCAGAGATATGTGAATCCGCTTCACCAGGGTGCGTAGTCTGGAAGCACCTTGTAAGGACCTGTTACCAGAATTTTTATAATGTGATATATGTTTTATTTAACGAAAGAGAAATCCTTTTTCAGATGTAGCAACCAGTTTTTTAAATAATTTCTGATACTAAAAGAATTAAAATCCTCTGAGTTTCTTGATGACTACGCACCCTGTTTTCAGTGCATTTTTATAAAATTTTACCTGAATAGTACACAACCGCTCGCTCAATGTAACGTTAGAGCTATACCAATCAATCCTTTAACATACATTGTTCTCTCTACGAAACCACAAAATTCAATTCCGATATGCAACAACGACACCGGAATTTTAATTTAAAAAATCCATTTTATTATACATGTGAAAAATCGCGTTTTCACATTTACAAATATGTTTGTTCACAATTACTGATGTCATTAAATTATTTCAACATCTTAGCTATGAAAACGCTTTGCTCGTTTAAAGGTTAAGCAGAGTTTCCACCCTGAAGACATTGACTCTTCGGGTTCTACTCGCTGTCTTGAGGAATCATCATTCATAATTTCAACGCCATTCGGTATCATTTCTGAATTTATATATGTACTTTTTGTAACATATTTTCTGGTAAATGCATTTTATTTATATTATTGGGAATATAATAAATAAGACCATTGGTAAATAAATACTTAAAATATATAGAAAACTTCTTTATAATTCTATTTTTTTTTAATTTTCAAAAGACACTTGGTTTACTAAACTACCACAGTTAGTAAATTACTATTTACTAAGGAATCCAACCTGGCGTTTCTCTGTTTCATAATATAGCGACAACCAAATTACATAATTACTAAAAGCTCTAATATACCTATTTACTTATATTGATAGCTAACAAAGCCTATAATAATTTTGATATGAAAAATATCATTAAAGCACCGATTAAAGTTTTCTAATTCATAAAAAAATGATAATTAGCCTAATTGGCTTAGCCTCCGCACCTTGAATGCTGTGTCTGAGCTCTAAATCAAGAATAGCGGCTTCTAAAGGAGGATTTCTTTTTAACACATGTATGATCCTCTATATTTTGATATCAGTGTTTTATAAAAGATTTCTTTAACTTGTTTAATGTCATAAAAATAATGTAAAAAAAAAACTTTTAAAAATTTAGGGACTGTGCACACACTGAAAAAATTTGCCTACTACAGCCGCCATTTTTCTGTCAGAGCTCAAGTCTAGCATTTGAAAGGGCAGTAGCTTAGCCAGCGCCTCCAAATAGTAAGCCTGAGCACTAACACAAAAATGGCGGCCATTGTAGTCAGATTTTTCTTAACACATATACTTTACCCTAAATTTTTGATGCAAATATTTTTTAAAAGATTTCATGGATTTGTAAAATAGCAGAAAAATAAATGGAAACAAAAAACAATTTCTCAAAATTATCTGTACTAAAATTTATGAAACCGAACACAAGCTGAAAAAGCCGCCTTTTTTATGTCAACGCTCATAGCTAGTATTCAGGAGACGGTGGATTAGCTAGACTAGCTGATTTATAAGTTACCGGATGCCTGATTTCCTATTTCACCCCAGTGAATTTGGCATCAATATCGATACGTACTAAAAATTTTTTATAACTGCTGTAGAACTATCAAAAAACAGATAGTGTTTGTTGGAACTTACATCACATGTAAATGGTTTATCAAGACAGCAAGTTGTCTCTACATACAATTTGCAAGACTGAATAAAAGCAGTGTTTAACCGTTTATCGCGATTTTATTAACACTAGAACTACCGCGAGCCGTCCTTTTGATGGCTTCCATGTGAATATGTTTCGGTTCAAACAAGAATTTTGATAATGAAAACGAAAACGAAGACGAGAAACTGTTTTATATAAAAATTTCTGATGTGAAATATTTTTATAAAATTTGAGTCAATTTCTGGTTGTACTAGTATTAAATATCTACCACAGGGATTGTATAGTAAATTTTGCTTGATAATAAATCCATAATGTTTTAATTACCATTTGGGAAAATGGTAGATTTCTTGAAAAAAATCCGAAAAACTGGCAACACTGTCGACAAGGGGAAAATATCCCTATGTTTCTAAGTGTTATTATTTTTTTACGCTGCAAAATATGTTAATATTAAAGAGACTATTAATGTAATATCGCACGTAGCCGCCGCAACTGATGTAATTCTATTTCTTACTAGAAAATATTTTGAACAAAATGTAACTTTATTTTGCCTACCTCTTATTAGAAATCTTCTTTTCATTAAAAGTTCCGGTTCGAGAAAGAACAAGACGTAGTGTGTACGAAGAAATTACTGTGTTACACATTGACTTACTCGTTTATATGTATTGGTAGATACCGGGTGTCGCAAAAATGACTGATGGATTTTAAAATTCAATAACTTGCAAACGGTGACAGCTATTTAATTTTTTTTTTTTTTTTTTTTTTTTTTTTTTTTTGCAGGAGGGTTATGTATAATGTCAGGAGTGTTTTTACCGTTTTTTTTTAATTTTAGTTCGAATTTCAAGCAATAGGTGGCGCTGACGGCGATTGAAGGCCAGGTCGACGCTTCACTAAGCACTGATCACCTGGCCTTCAATAGCCGTCAGCGCTACCTATTGTTTGAAATTCGAACTAAAATAAAAAAATACGGTAAAAAAACTCCTGACATTATACATAACCCTCCTGCAATTTTTTTAAAAAAGGTGTCACCGTTTGCAAGTTATTGAATTTTAAAATCCATCAGTCATTTTTGGGACACCCGGTATTTATATACACTATTATATTACAATAACAGTAAATCTCTGTATTTAAATTTCCTTTCAAAATGGTTCAATTTAATCATTTAATTTTGATGCCTTTAAAATTGCGTAAACTACTTGAATTGTACAAAGTGAGTTAAGATCAGATTTTTTTTTTAATTCCAATAATTGAATTTACAATTGAAACATTGAAATTTTGATATTTCAATAAATCGAAGTATTCTTTTAACCCTTTGAGTTCTGATGGTAGAATTTTCTACCACATAATTTTAATTTTGAAAAGTCACATAGGCACCAGAAAATTCAACCAAATTTATTTGAAAAAAAATTTAATGCATTTCTTCGTGTTTATCGTTAACCGGTTTTTTCTTTGCAAAATACTGTTGCCAGTGTGATATTTGGAATTCTGAAGATATTTACACCCCAGAGCTCAAAGGGTTAAATATTGATCAAGCATATACGAACTATGACTTTTATATGTTGAGTTTTATATTATTAAACAGATTCTTACATAGCTTGAGATTTAGATCTATTTGAGTACACTGAACAGAATGTTTCAAAAACATTTCAAAAGTTATAAATTTCAGGTATGCAAATTTTTTTGACAATCAGAAGTGCTGTGCAATAAATAAATAAATAAATAAAAATAACAAAAAAATAATAAAAAAATTAATGAAATATGACGAGAAATAAACTTAGCAGAGTAATTTTAATCGTTAAAAATAAGTTAAAAACACCAGAACAAGATTCGCACACTCCTTGGAATTTCCAAGGACTCTGGCACCACTAATAAAAATAAGAATATTTACGTTAAATTTTTAAACCACAACATTCTTAATCTTCAACATCATTCGGAGGTTTTACGACATTTTTCAGCGGTGAAAACTTCAAAAATATTCTTGAAATTTAGTGGTAGAACTGTGCGAACTCTGCAGATTTAGTTTAATCATACAATAATTAAACGTATTTCAAATAAGAATAACAAATTTCAAGTTATTCTGATGTCTTTTGAAAAGTCGTTTTAATTTTAGTTATTCAAATAAATCTGAATATAAACCATGTAAACATATCTACAAACATCTAACAAGGACCAATCCCTCCCACCAATTGTTCAAAACGTTTTTAGCTCAAAATATGGCATTATTTATCATCTTGGGTTTCATTTTCAGGCAAATAAACTGTCGGAGTTTCCTCTTAGCCCGCACAACTTTGAAGAAAGTCCATAGTAGTTACTGCTGCCACCACCGATATTATTAGGTGATATCGGTAGGCTGAAATTCACCCTGAAGTTTTAACATTCATACTTTTTTCAAATTATAAATGAATAGCAAACGACAATAAATGACAGTGATTCATTTTATGATAACACTGGTATCGATAGCAGTATTTAATTAATGAATTCTATTTTTTAATACAAGAAAACTCTTATTGTTAAATAAAAATATATACCAGGGTTCGCACATTTTTCCACTAAATTTTTAACGGTATTTCAAAGTATTTCACTGCAGAAAAAAAATTGCAAAATGCGAGAATGAAGCTGGTGTCAGGGAAATATGTTTCTTAAAAATTAAATATTAATTTTATTATTATTAACAGTGGTGTCAGAAACCTTTAAAAATATAAGAAGTGCGCCAACCTTGTATACTATATTTTTAAATATATACGCTGAATACAATAACACTATGCAAATGTCAATGTATGAAAAGGAGAAGACATCTTTTTATTGTGATTATGGTGATGGAATGACAATGAACATGACATAAATTGTGCAATAAAATGTGTAAAGGTATACTTTTTCATAATACAAACCATTTTATCTCTAAGAAGATCAGTTTTATTATTATTTATTATATTTATAATGATAATGTTTATAAAGTGAAATTTGAATCGCTAAATTCGCAAAATCTTACACTGTGCATCGGTACCCTGTGACACTATTTAACCACTTAACTGAGATTTTTTCATGTACAATAAATTGAAAATATCGTATAAGCACAATTTTTTAATCTAAAAAATTCGTAATATTTAGTCTAAACATTTCCGTTATCAAATAAAATGAAACTTTATTTTAAAATTTTTTTGGTGGCAAAAAGCTTTAAGTTATGGATAAAGTAAACTCTTTTTGTCCATACCATGTACGGGAAAATCAGTTAAGCGGTTAACTTGAAAATAGTGTTTACAGTAGCCTACTTTTCTAAATTCAGTTTGAATTAGGTTAACCGATTAACGCCCGAATTATTTTCTTCGCTAAAATTTAAATTTTGTATTTCCCACCACTTTTAAAAGTAAATTAACTTTCATCCAAATTTATCGAGAATTCTATTTCGTGAAATAAAGTACATATTAATCTTCCTCTTTACTGGTGGGAAAATTGTCTTCTTGCTGTTTTTGTAACCGTCCTGAAAAAAGGACGCTGGGCGTTAATGGGTTAAATAAAGGGAATTTTGTTATTTCAGAAAAATTGTGCCAATAAGAAATCTAAATTCAAAACTAGTAGCCCACTATGCATTCTTTTTTATGGATATTTTGATATGGAACCAGCGATATGTGAATCCGCCACTCAGTTGATTTTTATAAAATTTTACCAGAATAGAACACAACTGCTCGCTCAATGTAACGTTAGAGCTATACCACTCAATCCTTTAACATACATTGATCTCTCTACGAAACCAGAAAAATTAATTCCGATATGCAACAACGACACCGGAATTTTAATTTAAAAAATCCATTTTATTATGTATGTGAAAAATCACGTTTTCACATTTACAAATATGTTTGTTCGCAATTACTGATGTCATTAAAACTAGAACCGCGGGAAATTTTACTCACTTTCTATCAAAGTATTTCTCACCAGAAATTTCTTTGAAAAAAATTTAACTTATTTATTTAAATTATTTTTGCCTACCCTATATTTACCGTATTTCATAAAGTAAATATGGTTTCAATCGACGTCTACTCATTCGGTACGGGTCAAAATGACCCGTCACCGCGGTTCTAGTGTTAAATTATTTCAACATCTTAGCTATGAAAACGCTTTGCTCGTTTAAAGGTTAAGTCGAGTTGCCACCCTGAAGACATTTACTCTTCGGGTTCTACTCGCTGTCTTGAGGAATCATCATTCATAAATTCAACGCCATACGGTATCATTTCTGAATTTATATATGTACTTTTTGTAACATATTTTCTGGTAAATGCATTTTATTTATAATATTGGGAATATAATAAATAAGACCATTGGTAAATAAATACTTAAAATATATAGAAAACAGGGATGAGATTTCCGCTTTTTTCCGCACCAGTAAAATCTTAGAGAAAATGCTATATTCTTTAATGGAAACATTTTTCCGATTTAAGAGAACAACATTTTCTCTAAGATGATACTGGTGTCCAAAAAAGCGGAAATCTCATGCCTAAAAAAAATCTTTATAATTCTATTTTGTTTTTAATTTTCAAAAGACACTTGGTTTACTAAACTACCATAGTTACCGTAATTTCGGGTGTATAAGCCGCAGCTCAAACAATTCTTTTTCGACCCAGAATTTTTTAAAAAACAAATATAACTAGTTAGATCGCCGTAAATATTTGTCTTCAATCACTAAATAAGATTTCTGGGTCCAAAAAGAATTGTTTGATCCGCGGCTTATACACCCGAAATTACGGTAGTAAATTACTATTTACTAAGGAATCCATCCCGGCGTTTCTCTGTTTCATAATATAGCGACAACCAAATTACATATTACTAAAAGCTCTAATAATATTTTTTTCATTTATTTTACTTATTTACTTATATTGACAGCTAACAAAGCCTATAATAATTTTGATATGAAAACTATCATTAAGGCACCAATTAAAGTTTTCTAATTCATAAAAAAAAGATAATTAGCCTAATTGGCTTAGCCTCCGCCCCTTGAATGCTATGTCTGAGCTATAAATCAAGAATAGCGGCTTCTGAAGGAGGATTTCTTTTTAACATATGTATGATCCTCTATATTTTGATATCAGTGTTTTATAAAAGATTTCTTTGACTTGTTTAATGTCATAAAAATAATGTAAAAAAAACTTTTAAAAATTGTTAGTGTCAAAATTGAGGGACTGTGCACACACTAAAAAAATCTGCCTACTACAGCCGCCATTTTTCTGTCAGAGCTCAAGTCTAGCATTTGAAAGGGCAGTAGATTAGCCAGTGCCTCCAAATAGTAAGCCTGAGCACTGACACACAAATGGCGGCCATTCTAGTCAGATTTTTCTTAACATATGTACTTTACCCTAAATTTTTTATGCAAATATTTTTAAAAGATTTCATGGATTTGTAAAATATCAGAAAAATAAATCGAAACAAAAAACAATTTCTCAAAATTATCTGTACTAAAATTTAAGAAACCGTACACAAGCTGAAAAAGTCGCCTTTTTTATGTAACCGCTCATAGCTAGTATTCAGGAGACGGTGGATTAGCTAGACTAGCTGATTTATAAGTTACCGGATGCCATATTTCCTATTTCACCCCAGTGAATTTGGCATCAATATCGATACATACCAAAAATTATTTATAACTGCTGTTGAACTATCAAAAAACAGATAGTGTTTGTTGGAACTTACATCACATGTAAATGGTTTATCAAGACAGCAAGTTGTCTCTACATGTAATTTGCAAGACTGAATAAAAGCAGTGTTTAACCGTTTATCGCGATTTTATTAACACTAGAACTACCGTAAGCCGTCCTTTTGATGGCTTCCATGTGAATATGTTTCGGTTCAAACCAGAAATTTGATTATGAAATAAGTTTAAAAGGGACGAAGAAGAGAAAAGTTAAATAATAAAGTAAACTGTTTTATATAAAAATTTCTGATGTGAAATATTTTTATAAAATTTGAGTCAATTTCTGGTTGTACTAGTATTAAATATCTACCACAGGGATTGTATAGTAAATTTTGCTTAGTAATAAATCCATAATGTTTTAATTACCATTTGGGAAAATGGTAGATTTCTTGAAAAAAATCCGAAAAACTGGCAACACTGTCGATAAGGGGAAAATATCCCTATGTTTCTAAATGTTATTATTTTTTTACGCTGCAAAACATGTTAATATTGAAGAGACTATTATTGTAATATTTATTTTGCCTATATCTTATTAGAAATCTTCTTTTCATTAAAAGTTCCGGTTTGGGAAAGACTTAACAAGACGTAGTGTGTATAAAGAAATTACTCTGTTACACATTGACTTACTCGTTTATGTATTGGTAGATACCGGGTGTCGCAAAAATGACTGATGGATTTTAAAATTCAATAACTTGCAAACGGTGACAGCTATTTAAAAATTTTTTGCAGGAGGGTTATGTATAATGACAGGAGTTTTTTTTACCGTATTTTTTTAATTTTTGTTCGAATTTCAAACAATAGGTGGCGCTGACGGCGTTTGAAGGCCAGGTCGACGCTTCACTCCAAATTTATCACCTGGCTTTCAATAGCCGTCATCGCCACCTATTGTTTGACATTCGAATTAAAATAAAAAATTACGGTAAAAAAACTCCTGACATTATACACAACCCTCCTGCAAAAATTTTTTTAAAGATGTCACCGTTTGCAAGTTATTGAATTTTAAAACCCATCAGTCATTTTTGGGACACCCGGTATTTATATACACTATTATATTAGCAAATCTGTGTATTTAAATTTCCTTTCAAAATGGTTCAATTGAATCATTTAATTTTGATGCTTTTCAAAATGCGTAAACTACTTGAATTATACAAAGTGAGTTATGATCAGAATTTTTTTTATTCCAATAATTGAATTTGCAATTGAAATATTGAAATTTTTATATTTCAATAAATCGAAGTATTCTTTTAACCCATTGAGCTCTGATGGTAGAATTTTCTACCACATAATTTTATTTTTGAAAAGTCACAATGGCACCAGAAAATTCGACCAAATTTATTTGAAAAAGATTTATAGCTTTTTTTTTTTCCGTGTTTATCGTTAACCGGTTTTTTTCTTTGCAAAATACTGGTGCCAGTGTGACATTTGGAATTTGGAATTTTGAAGAAATTTACACACCAGAGCTCAAAGGGTTAAATATTGATCAAGCAAATACGAACTATGACTTTTATATGTTGAGTTTTATATTATTAAACAGATTCTTACTTAGATTGAAATTCAGATCCATTCGAGTACACTGAACAGAATGTTTCAAAAACATTTCAAAAGTTATGACTTTCAGGTATGCAATTTTTTTTGACAATCGGAAGTGCTGTGCAATAAATAAATAAATAAATAAATAATAACAAAAAAAATATTAAAATAAATAATGAAATATGAAGAAAAATATACTTAGCAGAGTAATTTTAATCGTTAAAAATAAGTTTAAAATACCAGATTAAGGTTCGCACACTCCTTGGAATGTCCAAGGACTCATGCACCACTATTAAAAATAAGAATATTTACATTGAATTTTTAAACCACACCATTCCTAATCGCCAACTTCATTCAGAAGTTTTACGATATTTTTCTGCAGTGAAAACTTCGAAAATATTCTTAAAATTTAGTGGTAGAACTGTGCGAACTCTGCAGATTAAGTTTAATCATACAATTATTAAACGTACTTCAAATAAGAATAACAAATTTTAAGTTATTCTGATGTCTTTTGAAAAGTCGTTTTAATTTTAGTTCTGCAAATAAATCTGAATATAAACCATGTAAAAATATCTAAAAACATCTAACAAGGACCAATCCCTCCACCAATTGTTCAAAACGTTTTTAGCTCAAAATATGGCATTATTTATCATCTCGGGTTTCATTTTCAGGCAAATAAACTGTCGGAGCTTCCTCTTAGCCCGCAAAACTTTGAAGAAAGTCCGTAGTAGTTACTGCTGGCACCAGCGATATTATTAGGTGATATCGATCACCCACTGAGAGGATTGTGCAAATGAAAAACCAACGCTCTCAATTAACTAAATTAACAGTTTATTTACACGCTTATTTACACAATATGAAACACTATTTACATTTATAACTGGGATATTGGTGATTCGATTCAACATTAAACTAATACAATAAAGGCTGGCTGTGTACAGTTCAAATTACACCTTCTCACTCTCACTCTATACAACGTTAGATTAACTTTACCGGAGATCAATTTCGAATCTCCCAACACATGTGTTCTGAGCCTACGCTGTCCGACCAGAACACTACACACAAGGACACCCGTCCACACTGCTCTCTCGGTCCGAACTGACTATCCCTCAGCCAAACACTGCCCTTCTCAATTCCTGCTTTTCCCCAATGTAAACCTCCCTACGGAGTTCCTCCGTTGCACGCATTCCAAGTTGTTTCCGTGATTCGTGGAATCTCTTTACTTGCTCATCTTTCAGAGACATCACTGAAGGACGAACGCGCCCCTCTGCATTCTTATTTTTCTCCTCACTACACCTGTACATGTTCTTATTCACTCCAGTTTTAGACAAAGAAAGAATGTCACCTTGAAACTTCAGTACACAGCCCATTCAATACATAAAATATTAAGATAAAAATAACATAAATTCCAGGTCTAATAGAAGATGTTTTCTCAGAACCTGACATAAACAATTTGTCTTTTTTTATATTCATTCCCAACCCACACAACACAGATTCGTCCAATTTACGTGTAAAGTACGTAATTTGGATCAATGGACGTGTCCAATTTAAGTCTAAAAGTTCTCCGAACTTCGTCAATATTTAGTCAAAATTACGTCCAAATGTCACCTCCCTTTACGTAAAAAGTACGTCTTTTGGGCCGCAAATTGAGCATAATATGAACATAAAATTAACGTAAATTGGACGTCCGAAATTTGTTCTTATTACGTCCAAAATTACGTTCATACTACGTACAAACTTTGTCCATATTACATCTAGAATTTATTCTTATTACGTCCAAATGTCACCTCTCTTTACGTAAAAACTACGTCTTTTGGGCCGCAAAATGAGCATAGAATGAACATAAAATTTTCGTAAATTGGACGTCCAAAATTTGTTCTCATTACGTCGAAAATTACGTCCGTACTATGTACAAAATTTGTCTACATAATATACCAAAAAATTTGTCCGTATTACGTTCAAAATTTATTCATATTACACCCAAAAACTTCGACATCCAGACGAAATATAGACATCTTTTAGTCGTAATATGAGTGCTTATAGATTTAAAAAAGAAAAAAAAAAAAAAAAGATGACATTATATTGAAAAGCAAATAAAGTAAGTCAAACATTTTAACTATTTAAAATATCTAGAATTTAAAAAAAAAAAAATTCCATTTCATATTAGAAAAAAAAATAGTTAACTAAAATGTTAAAATTTATCTCTTGCCAATGCCAATGTATATATATTCACATCCATTAATTTTAGATAAATAAAACAATTTTTTAATACAATAATATATCAAAAAAATTTGTTGTTGTTGTTGTTGTTGTTAAATAATAACAAATTATTTAAAGGATAGTAAATTTTCTTGTGACTTTTAAAAGTATATATATTTAAGGATAATATTGCTAATAAAACTTATTTTTAGCATTTTAAAACTTTCAATTCTGAACGATCTTTAAAGAAACTACTTTAGTTACTGCCCTCCATCTCTACACAAAATAGGAAATAAAAAATGCAAGATACCTACCAGCGTACCAGTTTTTGCTTTGTGCATTTCTAGATATCTATGCATTTTTGCTCTTCTTCACATTTTTATTTTATATACAGTCAATCAGAGTAACATTGCTCCACCTTTACAAAACTTTGATCCATTCTGCCATGATAAAATCTTGACAAATTATTTCCAATGAGATGCCAAATTCAAACTAGTGCAAGTAGCTATATTTTGAGACCAAAACTTTGCCATTAACTCAAGTGATATAGAACATTTTTCTTTTTCTCTTGGCCAAAGTTACTCTGATTAACTGTACTATTTCTCCTGAAAAAAAAAATGTTTTCATTTATATTATTGATGGTGATAATTCATCTAAAAAGGTTGAATTTACATAGCAGACAACAGCTATGATTTTTAGCTAGCATTAATTTTTAATAGAAATTTTCGCTTTATGCAATCCTTTCACGACAAGAGCCTTTTAATTTTTAATATTTTACCACCAGTATTTCAATGCAGAAAATTTTCTATAATTGAATCTTGAAAATGCTCTGATTATAGATGGTAAATTTTATAATAAAAAAGTAACTGGTGAGAATAAGCTAAGATTTTGAGCAATTTAAGGGGCATGTATACTGATCGTTCGTCTCTAACGGATTAATAAAAGATATATGCAATTAAAAAAGGTGAAGATTTTAAAAAGAAATTAGAGATGACTAAAACTCGCATAATTTTGCAATTGTATTTAGAAAATTTATTATATTATCCATTATCATCAACTGAAAGGTTTCACATTTGGTGAATAATAGACTTTTCTTTTAAATTCTAAATAAAATCAGTAGCTTTATATCTCATTTTACAGTGAAGCTGCCTAAATGGGAAAATTCAGTGTTAGACACAGGTGTCTGGTGTGTCACTCAACATATTAATTAACATCAGTTATTATTATTTTTTTTACAACAAAATTGAATGAAAAAAAATCTTGTGAATTATTTAGGTATTATAAAATTAAGTTTCTTATTTATAGTCACACATTTCAGTTAAATAAAAAAAAATGTAAAAATGGTATTATTACATTAAAAAAAAACTATTTAAATTATTTTAGATTAATTTTGAAAAAATACAATGCCATGGTCAAATTGTGAGCAATATAATTAGTTAAAAATCTAGATTATGTACAAAATGGGGATAAATCTAATTTATTATAAAATATAGTTCATAAATTTCTTATAATGATTATCAATATTATATAAGTCAAGGAATGTTTAAAGAGTTACTGTATAAGATCATTCAATTTTAAAGAGAAACACACAATAAAAATGTGGGGAAAAAAGTTTTATTTATTTTTATTTACAATTACAATACTTTTATTACAATTTTTATTTACAATAATAATCTTGTATGTTGCAACACATTTGCTATAAATTTTCCAATCGGCAATCTGATGTTCCACTCTGCAAAACATGATTCTTAACAGTAGCTAGGAAAAAAAAATAAAAGTAACTATAAAACACATAATTAATAATATATAAATTTAAATAAAAGACTTTATGTCAAAAAAAGTATTAATATAAGAAATTTATTATTTCTGCTTGGCAGCATTGAAAGAAGAGCAGAAATTTTCCTATTTTTTCATATATTAAATTCTTTGTGTTTTTCATAGTTTGGATTTAATATTTTCAAAAAGTATCATAAAAAGTTTATTAAATCTATTAGATTTTTAACTCACAAGATTTTAAGAACTTCACCTTTAATATAAATATTTGAATAAACAATTTCATATTACTTGAGAGAGGTGTAACAAAAAATTAAAACAAATAGTATTATTGACATGTTTCGGTCCAAATTCAAATAAAAACCATAGTCATAATAAAAATGCAAATTGTTTCATGGTCAATACAAATGGCACGCGACAATGAGATGTAAACAAAAACCACATGCTCTATTATAAAAACAAAAAATTAAAAATAGACCATGATCTAAAATTAACTTCCAACTTGGTTCATACTATTCAAGCTTTCAAGAGGAATTTATTTATAAACTGTAACCATAATCTAGGAGTAATAAAAGAAAAACTATCATTGCTAACAAAATTTTTACACAGTTAAATTTTAATGGACTCCCTTATAATAGATTTACATCAACAATTTGATACAAAACATAATTTGCTTACATTAAACAGTTTTTATCTCCCCATCTAAATATAGTGCAGATAAAGCAGTGTTAGTATGACCAAATTTAAAATCAGATTAATGTTCACCTTTTCTAATTCCAAGTTTTCTCCTATTCATGCCTATGTAATAATTTAAGTCACCTTTTTTCTTTCTTCAAAAGTGCATGGTTTTTTGTTTACATCTCATTGTTGCATGCTGTTTGTATTGACTGTGAAAAGATTTGTGTTTTTATTTTTATTATGATGGTTTTTATTAGAATAGGACTCATGTCAATGTTTTAATTTTTTTTTACACCTCTCAAGTAATATGGAATTGTTTATTCAAATACTAGCTGAGCCATCTGACATTGCCCGGGCCCGTAGTGATATTCTTAAATGAACTGAAATTGACACTGCAAAATCTCATTAAAAGATCCAATCTCTAACCGAATTCTTGCTGCCTATGGTACTGTTTAGCAGAAGCGCTGCATACACACACAAAAAAAGGGGTGGGGAGACTAGAATCTTTTAGTTTCATATTCCACCACCATGGTGCAAACTTCTTTCTTAACAAAATTGTTTCTGAAGATATTTGATGAAATCATTATTTGAAAATAGGGGTAGGTACACTTTTAAAATTTTGTATTAAATAAGTATTATTTATCCCAGGGTTCTGAAAAATCTGCATCTAAAACGGTACAGATTTAAATATTTGATCACGCCCTCCCTAAAATAATTATTGCCTGTCCCTACCCATAATTTCAAGTCCCCTACTCTTTAAAATCTATATTATATGTTATAAACTATCTGAACATTTTATATTAAATAAGTAACATTTATCCCAGAGCTTAGTGAAAAGACCACATTTGAGATTGTAGAAAACAGTACAATTTTAAGTATTTGATCACTGCCCCTAAAAGATCCCCCCACCCCTTATTTGATGCTCATTACTCTTTAAAATACGTACTATGTGTTATAAATTATAATTTATTTGATCTTTTTTTTTTTTTTTTTTTTTTTTTTTTTTTTTTTTTTTTTTTTTAGAATTTTAATTAGCGTTTCCACATTTCTTTTCCTTTTTACAAAAAAGTTTTTTGATTAAAAAAAAGAAAAAAAATTGGATTTTTATAAATTTAGATATTATTAAACAGCGTTTAAAGATGTTGCTCAATGCATAGCTTTAAAATATCCAAATAATGTATTTTTAAAAATTTGACACGGTGCCAAAGAATCCTTATATAAAAATTGTTTATGGTTTCAAAAAACTCGCTTTTAAATGGAGCAAGTCCTCCAAGTAACGGATTAAAAATTAATATCTAAGGTTGTAACTGAATGACTGTGAAAAATTTACATATTTGAAATCAGCAAAAAATTTGTCATCTGGATATATAAATATTAAATGTATGAATTTAATTTTTGAAAAAAATTACAAGTCATCTATAAATGTGAGTACCCACCAGCACCCAGTTGTCATCGATGAACAACTGCTCTTGTTATATTAGATTTCTTAAAAATCTGTTTCTTTAAACGGAAATAAAATGAGATTTTATAAATAGATTTTTAATGAATTTTTTAACTATTTATAGGAGTAGGAAAATAATTTTTATAATTTCTGAAAGGTGAATTTTTTCTGATCAAGCTGTCTAAATTTTGAGTTTTTAGGCTCAGTAGATTTTAAAACACAACCCTCTATAAGAAAAAAAAAAAAAAAAAAAAAAAAAAAAAAAAACCTGAGTACATTTATTGTCATGTTGTTAGCCCTCCATTTACATTAACCCTTTTGCCTCTCTTCCAGCTTTCGAAGAAATATTCTGAGGTTTGATAAAAATCTATTTTTCTATTAAATTAGGAGTACTTTTCCATTCTTCTAATTTAGGAATTTTAATTCATTTCTCAATTATTAGAATTTTAAAATTCTGATGGTCAGGTACATTAGCAGAGTCTTTGAACAATCTTCACAAAAAATTTGAGCCTTGTACGTGCCGTAATTTTTGCTAGTCATCGCAGCCACACACACACAGAGCGATTTGTTATTTTATTAGTATAGATTTTCAAAAAGGGGTCGTTTTTCTGTAAAATATTTGGTCCATTATGGCAATGCACTTCTAAGGCATAACTTAAAAGGAATCAACAAGCCAAATGTATGCTTTTAAAGCTAAAATCTTCTAATTGATGGTGTTTTAACCCGTTCCCGACAGATTGTGCATCTGAGGACGGAGCGGGGAAATTTGATTTCATGTTCTGGGCCGAAGGATTTTGCGAAGTGCTCTTTAAAAAATTATTAAAAATATCATTTTTCCATGTAACCTTTTGAAATACACATGCATGAAATAACTTGTTATTACATATATTGATGCAAAGAGTTGGAGTATTTCCTCTGATATTTTAGCATAAAAAATGACTTTTTAAATATATAAAATGTATATTTTATCCACTTTTCAGGTTTAAAAAGATTACATACAGTACAGAACCATTTATACGGAATGGTTGGGGTCAGATGTATTCCGGATAACTGGTTTCTCCAGTTAACTGGTTGGGCATCAAAGCAGCATCGATTTGATAAGTTTTGTGAAACATATGTAGTTGTCGTATTACTTTTAATTTTAAATTGATTATGAGATTACTTGAACCAAGAATCTGATGCAAGTAAAATCAATTGTTAAAGTTTGAAAGAAGATAACTTATGGGAACTCCTTGGGAACAAAAATTTTTCTGTTTTCTCTGCATAAGCATGAAAACATCTGTAATACTACAATATTTATTAATCTATAGTATGATTATATGCTTCTGTTTCAAATACTTGAGGCTGTTATCAAACTATACAATTGTTTCAAGCAATGTATATGTCAAACTGATTGTGTATGTCACTTTTTTCTAAAAAGATTCTAACATCAGTCTATTAGAAGTATCATTCCTGATAACTGGTTTATGGATAAATGGTTCCATACTGTAATATAATTACAAAACACTTATGTGCCTCTACTATAGCATAGCTACCAACTGATTCACAAATAAAAATAATCAAATAAAACTTTCAAAACAACTTGTGCATGCTATTTTTCAGTCTTAATTATGCAGACATACTTGAAAAATAGTTTAAAAAAATGCTTAATTTTATTTCAATTTTTGAAAATTCAAAAATAATACTTAAATATATGATTAATCATAAAATATCTTTTAAATAAAAAGTATTTAATAATAATAAATAAATTATAATTATACTTTATAATAAGCATTTCTAAAAAGTTATTAAATGTTAAAAATATTTCTGAAAATAAAAGAACAATGCATAGTAATTTGATAATAATGAGTAAAACTTGAATAACTTAAAATGCATTCATCAAAAAAATACACTGTTAATATAATTAGCACCGGTATAACATAAAAGTACCATATTATCCACTGTCATATTATTATTCAAACTCATAACTGCAAAATCAAACAGACATATATAAGATAAAATTTTATTTTGTATCATTTATAGATTTTAATGGAAAGTTTACCTTATTCAAAGTCAGATCCTTTTTGAAAAATTGGAATTCATGATTTATACTGCTATTAAACCACGATTTTTCTATGGAGGGGTGGTAATCATTTTTTCAGATCATTTCAACAAATCTATACTCATCTAAGATCTTCATCCACAAGACAGTATATTTACCAGGGAGCTTGTAACTATTAGTTGAAAAAGAAAAGGAAAAAAATTATATATATGGTGGATCCAGTAACCTTATTCTAAAGCAATTTTAAAATGCTTAGGAATACTTTAACTCATGTATCTACAAAATAAATAAATAATATTAAGTTGTTTTATTCACTATTTTCTCTTCTCTGATTCAGAAACAAGCATTGATTGATTGCCTCGTTTACAAAACAAATTAGCACTCAATAAATGGGCATTCTACAACCAATGTTTCATGTAGATTGCAATATAAAAAAACGTATATAAGCTACTTAATAAAATCTATAGCAAACAGTGTTGACCTACACCAAACTGGTAAGGCACAGTGCCTGGCAGCAGCATTTCGTAAAAATGTGTGTATTTTCCGCGATCTTTCGTCAAAATTTGCGTATTTTCTGCGATCTTATGTCAAAATTTGCATATTTTCCGTGATCTTTCCTCAAAATTTGATCATTTTCCACGATCTTTCGTCAACATATGCGTATTTTCCGCGATCTTACGTCGAAATTTGCATATTTTCCGCGATCTTTCGTCAAAATATGCCTATTTTCCACGATTTTTCGTAAAAATGTGCGGATTTTCCGCGATCTTTTGTCAAAATTTGCGTATTTTTCGTGATCTTTCGCCAAAATTTGTGTGGTTTCCACGATCTTCTGTCGACATATGTGTATATTCTACGATCTTTCGTTAAAATTTCCGTAATTTCCGCGATCTTTCATCAAAATTTGGGTATTTTCTGTGATCTTTCTACAAAATTGCAGCATTTTCAGCGATCTTTTGATAAAATACGATTATTTATCACGATTATTTGACAATATTAGAGTATTTTGTCGCAACCTATTCACCAAAATCATGTTTTCAGAGCAATTTTTTGACGAAAATCGCGTCTTGTTCGTGATCATTTAACAAAAATCGTGTTTTTTCTTGCGATCCTTTGAAGAAAATAGTATTTTTTCCGAGATTGTTTGAAGATTTTATAGTTTTTTTCGATCCTTTGGAGAAATTTGCCTTTTTTTTTGCAATCCTTTGAAGAAATTTTCTTAATTTAGCGCCCTTTGACTCGCGTTTTTGTTGTAACACATCGTTCCCCCCCCCCTACATATAAATGTCATCAAATTTTAATGCATATTAGCATTGATCCCAGGGATAATAAAATTCGTCGCCGAAAAAGCGGAATTCCGTGTTTTCATGGAAAAGTAGCATGTCTGTAGATTTTTTAGACAAAATTCGTGGATTTTTTGCTGAAATTTGCAGGTTTTTTGTGAATTTTTCCCACAGGTTTTTTGAAGATATTTTTGTTTTTTCTGCGATCCCTACCCAAAATTTGTGTTTTTCTTTCACTATTGTTTCACAAATTTCATGGGTTTTTTTCACGATCTTCAGACGAAATTTGAGATTTTTCACAATTATCTAACAAAATTCATGTTTTCCCCTCAAACCTCTTATGATATTTACAATTTTTCTGTGAACAATTTGCAAAATTGATTTTTTTTTTTTGGGGGGGGGGGGACGACGATTGTCGAAATTCGTGGTATGTTTTTTTCTAAATTTCCAGATTTATGACTTTTTTTTTGAGCCGAAAACCTATGATATTGAAAAATACAGAACCGAATTGCTTTTGGATTGCTTAATGGATGCAAAATTCATCAAAGGAACGCATAATAAATACAAATTGTCACAGAGTCGTGTAAAGCATGCAAATTTCAACAATGCAATGCAGAAAAAAACATGATTTTCGTCAAAGTGTCGTTAATAAACACTAATTTAGTCAAAAAGCTGCTAAAAAATGCAAATTTCATTGAAGAATCGCAAAAAAGATGTGAATTTTGTCAGAAGGCTGCAGAATAAATGCAAATTTAGTCAAAAGGCTGCTAAAAAATGCAAATTTCATCACTGAATTACAAAAAAAGATTTCAATTTCATCAGAAAATGCAGCCGTCTGGAAAATAACACACACACAAACATATCTGTTTATTGTTATCAGGTATAATTTTTAATTGGAAATAATATATACTCAACTAACTTTTAAAAAATTAGATTAACCCGAACCCAACTTGCAGCAATCTATATTCAACCTAAAATCTACTTGAACAAAAACAGAGTTTATTAGACCTGAAACAAAAGTAATTAGCACAGGAAGGGAATTTATCCCTTTGAAAAATAAATAGACTATATAAAATCTTGAATTTTTTAAAATAAAAAACACATTTTCCATGGTTATTCTGAGTTGTTGATAAAAAATGCTTTAGTGGTATTTTGACATTTGTGTATTTCTTTAAATAGTACATAAAAAAAAACAAATTTTATAAAAAACCCAAAATTTAAAATTTTTAGAAAAAAAAAAAAAAAAAATCTGTTACGTAAATGAAAAAGTGATACGTGAATGAAAAAGGTGAAATGATTTTGTTTTAGTTTTTAGTTTTTGAAAAAAGAATTTTTTTAAGAAATAAGCGTAACTACTTAAATCGCCGTTAATATTGGTCTTCAATCACTAAACAAGATTTCTGGTCCAAAAAGAATTACCGTAATTTCGGGTGTATAAGCCGCAGATCAAACAATTCTTTTTCGACCCAGAATATTTTAAGAAACATATATAACTACTTAGATCGCCGTAAATATTTGTCCTCAATCATTAAATAAGATTTCTGGGTTCAAAAAGAATTGTTTGTCCCGCGGCTTATACACCCGAAATTACGGTATTTGATCCGCAGCTTATACACCCGAAATTACGGTATTTGATCCGCGGTTTATACTCCCGAAATTACAGTAATCTACTATTTATGATCTAATTAAGAAAAAAATTAACGAAATTGCTCGAATACTTTATAAGTTAATATGATCTTTTATCTAAAAAGTGCGATTTTTCGGGAAAAAATCGAGTGTGCGATAAAATCTATATCTAAATTTTAAACTACTCAAACAAGCACTAATCTTTAACTCTTTCAAGAGCAAAGGATATTATTTGTTGAAAATAGAATTCAAGAACAAATTTATTTGAAAAGAATTAAAAAATATAAACATTTCGTGCACAAAATAAAAACATAATTGTATGCATAAATTCTTATGCCATTTTGCGTTTGCATATAAAAGTTTTCCCTTTCAGCTGTGTGGGTAAATTTTCTTTAAGGCTCAACTGTCACACTAGCATAAGTATTTTATATTAAAAAAATCGACTTATAATTTACACGACGAAATGCATTTATATATTTTCAAATAAATTTGGTATAATATTCCGCTGCCAATGTGACATTCGGAGATTAAAATTAAGCTATAGAGAATTCCCGCAGGAGAGAATCAAGGGGTTAAGTTGTATGAAAATGTACCAGCGAACATTAAGTGGTTAAACATTTATGCCCCGAATTCTGAATCAATATATTCCCTATCTCAATATTTATCATCTTTAATGTCCAAAAGTATGCAAAATAATTTACCGTAATTTCGGGTGTATAAGCCGCAGCTCAAACAATTCTTTTTAGACCCAGAAATCTTATTTAATGATTGAAGAGATATATTTACGGCGATCTGACTAGTTATATTTGTTTTTTAAAAATTTCTGGGTCGAAAAAGAATTGTTTGAGCTGCGGCTTATACACCCGAAATTACGGTATATCGTAAAAATTTGATTTTTAGATTTTTTAAATGAAAACTGATTTACATTCTTTATTAGAATTAGAATAATAATTTAAATAACTGCGAAGGAATGTTTACAGTTCTTATTATAACAATGTAAATAAATGTATTGTGATCCCACTTTTAACTAAGAAGAGTTTCGTGGTTACCAACTTTTTGTATAATATTTTTGATAGAAGAAAATCTATAATTATGTAAATGCTTGAGAAAATAACCGAGTAAAAATTTTTAGCTTCGACTGTTTCGCTGTTGTTTCTAAAAGTGACCAATAATGTATTTTTTATGAAAAATCCAATCTGATTTTCTTCGTAACCAAGTTAAATATTTACATTCCATTACGTTTAACCCCTTGAGCTCTGCTGGTAGAATTTTCTACCACATAATTTTAATTCCGAAATGTCATATTGGCACCAGAAAATTCGACCAAATTTATTTGAAAAAGTTTTAATGCATTTTTTTCGTGTTTATCCTTAATCTTTTTTTTTTACTTTGCAAAATACCAGTGCCAATGTGACATTTGAAATTTTGAAAAAATTTACACCCCACAGCTCAAAGGGTTAACACTAGAATTATTGGAAATGTTACTTAAGTTTTATAAAAATATTTAACACTGGAATTTTTATTCAAAAGAGTTTAAATTATTTATTTATCCCTAATTTCTTTTATTTCTTTAAAACAAATTTCATAAAAAAAATCTAGTTCGAATAGATGTAAATTCATTTGGTAACGATCGAAAAGACCGATCCCCGTAGCTTTAGTATTAACACTTTTTGGCACAATTGCCCCATCCCAGACACACTTAATTTTAAATCGAATCTTGCACCAAAGATACACTAATACTATTTTTATAAGATTTTGCTTTTACAGAGAAAGCTTAAATTAAGAAATTCTCAATTTCTAAAGAAGTCGTTTGTAAATTTCGATATTGATCGATAATTTCACATTTCACGAACAGAATTTAGCCGTGAAGGAAAAGATTAATATGACTTAGAGACACTGTCGGATCATACAGAGTTTAATTGTTTTGACTATAATAGCAGCTGCCATCACAGCTGCTAACTTGGTCTCTTTTTCATAAAGAAAACTATAAATAACTATTTAAACTATTTGTTATTTCATCAGAAAACATTTGACAATAAACACCAAACAATATTGAACGTTTACAACTTATTTTCTCTAAATGATAATTGTGTCTCTTACCACATTTATCATCCTAGTTCATCATATATTTTGGAGATTGTAATTTCTGCTCTTTTCTTTTAATATTTATCAAAGATTGCTTCTCTTAATAAAGTTAGAAAATCTCTATCTTAAAAAAATATTGAGAGGTTCACTCAAATAGAAATAAGGAAAAAATATTTTGAACTTTTAACTTAATGCAGCAACAGAGCAACACAAATCCATACACATATACTAAAATGAAAATTGCTACTTTCGTTTAGACGAGTAACTGAAATTCATGAGCGGGATATGTTATAAATTAATTCTATATCTATTTACTTTAATATGGAGAAACTGTGTCTGAAAAAAACTTATGGTAAATAATTACTAATTTTAAATTTTTGAATGCGTTTTTCTTTCCGGATGAAATTATCGTATACGTTTATGACTAATAAATAAAATTATTCTTTACGAATATATTTCAGTCATAAAATTTATTGTTTTTTATTATTATTTATTTACTCTTAAGTAATAATTATTTGTTAATATGTTTTATCGGTTGATTTATCTATAAAATAGATAAAAGGTATTCGCTGAATAATATTTTTTTAAATACAAGTAAAGCACAGGTTAATAAAGCACAATTTTTTAATACAGGTAAAGAAAAAAAATATTCTGTGTGAAAAATCCAATCTACTTTTATTAATAGAAAAATTAAATATTTACATTTCATTCTGATTATTGAGATTTAAAAGTACCACCGGAGAATAGAGAGCTAAATTATTTTAAATATAATATATTAGCATCACAAATACCGATTTAGTCTCTTTTTCACACAGAAAACAACTGTCTTAGAAAAAATTCCGCACAGTACATATTGTTTTAGATCAAATCGAATCGTGGTATTTTTAAGGGGGTAGTAAGGTTTTTTTTTTTTTTTTTTTTTTTTTTTTTTTATTAATGTACAACATCTTAAGATTATTCTGTGAAAATTTGAAAGCAATTGAAGTAAAACTGACGGAGATATACACTTGTAAGTCTCCGCCCTCCGATTTCGACAAAAGCGTCTGTGAAACTTTAAACGTGTTTTTCTAACACTTCGCTTTTTCGAAGCCGGTGAACTCTGTAGCTCAAAATCTACTGAACCGATCTTTTTTTAAATTTTACACACTCTTTGTTTATATAAATTACGAGATAAATTACGAGATACTGTCGAGTTTTTTTCTTTTTTACTTTCTTCTATCTTTACAAGAAGAAAGTATTGGATTCATGAAAATTTTCGACTTCCGGTTTTCGACGGATTTATACGTTTTAGGAGGTCCTGAACACGTTTTGACTATTTTTAGAAAATGTCTGTCTGTGAGTCTGTCCGTCTGTCTGTCTGTCTGTCTGTCTGTCTGTCTGTCTGTGTGTCTGTCTGTATGTGACAAAAAATTTGTGGGCGCTCTATCTCAAGAACTAATGCTCGAAATTTAATAAAATTTTATATTCAGTTAGACCTTGATATGAATTAGTGCCTATTGGTTTTTGGTGAAAATTGGCCAGCAGGTGGCGCTGCTATACTACGTTTTTCATGATTTTCAAGATTGCTATATCTCAAGAACTAAAGCACAGAATTTCACCAAACTTCAGATTCCACGATACCTTCAGATACATAGTCGCCGATAAGGCTTTCATGTGAACTGCCCTATAGGTGGCGCTGCTATGCTACATTCTGCACGATTTTTGCGATAGCTATATCTCAAGAACTAATGCAGAGAACTTCATCAAATTTCAGATTCTGTTACACTAGAATATATAACATAATTAGACGCCGATTACATTTTGGTATAAACCTCACAACAGGTGGCGCTGCTATGCTACGTTTTTCATGATTTTCACGATAGCTATATCTCAAGAACTAATTCACAGAATTTAACCAAACTTCAGATTCCGGGAGACCTTGAGATATATGGACGCTGATTAGGGTTTTGTGTGAATTGCCCAATAGGTGGCGCTGCCATGCTACATCTTGCACTTTTTTTGCGATAGCTATATCTCAAGAACTAATGCAGAGACTTCATGAAATTTCAGATTCTGGTACACTATAATATATAACATAATTAGACGCTGATTACATTTTGGTATAAATCTCACAACAGGAGGAAGAAACAGGATAGACTCACAACAGGATAGAAGAAAGTTTTGTGATGGCCACAACATACTAGTTTTAATTTTAACTTACTTTTAAAAAACAAAATATCAGATTTTTTTTTTATGAAAAATCAGTATTTTGACTTCCGAACCTTGTAAAAAATTGAAAAATCAATAATAAAAAAAAAACTCGACTGCGTTCCCTGAGGAAACTTATCAACTAATTAAATCAATATGGTTTTTTAATTTCAGTTGATCCAGTCATGAGTTATGCGGTTCACCGCGAGTCAACTTTTTTTTGGGACGTCTTCGAAGATTCGCTGTCATCGGCTCATTTTTTAATATTTCTTAATGAAAATTTCACAGAATACTCTTTAAATGACATATAATTATACTATAACTATACAAATAAATAAATATTAATTGTATCCTTACAAAAAATGATAGAAAATATGCTTTTTTCCCCTCGAATTAACCTTACTACCCCCTTAATATAAAAGGGGCTAATATGGTAACAATCTTGAAAGCATAGCTGCCAACATCTTCCACTTTTTTTTTGGCCCGGAAAAAATTTATAGAGAATTTTACTATTTCAAATCGCCATAATCTGCCGATTAAGTAAGTCTAAATTTTCTATTAAATTTTTACGGGACGAAAAAAACGGAAACGTTGGCAGCTATATACCCTTTGAGCTCTGATGGTTGCATTTTCTACCACATAATTTTAATTCCGAAATGTCACAACGATACCAGAAAATTTGACCGAATTAATTTGAAAAAGGTTTGATGCTTTTTTTTTTTTTTTTTTTTTTTTTTTTTTTTTTTTTTTTTTTTTTTTTAGTGTATATGGTTAGACGATTTTTTTCTTTGCAAAATACTGGTGCCAATGTGACATTTCGAAATTCATAATGAATACGTTTCTCGGGAGAGCTTGAATGGGATGAACCATGTTGGAAATTCTTTTAGACCATGGTCAATTTTAATTTAATTTTTTATAATAGAGCGCGTAATTTTTGTTTTCTGTTGTTCATATCTCATTGCCGCGTGTCATTTGTATTGACCATGTAATGTTTTGAAATTTAATTTTTATTTTTATTATGATTATGGATCTTATTAGATGGATCCGAAACATGTCAATTTCCGTTATTTTTAATTATTATAACACCTTTCTTAAGTAAAATAAAATGTTTATTAAAAAAATAAGACATTTCGAATTTTGAAGAAATTTACCCACGAGAGCTCAAAGGGTTAACGGGTATTTCCATGAGCACATGTCATTTAGTCACATACTATGATTTTGGATACCAGTGTTTTAAAACGGAAATTGTGTCTAATTTTATGAGATATATTACATTAATTGAATAGAAATTTTTCGAAAAACGGTGGCATATAACTTAGCAGTTACTAATAAAATTGTGAATTGTGGAAATTGTGGCTTATTTTATGAGATATATTACATTAGTTGAATAGAAAGTTTTCGAAAAACGGTGGCATATAACTTAGCAGTTACTAATAATGTGATTTACACGACAAGTGCTCATGGAAATACCCTAACATAAATAACATATCTGATGTATATTTCTTAAAATGTATTACATTAATAAAGAAATAGTATTTCTGTTAAGGATAAAAAAAAAATCTTTTTTCTTTCTGAAATGCAACGACTCCTAAAAAACCCACTTAATCATACATGTTCTAATAGAATCTAATAGAATCGTGGTATTTTTAATATAAAAGGGGGCTAATTTGGTAACAATCTTTGACATAAATAATATATCTGATGTATATTTCCAAAAATGTATTACATTAATTAAGAAATTATGTTTATTTTAAGGATGAAACACGATTATTTTTTATTTCTGAAATGCAACGATAAATACTTTTGACGGTTTTCCTGACACCGAGGAAACCACTTAATCATATATGTTACTGAAACTTTTGTTTTATGGAATCAATAAAAAATATTATGCTTGTTCCGCATTATATAAAATGAAGCACGGAATTAGCTTGTCATATCAAACAAGAACAACAACAAGATTTGTAGGGAGGATATAGATTGTGAGATTTATGTAGATATTTTTTCGTCTATACTTCTTGTTTTTCCTTAACAAGTATAAAAAAAGGATTGCATCAATAATGCAAATTATTAATTGTATATCAAAAGTATGTTTTATAATATATTTTTAGTTAATAAAAAATACTACTATGGAGAAAATCTTATAGAATCGTTGTATTTTTAATAGAAAGGGTCTAATTTGGCAACAATCGTTAACATAAATAACATATCAGACGTAAGTTTCTAAAAGCGTATCACAAGCAACGTTAAATTAATAAAAAAATAATATTTCTGTTAAGGATCAATCACATTTCTTTTTTCTTTCGTAAATACAACAATGGATACTTTTGACGGTTTTTTGACACCTAAAAAACACACTTAATCATACATAGTACTGAAACTTTTGTTTTGTGGCATCAATAAAAACATGTAATACTTGTTTCGCATTATATAATATGAAACACGGTATTAGCTTGTCGTTTTAGAAAACAAGATTGGTACCAAGAATATAGATGATGAGATTTATTTAGATATTTTTTTCGGCGTTACTTCTTGTTTTCTTTAAAAGTAAAAATTTAGACCTGCATTAATTACGCAAAATATACATTTGTTAATAAATTCTATATAATATAATAACTGTATATATATAATATATAATATTGTATATAATATATTAATTATTTGTATATCGAAAGTACCGTAATCCGCGGGTCAAACATTTCTTTTTTTAACCCAGAAATTTTATTTAGCGATTGAAGATAAATATTTGCGACGATCTGAGAAACTGCATTTCTTTTTTAAAATTTTCAGGGTCGAAAAATGGTTATTTCATCCGCAGGTTATACGCCGAAAATTACGGTATGAAGCAAATAATATTTGTAGTGTCTTTATACAAACTTTTATAGCGATTTCGTTTCTTCATTGTTTGAATACGGCATAAAATGCTATTTCTATCGAAACTATGCAGTAAGTTTTTGAATAAAGCACTGGTTTGGATATTAAATCCAACGTAACATGACATAGATGAGTAAAACCAATAGTTTGTCAGGAAAATTGATAAATACTTTTGACGGTTTTCATGACTCCAAAAAAAAGCTTAATTACAAATTTTAATAAAAAAAAATTTTGTGTCAACAATGAACAATGGAATGCTTGTTTCGCATTGTACAAAATGATTGGTTTGGTTTGGTTTGTTCGGTGTCCGCCGATTATCTACTCTTGGGATATAGGTGCTGGGGGAATGCCCTTCGTGGGAGTCTTTATAAGGGAACATAACCCGTCTTTACGCAAGGTTCGAAGAAAACCACGAAAACTCCGAACGGTTAGGCCGACGACGGTCACGATTGGGTTCGAACCCAGTACCTGCCGTCTACCAGCTGAAAGGTCAGAACCTCTCGGCCACTGGTGGGGCTATACACAATGAAACACGGAATTAGATTGTCGTATCAGAAAACAAGATTTTTACGGAGAATATAAATGATTAGATTTATATAAATATTTTTTCGTCGGTTACTTCTTGTTTTTTTCCTCAGCCAGTAACAAGTAAGATATGCATTGATTACGCAAATTATTAATTGTAAATAGAAAGTATGTAACAAATAACATTTGTATGGTATTTTTAATCAATAAAGAAAAAAAATCTACTACGGAGAAAATCTAATAGAATCGTGATATCTTTGACCCTTTATGCACCGACGGTACTTTAAAGTACCATTGTAGAAAACTTTATATAAAACTTATTTATTCTGTCTATTAATAAAAAATTTTTATTCTTTCCACACAAAGCACTCTTCTCTATCAAATTTAGGAAGAATAGAGAAACTTTCGAAGCTAAATATTTTCAAAAAAATGGTAGTTTTATTATTCATTTTTATAGGTATTTATTTTCTTTATTTAAATAAAATTATATGAAATATATTACTGCAAAAGCATTTCCATTTAATAGAGAGGATAATGATGCATATAATATATATGCATATAATATATTATAATGATGCATATATAAATATTTTTTCGTCGGTTACTTCTAGTTTTTTTCCTCAGCCAGTAATAAATATGAAATGCATTGAATACGCAAATTATTAATTGTAAATAGAAAGTATGTAGCAAATGACATTTGTATAGTATTTTTAATCAATAAAGAAAAAAATCTACTACAGAGAAAATCTAATAGAATCGCGATATCTTTGACCCTTTATGCACCGACGGTACTTTAAAGTACCATTGTAGAAAAATTTATATAAAACTTATTTATTCTGTCTATTAATAAAAAAAATTACTCTTTCCACACAAAACACTCTTCTCGATCAAATTTAGGACGAATAGAGAAACTTTTAAAGGTAAATATTTTCAAAAAATGGTAGGTAGTTTTATTATTGATTTTTATAGGTATTTCTTTCCTTTATTTAAATAAAATTAAATGAAACATATTACTGCAAATGCATTTCCATTTATACAGAGGAGCATGATGCATTTAAACTTATTGTTTTTTTAAGAATTGTGATATTTTCAAAAAATTAATTTTGGTTAATTAATCTGATTATTTTTATAAATATTTCACAAAAAACGCATAGCTACCGATATATTTAATCAGTTTTAATGAAAAAATATAACTAAATTCCACATTAGTATTACGTAAAAATTCCAGTGTACCTTCAGATACGAAAGAAGATAATTATTGAGGTGGATCAAGTTCTTGATATATACCGTAATTTCGGGTGTGTAAGCCGCAGATCAAACAATTCTTTTTCGACCCAGAATTTTTTAAGAAATAAATATAACTACTTAGATTGTCGTAAATATTTGTCTTCAATCACTAAATAATATTTCTGGGTCCAAAAAGAATTGTTTGATCAGCGGCTTATACACCCGAAATTACGGTAATTCGATAGATAAAGGGTTAAAATAAGTAACATATGTGACCAAAGTACTTTAAAATGTATCACTAGCAGCGTTAAATTAATAAGGAAATAATTTTTATGGTAAGGATCAAACACAATTCTTTTTTCTTTCTGTAACGCAACGATAAATACTTTTGACGTTTTTTCTGACTTCGAAGAATCCCACTTAATCATACATGTTAGTAAAACTTTTTTTTCTGGCAACAATAAAAAATGTAATGCTTGTTTCGCATTATATAAAATGAAACAGGGAATTATCTTGTCGTATCAGAAAACAAGATTTTTGCGGAGAATGTAGATGATGAGATTAATATAGATATTTTTTTGTCGATACTTCTTGTTTTCTTCGTCAGCAAGTAATAAATGAGAATTGCATCAGCTACGCAAATTATTAAATGTGTATAAAAAGTATGTAGCAAATGATATTTGTAGTGACCTCATACAAAATTTCATAGTGATTACATTTCTTTATTATTTGAATACATTCGTAGAAACTGAATCACTATAAAATTTTGTATGAAGTCACTGCAAATATCTTATCTACATACTTTCTACTTACACTTATTAATTTTAGTAATTGATACATACGGATATCTTTTCTCCTATTAAAAATATCATACAAGAAAATGGGTAACCAATAAACACTTCACAGTTATAAATAGGTTCACAATACATTTATATACATTGTTCTTAGAAGAATTGTGAGATTTTCTTCGCAAGTTTTTTTTATTCTAATTCTTGTAAAGGTTGTAAATCAGTTTTAATTAAAAAAATTCAAATATAGAATATAAATGATCAGATTTATATTATTAATATTTTTCCTCGATATTTCTTGTTTTCTTCAACTAGAAAATAAAAACTGCAGTGATCACGTAAATTATTAATTGTTTATAGAAAGTATGTAGCAAATGTTATTTGTAGCGACTTCGTAGCAAATTTTATAGTGATTTCGTTTCGTTATTGTTTTAATAAGGCATAAATTGCTACTTCAATCGAAACTATACATTAAGTTTTTGAATGAAGCATTGGTTTAGAAACCAAAACCAATATAACATCCACAGGGCTCCCAAATAATCCGCGAACTGAACACCAATATTTTTAACAGAAAATTTCATAGTAGGTTTCTACAGCAGTTGTGCTAAAATCAACCTCCGAAGGCGTTTTCTGCGCAACTTGCAAGAAAAATGTAAAGCGAAAATTTTTCTTAGAAAATATTGATGTTCAGTTGGCGGACCATTTGGGAGCCCTGCATACATAAAAGTGTAAAAAAATAATTCAAGTTAATAATATTGTCTAAACTTTAGTCATACAGGGTGGTTAAAATTAAACTGACGGTACTCAGAGGCTCATAACTCCGGTTCTACTGAACGGATCCGAATGAAACTTCAGATATATGTTAAGTAGATCATGCGGCCGAGGTTTTTGTAAAATAACAAAAGTTTCAAATTTCGCCACTAGGGGGCATTTTAACAATATAAAATGACAGATAACATTTCAAAAATCAAAGATTGACGGAATATTTTATTTATTTACACACCTGTGTACTCTGTGTGCATACCTTATCGGTCAACAATATGCTGAAAGCGTACCACCACGTCATCAACGGCGGCACGCAACACATCAGTAGAAATCATAGAGACATGGCGTACGATGCTAGCTTTTAAGTCCGCTAAATTAGTTACACGCCCTTGATACACATGATCTTTCAGAAAATCCGACAGCCAGAAGTCAGAAGGGTTCGGATCTGGCGACATTGCTGGCCAGGAATAGGGGAAAGTACGCGAGAAGACATGCTCTTTAGAGAAATTGTCTTGAATAACATTTTTTACACATCTCGCCGTATGAGCAGTTGCTCCATCTTACATGAATATTGTGGTTGCCAAACAGCCTCTTTGTCTTAACGCCGGGACAACATGATTCTCCAGGAGACTCCTGTATCGATCACCTGTTACTGTAAGCCTAACAAACCCGTTCATCTTGACTTTTACGTTCGCTTTTATAGCGAAATTGCTCTAACTACTCATTTACATATGATTTTAACACTACAGTGCCATCTGATGGCGAAATTTGAAACTTTTTTTTTTTTTTTTACGAAAACCCCGGCCGCATGATCTACATAATATATATCTGAAGTTTCATTCGGATCCGCTCATTAGAACCGGAGTTATGAGTCTCTGAGTACCGTCAGTTTAATTTTAACCACCCTGTATCTAAACCATAATGAAATATACTTTATGAAAATAATGAAAATACCAAATTTAAAGCCTGATAATACTTTTTTTTAAATTTAATTTTGATTTTATTACGTAGATTTGCAGTCAGCGGGTCTGATTTTTCCACTATTTCCAAATGGTATTGTTTGACTTTTTTACAAAAAAAAAAAAAAAAAAAAAAAGCAATAAATACCGAATATTTTCTCTAATTTTTTTTTAATGTTAAGATGCCGCAGTGTCATGTATTGAAGCTGCTATTAACTTTATAAACATATTCCTTAATTAATCTTAAAATTAAATGCAGTGAACAAATCATAGTATTTTAACAACGCGTGATATATATATATATTTAAGAGAAAGACAAATTAAAATTGACAAATTCCTAACAAATCAACACATCCCTTTACAAGAATTCCGAAAAGTAAAAAATGCCAAGACAATTTTTTTTCAAGGAAAAATAAAATTTCACGAAAAAATCCATGAATTTTGAAATAACAAACAGTAACAATGGTTTTTTGTTAAAAAAAATGTTTTAACAAAAGAATAAACAGAAATTTTCTCTTTTTTTTAATAACAAAACTAAGAACATCAGCAGAAAAAAATATTTTTTTGTAACCAACTAGTTTCTGTTTTGTCTCACTTTATTTGCATTAAACTAGTTTCAATTGTTCTTTAAATGTTTAAAAACTGAAGAATGTGAAAAATAACGTGAAGTCTTTTCAAAAGTAAAAGCGGTTTAATTTAGGTGTTTTTTCCTCAATAGTTTTATATATTTTTAAGCTATGGAATAAAATTTACTGTTTGTACTGATTAAGTATGTTTGAGGAAAAAGAAAATTTCTGTCAGAAACGATTGCCAGAGATTCTGAAGAAATTAAAAGTTTATTATAGATTTAAAACGAAAACGAAAAATCGCGAGTGAAACATATATTATGAAATCCTTTCAATATATTCAAAATACTGTAGGCTAATTCCATGGGTTTTGTAGTGTAAGTCACATAACTTATTAATTGCTATGCTTGTTAGCCACCGTTATTTTCGAAAAGTCTTCTTGGCCTTATTCAATTAATGAGAATGTGCCAATAAAATTAAACACATTTTTTTGTTCTATAATACTGGTAGCCAAAAATCGTAGCCTGTGACTTACACTACAAGTACTCATGGAAATAGCCTGTAATAAAAAGTCTCAGTTTAACCCTGTGAGGGGCAAAATATATTTACGCGTAAAATGCTGAAATGATAGTCTGACATCAGAATTCGTAACCAAACGTATATAAAAATAATTAAAAACTTTTCGTCATGTACTTTATAAAGGAAAAATTTCGATTCTATAAATCTGGTGTCAAAGTAATATTCACGAATTGGGCGGTTCAAAAATCAGCCACCGCCCTTGACGGGGGTTAACCGTTTCATGCATGGTAGATCAATTACTATTATTTTCAACATAATCAAACTGATTGGTAAAGTAATCATACGAATTGAATATTTATAACTGAGCGAAAATATCTACGTACCTCTCGTCATATGTAATTCCTTTACCTGCGGTCCATTCTTTTGAGCTGTCTAAATGACAGACCGGATGTTGTGACCAATAACGTTATCTGAGTGAAAAATGCTCGCCGACTGTCGTACCCAGTAAGCTTAAACGGCAAAGCATTGGCCTTGTAAGCCAAGGATCTTGGTTCGATTCCCGGCCTGGGCAATTTTTCGTTCAGTTGGAAATATTCAATTCATATGGTAGGTCAATATCTGTCCCACTTAATTCAGTACTCGATTCCCACATCCAATTATGAATAAAGAAGATGAGACATATCGTGTATTGCTTAGCAGTTGCGAGTGAAGTAACTTGGGATGTTGTCACAAGTTGTCGGCCTTTTATTAATCCTATTAGCAAATTTTGATTACCTAAGATGAAAACTTACTCCAGTAATTTTAAATAGAAAATTTAGTCTAATATAAACAGCCTTAATGAGAAGAAATTTTACTCTCTTTTTCCCATGTAACTCTAACATTTGATCTAACCTGCATCTGATTCTTAGTTCAAGTAATCTAATAATTAATTTAAAATTATAAGTAATACCACAACAATGTATATTCCATAAAACTTATCAAATGGATGCTGCTTTAATGCCCAACCAGTTAACCAGAAAAAACAGTTATCCGGAATACATCTGGCCCCAACCATTCCAGATAAATTGTTCTGCACTGTATATCTAAATATGAAAAAGCTACATTTCACGGATTCAATAAAATGAGATTTTTTTACCAAATCTCCGGTGCCAATGGGGAGTTTGGAAATTAAAATTAAGTGGTTTCATAGATATATCACTGCGCCGCAAGGGGTTAATAAGGTGAAGCAGAGCTGTCCAACATTGCGACCGTGAAACACCAGAAGAATTTTTTGCATTATTAAATCGCGGAATATCTCCGATTCAATAAGATCTGTAAGACTTTTCTGGTATCTCGCGGACGCTAGGTTGGACTGCCTTGAGATGAAATATGATGTCGTTGGTACCAGGGGTATAAAAATATAAGAGCCAGCGGGTAAACTCCCATCACTAAATATTCTTCTAGATATTCTTATATAGTTTCTTCTCTTAAATTTTACAAGCATTCTAACAGAAATGAGACGAAATATAAGGCAAAAAATGACTTTTAAAATTTAGTGGTGGAGATTGCTCGCTGACGCCCCGATTTTTACAAACCTGGTTGGAACCATGTCAAATTATCCATTATGAAAACATTTTTGCCAGTGGGCAATTTTTTTTAATTCGATTTCTTGATTAGAACCCTTTTTAAAGTAATCGAATTCGCCTTATTTAACCTTATTTGAAGATATTACAATTAAGGTGAAAAGAGGGGTTAAACACTTAAATTTTATGAGCGTTATTACAAGAAATTTAGACGAAATATTAGTCCTAAAATAACGAATAAATTGTAATGGTGAAAAACTGCCCGCTGACGATTAAATTGTATACCCTGCTTTGACCCATTAGCTGCTACAGAAACGTTTTTGCACCACTAAAATTACATGCATACTTCTTAAATTAACCGCCATTGAACAACTATTTTTGAAGAAATTCTTATCTTATTTATAAACAGAAACTTTTACCATTAAGTTAAAATAAGACTATTTTCCAAAATTTGTGGTGGCAAATGTTTTTTTTTTCAGAAAAATGTTGAAGATTTTTTTTAAAAGCTTCAGCAGTTAATGGATTAAAATATATTACTCCATAACGCCTTCTTCCAATGATGTCTGCAATTATCATACAATAAGTTCAATAAAATATACGTAATTTTTAACAAAATACAGAATCTGTTACAGAGAAATTCTAGAAAAAGATCATTGAATGAAATCGAATCCGGTGTATATCACTTTATAAATTGAAACGAAATGTGACTTTATCATTTTGAATTACAAAATGCGCTAATTACAAATTTTGTAGGATATTCAATTAACCCTTAAATGCATAGAATAGTACGCGTTCCAAAAAATGCGCAATTCAAAGAATCAGAATTTATACCTGAAAAATCTAAATAATAAATTTTTCTTTATTTAACTACGAATGGTCTGTCATTAAGTAAAGTGAAAATTGCTCTTTTAAATTTCTGGTGAGAATACGGAATATGTGAATAAAACCCCCCAATAAATCGGGAACACTTATAGTATCGAAAATGATACAATATGCATTTAAGGGTTAACTGAGCAGAAATTGCTTGTTTCTATAGTTAATACATTAATGATAATTCCTACATACTGTTTCTTACGTTTAAAGTATTCTAATTGTGAATGTTGTTTTAAAATTGTTAGAAACACTTTTATCATCGTGAGACGTTTTAATCATTTAACTAAGCAATTTTAATTTAATTTCCTTTTAATTTCAACACTTCTTTTATCAAAGTGTACTTGTGTTAATGGAATAAAAGCTTTTCTAATCAAAAACATTTTGAAAGATATTCTCTGTTTAAAAATTTCTATAGAATAATTGTAGTAAAATACAAATTCAAAAAAATTGAATTTCGTATTTATTATTTGTACATGTCGCATCTATATTCGAATTTTATTATACATCTTGAAATGAAATTGATCTTCATAATTTTAATTGTAATGTGGTTAATTGAAATTTTACAGATAGTTGAATTAATTCAACGTAAAATACTTGTTTCCATTAAATGAAAAATGATGAAGCATGAATATAGTTTCTATGTACCGAAATATCTTAATTTTTGATACAGCTTTGACCCTTTGAGCTCTGATTTTAGAATTTTCTACTACTAAGTTTTAACTCCGAAATGTCCCTGTGGCACCGGACTATTCGCCCAGATTTAATTAAAAAAGGTTTAATTCACTTTCTCATGTACATGGTAAACATAATTTTTCCTTTGCAAAAAACTGGTTCCAAAGTGACATTGGAATTTTGAAGAAATTTACCCAGCAGAGGTCAAAGGGTTAAACATTTAACAGAATATTTTTTTACGTACAATAAATTGAAAATATGGTATTAATACCCCTTTGTTAACCTAAAATATTTGTAATAATTTGTCTAAACAAATCTGCCATTAAATTTTATGAATTTGTATTTCAAAAATTTAGTGGCGTCAAAAAGCCTTAATTGGTGGATCAAGCAAACTCTTCTTGTCAGTACGACGTACGGGCGAATCAGTTAAGTGTTTAAGGTTAAGAGGAATACTTTTAACATCGTGAAAGCCTTTAATAATATTAAGAATTCAAATAATAAAATTTGTATGCGACAAAAGAATGACTTTATCATATGACTGGAGATAATGGTTCACTATTACATCTTAAATTACTATTTGAAAAAAATCTGATACTCACAGATATTTTTTTTGATGAGAAACCACTGTAAAGATTTGGAAATTTACAGCTCATTTTCTCAAAAATTTAACTGTGTATCTTGCCACCTTTATTGTCCAAGCTCTTGAAATACCGGGTGATCCAAAAGTCAGGACGAATTTTAAAAATGAATAATTCGAAAACGAATCCATATACAATAATACGGTTTGCACTGAACCGGATGGAGGAAAAACCGGATTTTGTGCAACAACGAAAAAAAAGTTTGTTGGCGACCAACAAATGACGCTATAGTGCTTTATTTCACCAAAAGATGATTTACAAATGAAAAAATGTTAATAACTTACAAGTCAGCTTAAACTCTTCAGACCTGAGGTACACAAATGTGTACCTCCATTCTTTCCCTCATAAACACTAAACTGTTTGAATTTTTTGAATTTTTACTTTACTTCTATACATCTGAAAGTTTTTTCTTAAAAAAATCCAATAAATACCAGCACTGATGAATATTACCTCATAAAATAAATATTATGTTCACCCGATTTTCGAAAATACTTTCAAGGCATCGTGGCAAACAAAGTGAGAAATGTTCATGGTTATTTAACTTAAATGCTTTACAATAAAAAATTTTGAGGATTTGCTGATCATTTACTTGTTTAAAGACCTTAATAGTGTTAGTGAGTAAATTTATATTACTGAGAGGTAAACTGATGTTTTAAGGGGATTAGTACTTTTACAACCATATTTGTAAACCTAAATTACCAGTCCCCTAGCGTACTGATTTCATAAAAATTATTCTTTCTGCCTTCTATGATGTCATTTCGATTATGCAAAAGCAGTAAAAATATATTTGTAGAGTTGGTTTATGCTCGGTCTGAAGAGGTTAATTACTGTTAATTAGTACTACAGTAAATATTCAATGTGCGATGCATGATTCACAAGTGCAGCTGAGAGACTAGGCACCACACCATTCATAGCAATTAGTAGCATTTCTTGCGTTATGACAGACACATTTTGGGGGATGGTATATATCAGTAATGCTAGTAATGCCGTTGGTCGCCAACAGAACTATATTTTTTCGTTGCTAGACAAAACCAGGTTTCTTTCCCATCCGTTAGGTGCAAACCGTGTCTTTGTAATGTGATTCGTTTTTGAATTATTCCTTTTGGATCACCCGGTATTTTAGCGATTGTAATTGAAAACAATTCGGTACAGCGGTCCCACTCCGGGCACACGTAATTTTAATTTCAAACTCTCAAAAATCACCAACAGTATTTTAATAAAATTTTGCTTTTACGGTGAAGCTTAAATTAAAAAGTACTTAATTTGTACAAAAGTTGCTTGTAAGTTCCAGTGTCAGTGAATAATTTATTATTTTACGAACAGAATTTATCTGTGCTAGAAAGGGTTAATTGTCTTCTCGTTTCCTTAATTGTTTTATCAAATATTTATTCAGTTAATAAGTTAAAAACAGTTTTCATTAAATAAATATTAAGATTCTCATTCAAATGAAAGCATCTATAGAAAAAAAAATTTATTTTAAAAGTCTAATTTAATGTGACAACTGTGCAATAGAATTTTCAAAACACATCTATACTAATAAAAGAACAAAAGGCTCTGTCTGTCTGTGTGTGTGTGTCTGCGATGGTTAGCAAAATCTACAGCACGTACGAAGCTCAAAATATTTTTGAGAGTAGCCCAATACCTCTCCTGATGCACCTGATGCTCAGAATTTTAATTTTTTGATTAGTTTCATAGATATTAATCATGAAGCGGAACTCACTCTCATCAAAAAGTCATTTTTTAAATGTTCTGGGAAAGAAAACGTTTGCACATGCGCAGAAACTCAATTACGCACCTAAACGGAGGAAGAACCTTTCCCCCCGTTTATTTCTACTTTTGGATCATTTTGTTTAAATCCAAATCAACCAAACTGCTCGACGTAGTTAAACTTAAGAGACACATTTCAAAAGATCATATTTTTAGGTCTCAAATGCAATAATTAATTCGAAAATATTTTGCAACCCTTTGAAAACAAATATTAACCCATTAACGCCCAGCGTCCTCTTTTGAGGACAGTTACAAAAAAAGCAAGAAAGCAGTATTCCTACCAGTAAAGATGAAGATAAATATATACCTTATTTTACGAGATAGAATCCTTGATAAATTTAGATAAAAGTTAATTTGCTTTTTAAAGTGGTGGGAAATACAACATTTAAATTTTAGCGAAGAAAATAATTCGGGCGTTAATGGGTTAAAAAATAGTCGTTTTTTTCCGAAACTATTTTTCTCCCTTTTGTCAATGCCGCTCCAGGGCGTAATTTTTAAGATATAAACAAACCAAAATAAAGATCTTAAAGTTGAAACTTTCTTCTAACCGATGGTGTAATTGGTTTTAAAATATTTAGATTTTAATCCTTTCATATACACTGGCAAAAGAAGGTCATTTTGCGACTCGCAGAGAGGATATTTTTTCTATGCTAAAATTATCTTAACGTGTATATTTCAACTCAATCTTTTAAAATCTTCTCAATAGACCAAATTTATACTCCATACAAAAAATTCAACACGTTCGGACGGATAGAAATATTTTTTTACAAAATAAAATTTTTACAAAAAATTTGATGAAATCAATAAAAAGCAGATCGTTTTCATTGCGGTTTTGACTTAGCAAAACGCAATCCTATAGGTACCGGTAAACAAAAAACATATTCTTTAAGCTTAAAAACATTTTTATAATCTATGATGCAATCTGTTTTTAAAATACAAGCTTTTACCCTTTCAAATACACCGGCAAAAGGAGGCCCTTTTCGACTCACAAATAGAATATTTTTTCTACGCTAAAAGTATCTAAGCGTACATATTTCAGCCCAAACTTTTAAAAGCATGTCAATAGATCAAATTTGCACCTTCTTAAACATTTTTTAAACGTTCAGACGAGTAGAAATAATTTTTACAAAATAAAAAGTGCGAAAAATTTGAGGAAATCAATAAAAACCAGATCTTTTCATTGCGATTTTGATTTTGAAGGGCGCAATTCTATATACGTCCTGACAAACCGAAAATATTTTCTTAAAGCTAAAACATTCTCATAATTCATGTTGCAATTTGTTAAAAAAAATGATATTTAACCCGTTCAAATACACCGACAAACACGAATTACATCCCGGCTAAAACTAACTAGATGCCTATATTTTAGCACAATCTTTTTAGAGCCTTTCAATAAACCAGATTTACATTACTTTCAAAAATTTTGGAACTTTCGTACGGATAGAATTCTTTTTTTACAAAATAAAATGTGTGAAAATTTTTATGAATTCAGCAAAAACCTGAGTGTTCCGTCGCGGTTTTGCTTGCTTTCGGTTCGCATAGATTCCAAAAAATCAAATTACATAGAAAACAAAATACCAAACAGCACGTGCTTTCAATTCAATATCTTTTCGCGATTTTCCCGTTTTAAAAATATAAATTTTGACAAAATGGACTTAAAGATATATCATACAAATTTGAGTTTAATTTAAGGGTCATTTAGAAAGCAAATAACACATTTGAAAACTGAATAACATCATGGGCCCGGGCAACGCCGGGCAGGACAGCTAGTACTTAAATAAAATGCACTACTTTCATTAAAACGTGTAACTGAATTTTATCGAATTCGAAGTCTAATGTATGGTAAATAATAATTTTATGTTTTTCTATACGTTTTTCATTTGGGATGAAATTATCTTAATGGTTTATAACTAATAACTATAATTATTCTTTTGAAATCTATTTCAATCATAAAATTATTGTTTTTTATTTACTCATAAGCAAAAAATATTTTTTGTTACGTTTATCAGTAAATTACATTCCATACATTCGTTGAATATTATCATTTTATGTATAAATAAAGCAATAAAACAACAGTATTATATGAACTAATGATTTTATGAACTAATGGAATATTCTTTCGTGAATATCTCGTAAGTTATTGGCTTGAGATTAATCCTACTGAATAGAAATATCTTCTAAAAAGTGCTTAAATTTTACTTCCATCTTCGAAACGGAAGCAAAAATATTTTCTATGTTTCTATATTTTCTATATTTTTTATATTTTCTACATTTTCTTAATTCATATTTTAATACTAATGAATTTAAATTACTAGATGTGCTTTAATGTATTTTAACTACCTATATTTATACAGAAATACCGTAATTTCGGGTGTATAAGCCGCAGATCAAACAATTCTTTCCGGACCCAGAATTTTTTAAGAAACAAATATAACTAATTAGATGGCCGTAAATATTTGTGTTCAATCACTAAATAAGATTTCTGGGTCCAAAAAGAATTGTTTGATCCACGGCTTATACACCCGAAATTATGGTACATATTTATTTTCATGCGTTCGTAATGTAATAACAGGGCATTTCCATGAGCATTTGTCGTGTAAGTCACATTTCTAGTAACTGCTAAATTGTTGGTCACCGTTATTTTCGAAAGGTTTGCATGGCGTTATTCAATCAGTGAAACACCTCTATAAATTTAGTCACATTTTTCCGTTCTAAAATACTGGTATCCAAAATCGTAGTATGTGACTTACACGACATGTGCTCATGAAATTACCCAACAGCTAGTTAGGTTTTCTCTTTAACATTTTTTTTTCACATGTGAAACTGTCCTTATAGTTGAAAATTTTGGAAGCTATTAAGTGATCGTAAAATTTTGTAAAATAATTCATATGGTTTTTTTAGTGTGTGTTACGAAGTAGTTAACAGTATATTGCATTAAAGAAATATTTTTTAACTTATCCCAGGAAATTTATTTAATAAAACGTTTCTTGTCTCTAAATATTTCTCTCTTTGAGAAATGTTTCTCCCATTTCTGCTCTTTGAAAAGGGTAATTTGCATTGATTGATACTTACATATTATAAACTAGGTACAGGATGATTCTAAATTCATGCTATAAATATTAAGGTTTGGTTTGGTTTGGTTTATTTTGTGTCGACCGATTATCTACTCTAGGGAAATGGCCCCGGATTAAGGGTTGGTACAGGGCAATGTAGCAAACATTTATTGTATGTGAATGTATGGGTGCAAGTGCGCTTTTTGGGTTACAAACACAATAAATTTGCCCTGTTTTATTTAAAATTTTCCCATTTGTAGCAGAAAATTCCCATATTGTTATTATTTTTTTTTAATTTAAGACAGCCATTTCATGAATACATAATACACAAAAAATATTCTGACAGTTTTTAGTTTTTTCAATTAAAATATTTCGATTTCACATAGGAAGTTTTCAGAGAAGAATTTTTTCTTTAATTTATCATGAAGTGGCTGATTCAAATAAAGAAAAGAATACTATAGAAATTTTCTAGTATGAAAATTAATTTTCTGATTGCCGATTATCGTGAACTGTCGTTAAACATTTATAGGATTGAAATTTGTCGCACATTTTCGTTGGTCGATTTCCACACTATAACACCTAGGCACTATATTCAGGCAATGCGGTAAAATTTTAGTGACTACATAAACTAACCTCCTATCAATATCAGTGGAAATGATTGCCGCTAAATTAAAATTTCACCTTTTAGCATTCAAATATAATTTATATCATAACAATAACAAACATTTCCATTCATTTTTCTGATGGAAGTTTGTCCCGAAATTAATTGGATGAAAACAAAAAGCAGCCACCATCATGCAATTACATCCTCAGTAACTCTCCCTGCTTTATATACACAGCCCCAGAGTTGCCAGATGGGCTACTTTTTTTAAATTCAGATTCTTGATTGGCAACACTTTTTACAAATAATAAAATATCCCTTATTCAATGTCATGATAATTAAGGCAAAAACAAAGGGTAATTTACCGTTAAAAAATAGTGGTGCCAATCGAAAAATCTGAATTAAAAAAAAATAGCCCACTGGCAACACGGCACAGCCCCATTCATTCCTTTGCTAAACCGTTAATAAAGGTATTTTAACACCTTTGAATTATAAACTGTGAAAAAAATCAATTTAAATTCGTTTTCTAAATTTAAATGGTAATATTTTATGAGAGAAATTGTTTTTCTCTTTTTATTTCTATAACATCTTTATTTTGTTTTTCCTTCTAGACAATCTGGGAAAACCCTAACCTCTTAACCCTTTCAATGACTTAGATTTTTTGATTCAAATGTTAAATTAATATTACAAATTCCAATTCACATCTTTCCAAAAAAACGTTCTATTAAACAAATCTTGTTTTCAGTAAAATAAATTAAATAGATAGAAGTATATTTCTGGTCAATTTTTAATCGAAAAACTAATTTTAATTAAAAAAATTTTCATAAATATTCATTACATATACTTGAATTATTACCTAAATTATTTATTTCATAAACATAATAGGCATTGTCAAAAACATGTGTGTCTAATTTTACAGTTCATTTCCAATAATGTATTTTTTAATATAGCTAAATTTTTCTTCATGAAAATCTAAATAAGTTATATTCTTAGGCTGACGTATCGGTCTGTATTTCTTGTGCTCATGATAGTGCCGATTATTTAACCCTTTAACGATCAAAGCATTTTCATTGCTAAGATGTCGAAATAAATGAATGACACCGGTAATTAAGAACAAATATACTTCTAAATAAGAAAACGTGATTTTTCACATACAAAATAAAAGGGATATTTTTAAATAAAAATACCGGTGTCAGTGTTGCGTATCGGAATTAAAATTTTGTGGTTTCGTGGCGAAACCAATGTACGTTAAAGGGTTAAAAGCATTATATTACCGGAAAAAAACTTCTAAAACCAGAAATATTTAACTGACATTTCTATATGAAGTGCCAACGGTAGCTCTGTGTGGTGTGGAGGCGTGATTTGCCGAGGAGGATTCTGTTACATTAAGCATTCATGGTGGTATCCAGGGGTGCTAGATTATGTAAGTTTACGATACTGACAAGGAAGGTCTCCATACGGGCGTACCCCGAAATATCTGAGAAAATTACATATTGTTCTACTCGTGTGGATATATACGTTTATAAAAAAAATTCGGCGGAACCTCCATTCAGTATCTGTGAAAAAATAATGAAAATTTCATTATTTGGCGATTTATCGCCGGTTGGCGAAGGAATGTAATTTCAAAAAATACTTTGTGTCAAATATACTTAAAAAAAAAGTTTCATGTTGAACTTTTTTTGATAAATTTAATTTAAATAACTTTAGTTTTATAAGTTTTAATTTGTTTTAAGTATAATTTTGTTATATCGATATTTATATGTATTTATATTCAAATTTAATCACAAAATTTTTAGATTTAAAACGAAATTCATAATTTAAATGAATTAAATTTGTTTCCTGCTCAAAGTCTATTTGAGAATTGTCGATTAAATTTTGTTGCTATGGAAACATGTGCCTTTGATTTTTGAATAAGCTTAAATTTATGAAGTTGATTTTTCTCAATATCATTTTTTTTTTATCTATGAAAACATTTTTTCCAATGATTAATTAAATACTTACTTCAACAAGTAATATATATATGCAATATAATGTGTATATATAAGTATATAATATATTAAAATCTCATTGTTTATGTTTAAATTCATTAAATACGGTTTACAAGCATTCTAAATATCCAACAGTTTTGAGTTGCATAATAGTCGTTTGCTTTTGGCGAGGAAAAGAGCTGTCCGCCAAATCGAGTGACTCTATCGCCTTTTCACGCCAAATATTCGAAACTTTTTTTTTTACATAATTTCTAATGTGATTCTGCCGCTAATTTTGACGAATCCGTTATTACATACATAAGTACTTTAATTAGAACTTTTTTCATAAAATTCTGAGTATTCCCAGTATGGAGACCTTCCTTGTGAGCGGTAATCAAAACAATAATTTCGTGTGGTTTCTAAAAGTCTCTGATGAAAAAAGCTAAAAACGATATTTATAATTTCTAGTAAGAACTCGTACTTTTTGAATAAAAATTGGAGAACTAACTAGAAAGCTTGCTGACAACAGGAATGCTATTAAATACTGCAATGGTTCTCAAGAAAGTTAAAAAGGTTCCAAATGATTTCGAAAGGAAACTTGATATTTTTTGCCTGATTCTTGTGTTGAACTATCTATACTATGTCTAGAAATATATCCCACCTAGGAAAATTAATGATAATCAACATTTTTTATGCATATATAAAAGATATAAAATGTGATTTCTAAAAATTTAAAAAGAAATAAAAATTCAAAAAAAGAAACTTTTTTATATTATTTGCATGATATCACTTGTCATTCAGCTATTTTAGAGAGCTACTAAAAATCAGTTCACTCTACCACCGATATCTTTCTGAACTTTACAATATTTGATTGGATATTTTTATGTGACTTGATCCATACAGTTGACTGAACATTTTCATGGACGGTAGCTCACTTTTGGACCACTTAATTATTAATCCTAAGTGCAATATTGGCGCCAGAATATTGGAAAAAAAATTTCCTTTTATTAAGCGCGTAAAGTAAAAACTTTTGCTCATTTAGAAGTAAAGGATTCTGGTGTCAATATCACCCATTTTTGAATTTTACAAATACAAATACCTTGCTCCTGTATGGGTTAAATGTTAAAGAAAAATCTCTGTTATCGTTCCCGCATTCACAGATAAATAGTGATTAATACAATTGCTCATATTTCGTCAAATATTTATTACTTCTACATGGCTGCCAACTACTACGCCTATTTACAGTCAAATAAACACTTTAGAAACAGAAAGTTTAGTAAATAATTAAGAATATGTTCTGTAATACATAACATTGAATATATTTGGTATACATTTTTCTAAAATATTTTTGTGGTTCGAAACATGTTTATAAGATTTAAATAGGCGTAGAAGTTGGCAGCTCTGCTTCTATAATTTTTATTTCAATTGAAGCACACTTTTAGTACAAGTTTTTGCACATTTCTCGCAAACTAGCGTGAAATTTGATTGAAAAAGCTGAATGACTTAAAAGAATAAAAATATCAAGGATATTTTTAACTTAAAAAAACGTTGCATCTCTATAGGCTATTTCCACGAATACTTGTAGTGTAAGTCACAGGCTACGATTTTTGGCTACCAGTATTATGGAACAAAAAAAAATGTGATTAATTTTATTGGCACATTCTCATTAATTGAATAAGGCCAAGCAGACTTTTCGAAAATAACGGTGGCAAACAAGCATGGCAATTAATAAGTTATGTGACTTACACTACAGAACCCATGGAATTAGCCTATACATATGTTGTATTCCTACACATATGAATATACGTCATCAGTACCATGTCAGACTATCCACTATGAAAACAATGCCGCCAGTGGACTACGCTTTTTAATTCAAATTATTTAACCCTTTAAATTCCATGATAGAACACGTTCTAGAAATTATATAGTTCAGTAAATCTGACTTTACAACAGAAGAGCCAATATTGCTATTTTAATTTTCAGATGGGAATTGGGACATAAGAATTAAAATATATTAAAATATCTTGGGCGGTCTCGGGTGGTTTGGGATCCAGAGGGTTAATGGACACCACTTTTTCGATAAAATCAAATTTGCCTTATACATCTAATTTCCATCAAAGAATTGTTCTAAAAATTCTGTAGTTCAAATAATCTAAATTCATACAAGAAAATTTCTGTAATAAATTTCAGTTAATTTAAAAACTGAATGTATATTATTAAATAATGCAAATATTGTTATTTTAATTTGTGACTTTAGAACATCCGACATAAAAAAATACACTAAATTCGAAGTACTGCTGGTAGCAGGGGTTGTCAGTTTGGCCTCCACTTTTATTCAGAAATTTAATGTTCACACCATAAATGAAGAATAATATTTTCTGCTTTTTTAATAAGTTAAATTTAGCAATCACATAAAGTAAAAAAAAATCTTTCAAAATTTTTGGGATGAACTTGAAATTACTAATTACTATCGGTGATAGATTTTTTCTCAGGTGATTTTGAACATTTTATTTTAGAGGATGATGAATAATATTTATATTTTTCTTTGAATTTTCGTTGACCCCTATTTTGTCCTCCTTGTCAAATCTACATGGATAACTATGTGTTCAAACATATTCTTTGTAATCCTTGAAGATCTAAAATACTCCGATAAGTATAGTTTTAAATGTTCTATAAAATGTCTAAAATTAAATATATCCGTTGACAGTGTATATTTGAATTCCTACAGAATCGACAATTAATGTCAAGATCTCAAAAGCAAAGCTAAATTAGTAAGACAAAAAGGATTATATGTGTGAGCTCTCTAACCACTTAACTCTTTTGCCTGTTCGTCGTACGGGAAAGAAGGCTTTACTTCATCCATCACTAAAGTCTTTTTAAAACCATTAAATTTTTTTAATGCAGTTGCATAGAAATTAATGGCATAAACTTTACGACAAAATCTTATGAATATTTTAACTTAAAAATGTGGTGTATATCCCACATATTCAATTTACTGTGCGTATAAAAAAGAATCAGTTGAGCTCTTAATAGGTTTCAGTGTTTTTTCTTTCTTCCTTTTTTTTTTTTTTACATTCGAAAAGAAATACTGTTTCGAACTTTTAGAATACCCTACCAAATATTCTTCTGTGTAATTTTTGATTTTTAGCCTTTTTTCAGCTTTATTCATCTCATTTTTTAGCATTTTTTGCTTTTCAAAGCAATTTTTTAATGTTCGTAATAGGAATTAGATTTGAAACTTCTATCCTAGTATAGTAGATTTTGTCCTTCATAGTTTTTGTGATTCTTGCGATTTTAAATCCTTTTAACAGATAATTTTTTTTCACATCATAAAATAAAGACAGGGGCTCAACACCCCTTTTTCGATAGCAAAATATTTACCTTATTTATTCGAAAAATACATGACAATCAATAAAGATAAATTTACAGTTATAAATTAGTAACACCAAAAAGCTTTAAGTAAGGAATCAAGCAAAGAGTCCCCCCCCCCCCGAATCCAGTACGGGGAACACACTTCATGGGTTAATTCGATTTCCACTTTACTGTGTGATCCACGGTAATTTTTAAGCGCTTGATTTTTTAACTTAATTAAAAATTGAAACTACCCTAATATAAAAAAAACATAACCAAAACAAGAAAAGAAAAAACTAGCCTTGTTGTATTTAGTCATCAGCTGTCCTATGCAAGAATATTCGTTTAAAAATATTGAAATTTGAGCGAAATATTTTAAATAACGCCCCTTTTGACTTAACATCAGCATTTGGGTCTTTTGGGGTAACTAATGTAAGCTCTATTGATTTATCCAATAGAACCACATCAAATATCTGGCGTATATGAAATACCATTCACAAAACAAGATGGAACAAAATAATATTACATTGGTGAAACAAGCAGAAAACTCCGAACTAGAAATGAAGAACATATCGCAGACATCAAATACAAGAGAAAAACTACCTCCCTCTGAAGATTATCTGGCAAAGAACCATTACAAAAAGATTTTAAAAATAACAAAATAATATACCCTTCTAGATCATATTTCCTATCAATCATAAGAGAATCAATAGAAATCTTCATACGTAGAGACAATGTTTGCAATGAATTTTTCTCCATGGAACTTCCTCAAATTTAGAAAGAAATGCTTCAAAGGTTTTTAGCTCACAGGCTATCATAGCCTGAGAGCTTATGTGCCCGTCCGTTCTGTATGTACGTTCGTGCGTAACGCGATAACTCATGATAAAAATATCCGATCCACTTGAAATTTTGTATGCAGGTATATCCTGACAAGGCGCTTCCCTGATTAGTTTTTGGAGATCATTCGATATGTATAAGAGGGGGAACGGGGGGCTGATTCCCCTCCCCTTAATTGATAGAAATGGGATTTTCATGCAGAATTAAGTTTTCGTTCAAAATTTAGATTAGGATCATTCTGATGAGGCGATTCCGTGACTGTTATTAAGTGTTCATTTAATAAGTATAAATAGGGGGAACAGGGGTTCTAATGCACCCCCCCTTAATTTATATAAATGAGTTTTTCAAGCAGAATTTTCAGATTTCGTTCAAATCTGAATAGTTTTGGAAGTTTAATCGTTAAGTATAATAGAGGGGGATAACTCCTTTTAAATTATATAAATGCTAAATGGGTTTTTATTAAGAATTATCTCATTTGCTCTGAATTTTAGATATAGATTTTTTTATATGATAAAGCATTTCTTTGATACTATAGGAGGTTCAATGATTAAGTATAAAAAAAGAGGAAAGGAAAGAGCTGTTTCCCCTTCTTAATTTTTTTTCGAACGGAATTAACCCTTGAAAATATAAGACTTTAATGTACAATTAGTATTTGTAGCCTGTGAGCTCAATGCCATCAGTTTAACTGGGCAGTATTTTTTATTAAGATAATAATTTGTAATATTTCACATTCGCAATTATTTTTATTTATTTTTATTTCCAGTTTTACTTTACTATGCTCATGTTCACGTGATTTATGTTTTTTTTGTTTATTTTTAAATTTGAAGATATTTTAGCGAAATTTTTTTATCATTTATTTGCTTTTGAAAAGGTTGCCGTAAGAGCAATGCAACTTGTAAAGCTATAAAGTATTTGTATTATTTTTAATAGATCACTTAAAGAAATATACCGTAATTTCGGGTGTATAAGCCGTGGATCAAACATTTCTTTTTGGACCCAGAAATCTTATTTAGTGATTGAACTGAAATATTTACGGCGATCTAACTAGTAACATTCATTTTTTAAAAATTTCTGGGCCGAAAAAGAATTGTTTGATCCGCAGCTTATACACCCGAAATTACGGTAAATAAATTGATAAATTGATATTTTAAAGTGATTCTTATATTATATGTATACTTCTTTTATTCATTCAGAAATTCTGCAATCAGCTCCGAATGTTTGATCGAGGTAGTCAAGAAATATCTCTTATTAATAAAATCGAAATTAAACATTCGGAATTACTGGTATGAAAACGAAATTTACGACTGTTAAAGTAAGTAAAACTTGCAACCCTCATATTTACAAAAAATATTTTACTCTAGGATTAAAGATAAACACAGAATGCAGTACTCTCACAGGCAAATATTGTTTTTAAACAATTCGCACAACTGTTTTTAAAATACAATTTTTTTAGTTTATTTTCCTCGCACTTTTTTGCGAAGTGTAGACAAAAGAATTTTGTTTCGAAAAAGGGGAGCCAAATGGAATTAAAAAATAGTCGTATGCGACAGGCTTGAAAATGTTATAATTGTTTATAATATGCCCAAATTTTATCTAAAAAGCAGTTATAAAAATTTATGCTGGATGTATAAATTTATAATAATTTACGTTATATATATATTTACGTTAGAACATAGCTACCAAATTTTATACGTTTTTCTCATCACTAAAATTCAAAACTAAATTTGTGATAACCAAAAAAAAGAAAAACTGTTACATTTTATTGGTAACAAAAAAGCGTAAATATTGGCAAGTATGATTAGAAGTATTGTGATAAAGCTATTTCTTCAATAAGCTACTTATTACCACTTTTTAGATTGTAACATATAGTATTCTTTGACATATATTATAATCATGTGCAAATTTAACAATTACCATATTCCTTGTACATAAGTAGGTGCAAAACAATCTTTTTCTTTACTTGTACATGGAATAGATGCACACCCATCATACATTCTACTATATGCTTACCTTTATTTATTTTTTCAAAAAACTAACACACAAGTTCATTTAAATAAAAAGCCAAATATAAAAATAAGGACTCTTTTAATTTACTTAAAAAAAAAAAAAAAATGAAAGGCTTTTTGATAGAAAAGTGAAAAAATCAATGGCTATTTAGGTGTCAAGTTATACTTTTTTTTTACCTCTTAACACATTCCATAGAAAACAACAAATCACCTAAATTTTTATTCTGCCTGCAAATTTCCTTTAACCGTTTCAGGGGAAGGTATTTCTGCTCCAAAACTGAGAAAATAGGGAAAAAATTCTTTTAGTTTACTTGACATAAATGCAAAGGAAAAAATGGATTCTTATATAGTTTTATTTTTGTAAGTAATATGACATTGAATATAAGGCAACAAACATGTAAATTTTATCCTGTCCACAATACTCTCTTAACAACGTACTCTAGTCACTCAAAAAAAGTCGAATGATAGTGCATTTCTGCCATTTTGTACGCTTTGTTCTTTCCACTAAACTGTAAAAGAGGGTTTTTCCTGATAATAATTCTTTAAATAAGATAAAAATTTCTTTTAAATTTTAGTTGTAACAAAAAAGCGTGAAAGATTGCAGCTATTGATTCTGTTAAGTGTATTGGGCATTATTATCAAATATCTCGCTCAAATTTTTATACTTTTACATGAATATTTTTGCATAGGATAGCTCAGAACGATCTATAACTGGACTAGTTTTTAGCTCACAGGCTATCATAGCCTGAGAGCTTATGTGCCCGTCCGTTCTGTATGTACGTTCGTACGTTCGTATGTTCGTTCGTGCGTAACGCGATAACTCACGATAAAAATATCGGATCCACTTGAAATTTTGTATATAGGTATATCCTGATAATGCGCTTCCCTGATTAGTTTTTGGAGTTCATTCGATATGTATAAGAGGGGGAACGGGGGGCTCATGCCCCTCCCCTTAATGGATATAAATGGGTTTCCCAGCTAAAAATGAACTGCAGTTTTTTTGAAGAAGTAAAGTATTTTTGAGGTTTTTCTAAAGTTAACTATAAATTCTCTACATTGCAATCTCAACTATAAAATCACTATAGTTATTTTAAAGTTAATTTGAGGTGATTTTGCAGTAATTTATTTTAAATATTCTGTGAACTGTTAACTTTAAAAACACTGTAGTTCTTATGAAGTCATTTTATAATCATAAATAAAAAAATATATGAAACTTTATAACCTCAGAAATACTGCAGTAAATTTGAAGTTTTTATCCAACCATTAATTTAGAAATACATTTTCTGGTGTATTTCCAGTATAATTTATCGACCAGTAAATTCATAGATTTTAATCGGAGAAAAATAAACTCAATTATGTTTCAAAATCAAAGGAGAGATTTTTCATCGCATCCACCCACTTCCTTAGTGAAAAAATTATTAGTTCCTACTTTATTTCGTTACTCAAAAAAAAAAAAATCATTAAAAAAAATTTAGGCATGGGCGTATCTCGCTCTCCCACCCAACTGACATTTTTCAGTCCCTACTTTAAGTATCTTTCAAAATCTAAGAAATGCATGGCTGCCAACTACTACGCCTTTTTACGGCTGAACAAACATATTCAAACCAGAAATTCCGTCTAACAAGTTAAGAAAATATGCAGTGCTACATATTATGAAATAATTTCATGATGCATATTACTTAATTAATTTTCTGGTTAAAAACCCGTTTATCTTATTTAAAAAGGCGTAGAAGTTGGCAGCTCTGGAAATGCAATCACTGCCCTCCCCCCCCCTCACATTTGGCAAGAAATTTTTGATTCCTTAATTTTGAAGATACTCGCAAGTAATAAATTTTTCTATGCTTTTCAAAACAGAAGAAAAAGAAAATTGTGTAACTTAACTTGAAAAATCTAGGAGAGGGGGGGAGAAATGCCTTCCCATAATCTCCCCCCCCTCATTTTTAACGAAAAATTCTTTCTTTCTTTCTTTTTTTTTTTAGTCACTCGCAAAGAATAAATTTCATTATGTTTTCAAAACTTAGGGAGGAGTAATTACTCTCCCATGTCCCCCCTCCTCCCCTTATCGGAAATTTCTCGTTTCCTTTTTTTAAAATTTCCGTAAAAAAAAAAAAAAAAAAAAAAAAAAAAAAAAAAAAAGTCGTTTGATGGACATTGGAACCCACTTTCCGCTGAAATGACTTCCAGTTTTTATGAAAATTACTTTTACTTCATAAAAACAAATAAAAAAACTATAATTCTCATTAAATAGTTCATTTTAAATTTACATTTTAAAATTTTATTATTATTCACCTAAATGAGGCTGATTTCTAACTTTCGTGGTTAGCGAAACGAGGTTGACCAATGAAAACCCTGCAGTTTTACCAAGAACCAAGAGATCATGAAGACACAGGCCTCTGATTGGCCAATCTCGTTTCGCTAAACAGCGAAAAAGCTCTCTGTTTTCCCACGATTATAGAAGACATAAAACTACTCAACTTACGATCTCTTGGTAGCTTATGTTTACATGACTAGCACATGTGACACTCGCGTCTCGTCTTTTCCCGTTCTGATTCGGCTTTCTTTAATTATTTTTTCATATACTATTGCTTAGTTACTGTTTGAATAGAATCATTTTAAGATACAAATTTATGCCCTGAGCTAGATTTATCGGCGTATTATTAGTATTACCGATTCGTGTAGTCGATTCGTGTTCGTGATTCTGTTCGTGTAGTATTTATTGTTCGTAATCAGTCTTGTGTGTAAAGTTCATTGATTTTTTTATTTTATTTTAAATGTGTATCTATATACATAGCCGTAAGTAATATTATGCACCGAGCTACATCTGTCTTTTTGTTTGTATTTCCTGATATTTTGTTTGTATTTCCATATTTTAAATGATTCTTTATGCTAGCTGAAGTCAATCTACGAGGCTCATTTGTTACTTTTTTCACTTTGTTTGCAGGATTTTTTTTTTTTTTTTTTTTTTTTGGTCTGAAAATAAGTATAAATGCCTCATTAAAAAAAAAAAAAATCGATAAAGTAAAAGAAGAAGCTATTGTAGAGATCAGTTACCCAATGGAAACAAAATCATTAAAATTTATGGAATTGCAAATGAGATATTTAAAAAAAAAATTCTCCTAGATTAAGGTTAGCAAGTGGGTGTCTTTGCATAGGTGAAATAGCAAAGTGGATTTCACTATTTTGAAAATGGTAGGGGTGCCAATTTAAAGAAGGGTAGGCACTGCATATGGTAAAAAATATTATAGAGGAAACACTATACATTATATAATAAAACATTTTTTATTTAAGAAGCGTTATAGCTTGATTTAAAGTTGGATTACCATTTCACCAGTAAGTAATTTATTTTCTTTTTTCTCGATTGTTTAAATCAAAATAAATGTGTGGTGTTTACAATATGCAAGTCAAAAAATATTTCCTTTATTTATAAGTAATTTGCTTAGTATGAAACTAAAGTTTCTCTCTTTTCTTTCTTTCTTTTTTTTTTTAAACCTATGTATACTAAATTTCACAATACTTTAAGAATTGTGAAAACAGCTCTGTTTATTACTATTGATAAATTGAAGTGATAGAGTTAATTCTAAACCAAAAAGGTTGTACATACACAGAGTTGTATAATATTGACGCATGCTCTGCGCAGAAAATTTTATGAAGTTTGCAAAAAATTTTAAGAAAGAAACAATTTTTATTTTTGTATTTTTTCTTTTTAGTACCAAAAAAATAAAAATATTCCCTCAATTTTATGAACAAATTATTTACTGTTAATGCGAATGTCGTTAAAAAACCCCTCAAAAAATTGTGAATTTTAATAAAGAATTTTAAAAACATGCATTTCGACAAATAACTTAATAAAAAATGTATATCAACAAAGAATCGTTTAAAAACAACAATATTTCGACAAAATACCATGCAAAAAACGTGAATTTCATCCAAAGGCTGAATAAAAAATGCGAATTTTGTCCAAAGACCGTGTTAAAAAAGCAAATTTCATCCATGAATCGCGTAAAAAATACGAATTACGTTTATGAATAGCGTAAAACATGCCAATTACATGCATGAATCACGTAAAGAACACAAACTACATCCATGATTCGCTCAAAAAATGTGATTTGCGTCCATGAATTGTGTAAAGAACGCGAATTATATCCACAAATCGCTCAAAACATGAATTACGTCCATAAAACATGTAAAAAAGTGTAGAATTAAGTTCATAAATTGTATGAAAAACGCAAATTACGTCTATGAATCGTGTAGTAAAACGTGAATTATGTTCATAAATCGCTCAAAAAAACGTGAATTTCATCGGCAGAAAGCTGAAACGCAAATTACGTCTTTAAATTGCATAAAAATAGTGAATTGCATTCATAAATCGCAAAATAAAAGTATAATAAAAGCGAATTGCGTTCATGAATCGCTCAAAAAACGCAAATTATGTCCATGAATCACATAAAAATGCGAAACATCCATAAATTGCTGAAAAAATGTAAATTACGCCCCAGAATTGTGTATAAAAGTGAATTACATTCAAAAAATGTAAATTACGTCAATAAATCGATCAAAAAACGCGAATTTCGTCGACAGGAAGTTTTAATAACGCGTATTACATTCATGAATCGCACAAAAATAGCAAATTATGTCCATAAATCATTCTAAAAACACAAATTACATTCATAAATCACACAAACGCAAATCACGACTACGAATTTCACAAAAAATGTAAATTACACCCAATATGAAATTTGCAAAACTGAACAAGAAAATTCATTTTTTTTACAAATCGATGAAGAAAATCCACAATCTTTCCCCGTCTGATCAACAAAATTCCCTATTTTTGCAAAAGCGATCAAGAAAATTCATTATTTTTACAAAATCGATGAAGAAAATCCAAAATATTTTCATGTCTGATCAATAAAATTCACAATTTTTGCAAAACCGAATAAGAAAAGTCATTATTTTTACAAAATTGGTGAAGAAAATCCGCAATCTTTCCGCGTCTAATCGACAAAATTCACTATTTTTTCAAAAGCGATCGAGAAAATTCATTACTTTTACATAATTGATGAAGGAAATACAAAATATTTCCATGTCTGATCAATAAAATTCACAATTTTTGCAAAACCGAACAAGAAAATTCATTATTTTTACAAAATCGGTGAAGAAAATCCGCAACCTTTCTGCGTCTGATCGAAAGAATTCACTATTTTTGCAAAAGTGATCGAGAAAATTCATTATTTTTACATAATTGATGAAGAAAATCAAAAATATTTCCATGTCTGAACAATAAAATTCACAATTTTTTCAAAACCGAACAAGAAAATTCATTATTTTTACAAAATCGGTGAAGAAATCCGCAACCTTTCTGCGTCTGATCAAAAAAATTCACTATTTTTGCAAAAGCGATCGAGAAAATTGATTATTTTTACATAATTGATGAAGAAAATCCAAAATATTTCCATGTCTGATCAATAAAATTCACAATTTTTGCAAAACCGAACAAGAAAATTCATTATTTTTACAAAATCGGTGAAGAAAATCCGCAACCTTTCTGCGTCTGATCGAAAAAATTCACTATTTTTGCAAAAGCAATCAAGAAAATTCATTATTTTTACAAAATTGATGAAGAAAATCCAAAATATTTCCATGTGTAATCAATAAAATTCACAATTTTTGCAAAACCGAACAAGAAAATTCATTATTTTTACAAAATCGATGAAGAAAATCCACAATCTTTCCCTGTCTGATTTCCAAAATTCATTATTTTTGCAAAAGCGATCAAGAAAATTCATTATTTTTATAAAATCGGTGAAGAAAATCCACGATATTTCCGCGTCTGATCAACAAAATTCACAATTTTTGCAAAACAGATCGGGAAAATTCATTATTTTTACAAGATCAATGAAGAAAATCCAAAATCTGTCCGCGTTTGATTGAGAAAATTCATTATTTTTACAAAACCAAAGAAAAAAATCCACAATCTTTCCGTGTCTGACCGATAAAAATTGCAATTTTTGAAAAACCGATCAAGAAAATTCATTATTTTTACACGATTGGTGAAGTAAATCCAAAACCTTTCCACGTCTGATTGACAAATTTCATAATTTTTGCAAAACCGAACAAGAAAATTAATTATTTCTACAAAATCGATGAAGAAAATCCAAAATATTTCCATGTCTGATCAATAAAATTCGCAATTTTTGCAAAACCGAACAAGAAAATTCATTATTTTTACAAAATCGGTGAAGAAAATCCACAACCTTTCTATGTCTGATCGAAAAAATTCACTATTTTTGCAAAAGCAATCAAGAAAATTCATTATTTTTACAAAATTGATGAAGAAAATCCAAAATATTTCCATGTGTGATCAATAAAATTCACAATTTTTGCAAAACCGAACAAGAAAATTCATTATTTTTACAAAATCGATGAAGAAAATCCACAATCTTTCCGTGTCTGATTTCCAAAATTCACTATTTTTGCAAAAGCGATCAAGAAAATTCATTATTTTTACAAAATCGGTGAAGAAAATCCACAATATTTCCGCGTCTGATCAACAAAATTCACAATTTTTGCAAAACAGATCGGGAAAATTCATTATTTTTACAAGATCAATGAAGAAAATCCAAAATCTGTCCGCGTTTGATTAAGAAAATTCATTATTTTTACAAAACCAAAGAAAAAAATCCACAATCTTTCCGTGTCTGACCGATAAAAATTGCAATTTTTGAAAAACCGATCAAGAAAATTCATTATTTTTACACGATTGGTGAAGTAAATCCAAAACCTTTCCACGTCTGATTGACAAAATTCATAATTTTTGCAAAACCGAACAAGAAAATTCATTATTTTTACAAAATCGGTGAAGAAAATCCACTATCTTTCCCCGTCTGATCAACAAAATTCACTATTTTTGCAAAAGCGATCAAGAAAATTCATTAATTTGACAAAATCGATGAGGAAAATCCAAAATATTTCCATGTCTGATCAATAAAATTCACAATTTTTGCAAAACCGAACAAGAAAATTCATTATTTTTACAAAATCGGTGAAGAAAATCCACAACCTTTCTGTGTCTGATCAAAAAAATTCACTATTTTTGCAAAAGCAATCAAGAAAATTCATTATTTTTACAAAATCGGTGAAGAAAATCCACAATCTTTCCCCGTCTGATCAACAAAATTCCCTATTTTTGCAAAAGCGATCAAGAAAATTCAGTAATTTTACAAAATCGATGAAGACAATCCAAAATATTTCCATGTCTGATCAATATAATTCACAATTTTTGCAAAACCGAACAAGAAAATTCATTATTTTTACAAAATCGGTGAAAAAAATCCACAATCTTTCTGCGTCTGATTGACGAAATTCACTATTTTTGCAAAAGCGATCAAGAAAATTCATTATTTTTACAAAATCGGTGAAGAAAATCCACAATCTTTCTGCTCTGATCGACAAAATTCACTATTTTTGCAAAAGCAATCAAGGAAATTCATTATTGAAATCGTTTCTAATTGAAAACTATAATAGATTCCAAATTATTTCCAAACTAGTTAATTTTTGTTTTTATATATAGTTTTTTTTTTTACTTTTCATGAAAATTTTCCTTTTTTCATACAACTGAAACAGTATAATCCTTGTTTTGTTTTTTTAGTTTTCGATAGTTTGATTTTCTAGGTTTGTGAGATGTGAAATTGAAAAAAATTCTGTAAAGCAAAACTGTTTTTTTCTTTTTCTGAAAGTGCAGTCTGCATTAAAGAATCTCAGCATGTGCTATTTCAATCAAAGGATCACGAAAAAATGTGATTTTAGCCGAAATATCATAGGTAAAAGCACAAATTTCATTAAAGGATCCCGAGAAATCTTGATTTATTGAAAAAATGAAATTTACATGAAAAGACGGCAGAAAAAACTGATTTAAGTCAAAAAATTTCTTAAAAACACAATTTATGTCAAAGGATGAGATTTACTTCAAAAGATCACAAAAAGACGAGAATTTCAGCAACACACCATTAAAAAAAGCGAATTTTGGAGAGAGATCTGGAAAAATACTCAAATTAACTCAGCATCAAAATAATAGCTAGAATTTTTTAGCTACTATTTTGGTGCTAGTGTTAATTTGAGTATTTTTTCTGATCTTTCTATGAAATTCGCTTTTTTTCAATGATGTGTTGCTGAAATTCTCGTCTTTTCGTGATCTTTTGAAGTAAATAATCTCATCCGACATAAATTGTGTCTTTAAGAATTTTTTTTACCCTGGCAATATTCAAGATTATTACATTTTCATATGATTGTCAAGTTAACCAAAATATTTGTTGACATGAAAAAGAAAGGTTTCAATTAAGATTGATTTTGTAAACCGTAGAAGTGTTTAGCTTGTAACAAAAAGCCAAAAAAAATTTTTCCAGCAAGCCTTGATAGAAATGAACTGCAGAAAAAACTGCAGTTGGAAGACTGCGGTGAATTGGCCGATTCCACTACAAAATTTTTGAGGTTGATGCAACTATAAAATAACTGCAGTATTTTTTAGGTCGATACAGCAACCACGAAATTACTGCAGTAATTTTGTAGTTGTATCAACCGCAAAAATTCTATAGTGGAAATGGCCAATTCACCGCAGTCTTCCAACTGCAGTTTTTTTGTTAAATTTCTGCAGTTCATTTTTAGCTGGGTTTTCATGCAGAATTAACAATTTTTGTCCAAAATTTAGATATAGGATCATTCTGATGAGGCGATTCCGGGACTGTCATTAGGTGTTCATTGAATAAGTATAAACAGGGGGAACGGGGGGCTCATGACCCCCCCCCCCTTAATTGATATAAACGGGATTTTCATGCAGAATTAACAGTTTTCGTTCAAATATAGATATAGGATCATTCTGATGAGGCGATTCCGTGACTGTCATTAGGTGTTCATTGAATAATTATAAACAGGGGGAACGGGGGCTCATTCCCCCCCTTAATTCATATAAACGGAATTTTCATGCAGAATTAACAGTTTTCGTTCAAAATTTAGATATAGGATCATTCTGATGAGGCGAGTCCGTGGCTGTTATTGGGTGTTCATTGAATAAGTATAAACAGGGGGAACGAGGGTTCTAATGCCCCTGCCCTTAACTTGTATAAATGGATTTTTCAATCAGAATTGTCAGATTTCGTTAAAATCTCTGAATAGTTTTGGAAGTTTAATGGTTAAGTATAAAAGAGGAGATTAAACCCTCTTAAATTATATAAATGCTAAATGGGTTTTTATTAAGAAATATCCGATTTGCTCTGAATTTTGGATATAGGTTTTTTAATATGATAAAGCATGTACTTGATAGTTTAGGATAGGAGTGCACAACCTGTGGCCCGCGGGCCAAACTGATACCAGTAATTTTATGCAGATTAACTTTCCTTATAATAATGACAGAAACTTTGCTATGAAAGAAAACATGCGTCACTTTTCAAATATCCTGGTGGCAAACGATTTTCTGGCAAAAAGGTTGTGCATCACTAGTTTAGGAGATTCAATGATTAAGTATAAAAAAGGAGAAAGGGGAGAGCTGTTTCCCCTTCTTAATTTTTTTTTCGAACGGAATTAACGAAAATACAAGGCTGTAATGTACAATTAGTATGCGTAGCCTGTGAGCTCAATGCCATCAGTTTAACTGGGCAATATTCTTTTTTATGTTTTGAATTTTGATCCCGATTTTTTAACCCTTTCATGGGCAAGGTACATGTCTTCACAAAATGTTGAAATAATTCATTGACACCAGTATTTACAAGAAAAATTATTTGCTAACTAGTAAAAGTGTATTTTCGCTCATTTAATAAAGAACTTTTTTTTAATTCGGGTGCCAATGTGGTATTCAGGGCTTAAAGTTATGTGATGCCGTGGCGGCATCACAGCCCTTCAAGGGGTTAAAATTTCTTTAACTTTCGAAATAAGTTTGAACAAGTTCAAAATCTCATACTATTCCACCATAAAAAAGTATAACCAAAATCGAAAAAGTAAAAGCTAGCCCAGTTGTAGATAGTCCTCAGCTAGCCTATACAAAAGTATTCATGTGAAAACATTATAACTTGAGCGGAATATTTAAAAATAAGCCTCCCTTAGACTTAGCATCGTCATCTAAGTCTTTTTTGGCTTAAGTGCAAGGTTCTTAGGAACTAGGTTGCCAGATATAGCTTTTTTTTATTTTCGAAATTTTATTTTCCGCCGGAAATTCTGATAGTGTTGTTTTCTATATTTAACTACAAACGTTTTGTGATAACCTAAGCCAATATTTTTTTACGGAAATTTTTATGCGAATTCGCGGTTTTTAAATTGAATATAGCTGCCAAACTGGCGGACATGCTTGGGAAAACACGCTTAGGAAACACGAAAGGCAAAATTGTGATCTAAATATTTCTTCACACTGACGTCTCGTTAACAGACAAGCAGCTTGCGTGACTTGTCAAAAGTCTCGATGACCCCGTCATCAAGGCGAACAGAACATTTTCATCACATAAATAAATCTCGTCAAATAAAATGGTACGAAATAAATAATTAAAACTTTTTAAAAATATGTGTCTGTGAAATCATAAATTTGACACTTAACCCTTTCCGGCATATTGCGCCCAGTCCGGGATACCTACCGTAATTTCGGGTGTATAAGCCGCGGATCAAACAATTCTTTTTGGACCCAGAAATCTTATTTAGTGATTGAAGACAAATATTTACGGCGATCTAACTAGTTATATTTGTTTCTTAAAAAATTCTGGGTCGAAAAAGAATTGTTTGATCTGCGGCTTATACACTCGAAATTACGGTAATTTTAATTCCAAACTTGTAAACGGCACCGAAAATATTTTAATAAAATTTTGCTTTTACAATGAAAACTTAAAACAGGGAACTCTCAATTTCAAATAAAATCGTTTTTAATTTCCAGTGTCGATTGATATTTACTCCGAGCAGAATTTGCTCGTGTCGGAAAGACAAAACAGCACAAGATCTTTCAGAACGATTTTCCTTTTCTTTATGAAAAAAGCTTTTTGATTACCTTAGGTAGTCAGGGAAAGCAGAAAAAATAATAAAAAAATCTGGCTTTATATATATATATATATATATATATATATATTTATATATATATATATATATAATGGATTTTTGTGGTATGTGTCATATGTGTCCTAAAGCACACAATGAGATATTTACATTTTTATACGAAGTGCGGCATGAAACTCACAACACTGGTGTGTTAAATATATAAAATTAGTATAATATGTATTAAAATTATATAGCAGGTATTTAATCGTTTGAGGGTCAAGCAAATATGTATCTATAATTTTGAATTCACGCCGGAATATTCGAGAAAAATGTTGTAAAATAAAGAAATCAATTTTGAGACCTTTTCTCCAAAGTTAGATACATATAATTTAACAAAAAGCTTCTGCTGCGAATTCTGATTTATATCAGGTGGTGTATAGAATATACCTCAATCTCAATATATTAAAATCTGCAAGTGTTAAAAAATTAATATTACAAATTTAAAAATACACATTGTAAAAAGATATTAAAAAGCATAGAAAATTATTTTCAATACAATGAAGTAACACAGAAAATAAATAAAATGAAAAAAGCGTAAAAAAGAAGAGCTTTAACCTCCTAAAACACAAACTAAAAATGGTGACAAAACACCATTTTTTTCGCACTAAAGCATCTGCATTGTACAGCCTGAAAGTGTATAATGCCCATTATAAAATAAAAATTGTAGATAAAAATTAGTGATTTACAAACGCTTTTAGTAACAAATTAAGCAAACTATGCTTGACTGAGCGCCGTTCGGACAAAAGTGTTAAGAGATTGAGAGCAAAAAAATACCAAGTGTTCTGTTCTGATGAAATTCAGAGTAATATTTTCCATCACGCTTTATGCATAAGAATACTCCACATCATGGTAGTTATTAGTGCACAGTTTCGAAGTTTATATTGCTATCTGCTTTCTATAAAAACCGTCCAATGACATATTCCATTCAATCTTACTCAATATTTACAATTCATGAAAATCTAAATAAGTTATATTCTTAGGCTACGTATCGGTCTCTATTTCTTGTGCTCATGATAGTGCCAATTATTTAAAAGCAATATATTACCGGGAAAAACTTCTAAAACCAGAAATAGTTAACTGACATTTCCCCATGAAGTGCCTACGCTAGCTCTGACTATCGTGGTGGCGTGAATTGCTTGGGAGGATTCTGTTACATTAAGGATTTCTGGTGGTATCCAGGGGTGCTAGGTTATATAAGTTTGCGACACTGAGTAGAAATCGATACAATAATTCCATGTGGTTACTAAAAGGTCCTTTATGTTTCTTGACTATAATTCCCTTTTCCATTTCAGACATTACTGGGCGTCCTCTTTTTGCTTATGGTGTTTCGTTTCGAATTTTACAAAAGCATTTTGCAACTTCTCTGAATTCTTCCCTGACTTGGTTGCCCATATTTGTTCATCTATTATCAAACACTCTTCCACAGCAACTTGCATAAAGCGTTTTCTGGTACCTTAATTTGATAAGTCTTTTATGGCTTTTCATACCTCTAGTAATTTTATTATTATTGTCTTTAAAATGCAAAAAATATCGGATTTTTTTCAAATCCTTTGACAGACACAGTTTATTTTATTGTTTGGTTACATAAAACATCATTTCACTAATATCCGTAAGGACAAACTTGTAAAAGTTGAGAAGGATCATTTTGTATGATGCATATGTGTCTCTTCTGAAATAAGATTCTGAAGTTCTGTCAAAAAAAGTAGAAAAAATGATAAAAGTCTCCAGATGCATACTTTCAGCACTTATGGTGTTACTTCCTAAATATATTTTATTTGTGCATCAGGAATTTTCAAATTTTTATTCTTCCAAATTAGTTATATATATTTATCTTTCGTTTGTGACTTTTTTTTAGAAACAATGGGTCAGCAAGGATATTTGCAGCATCAGGAATAATAAACAATCCTTCTCTAAACTGATGCTTTTTCATATATTCAGTGTTGAATTCATGTGGCCGGGACGGGAGGGGAGTTTCCTCTAGAACTTGGAGGAGTGCCCTTGGAGGGCACCGGTATATTATATATACCAATTATTTTTAATTCCCTTATGCCACATTGGCACCAGGATTTTAGTATTAAGATTTGCCTTTTACAATATACACGAAAAATAACTTTTACTTTCTATCATATAAATTTGTTTGCGAATTCCGGCGTAAATCAATCATTTGAATATTTTAGGAACAGAAGTGCTTTGCCTCTCAAGGGGTTAACCAAAATTCTGATGTGAATTCGCGGTTCTGAAATTGAAAGTAGAGGCAAACTGGCAAACCAGCTTATGAAATGAAACCCACGAGATATAAAACTATCACCTTGCACTCTGATGTCTCGTTATCAGACACACAGCTTACGTGATTACTTACAGGACATCTTATCACGAGCACGGTTCGAATGGAACATTTTCCTGATATAAATAAAAGTCGTCCAATAAAGTGGTGCGAAATAAATAATTAAAACGCTTTAAAAATATGTTTCTGTGAAACCACAATTTCGGCGCTTAACCCTTTCCGGCATACTGCGCTCAGTCCTGGATACCTAATTTTAATTCCAAACTTGTTAACGACACCGAAAATATTTTAATAAAATTTTGCTTTTACAATGAAAACTTGAAATAGGAGATTCTTAATTTCAAATAAGATCGCTTACAAATTTCGGTGTCTGTTGATAATTGTTCATTCTAAGAGCAGAATTTGCCCATTTCGAAAATAGTTAAAGGCAATTCTGCCAACATCCTCCGTTTTTTAGCACTGAAAAATTTTATAATACATTTTATCATTGCGAATATACGTAATCAGCGATTAAATGAGGCAAAAATTTCGAATACATTTTTCCGGGCCAAAAAATCGGAAGAGTTGGCAATTACGACAAAGGGATTTCGGGAGTTTTAGGTGTTTTAGTATAAGATTTATTGTAAAATATTGGTCGCTATACTTGAAGATAGATGTTTTTTTCATTAAGTAAGACGAATATTTGTTTACGAAAATTCTGGTGACAGGTCCTTAAAGCACACGAACTTCGGAAAAGTTATTCAAGTAGTTTGAATTGCACTGCCGAACAAACTACAAAGGGCGAAATAGTTAGCAGCGTGTGAAATTAAAATTGAAGTAAAATTATTTTTTTTAAATGATGGTACTTTTCCATTATCATGTTGCTCTTTCGAAAAAAAATCTATCGCCAAAACATTGCGACCAATAAACAAATTATTGAAAGTTGTTTTTCTTAATTATTTAAATAGTTATTGCAAAATTAAGAAAATTATATGTTAAAACGTTGCTTTAAAACGAGGTGTCTTAAGGATTCGAAAAATACACACTGTAGGAAAAAAATAAATAAAAAAAATGGATTTACGGAGATTGTACTGGTAATCAGGACGTCAGTAGAATTCACTTTTATTAACGTAAATTCTAGAAATTTTTCCGTTTTTTAGGGTTCCCAAATAGTTCCCAAATAGCGAACTGAACATCAGAAATTTCTTAGAAATTTTTTTTATATATATTTTTCTTGAAAAATGCCGAGAAAAAACCTTCGGATGTTGATTCTAGCACAAATTCAGTAGAAACCTATCATGAAAATTTATATTAAGAAATATTGATGTTAAGTCAGCGGACCATTTGGGAGCTCTGGTTTTTTCTTGAATTTATGAGAGTTTTTCCGTTAAAGTATTCTAAATTGTACTGGTATTTTGATTGCTAGTACAATCTCTGTAGAATTCACTTATGTTACTGTAAATTCTTGATTTTTTTCTTTTTTTTCTGGAATTTATGAAATTTTTTGAAATTTTTTATGAAATTTATTTTTTATGAAAACATACTAAATTATACTGGCATCCTGATTACCTGTACAATAGGGTGGAGCGAAAAATTTTTTTTTTTGAAAATCAAAAACGGGTAGGTGCCAAAAGTTGCCTTTATACTAGTACATCAACTGTGTGAAATTTTACCGCTGAAAAAAAATGGCTTGAGTCTGCGCTTTTGCTCCAAAGATCGAAATTTTGGGTAAAATTAGTCATTTTTTGACATTTTTTCAAAAAAATTAAAAAATTCCTACAGAGTTGGTTAGTATTTAAAAGTGTTGCTTAGATATTTATATTTATCTGCTTAACATATTTAAACTATAAAATAATATCTGCAGTCTGTATAATTGGAGCAAATCTGACAACTTTTTGTGAAAAATCAGCGTTAACCTCTCTATTAGAGCATACAACGAAATGTTGTTTTGAATGCATTTCTTACCTAGTTGCTTTCAAAACTACTGTGTATATAACTCATAGAGGTGGTTGCATTATCCCACCCGTCTCAACCATCCAATCATCTTGGCCCAGTGTTTTATTTATGTATTGAATTTTTATTTTTTTCCCGAAGACGAGTATAAGTTTTCTATATATCAAAGTAATTTATCTCTTCTTTATATTCACTGACTTTGGATGATTTGGATCATGCTGGTGTGACCTGCTGCACGTACATTTTTATACCATGTATAACAGAAGAGAAGCTGAGCAATGTATTGGGTATGTTCTTAATTGAACCTATTCAGCAGTCTATTTTCTTCATTAAAATTTCATGCAATTAGTACATTATGATTGGAAGTTTTGTTATCACAGCATTCTTTCAATCAATTACATTTCATGTATAATGATTTGCCTAAAGATTGATTGTATGAATTTAATTTCTAGTATGTCATCATTTATTGAACCTATTACATTGAATATATGCTGAGAAGCTAGCTGTTTAATATTATAACGATTGTCACAAAGGATTGCAAACAAAATTTGCAAAAACTACTTGTTGTAAAACGGCAATATTTCTAAAGAAGTTTTAGTATGCTTTATGTCATTTCCTGTGTTGTTCCGTAGTGTAGTAATTTCTAATAAGATTTTGGATCTATTATTAGGTATAAAACATAACGCGGTATAAACTTGGATTATACATTTTGTGAGTGAACATATAAACGCTGATTGACAATCTGTGCTTATATAAAGCAGAAAATTTAATTAACTTTATGAGCTGTCTTTTGTGTGAGATGTTTTCTAAATTCCTATTCCCCATTCTTTCTGAGAAATAGCTTTCCTTATGAATTAGCTTTGCAATCTCCGACAGAAATTTCTAGTCTGTTCTGAGTATCTTTTTTTTAATTTGAGAAAATAATTTTTCAAAATTATTCTCTATTTTATAAAAAAAAATTGCAATAGGAAGTGAATAGTATGCAGACAAAGATTTTCCTTATTGATCCGGTGAATCCATGTAGCTTAGAACGTTTTATATCGACTTCTCAAATAATTGACGCAGAGGAAATTCACTGGAGTTGAAGCAGCGAATGATTCAATATTATACACAATTCTAAGCTTACCCCATGCAAAATGGTTCACAGTGACAAATAAAATTCTCCTAATTCTAATGAGCACTTATAGTCGATTAGAATCCGTACATTCCCTCATAAAGTACTATGCATTATAAGTTTATACCCAGGACATTTCACCATCAAATGTTGTCCGCTCATAAAAAGGGGATCTAAAAGTTAATAGGAAATTACCTAGATACGAAAACACTTAGAAAACGGCATAAAACTAATGCAAAAAAAAAAAAGTTATTTACAAACGCGGTTGCTTTACACATGGAGAACAAATTTTCATTGCAATTCTCTCTGACGATCACCATCACATGAAACAGCTCACTTCTCAACATATAAAAAATGCAAAAGTAGAATAAATGATGGCATACTTATAGTTGAAGTATCTGAAATCATCTTTGAAGCAAATCATTACGTAAAAAAATACAATTGACTGAAAAAATGTTGTGGTAACAGAACTTACAATCACTATTCATCAACTGAATGTAAGTTTGATAAATATAATAGATGGCCGAATAGATCACTTTAATAATATTCCCGTGCATTACTCTTCTTGTCATTTTTTTGTAGAAACTGTAAAAATATGCATGAAGATAGTTACAGCAGCATGTGGATGCAAAGAACAGATGAGCAAGGTGGAAGCATCGAAAACATGCCAAATATTTATAAAGAAAATCACAAATCAATGTATAAATAAAACACTGTACTAAGATGATCGAATAGTTGGGCCGGGTGGTATAGGAAATATAGCCACCTCCACGACGCATGTCCAAGGTAGTTTTGAAAACAAGAGCTGTATTAAAAACAATCATTCGTTGTATGACCCAATAGAGTGGTAATGCTGTTTTCTGACTAAAAGTTGTCTGTTTTGCTCCAGCTATAGGGAATAAACATATTGTTTTATAGTTTAAATATATTAAGCAGATAAATATAAAGGTCTAAGCAACACTTTTAAATACTAACCAGCTCTGTAGGAATTTTTTTATTTTTTTGAAAAAATGTCAAAAAATGACAAATATTACCCAAAATTTCGATTTTTGGAGCAAAAGCGCAGACTCAAGCCATTTTTTTTCAGCGGTAAAATTTCACACAGTTGATGTACTAGTATAAAGGCAACTTTTGGCACCTACCCGTTTTTGATTTTCAAAAAAAAATTTTTTTCGCTCCACCCTACTGTACAATCTCCTTAAAATCGTGCGTTTTTTACTGAACACAAGTCCGACTTCATTATTGACACCCTTTTTCGGAATTTTAAAATTAATTACATTTAATGGCATATTAAACAAGGTGGGAGGGATTCGATCCTCTAATAAAAGTGGTGCCGATCAATTTTTAAAAAAGTAGTGAGTCTAGCAACACTGATTTCCGACAACAAGAGTTTTCGAACTCTGTGTGGCTTTACATGAGAGTCGTTACATAACAGATATAAAAGTGGATTCGTTCAGTTAACCCCTTCCGGGACGGACAAATTTTGTTAGTAAAGTGCGAAATTGTCGACTGACCCCAGAATTTACGAACCATTTTTTTAGAAAAATAAAATCCTTAATTTGAGCTTTTATTGCAAAAGCAAAATTTTAATAAAATATTATTAGTGCCGAATGCAAGTTTGGAATTAAAATTAGTTATTCCGTTCTGAACACAGTGTGCCGGAAAGGGTTAAAAATGATTTGTTTTGTAAAAACTTAATAGTTGAACTGTTTGAAATATTTATTATAATAATCAATTTGTATACGAAATATACTTTTTTTAAATTTAAACGCAGATTTATTAAATTAAACAATAATTAATCAGACCATTTTTTAGATAATATTTATCTGAATAAAATATAAATAAATATCATTATATACTTCCAATAAAAGTCGAAAGCGTTAAATATGGTTAAATTATGTTTTTACAGGAAAAATGCAGGTCGATGCATTAACGAATACTTTTTTATAATTTCCATTTTGGTTCAATCATTAATTTAAGATACTTTCACTTTCGAAACCAGTTCCGCGATATAAAGTAACTTTGTAAAAATACAAAACAAATCTGGTAATAAAATCTAAAAATTAAAATATATTAATGTTAGGGAATGATGTTACTGAGTGCATTTATCTTAAGGTTTTAAGCGTCTAACCGTGTTTTTCCGGATTAGTAATTAATGGAATGCTATTCTTAATCCTTTGAGTTCGGGTGGCTGAATTTCTTTAGAATTCTAAATTCACATTGGCATCAGTATTTTACGAAGGAAAAATTCGGTTTATGAAATATATGAAAAATGCATTAAACCTTTATCAAATTAATTTGACCGAATATTACGGTCAAGTTGTGACATTTAATAATTAAAATTAATTGCTAGCTTAACCGTCAGAGCTCAAAGGGTTAAGAAACTTTTAAATTCCATAGGCTGGTTTATTTCAAAATTCATATTAATGCTATTTTTTGCAGTGAGTAAGATAATGAAATACTTAAGGTAAATAGAAACTAATCCTCCTACAAATACATTTAATAACTATTATTTTGTGAATCGTTAAGCTTAGATAAAAATTTTACAGGACACTTAACAGGTTAATGAATCTAAAATATTCAATTAATGATAACCGAAAGCGAATGTTTAAACAGTTGCATTGTTTTTTTATTATTATTACTGTCACTTGCATTTAAACACTAATAATTGTTTTTTAAATACTATAAATTAACTCGATGAGTAAAGGGTTACTTTTTTAATATTTCCATTTTGGTTTCACTTTAGGAACCAGTTCTGCGATATAAAGTGACTTTATAAAAAAATCACAACAAATCATAAGAAAAATATACGGAGCAAAAAATTATTTGGTTAGGGAACTGTCTTAGCAATCCTAGATAAAAGAAGTTCATATGAAAGATTTGAAATGAAAACCATAAATCTTGAAGCCCCCCGCCGTAGCAATTGGTTTAACCCTTTCAGAGGTAAGGCATTTCTGCTCCAAAATTGTACAAATAATCAATTCACACCGTAATTTACTGAAAAATGTATTTGAAAATAGTCAAAAGCTATTTTAGAAAATTTTTTTAAATCGAAATTGTACTAAAAAATTACTGGTACCGTTTGTCAATTTGGGGTAATAAAATCAACCGTTTGCAAACTGCAAACGCCATCCCTCAAGGGATTGGTATTAGCATGTGAGTGTTTGTGCGTGATTAATGCATGCTCTTAAATTTCGAAAAGCATATTTCATATGTTTCAAGAGATAATGGTGTTTTAAATGCTCTAATACCAGAATATTTTTACGTACTGGTCGCTATACTTGAAGATACTTCTTTTTTTTGCATTAAGTCTTTCAGGGGCGCCGTTTCAGTCTGCAAATGGTTATTTTTACTGTCCCAGATGGGAATTAGCACCATTAAATTTTTAGTACAATTTCGATCTCATAATATGCGTGAAATGAACTCGAAGATCATTTTTAATTAAATTTGTTTGAAATTGCGGTGTAAATCAATTATTTTATTATATTTAGAGCAGAAATACCTTGCCTCTGAAACGGTTAAATAAGGTAAGTATTTCATTACGAAAATTGTGGTAACTCTTTTTGAAAGTCTTTAAAGCGCCCGAATATTGCTTTAATACATTACTCAACATCTTATGTAATTTCGTTTCTGACTATTTGATGTACGAGGGGCATTCAAATGAACCCGGTCAGTGCGTGTAACATTGCATTATACGTAAGGGGACGCACGTAACTGCGTGTATGGCGGCACCATCTATCGGTAGAGAGACTGACGCAGGTGCAACGTTTCATGTTGTTAGCGATAGTGTGGTTGTACACTGAAAAGATGACACAAGTTATCATCCACGGGTGAATTTTAGCAATGAAAAGTTTCATTTTGTTAAATACGTGAAAAGACACTTTTATCTATCCTGGAAAAAAATAAATTCTGATGTTAATCATTCACTTCAGCATTTTTCAAATGAAAGTACTTTGTCCCTCAAAGGGTTAAAAGGCTATTTAAAATTTACATATTGAGCTGTATCTCCGCATCTAATTACCGCTGAATCAAAAATAAGGTATTTTTAAATCCTGAATCTTTGAACATTTCCATGATTATGCTATGTTGCAGCGTTGATGACGCACGTTTAATTATTTTGTAGATTGAGAAATTCACGTAAAGCATTGAATGCAAAGAATTTGTGACGTTTTCTAAGTTTTCAATAATGCTGTATAGACCTATAATTTTTTTCCTGTTACATTTCTACTCTTCATTTTTTTTCCGTTCAGAGAAATTTTTTGTTTTAAGTTTTACATCGGAATACACGATTTAGTTCAGTTAAACATTGACAAAAGACACAGTGCAATCATATTGTCCGTAGGCAAGCAGTGAAAATGTACCGTAATTTCGGGTGTATAAGCCGCGGATCAAACAATTCTTTTTGGACCCAGAAATTTTATTTAATGATTGAAAACAAATATTTACGTCGATCTAAGAAGTTACATTTGTCTCTTAAAAAATTCTGGGTCGAAAAAGAATTGTTTGACCTGCGGCTTATACACCCGAAATTACGGTGCATAAAATGTCTGGAAACTGAATGTTTTATTTTAAAGCAGACGCTTTTTCTTCTTCAAATATACCCAAACTATTGGTTTGCTTTTTGAAGACTTTAGGTAAAAATTTGAGACATCCAACAATGACATTATTACCTTTCTGTCTTCAAACAGAAGTTTTGTTTGGTTTAAAACGTTGAAGAACAGAATTGATTCCAATTTCCATTTGAAGAATATTTTATAAAATTTAATATCTGTTTCATTTATAAACAAGAACAAAAAATGGTGCCTAAGATATAGATTACGAGACACGTTTTAATGCTTATATTGATTTCGATAAATTGAAATATATATGTAAATATTTATATTGAAATAAAATGCACAGCGTACTTTTTTTTATGGAACATAATAAAGTATAAATGTTCTAAAAAATTTATATAGCTTCTAATGCTCTAAATGAAAGATTGACATTTTAATTATACAACTGAGTTCTTTTTAGGAAAATAAATAGTAAATTACGACGAATTAAGGAAAAAGGGGAATTTAGATGTTAATTAAAATTTAGAATATTACTGACATATTAGTAAAAGTAGATTTTTATAAGAATTTGGGACAAAATCGAAACGGGAAAATGGCAATTTTTTTTTATTATTACATACCGGGTGTCCCAAAAATGACTGATGGATTTTAAAATTCAATAACTTGCAAACGGTGACAGTTATTTAATTTTTTTTTTCCAGGAGGGTTATGTATAATGTCAGGAGATTTTTTACCGTAGTTTTTATTTTAGTTCGAATTTCAAACAATAGGTGGCGCTGACGGCGACTGAAGGCCTGGTGATCAGTGCTGAGTGAGGCGTCGACCTGGCCTTCAATCGCCGTCAGCGCCACCTATTGTTTGAAATTCGAACTAAAATAAAATATTACGGTAAAAAAATCTCCTGACATTATACATAACCCCCCTGGAAAAAAATTTAAATAGCTGTCACCGTTTGCAAGTTATTGAATTTCAAAATCCATTAGTCATTTTTGGGACACCCGGTATATATATTTAATAAATAGTAGAAAGAGAAGAAAATAAGTTGAAACTTGTGTGTATCAATTTGAAGAAATGAAACTTTTTAAACAAACCATAAAAAATACTTAAATTTGCTAGGCATTTCAAAAGATCTGTGTCTTTCTTCGTCAGACGCAAATAACACGTTTGTCTACTATGAAAGCAGCAGCACGAGTCGTGGTGCTGCTTTCATACTAGACGCACGTCTTTTTTGAGCGTGATGAAGAAAGTCCCTGATTTTTTGAAAAACCTAGCGAAGTTAAATATTTTTTTTTTATGTGTTTAATAAGTTTTATTTCTTCGCAGTAGAAAGTGAAGCTAATTTATGTAAAATAGTCTATTAAAAAATGAGATTTTCTTTATTGTAAAAGAAAAACGTGAGACATAAAGTTATTTGCTTAACCCATAAAAACCTATCGTAATCATATGGTACCGGAAAAATGTTAGGCAATATTTTACTAGTACAACAGTATTTTTTACGCAAACATTAATTTTATTCGATATCTTATATTTCGACAAAAAATAAAACAAAAATTGCCATTGAAAGAAAAGGAACGAAAGAAGTGTGAAATGCTAGCTTTTCATTTTTAGAGAGGAAAAGAAATCAAACTTTGATGGGTTAAACATAAATGGTTTTCATCAATAGAGCATCATATTGTACCTAATGTACATACTATAGAATATAACAAAAAACCTCTCAAACAAAATTGCAACCCAAAATTTCCACCAACCACAGAAAAAAAGGACTCCATAATAACACTTATCACTAACCTCGAGAATTTCTACAATCTGCTGTGATAAAAACAGACTGCTTTCATGAACACAGAAATACAAAAACCTGAAATCCTGCGTCATTTTGTAACATTTTCATCACTTAAATAACCTTTGATTAATAAACTGGTGCGAAATGTATAAGAAAAACATTTTAAAAGACCAATTGAGCGAAACACCATTTGATTAGATTTATTTGCATTGTTAAGGGTAAAATGTGTAGCTGTCTGTAAAATAAAGAAACAAAGATCACTATTTCCGAATTGCTTCTGACATATTTAAAAATGGATGCCAGCCACGCAATAAGACAAATATTATTATTTAGAAATAGATATATTAAAAATCTCCATATTTTGAACTTAATTTGTAAATCATAAAATGTTTTCGTATGATTATTTTATTTACCGTAATTTCGGGTGTATAAGCCGCAGATCAAACAATTCTTTTTCGACCCAGAATTTTTTAAGAAACAAATATAACTATTTAGATCGCCGTAAATATTTGTCTTCAATCACTAAATAAATTTTCTGGGTCCAAAAAGAATTGTTTGATCCGCGGCTTATACACCCGAAATTACGGTAAATTCGGCTGTAACATCTGGCCTCAAATTACTTTAAATAAGAAAATCAAATAACCATATTTTATATTACCGTAATTTCGAGTGTATAAGCCGCAGATCAAACAATTCTTTTCGACCCAGAATTTTTTAAGAAACAATTATAACTAGTTAGATCGCCGTAAATATTTGTCTTCAATCACTAAATTAGATTTCTGGGTCCAAAAACAATTGTTTGATCCAGCGGCTTATACACCCGAAATTACGGTACTATAAATCTTATATTCATTTTTTCATCTGCAGTGATTCTTTTTATTTCCATAATCTTTAAAACAAATAGAAATTTTAAAGTTACTTTATTTCTCATAGAATTCTATGCAATTTAATTCATTTATTGAAACACATATTTTCCAATATTCCAGTTTTTAAAAATCATTTAATAAGCTATTTTTTGAATGTTAAAAGTCAATGAGTGACACTTGATTAAGTAAACGAACTTCTAAAGAAAGTGAAATTACCCAATTTTTCTTATCTATAGCAGCTCAATGTAAATCGATTTTTTTATGGGAGTCATCATCTTTCCATTATAGAAAAAAGTATAAAGAATTTTTACATGCTGAGATAAGATCAGAAAATATTTTAATATATAAATGTCACTGGTAATTCAGGTATAAAACTTATTTATAATATTTTTATATAACAATATTTTTCAGTCACTGAAATACTGAAATTATTGATTGCCATCAGTATCTAAAAATAAATTTACTTAAAAAAATTTTTACTTCTAGTGCAATAAAAAAAAAGGATTTTTTTTTAATTCTGCTATAACTCTAGCATTTTGGAATGGAAGTAAAAATCATATTTTCACAGCCTGTGTAAGGGTTAAAAATTTATTGTGATTTTATCATTTCAAGAGTACTGCATACATTCACTTAAATTTACAAATTGTTCCGATGATGTAAAAAATATTTCATGTGGTGAAATATAGCAAATGAGTTTATAAAACTTAAAAGATGATCGTGCATTAAAATATATTATTTAAAGCATTAAAAATAATAATTATCATTGTTTATCTAATAATTCAATAAAAAATAAAGTCCAGACATTTTTAAAATTTGAATAAATAAGATCAAATGCATTTATGCAAAACAAAATCGCCATTTGTCTAGAAGAAATCAAAATTTTCACTCGAAAAAATACTATCTGAGTTTGATGTAGTGAATATTTTGTGCAGAATTCGATTTCAAATTACCTTTTTTTCAACACGTTATTGATATTTCACATAGATTTCAACTTTGATATCAGTTTTTTTGAACTGTGAAAATTTTCACTGTCTAGAGAAAAATGGAAAGGCGTGTATTTGATACGAAGGATTGAATGCAATTTTAAAGACTAAGAACAAAGCTTTAAGATTCGTGTCATCATAGTGTCACATTTTTTGAAATGGTTATATATAGGGACGAAAGATTACATAAAAACGATAAGTATGCATTACAATTCCTTTTTTTATGCGATAAAAGATACTGATATTTATTTCATGATATTTTTTTTTGAATTTTGTGTTAAATGGGTTTTCTTTATCTCTGTATATTTTTACGATATCATATTCTATTATACAAGCTAACTTTAAAATTTATGAGTTAAATTTCATATTTAGATTTCATTTTTATACACATATATATTTTTCGTATTTTTTGGAACCTTCATGATGTAATTTAATTACGCTCAAATTAAAAGCAGACTGTTCCTTTAATCTAATTTATTTTTTAAAAAAAGGCAGGCTGCTTCCATGTGAACGTGTCATATCTGAAAATTGCTATGCTTGTTTGCCACCGTTATTTTTGAAATATTTCTTTTTATTATTCGATTGATGAGATATCATCGATTAAATAAGTAATATTTTTCGGTTCTAAAATATCGGTAGCCAAAAATCGCAGTATGTGACAGACTTGACAAGCTTGCATGGAAATAGCCTGCATTAAAGTACCCTAATTTCCTGCGTATAATCCGCGGATCAAACAATCATTTTTCGACCCAGAAATTTTATTAAATAAAATATAACTTTTCAGATCGCCGTGAATATTTGCCTTCATTTACGAAATAAAATTTCTGGGTCGAAAAAGAATTGTTTGATCCGCGGATTATAGGCAGGAAATTAGGGTAATAAAAAATGATCAATTTTCTTGGCAACCTATTCTTTTTCAAAGTTTATGTTAAAAAGTGTACATTGGAGTCATAAATATTTTAAAGATAATAATTCATTACATATACAACATAAAAGTCTACAGTCACGCGTTGAAACTCGATCGATATTGTTAAACGTATGGGAGAAATTTTTGCACATCTCTCGCTTGTAATTTGGGATATGTATTATATATTAATGATTTTTTTTCATTAAATACCTGAGGTCGATAAATATTATTGCTCTTCTGCAGTTTTTCGATTTTAATTACAGTTTTTTTATAAGCGAACATTTTTTTCTTTTGGGAACTGTTGGAATTGGATATGAAAATGAAAGCATTCTCATTTTCAGCAGAATAAAAATTGTACCCTTAGTAATATATATTATGGAAAATTTTGAAATTAAACTATGAATTTGGACAGTGAATTACATGTTTATAATTTGGGACAATGGTTTGTAGTCTATAAAGGAAATTTTGTTAAATTTTATAGAGTTAGGCGGCTAGGATTATAATTAATTTAAGAAAATGAGAAAAACTGCATTTTACCTATTCTTGATATTAAAATGAAAAAAAAAACAATTCACAAAATAAATTGGAGCGTAGTGTTTATTGGAAGCAACCCGTATCTAGCAACAATGTTTCATTTGTTGGCCATCGGAGTCTTTTAAACACAATTCAATCATCTCCGATCAAACCAAATTAGATAATTGAAAATAAAAGTAAAATCCATTGAAATGCAGATTAGCTACACACCCCGTACCAAAATAATGAATATTATCCTTTTTCTGTTCAGGAGGGGAGGTGCACATTTACACGGTAAAATACCAAAATATGAAGCTTATTATTTAGAAAAGATTGACTGGATAAAAACATATTTAAATAGAAAATTAATCTAATATATTTCTATTAATTTAAACATGAAAGCATACAAAAAAATACATCAGTGTATAAAAAAAGCATTGAAATAACCACCACTGATGTTTTTCGAAAAACACTATTCCAGCAAAAGACGGCAAATTTCACGAAAAAAAATCTAGCCTATCAAACTTCGAGATGACAAAACCTAAATGGGAAAACCGAAATATTAATCTGTCGAATTTGCTCAATTACACTGTGATCAACGAGAACCCGAAAAAAAGTGTTAAATAACGCTACGTATTTTTGTCCAGAGAATCCGAATCTGGAATGAGAAATGGGGGTTATCATCCAAGATTTTAAAGTTGGTGTCCCTCCCATCCCCAGAAGTTCTAAATAGGGGGGGGGGGTGTCAATTTTGTTATCAATGGATTACTTTTTTTTTAAATATTTAACACTGACTTTTCGTTTTTCAATCTGACAGTTATTTCTGGAGTTATTCGACCGTTACCAGACTTTTCGGACACGCCGTAAATTTATGAAAACCTTATAAATATAACTCATCTAAAATTACGATCACTCATAAAATTACAAACGAAATTGCTCTTAATTTTTTTTTTTATTATTTTAGATTTTTTTGATTTGCATCACATTTTTAAAATGCGCCTCATTATATATATATATATATTATAGATATATATATTGTACGTACAATAAATTGAAAATATGAGTTAACACCATTTTTTAAGCTAAAATATTCTTAATTTTTAGTCTAAACATTTCTGCAGTTAAATAGTATGAAATCGTATTTAAAAATATATATTGGTGTCAAAAAGCTTTAAGTGATGAATGAATCAATGCTTTTTTGCCCGTTCAATGTACTAGCAAATCAGTTAAGTTTTTAAGGATATATTATTAATGACGAAAAAAAGAGAAATTTACCATTTCAAAATAGTGGTGTCAACCATGAAATCTGAATTTTTGAAAATTAGCCCAACTTCAACCAGAAACTGATAAAGATCTAAAGTAAGCTTAATGCACCAGTAGCGGGCCACTTAAGGACATTTATCTACCGTAATTTCCGGCGTATAACCCGCGGATCAAACAATTCCTTTTGGACCCAGAAATCTTATTTAGTGATCGAAGACAAATATTTACGGCGATCTAAAGAGTTACATTTCCTTAAAAAAAATTCTGGGTCGAAAAATGATTGATTGATCCGCGGATTATACGCCGGAAATTACGGTAATTATTATTAAAGTATTAGTGAATTTCAAAAAAATGTATTATTTTTAGCCTAGTCCTTACCTTTATGTATCAGAATATCAAATTTTTAAAATATATTCTCTAGAAAAAAATGAAAAATAAAAAATGTTACATTGCTCTATGCTCCAGTAGCGGGCCAAGTAAATTTCTGATGCTCCAGTAGGGGCCCCCTAGAAGTCGGCCTCTCCATTCTTCAGTTTATTGCCTACTGTGCAGAAGTTATAATTTGTTTTACATTTCTACATTTAAATATACAGAATAATGAAATCATATTTAGAAGTTTTGATGATTACGTAAAATAATTTTAGTTTCTCTTTAGTTTTTTCGTATAGTCTCTAAAAACACCCGTCCAGCTCAAAGACTGAGAATACTGAAGTTGTCCCTTTGTCTGATATCAGATAAGGGTTCTGATAATTACTGATTTGTTATCTGACAGGGGTGAATAGAAAACTTTTTTCCGAACTTTGAAAACTGGTTGCCTACTATTGGTACATGGCCCACAATTGGTAAACTTACCCTAGAACGAAACTGATAAAGATCAAAATTAATCCTAAAATATTCCGCTGTCTCCCGAAAAGAAGGCAGATTGCTGTCGGGAACAGATGACATACCTCCTGAAAGCATAACGGTTCGATAGCCGTAACACTTCCAGCATTTCACTAAACTCTTGTTTAATAAAGTGGTGTGAAATGGATAAAAATGATGTTTATCCTTCTCAGTCCTGAAACAAATTTTACGCGGAATCACAAAAAACTAGTGTAAAAATATTATAAATCTTCTCCGAAAATGCATTAGTCAATATATCGATGCTTCTAATATGCACACAAAAACTAAAAAAGACGATGTAATTTTATCAATATTAGAAGTATTTATATCAATTTAAGTAATGTTTTTTGTGTCACCACTAGGCGACATCAGGATTGTGGAGATTAAAAAATCAATTCAGTGAAACGCCATTTGAATAGTCTTAGGTGAATTGTGGTAAATAGTAGCACAGTTTAATTTGCAGTAGTGTGTAAAGTTAAGGAAAAAGTAAAATTCTTACGATGTATTAGTTTCTACACTAGGTTTTACACTAAATGTCTTCTGAATGTAATAGAAGCGCATACATAATCATATATAAACATGAATTTATATTTAATGTTTGTAAATATTTCCGCTATATTTAACCCCTTAATTGGTTAACTGATTTCTGTTCAATAAATTGAAAATAGCGGAATCACCCACTATTATTTAAATAAAATATTCGTACGATTTATTCTAAACATGTCCGCATTGAATGATATGAAAATTTTCTTAAAAATAATGGAGGTGTCAAAATGCTTTAAATGATGCAATAAGCAAACTAATCTTGCCCGAACGGTGTTCGGGAAAACCAGTTAAGACATTTTATCTTTTTAAAATGTTCTTTCAGTTTTCTTGAAGTAGACAAAGTTTGTACATCAAAATCTTTGTCACAATGATTACCGAAAAAAAGCTACCTCTTATAGACATTCGTCTTTTAAATCTCCAAAATCACATCAGAACTTTGCAGACTATGAAATAATAATAAACCGTCTTGCAAGGATAAACATTATGGTTTCCGTCGATGCCTAAATCCTACGTTGTAAAAAACATTAATAACAATGTGTTGGAACTTTACTATTTAAGAATGAGGATTCATTTTTCGTATAAATATTGATAAGACCTAGCAAAAAAATGCAGTAGAGATTTTTTTCATTTTTAAAAATTAATAGATAGACTTTGCACATTTTAGCAAAATTAGTTCATTTACCCTTTGAGCTATGGCGGGCAAATTTCTTCAAAATTCCAAATGTCACTTTGGCACCAGTATTTTGCAAAGAAAAAGCCGGTTAGGGGTATACACGAAATAATGCATTAAACATTTTCCAAGTAAATTTGGTAGAATTTTCTGGTGCCTTTGTGGCATTTCTGAATTAATATTGTGTGGTAGAAAATACTACCATCAGAGCTGAAAGGGTTAAAGACCACTGTACTATTAATAGTACAAATATTAAAAGATTGATAAATCACAGCTTTTGAATGGTTTTGATTACAAAAATTACATCAAACATCAGTTACAATAACTTATTTTACGAAACTAATTTCAAATATTAATTCTAATTATGTCAGTAATTATCAGTAATAAGAGCAAATTCTAAAGAATTACCTGCTCGACGTATAATCGATGTTTCATTCATCCTGAATGAGTGTTCCTCGACTTGTAGGAGGCCTTCAACAGGAGTCTTTAAAATAAATTATCAGGCTCTTTGAAAGTAATTACTAAATGCTGGAAAAATATGTTAGTTGAAATATGATGTACTATTTAAGGTACACCAGACTCGAAAGGGTTAAAACTACTTTACTTATCATTTACCTTATTTCAGTGTAATTTATATTTTATTTGATCAATAAAATATTTTCTCATATAATTCATAATATTTGCATTTTGTTTTTGGCGAAGTTAGCAGTTATTGGTGTATTGTTCATTAAAAGAATTCAGGTTTTCCACAAAAATGATTATTTAACCCTTTGGGATTTGAGGATGAATTTCTTCAAAATGACCAGACGTCACATTGATACGAGAATTTGTAATAAAAAGTTTTGATACACAATACATACGAAAAAATGCGTTAATTTATTTTCAGATAAATTTGGTTGAATATACCGGTGCGAATGTAAATCTTGGAGTTTAAACTAAGTGAGAAGGAATTCACCCATCACATCTCAAAATATTAATGTTTGTGTTATTATTTTTAAACCACTTTATCAAAAAAGCTTTATTTATATGATGAAATTAATGAAGCTGTTTAAGTATGAAGTTTTTTGAGGTTGAATATATTCAGGTCATGCGAGCAGTTTGTCTATCTGCAGCGCTGTGCAATAATTCAAATCAGTAATTCCTTTTTTTTTTTTTTAATTTCTCGTGTTTGTATTTTCGTTTTGTAATATCTGAAGCACTGCGTAGGTGACCATTATAATTTCGTCTGTCTGACCGCATATAACACAGCAAAAACTGCCCACCCGAATCATTCAAAATTTAAAATATATAATTGTTGCATTATTTTGTCGAATCGTTCCAAAATTTATGAAATTGATTTACATTGCTGAGATTTACAAAAGGTTTCTTCCTGCATAATAGAAATCAGATAGTATTTACAGGGAAACACAAAAGTTTTCGGATTACTGTACTGTATCCGAAGTACTGTATACTATTACACCCGGATCTGGACATTTTTAAAACTTCCTAATAGTATGATCGCACTTAATTTATTACGCTTGACGTGCAACTTCAACCTTGTTTATTATTATGTGACGGTATCTTCTGCAGACGATTTTTATTTCTTATGGACATGTTACAGTTATTAGGTGCGTTCGTAATTATCTAAAAACATAGGACCTATTGTCGTTGATCAACCCGTCCGTCAGTCGCATACAACTCAAGTCGCATATAACAACTCAAAAAATATCAAACCGAATCGGTTGAAATTTAAAATATATAATTTTTTCATTATTTTATCAAGCCATTTCAAATTATATGAAAATCAAATGCATATTTCAATTACAGGGAGAACCAAAATTATTACGTACACATTATGGTCAAAGGGAAAAATGTATTAAATACATTTTAATGAAGCTACATTCTTTCAAGCATAATACAATTCATATGCATCTCTGAGATATTTATTAAACTATACAATGTATGCAATCTGCGGTGCAAATATTTTTTTTATTATATACAGAGCAACACAAATTTTCTATTACATAACAGTATAGGAGGAAACAATTATTGGGATGCATTTTAATAATATTAAAATATTTATCATTTTATGAACTTGATATACCTTAATGAGCTTCACTATAAGTTAATTTCTGTATAATAGAAAGCATGTAATATTTACAGGTACACACAAAAGTTTTCGATAACTGTATTGTATCTGAAGTATTGCACATTTTAAGAACTTCGTTTTAGCAAGAACCCATTTTATTTGATAAGTCTGAAGTTAAATATGTTTGGTGAACTACTTTAACCCTTTTATGATATGGTGAGTAAATTTCTTCAAAACTCAAAATATCATACTGCTACCATTTTATTTATTTATTATTTATTTTTGTTTTTTTATTTTTTTTTTCGCAAAGAAAAAATTCCATATAGGATATACGTGAAACAAATCCATTAAACCGTTTTCAAATAAGTTTGATCGAGTATTCGGGCGCCATTGTGAGATTTAAGTATTAAAATTAAGCGGTAGAAAATCCAAGCATAAGAGCTCAAAAATTGAAATATAAATTCTTACGAGAAATATTTTTGTTAATTTTGGGTTTTCCAGCATTAAGATATGAGGATTTGTTAATAAAAGAAAGGTCGGAAATTTTACTCAAGTTTTGGAAAAGTATTTCAAATCCGAATATATATTGAAAGATTATGCATTTAACTTTTGTACTTAAGAAAGATTTCAATTCGAACTGAAATATATTCATATCGTAGACATCAAAATGACCCCTTAGCCTCCTTCTCGTATGAAATTGTATTCTATTCGTTGTAGGTAGAAAATAAAATTCAGCACTGAGATGGGAAACTGTTCAACATTTTTTCCAAAAGAAATTAAGGTAAAAACAACTATATTGGGCCACTAATTTTTAAAGCTGATAAACAAGCTCAAATTATATTTCTGAAAAAAGACTTAAGGAAATCTCATTGACTGAAGCTCTTAAATAGTAACTTTCCATGAACTCTTTTGGATAATTGTTTTTTCCTGTTGATTTACTTATATATTTTTTGGAAGGTCGCCAAAAACAGATTTTTCAGAAAATTTTACAGATTTCATTGGAAGATAAGAGTTTATTTCAAACATTATCTCTATAATTTTTTATTTTAAATTAATGTACAATTGATGTACTCTATTACTTTGTAACTAATTTGTTGAATAAGCGAAGAAGTTAATGATTTCCGCATCAGAAATTTACCTAGTCCACAGATGGAATAAATAAGAAGATAGCAGTTTTTATTTTTCATTTTTCATGTTTTCCTATGATTATATTTTCAAACGATAGACGTTTATTCTGATACATGAAGGTTAGTATTCAACAAAATAAATACCGTACTTTACGGCGTGTAATCCGCGGATAACGCAATCATTTTTCGTTCCAGGAACTTTTGTAAATAAAATGTAACATTTTTCAACCTTCATTTACAGAATCAAATTTCTATGCAAAAATATAATTATTTGATCTTCGAATAGTACGTCGGGAATTACAGTATATCTTGTGGAATTCTCTAAGACTGACAATCATAAGTTAGATGTCCTTAAATTGCCCTCTACTGGTGCATTTATCTTAAATGGTTATATGAAAACAGAGACTCGAAACGTTTGGCAGACATTAAATATTAATGAATGTGTACACGTAATGCCTTAACCCTATGGCACAGTTCGAGCAGTTCTACCACTATATTTTAAGAATAATTTCAAAGCATTTCAGAGCAGAAAAGTATTGTAAAACCTATGAATGACGGTGGTTGTGATGAATCCTGTGTTTTAAAAATTAAATGTAAGTTTCCTTATCTATAATATTGGGGAATTTCCATGAGCACTTGTCGTGTAAGTCACATTTCTATTAACTGCTAAATTCTTTGCCACTGTTTTTTTCGAAAAGTGGCATGATCTTATTCAATTAATAAAATATCTCTGATAAAATAAGTCACATTTTTTCTATCTAAAATACTGGTATTTAGAATCGTTGTGTGTGACTTACACGACGCGTACTCATGGAATTTCCCAGTGGTGCCTGAGTCCTTAAAAATATAAGGAGTGGGCGAACCTTGTATCAGGGGAAAGGTACTTCTATCATTAAAATTCTAAAATGAATGCTGACACCAGAATTCACGAACAAGTTTTCTTTATAATAAACAAAAGCTTTTGTTCATGATATTTATCAAACTAAAATAATAATTTGAATGTTCTAGTGCCTATGTGGCATTTAGGATTTACAATTGAAGTGTTCGAAAAATGAACCTAAATTAAGCTTAGGGTAAGGGAACTAAAATCTATTTACAAGCGTGTAGCCTGTAACCTCTAAAATTTAAAAGTTATCTTTTCATAAAATTTAATAGCCTTCTTATACTAACTTTAATAATTGAAATAACGAAATAATTTAAGAGAAATTTGAAAGACTACCTTCTGTTGCTTAGATTATTGCACCCTTGGTTTAGGCCATTATTTTAATTAACTTTTAAAATAATTTTAGTTTACTTATTAAGGAAATATTTCAAATAACGATTCAAAAATATATTTTATGCTCCATAATATATATTTAACGGTATGTGCAGATCATTTTTGACACTAGAAGCTCCGAGTGCAGTGCAAATGACAGCTGCCATACATGAATAATTCCGTTTGAACCAGAAATGTCTTCAAGAAGAGCTAAATATGAATATCACGAAAAATAAGTTTAAAAATTTGTTAAAAATACTTTAAAAGAAAACTCTGGTGTACATGTTTTTTATAAAACTTGAGTTATATTTCCGGCGCTAGTAGTGTTAACGCAATTACCGTAATTTCGGGTGTATAAGCCGCGGATCAAACAATTCTTTTTGGACCCAGAAATCTTATATAGTGACTGAAGACAAATTTTTACGGCGATCTGACTAGTTATATTTGTTTCTTTAAAAATTCTGGGTCGAAAAAGAATTGTTTGATCTGCAGCTTATACACCTGAAATTACGGTAATTGAATTTGAAACCAGTGGAAAATATTTAGATTAAGTGTATTAGTACCCTAATTTCCTGCCTATAATCCGCAGATCAAACAATTCTTTTTCGACCCAGAAATTTTATTTTGTAAATGAAGGCAAATATTTACGGCGATCTTAAAAGTCATATTTTATTTAATAAAATTTCTGGGTCGAAAAATGATTGTTTGATCCGCGGATTATAAGCAGGAAATTAGGGTAGTTCACATCTATGTAAGTGTATTTTTATAATTAAATTATAAAAATGAGCCTTTTATAAATAACAATACGACTAATGAGAATATGATTAAAAATATATAGCAATTGCCTTAACTGTACTTAATTAATTCCTTAATTTGTCTTCATTGATTTTTTTAAACTTATTTTATAATGAAATTATGGTTTGAACCAAAATATATTCATATCTTAACACTCAAAATGAAAGCTCACGGCCGTTCTAATGTTAAAAAGGGATGAGATTTTTGCTGAAGATTTAACGTCAATAATTTATTATAGGGGATTATATTATCTAAAATCTCAAAAATGTTCCGATTAAATAAAATAACCATTTTTCTAACAAAAAACTGGTGTGCAAAAGAGCTGAAATTTATGGTATTTTTGGCATTACTTTATTATTATTAATCTTCACATTATTGCAAGGATTCAAATCTGATTTCTCAGTGAAATCTGTAGGCTTTAAATTACAGTTTGATTTCTTTAAGAATATGTTATTCCTTTAACATTATATCAGTTGAAAAATATATAAAAGTCCAAACTTAATATTTCCATTTTTCTATAAATATATTATTCCTTTAAAATTTAAAATTTTCCTTTTAAATTAATCCTTTAAAACTAATCCTTTTAAAATCCTTTTTTCTTAACTCTATATATTTACACAATATGTTTTCCTTTTAGAATTTTATCATTCGAAAAAAATATAACTGTCTTAAAAACGGAACTCTCGATTAAGAAACGTAAATTATGACCTCCTGCAGGGCTCCTAAATGGTCCGCCAAATGAACATGAATTTTTTCTAAGAAAGATTTTCGTTTTATATTTTTCTTTCAAAGTGCACGGAAACCGCCTTCGGAGATTAGTTTTAGCACAAATGCTGTAGAAACCTACTATGAAATTTTCTGTTTAAAAATATTGGGGTTCAGTTCTCGGACCATTTAATAGCCCTGTCTCCTGGCATTCTTAACATACGAATATATACAATAAACGTATTTGGGCGAAACAAATATCTATTTATCTCGATGAAATCGAAATTTCCACTAGAAGAAAAAATTACATAGCAAAGTTTTATGTAGCGAATGTTATTTGTTGAAATCAATTTAATTTTTTTTTAAATATTGATGTTTCACACATTTAAAATTTGATATCGGTTTTTTGTATTTTCCAAATTCTTACAGAATAGAGAAATATCGGATGGTTTGCTTTTGATACGAAGGAGAATCAATGCTATTTAAAAGCCAAAGAACGAAGATTTAAAATTCATGTCATCATATTGTCACGTCTTTTAAAAGAGTTGTATAAAGGAGATAGATTATTCGAAAGGGGTCGCAAAGTGTAAAACTTATTTTTTATAAGTCTACGGATACTGATATTTACTTAAGGCAATTTCTTTGAATTTTGTGTACACTGGATTTTCGATGGCTTAATATATTTATGATAACGTATTCAGATACAGAAATTAACTTTAAAATCGTTGAATTAAAATTTTATGTTTGTAATGCTTTTATATTACGCGTATAAATGTTACGTGTTATTTAAAATGTACTTGGTGCAATTTAAATATTTCTAGTGAACATTAGATTTTCCGATAATGTATTACATTTTAAATGTATTTATGAATACACAGGAGGAGATACAGCCGTAATTTCCAGCGTATAATCCGCGGATCAAACTATAATTTTTGCCCCAGAATTTGTTTAAAAATAATTTTTTTAGATCGATATAAATATCTGTCTTCCATCACTAAATAAGATTTCTGGGTCCAAAAAGAATTGTTTGACCCGCGAGTTATACGCCGGAAATCACGACAAATTATCTAACAAATGCAAGATTTAGCTGAGAATGTTGTCAGAAGATGACGACTGTTTGTTTAATCAGATCAATAGTATATATTTCCCCTGGTAAAAAATTCAACCAATAAACTTGCGCAGAAAATTTCTTCTTATTTATATATTTAAGTCACTGCCCAATGAAACGCAGTTGCCAGGCGCAGGTGAAATAACATCACTGCTTGATAGAAAACTGTGCGTTGAAGACTGAGCGTGATCTGCAACTTAGTTTTCTATCACGCTCAATGATAGTGAAATTTCGAATGCTCATTTACAAATATTTTAACTTAATTTAGTTAATCGATATAAATTTAAAATTTTATTCAAATACCAAAATTAATACAGGTTAAAATAGTCACTAAGATTTTAAATTGCATTTAAATGAATGTTCGTTTTATAGCATTTGCATATAATATTAACAGTGTTATAACGTGTCTGTTATTCGCTTAATAATAGTAGTATTTCTATTAGGTTGTCCAAAAAGTTTTTTTGGCATTTTTTGACAAACAATAACCCATGCAAATTTCGAAAACAGCAAAATTTTATCGAAGAATTTATGTGCTAATCGTTTCAATAAATTTCCTTTTACCTTCTTATGAGTCTCATATTGAATTCTTTGAAAAATATTTTTCATTTGGTTTCAAAATAATTTCGCATTTTTCGGAGGTAATTTATTATGTCTTTCAAACTGTTAATATTTTTTGGTGAAAAGAATTTGTGAGAGAGAAAAGCAACTAGTAATCTGAAGAAATAATGTCGAAATAGTAATGTGGGTGGGTTTGAAGGTGGATTTAAAAGTTGTTTAGGATCAAAATTATGTAAATTGCATAACAGCAATAATATTCGCTTTTCAGCTTATAGTAAAAGTAAAGGGAAATATTTCAAAACACCATTAACACTAGAACCGCCATTAGGGGGCATTTTGACCCCCCACCAAATTGATAATTATCATTTCGAACCAGAAATTTCTTCCTGGGATATGTTAAATATAAACAGCTGAAAAATAAGCTAATTAAGAAAATTAAATAGTTTTAAATAAAAATTCGGGTGTAAAACGCAATTTATAAAACTTGAGTAAAATAACCGGCGGTTTTAGTGTTAAAAATGCGGATAACGGAAAAATACATCATTCATTTAATTATAGCATTGAAATCCTCAAAACTTTAAATAAAAGCATTATCGTAATATTTTTCAAAATGTTTTTAGTTGAGAAAATGGATTCGAAAAGTCTATTTTAGTATTAGAGATGGTTTCATTAGCAAAACTCCCAATCTAAGTTCAGAATTTTAATTATTGAAATGTTAAACGTTACATATCTCAATGTAAAATATAAAAAACTAAGTCTTAATTACGTCCACTATTAAACCTTTGAGCTCTGGTGGGTAGATTTCTTCACAATTCCAAACGTCACATTCGCACCAGAATTTTGCAAAGGAAACAATCGGTTTACGATATACTCGAAAATATGCATTAAACCGTTTTCAAATAAATTTGGTAGAATTTTCTGGTGTCTTTGTGACATTTCGGAATTAAAATTATGTGGTAGAAAATTCTACCATCAGAGATCAAAGGGTTAAGTACCGCAATTTCCTGCGTATAATGTGCGGATTAAGCAATTATTATAGGACCCAGAAATTTTATTTAGTGATTAAGGACAAATACATTTCGGCGATCTTGCAAATTACATTTCCCTTTTAAAAATTTTTGGGTCGAAAAATGATTGTTTTGTCCGCGGATTATACGTAGGAAATTGCGGTATACCATAATAATAATAATTTATATTCTACAACAAGAAGGTAACGTAGTATAAGAATTAAAGTTTAAGAAATAATTAGTATAATGTTAATAAGTGTTTTAAATTATTCTTTCGCATTTTAGACATCATTTTAATAATAAAAGCATTTAAAATATATTAAAAATTGACATGTTTAGGCTCTATTTTAGTGATAGGGACTCATTAGTAAGGATACAAAGGTGCCAAAACTATAGAGGGCATTATATTTAATGAGAATTCAATAATTATTTATTCCAATTTTTCACTTTCATTGTGTTTGTAATTTTCTATTTACATTCAGCAGATTACTCTATGAAAAGGGGTTTATACATGTCAATTTTTAATATATTTTAAATATAATTGTATAATATTTTTAATATATTATTAAAGTGACGTCTTATAAGGAAAATAATTATTTATAATGTAAGATTTTAACTTTTTGTTGTAGATTATTTATTATTATTATTACGATATATTTACATATCTTGCCTTCTTCTCATAACGTGACTCTCATTTTTAAAGAATATTTCGGAAAGTATTCACGTGATAAACTATTCTCCAAAATGTTTAAAATATTTTAAAATAATCTGTTTCTGTATATCCCGCAATATATGCATTGATATTATGTATCATAAAACATTTTATGATTTTTCATCAAAATTAATTTATGTGTTACACAATCCTGTTTTTACAATAATTCAGAAGGAAATCACGTTTTAATATATTCACATAAATCTTTTAAAATATCTTTAAATAATCAATTATTGTATATAAGTAAACGTGATACAATAACAATAACTTGTCATTGAAGTGATAACTTAGAATTAGTCTTTTTATTATTATTCGTCCTCAAAATCGCTCGCATAGTTTATGTTAATCCTGTATTACATCTATATTTATGCGCTTTTATTTGTTTCATTTAAACAATTTCAGCCTGGTGAATGAAAAGCATTTTGCTATACTCTATTTTATTAGATTTTACTAGACTGACTATGTTTAAAAAAAAACAGCTCATTGCAGCTATTTTTGACAGGATTTAAAAAATAGAAGGTGCTTAATGTTTCTATATTTGACGCGAGCAAAAATTTAGGTTTTCGTTGATTTTAAGCTATTATTTATTTTAAAACAAATACATCAGAAATCGAATATATAAAATTTTAAATGTATTTAAATGTATTTTTTAAATTACTAATAATGTTTGTATACAGTCCGGTTAACCATCATTACTTCAGTACAACGGTATATATAGTCAGATAAATTAAAGAAGATATTTTAAAAAAATTCTACAAAATTACTGAGCTACGACTTTCAAAATAACATTCGCTTTATTTGATGCCAGAAATTTTGCGATTGTACAAAACAAGTATATCCGAACAAAAATATTGGTATAGAAAAATTAAGAGGTTGGCAACTACGATTAACCTCTTAACAGATCAGTATTTTTGAAAAAAAAACTTTCAAATAAGATAAATGCAACAGTGTGGGCCACTTAAGGAGATTTATCTAATTATTATTAAAGTATTAGTATTGCCTGTGATGGCACCCATGTGGTAAATGTGTAATCAAATAAAAGTTTTAGTTTCTCCGATCTGTATTGTAATCAGTGATTAGTGTACTGACTCTGTGTCATATGCAATTTCCTCCTTGCGCCCCAAACGAGTTTTTTCTATGGGGGGGGGGGGGGACGATTCCCAGAACGGTTTTTTGTGCGTGCATAACATGTCCGTTTCTTGCTATACACGTACGGTTCTAACGCTTTTTAGTGTTTTTTTATGCGCTGACCATTTTGCACTGAAAAAAATGGGTGTTGCCATTGGAAATTTTCGAGTTTCTTTAACTATAACCGTAACCGTGAGCGCCATTTTATTGTCTTTCACAAAATCTCGAGCTCATACCTCTGAATAGCTATATCTGAAACTTCATTTCGATCGGTTGAGCGGACTGGCCGCTAGAGCTCCGTATATCGGCAAAGTATTTTTATGACCATTCTGTATATTCTCTACAAAAAATGAAAAATAAAAAATGTTACCTTCCTCTATGCTCCAGTAGCAAAGTAATTTCCTCATGCTCCAGAAGGGGGCCCTTATAAGTTGGCCATTCCATTCTTGAGTTTACTGCATACAGTACAGGAGTTATAATTTTTTTTCACATTTTTACACTTAACACTAGAACCTAAGCGAACCTCATTTGAAGAGATATCTATTCGAACCAGAAAATTCTTAATAAAATAAACTAAAAATATGCCGAGCAAAAAAAAAAAAAAAAAAAAAAAAAAAAAAAAAAAAAAAAAAAAAATTCAATAAATACTTAAAAGAATTTTAAATGAAAATTCCGGGGAAAATATTTTTATAAAACTTGAATGAATTTTCCTTCGGTTATAGTGTTAAATATATTCAATAATGCAATCATATTTAGAAGTTTTGATGATTACTCAAAATAATTTTAGCTTCTATTTAGTTTTTTCGTATAGTCTGTAAAAACACTCTTCCAGCTCAAAGACTATGAGAATACTGAAGTTGCCCCTTTGCCTGATAACAGATAAGGGTTCTAGCCAATCAGAAATTAGATTTTTATCAGTCGGGAATGACTAGAGAACTTGATTTTCAAATTTGAAAACTGGTTGCCCACAATTGGTACATGGCCCACTATTGGTACACTTACACTAATGCCTATTTTTTCATATATTTTAGAGAATTTTTAATCGTTTTCCAGCGGTTGTTTAAAAATATAAGGTTTTGCCTTATTAAAACATAAAAATGCTCGGATAAAATAATGCAAAATTCACAATAAAAATTTACTGGTAAGAATAATAAATCGTGATTGGACTATGGACCACTGTACATGATACGGACGAATCGTGATTGGAAAAAACACGTAGCTCGTATGACGCAAGGACAAACCAGATAAGAAGTTAAAAAATCGCAGTCATAATATTTCGCTTCAACCCTTTGCGAGACAGGGCAAAATCAATGTTTAAGTATTGAAATAAATGACTGACATCGGAATTTGAAAACAACTTTATTTAAAAAAAAAAAAAAAAAAAAAAGGCTATATTTTACGCATTTCATAGACCGTAAAATTCTGGTGCGAATGTAGCTTTTGGGAATTAAAATTAAGTGGCATATCTATGAAACCAGCATGCCGCAAAGGGTTAAACCTTTCAGGAGCATGATACTTGTATTCATAAGATGTTGAAATAAATAAGTGACACCAGTATTTATAATAAAGTTTATTTGTAAACAAATAACAGTATATTTTTGGATAATTAATAAAAGTGATATTATCATACAATATTTCTGGTGCTAATCATGCAATTAGGGATTGAAATTAGGTGTTGTCATAGGACAACCTTTTCCTGTACAGAAAAGTTCTGTTCGTAAAATGGTGAAATGCATAAGTCGAAAGACTAGTCACTGAAAAAGAACCGGATGATATTGTTAAGAGGTGGCGTTATTTTCAAAAATCTTGCTCGAATTTTAATATTTTTACATGATTTTTTTCCATAGGATAATTGAGACCTATCTACAACCGAGCTAGTTTTTACTTTTTCTATTTTGATTTCAGTTTAAAAAAAAAAAAAAAAAAAAAAAAAAAAAAAAAAAAAAAAACACGAGAGACCGATTCTGAAAGAATCGGTTTTAACAGGCTGCGAAATTGAAACTACACTAATATAAAAAATATATATATATGTTACAAATTTTACATCTTTTTTCGCCAAAACTAACCTTTATACTATTTTAATTTTCTTATAATAATATTCCGCACTTACTTCAACCTATCAAATTAAAATCTTGTTTCTAGATCTAATCTGTTAATCTTTATGGAAACGATATAAATTCTCAATTCGCCTTAAAAAACATTATTTCCAGTATGCGTAAATGTAAAAGATGGCTCTAAATTAAAAGTATTCTTAATTAAACTTTATTTCTTAATATTCCAAATAAAACTCATTTTTTCTATGTTTTTATCAACCCTTTTTTAAGAAAGTCTTATTAAATTTATTCTAAAACCATACCTTTAAAACAATATCATTATTTTATTTTATATATTTATTTATTTTCCCTCCGTCAACATTTGATATTGTGCATATCAATAAATTCATTTCTTTTCTTTTTCTCTTAAAATTAATCGTCTATAAAAATCGTCTGCCTAAGATATTTAAAATTCTGAGTCGATAATAAATTGGTTAAATAATATATTTTTTAAATAAATTGTTGTCTGTCAAATATTAATCTCGACTCTGGGTATGAGTTATGTTTACATAAAAGAAGGCTGGTTTGAGACTAAAGAATGTTCTAGAATTTTCTTTTTAGATTTAAAAGGAGGAAGCCTCGAGAGGTGGTAAGAAGAAGAAGGATTCTTGGGTTTTCTCTTCCATGAGTACGGCTGGATGTAGTATATGATGGAATATTTTTTTGGATGTTTCGGTAAAAGATCGTCTGCAAAAGGAGCTTTTCTCTCTATTATAGCTACAGTTTAATAAAATGAACTTGCAGCAGCCAAGGCGTGATTATTTGGATCGTCTACATTTATTTATTTTGTTTCTTTCTCGCTGGCCATGACTTCTGTGCGGAGAAAGGGAAACCAGGTGATGATGTTTCTGCCTCCCTAACTTTAAAATGTCACATATATAAACAAACTAGAAAAAGTAAGAAGTAACGCGTTTGTGGATCGTTCGCACTATCTTATGCAAACAAAATCATGTAAAAATATTAAAATTTAAGTGAGATATTTGAAAATAACCTTTCCCTAGACTTAACATTATTATGAGGGTCTTTATTAGTGATGAGTGTGGCGTCTTAACTTACACTGGAATTTACAGACTAGAATTTAAGAAATTAAAAGCTCTATAGTTTGAAATTTCATTTTAAAAGCAAAATTTAAACACTATGTTCTTGTTGCTTTTTTTTTTAACTTTGAAATTAAAATTAGGCTGTCCCGACGTGAGACAACAGCGCCGAAAAATAATAAATGAGTATTTGATAACAGACTTGAAGAAAAAAATAGTTTGGAAAAAAATAAAAGTTTTTTTTTATAAGTGCTTAATAAAAGGAAAATTGTCATTCTAAAAAACTATTACATTATGGATAATAATTACGTGGACAAGTACCATATCTTCACCTTTCTAGCTCTAAAATACGCTGTAAAACTAAAGAAAACATAACACTTACATCAATAATTAATCGCAATCTATTGCAATGTATACAGACAGCTTTCAAGGACTCGCGAAACATCACATCCAGTACCACGATAGCGCCTGCAGTGACTATTTCATCCTTTAAATTAAGTTAATTTCAAAACTGGTGTGGCTGATATAATAAAAACATATCGTATAACATTAACATAACCATACCGGGTGTCCCAAAAATGATTGATGGATTTTAAAATTCAATAACTTGCAAACGGTGACAGCAATTAAAAAATTTTTTGCAGGAGGGTTATGTATAATGTCAGGAGTTTTTTTTTTTTTACCGTAATTTTTTATTTTCGTTCGCATCTCAAACAGTAGGTGGCGCTGACGGCGATTGAAGGCCAGGTCGACGCTTCACTCAGCACTGATCACCTGGCCTTCAATTTTGGTCTGCGCCACCTATTGTTTGAGATGCGAACTAAAATAAAAAAATTACGGTAAAAAAATTCCTGACATTATACATAACCCTAAAGCAAAAATTTTTTAAATAGCTGTCACCGTTTGCAAGTTATTGAATTTTAAAATCCATCAGTCATTTTTGGGACACCCGGTAAATATTTGACATAAACTCTATTAAAATAGTTTTAATTAAACTGCTGAAAAAGACGAGTTGGTAAAACCTGAAGATATATCTATCATATGGCTTTGATTTTTGTTTAACATCTTGTCAAAATATACGATACGCGTAAGCTTTCCTGAAGCACATTTTATTGCCTAAAGTAAGACTGGTGTGAAGATATGTGGGTCTACTCCAATGACATTTCTGCAATTGGTATCTCTTTTCATTTTTTATCTATAAAATTATTTGAATAATATATATATATTAGAGCAGCAAAAGACGCACCTCGATTGTGGCTATTTGATTATTATTTTGCAGTATTTGTTTAATGTGTGAATTTGGCATTTAAAAAAAACAGAAATACACTAATTTCTTCTTCTGAATAGTAATATTTGGTTTATTTAATTTGTCATTAAGTAAGAAGAATATTATTATTTGGAAACAGTGGTAATTTTTTAATTAAAAAATATCAATGCTGGATTCAACATATTTCTTTATTTAGTACAATGTTTTTCATGGAATGTTTTTTAGATTCGAAATTTTTTATGGCTTGTTTATATAAGTCGAAATTTATGAATTTTGATTTTTAAAAAATAAAATATTCATTATTTTATCCTGACACTTAAATGACACTTGAGATACAAAGTTGAAACTGGGGAGAAATGAATTTCTTTTTGCGTGCAATCGATTCATGTATGACTCGATGTGGTTGACTCAAGGGCATATTTTACTAACAAGGAAGGTCTCCATTGGGGGCATACTCAGAATTTTTTGAAAAAAATACGAATTAAACTACTAATGTAGGTAATAAAGGATCAGTGAAAATTAGCGGCGGAATTACATTATTAGATATGTAAAAAAATAAAATAGTTTGGAATAATTGGCGTGAAAAGCTGAAAGCGACGCGGGATTTGGCGAGCGGTGCATTTCCTCGCCAAAAGCAGACGATTTTAACGAATCTGAAAATTGATTTTAATTGACTTCACAGTTAAAAATCTGCAGCAATTACTGCAACGTCACTCCACTACTTTTATAGAATCTCTCTCTTCTGACCAATAAGAATGCTCCACAGCACGGTGAATTGACCATGTTAAAATCTGCTGTATTTTGTTGCAACGCACTCCACCGCTTGTATATAATATCTCTATTCCAACCAGTGAGAAAGCTCCATTTCACGGCCAAGTAACCGTTTTCTATACAAGCAAGGGTGTGCGTTGCAACAAAATGCAGCAGATTTTTAACAGTGTATTTTCAATTTGGAACAATTTTAATCAATTTAAATTATGTTTTAAATGATAAAATATATTAATTTCATTTTGTTATAAGTACATATAAACGTATGACAAAATTACACTTAAAGTAAAAATGCAAAACTAAAATTACTTAAACTAAACTTAATTAAATAAATTGAACGTAGGAAGTATTTTCTTTAAAAAGTATTCGAAGCGTAAAAGCGTATTTTTCAAAATTTCGTTTTTTCGCCAACCGGAGATAAATCGCCAAATAAACGAATAATAATTTTTTTTTTTTTTTTTTTTTTTTTTTTTTTTTTTTTTTACGGACGTTATAAGGAGGTTACGCCGAAATTTTTTTATAAACATATATAACTATATGAGAAGAACATTCTGTAATTTTTTCAGATTTTTCTGAGTATGCCCGTATGGAGACCTTCCTTGTAAGTAACTCGGCTATACCCTTTGCAACTTTGGACGATTGGACACATGCCATGCTTTTAAATGTCCAAAACTGCTGAAATTATTTATTTTTTGTCACAATATTTAGCAGTGCTCTATTTGAATATAAATAGAACCTGTGTTTCAAATTATATTAACCCTTCAGACTCTGGTGCCTCTTACACAAATTTTATTCAATTTGAACCACTTCTTTAAAAGAACTTTCCTTGAAGTAGAAAATTTCAAAAAATCTCTGATTAAGTAAGGAAAATTTTATTTTCCTTTATTACTGGTGCCAAAAACAAATTTTGGAAGGAAAGATGATGTCTCCGAATGAGAGACAACGGAGTGCCAAGGGTTAAAATCGGTTACCAAGGAGTCACGACATTTTTTAAATTTTTGCTCATTTTCGATGGAATGACACGAAAGGCTCAACACCGATCGTCAGAATTTCTGCACTCTGCAGTGTCTTAAACCCCCATACTGCTTACATGAACTAGATAGAAAATTTCTCAACATGACTCATTTACACATGACAGAAACATTCTCCTCATTTAAAATGGATTCATTAAAAAAGGGGTCGGAATGAAATAGCACGCCATTTAATACAGTAGCAGACAATTTTGAGCATTTTCAGTTACATGGGTGATCGCAAGTGCAATTGTACTATAAAATTCATTGTTAGTAACAAAGTCTCAGTAATACTGTATTGTAAACGGAATAACTGAAAAAAAAATTTTATAAAGGAAGCAATCTTTCAACATTTTGCACCCAAAATTAGATCACGTTAAAAACTTGTGGCGCGAATATTATTGCAGGCACACTGGATAAAATCCATCCCATCGCTTTGCAGAAGAACAAAAACTACACACCAACTTCCTGAAATTTTCGCAATCTGTTGCGTCGTAAACGCACAGACCGCTTACATGAACGACAAATATCGAAGCCCACGATATGCGGCTGCAAATGGCAGTAACATTCTCCTCATTTAAATTAGGTTTATTTAAAAAAGTGGTGTAAATAAAATAACACATCAGTTTGTGACATAAAATATTGAGCATTTTCAGTTACATGGGTGTTCGCAAGCTCAGTTACAGATTAAACGTCCTGTTATGCCCCTTGTTTACCTTGTGACTAATCCTTTGCAAATAGAAAAGATTTCAAACATGTTATTTTCATAGTTGACCGTAGTGGACGTAGTTGACTTAATACCTGACGAACAATTCATAAAGAATTTCTGTGGATGTTCGTTATATTGTGTAAAATTGGATCTTATACTTCGTTTTTGGGTATCAGTGTAGAAGGATATGTAATATAAATTCTAGTACATGTATAAATGCTGACAGTTTATAGAATTTTTTAATAACATATATTGAAATTAAATGAAAGCAATCATTGAGAACGACCGCAAAAATATTTAAATGGATAAATGAGTGATTTGTTACATACTGTGAAATTTTTAAACGAATGTAGTTAATATATGTAATGAATCGTTTTGATGGAAAAGTTTTTATAAATCATTCATTACAAACTTTTTATCAGTAAAAGGTAGAAATATTGCGAAAAAAATCCAGATATATAGCAGAAACAATTACAAACATTGACTATAAAACGATATTTATCAATGTTACTGATTCAATTTTATTACATTCGGAACACGTGTAGTATAAAACCAGTCAGAAATCTGTGTGACATATAGGATGATCTAACAGGCACTGATATATCCTTTAAATAATAAAGCTTCAAATGTAACCTCGTTTGGATGGGTTTCTTACCTCCGGGGAAATCTTCCGGCAGTAAATTTAAATAGATATTATTTCTTTAGTTAAGTCTTTCTAGCCCATTACCACTTAATTTTAATTCATAAATGCAACATTTTCACAAGAATTTTAAAACTAAATTTCACTTTTTTTACTGTATGCAAAGATAAGCTTTTACTTAATGAAATTTTCTCTTTAAATCGTGAGGGCTGCCGATCATTTTAACCCTTTCTGTGGGTTACACGTCGGAATGGTCCCACGTCGGAACCACCTGATTTTAATTTCAAATTTACAAACAGCACCAAAAATATTTTAATAAAATGTTGCTTTTACAATGACAGTTAGTAAAAATTTCTGATCTCTAAAAAATCGTTTGTTGATTCAGATGTCAACCAAACATTTCATGAGCAAAATATTTATGTGCCGGCAAAGATTAGCATTTTCGATTCCGAAGTACATTTCCTATACAAATTCCTTAATCAATAATGGTATATATACAATAATAAAATATATATTCATTTATACTGAATGGATATTTACTTGACCGATAGTCAGGCCCTGCATTTTCACTATTTTGTGACAACGATTAGAATACCTGGAAGGATTAGAATACCCTGGCAAACTGACACCTTTGAAACAAAGAGAAATTTCTATCATGGTAAAAAAATTTCATGTCAATATCATTTACTATGTATAAGGCGTTTAAAAAAAGATTAAATTTCCTATTCAAATTAACTGTTGGAACGTTTACCCCTACTGCAATCAAAAACTCTTCTTCCTATTTAACACAATAAATACCGGAAATTTTAGTCAAGTTTTATAAAAAAAAATTCACACAAAAATTTTATTCTAAAGAAGTTTAACTTTTTTTATTTAGTGTTTTTCTTTTCAGTGTTTTTTAATCTTATTCTATAATGAAATTTCTGGTTTCAACCAAAATATATTCATATATCAGTAGTCAAAATGACCACTCATGGCCTTGTAGTGTTAACTAATTAGTGACCAACTTGAGAAAAAAAAACCTCGTCAGTTATTTAACCCTCTCAAGGGCGGTGGCTAGAGGATTCTAGCCACCTAATTTTAATTACAAAATTGTGAAATGACAGCAAGATTATTTTAATAAAATTTTGATTTCTCAATGAATGTTTAAAGTAGCAAACATTTATTTTCTAAGACGTTTGTTTGAATATTCTGGTGTCAGTCAATTATTTCATCATTTTACGATCGGAATTCTTCTACCCCTGAAAAGGTTAAGGGGCTAATTCAGTCAAATGAAAAGGCCCGTTCGCTAATGCTTATGCTATGGAAGAAATTTATAAAGTTATCTCGGTTGCATTTCAATAATTTGAATAATTTTTTGCAATGGATTGGTGAGATTGATCCGTATGCAGACCGTTTTTAACTTTTTGATTTAGTTTACAGATATTTTTTATGAGGATGCTTTCATTTTCGGAACCAGTTTGGAAAGCGAAAGCATCCTCTTAACCCTTTCCGGCGCAGACAAATTCTGTTCATAAAATGAGAAATTATTGACTGACACCGAAATTTACAAAAGACTTTTTTAGAAATTAAGAATTCCCTGGTTTAAGCTGTCATTCTAAAACCAAAATTTTACTAAAATATTATTGGTGCCGTTTGCAAGTTCGGAATTAAAATTAGGTATCCCAGACCGGGCACAGTGTGCCGGAAAGGGTTAAAAGTATCTGCAACCAAAATCGGGAAAGTAAATTGCGGCCTGCATACAGATCAATCTCAGATATCCAATACAAAAAAAATTAAAATATTGAAATGCAACTGAGATATCTTTATAAATTTCTTCCATAGAATTAGCATTAGCAAACGGGTCTTTTAATTTGACTGAAGTCGCCCCTTAACCCTTTGCTCCCCAGTGGTTTAGGTCTTAAACCACCGATCTTTAATTCGTATATTTCAGTTCCCACCAGAAAATTAAAACAAGAATATTTGCTTTAATCAATAACAGAACATTCCGTATTTAAATAAAACGAAATTAGCCATTAAATTTTTCTGGTGTGAAATGAACTACATAATTTCTAGAACGTGTTCTGGCATGGGAATTAAAGGGTTAACTCGCAACTTACAGACCGTTCACTATGTTTTTTCCTCTTTATTCTTAACGCCCCACCAATGGCTGAGAGGTTATGACCTCTAACTGGTAGACGGTAGGTGCTGGGTTCGAACCCAATCGCGACCGTCGGCCTAACCGTTCGGAGTTTCCGTGGTTTTCTTCGAAACTTGCTTAATTACGGGTTAGGTTCCCTTAGAAAGATCCCCACGGGGGGCACCCCACCCCTTAGGGCCTATATCCCGCAGCCTAGATAATTGGCCGACAAACAAACAAACAAACAAACAAACAAACTTTATTCTTAACTCCATTATAAAAACCAGCAACAATATTTTTCTGTTAGCTTTTTAAAGTCAAAATAAATCTATTCGTAAAAGACACAATGATTAAATGACACCAGACATTAACCCGTTAAGCATCCAGTCAGGTATGTATAGGCTATTTTTTTGTCCAATTGAGATTGTTTGAATCACCACTATTTTGAAGTAGAAATATTTACAGCATTTAATGTCAGATAAGATAATGAGAGATTAAATCGATTTACACCACTAAAAGAAAACTTGTGGTAATCAAACATAATGAATTTTTTAAAATGAATTAGAATGCCCGTGAATGGGCATGGCAAATGAGGTATTAACAATAAACTTTTGTGAAAATAAAGAAAATATTTTTAGAAGTTTTAATAAAAAGAAAATTTCCATTCTAAAATTTTATAAATTTGTGGTAGTTAAGAAGAAAAATTGCATGTATCAAAAATCAGTCGCCGCCTTTTAATGTTTAATCACATAACTGATCAATATTTCTGAAAAAATTTCATATATTGCCTTTTACAGAATTTCTCATCTCTTATCACGGCTATTCAAAACAGAAAATTTTTGCACAATTGAATAAGAAAAATGTTTGGATTAAATAAGTCAAAATTTAAAAAAAAAAACTTTACTGTTGTGAATAATGAATGATATTTTAATATGGATGCCCGTGCGTGGTACGATAAATCGTGATTGGCGAAAACATATTGCTTGTATAAGGTATGGGTATAAGGGGAAGTGGTTCATTTATGCAAATTATAAAAGACAACTCACTGCAGTGTAAAAAAAAGACCCAATTTGGTTTGGAAGAATTTGAGGTACAGTATTGTTCCAAATTGGCAAGTTCACTTTGTAGCCCAAAAAGGTTTTAAAAACAGCAGATCCGTAGCAACATTAAAACAATGAAAATAACTTAGATAATACATACATTATATCTAAGAAAATTTTATCGTTTTAATGTTATTTAGGATTTGCTCTGTTTTGAATCATTTTAGGTTAACTACTTTGGGAACTTTGATGTACCACTTTTGAACACTACTGAACCATTTTAGGAACACTACTATACCCAGAAATCTTACAACCCAATTTGTGTCTTTAATTTTTACAGTGTGTCTTTCGCAATATCCGCAACCTGTTGAATCAACCACAGAGAGACTTTTTACACGAAGCCGCTGAAGAACGCTCTACTGCATCACTAGTATACTACAAAAACATTCATCTCATTAAATTCGTTCAAATGCGGTTTGAATAAAATAACGCGTCATTTAATAACTTGACAGACTGTTTTGAGCATTTTCAGTTACCGTAAATTCCCGCATATACGCCGCGGCTTTGTAAAGTGTCTTTCAAACCAGAAAATTTATTGAACAAAAAAATCAAATGCTTGTTAAGCACAATCAAGTAACATTTTTTTTTTAATTAATTCTGGTAGAAAATCGACTTCTCCAAAGTGTGGCGTTTACGTGCGAAATTACGATGTATGGGAAATCGCAAACGCAATTAATAAATTAATTGTTAGCCCCCTTGTTTTCCTTGCGACTAAATATTTATTGATACATATTATGCCAAGTATGTTCTTTTCATAGAAGAGGTTGAAGGACAGTTCATAAAAAAATTCTGTAGATGTTCGACAAAATGGAAAAAAATGGAATAAAAAGGTCTTGATTTTTCGACGTCAGTATACAAGTAAACAATGTATGAAACTTTTGAGGGGTAAAACAGTTCTATTCTTGAAATAATGAAATAAATGTTTAACACCAGAATTCGAGAAATAAATTTATTTCAAAACGGATAAACACTTTTCTTCACATGAATAATAAAATAAAAAATTTCATTTCAAAATTCCGGTGCCAATGTGGCATTTCGCAATTAAAATTAATTGGGATACATTTTATACCACCACCCTTCAAGGGATTAACCCGGGAGTACACGAGCCTAGTCTTTTTGACCCGGAGTGCGTATGATTTTTGCAATTGTAACCACTTATATTTTAAAAGTAATCGTGAACTTATTTTTTCACAAAATTTTTAAGGATTGTATCCGCTTAACCTTCCTAACCTGAATGGGTCTAATCGACCCATAACTATAATTTGTTTTATACGATATGAACCAGAACTTTAATCATGAAGAAAGTAAAATAATAGATTCAGAAATTTAAGTCAATTAAATATATTTAAATGGTCTAAATAACAAATCTGGTGTCCCACGTTTTTATCAAGACTAAGTAAAGTTTGAACAGTGTAGGAAGTTTTAATAAAATGACGGTTATAATTTTATTTTATTGGTGACAAAGTAAAAACTTTTTCTAGCCTGGGTAACCGCGTGTTCTCTCGGGTTAACGAAAAAATGTATTCGGAAACAAGTAAAAACTTTTAAAATTATTTAACAAAATAAAACTTCCCTCCTACAAATAAATTTGTACAATTTATGTACAATTACGTCAATCAAAATAAGTTTTCGCCTTGCAAGATTCAATTCAAGAAAGGTAAAATACACAACACACTTATCTACAAAATTTTTGCATTCTGCCATGCCATAAACAGGCAGAACACTTACATGAACACGTACGATGAATATTTCAGGGACAAATACTTGCGACAGAAACATTCAGCTCATTTAAATTGAGTTCATTTAAAAAATGGTGTGAATCAAATAACACGCAAATGAATACTGTGGCAGACTATTTTGAGCATTTTCAATTACATGGGCGATCGCACTTGCAATTGTATTATAAAATGTCCTGTTATATACCTTGTTTTTCCTGCCATTGAACCTTTACTAATAGATAAGATGCCAAACATGTTCTTTTCATTATAGAATTTGAAGGAAAATACATAAAGAAATTAGTGGATGTTCAATGGCGTAACCAGGATGGGTTCCGAAAACCAGTAATATTGCAAGGTTTTCTTCTCCTTGAATCATAGCAGAAAATCTTTTGTTTATATAAGGCTAACAGAACTTTAAAAAATTACCGGTATTTAGAACACTTGGCCACCCACCCTAATTACCCCACTGATGTTTCGTCAAAATGTGTAAAATCAGCAGCAACCGATCACTTTATTTTTTCGACATCAGTGTAGAAGGATATGTAATCTAAATTCTAGTATACCTATAAAGACTGGCATGCTAAAGATTTTGTAATAACATTTATTAAAACTAAATGAAGATAATCTAAGAGAAAGAACTTAAAGCAGTTTTAAATTCGTAAATGAGTGATTTGTAACGTAAGATGAAATTATAAAGTGATTGCAGATAACATATGCTAATCATTTTAAAGATTCAAAAAAATTCAAAAATTCTGTTATACACCTTGTTTTTCCTGCCATTGAACCTTTACTAATAGATAAGATGCCAAACATGTTCTTTTCATTATAAAAGTTAAAGAAAAAATCATAAGAATATTTAGTGGATGTTCAACAGCGTAATGAGGATGCGTTTCAAAATCCAGTAATATTGTAAGGTTTTCTGCTCCTTGTTTCATAACAAAAAATCTTTTGGCTATATAAGGCGAACAGAGCTTTCAAAAATTACAGGTATTTAGAGCACTTGGGCACCCACCCTGGTTACGCTACTGATGTTTGTCAAAATGTGCAAAATCAGCAGCAACCAGTCACTTCACTTTTGCACATCAATGTAGAAGGATATGTAATCTGAATTATGGTATATCTATAAACACTGGCAGTTCAGAGATTTTGTAATAAAATTTATTGAAATTAAATGAAGACAATCTAAGAGAACGAACACAAAGCAGTTTTAAATGCGCAAATTTCTGATTTGCAAGAAAAGTGAAATTATAAAATGAATGCACATAACATATAATATTCGTTCTGAAGATTTAACAAAATAAATCGTTTTGAAATAAAAGTTTTCATAAGTCGTTTATTTGAAATTCCTTTTTCAGCACAAGGCGGAAAATTTCCGAAAAGAATTCTGATCTATATCTGAAATGTTTAGAAAGTTTGAATATTAATTCATGTTTAATTCATGTTTATTTATGATTACGGATACGCCTCCTTTATATACAGAAGATATTTAGAGTAAAACCTAGTCTGCGGAAAATTTTAGGTTGTTAATTTTTTTAAGCGTATTTGAAACGAAAGAACTCACATTCTTGACCATAACTTTAAGAAAAGAATTTCTGTCTTTTAAAATCAATTTCTGTAGCTTCTATTTTTTTTTCAACTAAAGATTTCTGAATATAGGTTATTATTATTTTTTTTTTGTTGTTGTTAATCCCTTGTACCATATTTTTCCGGTGTTTAAGCAACCGTAATTTCCTGCGTATAATCCGCGGATCAGACAATCATATTTTGTACCAGAAATCTATTTAAATAAAATGTAACTTCGTAGATCGCAGTAAATATTTGACTTCAATTACTTAATAAAATTTCTGGGTCGACAAACAATTGTCGCAGACAGGAAACTGCGGTACATATCATACAAAATTTTTTCAGCCCAGAAATATTATATATTAAAATTTAACTTACTTTATCCTTAGCAATTATCTGACGCTATTTATTATACTCACTCTGTACCAACTTAGTTGCAACATTTTAATACTTTTGTACTGATTATTGATATTTATGATTCTATGATTTTGTTTGAACATTTTTCAGAGGGCTATAGAATCAATCAACAATGTTTACGTACCTAACTTTCCCTCCATAATTCCATAAATAGGTAATTAATTATTTTAAGAAATCCCGGTTCACACGCTCTTAAGCCATGCCCCATTTTTTAAATTTTTTTAAACAGTAATCACGTAAAAATATCTTCAAGCTAATCAATTGTGAATTCATTTACGAACATTTTATTCCAACATTACTGAAAAGTATGTTTTAGCATTAACATGCTGCAAACAAAATCGAATTCGGTCGAGCTTATTTTTTTCTATTAGACTTTGCTTAAGGATGGATGAAATACTCTCCAAAGTTTTTTACGTCTTGAGAATTCAGTGTAATATTGATTTAGGAATTATAACAGCATATGATAATTTTCGCAGAGATTGTCTTCGTTTTATTAGGACATCTTTGATTTTGCTCGGTGGACCCCCTTTTTTTTTTTTTTTGATTGCATTTACAATTTTTTGCAAACTTACATTGTAAATTTCTTCATCTTTTATTTTTGACACTTTTGCCTGCTTCTGCAAACGAGATAGGATGATAAACATTATGATACACACTGGATTTAATAGCTGTAGCATTTATGTCATTAAAGCTTAGTTTACAATTTTTCTAATATCATTTCAAACACTGCAGTACAGCGTTGCCTCTATATTAGTCATTTCTTTCTGCAGAGAGTTTTCTAAATTATTATTTCTTTTTTTTTTTACTTTAAATTCGAATTAATATTCCTTCGGACACGGTTATATTCATTCTTTTATTATTTTACTGGTGTCGATCTACTAAAATGCATCAGAAGTTATTTATGACTTCACCTACTTGAAATGTAGCAACTAATTTGGGACAAAATTTTTAACCTAAATTTCGATACTAATTTGGGACAGAGGGAGTATTTTTTTGTTTATAATTCGCCACATGTGCACGTATATTACATATAAATTCCGAAAGTATGCATTAGATATAACATGCAAATTTTTCCCAAAATTTATATTTGGTACATAAAACTCATTTGAAAATGTTATTGGGGGCGGGGCTTCTCCAGTTTGACATTCCATACATACGACATTTTTTATTCTTGATTGAATAATAACAATACTAGTATGTACTACTACTCATAGTGTATATATTATTGAATTAAAACATGAAAAGTTCTTCTACATTGCATTTTTATGTTATAAATGATCAATAAACAGCTCTTTTTTGCCAAATATTCACGATTCTTTTCTTCCATTATTCATAAATTCAAAACGCGTTGTAATATTACAAATTATGCAAATATTTCGATGTTGAAAAATGTAAACTAGGAGTTTTTAAATATGTGTAAGAAAATTTTGGTTCAAAGTACCTTAATTATAATACATTTTTATGCATATTTTTCATATATCTCATTTTTTATAATATTTTTTTTACATAATATGGTACAAAGTTAGTCTAAAGGCTTCATAACATTGAACCAGGATAAAAATTATTTTTTATTCTGTATATCGCTGTTATTTCTTAACTTTTAATAGTTATAAAATAAATTAGAATAATTGTTTCTCTTTTATACTACTAGTTGCAACAATATTCATAAAATAAGAGTGGGGCATCTGAAAATAGAGAATAAAACTTTTCCGGCAATTTCAATGTTATCCCCTTGAGGGCGAAGCAGTAATGCCTCTGTAATATTGAATTCCCAGAGCAACAATCGAAAACTTTTATTTTAAAAAAGAAAATGCATTTTTTCAAAGTTTCCCTCCCCCCCCCAAAGTTAAAAATATAAAACTTCATAAAAAGTTTTTTATTAGAATCTGGTTTCAATTATGTGCGATAAAAATCTAAAATTACTGAATTTCTTAATATTATGCAATGCAACTGTGTTTTTACCAATCAGTATTTCTTCTATTGCCTTGTTACAAAAAATTAGATACTTTTGACATCACATATTTTTTCGTCATCATTAGCCGCTTTCTCCATTTGCTCGGACTGATGTCCGGGGCAAAGTGATTTTGCCAATCTTGATTCACCCATACCACGTACGAACAACCATATTCCGATCATCATTTACTAATTTTACCAGTAAACTTTTATTATAAATTTGGCATCTTTTAATACGAGCATTTTCCTGATTCAAATGGCTAAAAATTTCTGCTTCGAAAAACCGATGACAAAAGATTAAAAATTTTGTAAATGACGAAAAAAATAGTCACCCCCAAAATATTGATCAATTAAGTTGTTAACCCTTTAAGCTCTGGAGGGTAAATTTCTCTAAAATTCCAAATATCACATTGGAACCAGTATTTTGCAAAGAACAAATTAGGTTTATCTTGTACATGGGGGGGGGGGGGGGAGGTGAGATGCATGAAACCTTTTTCAAATAAATTTGGTCGAATATTCTGGTGCCGATGTGACATTTTGGAATTAAAATTAAGTGGTAGAAAATACAGCAATCAGAGCTCAAATGGTTAAGTTAAAAATGGCTCATCTGCGTAGAATAACCATATTCTTTAGCAATTTACGGACCACCGTCTCTTGCATACATTTTATTTAGTTGGCTCCACTTGTTTTTAAAAATTACCTTTATTTGAGCAACCATGAAAATACTTACATTAAATACAGCAAATAATAATTTTCATTTTTACTGATACAAAAAAAGGTTTTGAAGGTGTTTATAACCACCTATTGTCCTGAATGAGACAAAACAATAAGAAATTTTCAATTTATTTTCAATCTCATAGAATTGCAATTAACTCAAATACTTCTGAAGACAGTTATACCTATAAAACTACCTATACGACTTGTTAAATGGCATCGGTCATTCAGGTTTAAAAGATTTTCTATGGTTAACACTTCAGGCCAAAGCTATGTAGAGCATGTTATCTTAATCTGGAGAAGTAGTCGAAAGATTACAGCTGAGGTCACTTGAGTCAAGGTCACACGATCGCTTGTGGACGGGATGAAATTACGGGAATATTTTGTAATTTTTTGTGTATATTCAAAAGAAATTGTTTTGCTGTTAAAATAAAATATTAGTTTAAAAAATTGGCTGGCTATTGCGAAGAATAAAATGTAGATTTTAAAATAATTGTAAATCTATGTATTTTTTGGATTCAAATACAATGAATTAAATAAACAAGTTAAGTGCAACTAAATATTACCTCCTCTATCCCAATTTAGGTGCATCATTTGAATATTTTTGTATTTATTATTAATACTGATGATTTTATAATTTTGTTTGAACATTTTTCAGAGATTGCAGGGTGCTATATTTCAATTGAAAACATTTATTTACCAAGTATTCTCTCCGTCCCTTCGTAAATCAGTATCATATTAGTTTTTAAAATAGACAGAGCTCGCACGCTTTTAATCCATGTCCCATTTTATTTTGTATTTACAACGTTCCTTAGAACGTTCGATAAATACAGATTCCATCCATCTTGCAAACATTCTATGTAAAAAAATACTCTGGGAAATTTTTTACATAGAATTCACTGCGGGAAATTCTTCACGTATAGCTGATAACACCTTTTCTATAATATTTTTTCGAATTTCTTTTTCGTTAATAATTTCGACAACTTTTATTACAGCCTTTTTTTTTCGTTTTCTGAAAATGAAAATACCATATTCTATTTTTCTTCCAATCACTTTGTTTTTATTCGAATCCGATCTTGGTCTTGCCACCGTTTCTATAAACATTACTTTGGTAATAAATCTTTTACTTTTGCAATGCATCAAAAGTTCAGTTTTATCTGGCATTTATAGCGGTTCTGCTTAGCTAACCCTTTGAGCTCTGGGGTATAAATTTCTTCAAAATTCCAGATGTCAAATTGGCAACAGTATTTTGCAAAGAAAAAAACTGGTTAATTTCAAACGCGAAAAAATGCATTAAACCTTTTTCAAATAAATTTGGTCGAACTTTCTGGTGCCACAGTGATATTTTGGAATTAAAATTATGTGGTGGAAAATTCTACCATCAGAGCTCAAGGGGTTAATCACTTAAAATTTTGCAAATTTTGCAAATTTGGGCTATTGATCCATGTAGGACTCAACGTGGTTGACTCAAGGGTATATTTTAATAAGAAACCCGGTTATACCCTTTGTAAAAATTAGAGCAAAATTAAACTGTTTATTATTATTTTCCTTCTTTAGCATACTTTCTAAATCATTATTCATAATTACAATTATCGTCCCTTTTATAGTAGGTTGAATCACGTTTTTTAACACTTTCTAACAAAGTTAAAAAAGTGTTTATGCATTCGGTTTGTCTGGCCGTCTGGCCGCGTTCTAACACCCGTAAATATATTGGGATTGCTATGGAATTTCTATATGTTATTGATGTTTACTCTAGCACGAACCCTATTGAAAATGAATTTTCTACTATGATTAGTTTATTTACAGCGATAGACAAAAGTTTTCCGATACATTACGGCCTATGGGAAAAAATCGTTTCAAATGAATTTTAAAGGTGTTACATCTTATCAAACATATTCAAATATATATGGATTTTGAAAGTGCACTAACATATGCATTCTATAAAATATGCAGTGAAAATAATAGTTACTATTCATTTACAGGGCAATTCAAAAGAATACCATTGCACAATAATAAAGGGGGAATTGTTTGCGACCAATTTTAATCATGTTAAACGACATCAAGCATCATAAAATTGATATAAGCCGCTGAGACTTAATAATAACGCATAATATGAAGTGCGTAGCATTTAAAGGGAAACGCAAAATATTTCAAACTTATATTCTTATCCCAAGTACTGTATATTATCGATGATAGCTGATGGATGGATGAAATACATTTTTAATTATGATATGGCGTATTTAAGTTTTACCAAATGTCTGCAATTATATATTGTGTATAAATGTTATAGTTGATATACAGGGTTATACACAAAAGAGCTCATAAAGGTTCCTGAATGTGAGGTTAATTAGCTTAAAGGTGGTTTTTAAATAAGTTATGCATTTTCACGTTGAATTGCTTTCAGTTTATTAATAAATGTTTGTAGAATATATATAAATTGATACACAGTGGCATGCAAAGTATTAGCTACATGGGCACCCATTAATGATAATTTCTGGAAATGTGATTTAAGTAGTTTTAAGAATGTTTTTGCTTGAATTAAATTTTGATAAAATACTGGCGTGTAATAAAGGTACTAGGTAAATTACAGGACTGAACAAAAGTATTCAAGTATTTTCCATCTATTAGAATAAAATGCTGAAAGAGAAATTTTAAACCAATTAGGCATTTTCTTGCTAAATTAAAATTTCTGATTATAATATATATATATATATATATATATCAACCGACGGATCAAATACAGGTCTGTTCAAAAGTATTGGAATACTTATTTGGCTATGGATAGTAGCACCTTATTTCCCTAAATAACAAAGTTTTGTTAAAGATTTCACGAAGTGTTGTAAAGTGTTTCATAATCTATGCTTAACACATGATTATTCTTACTTGTTTTTTTCCATTCTTGCACAATTAAATTACCGTTACTTTTAAAACCTAGTATACCATATCCATTGCAGTAAAATTTTACTCGTGTCTATTTACTAAACTGCATCCAAAGTTATTTATGACTCCACCTACTTGAAATGTAGCATCTAATTTGGAACGGGGGGAATAAAATAAAATTTATTTATAAAATACAAATGCTGCTGATTTAAAAACGTTCAATTTTAATTATGCATTTTAATTTAATGAAAATGATACATAAAATTAATAAATAGTTTATATTTAACACTAGAACCGCCGGATATTTTACTCAAATTTTAGAAAAAGTGTTTCCCACCAGAATTTTAATTTTAAACTATTTAACTTATTTAATTAGTATATTTTTGTGCTATGTATATTTAACGTTTCTTCTGAAAAAAATTCTGGTTCGAATCGACTGTTATCAGTTTGGCATGGGTCATTTTGACCCCTAATGGCGGTTCTAGTGTTAAAGATAGAATTTCGTAGTCTCCTTTTTTTACTGAATTTCAAATATGCTAAAATTTCAGTATACAACAAACACACTATACAATAATTATAGAACAAAATTGTACAATAGTTTTCCTAAAATCGCCAAATTAGATTTTTTTAGTCAAATAGACAAAGCCATTAACACCTTGGGGATAAGCGACACTTATAAGTGCCACAAAAGGCTTAACAATCCTTGTTTATAACCACCAGCAAAATGTTCCTTATTTTCATCGGAGCATTTTCCCGATTTAATGAGGCACAAATTTCTGTTTTTATAAACCGGTTGCAAAACATTAAAACTTTCGTAAAAAGTTCCGATCGCGAAGGGGTTAGGAGAATCTCTATTAAAAGTCCAATAACAAATTTCAAGATAGTCACTCATGGAAGATGAATCTTGTTTGCAAGATTTATTTCAAATTATATTTGTTACAGCTTGTTTTCATAAAAATATGTTTTCTTTAAAAATTTGTTGCATTGTAATTTTAGTTTCAGGGTGGGGGGGATAGGCAATAACAGAGCTGCCAAGTCTCCGACTTTTTTCCACACATGTATTTTAATGCAGAATGTTGTTTTATTTAATTCGGACATTAGGCGATTTAAAAGACATTTTTTCCCCTAAAATAATAGTGGTGTGCAAAAAAGTCGGAAACTTCGCAACTCTGCCATATAGTTTTCTTAGTATTAGTGACTTTTCTTTCGAAATTAAAATGATATTATGATATATTTTGCACATAATTTTATTAAAACAAATTGTTATAAAAATGCTCGCAATAAATCTGGTAAACAAGATTCATCTTCCACGAGTGAGTATAAATTTAGAAAATATGCGCAAGAGTTGCGCAGATAGTAGATATCTGCGCATGGTTGACATCATACTAAAATCACTTATTTACTGTGTTTTAGTTATTTGCATTATCACCCCTTCTACCAGATGCGCAGCTGTTCCTTTTACGCCAGATTTCTGCATTATCTTTGTATGTTTACTATATGCAGTTTTGCTTCAGGATTGCTTCAAGAAACCATTTTAATTTCAGAGTTTTATGGATGATACAGAAATTATTTCACGAAAGTATATATTTTTAGATTACAATTTAAAATTCGGATGCTAGTATTTCATTAAAATGTGTCATGTCTTCTTCTTGTTTAAGATTAGGGTTTTTTTTTGGTTTGATTGTTCATTTTAACATAAACCTAATAAAATATAATATGTTCACACTTTTAAACTATGTAACACTTTTTACTCTTTAAAATTTTCGAAATAATAATCAATATTTATTATTTCTGTACTGTAATCATTTTTATGCATTCCTAAATAGAATGGTTTTGATTGAGTGGTATTTTTATTTTGGTTTATTTTGATTAATGGTAGTAAAAGCTTAAACAGAAAACTGCAGTACGTATGCGTTTTCGAGACACATAACAAAAAAGTAGAAGCAGGACTGCCACAGGCGACTATTTTTTTTTTTTTTTATTATGTTCGCACCAATATTTTTCTAATATAAACTTGAAAGTTTATTTTCCTTCCAAAAGTTATCAAAGAGTCTGTAAAATATTACTGTTTAAAGAAAGTGGTAACAGTTGGAATTAAAAAATAGTCGCCTGTGGCAGCCCTGTTGAAGGGGTTAAAATGTCTTTTATCAATCATAAACTTAATATAGCAGCCTGCAAAAACAAACGCATCTAAAGTTATCAAATGAAGAAAATTACACACCACTGTTATAACAATTGCATCTTCTTTTTTCAAAACTCTTGCAACCACTTTATTATTAAAAGCAATATTATTAACCCTTTCCGGCTCGGAGTAAATCTTTTTGAAATAATTATCCTACACATGATTTTTTAAACGAATTTATTTGGAAATATGAGCTTTCTTACTGTCAGGTATGTTATAAAAAGAAAAAAAATAATTAAATATTGTTGATGCCACTAAAATTTAAATTAAGTGTCCTTTATAAAGAACACCGTGATGGAATGGGTTAAATGATGTTTTATAAGATAATTCAATTTATCAATAAAAAATACTGTTTTTTACAATTATCATTTTTGTTGAAATACTTTTTAAAGGTACTTTCGCTTTCGATACCAATTCCGAAATTTAAAGATACTTTGTGAAAGATAGAATACAATTTTGCAAACAAAATATTAAAAAAAATGAATACTGCAATTTTTAACGTATAACACCCTGATCCAACAGTCACATTTCGACCCACACATAAAAAGAAACAATGTAACTTTTTAGATCAAGGTAAATATTTGCCTTCAATTACTGAATAAATTTTCTGTAGCCAAAGAGTATTATTTGATTTGTGGATTATACGTTGGAAATTATGGTATCCGATCTTAGCCATCCTAGACGAAAGAAGTTAATAAAAAATTGAAATGAAAGCCGTAAAATGTAAAGCGTCGTGGCCATTAACTTAACATTAGTTTGTGAGTGTTTTTGCATCATAAATGTAAGCTCTTAATTTTTTAACAAAAACTGTAACACATCTTTCAAAACATTCTATAACTGCATTTTTAATTATTTGTTATACATTCAATGAATATATTTTCTATGTTATTTATATGTACCTTCTTCTTCCTCCAGTTGTTCTACATTCATCTGTGAATAAAGATGTTTGCTTGAGGTAGTCAAGAAATGTCTCTTATTAAATAAAGAGAAATCATCTATTCGGAATTAATGGTATGAAAACGGAACTTATGACTGTTAAAAGAAGTAAAACTTGCAACTCTAATATTTAAAGAAAATATATTACTCTCGGATTAAAAATAAACATAGAACAAAGGACTGAAAGGGGCGAATATTTCTTTTTTCAATTCTCACCACTATTTTTAAAATACAAATTTTGTAATATATTTTTCTTGCAGATGTTTGAAAACTGTACATGTAAAAATTTTCTTTTGAAAAGTGATGCCAGTTCGAATTGAAAAATAGTCGTGTGCGATATTCTTGACAATGTATTAATTGTTCAAGTTGTTTATATTATGTCCTAAATTTATCTGAAAACCATTTATATAAATTTATATTAGATAAAACATTTATCTTAGAACATAGCTGCCAATTTTTACGTTTTTTTTCTTACCACTAAAATTTAACAGAATATTTTATCGTTATTAATCGTCTAAATCTGTGATTAGAAAAAAAGAAAATTATTTTATACTTTAAAAGGGTAGAAGTTTTCAGATATATATAGAAGTATTATGACACACTAATTCTGCATCGAGCTGTTATCATTTTTTTAGATTGAAACAAACATTACTCTTCGACATATATTATAATCATGTGCATTCCAAACAATTACTCATATTCCTTGTATATAAGTAGAAACAGAAAATATTTTTCTTTACTTTTAAATAAACTAGGTATAAACCTATCTACAATATGCTTACCAATATTTATTTCTTAAATAAAAGTAATACTGACCAGTTAAACTGATGACATTGAGCTCACAGGCTATGCATCCTATTTGTTCATTACAGCTTTATATTTTCAAGGATCAACGTCATTCAAAAAACAAGTTAAGGAGGGGGTAGCTCTCACCATTTTCCCTTTTTACACTTAATCATTGAACCCCCTAAACTAATCAGGGATATGCTTTATCATATAAAAAACCCATCTACATAAATTAAGGAGAGAGACATTAGCCCCCGATCCACCTCTTATACATATCGAATGAACTTCAAAAACTAATCAGGGAAACGCCTTATCAGTATATACATATAACCAAAATTTCAAGTGAATCGGACATTTTTATCATGAATTATCGCGTTACGTACATACAGAACGGATGGGCCGTAAGCTCTCAGGCTTTGATAGCCTGTGAACTAATAAAAGGAAACAGGCATGTTCATTTATATAAAATAGCCAAATGCGAAGTTTACTTTTAGAAAAAAACGAAAGGCAATTTTATTTGACATAAATGCAAACAATTAAATGGATTTTTATTTAGGTGCAGAGCTTTTTGTACTATACTATCTATTTTGTACGTAATAATATGTTAAAAAAGAAGCTAACAAAAGCAGCTAAATTCTATTCTGTACGCAATTTTTTCCTTAAGAACGTATAGTAGTCAATCAAAAAACCCGGACGACAATGCATTTTTGCCAAATTTCACACTTTTTTCTTACCACTAAAATGTCAAAGAACGTTTTTCCTAATTTAATCGGCAAAATCTAATATTAAATAAGTTAAAATTTTCATTTAAACTTTAGTCGTAAGAAAAATGTTGGCAGCTATTGATACTGTTATGTCTATTGGGGATTTTTATCAAATATCTCGCTCATATTTTGATATTTTTAAATGAATATTTTTGCATAGGATAGCTGAGGACGATCTACAACCGGACTTGTTTTATAATTTCAATTTTTATTTCAATTTTTAAAAAATACTTTAACTTTCGGAACCAGTTGGAACCAGTTCAAAAAGTAAATCTATCCTAATATAAAAAAATATAACCAAAATAGAAAAGTAAAAACTCTCCCTGTTCTATTTAGTCTTCAGCTGTCCTGTACAAAATTATCGTGTAAAAATGTTAAAATATAAGCAAAATATTTTAAAATAACACCCCCTTTGAGTTAACATCAACTTTCGGGTCTTTTTGGGTGACTAGTATAAGTTCTGAAGAACTGGGTCGCCAGATTTGGCCTCTTTTTTATTTCTAAAATTTTACATTTCCACCAGAAATTCGATATTTTGATTTTTTATCTATTTAACGACAGACGTTTCGAAACAACCTAAAGCAATGTTATTTTAACAGAATTTCAGACGTAAATTCGCTGGTTTTATATTGTAAATAAAGGCCAAAATTGGCAACCGCGCGCGCTTAGGAAAAATACCCACGAAAAGCAAAACTGCGATCTAAATATGTCGGCTATTGATGTCCTGTTAACAGAAAAACAGCTTGCGTGAATACTCATAGAATCACCATTCGAAACGTCTGGGTAAATAGAACATTTTCATGACATACATAGATGTCGTCCAATAAAGTCGTGCGAAATAAATAATATAAACATTTTAAAAATATATTTGTGTAAAATCAGAGTTTTGAAACTTAAAGGCATAGCTGCAAACATACTCCTCTTTTTTGTCCGGAAAAAATTCTATAGTAAATTTTACTATTGCAAATTTCCGTAATCGGCGATTAAATAAGGGAGAAATTTCTAATAAATTTTTCCGGGCCAAAAAATCGGAAGATTTGGCAGCTATCATAAAGGGATTCTGGGAATTTTAGGTGTTTTAGTATCAGATATTTCTTAAAATATTGGTCGCTCTGAAGACCAATCTTGTTTTCTTATTAAGTAAGACGAAAATTTGTTTAAGAAAATTCTGTGACAAGTTCTTGAAGCACACGAAATTTGGAAACACTATTCGAGTTGTATGAACTGCAATGCTGAACAGTACTAAGGGCAAAATATGAAACAGCGTGTAAAATTAAAAATGCAGTAAATTCTTAGATTTTTTTTTATTTAGAATAATGTTATTTTTCCATTATCTTGTCGAGCTTCCATAAAAAAAGACTATTACCAAAACATTACGTAAAATATGCAAATTGTAGAATGTTTTTTCTTAAACTGTTATAGATTAACACAACTTATAGATTATAACAACTTAAGAAATTTAGCGATAAAAACGGAACTTTAAAATGAGGTGACTTGAAGACTCAAAATCTACTCTATAAAAAAAAATAAATAAAAAAATAAATAAATAAATTCAGATTGACACCATTTTTTTGGAATTTTAAAATTCGTTTCATTTAATATTGAGAGGAATTTCATCCTTTAATAAAAGTGGTGGAAATCATTTTTTTTTAAAGTAGCCCGCCTGGCAACATTGATGTCGGGCTTATAGATTTTTGGAGCCCTGGGTGACTTTACATTTGAATCATTACATACCACATATAAAAGTTGATTCTTTCAGTTAACCCGTCATTTGGTTGGTTGGTTGGTTGGCAAGTACTGAGACGTATGCTACTACCCGTTAGGGAGGCTTTTGTCTCGAAACTCCAGGGGACCCGTCATTGCGTGATTTTTTTTCTACTTTTATGAAAAAAAATATTTCAAATTTACATATTAGTCTAATAATGGAAAAATAAATAAAAATAAATAAATAAAACTTCTAGTTAAAATTTGTAATTTTATAGCATATATCTTATATACACAATTAATATTTTTAAGTATTGTATTGCTATATTTTGCAATATAACAGGCTTAAATTAATTAATTTTATCTTCTTAATATTCTGCAACTTGCTTTATACAAATATTTTTAAGTATTCTGTAAAAATAATGAAAGTAAATTTTGCCTTAATAGCTTGATCAATTTTTTTTCTGATTACAACTTTTAATTTTTTGTCAAATATAGCATTCTGAAATGGACAAAATAAGTGTTATTCCATTATTTGGCTTATTCATGATTAGTTACAGCGATAGTTTGGCCAAATTCATGGCACTTAGTGAGAAATATATGTTTTAAAGGTGCAGTAATGAGATAATAATGATTTGCTTTTAAGAACTTTTTAGATGAATTGTTTTAAATAGTTATAAGAAAGTATAATTTTTTTCAGAATTTAAAAGCAGATTTATTAAGTTAAATGTTAAATAGTCAGAATTTAAATAAATTTTATTCTATACTTCTAAAAAGATTCATATAATAATGTTAATTAGAGTAGTAAGAAACAGCAATAATATTGCAACATTTTCAATACATACTGCATCAATATTACAAGCAAATTTTAGAGGTAATCACGAAGTTCAAAAAAGGAACTAGTTTTGCGCGATTACTATACCACATGAATGAATGCAATACGCACAAGTATATAAACAAGGGATGCAACGATTTTGTTGAAGCGGAATCACCACAATTATATCAAATTCACTAATGCCACGATGATTAGCTGACCCTCGATGATTAGCGTACCGCGATGATCGCTTAGAGCACCGTAATATAAAAAAAGTAAGAAAGAAAAAGATAAAAAGTTGGATCTAGCCATTTTATCCTTTTAAAATCTTAAAAAAAAAAAAAAAAAAAAAAAAAAAAAAACCTTAAATGATTTTTACATTTATTACTATTTTTTGATACATTAAATTGGCAGTATGGGAGAAACACTATTTTTTAAAATAACACATTCCTATTATTTAGTCTTAAATTTTTTTAAATGAAATATTATGAAATTGTAACTAAATTAGCTAATATAGTCTCTGTCTCAAAAATTTAAGCACAAGCATAAAATATCGATTTTTAATGAATTATAAAATGTTATAAGTAATAACTTTTTTTATTTACATATTTCGCAAATAAACGATATCAAAAATAGAAAAAAATAAATTACATAATTTTAAAAAATACAATTTAAAAAACAGTTATAAAAAAAAACTGTCTCAAAAAATTATACACAGTGTCAAAAACAACCATATTTATTATTTTTACAGAACTTTTAGTAACAATTTTTTTTCATGTTTTCGGATTAGATCAAATAAACATGCTTTCGTCGAAATTATTAGTTTTTGTGGGGTTTCTGGTGGCAAAGAATACCATGCTTTCTCAATAGCATCTTGGAGTTCTTCAATAGAGTCATACTGCTTTCTATGGTCTAAACTTGGCGGGTTAAAGTATTCCAGACATTCTCAATCGGGTTTAAGTCTGGACTTAAAGCTGACTAGTCAAGTACTTTATCATTTTTCTGAAAAATCCAAAGTTTTGTAGAATGGGATACGTGGATTGAGGCATTGTCTTGCAGAAAAGTTCATTCAACCCCCCCCCCCAAATGTCGCCGAATGGAAGCAAATGGTGGTTTAGGGTCTCTTGAAACTTTTTTCACTCTTCTCTTCCTTTTAGAAAAGCTAGAGAGGGCTGGCAAATGTCCCAAATGCCCGTTAAACCATAAAGGATTCACCGCCTTGCTGCCTGCTGAAAAATGTCCTTCGGTTCTTACGTAACTCATGCCAATACGCCTTCCAACCATCAGGGCCATCTAAGTTCCACTTTTTCTCATCGCTGAATAAAACAGTAAGCCATTTGTCCCCGTAGGTCATGTGTTTTTTAGCCCAGTTTATTCTTACCTGTTTGTGATTTAATTTAAGAGACGGTTTGCGAGCCAATTACTTTTACATGATGCAATCACACGCTTTAATACGTCTATTTACAGTGTCTTTGGACATCTGTACTCTGAAATTATTTTTAGTTTGCCGTATGGGGACATATTTTGCCTAAATACAGGGATGAGATTTCCGCTTTTTTGCACACCAGTAAAATCTTAGAGAACATGCTATATTATTAAATTGGAACACTTTCGTGATTTAAAATAACAACATTTTCTTTAAGATTTTACTGGTGTCCAAAAAAGCGGAAATCTCATCCCTGTAAATGCCAATCTCCGTATTTTCCGATCACTCTGAAAGTAGTCATACGTGGTCACCTGCATCTTGGTTTCCGCTTAAAATTATCATTTCTAGAAAGTACTTGATATATACATAGCTTTGATCAATTTAAAGCTTTTGCAATTTCAGAAACAGTTTTATTTTGAGATTTCAATTTAAAATCTTTCAAAATCTCACATTTTGTGAATTCTTTACCCTTTGTCATGTTTAAAACATTAGGAAATAATTTCCCCACCTTTTATACTTGTATAAAAGTGCAATATGATGTCATACAACGTCATTACACAATACCAATCCCGTGTTTCTTAAAAAATTCGCATAAAGTGCTTAAACTTTTGAGACAGCGTTTCTTCAAGAAAAAAAGAAATAAAAAGAAATATATTTTTTATTTTAACTACCCGAAATGGCTTATTTTATTTTATTTTGATTAAATGTTGAGTATTTATTGTAAATTAGCATAAAATATTTTCTTCTTCAATTATTTTAAACGAGATTTGCAGAGTGCTTAAACTTTTGAGACAGACTATAGTATTAATGGTTATTTCTGTTTTAATATCAGAAAGTTAACATATTTTTACAATTTTAAAAAATAATAAAATTTATAAAATTTTATTAATCTTTTAAGTTTGATATAATTGAAAAGGAAAATTAGTTTATTTTCCTTATGATTTAAAAAAAATCTTTAACTCATTTATAGCATTTTTTTTAAAGTGCGTAGGATATTTTAAAATGGAAAAAAAATTCTATTTCAAATTTTAATATATATTTTTAATCTATTCACCTTAAGAAATTCGCACATAAAATTTAAAACATCTTAATTATATTAACGAAATTATTATAATGTATTATCTACGTTATAAAAAACAATATAGGAAATTTATTTTAATAACCCATAATAACAATCTTTCTTGAAATTAAAATAGATCGTCATACAAATATTTTGTTATAGTAGATTTTATTTTAAAGTATGTTAGTATGTTTTTATAAATAAATAAATGTGAATAATATTACAATAAATTTTTGTTACAGTAGATTTAAAAAAAAAATGTATGTTAGTATCTTTTTATAAATAAATAAATATGAATAATTTTACAATAAACTTTTGTTACAGTAGATTTTTTTAAAAGTATGTTAGTATCTTTTTATAAATAAATAAATATGAATAATATTACAATAAACTTTTAAAACTCTCCTTAAAATGAAGGAAACGAAACTTTTTAATGCATTCAACTCTTAATATATGTAATATTTTGAAGACTAAAATTTATTTTTAATACAACAGAAATTAAAATCTAAAAATTCAAAATTATCGAAAAAAATCTGTTAGACATTTAGAAGTGTACACCCAATAGAAAAATAATTCTCTATAAAAATAGAGTCCGCTTTCAACATAAGGCCTTTGCTTTATAAAATGCATCCGAAATAAGTAAAGGTACTTGGAAGCGCAGTATGTGTAACTCTGGCGTAATGGTATTACACTACTGCAAGCTGCCATAGGACAGGTCCCTTGTTCGATCCTCATCGTGGGTAAGTGACTTTTCTTCACTGATGTTTAAATTAAATTTACGTGTTCTATACCTGATGTTCATGTGTCTTTGTAAGTGAAGAATAAAGGTTAGTTTGTCCTTGAAAAATTCTTTTTTGCCTTTCAAGCGAAAATTTTTATAAAAGTAAATATAAAAAAGGGAAATATTTTGTGGAAAAAACGGAAATATTTCGGGAATTTACGGAAAACTTTTTCCGCTAAAATACGGAGATAGTACTGGCATCTAGATTACGAGTACAATTTCCGTTATTTAACGGGTAAAAAATTTACAGTGCAGTTAAAATTATCAATCAAAGACAATTGAAAGCCAGTATTAAAATATTCGTATCTTTTTTTAAAAAAATTCTTACTATCACTAAAATATTATTAGACGATACTTTTATATCATAATTCAGGTTGGTCAGTAAAAGAATACTTTTTGTACTACTATCATTTTTTATGAAATATTTTTTAAATGTACTTTCGCTTTTGGAACCCATTCCGAAATATAAAGATACTTTTAAAAAGTCGCAAACAAGTCTGCGAATAAAATCTAAAAAAAAAAAAAAAACGCAATTTTTGGTGTATAATGAACGGATCCAACAATCATGCTTCGCAGTGTTGCCAGTGGGCTACTTTTTTTAAATTCAGATTTCTTGACTGCCATTACTTTTTTAAAACGGTAAATTACCTTTTGTTTTCTCCTTAATTATCATGCCATTGAATAAGGCACATTAATTATTTGTAAAAAGTGGTGTCAATCAAGAATTTGAATTAAAAAAAAGTAGTCCATCTGGCAACACTGATGTTTCGATCCAGAAATTGAAAAAAAAAATATATATATATATATAACATTTTAGATCGCAGTAAATATTTGCCCCTAGTTACTGAATACATTTTCTGCCCCAACATAATAATTTGATCTGTGGATTATACTCTGGAAATTATGGTACCTGATCTTAGCTATACTAGTCAAAATAAGTTCATATAAAAAATTGAAATGAAAGCCATAAAATGTAAAGCGCGGTGGCCATTAACTTAACATTTAGCTTGTGACTGTTTGTGAATCATGAATTTTTTTCTATGTCATTCAAATATACCTCCTTTATTCATTCAGAAATTCTACATTGAGCTCCAAATAAAGATGTTTGCTTGAGGTAGTCAACAATTGTCTCTTATTAAAGAAAGAGAAATAAACGAATCGGAATTACTGGTATGAAAACGGAATTTACGACTGTTAACCCTTTGAGCTTTGGGGTGTAAATTTCTTCAAAATTCCAAATGTCACATTGGAATTTTGCAAAGAAAAAAAGAAGTTTAACGATAAACTTGGATAAAACGGATTAAACCTTTTTCAAATAAATTTGGTCGAATTTTCCTGTGTCATTGTGACATTTCGGAATTAAAATTATGTTGTAGGAAATTCTACCATCAGAGCTCAAGGGGTTAAAGGAAGTAAAACATGCAACTCAAATAAAAAAAAGTTACTCTCGGACAAAATATACCGCAATTTCGGGTGTATAAGCCGCGGATCAAACAATTCTTTTACGACCCAGAATTTTTTAAGAAACAAATGTTACTACTTAAATCGACGTAAATATTTGTCTTCAATAAATAAATAAGATTTCTGGGTCCAAAAAGAATTGTTTGATCCGCGGCTTATACACCCGAAATTACGGTAAACATAAAATGAACGACCGCCTCCGGCGAATTGATTTTTTTTCCAATTATTATAACTATTTTTAAAATATAATTTTTGCAATATACTTTCTTGCAGATGTTCGCAAACTGCATCTGAAAGAATTTTCTTTTAATAAAGAACGGTGCCAGTTGGAAATGAAAAATAGTCGTTTGCGGCACTCTTGAGAATGGATTAATTGTTAAAATTGATTAAATTATGTCTTAAATTTATCTAAAAAACATTTATATAAATTTATATTAGATAAATATTTCATTTTAGATGATAGCTCTCAATTTTTACGCTTTTTTAAGACTAAAATTTAACAATAAATATTATCTTTATTAATCGTTTAAATCTGTGATAAGTAAGATAAAAAAAATCGTTTATAAATTAATTGTAACAAGAAAGGGTAAAGGTTGGCAGGTATGGTTATAAGTATTATGGTTCAGGTACTTCTTCATCGAGCTCTTATTTTTTTAGATTGAAACGGATATTATTCTTCGACATACATTATAATCATGTGTATTTTAAATTTACTGATATTTCTTGTACATAAGAAGAAACAAAGAATCTTTATCTTTACTTTTAAGTAAAACAATTGTACACCTATCATACGTTCCACATTATGCTTAACAATGTTTATTTCTGAAATAAAGACTAACAGATAAATTCATTTATATAAAACAGCCGAATGTGAAAATAAGGATTCCTTTCGTTAACTTTTAGAAAAAACAAAAGACAATTTTATTTGACATGAATACAAACAATTAAATGGATTCCTATTTAGGTGCAGAATTTCAATTTTGTACGTAATAACACATAATAAATAGAAGGCAACAAAATCATATATATTTTATCCTGTCCGCAATTTTCTCTTAAGAACGTACACCAGTCACTTAAAAAGACCGGATGACAATTCATTTCTGCCAAATTTTATACTCTTTTCTAAACACTAAAATGTAAAAAGACGATTTATCCTTATTTAATTGGCGAAATCTTAAATTAAATAAGCATAGCTGCCAAATTCTAAGCATATTTGCTACCACTAAAATTGTACAGAGATTTTTAGTTTCTTTAACCTCTTCAGACCTGAGGTGCACAAATGTGTACTTCCATTCTTTTCCTCATAAAAACTAAACTGTTCGAATTTTTTGCATTTTTACTTTACTTCTATACAGCTGAATGCTGTTTGCTTTAACCCATTAGTGCCTGAATTATTTTCTTCGTTAAAATTCAAATTTTGCATTTTCCCACCACTTTTAAAGCAAGAATAACTTTTATCTCAATTTATTGAGAACTTTGTCTCGAGAAAGAAAGTATTTATGTATACTCTTATTTACTGGTATGAAAGGCGCTTACTTGAATTTTTTAAAACTGGCCCAAAAATGGGACGCTAGGCACTAATGGGTTAAAACAAAACCAATAAATGTCAGCACTGATTAATATTATGTCATAAAATAAATATTATTTTCATCAGAGTTTCGAAAACACCTTCAAGACAATGTGGCCAAGAAAGTAAGAAATATTCATGATTATTTAACTTAAATGCTTTACAATAAAAAAATTTGAGGATTTGCTGATTATTTACTTGTTTAAAGACCTTTATTTTGTTATTGCGAAAATTTACTTTACTGATAGTTAAACTGGTGTTTTAAGGGGATTAGTACTTTTAGATTCATATCTGTAAACCTAAATTACCAATCCCCTAAAGTACTGATTTCATAAAAATGACTCTTTCTGTCATTTATGGTATCATTTCGATTATGCACAAGCCATAAATATATATTTGTCGAGTTATTTCATGCTCAGGTCTGAAGAGGTTAATCATAAGATTTCGACGATCAAATAATACAATATTAATTATAAAATTTTTGTGGTAGGAAAAATGAGTAAAAGTTGGCAGCTATGAATAAGTTAAAATTTTCATTTAAATTTTACTGGTAAAAAAAAGCATAAAATTTGTTCAGCTATTGATAACGTTAATTCTATTGGGCTTTATTTTCACATATCTCTCTCAAATTTTTATATTTTTACATGGATATTTTTGCATAGGAGAGATGAGGACGATCTACAAACCAGTATTGCAAGTGGGCTAATTTTTTTAATTCAAATTTCTTGACTGGCACCACTTTTTTGAAACGTTAAAACTCTCTTTGTTCTCAGCTTAAATAATGTAGCATTAAGTAAGGCGCATTTTACCATTTCAAAAAAGTAGTGCCAGACATGAATCTGAATTAAAAAAGTAGCCCATCTGGCAACACTGCTACAACCGGGCTACTTTTTATATTTTCAATTTTGATTTCCCATTTTTTAAAAATTCTCTAACTTTCGGAGCCTTGTTGGAACCTGTTCAGAAATTGAAACTATCATAATATATATTTTTTAAAAAATGTAACCATAAATTGACAACGTAAAAACTAGCCCTGTTGTATATAGACCCCAGCTATCAAATGCAAAAATATTCGTGTAAAAATATCAAAATTTGAACGAAATATTTAAAAATAAAACCCCATTAGACGACATCAACATCTGGATATTTTTTTGGTGACTAGTGTAACCCCTTAGGAAATGTGTTGCCAGATTTGGAAGTTTTTCTTATTTCTGAAATTTTAAATTTTTTCAAGAAATTCTGTATTGAGATCGCCAGACTGGTATCCCAGCTTACGATATGAACCCCACGAATAGCAATACTGTTACCTAAAACTTTTTGCACACTGATGTCGCGTTAACAGACAAACAGCTTGCACGAATACTCAGAAAACCATCCGTCGAAATGTATATGAAAATTGAAAATTTTCATGACATACATAAATGTCGTGCAATAAAGTGGTGTGAAATAAATAAGAAAAACGTTTTAAAAATATATTTGTGGGTATTCCATGAGCACATGTCGTGTAAGTCACACACTAAGATTATGGATACCAGTATTTTAGAACGGAAAAATTTGACTTATTTTATCAGAGATATTTTATTAATTGAATAAGGTCATGCAAATATTTCGAAGATAACGGTGGACAACAACTTAACAGTTACTAATAATGTGACTTACATGACAAGTGCTCATGGAAATACCCGAGTGTGAAACCAGGGTTTTGACACTTGAAGCATAGCTGCCAACGTCCTCTCCTTTTGTGGTCCGTAAAAATTCTATAATAAATTTTACCATTGCAAATCGCCGTAATTGGCGATTAAATAAGGCAAATTTCTAATAAATTTTTCCGGCCCAAAAACCCGAAACGTTGCCAGCTATAATAAAGGAATTCAGGGAATTTAATTGTTTTAGTATCAGATACTTCTTAAAAAATTGGGCGCTCTGAAGAACACTTTTGTTTCCTTATTAACACTTTGAAAATCACTCAATCGCTGCACACATATTCCCTCCCGCGTTCCCCAGTGCAGTCATTTTGAGCATTTTTACATCTAAATATAAGTTTTTTTTAAACAATTTCTCGCACAGTCAGTGGCCACGTATTTCAGACAATGCATTTCCAGTTAAAGAAAAAATCATACAAATTTGAAGTTCGTTTAGTATTAATATTACGGATCCGGGCAACGCCGGGCGGGTCAGCTGGTATTCTATAGTATAATGGACACAAGTATGCAAACACATTAAAAATATCTTCAATGAATATACATACTTTTAACAATATGACATTCCATAAAGTCAGCTAATTTAAAATTTCGTAAGTCCAATTTAAAATTTTGACATTTTATGCATTCATATATATATTTGCGTTTCTTTAAATGTAATGCCTATACTTTAATTATCTTTAAGTTCTACTAAATTATAAAGTTTTTTATAAATCATCATAAAATGAAAAGAATATACAGGACGAGTTTTGAGCTGTAAAATAGAACAGCTCGTTGTTCGGTGAACATGTGTCTGTAACCTCTTAGGAAATGTGTTGCCAGATTTAGCATTTTTTTTCTGAAATTTTAGATTTTTACCAGAAATTCTGTATAGAGATGCAGCGTTGCCAGATGGGCTACTTTTTTTAAAATTCAAACTGTTGATTGACACCACTTTTTACAAATAATTAAATGTGCCTTATTGAAATGCATGATAATTAAGGACAAAACAAAAGGTAATTTACCGTTTAAAAACAGTGATGGTAGTCAAGAAATCTGACTTTAAAAAAGTAGCCCACTGGCAACACTGTTGTGATGGCAGAGGCCACACTGGTATCCCAGCTTACGGAAAGAAACCCATGAAAAGCAACACTGCTCCCTAATCTCTTTTGCACACTGATGTCGCGTTGACAGACAAACAGCTTGCACGAATGCTCAGAGAACCAGCATTTGAAACGTTAATGTAACTTGAACATTTTCATGACATACAGAAATGTCGTGCAATAAAGTGGTGTGAAATAAATAAGAAAAACGGTTTAAAAATATATTTTTGGGTATTTCCATGAGCACATATCGTGTAAGTCACACACTACGATTATGGATACCAGTATTTTAGAACGGAAAAATGTGGCTTATTTTATCAGAGATATTTTATTAATTGAATAAGGTCATGCAAACATTTCGAAGATAACGGTGGACAACAACTTAACAGTTACTAATATGTGACTTACATGACAAGTGCTCATGGAATTATCCGAGTGTGAAACCAGGGTTTTGACACTTGAAGCATCGCTGCCAACATCCTTTCATTTTTTGGTCCGTAAAAATTCTATGATAAATTTTACCATTGCAAATTGTCGTAATCGGCGATTAAACAAGGCAAATTTCTAATAAATTTTTCCGGGCCAAAAAACCGGAAACGTGTCCAGTAGGGTGGAACGAAAGTATAGGGAAAAATATTTTTTTCAGCAAATGATTTTGTAATAGCAATTAAAAGTTGCATTTGTATGTTAACAATAAAACTACGAAGTTTTTTCGTTCTAAATTTATATCTTGAGGTGCCGCAAGAGCATTAAAAATACGGATTTTTAAGAAAAAATCCAAATTTAACATAAAATTATAATTTTTTTCACAGTTTTATTTTTACATTTTAAGAGTCAAATATTGTTTTTAATAGCAATCTATAAATGCTTATTTACTATAACAATAATAATATTAAGTTTAATTGAGGTAAATTTATGCATTAATTTTCTGCACAAGTCAAATAAATGAGCTTTTTCCAAAAAAAAAAAAAAAAAAAAAAAAAAAAAAAAATTAATGTGTAATATCAGTTTGAATTTAACTGTTGTAATTACTTTTTTGCTTACAAATAGTCGTTCAAACACAGTTTTAAAAAAAATAATATGTAAAACTTAAAAATAACTAATTATTAATAAAAATAAACTTACCAGTTATTTGGGTCTTTTTCTTTTTAAGTTTTTTTCGAAAGGGATTAAACACAAACATGCAACATAAATACTAACAAGTCACTCACTATATCAACTCACTCACATTATGTCATGACATAATTAATAACCAGTGTTATGAAACAAAACAAATATTAAAGAATAATTAGAATATTCAATTAGTTTCACATTTATTTAGTTTTTAAATTTTCTTGATTATTAGATAAAATGTTTTTTCGACTCAAATTTACACATCATCTTTTGCAAAGCAATTGTTGCTTTTAAAAGGCCTTCTCTTGTTTCAATACCACATACACTTATTGATGACTTCACAAGCTGTGTCACAAGCTTTATAGCTTTGTCACAAGCTTTATAGCTTTGTCACAAGCTTCTTTCTACTGCTTGTGTATTACAGGGTAAACGAGGGAAATATATAGATGGCAACTGGCAACTTTTAAGCTTAATATGGAATCAGATGTGGGCATACACTTTCATAATATACTCTGATAAAGCTTTAAGGTTATCTGAAGGTTTCTCTGTTCCAACATATAACCGAAGAATGCAACTAGCTAGTGTAAGCCTTCGAGAATGAGCCAACTTTCCTGGTTTTCTTAAGTACAGATCTGGACAACATAGAAAACTTGAGATTGATGTGTATATTTTAAGTGAATATTTTCGGTATGTGCTCAAATCTTCAATCATTTTAACATTAGAAAGGTTGTGTTGTATAGGCAACCACTGGAAGTGCGTTACAACTTTCAAGTTGTTTGCCTAAAACCATACCAAATGCATTAGGGCACTTTGTTGTTTCGTTTAATTCACGAAACAGTTGGCGCAAAAGCAATTATTTTAAATGGAATAAAAAAATCAGCTACTGCAGTGGCCTGTTTAGATTTTTTCCATTAAAATAATCACAATGTTATTGACTCCATTGTTTGTGGCTGTCCCATCGCACCCAATAGCAGTTACAGTTGATAGGTTCAAATAATTTTTACCATTAAAGTACACTATTATGCTACTTTTTATAGTTTCACCTGTTCCAAAAACAGCGGTTACATGCACTAGAAATAACGAATTGGTCTTTTTTACTAAAGAAATATGCTCTTCGATGACCGTTTTTTTGTAAAATTTGTTTCCTTTTTTATCTTGCACAATTATGTTATCTTTTCTTCCATCGAAAAACAAACCTATATTTTCTCCAACTTGGTTAAGGCTTCTTACTATCTCTTTTGTCTGATTCTTGTCTCTCTCTTTCTTCGAATTTTCATCCTATCAATTACCTTACTTTTGTTCTCCTCTGCAATCATTCCAAAATTCTTAAGACAGCACTTGTGATAGTTGCAGCAACTCTGTCTGAAACCCCAGTTCGGTCACAGGCACTTGCTACTGTTGGAAGTTCTACTTGCATTTGCTCGCTTGTAGTTGTATCCAAAAAAAGGGGACTAATTTTTGGGATTGTATGTTAAATTTCCTGTAGATGTTTGCTCTGGATCTGATTGAAGGTCATCATTTTCAGATTTTCTGGTAGCATTAAGTACTAATTTCTGATTGTACTTGTACTTTAATTGTTTTTGTATTACTTCTTGCTTCCTCTTTGGTTTAAAATCTTGGAAATAACTTTATCGACTCCACTTACACACATTTTTCTCACTGTTCTTTAGTCAATTAAAAAATCTTGTTCAAGTTTAGGTATTTTTTTTTTCGCATTTAGACAGAAAATTCTTTGCATTTACAGCTGCTACATCAAAAATACGTTTGATTTCATTTAAAGACTTTGCTGCAATTAAATCATATTTACTGTACCTTTTTTATCTTTTAATATTAAAATACTTCTGTATTTATCGTGATAGGTCTTTCTCATTTGTAACATGCCGGTTCGAGATAGGAATAGATGCTTTCGACCAACTTTTCGTTTAGTAGCATAAATAATAAAGGCATGCAGAATAAAATTATAGATATCATTTGTAAAGTAGATAGACGTGTATAATTTAAAAATTGAAAACGGGCATTTGATATTTAAAATACTTTTTTTTTATTAAACCAAATTATCAAATTTCGCAAAATCTGCTTAAAAATACGTACATTTAAGTCTTTTGCGGCACCTCTAAATATATTATGTTTGTTAAAATATTTTAATACTGTCTTAACAAAGGCACTAGACAACTTTTTATCTCTATTACATATTGAAATTAAAAAATTTATTTTTTCGTTCCACCCTAGTGTCCAGCTATAATAAAGGAATTCAGGGAATTTAATTGTTTTAGTATCAGATACTTCTTAAAAAATTGGGCGCTCTGAAGAACAATTTTGTTTCATTTTAACACTTTAACATGAAAATCACTCAATCGCTGCACACATATTCCCTCCCGCGTTCCCCATTGCAGTCATTTTGAGCATTTTTACAGCTAAATATAAGTTTTTTTTTTTTTTAAATTTCTCACACAGTCAGTGGCCACGTATTTCAGACAATGCATTTCCAGTTAAAGAAAAAATCATACAAATTTGAAGTTCGTTTAGTATTAATATTACGGATCCGGGCAACGCCGGGCGGGTCAGCTGGTATTCTATAGTATAATGGACATAAGTATGCAAACGCATTAAAAATATCTTCAATGAATATACATACTTTTAACAATATGACATTCCATAAAGTCAGCTAATTTAAAGTTTCGTAAGTCCAATTTAAAATTTTGACATTTTATGCATTCATATATATATTTGCGTTTTTTTTAAATGTAAGTCCTATACTTTAATTATCTTTAAGTTCTACTAAATTATAAAGTTTTTTATAAATCATCATAAAATGAAAAAAATATACAGGACGAGTTTTGAGCTGTAAAATAGAACAGCTCGTTGTTCGGTGAACATGTGTCTGTAACCTCTTAGGAAATGTGTTGCCAGATTTGGCATTACCAGAAATTCTGTATAGAGATGCAGCGTTGCCAGATGGGCTACTTTTTTTAAAATTCAAACTGTTGATTGACACCACTTTTTACAAATAATTAAATGTGCCTTATTCAATTGCATGATAATTATGGACAAAACAAAAGGTAATTTACCGTTTAAAAACAGTGATGGCAGTCAAGAAATCTGAATTTAAAAAAGTAGCCCACGGGCAACACTGTCGTGATGGCAGAGGCCAGACTGGTATCCCAACTTACGAAAAGAAGCCCATGAAAAAGAATACTGCTACCTGAGCTTTTTTCACACTGATGTCGCGTTAACAGACAAACAGCTTGCACGAATTCTCAGAGAACCAGCATTTGAAACCTTAACGTAAATTGAACATTTTCATGACATACATAAATGTCGTGCAATAAAGTGGTGTGAAATAAATAAGAAAGACGTTTTAAAAATATATCTGTGGGTGTTTCCATGAGCACATGTCGTGTAAGTCACACACTACGATTATGGATACCAGTATTTTATAACGGAAAAATTTGGCTTATTTTATCAGAGATATTTTATTAATTGAATAAGGTCATGCAAACTTTTTCGAAGATAACGGTGGACAACAACTTAACAGTTACTAATATGTGACTTACATGACAAGTGCTCATGGAAATATCCGAGTGTGAAACCAGGGTTTTGACACTTGAAGCATAGCTGCCAACGTCCTCTCCTTTTTTGGTCCGTAAAAATTCTATAATAAATTTTACCATTGCAAATTGCCGTAATCGGCGATTAAATAAGGCAAATTTCTAATAAATTTTTCCGGGCCAAAAAATCGGAAACGTGTCCAGCTATAATAAAGGAATTCAGGGAATTTAATTGTTTTAGTATCAGATACTTCTTTAAAAATTGGGCTCTCTGAAGAACAATTTTGTTTCCTTATTAACACTAACATAAAAATCACTCAATCGCTGCACTCATATTCCCTCCCGCGTTTAACATTGCAGTCATTTTGAGCATTTTTACATCTAAATATAAGTTTTTTTTAAACAATTTCTCACACAGTCAGTGTCCACGTATTTCAGACAATGCATTCCCAGTTAAAGAAAAAATCATACAAATTTGAAGTTCGAAATAATTAAATGTGTATTAATATTACGGATCCGGGCAACGCCGGGCGGGTCAGCTGGTATTCTATAGTACAATGGACATAAGTATGCAAACACATTAAAAATATCTTCAATGAATATACATACTTTTAACAATATGACATTCCATAAAGTCAGCTAATTTAAAGTTTCGTAAGTACAATTTAAAATTTTGACATTTTATGAATTCATATATATGCGTTTTTTTAAATGTAAATCCTATACTTTAATTATCTATAAGTTCTACTAAATTATAAAGTTTTTATAAATCATCATAAAATGAAAAGAATATACAGGACGAGTTTTGAGCTGTAATATAAAACAGCTCGTTGTTCGGTGAACATGTGTCTGTAACCTCTTAGGAAATGTGTTGCCAGATTTGGCTTTTTTTCTGAAATTTTAGATTTTTACCAGAAATTCTGTATAGTGATGCAGCGTTGCCAGATGGGCTACTTTTTTTAAAATTCAAATTGTTGTTTGACACCACTTTTTACTAATAATTAAATGTGCCTTATTCAGTTGCATGATAATTAAGGACAACACAAAAGGTAATTTATCGTTTAAAAAAAAATGGCAGTCAAGAAATCTGAATTTAAAAAAGTAGCCCACTGGCCACACTGGTATCCCAGCTTTCGAAAAGAAGCCCATGGAAAGCAATACTGCTACCTAATCTTGTTTGCACACTGATGTCGCGTTAACAGACAAACAGCTTGCACGAACGCTCAGAGAACCAGCACTTGAAACGTTAATGTAATTTGAACATTTTCATGACATACATAAATGTCGTGCAATAAAGTGGTGTGAAATAAATAAGAAAAACGTTTTAAAAATATATTTGTGGGTATTTCCATGAGCACATGTCGTGTAAGTCACAACCTACGATTATGGATACCAGTATTTTAGAATGGAAAAATGTGGCTTATTTTATCAGAGATATTTTATTAATTGAATAAGGTCATACAAACATTTCGAAGATAACGGTGGACAACAACTTAACAGTTACTAATATGTGACTTACATGACAAGTGCTGATGGAAATATCCGAGTGTGAAACCAGGGTTTTGACACTTGAAGCATAGCTGCCAACGTCCTCTCATTTTTTGATCCGTAAAAATTCTATAATAAATTTTACCATTGCAAATAGCCGTAATCGGCGATTAAATAATTCAAATTTCTAATAAATTTTTCCGGGCCAAAAAACCGGAAACGTGTCCAGCTATAATAAAGGAATTCAGGGAATTTAATTGTTTTAGTATCAGATACTTCTTAAAAAATTGGGCGCTCTGAAGAACAATTTTTTTACCTTACTAAGGGGTTAGGGGTAGTCAAAATTTTCAAAAAATCCATTTTTCATTTTTGTATTATCTTAAAGTATAATATCTTAAAAATATACTGTGAAATTTTTAAATCAATCCGACAAAAACGTTTTGAGTTATTCGTCAACTAACAAAGGGCTCTCGAGAACGCTCCAGAGAAGGCAGCTAGTGAAAAGGCTGTTTGCGCGGCTCCTGACTTTTAGAAGATATCAAGCCAATTTATGAAGATCTGAATAATGATAATTTACCTTCAGGATGTGTGGGTGGATTCAATCAAGATAATAATGAGATCTTCAATCACCTCGTATGGAAAATATGCCCAAAAACCATGAATACAAGTTATACTATCGTACAAATTGCTGCATACATAGCTATCGGTCTATTCAATGCATCATTATTAATAATAACGAATACATGAGGACTTAATTGTGGTCATCATTCTCATCGGTATGCCGAAAAAACGGATGCTGCACCTGTGAAGGTTGTAGATAAGTGCGCTAACGGTAAAACTCGAGAAGGTAGAATGCGACGTAGACAACAGTAAATTGATACTTTGGAATCTTCTAAAACGACTGAAGAACGGTTATATGGCCAAGGAATAGATGACTCAATATAAGTAATAAAATAATTCGTATTACTCTACATAAATCGAGTATAAAACTTTAACCCTTTGCGGGGCAGGATAAATTATTTGATTAAGTATTGAAATTATAGACTGACACCGGAATTTCAAAACAACTTTATTCCTAAATAAGAAAACGCTATATTTCTCGCATTCAATAAACCGTAATTTTCTTTAAGAAAATTCCGGTGCGAATGTGGCGTTTGAGAATTAAAATTAAGTGATATATCTATGAAACCACCGCCCCGCAAGGGGTTAACCCCTTAACTGTGTAATTCGTTTCAGTTCAATAAATATAAAAAAAAATAGAGGATTCACGTCACTATTATTTAAATAAAATAATCGTAAAATTTAGTCTAAACATTTCCGCCTTTCAAGAGTATGAAGATTTTCTTAAAAATAATAGTGGTGTCAAAAATCTTTAAGTAACGAAGCGTGCAAAGAGTGCCTGCATGAAGTCAGTTCGGGCAACACAGTTCAGAAGCTAAATGCGTTTTTATCGAAATTATGTTTTTTTAACTGGTGACCACTGTAACTCGAAAACGGTTCAGTAGATTTCAATGAAATTTATACAGCTTTTAAAAAACATAAAATAAACTAGACCCTGATCGAAGGATTAAGTTAATTTTTTTTTTATGAGCAATTAATTGTTTGGGTTTTTTCGAAAACCTGTAGGTAAGTTTTCTGAAGTTGCTATTTTGTGTTTTTTCTTTTCTTTTTTTTAAAGAAAAGTTTCGATTAGGCACTACCCTCATAGCATGTATGGTCACAGTATCAATGACGTCACTGTGAGTCACTTTGGTCACATCACATCTGTGATGTCACATTGTGACTGAGATGTGATTTTTAGAAAATTACAAATGTTCTGCAAAACATGTTATTTACTTTTAAAAACATGTTTCTCGCAATTTAAATATCGTCGCTTTTGTCACAGTTTCGTCTCAATGTTAATCTCAAAGTAGTCACAAATGACACATTTTTCACAAATTTGTCACACTTTGACTTCACAAAGTGGTCACAATGTGGCGTCACAAACGAGCTCTAAACCTGCCATAACGACTTCACATTTTACTCACTGTGACTTCACATCGACACTTTCACGTGACGTCACATCGACAATCGTTGGTCACAAAGTCACAATGTGACTTCACAACGACATCGCAGTGACGTCACCATGGCTTATGGGTAGATTATCTATTAAAATTACTAATTATTCTTGTCTGATTGATTTTAGGTGAATCTCCAAGGATTTGCGATGGTTACCGCAAGGCACTCCTTATAGAAAATGGCCCAAAACAAAGATTGATAACTTTTTTTAATTATTGTGCTGTTGTTGTTTTTTTTTAATTTTCGTTAAGTCGAGTCAAAACACAATGTAATAATTTCATATCATTATTTACATTTAATAAATGGAGTTTCAGAAAAAATAATTAAAAGTTGTAATTTTTTCCTGCCCCTGCCTGCCCCTAATCCCTTAAGAAATACGGATATTTGTTTAAGAAAATTCTGGTCGCAGGTTCTTAAAGCGCACGAAATTTGGAAACGCTATTTGTGGGGTATGAATTCCACTGCTGAACAGTACTAAGGGAATAATTTGAAACAGCGAGTAAAATTAAAAATGAAGTGAAATTCTTAGAATGACTTTATTTAGAATAATGTTATTTTTCCATTATCCTGCCGCTCTTTCCATAAAAGAACAATCACCAAAACATTACATTCAATAAGCAAATTATAGAATGTTGTTTTAAATTTTTTAAAAGAGTTACAGACAGTAAACTTAAGAAATTTAATTTAAATATGCATTTTGATTTTTTGTTAAAAGCCTATTTTATATCAACTTTTGTGTATGTTTAGACCTTTGAGGTCTAAACATACACACTTACTAAACTACATACACTAAACATACATACTTGAGGTAACCGTTTGCAATCTGCAAACGGTTAATTTTACTATTCCAATTGCGAACTGGCACCAGAAAATTTTTATTACAATTTCGATCTCATCATATACTTGAAAAAGAGTTTTTGATTATTTTGAAATAATCTTATTCTTAAATTGCGGTGCGAATAACTTGTTTGAACATATTTGGAGCAGAAATACCTTGCCCCTGAAAGTGTTAAAGCCAAAAAATCGCAATATTTAAAAATATACACATTTTTACAAGATATTCACAATTTTTTTGTCATCTATACTGATAAATGAACAAAACGCTCTGTCTGGCAGCGTGTGTGCCTAGCAAAGTATGGCTAGCAAAATCTACAGCATGTTCGAGGCTCAAAATTTTTTGAGAGTAGCCCCAAATTTCTCCTGATGTACCTGAGCTTCAGAATTTTGAAATTCCAATTACTAACTGAGTAATTAATTAAAATCCAAAACTCACTCTCATCAAAAATCATTTTTTTCGCTTTTTTCACCATTCACTTGCTTATGGTTGGTTGGTTGGTTGATGGTTGGTTGAAAAAAAAATGGACTACTAGATATTACTGGTTGACACAAAGGTACACAAAAAGAGTATAATCCACATTGACCCCTTCAAGGGCGTGGATCATTTTTAGACCACTTAATTTTAATTTCTAAATGCAACATTTCTACATGAATATTAGAATGAAATTTTTCCTTTAGTTAAATACGTGCACAAAAGTTTTTGTTTAATTTGAAATAAAGTTGTCTGTCAATACTGGTGTCAGTCACTCATTTCACCATTAAGCGAATAAAAAAAATCTTGCCCTGGAAGGTGTTAACATTTTGGCGTCTGATGGTTAAATTTTCTAACACTTAATTTTAATTCCGAAATGTCACAATTGCACCGGAATATTCGACCAAATTAGGAGCCGCTCTGATCACCAGATGTTCTGAGTGAGGGTTGTCAATTTTGGTATCACTGAATTATTTTTTATAAAAATATTTATCACTAATTTTTCTTCTCTCAATCTGATACGTATTTATGGAGTTATTCGACCGTTATCAGACTTTTTGGACACTTTGTAAATTTATCAACTAGTAATTTAGTATAAAAACCTTATAAATATAACTCATCTGAAATTACGATCGCTCATAACATTACAAACAAAATTACTCTTAAAGTTATTTTTTCTTTTTTTTTTTCTTGATTTGCATCACATTTTTAAAATGCGCCTAATTTAACCACATTACTACTTTTTTAGAATAAATTGAAAATATGGGTTAACACCATTTTTATAAGCTAAAATATTCATAATATTTGGTATAAATACTTCTGCAATTAAATAGTATGAAATTGTCTTTAAAAAGTTAGTGGTGTGAAAAAGCTTTAAGTGATGAATGAAGCATTTTTTCCCCGTACGATGTACGGCCAAATCAGTTAAGTGTTTCAGGACACATTAATATAGACGAGAAGAGGGAATTTAGCATTTCAAAACAGTGGTGTCAATTTTAATTTTTTGAAAATTAGCCCAACTTCAACCAGAAAACGACAAAGATCTAAATTTATCCTAAGATCTACCGCTATCGCTCGAGAAAAAAGGCAGACTGCTTTCGGGAACAAATGAGATACCTTCTGAAAGCATAACTTGTTGCTAGTCGCAACACTTCCAGCATTTCGCTAAAATTCTGTTAAATAAATTGGTGTTAAATGCGTAACAATGATGTTTATCCTTCTCAGTCCTGACACAAATTTTACGCGGCATTACAAAAACCAGTTTAAAAATATTATAAATCTTCTTCAAAAATGCATTAGTCTATATATCGATGCTTCTAATATGCACACAAAATTAAAAATGACTAGATGTAATTTTATCAATTTTAGAAGTATTTACATCAATTTAAATAATGTTTTTTGTGTCACCACTAGGTGACATCAGGACTGAAGAGATTAAAAAATGTCTTACGATGTATTACTTTCAATAACACTATATCACCAAAATATGGTACTTTATCAGTAAAATCCCAGACTAATGATGATTAATAATTTTCTGTTAGAATAGATATTTAAGAGAACATGTTATATTAAACCCTAAAAAAAAGAACTGTATGTCGTAACCCCTTGAAAGTCCGTGGGATGAAATATACCCCATTTAATTTTAATCTCGAGATCCCAAATTCACATCAAAATTCTGAAAATAAAATTTTAATTTTATGAATAAGGGGAAGAGACTTTTTTTTATCTCTTTTCAAATAAATTTGTCTTTAAAATCGGTGTCAACACTAATTTAGCATTTAAAAAAAGAAGTGCTTCGTCCCAAAAAAGGTTAAACAAAGCTGACAGTTTTTACTTGTTTGTCACATACTGCTTTTTAACTGAAAAATGTAACTGCCCTATTCTACCTGAGTGCATATTTTTATTTTCACACTCATACATTATAAATTAATAAAAAACATTTGTATTAAATATTTATTTCTAAGAAATGAATTTCCTTAATTTTTCAAAGTAAAATATTTGTGTTTTGAAATAATTATTGAACTCAAATAACATACTGTTATTTTTACATGGCAATACACCATGAGGAGAAATGAAAAATTAAATTTCATCGCCTCGCAAAATACTGACTGTTCCATCATTAATGACCAAGACATAATTGCTTAGCTACATTCACCAAAATTAATTGGCGGCAATAGTCGAGCAGAAGCTTATTTTGTATATTACAAAGTATAATATAATATAAATAATCATAGTGATTTACAATAAACCTTGGGAGTGTAAATGTGACACTGTCTTTATCGTTTTTTCAGTACATTTTTGAAAATTAAATATGAATTTTCATTTTAATAGCATGTCTCATCTTTCCCTCGCATGAAAATGGATGACACATTTTTCTTGTTAATTTAATTTGTTTAAAAACCTAAGATTTTAATTATTATCTTCAAATTTATATTTTTGAAAGTATGAAATTAATTCAAGATGTTATGTTTTTTTTCTTGTATTGCCGAGACAAATGTTTTACAAAATATGTAAGTTATAACTATCCCATCCTTCCTTAATTTTAACTATATTAAAAAAAAAAAATAGAAAATTTGTTTGCACATTTCTCAAAGTGCAAATAAAAATGCCTCTTTAAGAAAGTCGCGCAAACCGAATAAATTCGTGCAAATGTTGCAGGTGCCTGGGAAGAGTATTGGGACTGTTATGGGTTAAAACTATTGAAATAAAGTTTCCATGATTTTTTTTCTTTGCTGTTAAAGTTTGTGTTCTTGGTTTGAAATCACTTTAAAATTTATTAAAAGGGTTAAAATGTTAAATTACGAATTACATTTACATTTGGCAAATAATCAACTCTAAAAATTCTCAGTATCAATGTTTTTTTTTCTTTTTTAGTTTATAAAAACCTCTCGAAAGACATTCATACATGTTAATCTCTAACTTTATAAAAAATATAACAATTTTTCATCAGAAAATTAATTTATTAACTCTTTGATCTCAGGTGGGTAATTTCTTCAAAATTCCAAATGCCACATTGGCACCAGTATTTTGTGAAGAAAAAAAATTCGGTTTACGAAAGTTACGAAAAACATGGTTTGCACGGATACCGTTATTTTCCAGGCGAGATACAAGTATTTCTTTAAAGAAAAATAAATATAGCTCAAAAGAGAGAAATTTTGTCTTATTTAATTATAGATTTTCTGTAAGAAAATATTGGTAATAAAGAATTTTCTGGTCACGAAATTCCAGGACCAGTACGAACCATGAAAAAATTCATTAAACTTTTTCAAATAAATCTTTTTGAATATTCTTGTGCCAGTGTGACATTTCGGAATTAGAACTAAGTGGTAGAAAATTCTACCATCAGAGCTGAAAGGATTAACTCCTTCGCGACGGGAGTCTTTTACGAAATTTGTAATATTTTGTCACCGGTTTTTAAAAGCAGAAATTTGTGCCTTATTAAATCGTGAAAATGCTCCGATTGTATAAGGCAAATATTACAATAAAATTTTTTGGTGTGAATATACAATGATTCTTAAGGTTTTTTTGCGGCATGTATACGTATCGCTCGTCCGCAAGGAGTTAAAAAAAATTAAGTAAATCTTAAACACTTATCTGACTTAATGCCAAATACTTCTAATTTAACAAATATTTATGTTCGAAGCATGTTTTCTTAAACACTTAAACGGACGAGGAAACATTAAAATCATATTTTTATATTTTTAAAATTGCACTTAAAATATTATTCAACGATACATTATAGTATATATTTATGAGGAAAAAAATGTAAAAAAAAAATTTTTTTTGAGAGAAAATGGAAAAATTTGTGATATTTTAGATTTAAGGAGAAATTTTCAAAATGCTCCATGCTCATTATTTTTCTCTGAATACTTTGAAATGTTTTATAGGTATGTATTATAATATATGTCATAAAACTGTGCATCGTTTTTTTTTTAAATAAATATAATTGTAAAAATTAAGAGTAGTTAATTGTAAAAATACAGAAAAAAGGCTCAAATTTTCAAAAAAAAAAATTTCTTACCTTTATATTCAGATATATAAAATTTAATGCAAAATTGTATATATTATATAAATCAAACTTGTATAAATAATATTGGAGATTTTCATTAATACGGAATGCGCATGGGAAATTTCGAAAAGTTCTTGTTAAATCTATAATATTACAAAAATTTCCCTATTTCTCTTTTTTTGTGATAAATATACTGCATATAATGTGCATTTGAATAATATTTAAAGCCCAATTTTAAAGATATAAAAAATTATTTTAAAGGTCCCATGTCCCTTTAACCCCTTAACGGGCGGCGGTATATATTATATACCACCTACGATCGATGAAGTTTTACACCAGAAAAATTTCATTAAATTTCCGTTTTCTAACTTTGGTGGAAAACAGTCGTGAAAATGCTTATCCTCTTTTTGATATAATTTTTTTACAAATTTCCGATGGGAGTTCAGAATTACACGAACGCAACTGCTTGCCCCTCAAAGGGTTAACTGATCAATATATTCTTTTAAAAACTGTCAAATAATGTCTGTTTTTTCATGTGTTTTACAGATTTTTTTATCTTATATTTCCGGTTTAACCGGTCGTCACAGAAATACTATTGTCTTCCATGATAAAAATTACTTGTATCAAAATTCAGTCACCGCCTTCCGTGTTTAACCACTTAGGGGTCAGGTACCTTTCGAACTAACAAAATGCGTGAAAATTGACCTCTGTAAGAACTGCAGTCATTCTATATCTAATTGACTTTTGACTATAAAATTGAAAACACATATTAATAAGGATTAAATTTATTAGTTAAAGTTGTTAAAAAAATTATACATGCATGCAATGTTTTTTTAATTATTTTTAAAGATTATACAATTTTTACGGAAGAATAAATCTTGCATGCCTTGCGCGCACGATTTTTCAAATTTGAATAGCTAAAACAAACCAAGATTTTTTTTCTGAGTAGAGAAATAATGTGTTTTCAAAATGACCTACGATGAAAAAAATAAAACTTATAGTTCCCGAGAAAAAAATTATATTTTAAAGAAATTCGAAATATCGAGATTTTTTTTTACAAAAAAGCAGTCGTAAATTCTAAACTTCTAATTTGAGGAACATAATAGTAGGTCATTTTGCGCATGTGTACGTTTAACATATTCAGCGAAAATTTTGTTAAATTCTACGTAACCGTTTTTGAGAAAACGTGCGAGCAATGAACAAAATCGCTGTTTTGAGAAAATTGACGTCAAAGTTTAAATTTACCATTGGTCGTATAGGAAAAGCGCAGAGTTTTTTAGACATAACTCTTTTTCTAATGCGAATTTTTGAATGCGGTTTGTTTTTAAATGTTTCTAGAGAATCACATTTAATTATAAGCTATTTTTAAAAAAATCGATTTTTGCATTCTTTGAAAGGTACCTGACCCCTTAACTGGTCAATGTTTCTGAAAAGAATCTCTCAATAAATACCTAATTTTTCATATCTTTTACAGAATTTTTAATATATTATCACTGGCTTTTCAAAGCAGAAATTCTTGCCTAATTTAATCAGAGAAATGCCCGTGTTAGATTATGCTAAATATAAAATAAAACTTTACTGGTGTGAATAATAATTCATGATTGTAATACGGTGCCCATACTCGGTACGGGAAATAGTGATTGGAAAAAACAAATTGTCCGTATAGATAAACAAAGAAGTTAACTTATGCTACGTATAATAGACAACTCACAATCTTTCAGAATTGCCTCAATCTGCTACATCATCCACACAGAGATGTTTACAGGAAGCCACTGGGTATTTCCATGCGAACTTGTTTGTCTGTTACATACTACGAATTTTGGCTACCAGTATTTTAAAGCGAGAAAATGTGACTTAGTTTATCGAAAATATATGATCAATTGAATAAGGCGAAGCAAACTTTTCAAAAATAACGGTGATAAACAAGCATAGTGACTATTAGTTGCGTGACAGACAAACAAATCCTCATGGAAATGCCCCACTGCAGAACGCTCCTCTGATTCAATTACGTAAGACAGTAACATTATCCTCATTAGATTCGTTTAAAAAAGTGATGTGAGTAAAATAACGCGTCATTTAATTACGTGACACACCGTTTTGACCATTAATAGTTATATGGGAGATCGCAAACACAATTATTTCAATTATTGTTAACCCCCTTCTTTTCCTTGCGACAAAATATTTACTGATACAAATTATGCCAAGCATGCTCCTTTCATAGCAGAATTTGAAGGACAATTCAAAAAGAAATACTGTAGTTTCTGCCTTTGAAGATTGAAATCTATAAAGTTAAATTACACACTGACCTTCAAATTCCTGCACTCTGTACTGCGATAAACACGCAGAGAGCTTACGTGAACACAACATTTAAATATAAAAGACAAACGTATGAAACAAAAACATTCTTCTCATTTAAATTAGGTTCATCTAAAAAGTGGTGGGAATAACATAACACGTAAATGAATACATTGACAGACTGTTTCGAGCATTTTCAGTTACTTAGGTGATCGCAAGTGCGATTTTATTATAAAGTTTCCTGTTATACACCTTGTTTTCCTTGCGACTGAGCATTTACTAATAGATATAATGCCAAACATGTTCTTTTCATCATTGAAGTTAAAGGAAAATTCATACAAAATTTTAGTGAATGGCGTGACAAGGATAGCTTCGAAAACCAGTAATATTCAGGGTAGCGAGTGGTAAGGGAAAAATGCAGTAAAAAAGAAAAACCACCAGTATTTTCTTATAGCAAATATTTCAAATAATATAAAGAGATTAAACTAGGCGAATATTTCTTTAACAAAATAAAAACAACTTTTTTTATAATGTTTCCCCCTGAGGTAAAATTATAAAGTGAAGGCAGATAACATATGCTATTCGCTCTAAACATAACAAAATAGAATGCTTTAAAAGAAAAGTTTTCATAATTCGTTTATTGAAAAACATTTTTTCAGCACAAGTCTGAAATCTTCCGAAAAAAGTTCTTAATTCCCTTTTCGGCACGGGCAAAATCTGTTAGTAAAATGAGAACTTATTGACTGACACCGGAATTCACAAACGGATTTTTCAGATATTTTGAAGTTTTAATTTTAGCTTTTATTGAAATTGCAAAATTTTACAAAAATATTATTGGTGCCGTTTGCTAGTTTCGAATTAAAATTAGGTATCACAGACCTGGAACAGTGTGCCGGAAAGGGTTAACCCTTTCCGGCACACTGTGCTTGGAATGGAATACCTAATTTTAATTCCAAATCGTCGGCATCAGTCGATAATTTCTCATTTTAGTACAGATTTTGCCCGTGCCGGAAAGGGTTAAAGACAAAACATCTCAAATTAAAACATCCACTATTGGGTGGCAAAAGTTTGATTTCAAAATTGCAGATTCGGGATTTAGACTGTTACTCTTTCTAAATATGAGGAACCATATCTTCTGACACCCTTTGAATATTTCTCGAAATATTTCCAACCAAGAATTTTTCTGAGTTTGCAGGAAAAAGTAATATTTATAGTGTCTTTTCGGAAGGAAAATCAATTGGCTCGATTGAAGATGAAGTTAAAAAGTTTATCGTACTTCACTTGGTAAGGTTTTATTACCTTTCACCAGACAAAATATGTTTTGGAAGCAAAATACTTCTATAAAATTGGAACAAAAATTGGAGTTCTGCAAAATATATTTAAAAATATGAAATAGGATACACATAATAGATATAAATATAGAACGCAGTGCGGATGATAATTTTTCGATAATCAGGTGTACTACCTAAAGTTTTGAAAAAACGTTCCAACGATCTTTTATTGGAAGAAAATTTGTGTTTTGATAAGAAAATAGGGCCGTTCAAAGGGTAAGTTACAGTGGAGTAAATTGTGAAAGGGAAATTTAATCCAAGGGGAATAAAAAATTTTATTCTTCACGGAAAATATGGAATACCATAAATTCTTGCGTATAAACCGCGGATCAAACAATTCTTTTTTGACCCAGAAATTTTATTTTGTAATTAATGGCAAATACTTACAGTGATCTAAAAATGTACTCCCTCTGTCCCAAATTAGTTGCGACATTTAGGTCGAAAATCTTGTCCCAAATTAGTTGCGACATTTCAAGTAGGCGGAGTCATAAATAACTTCCGATGCAGTTTAATACATATACACCAGTAAAATTTTATTACAATGAGTATAATGAGGCACGTTGGTTTTTAAATGCGATGTTAAGTGGAATATGAAGTGTTGGCAATAAAAAGTGATGTGACGATGACAGTAAATATGAATAATAATTTAAAAATTGCCGTAAAGGAGGAACTAAATGATAAAGAACGCAACTCTGTTTTGCAATTTTTACTCCAATGTTTGAAGAATGATCGATTAAGTCATGGTGCTATAAATGCTACAACGATCAAATTTAATGTTCATCGTAGTACTATCTCCCGTTTCTGGAAGCTTGCAAAGCCATCAAAAATAAATGATAATGAAATTTACAATGTAAAATCGCAAAAAACTGGTAAATACGGACGAAAAAAAAAAAGATTTTTTCTCAACAACTGAACAAACTCAAAGATGTCCCACTTAGAAGAAGACAAACGTTGCGAAGTTTATCGTGTGCTGTTCATATTCCTAAATCATTATTACACAGAATTGTCAAAGATGGAAATGTTTTGAAGCGTATTTCATCAGCAATCAAGCCTAGTCTAACAGAAAAAAACAAGCTAGACAGAATACGATTTTGTTTACAACATGTTCAAAATAATGGACACTTTTCGGAAATGTTGGATCGTACACATATCGATGAAAAATGGTTTTACATTACGAAAACTAGTGATTCGTTTTACATGGATGAAACCGGATGGATTTCATCCCTGGGTTCTGGGTTCCCATCTCTGGGTTCGACTCTGGATGAAACCGAACCTTTGAGGCATTGCGAAAGCAAAAGATTTCTTACCAAAGTAATGTTTATGACAGCGGTAGCAAGGGCATGATGGGGTCTAAATAGAAACGAAATGTTTGATGGAAAAATTGGAATATGACCTTTTGTTTACTCTGAAAATGCCAAAAGAAATTCTAAAAATCGTGCAAAAGGAGCTGTTGTGACAAAAGTTGTCGGATGTGTTAATAAGGAAGAAACCCGAAAAATGATTATAGAAAAAGTTTTGCCGGCAATACGTGAAAAGTTTCCAATTAGCGAAAAATCGGGTCCCATATACATTCAACAGAACAATGCCAAGCCCCATTTGTCAGAAAATGATCCTAGTACCACAAAAGAATGCTTAAAAGATGGATGGAATTTACAATTACAGTGTCAACCTCCAAATAGTCCTCCAATAATTTAAATGTCCTCCAATAATTCAACCTCCAATAATTTGAATGTGCTTGATCTGGGGTTTTTTTAACGCAATACAATCATTGCAACATCAGATGCCCGTAAACAATATTGACAATTTAATTGATGCTGTTAAAGTTGCTTTTGAAAACATAGCAGTAGAAAAGCTTGATAATGTTCTTTTTAACCCTACAAACGTGTATGGAAAACATTATGATGTCAGATGGAGGCAACTAGTACAAAATAACCCATCTCAACAAGGAAAATCTTCGTCGTCAAAATCTTCTTCCGCGAAACCTGATATGTAATCCCGAAGCTTTATTATGTGCAAAAAATTCTTTAAATATGATTTAAATTTTGTTTTATTTGTGATTAAAATTATTACAACTTGGTATTTTTATTCTCATTTTTTAATATCTGCAAAAATAACTTTTTTTTTCGAGAAAATTTTCGAAGAAAATTTGCAGGGTTCGCACGCTTTTAACCCATGTGCCATTTCCCAAGGATTCCGCAGCCATTATATCAGCCAAAAATTATTTTCCTCCTAATGAAATCCCGATCCATTAGATAGAAGATAGTTCTGTGTGATTACTGATGGGAGAATCCTTAAAAACTGGGCGTGGCTTAAGAGAGCACAAACCTTGTATTAATTTAAATACTGATTTAAGAAAAGATGGAGGGAATGTTTGGTAAGTAAATGTTATTGGTTGATAGCATATCATCCTGAAGTATCTGAAAAATGTTCAATCAAAACCATAAAATCATTATTATCAATAATCAGTACAAAAGTATCCAAATGTCGCAACTAATTTGGGACAGAGGGAGTATATTTTATTTAATAAAATTTCTAGGTAGAAAAATGATTGCTTGATCCGCGGGTTATACGCAAAAAAATTACAGTAATTTATAATTTCATAGATTACCAGGACTTTAAACATATTGTTTAGAAGTGTAAATTGAGTATCAACTATTGTGAATACATAAAATACTAATTCATATTTTTAAATATAACATTTACAATTTTTATTTACCTTTCAAAATTTTGATTTCAAATCTACGACATTCGTTAATTTGATTCTTTTGTACTAATAATAGGATATCTGTAAATGACAATTTATTCCTCGAAAGACCGTTGTACTATTAATAGCACACAATGTAATTCCTTAAAGAATTATAATATTTTAAAAGAAATACATTCTCATGTTTAAATTTAAAAAAATGTAACGTAAAAAAATTTGGACCAAAAAGGGTTAAATAAAAATGACTGTCAATTATTTTTTATGCTGCAAGGACACATTTATAGAAAATATTTTTATTTCGTATAAGCAAACAGAGAATGTTTATACATTTTAACGAAAGAAATTACACTATCCGAAAGGAACTTTACTATTGAGATATGCTAATTATCTATTTGTGTTGGACAAAGTATAAATGTGGAAGTCATTAAAACATTAAGATCTCCTGATTTAGCTGTAATCATTTTTACCGTAGCAACAAATATTATTCTATAACATTTGTTATAATTATGTGCATTATATAGGGAAACATCCACAGTTACTCGTGTGACCATTCGATCGAAATTCATAAATAATCCCAACTATTTTACATAAAAATATAAGATAAAAGATTGATTGAGCCATTAAAAGCCATTTTAATCTACTCTATAAAACACACCTAATTTGTAACGAAATGTAATATTCTTGTCTATGTAATTATCAAAATTTGTGAATATCGTGACTAGAATGTCACACAAAATTTTGATGTAATGTATCGACAAGTAAAATGTTTTTTCTTACCAATAAGATATATGTTAAGTGAGTTGAACATAGTGTTATATTATTGGTTATATCAATTTTATCTCAATTATAATTTTTAATAAATTAATTGGGATTATATAAGAAAATTTGCTCGATTTGACACAAAATTTCTGAATGGACGTTTCCTTAGCTGCCAACTCTAAACGTTTCTTTCATCAGGAGAGTTCATAGAAATTATTTTCCTATTTAATCGGCAGATAACGGTGATTAAAAATGACAAATCTTTCTTTAAAATTTTCGTGTTATAAAAAAGCGTAAAGTACAGACCTCTATGGCATATTAAATTCTTACAGATATTTCTTTATAAAATTAGACGAAAAAAAACTGATTCTTTAGCTCCGTAATTAACCCCTTAAGGGGCACCGGTATATATTATATACCACCTACGACTGATGAAGATTCACACCAGAAAAATATTATTAAACTTCACTTTTCTAACTTTGGTGGAAAACAGTCGTGAAATTGCTTTTCCTCTTTTTGATATAACTTTTTTACAAATTTCCGGTGGGAGTTCAGAATTACTCGAACGCAATTGCTTGCCCCTCAAAGGGTTAAATATGATAGGTGTGTACCTACGTAACATTATATCAAATACTAGCAAAAAAAAAATATTTTTAAGATTACAAATTAACACTAGAACCGGCATTAGGTGTCAAAATGACCCCTTTCATACTGATAATAGTCAATTTGAACCAGAATTTCTTTGTAATAAATGTAAAATGTATGCTGGAGAAAAGCAGACTTATTAAATAAATTAAATAGTTCTAGATTAAAATTCTGGTGAGAAACACTTTTGAAAACGTGCGTAAAATACCGGATGGTTCTAGTGTTAACCTTCCTACCCTGAATGGGTCTAATAGACCCAGTCCTATATTACGTTTCATTCGATTCAAACCAGAAAATTTTTCATAAAGTTAAGTAAATAAATAACACAAAGATTTAAGTTAAATAAGTATGTTAAATGGATTTAAATAAAAATTCTGGTGTGAAAAATTTAATCAAGTTTGAGTAAAATTTCAACAGGGTAGGAAGGTTAAATTAATTACTCAATACTGTCAAATATGAAAATTTAATTTTCTTTATTTCACTTTTAGTGAAAAACTGATGTTTCTTACCTCTATTTTCATGTACTAAAATTCGCCTTATTTTACATTATTTAATGACATATTAATTAAGGATGAAACAACGGAGTTTTGGCCTTTTCCGAAAAGCGGTGTCAATCAAGAAATCTGAACTTTTTTAAATGTAGCCCATAGACAAAAGTGGAAGCAGCACTTTTCACTATGGGGGACAGTCCTCCGTAAAATCGAGAGCTCTCGGACGTGACTAGGGTGGGAGCCCTTTACTTGGACAGCCCCTTCAATAAAATGCATACCAACAAGCTCCGAATTGGTTTAGCGATGCCTGTTGCACGAAATACGTGCGAAGACTGGCAACTGAAGTCAGCAAACTGCTATCATCCACCGCACTAAACAGCGCCGCTACTCCCTCAGTGCTACGTTTTCGCACCTATATCTTTTAAGAAATCTGATTTTTTATTGTCTCCTCTATCTTCTTTTACATTTCTGACGCATAATTTTGCAATATCCTGTTTTTCGTTGCAATGCACAAATCAAAATATGAAATTATAATCAGTCAATTGATACATTAGGTGAAAGAAAATCATAATGTATTTTAGGCTTGAGATTAAAGCGTTTTTGAAAATATTTTGAAAATGTTTGTACTTTATATGAAATTTCTTATAGTTTTACAAAAAAGAATAACTACTTGCTACAAAGACATAGTCTTTCTGGCAAAAAAGCTTACTGTTCTTATATTCTAAAGGTCTTGCGTACGTCTTTAGTCAACGACGGAAAAAGAGAAGATGAAAAAAGACGATTAGATGACGAAATTATTTAGAAAGACGATATTATGTGACAGGTCAACAAAGTGTTTACTTGACAGATATTTTAATTTCCAATTAAATGAAATTAAACCAATTCACTATTAAATAAAATGCCGGCCGTTTTCATAGTGATTAAAAAATATCACTTTGGTTGACTCTAAAAGAAATTGCAGAATTGCTTTTCAATATAAAAGATACAAAAACAATTTGAGGGCAAAATTTATTTGCCATAATTTTTTATGCATAATCTGCAGCAAAAATGAGTTTTTTAAAGCAAAAATTTCACATAACAAATACCGTCAGATAAATACTAAGGATAAACTAGGTTTTTTTTTTATAATGTAATATTTCTGGGCGTAAAAAGTGTTGTATAGTATGTAGCTTAAACACCAGAAATCATGGTACGAGGGATTACCAAAATATTTACCCTATATTCAGAAATCTGTATGCGAAAAAATATCGAAGCCCCAAAAATTGATTTTGAAAAATTAAAAAATATATTCTTTTCTTAAACTTATGATCAAGAATATGAGTTCTTCGATTTCAAATGCGCTTTAAAATATTGACAATATATTTCTCACAGACTAGGTTTTACACTAAATGTCTTCCGAATGTAATAGAAGCGCATACATAATCATATATAAACATGAATTTATATTTAATGTTTGCAAATATTTCCGCTATATTTAACCCCTTAACTGGTTAACTCTTTTCCGTTCAATAAATTGAAAATAGCGGATTCACCCACTATTATTTAAATAAAGATTTAGTCTAAACACGTCCGCATTCAATAATATGAAAATTTTCTTAAAAATAATGGACGTGTCAAAAAGCTTTAAGTGATGCAATAAGCAAATTAATCTTGCCCGAACGGCGTTCGGGAAAACCAGTTAAGACACTTTATCTTTTTAAAATGCTCTTTCAGTGTTCTTGAAGTAGACAATGTTAGTACATCAAAATCTTTGTCACAATGATTACAGTAAAAAAACTGCCTCTTATAGACATTCGTCTTTTAACACTAGAACCCCGGCGACGGGTCATTTTGACCCGTATCATGCGCAGATATGCCAATTCGAACCGTAAAACTCTTTATAAAATAAGCTAAATGTAAGTTGAACAAAAATAATTTCAATAAATTACTTAAACAGTTTTAAATGAAAATTCCGGTGAGAGATATTTTTATAAAACTTGAATGAATTTTCCCGCGGTTCTAGTGTTAAATCTCCAAAATCACGTCAGAACTTTGCAGACTATGAAATAATAATAAACCGTCTTGCAAGGATAATCATTATGGTTTCCGTCGATGCTAAAATCCTACGTTGTAAAAAACATTTATAACAATGTGTTGGAACTTTGCTATTTAAGAATGAGGATTCAGTTTTCGTATAAATATTGATAAGACCTAGCAAAAAAATGCAGTAGAGATTTTTTTCATTTTAAAAAATTAATAAATAGACTTTGCACATTTTAGCAAAATTAGTTCATTTACCCTTTGAGCTCTGGCGGACAAATTTCTTCAAAATTCCAAATGTCACTTTGGCACCAGTATTTTGCAATGAAAAAGCTGGTTAACGGTATACACGAAAAAATGCATCAAACCTTTTTTAAGTAAATTTGGTGGAATTTTCTGGTGCCTTTGTGGCATTTCTGAATTAAAATTATGTGGTAGAAAATTCTACCATCAGAGCTGAAAGGGCTAAAGACCACTGTACTATTAATAGTACAAATATTAAAAGATTGATAAATCACAGCTTTTGAATGGTTTTGATTAAAAAAATTACATCAAACATCAGTTACAATAACTTATTTTACGAAACTAATTTCAAATATTAATTCTAATTTTTTATCATATCAGTAATGATAGCTAAAGAAAGGGCTAAAGACCACTGTACTATTAATAGTACAAATATTAAAAGATTGATAAATCACAGCTTTTGAATGGTTTTGATTACAAAAATTACATCAAACATCAGTAACAATAACTTATTTTACGAAACTAATTTCAAATACTAATTCTAATTATTTATCATATCATTAATGATTGCAAATTCTAAAGAATTACCCTCTCAACATATAATCGAAGTTTCATTCATACTGAATGAGTGTTCCTCGATTTGTAGGAGGTCTTCAACAGGAGTCTTTAAAGTAAATTATCAGGCTCTTTGAAAGTAATTACTAAATACTGGGAAAATATGTTAGTTGAAATATGATGTACTATTTATAGTGCACCAGACTCGAAAGTGTTAAAACTACTTTACTTACCATTTACCTTATTTCAGTGTAATTTATATTTTATTTGATCAAAAAAATATTTTCTCATATGATTCATAATATTTGCATTTTGTTTTCGGCGAAGTTAGCAGTTATTGGTGTATTGTTTGTTAAAAGAATTCAGGTTTTCCACAAAAATGATTATTTAACCCTTTGAGATCTGAGGATGAATGTCTTCAAAATGACCAGACGTCACATTGATACGAGAATTTGTAATCGAAAGATTTCATACACAATATATGCGAAAAAAATGCATTAATTTATTTTCAGATAAATTTGGTTGAATATACCGGTGCCAATGTGAATCTTGGAGTTTAAACTAAGTGAGAAGGAATTAATTTCTGTATAATAGAAAACATGTAGTATTTACAGGGACACACAAAATTTTTCGAATACTGTATTGTATCCGAAGTATTGTATATTTTAAAAATTTCGTTTTAGCAAGAACCCATCTTATTTGATAAGTCTGAAGTTGAGTATGTTTGTTGAACTACTTTAACCCTTTTATGATATGGTGAGTAAATTTCTTCAAAATCCAAAATGTCACACTGGTACCATTTTTTTGCAAAGAAAAAATTCCATATACGATAGGGGGAAGTGGGGGACATTGATACATGGGGCACATTGATACATCCCCTGTACTGCACACAGGGTCATTACAGGAAGTTTCACAACAGCTCCAAAAGGTGATAGTAGTGCACTCAACTATATACAGAAAGTTTTGGAATGATTTAGTTGTTTGTTGAAATGGGACGAGTGATTATTTGTTTTTGTAGGTCAAAAGTAAATTAGAGTTGTACTATTAAAATTGTATTATACAACTGTTACAGTATTTTCAACAGAAAAAAATACTCTCGCTGGCAAGTAAAACTACTCTTTACCAGTTTCTGTTTCTTTTTTGTTAGATAAATTACGAAGTATTGGATTTGAGACTCATTTCATTCAAAATGGCTGTATGGGGCACATTGATACAGTCTTTGTCGGGGCACATTGATACAACCCAAATCATTTTCTAGTTCATTTTTTCATTACCTTTTATTATTTTTTTTTTACAATGCACTCCTTAATCCAACCATTTTTCGTTAAAAATTTTTAATATTAGTTTTTATTGAAGTGAAATAATTTTAATTTCATTATATTAGAACATTTTATAGTATTTTTGCAAAGAGAAGACGTACGAACTTACCCAACATATAGTGCAAGTAGAATTAATTAAAGAAAAGGACGGCAACTTGAAAAATCCCCACTATATATCAATTCTCCAGAAAAAAAAAGTTTTTTCTACATGAAAAGTGTTACGTAAGAGAAACAAGCTTCAGAACAGCACAGGATAATTATATTAAAAACAGAATTTTTAATATAATTATCCTTTATTTTCTGTATATAAACCGATTTATAAAGAGAAAACTTGGTAATTTTTCATCTTTCCTAAGAAAAAAGATAATGCTCGGGTTGAAGTATCAGATATGACCAAGTTACTACTGTAAACAATCACACAAGGAACAGCCAGAACAGCAGATCATTAAACATTTCATTTTGATTGTTTTAATATTGCTTACAAATAAAATGTGGGTAATTTGAATTTTTAAAAATAATATAAAATGGTTTGCTAACAAGTTTTTTATGAAAAATATGCATTGGTGTTATTTTGTCTCCATTTTTCCCATACGTATCAAAGTGTATCAATCTGCCCTGAGAATGGGGTACATTGATACAAATTACTTTTTTTGATTTCTTTAAAATTAAATGCAAAAATAATATATAAAACAACGATTGTACATTTTTATAACATACTACACAGGCTTTGCCGGCATCACATAGAAAAATAACTTGACATTTCTGCTTTCTAGCCACCAAAAATTTTTTTGGAAAAAAGCTGTATCAATGTACCCCACTTCCCCCTATACATGAAACAAATTCATTGAACCGTTTTCAAATAAGTTTGATCGTGTATTCCGGAGCCATTGTGACATTTACGAATTAATATAAAGTGGTAGAAAATTCAAGCATAAGAGCTCAAAAATTTAAATTCTTACGAGAAATATTTTTGTTAATTTCGGGTTTTCCAGCGTTAAGATATGAGGACACACATCTATGTAAGTGTATTTTTATTATTAAAGTATAAAAATGAGCCTTTTTATAAATACCAATACGACTAATGAGAGTATGATTAAAAATATATAGCAATTGTCTTAACTGTACTTAATTAATTCCTTAATTTGTCTTCATTGATTTTTTTAAACTTATTTTATAATGAAATTGTGGTTTGAACCAAAATATATTCATATCTTAACACTCAAAATGAAAGCTCACGGCCTTTCTAGTGTTAAAAAAGGATTAGATTTTTGCTGAAGATTTAACGCCAATATTTTATTATAGGGGATTATATTATCTAAAATCTCAAAAATGTTCCGATTAAATAAAATAACCATTTTTCTAACAAAAAACTGGTGTGCCAAAGAGCTGAAATTTATGGTATATTTGGCATTACTTTATTATTATTAATCTTCACATTATTGCAAGGATTCAAATCTGATTTCTCAGTGAAATCTGTAGGCTTTAAATTACAGTTTGATTTCTTTAAGAATATGTTATTCCTGTTACATTTTATCAGTTGAAAAATATATAACAGTCCAAACTAAATATTTCCATTTTTCTATAAATATATTATTCCTTTAAAATTTCATTATTTTTCTTAACTCCATATTTTTACGCAATATGTTTTCCTTCTAAAATTGTATCATTCGAAAAAAATATAACTGTCTTAACAACGGAAATCTCGATTAAGAAACGTAATTTATGACCTCCTGCAGGGCTCCCAAATGGTCCGCCAAATGAACATCAAATTTTTCTAAGAAACATTTTCGTTTTATATTTTTCTTGCAAAGTGCACAGAAACCGCCTTCGGAGATTAGTTTTAGCACAAATGCTGTAGAAACCTACTATGAAATTTTCTGTTTAACAATATTGGGGTTCAGTTCGCGGACCATTTGGGATCCCTGTCTCCTGGCATTCTTAACATAACCAATATACAATAAATGTATTTGTGCGAAACAAATATCTATTTATCTAGATGAAATCGGAATTTCTACTTGAAAAAAAATTACGTAGGAAAGTTTAATGTAGCGAAAGTTATTTGTTGAAATCAATTTAATTTTTTTTAAATATTGATGTTTCACACATTTAAAATTTGATATCGGTTTTTTGTATTTTCCAAATTCTTACAGAATAGAGAAATATCTGGTGGTTTGCTTTTGATACGAAGGAGAATGAATGCTATTTAAAAGACAAAGAACGATGATTTAAAATTCATGTCCGCATATTGTCACGTTTTTTAAAAGGATTATATAAAGGAGATATATTATTCGAAAGGGGTCGCAAAGTGTAAAACTTCTTTTTTATAAGTCTACAGATACTGATATTTACTGAAGGCAATTTCTTTGAAATTTGTGTACACTGGATTTTCGATGGCTTAATATATTTATGATAACGTATTTGGATACAGAAATTAACTTTAAAATCGATGAATTAAAATTTTATGTTTGTAATGTTTTTATATTACACGTATAAATATTTCCTATTTTTTGAAATGTACTTGGTACAATTTAAATATTTCTAGTGAACATTAGATTTTCCGATAATTTATTGCATTTTAAAAGTATTTATGAATACACAGGAGGAGATAGAGCCGTAATTTCCGGCGTATAATCGGCGGATCAAAGTATAATTTTTCGCCCCAGAATTTTTTTTAAAATATTTTTTTTTTAGATCGATGTAAATATCTGTCTTCCATCACTAAATAAGATTTCTGGGTCCAAAAAGAATTGTTTGACCCGCGAGTTATGCGCCGAAAATCATGACAAATTATCTAACAAATGAAAGATTCAGCTGAGAAGGTTGTCACATGATGACGACTGTTTGTTTAGTCAGATCAATAGTACATATTTCCGCTGGTAAAAAATTCCACCAATAAACTTGAGCAGAAAATTTCTTCTTATTTATATATTTAAGTCACTGCCCAATGAAACGCAATTGCCAGACGCAGGCGAAATCATATCACTGCTTGATAGAAAACTCTACAGGGAAGCCTGAGCATGATCTGCAACTTAGTTTTCTATCATGCTCAGTGATAGTGAAATTTCGAATGCACATTTACAAATATTTTAACTTAATTTAGTCAATCGATATAAATTCAAAATTTGATTCAAATACCAAAATTAATGCAGGTTAAAATAGTCACTAAGATTTTAAATTGCATTTAAATGAATGTTCGTTTTGTAACATTTGAATATAATATTAACAGTGTTATAACGTGTATGTTATTCGCTTAATAATAGTAGTATTTCTATTAGATTGTCCAAAAAGTTTCTTTTGACTTTTTCTGACAAACAACAACTCATGCAAATTTCGAAAACAGCAAACTTTTATCGAAGAATTTATGTGCTAATCGTTTGAATAAATTTTCTTATACCTTCTTAGGAGTCTCATATTGAATTCTTTCAAAAAGATTTTTCATTTGGTTCCAAAATACTTTGGAATTTTTCGGAGGTAATTTATTATGTCTTTCTAACTGTTAATATTTTTGTTGAAAGAATTTGTGATAGAGAAAAGCAACTAGTAATCTAAAGAAATAATGTCCGAACAGTAATGAAGGTGGGTTTGAAGGTGGATTTGAGAGTTGTCAAGGATCAAAATTTTGTGACTTGCATAACAGCAATAATATTCGCCATTCAGCTTATAATAAAAGCAAAGAGAAATATTTCAAAGCACCATTAACACTAGAACCGCCATTATGGGTAATTTTGACCCCCCACCACGTTGATAATTATCATTTCGAACCAGAAATTTCTTCCTAGGATATGTTAAATATAAACAGCTGAAAAAATAAGCTAATTAAGAAAATTAAATAGTTTTAAATAAAAATTCGGGTGTAAAAGACAAATTATAAAAATTGAGTAAAATAACCGGCGTTTCTAGTGTTAAAAATGCGGATAACGGAAAAATCCATCTTTAATTTAATTATAGCATTGACATCTTCAAAACTAAAAATTAAGGCACTATCGTAATGTTTTTCGAAATGATTTTAGTTGAGAAAATAGATTTGAAAGTTATATTTTAGTATTAGAGATGGATTTATTAGCGAAACTCCAAACCTAAGTTCCGAATTTAAATTATTGAAATGTTAAATGTTACATATCTTAATGTAAAATATAAAAAAGTAAGTCTTAATTACGTCCACTACTAAGTACCGTAATTTCCTGCATATAATCCGCGGATTAAACAATTATTATAGGACCCAGAAATTTTATTTCGTGATTAAGGACACATATTTACGGCGATCTTGAAAGTTACATTTCCCTTTTAAAAATTTCTGGGTCGAAAAATGATTGTTTGGTCCGCGGATTATACGTAGGAAATTGCGGTATATAATAATAATTATAATTTATATTCTACAACAAGAAGGTAACATAGTATAAGTATTAAAGTTTAAGAAATAATTAGTATAACGGTAATAAGTGTTTTAAATTATTCTTTCGCATTTTAGACATCACATTAAGAATAAAAGCATTTAAAAAATATTAAAAATTGACATGCTTAGACTCAATTTTAGTGATGGGACGCATTAGTAAGGATACGAACGGTGCCAAAAATATAGAGGGCATTGTATTTAACGTGAATTCAATAATCATTTATTCCAATTTTTCACTTTCATTGTGTTTGTAATTTTCTATTTACATTCAGCAGATTACTATTATTAATACTCTATGATTATTATTAACTCAATGAAAAGGAGTTTAAGCATGTCAATTTTTAATATATTTTAAATAATTTAATCATTAAAGTGATGTCGTATAAGCAAAATAGTTATTTATTATATAAGATTTTAAATTTCATTATAGATTATTTATTATTATTATTATGATATATTTCCATATCTCGCCGACCTCTCATAACGCGACGCTCATTTTTAAAGAATAATTCGGAAAGTATTCACATGATAAACTATTCTCCAGAATTTTTAAAATATTTCTAAATAATCTGTTTCCGTATATCCCGCAATATATGTATTGATATTATGAATCATAAAACATTTTATTATTTTTCATTAAAATTAATTTATATGTTACAAAATCCTGTTTTTTGCTATAATTTGGAAGGGAAGGAAATCACGTTTTAAAATATTCATATAAATCTTTTAAAATATCTTTAAATAATCAATTATTGTATATAAGTAAACGTGATACAATACCAATAACTTGTCATTGAAGTAATGAATTAGAATTAGTCTTTTGCAAATTATTCGTCCTCGAATTCGCTCGCATAGTTTATGTTAATATCCTGTATTACATCGATACTTATGCACTTTAATTTGTTTCATTTAAACAATTTCAGCTGATGAATGAAAAGCATTTTACTATACTCTATTTTATTAGATTTTTCTATACTATCCTTAAGAAAACAGATCATTGCAGCTATTTTTGACAGGCTTTAAAAAATAGAAGGCGCTTAAAGTTTCTATATTTTACACCAGCAAAAATTTAGGTTTTCATTGACTTTAAGCTAATTTATTTTAAAACACATGCATCATAAATCGAATATCGTTTGTGTACAGTCCGGTTAACTACCATTACTTCAGTACAACGGCATATAAGGTCAGATTAATTAAAGAAAATATTTAAAAAAAAATTCTACAAAATTACTGAACTACGATTTTCGAAATAATATTCGCTTTATTTGATGCCAGAAATTTTGCGATTGTATAAAACAAGTATATGTGAATAAAAATATTAGTATAGAAAAATCGAGAGTTAGGTAACTAAGATATGCCTCTTAACTGGTCAGTATTTTTGACGAAACTTTTAAATAATGCTTCTTTTTGCATATATTTTAGAGAATTTTTAATCGTATGTCAGTGGTTGTTATAAACAGAAGTTTTTGCCTTATTAACCCTTTCCGACGCAGTGTGTCCGGTCTGGACCCAACTAATTTTAATCTAAAATTTGCAATTGGCACCAATAATATTTTAATAAAATCTTGCTTTTACAATAAAAGATTAAATAAAGGACTTCTTGATTTCTTAAAATGTTTGTAAATTTCCGTGTCAATCGATATTTTCTCATGTTACTAACAGAATTTGTCCGTGTCGGAAAGTGTTAAAACATAAGAATCCTCGGATAAAATAATGCGAAATTTACAATAAAAATTTACTGGTGATAATAATAAATCATGATTGGACTATGGATGACCGTAAATGATACGGGCAAATCGGGATTGGCAAAAATAGGTAGCTCGTATGACGCACGTACAAACCAGTTAAGTAGTTAAAATACCGCACTCAAAATATTTCACTTAAAACCTTTCAGGAGAATGATACTTGTATTCATAAGATGGTGAAATAAATAAGTGACACCAGTATTTATAAGAAAGTTAATTTGTGAACAAATAACAGTATATTTTCGGATAATTAATAAAAATGAAATTAGCATACAAAATTTCTGGTGCTAATCATGCAATTAGGGATTGAAATAAGGAGTTGCCGTAGGACAACCTTTTCCGGTACAGAAAAGTTCTGATCGTAAAATGATGAAATGGTTAAGAGCCCACAATAGTCACAGAAAAAGACCCGGAGGATAATGTTAAGAGGTGGCGTTATTTTCAAAAATCTCGCTCAAATTTTAATATTTTTACATGATTTTTTTTCCATAGGATAATTGAGGCCTATCTACAACCGAGATAGTTTTACTTTTTCAATTTTTATGTCAGTTTTAAAAAAACACGAGCGACCGTTTCTCAAAGAACCGGTTTTAACCAGCTGCGAAATTGAAACTGTACAAATATAATATATATATATTTATATAATCAAACTAGAAAAAGTAAGAAGTAACCCGTTTGTGGATCGTCCGCACTATCTAATGCAAACAAAATCATGTAAAAATATTAAAATTTGAGTGAGATATTTGAAAATAACGTTTCCATAGACTTAACATTATTATGAGGGTCTTTTTCAGTGATGAGTGTGGCGTCTTAACTTACACTGGAATTTACAAATTAGAATTTAAGAAATTAAAAGCTCTATAGTTTAAAATTTCATTTTTAAAGCAAAATTTAAATACTATGTTCTTGTTGCTTTTTTGTAATTTTGGAATTAAAATTAGGCTGTCCCGACGTGAGACAACAGCGCAGAAAAATGTTAACTGAGTAACTTATAACAAACTTGAAGAGAAAAGTAATTTGGAAAAAAGTAAAAGTTTTTTATAAGTGCTTAATAAAAGGAACATTGTCATTCTAAAAATCTATTACATTATGGATAATAATTACGTGGACAAGTATCATATCAACACCTTTCTAGCTCTAAAATACGGTGAAAAACAACAGAAAACATAACACTTACATCAAAAATCATCGCAGTCTACTGCAACGTAAACAGACAGACAGCTTTCAAGAATTCTCAACGCATTTTATCCAGCCGTGCGATTGAGCTTGCAGTGACTATTTCATCATTTAAATTAAGTTCATTTCAAAACTGGTGTGACTGATATAATACAAACATATCATATAACATTACCATAACATAAATATTTGACATAAACTCTATTAAAATAGTTTTAATTAAACTGCTGAAAAAGACGAGTTGGTAAAATCTGAAGATATATCTATCACATGGCTTTGATTTTTGTTTAACATCTTGTCAAAATATACGATATGTGTAAGCCTTCCTGAAACATATTGTAGTGCCTAGAGTAAGACTGGTGCGAAGATATGTGGGTCCACGCCAAAGACTTTTCTGCAATTGGTATCTCTTTTCATTTTTTATCTATAAAATTAATGTAAATAATATATATATATATATATATATATATATATATATATATATATAAATTAGAGCAGTAAAAGACGAACCTAGATTGTGGCTATTTGATGACTATTTTGCCGTATTTTTTTAATTTGTGAATATGGCATTTAAAAAAAAAACAGAAATACACTAATTACTGCTTCTGAATAGTAATATTTACCTTATTTAATTTATCATAAAGTAAGAAGAACATTATTATTCGAAAACAGTAGTAAATTTTTTAATTAAAACATATCAATGCTGCATTCAAAATATTTCTTTATTTAGTGCAATGTTTTTCATGGAATGTTTTGTAGACTTGAAATTTTTTTATGGCATGTTTATATAAGTGGAAATTTACGAATTTTCATTAAAAAAATCAAATATTTATTATTTATCCTGACACTCAAATGCTATTTGCGTTTTCTATTATTTATTAAATGTTTGGTATATCTTTAAAACATTAGTTTTACTCATTCGTCACCAAAATAGAATAATTTTCTTTCTGCTGACAATTTTTAAAATGTACTCTCTATATTTTTAAATCGAGATTAAAAGAGGTCATGAAATTTGTCCCCTTACTTGTTATTCATGAGAAAGGTCTTTCTTAAGTAATTAAATATTTAAAGGTACCACACATTAATAAATTCAATTTTATGAAAGAAGGCATTGATTTTTTAAAGCTATTTTAGGGTTTTTTAACACTAGAACCGTGGAAAAATTCATTCAAGTTTTATAAAAATATTTCTCACCGGAATTTTCATTTAAAATTCTTTAGCGTATTTATTGAAAATATTTTTGCTCGTTATAAGCTTATTTTATTAAGAATTTTCTGGTTCGAATCGACATCTCTCCAAATGATACGAGTCAAAGTGACCCGTCGCCGCGGTTCTAGTGTTAAATGTAAGAACTGACGAAAAATTTATGTTTACTTGCTGTTTCATCTCAATCACCAGTAATGAGATACAGTGGTAACATTAGTATCTTCAGTTACATATATTAGTTTTACTTGGAATTCTCTGAAAAACTCTTACCCCTCCTACCACTAGCAGAAAAATCAACCTTCCAAAAAAGATCTTTGTATACCACGGGGGCTGTGCAAATATAACGGTATCAGTTTAGGAGGGAGAGGGGGGTCTGGCAAATGATATCGTAAGATATCCCAAGTGGGAGGGAGGATTTATCGTTTGATATCAATATAATATTTGTTTGTTAATATATTGTTAAATTTTCAACATATTTGTAACATGATTTTTGGCTCAAAATACTATCTTACCGTTTTTTTGTCATATAGTTTTATGAAAAAACAAAGTTTTTAATTAAATCACTGATATTTTAATAAAAAATATTTAATTTTAAAATATGGAATACCCCAACATTTGACATTCTTATTCTTCTGATGCGTATCCATATACAATGACTATTCGAGAAAACATATGGGAAGTACATATGAAAATAACCTTGTGTTTTTACTAATAAATCAATGAAAAAGAATGTAGACCACTTGTTTTGTTAAGAGTTTCTATCTCCCTACTTCCCTCCTACGAGTGCAAGTGCAACAAGACATTATTATTGTTGAATGCATTAAGTAAGAGAAAGTTATTATAAAATATTTTTCAATAATAATTTCATTTAAGTGTTTCACAATATAAAAAAGTAATAGTTTATTGACTTCTCTTCATCTGAATCAATAAAGTATGCGGAAAATAAATGCAATCAGTTATATAGTTATTCCACTCGAAACAAAGGAAATAAATTCTAAAAAAAATTGCTAATGATATCTTTACTCGGGAGGGGGGGGAGGGTTGATGGATGATAACGAATAATATCGGAAGGGGGGAGGGGGTCCAAACTTACCAAAAAGTTGATAACGTTATATATGCACAGCCCCACATGTACAATATCTCTAAAGCGACAGTTAACAAAAGCAGTGTTGTATTAATTATTAAAATGGGTCCATTTTTAAGCATGTGAGGGACCATAAATCAGGACCGACAACTGCTTGCTGCACAAAAGAATCGTCCTAAAGCGACTATCATCGCTTCCCCTCCTATCTAAGATCTAGTTTATAATTATCACCACATTGAAAATTATTTCTTGATTGGTTTCTAGGTGACAAGAAAAAACCCTCAAGTATTAGAATAAATTGAATTTGAATGAGTATATTTTACTCTGGAGTATCTTTTTTTTTTTTTTTTTTTTTTTCTTTATTCTGGGTTCATTTCTGAATTCTGATTTTTCACTTTTTGAAGACTAATATAACGAAATGTAAACGTATAGAGAGCTAGACCTAGAAAGTTTGATAATTTTTACAAAATGCAATCGTACAACTGCGAAATTGTTAACTCCCATTGGAAATCAAATGTCCGATTCGTGAAATTGTAAATAATTTTAAATTATTAAGTTTTAAATATAAATATTATGTTAACTATAAGGTATGTTTTGTCAAATTTTTATATGTGTTATTTTCCAAATATCAATATGTTTCTAATGGGTTTGTAGAAAGTAATGAAACCTGGGAGGTAGAAATGGTTGTTGGAGAAACAGAAGAGGGCAGTTGCCCCTCACTGGATTTTTAAATTTAATTAACTATTTTTTTCCGATTTTGAAAAAAAATCAATAAAGATTGTTGCATTGATAGACCTTTGCTATGCCAAAGGTTCCAAAATTTTCGATTATTTCCCTTTAAAACCTTTAGGAGGGAGATAGGGGATTTCTAAAATTTCTGAAATATATGTTTAATTTTTTTAGTACATCTATTTTCTAAAATTTCACACCCCTACCTAAAATAGCTGTTATAATATATCCATTTTCTAAATGTATTTTCAATTTTCTAATATTTAATAGGGTAGCAGCACTATTTTCCCCGTGAAATAGTGCAATATTTTAAGAAACGTGCGCAAATTCAAAGATAAATTTTGCGTGGAATGCAACAAAATTAACCTTTTTGAACACATTTTTTTAAATGTTAGGAATCAAAAGACAATATTGAAATTTTTCTAGCACATTTATTAATCTTTATGTCTGTGCAATATTGCTAATGTCGGATCGTTCCTTTATTTTTTTGTGCAAACATAAGAGGAAAAAATATGATCGTGCATTTTTTTAAAGTTTTTAAGCTTTAATGAAGTTGAAGGAAATACATGGGAGTCTTTCAAATTTAGGGAAATCAATCTCTAATATTACGACAATAATACTACAGTGTAATACTACATCAGGCATTAATTTCACTCACGTTTTTAATTCCTTTAATTTTTATAACATTTTAAACTTTCCCAAAATTCACACATTTTCAATTTTTGCAGCTAATTTAAAATTAACCATACCATTACCAGATTATTATTATTAAATAAATTAAAAAAAATTCACAGGTTATAATATTATAACCAAAATTTATTTCTGTTAAATAATTTTCAAGATATGAAACTTCAAATTTGCAACTTTGAACGATTGCACACATGCTATTCTATATTACATGTTTTTTAAATGTTCAAAATTGCTGAAGTATTTTATTTTTTGTCATGATATTTAGCAGAGCTCTATTTGAATATCAATAGAACCTGTGTTTCGAATTATATTAACCCTTCGGACTCCGGTGCCTCTTACACAAATGTTATTCAATTAGCACCACTTCTTTAAAAGAACTTTCCTTGAAATATCAGGTAACCAAGAAAGTTCGTGCGGTTTTCATCAGACATAAAAAACGACCCACAAAAATCTCAAACACTTATTTTATTCTTTGAAATAATCACCATTGTCTACAATTACGTGTTCCCAACGAGACACAAGCTTATAAATACCCTTTTTGAAAAAATCTTTTGGTTTAGAGTCCAAAAACTTGATTATAGTTTTTGTGACATCATCTTGGGTTCGGAACTGCTGTTCTCGTAGGTGATTATCCATGGCCAAAAACAAGTAGTAATCCGATGGGGCAATGTCCTGGGAATAAGGTCGGTGAGGCAAAACTTCCCAACACAATGTTTTTATCAAGTCTCTGGTCGCTTTGGTCGTATGAGGTCTGGCGTTATCGTGGAGAAGAAGAACACCTCTCCTCCTTGACCAGAGTTGGCTGCTTTTTGAGCAAAGCAGCTGAAACCATTTTCAACTGTGACGAGTAGACTTCGGCTGTGATTGTTTTCCCGCTTTCTAAGAATTCACAGTGAACTATACCAGCGCTAATCCAGCAAATACACAGCATTATCTTTTTTTGATGGATGTCCGATTTAGCAACCAATGAGACGGAACCAGAAGTAGACCAATGATGTTTTCTCTTTCGGTTATCATACATTACCCATTTCTCATCACATGTCAATATGTGATCCAGAAAGAGGCTTTGTTGTAGCGCGACAGCAATGACAAGCAGATGTTCAATCATTGGAGCTTGTTTTCCTCAGACAGGACACGAGGAACCCACTTATCAAGTTTCTACGACATTTCCAAGGCTATGAAGATGCGATTGGATAGTTTCGTCAGATACTCCAAACTTTTGCGCAAGCTCCTGGCATGTTACATCAGGATTCTGTTTGATTTCCTCTTCCAGCTGGACTTGGTCTAAGATGGATGGACGACAAACACGAGGCTTGCCTTCGAGGCTCTCGTCTCTGGACGAAAATCTGCTGAGCCACTTTTGAGAGGTCCGTTCACTCACTGAAGTCTCTCCAAACACGGAGCATATTCTTCTAGCAGCCCCTCCAGCTTTGTTTCCTAATTTGAACTCGTAGAGCAAAATAGGCCTCAAAATCTCCTTTGTCAACGACATCCTTTGTCAACGATTGTACTTCCTACAAAACTGATAGCGAAGCGTGAGGTACGTTAAACAACTCTCTACTGATTGCAATTTAAAGGCAATGTACAGAAATGACGTCATCAGAATCAGTATGACCACGCCTACGCAACAAAAGAAGCTGTTCTCAAAAACCGCACGAACTTTCTTGGTTACCTGATAGAAAATTTAAAAAAATCTCTGATTAAGTAAGGAAAATTTTATTTTCCTTTATTACTGGTGCCAAAAACAAAATTTGGAAGGAAACACGATGTCTCCGCAGCAGAGACAACGGAGTCCCAAGGGTTAACCCTTAAATGCAAAGGATAGAACGCGTTCCAAAAAATGCGCAATTCAAAGAATTAGAATTCATACCAGCAAAATCTAAATAGTATTTTTTTCTTTATTTAAATACGAATGGTCTGTCATTAAGTAAAGTGAAAATTGCTCTTTTAAATTTCTAGTGAGAATACGGAATATGTGAATAAAAACCTCAATAAATCGGGAACACTTATGGTATCGAAAATGATACAATATGCATTTAAGGGTTAAAATCGGTAATAAGGGGTCACGACGTTTTTTAAATTTTTACTCATTCTAGAAGAAATGACACAAATGGCAACACACCGGATTTCTGCACTCTGCTGTGTCTTAAACCCCCATACTGCTTACATGAAGCAGATAGAAAAATTCTCAACATGACCCATTTACACATGACAGAAACATTCTCCTCATTTAAATTGGATTCATTTAAAAATGAGTGTGAATGAAATAACACGTCATTTAATACTATGGCAGACAATTTTGAGCATTTTCAGTTACCAGGGTGATCGCAAGTGCAATTGTATTTTAAAATTTCCTGTTAATAACAATGTCTCAGTGATATCATATTGTCAACGGAATAACTGAAAAAAAATTAAATAAAGGGAGGCAATTTTTCAACATTTTGCCCCTAAAATTAGATGTATTAGATCTCGTTAAAAACTTGTGGTGCGAATATTATTGCAAACAGGCGATATAAAACGTACCCGAACGCTCTGCAGAGGGACAAAGAACAAATCACCGATTTTCAGAAACTTTGCACTCTGTGGCATCATAAACGCACAGACTGCGTACGTGATCAATATATGGAAAAAACATCGAAGATCCCGCTACGCAGGAGAGTAACATTCTCCTCATTTAAATTGGGTTTATTCAAAAAAGTGGTGTGAATAAAATAACACGTCAATTTGAGACATAAACTATTGAGCATTTTCAGTTACACGGGTGATCACAAGTCCAGTTATGTTATTAAACTTCCTGTTATACACCAAGTTTTCCTTGCGACTAAAATTTAATAATAAAAAAGATGTCAAACATGCTCTTTTAATCATGATAGTTGACTGACAATTCATAAATAATTTCTGTGGATGTTCGTCAAATTGTGTAAAATTTGAAGCGACCGGTCACTTACACTTTGTTTTGGGGTAACTGTGTAGAAGGATATGTAATATAAATTCTAGAACTTGTATAAATGCAGGCAGTTTATAGATTTTTAAATAGCATTTATGGAAATTAAACGAAAGAAATCTTTGAGAACGACCACAAAAAAGATTTAAATGGGTAAATGAGTGAATTGTTACATACTGTGAAATTATAAAATGAATGCAGATAATATATGTTATTTACTCATACGATTTAATAAATTAAATCATTTTGATGGAAAAGTTTTTATAACTCATTCATTGCAAACTTTTTATCAGTAAACGGTAGAAAATTTGAGAAAAAAATCCAGATATATAGCAGAAACAATTACAAACATTGACTATAAAATGATATTTATCAATGTTACTGATCCACTTCTATTAAATTCGGAACGCGTGTAAAATAAAATCAGTCAGAAATCTGTGTGAAATATAGGAGGAACTAAAAGTAACTACTAAATATAACCTCTTTTGGATGGGTTCATTACCTCCTGGGAAGACTTCCAGCAGTAAATTTAAATAGACATTTAAATAGTCTTTCTAACCCCTTACCACTTAATTTTAATTCATAAACACAACATTTGCACAAGAATTTTAAAACTGTATTTCACTTTTTTACTGTATGCAAAGATAAGGTTTCACTTATTTTAATATAATTTTATTTTTAAATCCTGATGACTGTGTATCATTTTAACTCTTTCTGAAGCAATGGTCGGAACCACCTGATTTTTATTTCAAATTTACAGAAACCACCAAAAATATTTTAATAAAATGATAATTTTACAATGGCAGTTAGTAAAAGTTTTTGATTTCTAAAAAAAATCGTTAGTTAATTTAGGTGTCAGTCAAATATTTCACGAGCAAAATATTTATGTGCCGGCAAAGATTTCGGCATTTTCGATTCTGAAGTACATTCGATGTACACTTTCCGTCATCAATAATAGTACAGAAATATATTCATTTTTACTGGTGGATACTTACTTCGCAAATAGTTAGGTCCTGCATTTTCTTTATTGTGACAACGAAAACAACCTTCTGTCAGTATTAATGAAAAAGATTAGAATACTTGGGCAAATTGACACCTTTAAAGCAAAGATAAATTTCTATCATGGTGGGAAAGTATTTGCATGTATAAGGTGTTTAAAAAAAGATTAAATTACCTATTCAATTTAACTACTGGGACGTTTCCCCGTAATGCAATCAAAAACTGTGTCTATGTTCTATCACTCTATAAAACTGTTCACTCTCTATCAAAAACTATTTAACACTTAAACTACCGGAAATTTGAGTCAAGTTTTATAAAAATATTTCACACCAAAATTTTATTCTAAAGAAGTTTGACTTTCTTATTTAGTGATTTTCTTCTTTGTATTTTTTAACCTTATTTTAATGTGAAATTTCTGGTTTCATTCGAAATATATTCATATATCAGTGGTCAGAATGACTACTCACAGTCTTCTACTGTTAACTAATCAGTCACCATCTTGAGAACACCTCTTCAGTTATTTAACACTTCGGACTCAGGCGTGTCTTATACAAATTTTATTTAGCCAGTACCACTTTTTTTGAAGAAATCTACTTTAAGTACACAGTTTAAAAAATGCTGTGATTAAATAAGGCAAATTTTATTTTTCTTCATTACTGATGACAAAAACAAATTTTGCAAGGAAATGTTATGGCCCCGCAGCGGAGACAACGGAGTGCCTAGGGTTAAGGGGCCACTTCAGTCAAACGAAAAGACACGTTCGGTAATACTAATCCTATGGAAGAAATTAAAAAATATAAGTCGGTTGCATTTCCATAATTTAAATGATTTTCTTTGCATTGGATAGCTGAGATTGATCCGTATGCAGGCCGTTTTTAATTTTTTGATTTCGTTTACAGATATTTTTTATGCAGATGCTTTCATTTTCGGAACTGGTTTGAAAAGTGAAAGCATCCTCTTAAAAAAATTCTACAACCAAAATTTAAGAAAATAAAAAACGGCCTGCATACAAATCAATTTTAGCAATCCAAAGCAAAAAAATCATTTAAAAATATTGAAATGCAACCGAGATATTTTTATAAATTTCTTCCATTGGATTAGCATTAGCGAACGAGTTGTAAAGCCTTCAGTGAAGACCGGGTAGCGTTGTGCGGGTACTTCGATAAGGCGCTGACTCATGTATAATTAAAAGAAACATTTTATTAAATGTAATAATTAATTCTTGGCTACATAAATCAAAATCACAAACATTTATAGTTTAGTTATGAAGGATTCAAGTTTCATAGTAAAGTCAGTTAGATGAAATAAAGTTCTTAGTCCCTGACAACAGAATATCAGTCTTTTAGTAGATTCCCAATGCGTATCAAAATGTCCGCACTAAATCGCCGTTCGTAATGAGGTAATATTTCCATTCAATTTGACCTGACTTCGGTCCATTATTATACTCAAATATCCGGAGTTATATGCCTTGACTCTCAGCTAAGCCGCTGAACTGTCAAGCATTGTTTCCAGAAGAGAAATACCCCTTCTTCTAAAACAGGTATCCGACCCTCCTCTTTGCCTCCGAGAACCAAGACTGCCTCTCTTCTCTCCGGATTTTTCTCCCCTCTCGACCACCGTAAAAAACCATCGGCTATTTTTTGTTCACTTAGAATTTACTTTTTTTTATGTCATTAATAATTTCTCTTTTTATTTGCTGAGTCGGACTTCATTTGTGATGTGCAATACTCTGCTCCGATGCGTGGTTAGGTCATGGGAGATTTCTGAATTTTTTGAAGATTGGTGATTTGGAAGCGGCGTCGATTTGGCGCACTCATTCTTCGCTTGTCTTAAAAACTGTCTATCGCGAAGATGGAAGAGATGCTTTTATTCTTTTTACTTTTCCGACCATATGTGGGATTTTGTTATATTTTAGACTGTTTGAGGGTTTTTCTCCCGTAAGTTCGTTCAATTTCTTACAGGGTCTTTTCATTTGACTGAAGTAGACGCTTAACTCGCAACTGACAGACCATTCGCTATGTTTCTTCCACTTTATTCTTAATTCCATTATAAAAACCAGCAACAATATTTTTCTGTTACCTTTTCAAAGCCAAAATAAATCTATTCGTAAAAGGTTCAATTATTAAATGACACCACACTTTAACCCGATAAGCATCGAGTCCAGTATGTGTACGCTACTTTTTTGTCCAATTGAGTTTTTTTTTAATGCAACCACTATTTTGAAGTAGAAATATTTACCACGTTTATTGTCAGATAATATGATGAGAGAATAAATCGATTTACTCTACTAAAAGAAAACTTGTGAGAATCAAACTTAATGAAATTTTAAGAATGAAATACAATGCCCGTGAATGGGCGTGACGAATGAGGCATTAACAAGAAACTTAATATGAAAATAAGTGAAAGATTTTTAGAAGTTTTAATAAAAAGAAAATTTCCATTCTAAAATCTAGTAACTTTGTAGTAGTTAAGAATAAAAATTACGTGTATCAAAAATCAGTCGCCGCCTTTCAATATTTAACCACAAAACTGATCAATATTTCAGAAAAAAAACTTTCAAATGATGCCTTTTACAGAGTTTCTATTCTGTTATCACCGGCTTTTCAAAACAGTATTTTTTTCCTAATTGAATCAGAAAAATATCCGGAATATATAATGCAAAATTTACAATAAATCTTTACTATTGCGAATTATATTGTAATAAGGGTGCCCGTACGTGATACGGTAAATCATGATTGGCAAAAAACTATTGCCCATACAACGTACGGGTAGAAAGGGGAGCGGTTAATTTATGCAAATTATAAAAGACAAATCACTGTCTTTCACAATTTCCGAAATCTGTTGCATCATCCACAGAGAGACTTTTTGCATGACGCCGCTAAAGAACGCTCCTCTGATTGAATTGCACACGGCAGTAAGGCTCCGTTCAGATTGTAATACTCTTCTCTTCAACTGAATTCTTGGAAAAACAGGGCAAGTCTTTTCTATAGAATCCATTTTCGGTTTCTTCATAATAGAAACGAGGGGAAACAAGAAAAGAATCGGGACATAAGCCAATCCACCCTACTTGCCGGAAAGAATTTCTTTTTGCCGGACAACCGTACCTGTTCTGCAAAATTCATTAATATCAAAAACACAGCGTCGCTACAACCACCGAGCCGACACCGAGCGTCAAGAAGTGGTCAAATGTTTTTGGCCCTTCATATTCATCTCTTTAGATTCGTTCAAAAAGTGGTGTGAATAAAATAACACGTCATTTAATTTCGTGACAGACCGTTTTGAGCATTTTCAGTTATCGTAAATTCCCGCATATACGCCACGGCTTTGTAAAGTCTCTTTCAAACCTGACACTTTATTGAAAAAAGAAATCAGATGCGTGTTAACACTAGAACCGCGGCAACGGGTCATTTTGACCCGCATCATATACAGAGATGTCGATTCAAACCAGAAAACTCTTTATAAAGAAAGGCTAAATATATTTTGAGCAAAAATAATTTCAATAAGTAACTTAAACAGTTCTAAATGAAAATTCCGGTGAGAAATACTTTTAGAAAACTTGAATGAATTTTCCCGCGGTTCTAGTGTTAAGCACAAGTCAGTAGCATTTTTTAGAAGTTAATTCAGGTAGAAAATCCAGCTATCCAAAGTGCCGCGTTTACGCGCTAAATTACTACATATGGGAGATCGCAAACACAATTATTAAGTTTATTGTTAGCCCCCTTGTTTTCCTTGCCACTAAATACCTATTGAGACATATTATACCAAGCATGTTCTTTTCATAGAAGACGCTGAAAGATAATTCATAAAGAAATTCTGTTGATGTTCGACAAAATGGGAAAAATCGGAAGAGACCGGTCTAAAAGTTTCGACGTCAGTGTAGAAGTAAAGAATGTATGAACCCTTTGAGGGGCAAAACACTTTTATTCTTGAAATACTGACATAATTGATTAACAACAGAATTTAAAAAATAAATTTATTTAAAAACAGATGAACTCTTTTCTTCACATGCATAGTAAAATTAAAAATTTCATTTCAAAATGCCGGCATGTGTCATTTTGCAATTAAAATTATTTGGGATACATTTTATGCAACCGCCCTAGAAGTAGAAAAAAACTAAATTTATTTGAAAAGAAGTAAAAATTTTTAAATTATTTAATTCTTTGAGCTCTGGTGGTTAAATTTCGTACCACTTAATTTTAATTCCGAAATGACACAATGACACCGGAATATTCGATTTAATTTATTTTAAAAAGATTTAACGCATGTTTTCTTGCATATACAAAAGAGAATTTTTCATTTAAAAATGCTAGTGCCAATGTGACATTTGGAATTTTGAAGAAATTTACACTCCAAAGCTCAAAGGGTTAATATAAAGAAATACATTTGTACAAATATAATTCCTACAATAAATTTGCACTATTTAAGAGCATGCAATTACGTCATTCGAAGATTAGTTTCCGCCTTTAAATATTCAATTCAAGAAAGTTCAAAATACCACGCAGGTCTACAGATTTTCCGCATTCTGCCGCCCCTTAACCCCTTGAGGGGCGGTGGTATATATTATATACCACCTACGATTGATGAAGATTCACACCAGAAAAATGTTGTTAAATTTCACTTTTCTAACTTTGGTGGCAAACAGTCTGAAATTGCTTTTCCTCTTTTTGATATAACTTTTTTACAAATTTCCGGTGGGAGTTCAGAATTACCCGAACGCAATTGCTTGCCCCTCAAAGGGTTAAACTGACAGACCGCTTACGTGAACACGTTTACTGTTAAATTCCAACACAAATGGAAGTGACAGAAACATCCCCCCCATATAAATTGGGTTCATTTAAAGAGTGGTGTGAATAAAAAAACACGTAAGTGAATACTCTGACAGACTGTTTTTAGCATTTTCAGTTACATGGGTGATCGCAAGTGCAATTGTATTATAAAATGCCCTGTTACACACCTTGTTTTTCTTTCGACTGAACCTTTACTGATCGATACCAAACATGTTCTTTTCATTATAGAAGTTGAAGGAAAATTCATAAAAAAATTTAGTGGATATTTAATGGCGTAACGAGGATGGGTTACGAAAACTTGTAATATTGTAAGGTTTTCTTCTCCTTATTTCACACCTGAAAATCTTCCGGCTGTGTAAATCTTCGGGCGAACAGAACTTTAAAAAAGTTCCAGTATTCAGAACATTTGGGCACCCACCCTAGTTAATCTACTGATGTTTGTCAAAATGCGTAAAATCAGCAGCCACCGGTCACTGAATTTTTTGGACATCAGTGTAGAAGGATATGCAATCTAAATTCTTGTATATCGCATAAAGAGTGACAGGTTATAGAGTGACAGATTCTGTAATAGCTTTTATTAAAATCAAATGAAGATAATCTAAGAGAACGAATAGAAAGCAGTTTTAAATGACTAAATGAGTGATTTGTAACGTAAGATAAAATTATAAAGTCATTGCATATAACATATATTAATCATTTTAAAGATTTTTAAAAATAAAAAGTTTTTAAAGAAAAGTTTTTACAATTCGTTTATTGAAAAACGTTTTTTTTTTCAGCACAAGGCTATGATTATGGATACGCTTCTATTACATTCGGAAGACATTTAGAGTAAAACCTAGTCTGTGAGAAATATAGGTTGTAAATATTTTTAAGCGAATTTGAAATCGAAGAACTCACATTCCTGATCATATGTTTAAGAAAAGAATATTTTTATAAATTTTTCAAAATCAGTTTCTGTAGTTACCATTTTTTTTCTCCTATAGATTTCGGAATATAAGGTAAATCTTTTGGTAATTCCTAGTACCACAATTTCCGGTGTTTAAGCTACATACCAAATAACTCATTTTCTACCCAAAAATATTATATTATAAAAAATACCGTAATTTCCTGCATATAATTCTCGGATCAAACCATTATTTTTAGGCCCAGATTTTTTTCAAAAAGAAATGTAACTTTTTATATCGCCGTAAATATTCGTCTTCAATCATAAAATAATATTTTGGGGTCCAAAAAGTATTGTTTGATCCGCGGATTATATGCAGGAAATTACGGTAATATATTAATTTTTAAAAAATCGCCCAGGCCAATTGCGAGAATGGACACCATCGATTTTGTCTTAAAAATGAGTATCGAGATCATAAAATATACTGCATGTGGAAATGTAAAAAAATCAAAATAGGATTGGACTGCAGATATAAGGTTATTTTAACCCCTTGAGGGGCAAAGCACTTATGTTCAAAATATGTTCAAATGATTCATTGACACCGGAATTCACAAACAAATTTATATGATAGAAAATAAAAGATGTTTTTCGCGTACGTTGTAAAAAGCAAATGTTATTACTAAAATTCCGGTGCCAATGTGGCATAAGGAAATTAAAATTAAGTGGTATATATAATATACCGGCGCCCTTCAAGGGGTTAAAAAATCAGAACAATATAAACTATATTTGCTGAGTTATTGAAAGGCAGCTTTTCGCATTTCCTTTGATCTCAAATTAGCTGTATATATGAGTTCCACTATTCGATCATTCTATGATATGATTTTAGGCTTAATGCTGCGTCACAGGAATACTGTCGTCTTCCATGATAAAAATTACATGTATCAAAAAGCAATCGCCACCTTTCCGTCTTTTTCCACTTAACTGATCAATGTTTCTGAAAAGAAACTCTCATAAAATACATAATTTTAATACCTTTTACAGAATTTTTAATCTATTATCACCGGCTTTTTAGTGCAGTAATCTTTGCCTAATTGAATCAGACAAATGCCCGTATTAGATACTGCTGAATTTACAATAAAACTTTACTGGTGTAAATAATAAATCATGATTGTCACATGGTACCCATACGCCGTACGGGCAAATAGTGATTAACAAAAACACATTGTCCATATGGAAAAACAGAAATTAGATTAATTTATGCTTCTTATAATTCAATCACAAACTTTCGAAATTGCCGCATTCTGCTGCATCATCCACACAGAGTTGGTTGGTTGGTTGATTTTTGTCGCCCGATTATCTACGCTAGGGATATAGGACCAGGGGGAGTGCCCTCCGTGGGGGTCTTTCTAAGGGAACCTAACCCGTATTTACGCAAGGTTCGAAGAAAACCACGGAAAATTCCGAACGGTTAGGCCGACAGTCGCGATTGGGTTCGAACCCAGCACCTGCCGTCTACCAGTTGAGAGGTCCGAACCTCTCGGCCATTGGTGGGGCAATCCACACAGATACTGTTTACAGGAAATCATTGAAGAACGCTCCTCTGATTCAATTGCGTAAGACAGTAACATTCTCCTCATTAGATTCGTTTAAAAAGTGATGTGAATAAAATGAGTCATTTAATTACGTGACAGACCGTTTTGGACATTCTTAGATACACGGGAGATCGCAAACACAATTATTTCAATTATTGTTAAATCCCTTGTTTTCCTTGCGAGTAAAAATTTACTGATACAAATTATGCCAAGCACGCGCTTTTCATAGCAGAATTTGAAGAAGAATTTTTTGAGAAATTCTGTACATTCTGCCTTTAAAGATTCATCTTACCACAGAGTACGTAACAGAGCCTCAACTCGACTTGAAAAGAACGCCCTCAGGGGATGACTTAAAAACTAAACCATCGCGTTGGCGAATTTTATCCTCGTGATTTCTGTTTAACTGTAACGCTATTCTGGTTTGGCGCTTCTTGCTGAATGCTGATTTGATTATCTTTGCACATGTGTTTATTCTATTTGATCTTAGATTTCCGCGCTTATATTGATTCGTAATTATTACTGTTATTATTCTTGAATTTTCAAGTTTAAATTATTAGGTCGTTATGTTACGAAGAGACATGTATTGTTTGCAAGACGAATACGTCAAAATTATTTCATATTAAAATAATTCTTTCATAAATTTCAAAACAAGAAGCAGCAAGCTGTCGCTGAATTTTTTTTCTTTTTTCTTTTATCATTTGTCGCCCAGGAAGAGAAGTTTCGCCGAATTAGCAACCTCTCTTATGTTATGATCGTAGTTTCAGAGTCATCCGCTCGTCTCGCTACTGTCTATGCGTAATCCCATGTTAAACAAGTTGTCATTACAGTGTATGAAAGTTGATTCTCTGTTACTACTCAGTGCATCTCACGAGAGATAAAAATACGACACACAGACCTTCCGAACTTCATCACTCTGCTGTGCCATTAATACACACAGAGCTTACGTGAACACAGAGTTTTCCAAAATCAGGACAAACTCATGCAACAAAAACATTCTCCTCATTTAAATTAGGTTCATTTAAAAAGTGGTGTGAATAAAATAACACGTAAATGAATACTGTGACAGACTGATTTCAGCATTTTCCGTAACGTGGGTGATCGCAAGTGCAAATATATTATATAATTTCCTGTTATACACCTTGTTTTCCTTGCGACTGAACCTTTACTAACATTTACAATGCCAAACATGTTCTTTTCATCATAGAAGTTGAAGGGAAATTCATAAAAAAAATTTGTGGATGGCGTAACAATGAAGGTTTCTAAAACCAGTAATATTGTAAGGTTTTCTTCTCCTTGAGTATAGCAGAAAATCTTCTGGTTATATAAAATGGACAAAAATTAAAAAAAATAGCGGTATTCAGAGCATTTGGGAAAAACCCTGATTACGCCAATGATGTTCGTTAAAATGTGTAAAATCAGCAGCAACCGGTCACTTACACTTAATTTTATACATTTGTGCAGAAGGATATGCAATATAAATTGTTGTATATCCATAAACACTGACAGATTATAGATTTTGTAAAAACATTTATTGAAATTAAATGAAGACAATATTAGAGAGCGAACAGAAGGCAGTTTTACATGCATAAATGAGTGATTTGGAACATAAGGTGAAATTATAAAGTGATTGCAGATAACATATACTAATCATCTTAAAGATTTAAAAAATAAAATGTTTTAGAAGAAAAGTTTTCCTAATTCGTTTATTAAAAATCTTTTTTTTTCAGAACAGGGCTGAAAATTTTCGTAAACAATTCTCAAAAAATCGTATATATAGCGGAAATATTTACCAACATTAAATATAAATTCATGTTTATCTATGATTACGGATACGCTTCTATTGCATTCGGAAGACATTTAGAGTAAAACCTAGTCTGTGAGAAATATAGGTTGTTAATATTTTTAAGCGCATTTGCAATAGAAGAACTTACATTCTTGACCATAAGTTTAAAAAAGACTATTTTTATATTTTGTCACTAGCGGCCTTCGCCGCTACGCTGGTCGGTTTATCTAAAGAAATCTTGAAGAAGTAGTTAGATAAGGTTCAGACATACATTAAAAAAAAAAAAAAGCAAGTCGATCATTCAAAAAACGTTGGGAAATATCAAATATTTACTGTAATTTTTTAAGAAAAACAAAGTTTCGAAAAAAAAAATTAAATCGAAAAAAAAATTACACTGACATATTAATGCAAGGAAATTTTCCCAGAGAGAAAATTCGCCTTGAATACAATATTTCAAATTCTTTTAATTGCTTATAGGCGTTAATGCCAACATAGTGAAAAAAAATTACATGCTGGGAATCGAACCCGGGCCAACAGTATGGCGCACTGACGTTCTACCGACTAAACCACATGGAACGACAGCCAGCTTGAAACTTTCTCATACTTAAGTAGACTGGCGAAAACATAACGATAGCGCGTTTTAAAATCGCACAGTGACATCTATTGGATTTTATATGTACTAAAAAACGTTATGTACTAAAAAACGTGAGCAGCGCACCTAATAGTTTCTTTTGTTTCTTTTTGTTACTTTTTTGTCTGTTGTCCGATTTTGATGAAACAAAGCCTATACACTGCCCGGGAGTGTGCATTCTTCATTAGTGAAAACCGCATAAAAATCCATTCAGTAGTTACGAAGATAACCTCGAACAAACAGACAGACAGACAGACAGACAGACAGACAGACAAAAAATTCAAAAAAATTTTTTTTGTGTTTCATTGGTTTTCTTTTATCGCCCTGACTCCATTTTTGTCAATTATCTTCAATGTACAGACACACCGGGTCCTACTGTTTTATTATATGTATGGATTATCAGTGTCTGTAGCTTCAATTTTCTTTCACCTAGAGATTTCTGAATATAGGTTAAAATTTTTGGTAATCTGTTGTACCATAATTTCCGGTGTTTAAGCTTTATAGCATGCAACAATTTTTCTGCCGAGAAATATTATATAACAAAATATAACTTTCTTTGTGCTTAGTAATTATCTGGCGGTATTAATTATAGAAAATTTCTGATATAAAAGAGTCATTTTTGCTGCGGATTATACATAGAAAATTATGGCAAAAAAATTTTGCCCTTCATTTTTTATTTGTTTTTTTTATATGATGAAGCGATTCTGCAATATCTTTTAGGGTAAACCAAAGTGATATTTCTTAATCACTATAAAAAATAGGGGCATATTTTTAATAATGAAAAGGTTTAATTTCATTTACTTACAAATTAAAATATCGGTCAAATTAACACTTTTTTGACCGGTCACATAATAGTCTATCTAATCATCACCGTCATCTAATCGTCTTTTTTCATATTGTCTTTTTTCGTTGTTCACTAAAGACGTAGGCCAGACCTTTAGAATAAAAGAACAGTAAGCTTTTATTCAGAAATATTTTATGTCTTTGTAGCAAATAGTTGTTCTTTGTTGTAAAACTAGCCAAAATCTTATAGAAATTCCAAACCTTTTCAAAATATTTTCAAAAACTCTTAAATGTCAACCCTAAAATACATTATGATTTCCTTTCCTCTAATGTATCAATTGACTCATTATAATTTCATATTTTGATATGTGCATTACAACGAAATACAGGATGTTTCATAATTATGCGTCAGAAATATAAAGGAAAATAGAGAGGGCAATAAAAAAATCAGATTTCTTAAAGGATGTAGGTGCGAAATTGCAGCATCGGGTGAATAGTTGCGCTGTTTTAGAGCGGTGAATGATGTCAGTTTCCTGACTCGAATCGTCATTCTCCGCAGGTATTTTGTGCATCATGCATCGTTAAATCAATTCGGAGCTAGTTCGTTCTTAATGGGGATGAAGAGCTCCCACCCTAGAAACTCCGGGAGCTCGGGAGCTTTTTGGAGAACTGTCCCCTACAGTGCATAATGCTGCTTTCACTGTTGTTTGTGGGTTACATTTTGTTTTAAAATTAAGATTTCTTGATTGATACCGCGTTTCGGAAATGGCAAAAATCCCGTTGTTTCATCCCTAATTAATATGTCATTAAATAATGTAAAATAAGGCGAATTTTACTACATCAAAATAGTGGATCAAACAAGAAATCTGAAATTAAAAAAGTAGAACTTTAACAACACTGATTGCTTCTTCCTTTGATGGAATTCAGCTACATCTTTCAGTGACTGTAGCACCAGGACTAGCCCTGCTGTAGCACACCCTGCAGGATAAAACGATCCGCTGGCACACAACATATGTTGATGATACCCAAATGTTCACCATCTGGCATATTCATACAAGGGAATCCTTCCATGTAAATACTTTCAACTGCTGCTCTATTTCCTTATGCAACCCCATACATATGTCGGAAAGCTCCACATTGCTGTAACGACGCATGTCGATCAAAATAAGCACGTAGAAGGACGATTCCATTCATTGAAATGCTTTTATTTGCGGCATTCTACTGTCTTAACATTGTATTTCTTTTCCGACATGGCTATTAGAGTGGGTCGAAAAAAAAAGAAAAAGGTTTTTCAAGTCGTAATACAGTGAAAAAGTTGCAAATTCGGGGTTCTAAAAATTGGGTAAAAAAAATCGGTTTATATCGTTCGCTTACGCATGGGCTGTACAGCTTCATGCAATGTGGAAAAATTTACCTGTTTACAATTTTTTCCAAATTTGCCTCTTCAGGAAAGTCATAGTTAAAATTTGAATATGTATCTAATTATAGAATAACGAAACATCAATTAAAACACATTTCATTTAAATCATTTATAACAAAAGATCATTTAAATTTACCAACGTCCTTTGTCGCGCATGTGCTCTATAATTGTAAAGCGCTATGACACTTAAATATTGAGATCAAAGTAAGATAAAAAATTATCATAAAAATGTGACTCTTGCCAATCTTGAGCGACCGGAAGATGTTCGTGGCTTCAATAATAATTCTTCATCATAATTTATTATTCTAATACATAAGAATTTAAGATATTGTGCAATTTAAGATAGTTCATTTTTGAAGAGGCTAATTTAATTTTTTTTTTAATAATGTGACTATTTCCAATATTTCGGTAAACTTTACAGCACATGCGTGACAGAAATACATAAACCGGTTTTATATGTTTTTTTGTACAATTTTTAGTCATACGAATTTGCAAATTTCTATGGTATTACGACTCGAAAAGCAATTTTTTCCGCTCATCCAACGCCTATACAAAATTGTCTTACTTAGTCTTAGGTCTATCTACCTGTCAGTTTTTAAAGTATACAGTGGTGGCCAAAACTGTGGACATTTTGAAAATTTTTATTGTTTTTCTAAATTTGTATCCTTATAGAAAATGTTACGTTTTACACAAAATTCAAACTCTTACATATCATTTTAAAGAACATTTAACACTGATTTCAATTGAAAAAATAAAATTCAAATATTTGTAATACAAAGAAAATTATTTTTACTTTAATCTAAAAAACAGAGTAATGAAGAAAATTGTAATTCGTAAATTTCCTGGCCAATCTCTGTTGTTTTTCTGGCAACCAATTAAATGATAGTAACTACAAGCAGAAACTGACATCATGCTTAACCTTTTCAGGGGCAAAGTACCGTAATTTCGGGTGTATAAGCCGCGGATCAAACAATTCTTTTTGGACCCGGGAATCTTATTTAGTGACTGAACACAAATATTTACGGCGATCTAACAAGGAAGGTCTCCATACTAGGCATTCTCAGAATTTTATAAAAAAAATACTAAAGTATTTATGTATGTAATAAAGGATTAGTTAAAATTAGCGGCGGAATCACATTAGAAATTATGTAAAAAAATAAAATAGTTTCAAATATTTGGCGTGAAAAGACGAAAGAGTCACTCAATTTTGCGAGCAGCTCTTTTCCTCGCCAAAAGCAAACGATTATTATGCAACTCAAAACTGTTAGATATTTAGAATGCGTGTAAATAGTATTTAATGAATTTAAACATAAACAAAGAGAGACTTTAATATATTATATACATATATATATATACATATTCTATTGCTAATTTTTGAAGGAGCTATTTAATTAATCACTGGAAAAAAATGTTTTCATGGATAAAAAAAAATCATATTGAGAAAAATTATCTTCATAAATTTAAGCGTATTCAAAAATAAAAGCCGCATGTTTACATAGTAACAAAATCTAATCGACAATTCTCAATTGGACTTTTGACAGGAAACAAATTTAATTAATTTATATTATGAATTTCGTTTTAAATCTCAAATTTTGATGAATAAATTTGAATATAAATACACATAAATATCGATATAACAAAATTATACTTAAAACAAATCAAAACTTATAAAACTAAAATTATTTAAATTAAATTTATCAAAACAAGTTCAACATGAAACTTTTTTTTTCTTGAAGTGTATTTGACATAAAGTATTTTTTGAAATTACATTCCTTTTCCAACTGGCGATAAATCGCCAAATAACGAAATTTTCATTATTTTACAGAATGGAGGTTCGCCGAAATTTTTTTTATAAACGTATATATCCACACGAGAAGAACATTCTGTAATTTTTTCAGATTATTCGGGGTATGCCCGTATGGAGACCTTCCTTGTAAGTAGTAACATTCATTTTTTTAAAAATTCTGGGTCAAAAAAGAATTGTTTGATCCGTGGCTTATACACCCGAAATTACGGTATTTATACTCCAAATATGTTCTAATAAATTATTTACACCACAATTTTTAAACAAAATAATTTTTAAATTATCAAAAGCACTTTTTCTACGTATATATTGGAATCCAAATTATATTGAAAAATTACTCGTGCAAAAACGAATTTTGAGAGTTAACCGACATTTCAAAAATTAACCGTTTGCGGACTGAAAACGGCGCCCCTGAAAGGGTTAAGCATTTCAAGTCAGTTCCCGTATAATGATGAAATAATTCACTTTCACCAGAACATTCTAAGGAATCTCTTGAAAAATAAAAACCTGCTGTTCTGCACTAATACAAGGAATTTTTATTAAAAAATTCCTGGTCAAATTGTAAGTTTTGGAATTAAAATTCGATGGCGAATTTACAAACGACTTTTTTAAAAAATTGAGGGTACTTTTACTTAAACTTTTGTTGAAAAGCAAAATTTTATTAAGATATTATCTGTGCCGTTTGCAAGTTTGGAATTATATTTAGGTATCCCGAAATGGGCACAGTGCACTGGAAAGGGATAATTAAATCATTTAATGAATGAAAGTGTTTTTTTCTGAAAAAGTTAAAGGAAATATAGTGGCTGCTAATTTTTCAATAGTTTTCTTACATTCAATGAGATGTGTCTCCAGCTCGAAAAATATAATAATCTCAAAGATAGGAATTCGGATATGATTTCGAATCTTTGGAAAGTAAAATTACATCTCTAGATTTTCTCTAAAAATAAAAATAAAGAAAATTTAATTTTCATATTTCACAGTATTATGTAATTAATTTAATTTTTGGTCCTAAAAAGTACTTTTTCCAAGTATTTGGTGTAACGGTAGATAGGTACACACTTTTCGTATTTAATTATGTAAATAAAGAATCGTCTAATTACATAAAAGATTATCAGCAAAAATTTATAATGCCATAGAGACCTGTACTTTAAGCTTTTTTGTGACACGGAAATTTTGCAGCAAGATTTGTCATTTTTAATCATCGTTCTCTGCTAATTAAATAAAAAAAAATCTATGAATTTTCCTAGTGCAAGACACTTTTGAAGTTAGCAGCTATGGAAACATCCATTCAGAAATTTTGTGACAAATCGAGAAAATTTTCTTATATGATCCCAATTACTTTATTAAAAGAAGATAAAAATTGATATATCCAATAATATAACACGGTGTTTCAAACAACTAAATTATATCTAATTTGTATCAAAAATCTTTTTATTTGTCAATGCGTTAACCCTTTATATATCCAATTGTGAATTCATGAAAATTTTACATCTAACTAGTTATATTTGTTTCTTTAAAAATTCTGGGTCGAAAAAGAATTGTTTGATCTGCGGCTTATACACCCGAAATTACGGTAATATGAAATTTTTAGTGACTGAGCTACATTTATTTTTCTTTTAAAAATGCTAGTATTTCATCTTGAAAATAGCGGTATCCGTACAAACCATGTGTGTTTTGTAATTAAAAGATTCTACTTATAACAAATACGAAAAAATGCATTAATCCCTTTTCCGATAAATTTAGTTGAATACCATTGCCAATGTGATGTTTGGAGTTTAAATTAAGCGGGAATGGATTCACTTATCAGATCTCAAAGGGTTAACGTTCGTGCTATTATTTTCACACCACTTTATTAAAATAGCTTTATTTAAATGTTGAAATTAATACTTATTATTAAAATTGTAAACACATCTTAACCCTTTAATTCCCATGCTAGAACACGTTCTAGAAATTATGTAGTTCATTTCACACCAGAAAAATTCAATGGTTAATTTCGTTTAATTTAAATACGGAATGTTCTGTTATTGATTAAAGCAAATATTGTTGTTTTAATTTTATGGTGGTCGAATATACGAAATAAAATATCTCGGGCAGTTTGGGATCCAGAGGGTTAATTAAAGTGCCTAGTTCATGTGAGCAGTTGGACAAACTGCAGTGGAGTGTAAAAATTCTGGCAAGTATTCCGTGTTTTTTTCTTCCTTTTTCGGTGAGGAGGGGGATTTACTGTTTTAGTATCAGCGGTGTTGCCAGATGGGCTACTCTTTTTTTAATTCAAACTCTTGATTGGCACCACTTTTTACAAATGATTAAAAGGAAACAAAAGATACAAATGATTAAAAGGAAAACAAAAGGTGATTTATCGTTTCAAGGAAGTGGTGTCAATCAAAAAATAATTCGGAAAGTATTCACAAGATAAACTATTCTCCAGAATTTTAAAAATATTTTTAAATAATCTGTTTCTGTATATCCCCCAATATATGTACTGATATTATGTATCATAAAACATTTTATTATTTTTCATTAAAACTAATTTATGTGTTACACAATCCTGTTTTTTACAATGATTTGGAAGGGAATCACGTTTTAAAATGTTCACATAAATCTTTTAAAATATCTTTAAATAATCAAATATTGTATGTAAGTAAACGTGATACAATACCAATAACTTGTCATTGAAGTGATGACTTATAATTAGTCTTTTGCAAATTATTCGTCCTCAAAATCGCTCGCATAGTTTATGTTTATCCTGTATTACATCGATATTTATGCACTTTTATTTGTTTCACTTAAACAATTTCAGCTGATGAATGAAAAGCATTTTGCTATACTCTATTTTATATTATTTTACTAGACTATGTTTAAGAAAACAGCTCATTGCAGCTATTTCTGACAGGCTTTAAAAAATAGAAGGCATTGAATAGAAGAATGTTTCTATATTTCACACCAGCAAAAATTTAGGTTTTCATTGATTTAAAGCTAATTTATTTTAAAACACTTTCATCATAAATCGAACATATAAAATTATAAATGTATTTAAATGCATTTTGTTAATTACTAATAATGTTTGTATACAGTCCGGTTAACTACCATTACTTCAGTACAACGGCATATATAGTCAGATTAATTAAAGAAGATATTTAAAAAAATTCTACAAAATTACTGAACTACGATTTTCGAAATAATATTCGCTTTATTTGATGCCAGAAATTTTGCGATTGTACAAAACAAGTATATCTGAATAAAAATATTAGCATAGAAAAATCGAGAGTTTGGTAACTACGATTTGCCTCTTAACTGATCAGTATTTTTGAAGAAACTTTTACATAATGCTTCTTTTTTCATATATTTTAGAGAATATTTAATCGTTTGTCAGTGGTTGTTAAAAACAGAAGTTTTTGCCTTATAAACTCTTTCCGGCGCAGTGTGTCCGATCTCGACAAGCCTAATTTTAATCCCCAACTTGCAATTGGCACCAATAATATTATAATAACATCTTGCTTTTACAATAAAAGCTTAAATTAAGGAGTTCTTGATTTCTTAAAAAGTCGTTTGTAAATTCCGGTGTCAGTCGATATTTTCTCATTTTACTTACAGAATTTGTCCGCGGCGGAAAGGGTTAAAATATAAGAATGCTCGGATAAAATAATTCGAAATTTACAATAAAAATTTACTGATGAGAATAATAAATCATGATTGGACTATGGATGACCGTAAATGATACGGGCAAATAGGGATTGGCAAAAACACGTAGCTCGTATGACGCAGGGACAAAGCAGGCAAGTTGTTAAATTACCGCACTCGAAATATTTCACTTGAAACCTTTCAGGACCATGATACTTGTATTCATAAGATGGTGAAATAAAAAAGTGACACCAGTATTTATAAGAAAGTTAATTTGTGAACAAATAACAGTATATTTTCGGATAATTAATAAAAGTGAAATTAGCATACAATATTTCTGGTGCTAATCATGCAATTAGGGATTGAAATTACTTGTTGCCATAGGACAACCTTTTTCGGTACAGTTCTGATCTCAAAATGATGAAATGGTTAAGACGAAACACTAGTCATTAAAAAAGACCCGGATGATAATGTTCAGAGGTGGCGTTATTTTCAAAAATCTCGCTGAAATTTTAATATTTTTACATGATTTTTTTCCATAGGATAATTGAGGCCTATCGACAATCGAGCTAGTTTTTACTTTTTCTATTTTGATTTCAGTTTTAAAAAAACACGAGAGACCGGTTCTGAAAGAATTAACCGGCGGCGAAATTGAAACTATACTAATATAATATATATATATATATATATATATATATATATATATAACCGAATTAGAAAAAGTAAGAAATAACCCGTTTGTGGATCGTCCTCAGTATCTTATGCAAAGAAAATCGTGTAAAAATATTAAACTTTGAGCGAGATATTTGAAAATAACGTTTCCATAGACTTAACATTATTATGAGGGTCTTTTTCAGTGATGAGTGCGGCGTCTTAACTTACACTAGAATTTACAAACTAGAATTTAAGAAATTAAAAGCTCAATAGTTTGAAATTTCATTTTAAAAGTAAAATTTAAGTACTATGTTCTTGTTGCTTTTTTGTAACTTTGGAATTAAAATTAGGATGTCCCGACGTAATATAACAGCGCAGAAAAATGTTAACTGAGTAACTTATAACAAACTTGAAGAAAAAAGGAATTTGGAAAAAAGTAAAAGATTTTTATAAGTGCTTAATAAAAGGAAAATTGTCATTCTAAAAATCTATTACATTATGAATAATAATTACATGGACAAGTACCATATCTTCACCTTTCTAGCCCTAAAATACGCTGTAAAACTACAGAAAACATAACACTTCATAAAAAATTATCGCAATCTACTGCTACGTAGACAGGCAGACTGCTTTCAAGAACTCGCGTAACACCTGATCTAGCAACACGATCGAGACTGCAGTGACTATTTTATCCTTTAAATTAAGTTCATTTCAAAACTGGTGTGACTGATATAATAAAAACATATCGTATAACATTAACATAACATAAATATTTGACATAAACTCTATTAAAATAGTTTTAATTAAACTGCTGAAAAAGACGAGTTCGTAAAATCTGAAGATATATCTATCACATGGCTTTGATTTTTGTTTAACATCTTGTCAAAATATACTATATGTGTATGACTTCCTCAGACGTATTGCCTAGAGTAAGACTGATGCGAAGATATGTGGGTCCACTCCAAAGACTTTTCTGCAGCTGGTATCTCTTTTTATTTTTTATCTATAAAATTAATGTAAATAATATATATATATATATATATATATATATATATATATATATATATATATATATATATATATATATATATATATATATATATATATATATTATTAGAGCAGTAAAAGACCCACCTAGAATATGGCATTAAAAAGAAACAGAAATACACTAATTACTGATTCTGAATAGTAATATTTACTTTATTTAATTTATCATTAAGTAAGAAGAACATTATTATTCGAAAACAGTAGTAAATTTTTTAATTAAAACATATCAATGCAGCATTCAACATATTTCTTTATTTAGTACAATGTTTTTCGTGGAATGTTTTTTAGACTCAAAATTGTGTTTATGGCTTGTTTATATAAGCCGAAATTTACGAATTTTGATTTTTTTAAAATCAAATATTCATTATTTATACAGATATTTAATTGATATTTTTGTTTTCTATTATTTATTAAATATTAGGTATATCTTTAAAACATTAGTTTTACTCATTCGTCACCAAAATAGAATAATTTTCTTTCTGCTGACAATTTTTAAAATGTACTCTCTATATTTTTTAATCGAGATTAAAAGAGGTCATAAAATTTTTCCCCTTACTTTTATTCAAGAGAAACGGTCTTTCTTAATTAATTAAATATTTAAAGGTACCACACATTATAAATTCAATTTTATGAAGGAAGGCATTGATTTTTTAAAGCTATTTTAGGCTCTTTTAATACTAGAACCGCGGAAAAATTCATTCAAGTTTTTTAAAAATATTTCGCACCGGAATTTTTATTTAAATTTCTTTAAGGTATTTATTGAAAATATTTTTGCTCGGCTTATATTTAGCTTGTTTTATTAAGAATTTTCTGGTTCGAATCGACATCTCTCCAAATGATACGGGTCAAAGTGACCCGTCGCCGCGGTTCTAGTGTTAAAATGTACAGGTTGTCCAATAAATGACTGACCGATTTTAAAATTAAATAACAAAAAAACGGTATGAGATAAAAATTCACGGTTTGCGGTATTGTTATTAGAATATCAATAAATTTTAAATATGCACTTCCTTCAAATAGTTCTAATTTCTGACAAAAGATGGCGCTGGCGGCATCAGACTGTAGAAATACAGCCTGTTTTCTTGTTCTGGAGCTGATGATCTTTCCGGCTCATTTTTCTGAGTCGAATCTGAGTCGAAAGGTTGAATCGACTCTCCACTCAACTGCAGAAATAGGATTTGTTGAATGAAACAAGATTTAAAATAACATTTAAGATTGAACTAGGTCTATTGTAACAACCTATGTCTATTGTAACCTCCCCAGACAAATATCATGGGAAACTACAAAAAGTTGTTTAAAATTACTGTAAAACATCAACTGTACAACCAACGGTGTATCAATTTATGAATAAATATTTATGACAAGAAAACATTTATTAAAGAAACGTAGAAATATTTTTAAGAATTCTAGAAAACTTTATATTAATATAAATGACGTTTTTTAGCGTTTCAAAATTCTCTTCGGATTATGTTATTTTAACCGCTTAACTGATACGATTTTTTACGTACAATAAAATGAAAATATGGAATAAACGCCGCTTTTTTAAAGCTAAAATAATCGTAATATTTAATTTAAATATTTCTTCTATTAAATAGTATGAAATTGCATTTAAAATTTTTAGTAGTGTCAGAAAGCTTTAAGTGGTGGAAGAACCAAACTTTTATTGCCGGTACGTTGTACGGGCAAATCAGTTAAAAATTTAAAACAATGGTATGCAAATAGTGTTGCCAAGTCGCCTGTCTAAGAAAATTTTTAAATTGGCACATTAAATTTTTCTAAATCTTACTATAAAGGAATCCGTCTGCAACAAATCCTGTCTTAAACATAAAAATTTATTGATCCCGAAATAGAAAGAAACATACAAAACTACCTGCTAAAGCAAAAATTTGCCTAAAACAAAATATTATTAATTTTTCCGAAAACCGAATTCATCCCTACTTTATATTCATATTTCGTCCTTTAACATATTCAAAAATTTTATTACAAAAGCCGTGAGAGATTTTAAGATGTCTTTTGCACACACCTTGCCTCCCCCCACCCACCCACAGCAGCAAACGTATCTACGCTAAAATGGACGGATATTTAAAAAGAAAAAAAAGACGTATCTTTTTTTATAGCCTGTAAGTCATCACTCTTCAAAACTTCATTCCAAAAAGCATCATAGATCCTGAAATATATTTTTGCGTCCCCCCCCCCATATAGGAGGGAAATATGTAATCTCGTTCTTTTCCCCCGGTATGAGGAAAAGAACGAGAAAAAAAACATTCTGAAAATATCTGATTTGAAATAAGAAATATTATTAAAAATATGATTATTTATCTTTTTAAAATTATGTATAAAAAATACCAATGTTCAATTTATTTTTCAATATTTATATTTATGAAATTGAACTAAAATAAGTAGACATTCAGTTTTATATAAAATATCTATGGCCTCACCAGTGGGCGATAGGTTCTGAAGTCTCAACTGGCGTTTAAATCAGCATTGTAATAACCTCTTCTATTTACAGTGTAGATGACGCAAATCCCTCAAAATTTAAATTTGACATTGTGCTAAGAGCATCAATTTCATGTTTATTGCTTTTTTTACTGTTATTCGGTATTGCATTACACAAATATAGCTTCAAAAGTTGTAATCTAGGCTTTTAAAACCGATTCGTATTTAAACTCGTCGAATCCAACAGGAGAAAAATGTAGAATCGGGAGATAATAAATGAAAGAAAGGATTGGGACAGTGGATACTGCGTTGGCTTCTGAAATGTTTTCAACAGCTTTTGTCTCATGCAATATTTAAAAAAAACTAGAAGAAAAAGAAACGAAACTTTATTTCAGTAAAAAGTTTCGTAAAAATGTTTTGCAATAAAATTGCCTATAGGTATTTTAATTTGGTTTGGTTTATTTAATGTCGGCCGATTATGTACACGTGGGATATAGGTCAGAAAGGGGTGGGATGCCCTGCGTGGGGGGTCTTTCTAAGGACACCTAACCCGTATTTACACAAGAAAATCCAAGGTTCGAAGAAAACCACGGAAAACTCCGAACGGTTATGCCGACAGACGCGATTGGGTTCGAATCCAGCACTGCCGTCTACCAGTTGAAACGTCAGAACCTATCGCCCACTGGTGGGGCCACAGATGTTTTAGATAAAACTGATTGTCTACTTATTTTAGTTCAATTTTATAAATATTAATATTGAAAAATAAATTGAACATTGGTATTTTTTATACATAATTAAAAAAATATAATAAATCATATTTACGTAAATATATTTTTATGTATACGTAAAAAAGAGTATCAGTTAAGCTGTTAAAATAACATATTCTGAAGAGAATTTTGAAACACTAAAAACATCCTTTAAATTAATTTAAATTTTTCTAGAATTGTTAAAAATATTTCTTGGTTTCTTTAACAAATGTTTGCTTGTCATAAATATTTATTCATTGATTGACACACCTTTGGAGATATTTTACAGTAATTTTAAAGTAGTTTTTATAGTTCCCCTTGATATTTGTCTCAGGAGGTTACAATAGACATAGGTTGTTACAATAGACCTAGTTCAATCTTAAATGTTATTTTAAATTTCGTTTCATTCAACAAACCCTATTTCTGCAGTTGAGTTGAGAGTCGATTCAGCATTTCGACTCAGATTCGACTCGGGAAAATGAACCGGAAAGATCATCGCTTCAGAACAACAAAACAGGCTGTATTTCTACAGTCTGATGCCGCCAGTGCCATCTTTCGGCCGAAATTAGAACTATTTGAAGGAAGTGCGTATTAAAAATTTATTGATATTCTAATAAAAATACCGCAAACCGCGCATTTTTATCTCAAACCGTTTTTTTTTTTTAATTTTAAAATGGGTCAGTCATTTACTGGACACCCTGTAAGAGCTGACGAAAAATTTATGTTTACTTGCTGTTTCATCTTAAACACCAGTAATGAGATACATTGGTAACATTAGTATCTTCAGTTACATATATTATTTTTACTTGGAATTCTCTGAAAAAAAATTTACCCCTTCTACCATTAGCAGAAAAACCAACCTTCCAAAAAAGATCTTTGTATACTAAAGGGGCTGTGCAAATATAATGTTATCAGTTTAGGGGGGAGGGGAGGGCAAATGATATCGTAAGATATCCCAAGTGGGAGGGAGGATTTATCGTTTGATATCAATATCATTTTTGTTCCAACCAAATTTTTTTTTTCGATTTGTAACAGGATTTTTGGCTCAAAATAGTATGTTACCGTTTTTTAGTCATTTTTTTATGAAAATACAAATTTTTTAATAAAATCACTGATATTTTATAAAAATATTTAATTGTAAAATAAGGAATACCCCAACATTTGACATTCTTATTCTTCTGATACGTATCCATATACAATCACTATTCGAGAAACCATATGGTAAGTACAATAGAAAACAAACTTGTGTTTTTAGTAATAAATCAATGAAAAAGCATGCAATCAACATGTTTTGTTATGTGTTTCTATCTTCCCACTCCCCTCCCCCGTGCGGGGCAAGTGCAACAAGACATTATTATTGTTGAATGTAAGAGAAAGTTATTATAAAATATTTTTCAATAATAATTTGTTTTAAATGTTGCACAATATAAAGTGTTATTTTATTGACTTCTCTTCATCTGAATCAATAAAGTATGCGAAAAATAAATGCAATCAGTTATATAGTTATACCACTCCAAACAAAGGAAATAAATTCTAAAAAAAAATTGCCAACTCGGGGGGGGGGAGGGTCGATGGATGATAACGAATAATATCGGAAGGGGGGAAGGGGTCCAAACTTACCAAAAAGTTGATAACGTTATATATGCACAGCCCCACATGTACAATATCTCTAAAACGACAGTTAACAATAGCAGTTTTGTATTAGTTATTAAAATGGGTCCGTTTTTAAACATGTGAGGGACCATCAATAAGGACCGACAACTGCTTGCTGCACAAAAGAGTCGTCCTAAAGCTACCATCATCGCTTCCCCTATCTAAGATCTAGTTTATAATTAACACCACACATACAATTATTTCTTGATTGGTTTCTAGATGACAGGAAAAAAACGCTCAAGTACTAGAATAAATTGAATTTGAATAAGTATATTTTACTCTGGAGTATCTTTATAAAAAACATTCTGGGTCATTTCTGAATTCTGATTTTTCACTTTTTGTAGACCAATATAGCAAAATGCAAATTTATAGAGAGGTAGTCCTAGAATGTTTAATAATTTTTACAAAATGCAGTCGTACAACTACAAAATTGTTAATTCCCAATGGAAAGCAAATGTTCGATTCGCGAATTGTAAGTAATTTTACATTATTAAAGTTTAAATATAAATATTATAGTAACTATATGATATGTTTTGCAAATTTTTATAAGTGTTATTTTCTAAATATCAATATGCTTCTAAAGTATTTTGTAGAAAGGAATGAAACATGGGAGTCAGCAATGAGAGTGGGAGAAACAGAAGATGGCAACTGCCTCTCACTGAAATTTCAAATTTAATTAACTATTTTTTTCCGATTTTGAAAAAAAAACAATAAAGATTGTTCTTCTCAAATGCCTTTTAATAAATAACATTTAGAGAAAAGGGAATCAAACATTAACCATTTTCTTTTCAGAAGAATCTTAAAAGATTTATTTTTAGTTCTGTTTTTCATTTACATTTATGCAGTAGAAATTATCTATAATTGTTATTTACAAAAAAATAAATAAATTCAGGGAAAAAATAATAAAAACTATTTAAATTTTTCAAACATAAAAAAGCGTATAAAAGTTTGATTTTTTAAAAATATATTATTGGTTGCAGTTTTTCAATTTTTTAAATTGCAGTACTATGTTTCGAAAATGTGTCATTGGAGGGTTCTCACACCCCAAAAAATTTTTCCAGTGGATTACAGGCACATATCTGTTTTCCTTCTTGGACTTTGTTCTATGTTTTTTGAGTGTCCATGTGATGAAACCAAATTTAAATTTACATTAGCTTTTCAAGATATTTAAATTATCCACCCCTCTCACCTTAAGGCGCCCTAGTTAAGATATTTTAATGAAAAAAGACAATAGTAGGGATGAAAATTTTCCGCGATTTTTCCCAGTAGTGTAATCTTAGAAAAAAAATGTTATTTTATTCAATCGAAAAATGCTGCGAATTAACAGAACAATATTTTCTCTAACATTATACTGGTATGTAAAAACGGAGAAAAATCTCATCCCTAGGCAAAAGGCTATATTGTTTAAATGTATTAGTAATCTTTATATGATTTGTGTCACCAGAAAAAAGATTACATATTTAAAATTCAGCCTTCACATTCCAATACAATTAAAATGTGTGTAGGGCTACGATTAGTCTGTCCATAAAATGTAAATGAGCTCAGAATGCCACCCCTTAAATATATGATTCACTAAAGATGTTTTTTAAGGCTCCTGTCCCTCATAACATAGGAGCTTGCATGATAATGCTATTCCTAAGCAGAAATTATTTTCTAATAACTCGTTTGTAAATCGACATTTTTATTTATTTATTTTTGCATTGTGTAGGTGAGGCCGGATCGGTGTAGGATCGGATTAGTTTTGATGCAAATCGCTCAACAGGTAGCGCTCTTAAGCTGCATTATTCAAAATTTCCACTTTAGCCATATTTCAAGAACTAATGCAAGGATTTTTATAAAACTTTATATCTAGTTAGTACTTGATATAATATGGTGATACTTACGTTTTAGTGCAAATCGTTAAACAAGTGGCGCTGTCATGGTGTCACGCAATTGCTCCATCTCATTAACTAATGAACGGAATTTCACAAAACTTTAGATTCTTTGAGACCTTGATATAAACTAGATCTGATTATTTTTTGTGTATATTGCTCAACAGGTGGTGCTGCTATGCTGATTTTTTCACAATTTCCACAATAGCCATTTATCAAGAACAAGTGCATGGGTTTTAGTTAGTACTTGATATAGCATGATCACATTACGTTTTGGTACAAATCGCTCAACATGTGGCGCTGATATGGTGCATTATTATTGAATATCGCAACAGCTCTATCACAAGAACTAATTCACGAAATTTTATAAAATTTCATATTCAGTTAGCCCCTGATATAGATTAGAGTTGTTTAGTTTTTGGTGTTAATTGCCAAACAGATTGCGCTAATATTCTACATTTTTCACGATTTCACAATAAATGCATCCCAAGAACTAATGCATGGATTTTCAACGAACTTCAGTTGCAGGTACCTGATAAAAAATTGATCCTGATTAGTTTTTTATGTACATCCCCAACATGTGGCACAGTTATGTCGATTTTTTTTAAAGATTTTTCGATAGTTCTATCTGATAAACTAATGCACGGGTTTTTATCAAACTTCTGATCGAGTTTTATAAGTGGTTTTTTTTTGGTGGCGTTGCTATGCTGCATTTTTCAGTAAGTATTAACATGTATAAGATCGAAGAAAGTTTTGGGATTGCTACATCTGACTAGATTATCCTGAATTTCTCACTGCTACGTATTTAAAACTGCTGCTGCGTTTGCTGCGAAATGACCAAAACTTGCGACCACCCCATTTAACATACATATAGGATAATTTCTAAAATTGGTAAAACAAAGGTTAAGTACGTTTTAGTAAATCAGTTAATCTGTGACTCATGCCTCAATCTAAAATAGCTGCACACATAAATGGAAATGGCATAACAGTTTTGATACACCCCCTCTTTAATATAGCCGGGTTTCTTAGTAAAATATGCCCTTCAGTCAACCACATCGAGTCCTACATTAACCCATTAACACCTAAATTATTTTCTTCGCTAAAATTTAAATTTTATATTTCCTACCGCTTTTAAAAGCAAATTAACTTTTATCTGAATTTATCGAGGATTTTGTCTCGTAAAATAAGGTATATATTTATCCTCCTCTTTAGTGGTGGGAAAACCGCTTTCTTGATGTTTTTGTAATCGTCCTCGAAAAAGGACGCTGGGCATTAATGGGTTAATCGACTGCACATAAAAAGACATTCATTTTTCTCCAGTTTCAAGTTTGTATCTCAAGATCACAAAGATTTATAAAACCCACATACGAATATTTGATATTTTTTTCAGATTTTTTTCAAGAAAATAACAAGTTTGCTAACATTTTTCTTGTTTTTATATGAACATCTTAATTAAAAACATATTAAAATTTCTGAGTGACCACCTTAATTTTTTGCATGAAATACTTCGAGATATAATGCATATTCACTATCGATTTCAACTTTCTACTTTTGGTGCATCATGTTAATAATAAGGCAAAATCATATTCCGGCGAAGATGGGGACCATGTCCCGCACAAATCTCACACATTAGTTCAAACTGTAGTTTTAATAAAAGGCGTGAAATAACATTACACAACAGAACTTCTCGGTAGACCTAATATGTGAGATTCGTTCGAGACACGCCTCCATCTCCACCGGAATATGATTTTACTGTTTTAGTATGATGCATCTAACGTATAAAGTTGAAATTGATAGTGAATATACCTCATATCTCATAGTATTTCATGCAAAATAATTAAGGTGGTCACTCAGAAATTTCAATATATTTTTATTTAAAATGTTCATTTAAAAACAAGAAAAATGTTAGAAAACTTGTTCATTTCTTGAAACAAATCTGAAAAAATTATCAAATATTCGTATGGAAATTTTATACATTCCTTATATTTTTTGTTGAAACCCACTGAGTAGTTTCGACGCAATGCGCTCTTTTCCAAAACAGGCATTTAGGGTCGTAACCCGCCGTGGTCTTGAGATACAAAGTTGAAACTGGGGAGAAATGAATTTCTTTTTACGTGCAATCGATTCATGTATGACTCGATGTGGTTTTTTCAAGGGCATATTTTACTAAGTAACTCGGCTATACCCCTTGCAACTTTGGACGATTGGACACATGCCATGTTTTTAAATGTCCAAAACTGCTGAAATAATTTATTTTTTATCACGATATTTAGCAGAGCTCTATTTGAATATAAATAGAACCTATGTTTCAAATTATATTAACCCTTCAGACTCTGGTGCCTCTTACACAAACTTTATTCAATTTGCACCACTTTCCTTGAAGTAGAAAATTTCAAAAAATCTCTGATTAAGTAACGAAAATTCTATTTTCCTTTATTACTGGTGCCAAAAACAAATTTTGGAAGGAAAGATGATGTCTCCGAAGGAGAGACAGCGGAGTTGCAAGGGTTAAAATCGGTTACCAAGGTGTCACGACATTTTTTAAATTTTTGCTCATTTTAGATGGAATGACACGAAACGCTCAACACCGATCACCAGAATTTCTTCACTCTGCTGTGTCTTAAACCCCCATACTGCTTACATAAAGTAGATAGAAAAAATCTCAACATGACTCATTTACACATGACAAAAACATTCTCCTCATTTAAACTGGATTCATTAAAAAAGGGGTCGGAATGATATAGCACTTCATTTAATACAGTAGCAGACAATTTTGAGCATTTTCCGTTACATGGGTGATCGCAAGTGCAATTGTATTATAAAATTCATTGTTAGTAACAAAGCCTCAGTAACACTGTATTGTAAACGGAATAATTGAAAAAAAATTTAAAAAAAGGAAGCAATCTTTCACATTTTGCACCCAAAATTAGATCTCGTTAAAAACTTGTGGCGCGAATATTAGTGCAGGCACGCGGGATAAAATCCATCCCATGGCTTTGCAGAGGAACAAAACCTACGCACCGACTTCCTGAAATTTTCGCAATCTGTTGCGTCGTAAACGCACAGACCGCTTACATGAACGACAAATATCGAAGCCTACGATATGCAGCTACAACTGGCAGTAACATTCTCCTCATTTAAATTGGGTTTATTTAAAAAAGTGGTGTAAGTAAAATAACACATCAGTTTGTGACATAAAATATTGAGCATTTTCAGTTACATGGGTGATCGCAAGCTCAGTTACAGATTAAACGTCCTGTTATGCCCCTTGTTTACCTTGTGACTAATCCTTTGCAAATAGAAAAGATTTCAAACATGTTATTTTCATAGTTGACCGTAGTGGACGTAGTTGACTTAATACCTGACGAACAATTCATAAAGAATTTCTGTGGATGTTCGTTATATTGTGTAAAATTGGATCTTATACTTCGTTTTTGGGTATCAGTGTAGAAGGATATGTAATATAAATTCTAGTACATGTATAAATGCTGACAGTTTATAGAATTTTTTAATAACATATATTGAAATTAAATGAAAGCAATCATTGAGAACGACCGCAAAAATATTTAAATGGATAAATGAGTGATTTGTTACATACTGTGAAATTTTTAAACGAATGTAGTTAATATATGTAATGAATCGTTTTGATGGAAAAGTTTTTATAAATCATTCATTACAAACTTTTTATCAGTAAAAGGTAGAAATATTGCGAAAAAAATCCAGATATATAGCAGAAACAATTACAAACATTGACTATAAAACGATATTTATCAATGTTACTGATTCAATTTTATTACATTCGGAACACGTGTAGTATAAAACCAGTCAGAAATCTGTGTGACATATAGGATGATCTAACAGGCACTGATATATCCTTTAAATAATAAAGCTTCAAATGTAACCTCGTTTGGATGGGTTTCTTACCTCCGGGGAAAACTTCCGGCAGTAAATTTAAATAGATATTATTTCTTTAGTTAAGTCTTTCTAGCCCATTACCACTTAATTTTAATTCATAAATGCAACATTTTCACAAGAATTTTAAAACTAAATTTCACTTTTTTTACTGTATGCAAAGATAAGCTTTTACTTAAAGAAATTTTCTCTTTAAATTGTGATGGCTGCCGATTATTTTAACCCTTTTCTGAAGCAATGGTCCCACGTCGGAACCACCTGATTTTAATTTCAAATTTACAAGCAGCACCAAAAATAGTTTAATAAAATGTTGCTTTTACAATTACAGTTAGTAAAAATTTCTGATCTCTAAAAAAATCGTTTGTTAATTCAGGTGTCAACCAAACATTTCATGAGCAAAATATTTATGTTCCGGCAAAGATTAGCATTTTCGATTCCGAAGTACATTTCATGTACAATTTCCGTAATTAATAATGGTATACATACAATAATAAAATACATATTCATTTTTACTGAATGGATATTTACTTGACCGATATCAGGCCCTGCATTTTCACTATTTTGTGACAACTTAAACAACCTTCTGAATGAAACAGTGTAGAATAGAATACCTGGGCAAACTGACACCTTTAAAACAAAGAGAAATTTCTATCATGGTAAAAAAATATCATGTCAATATCAGTTACCATGTATAAGGCGTTTAAAAAAAGATTAAATTTCCTATTCAAATTAACTGTTGGGACGTTTACCCCTACTGCAATCAAAAACTCTTCTCTCTATTTAACACAATGAATACCGGAAATTTTAGTCAAGTTTTATAAAAATATTTCATACAAAAATTTTATTCTAAAGAAGTTTAACTTTTTTTATTTAGTGTTTTTCTTCTCTGTGTTTTTTAATCTTATTCTATAATGAAATTTCTGGTTTCAACCAAAATATATTCATATATCAGTAGTCAAAATGACCACACAGGGCCTTCTAGGATTAACTAATCTGTGACCATCTTGAGAAAAAAAAACCTTGTCAGTCATTTAACCCTTTCAGGGCGGTGGCTAGAGGTTTCTATCCACCTAATTTTAATTACAAAAATGTCAAAAGACAGCAAGAATGTTTTAATAAAATTTTGATTTCTCAATGAAAGTTTAAAGTAGCAAACATTTATTTTCTAAGAAGTTTGTTTGAATATTCTGGTGTCAGTCAATTATTTCATCATTTTACGATCGGAATTCTTCTACCCCTGAAAGGGTTAAGGGGCTAATTCAGTCAAATGAAGAGACCCGTTCGCTAATGCTAATCGTATGGAAGAAATTTATAAAGATATCTCGGTTGAATTTCAATAATTTGAATGATTTTTTTGCAATGGATTGCTGAGATTGATCCGTATGCAGACCGTTTTTAACTTTTTGATTTAGTTTACAGATATTTTTTATGAGGATGCTTTCATTTTTGGAACCAGTTTGGGAAGCGAAAGCATCCTCCTAAAAGTATCTGCAACCAAAATCGAGAAAGTAAATTGCGGCCTGCATACAGATCAATCTCAGCTATCCAATGGAAAAAAAAAATTAAAATATTGAAATGCAACTGAGATATCTTTATAAATTTCTTCCATTGGATTAGCATTAGCAAACGGGTCTTTTAATTTGACTGAAGTCGCCCCTTAACTCGCAACTTACAGACCGTTCACAAAGTTTCTTCCTCTTTATTCTTAACGCCCCACCAGTGGCTGAGAGGTTCTGACCTCAAACTGGTAGACGGTAGGTGCTGGGTTCGAACCCAGTCGCGACCGGCGGCCTAACCGTTCGGAGTTTTCCGTGGTTTTCTGCGAAACTTGCGTAAAAACGGGTTAGGTTCCCTTAGAAAGATCCCCACGGAGGGCACCCCACCCCTTAGGGCCTATATCCCACAGCGTAGATAATTGGCCGACATACATACAAACAAACAAACAAACTTTATTCTTATCTCCATCATAAAAACCAGCAAAAATATTTTTCTGTTACCTTTTCAAAGCCAAAATAAATCTATTCGTAAAAAGCACAATGATTAAATGACACCAGAAGTTAACCCGTTAAGCATCCACTCAGGTATGTATAGGCTATTTTTTTGTCCAATTGAGATTGTCTAAATCACCACTATTTTGAAGTAGAAATATTTACAGCATTTAATGTCAGATAAAATTATGAGAGAATAAACCGATTTACACTACTAAAGGAAAACTTGCGGTAATCAAACATAATGAATTTTTAAGAATGAATTAGAATGCCCATTAATGGGCATGACGGATGAGGTATGAACAATAAACTTTTATGAAATAAGGAAAAGTTTCAATAAAAAGAAAATTTCCATTCTAAATTCTAGTAAATTTGTGGTAGTTAAGAAAAATTGCATGTATCAAAAATCAGTCGCCGCCTTTTAATATTTAATCACATAACTGATCAATATTTCGGAAAAAGCTTTCAAACAGTGCCTTTTGCAGAATTTCTAATCTATTATCACGGCTATTCAAAACAGAACATTTTTGCACAATTGAATAAGAAAAATGCTCGGATTAAATAATGCAAAATTTACAAAAAAAACTTTACTGTTGTGAATAATGAATCATATTTTAATATGAATGCCCGTGCGTGGTACGATAAGTCGTGTTTGGCAAAAACATTTTGCCCGTATAACGTATGGGTATAAAGGGAAGCGGTTAATTTATGCAAATTATGAAAGACAACTCACTGCAGTGTAAAGAGACCCAAATTGGTTTGGAAGAATTTTGGGTACAGTATTGTTCCAAATTGGAAGGTTCACTTTGTAGCCCAAAAAGGTTTTAAAAACAGCAGATCCGTAGTAACATTAAAACAATGACAACATCTTAGATAATACATACATTATATCTAAGCACATTTTTATCGTTTTAATGTTATTTAGGATTTGCTCTGTTTTGAATCATTTTAGGTTAACTACTTTGGGATCTATGCAGTACCATTTTGGGAACACTACTGTACCATTTTAGGAACACTACTATACCCAGAAATCTTACAACCCAATTTGTGTCTTTAATTTTTACAGTGTGTCTTTCACAATACCTGTAACCTGTTGAATCAAGCACAGAGAGACTTTTTACACGAAGCCGCTGAAGAACGCTCCACTGAATCACTAGTATACTACAGTAACATTCATTTAATTAAATTCGTTCACATGTGGTTTGAATAAAATAACGCGTCATTTAATAACGTAACAGACTGTTTTGAGCATTTTTAGTTACCGTAAATTCCCGCATATAATCCGCCGGCTTTGTAAAGTGTCTTTCAAACCAGAAAATTTATTGAACAAAAAAATCAAATGCTTGTTAAGCACAATCAAGTAACGTTTTTTTTTCGAAATTAATTCTTTTAGAAAATCGACTTCTCCAAAGTGTAGCGTTTACGTGCGAAATTACGATGTATGGGAAATCGCAAACACAATTAATAAATTAATTGTTAGCCCCCTTCTTTTCCTTGAGACTAAATATTTATTGATACATATTATGCCAAGTATGTTCTTTTCAAAGAAGAAGTTGAAGGACAATTCATAAAAAAAATCTGTAGATGTTCGACAAAATGGAAAAAATTGGAAGAAAACGGTCTTGATTTTTCGACATCAGTATAGAAGTAAACAATGAATGAAACTTTTGATGGGTAAAACACTTATATTCTTGAAATAATGAAATAAATGTTTAACACCAGAATTTAAGAATTAAATTTATTTCAAAACGCATAAACACGTTTCTTCACATGAATAATAAAATAAAAAATTTCATTACAAAATTCCGGTGCCAATGTGGCATTTTGCAATTAAAATTAATTGGGATACATTTTATCCCACCAACCTTCAAGGGATTAACCCGGGAGTACACGCGCCTGGTCTTTTTGACCCGGAGTGCGTATGATTTTTGCAATTGTAACCACTTATATTTTAAAAGTAATCTTCAACTTATTTTATCAGAAAATTTGTAAGGATTGTCTTCGCTTAAATAAATGACGTTTATAATTTGATTTTATTGGTGACAAAGTTAAAACCATTTCAAGCTTGGGTATGCGCGTGTTCTCCCGGGTTAACGAGAAAATGTATTTGAAAACAAGTAAAAACTTTTAAAATTTAATAAAATAAAACTTCCCTCCAACAAAAAAATTGTTTTTTTTAAGAGCAAGTATATCACTCCAAATAAGTTTTTGCCTTTCCAGATTCATTTCAAGAAGGTAAAAATACTACACTCAAATCTACAATATTTCTGCATTCTGCCACGGAATTAACTGGCAGAACGCTTACGTGAACACTCATACTATTAAATCCAAAGACAAATACACACGTCAGAAACATTCTCCCCATTTAAATTGAGTTCATTTAAAAAGTGGTGTGAGTAAAATAACACGTAAATGAATACTGTGACAGACTGTTTTGAGCATTTTCAAATACATGGGTGATCGCAAGTGCAATTGTACTATAAAATGTCCTGTTATACAGATTGTTTTTCTTGCGACTGAACCTTTACTAATAGATATGATGCGAAACATGTTCTTTTCATTATAGAAGTTGAAGGAAAATACATAAAAAAAATTAGTGGAAGTGCAATGGCGTAACCGGATGGGTTCCGAAAACCAGTAATATTGTAATGTTTTCTTCCCCTTGAATCAGAGCAGAAAATCTATTGGTTATATAAAGCGAATAGAACTTTAAAAAATTTCCGGTATTTAGAACACTTGGGCACCCACCCTGGTTACGCCACTGATGTTTCGTCAAAAGGTGTAAAATCAGCAGCAACCGATCACTTTATTTTTTGGACATCACTGTAGAAGGATATGTAATCTAAATTCTAGTATACCTATAAACACTGACATGTTAAAGATTTTGTAATAGCATTTATTGAAACTAAATGAAGATAATATAAGAGAAAGAACTCAAAGCAGTTTTAAATGCGTAAATGAGTGATTTGTAACGTAAGATGTAATTATAAAGTGATTGCAGATAACATATGCTAATCATTTTAAAGATTAAAAAAGAATAAAATGTTTTAAAAGCAAAGTTTTCATATTTCGTTTATTGAAAAACCTTTTTTTCAGCTCAAAGCTGAAAATTTTCGTAAAAATGTCCTAAAAATTCGTATTTATAGCGTAAATATTTACGAACATTAAATATAAATTTATGTTTATCTATGATGGAAACGCTTCTGTTACATTCGGAAGACATTAAAAAATACCTAGTCAGTAAAACCTAATCTTGGAGGAATATAGGTTTTTAATATTTTTAACACTAGAACCGCCATTAGGGGTCAAAATGACCCTTGTCAAATCAATAATAGTTGATTCGAATCAGAATTTTTTTCATAATATATAATAAAGGTAAGCAGAACAAAAATAGACTAATTAAATCAGTTGAATAGTTTAAAATTAAACTTTCGGTGAGAAACACTTTTTTATAAAACATGAGTAGAATACCCGGCGGTTCTAGTGTTAAGCATATTTGAAATCGAAGAACTGACATACTTGATCATAAGTTTAAGAAAAGAATATTTTTATAAATTTTACAAAAAAAGTTTCTGTTGTTTCCATTTTTCCCCTACAGATTTCTGAATATAGGGTAAATCATTTGGTAATCCCTCGTACCATAATTTCCGTTGTTTAACCCTTTGAACTCTGGTGGATAAATTTCTTCAAAATTCCAAATGTCACACTGGCACCAGAATTTTTCAAAGAAAAAAACTGGTTAACGATATACACAAAGAAAAAAAAAATACATTAAACTTTTTTCAAATAAATTTGCTCGAATTTTCTGGTGCCGTTGTGACATTTCGGAATTAAAATTATGTGGGAGAAAATTCTACCATCAGAGCTCAAAGGGTTAAGCTACATACAAAATAATACTTTTTCCTCCCAAAAATATATTGTAAAAAATACCGTAATTTCCTGCATATAATCCGCGGATCAAACAATTATTTTTAGACCCAGGAATTTTTCAAAAAGAAATGTAACTTATGAGATCGCCGTATATATTTGTCTTAAATCACTAAATAGTATTTCTGGGTCCAAAACGAATTGTTTGATCTGTTTATTATACGCAGAAAATTACGGTTATATATTAATTTTAAAAAAATCCCTGGAGCGATTGCGAGAATGGACACCATCGATTTTGTCTTAAAAATGGGTATCGAGATCTTTAAATATACTGCATGTAGAAATGTATAAAAATCAAAATAGGATTAGACTGCAGATATAAGGCTGTTTAAAAAACAAAATCCGAAAAATATGACCTATATTTGCTGAGTTATTAAAAGGCGGCTTTTCGCATTTCGTTTGATCTCAAATTAGCTGTATATATGAGTTCCATCCTTCGATCATTCTACGATATGATTTTAGGCTTAATGCTGCGTCACAAGAATAATATCGTCTTCCACGATAAAAATTATGTGTATCAAAATCAGTCGCCGCCTTTCCGTGTTTAACCACTTAACCGATCAATGTTTCTGAAAAGAAACTCTCAAATAATACCTAAATTTTCTTACCTTTTACGGAATTTATAATCTGTTATCACCGGCTTTTCAAAGCAGAAATTTTTGCCTAATTGAATCAGAGAAGTGTCCGTTTTAGATAAAGCTTAATTTAAAATAAAACTTTACTGGTGTGAATAATAAATCATGATTGTCATACGATGCCCGTGCGTGGTACGGGTAATTAGTGATTCACAAAAACACATTGTCCCTATGGATAAACAGAGAAGATGTTAGTTTATGCTACTTATAAAAGACAACTCACAATCTTTCAGAACTGCCGCATTCTGCTGCATCAGACACACAGAGACTGTTTACAGGGAGCCACTGAAGACCGCTCCTCTGATTCAATTACGTAAGACAGTAACATTTTCCTCATTACATTTTTTTAAAAGTAATGTGAATAAAATAACGCGTCATTTAATTACGTGACAAGACATTTTGAGTAATTTTAGTTATTTGGCAGATCGCAAACACAGTTAATTCAATTATTGTTAACCCCCTTGTTTTCCTTGCGACTAAATATTTACTGATACATAATATGCCGAACATGTTCTTGTCATAGAAGAATTTGAAGGACAATTAAAAAAAGAAATACTGTAGATTCTGTCTTCGAAGATTCAACTCTCGAAATTTAAATTATCCCCAGACCTTCAGAATTCCTGCACTCTGCAATGCGATAAACACGCACAGAGCTTACGTGAACGCAACATTTATATTTTAAAACAAATGCACGAAACAAAAACATTCTACTCATTTAAATTAGGTTCATTTAAAAAGTGGTGTGAATAAAATAACACGTAAATGAATATATTGGCTGACTGTTTTGAGCATTTTCAGTTCCGTAGGTGATCGCAAGTGCAATTGCATTATAAATTTTACTATTATACACCCTGCTTTCCTTGCGATTGAACCTTTTCTAATAGATATGATGCCAAACAGGATCTTTTCATTATAGAAATTGAAGGAAAATTCATAAAAAAATTTAGTGGATGGCGTAACAATGATAGGTTCGGAAACCAGTAATATTCACAGGGCTGCCACAGGCGACTATTTTTATAATCCATTAGCACCAGTATTATTCTAATATAAATTGTGAAGAAGATTTTGCTTACATATATTGTCAAAATGTTTATTAAGGATTTCTGTTTCAAGAAAGTGGTGCCAGTTACAATTAAAAAATAGTTGCCTGTGGCAGCCCTGTATTCAGGGTGGCGAGAGTAAGGGAAAAACACAGTCAATAAAGAATACTGCGCAGTTAAACTGATGGCATTGAGCTCACAGGCTACAAATACTAATTGTACATTAAAGCCTTATATTTTCAAGGGTTAATTCCGTTCGAAAATAAATTAAGAAGGGGAAACAGCTCTCCCCTTTCCTCTTTTTTTTATACTTAATCATTGAACCTCCTATACTATCAAAGACATGCTTTATCATATAAAAAATCTATATCCAAAATTCAGAGCAAATGAGATAACTCTTAATAAAAACCCATTTAGCATTTATATTATTTAAAAGGAGTTATCCCCTTCTTTTATACTTAACCATTAAACTTCCAATACTATTCAGAGATTTGAACGAAATCTGAAAATTCTGCTTGAAGAACCCATTTATATAAATCATGTGGGGGGCATTAGAACCCCTGTTCCCCCTATTTATACTTATTCAATGAACACCTAATAACAGTCACGAAATCGCCTCATCAGAATGATCCTAATCTAAATTTTGAACGAAAACTTAATTCTGCATGAAAATCCCATTTATATCAACTAAGGGGAGGGGCATCAGCCCCCGTTCCCCCTCTTATACCTATCGAATGTACTCCAAAAACTAATCAGGGAAGCGCCTTGTCAGGATATACCTACATATAAAATTTCAAGTGGATCAGATATTTTTATCATGAGTTATCGCGTTACGCACGAACGTACGAAAGTACATACAGAACGGACGGGCACATAAGCTCTCAGGCTATGATAGCCTGTGAGCTTAAAAACTACCAGTATTTTCTTATAGAAAAAAACATCAAATAATATAAATGGATTAAAGAAGGCGAATTTTTCTTTCACAAAATACCAGTATAAAACAACTTTTTTGACTGTGCTTCTCCCTGACCACTCGCCACCCTGATATTGTAAGGTTTTCTTCTCCTTGATTCCTAGCAGAAATTAAAATTTGGTTACATAACGCGAAAATAACTTTAAAAAATCAGCTGTATTTAGAGCACTTAGGCGCCCACCCTAGTTACGCCATTGATGTATGTCAAAATGTGTAAAATCAGCAACAAGCAGTCACTTACACTTCTTTTTGGACATCAGTGTAGAAGGATGTGTAATCTAAATTGTAGTATACCTATAAACACTGACATGTTAAAGATTTTGTAATAACATTTATTGAAACTAAATAAAGATAATCTAAGAGAAAGAACTCAAAGCAGTTTTAAATGCGTAAATGAGTGATTTGTAACGTAAGATGCAATTATAAAGTGATTGCAGATAACATATGCTAATCATTTTAAAGATTAAAAAAAAATGTTTTAAAAGAAAAGTTTTCATATTTCGTTTATTGAAAAACCTTTTTTTTTCAGCACAAGGCTGAAAAATTTCGTTAAAATGTCAACAAAAATTCGTATTTATAGCGTAAATATTTACAAACATTAAATATAAATTTATGTTTATCTATGATGGATACGCTTCTGTTACATTCGGAAGACATTAAAAAAAACCTAGTCAGTAAAACCTAATCTAGGAGAAATATAGGTTGTTAATATTTTTAACACTAGAACCGCCATTAGGGGTCAAAATGACCCCTGTCAAATCAATAATAGTTGATTCGAATCAGAATTTTTTTCATAATATATAATAAAGGTAAGCAGAACAAAAATAGACTAATTAAATCAGTTGAATAGTTTAAAATTAAACTTTCGGTGAGAAACACTTTTTTATAAAACATGAGTAGAATACCCGGCGGTTCTAGTGTTAAGCATATTTGAAAACGAAGAACTCACATACTTGATCATAAGTTTAAGAAAAGAATATTTTTATAAATTTACAAAAAAAGTTTCTGTTGTTTCCATTTTTCCCCTACAGATTTCTGAATATAGGGTAAATCAATTGGTAATCCCTTGTACCATAATTTCCGTTGTTTAACCCTTTGAACTCTGGTGGATAAATTTCTTCAAAATTCCAAATGTCACACTTGCACCAGAATTTTTCAAAGAAAAAAACTTGTTAACGATATACACGAAAAAAAAAAATGCATTAAATCTTTTTCAAATAAATTTGCTCGAATCTTCTGGTGACGTTGTGACATTTCGGAATTAAAATTATGTGGGAGAAAATTCTACCATCAGAGCTCAAAGGGTTAAGCTACATACCAAATAACACTTTTTCCACCCAAAAATATATTATAAAAAATACCGAAATTTCCTGCATATAATCCGCGGATCAAACAATTATTTTTAGACCCAGGATTTTTTCAAAAAGTAATGTAACTTATTAGATCGCCGTATGCATTTGTCTTAAATCACTAAATAGTATTTCTGGGTCCAAAAAGAATTGTTTGATCCGTTTATTATACGCAGGAAATTACGGTTCTATATTATTTTTAAAAAAAAATCGCCCGGACCGATTGCGAGAATGGACACCATCGATTTTGTCTTAAAAATGGGTATCGAGATCTTAAAATGTATTGCATGTAGAAGCAAAATAGGATTAGACTGCAGATATAAGGCTGTTTAAAAAACAAAATCCGAACAATATGACCTATATTTGCTGAGTTATTAAAAGGCGGCTTTTCGCATTTCCTTTGATCTCAAATTAGCTGTATGTATCAGTTCCACCCTTCGATCATTCTACGATATGATTTTAGGCTTAATGTTGCGTCACAAGAATAATATCGTCTTCCATGATAAAAATTATGTGTTTCAAAATTAGTCGCCACCTTTCCGTGTTTATTCACTTAACTGATCAATGTTTCTGAAAAGAAAATGTCATATAATCCCCAATTTTTCTTACCTTTTACGGAATTTATAATCTATTATCACCGGCTTTTCAAAGCAGAAGTTTTTGCCTAATTGAATCAGAGAAATGTCCGTGTTAGTTAATGCTTGATTTACAATAAAACTTTACCGGTGTGAATAATAATTAATGATTGTCATACGGTGCCCGTGCGTGGTACGGGTAATTAGTGATTCGCAAAAACACATTGTCCCTATGGATAAACAGAGAAGATGTTACCGTAATTTCATGTAGACAAGCCGCAGCTCAAAAAATTCGCCTTCGACCTAGAAATTTTCAAAAATATTATGTAACATTTTATATCGCAGTATATATTTATCTTAAATTACTGAATGGAATTTTCTGGGTCGAAAATGAATTATTTGAGCTGCGGCTTATCTACATGAAATTACTGTAGTTTATGCTACTTATAAAAGACAACTCACAATCTTTCAGAATTTCCGCATTCTGCTGCATCATACACACAGAAACTGTTTACAGGGAGCCACAGAAGAACGCTCCTCTGATTCAATTACATAACACAGTAACATTTTCCTCATGACATTTTTTTAAAAAGTGATGTGAATAAAATAACGCGTCATTTAATTACGTGACAAGACATTTTGAGTAATTTTAGTTATTTGGCAGATCGCAAACACAGTTAATTCAATTATTGTTAACCCCCTTGTTTTCCTTGCGACTAAATATTTACTGATACATAATATGCCGAACATGCTCTTCTCATAGAAGAATTTGAAGGACAATTAAAAAAGAAATACTGTAGATTCTGCCTTTGAAGATTCAACTCTCGAAAATTAAATTATCCCCAGACCTTCAGAATTCCTGCACTCTGCAATGCGATAAACACTCACAGAGATTACGTGAACGCAACATCCATATTTTAAAAATAAATGCATGAAACAAAAACATTCTACTCATTTAAATTAAGTTCATTTAAAAAGTGGTGTGAATAAAATAACACGTAAATGAATACATTGGCTGACTGTTTTGAGCATTTTCAGTTGCGTTGGTGATCGCAAGTTCAATAGCATTATAAATTTTCCTGTTATACACCCTGTTTTCCTTGCGACTGAACCTTTTCTAATAGATATGATGCCAAACATGATCTTTTCATTATAGTAATTGAAGGAAAATTCATAAACAATTTTAGTGGATGGCGTAACAATGATAGGTTCGGAAACCAGTAATATTATCACGGCTGCCGCAGGCGAATATTTTTATAATCTATTAGTACCAATATTATTCTAATATAAATTGTGAAGTAGATTTTGCTTACAAATGTTGTCAAAATGTTTATTAAGGGTTTCTGTTTCAAGAAAGTGGTGCAAGTTACAATTAAAAAATAGTCGCCGTGGCAGCCCTGTATTCAGGGTGGCGAGTAGTAAGGGAAAAACACAGTCCAAAACTACCAGTATTTTCTTATAGAAAATACTTCAAATAATATAAAGGTATTAAAGAAGGCGAATTTTTCTTTAACAAAATACCAATATAAAGCAACTTTTTTGACTATGTTTCTCCCTGATCACTCGCCACCCTGATATTGTAAGGTTTTTTTTCTCCTTGATTCCTAGCAAAAATTAAAATTTGGTTACATAACGCGAAAATAACTTTAAAAAAATCAGCGGTATTTAGAGCACTTGGGCGCCCACCCTGGTTACGCCACTGATGTTCATCAAAATGTGTAAAATCAGAAGCAACCGGTCACTTACACTTCTTTTTGGACGTCAGTGTAGAATGATACATAATCTAAATTCTGGTATATCTATAAGCACTGACAGTTTATAGATTTTGTAATAACGTTTGTTGAAATTAAATGAAGACAATTCTAGAGAACGAACACAAAGCAATTTTAAATGCGTAAACGAGTGATTTGTAACGTAAGGTGAAATTATAAAGTGAATGCAGATAACATATGCTATTCGCTCAAATCATAAAAAAAATTAAATGTTTTGAAAGAAATGTTTTCATAATTCGTGTATTGAAAAACCTTTTTTTAGAACAAACCTGAAATCTTCAGTAAAAAAATTCTTAAATATAGCGGAAATATTTATAAACATTAAATATATATTCATGTTTATCTACGATTAAGGATACGCTTCTATTACATTCGAAAGACAGACTAAAATCTAGTGTGTGAGAAATATAGGTTGTTAATACTTTTAACCGCATTTGAAATCGAAGAAATCACATTCTTGATCACAAGTTTAAGAAATGAATATTTTTTTAATGTTTTAAAATCATTTTCTGTAGTTTCGATTTTTTGCTTACATATTTCTGAATATAGGGTAAATCTTTTGGCAATCCCTCGTTCTATAACTTCCGGTGTTTATGCTACATACCATATAACATTTTTTTCCCCCAGAAATATTATATTACAAAAATAACTTATTTTATCCTTAGTAAATCTCTGACGGTGTTTGTTATGTAAAAGTTCTGCTTTAACTCTGAGTTCTAATGGTAGAATTTTCTACCACATAGTTTTTATCCCGATTTGCCTCAACGAAACCAGAAAATTCGACCAAATTTATTTAAAAACGGTTTAATGCATTTTTTCGTGCACCGTAATTTCGGGTGTATAAGCCGCGGATAAAAGAATTCTTTTTGGACCCAGAAATCTTATTTAGTGATTGAAGGCAAGTATTTACGGCGATCTAGTTAGTTATATTTGTTTCTTAAAAAATTCTGGGTCGAAAAAGAATTGTTTGATCTGCGGCTTATACACCCGAAATTACGGTATATCGAAAACCGTTTTTTTTCTTTTCAAAATACTAGTGCCAATGTGACAGATTCAGCCAGGTGGAGAGGCCTACTAATTGGTTTGAGCTCAACAAGCCCCACCCAGTGCCAATGTGACATTTGGAATTTTGAAGAAATTTACCCACCAGAGCTGAAAGGGTTAAAAGACTCATTTTCGCTGCGGTTTATACATAAAAAAATTATGGCAATTAAATTTTGCCCTCAATTTTTTTTATCATTTATATGAATAAGCGATTCTGAAATTTCTTTTAGAGTAAATTAAAGTGATATTTTTTAATAATCACTATAAAAACTGCGCGCATTTTATTTAGTAATGAATAAATTTAATTTAATTTAATTATAAATTAAAACATCGGTCAAGTTAACACTTTGTTGACCAATCACATAATATCGTCTTTCTAAATAATTTCATCATCTAATCGTCTTTTTTCATCTTCTCTTTTTTCGTTGTTGACTAAAGACGTACGCCAAACCTTTAGAATATAAGAACAGTAAGCTTTTTATTTCAGAAATATTATGTCTTTGAAGCAAGAAGCGTTCTTTTTTGTAAATCTATTCGAAATTTCATATAAAGTCCAAACATTTTCGAAATATTTCCAAAAACACATAAATTTCAATCCTAAAGTACATTATGCTTTCCTTTCACCTCATATATCAATTGACTCAGTATAGTTTCATATTTTGATATGTGCATTACAACGAAATACAGGATGTTTCAAAACTATGTGTCAAAAATGTAAAGGAAGGTAGAGCGGACAATAAAAAAACAGACTTCTTAAATGATGTAGGTGCGAAACGCAGCATCCAGGCAGTAGCGGAGCTATTTAGAGCAGTGGATGATAGCAGTTTGCTGACTTTAATTGTCATTCTCCGCACATATTTAGTGCAAAATGTATCGTTAACCCTTTCTTGCGCAGTGTTGCCGGGCCGGCAACACCTAATTTTAATTTCAAACTTGCAAACGGCACCAGTAATATTTGAATATAATTTTGATTTTACAATGAAAGCTTAAATTAAGGAATTGTTAATATCTAGCCAAGTCCTTTATAAATTCCGGTGTCAATCGACAATTTCTCATTTTACTAATAGAATTTTCTTGCGCCGGAAAGGGTTAAACGAATTAGGAGCTTGTTGACATGCATTTTATTAAAGGGGCTGTCCAAGTAAAGGGATCCCACCCTAGTCACATCCGAGAGCTCTTGAGCTTTTCAGACGACTGCCCCATACAATGCATAATGCTGCTTTCACTGTTGTCTATGGGTTACATTTAAAAAATCAGATTTCTTGATTGACACTGCGTTTCGGAAATGGGAAAAATCCCGTTCTTTCATCCTTAATTAATATGTCATTAACTAATGTAAAATAAAGCGAATTTTATTACATAAAAATAATGGTAACAAAAAAGAAATCTAAAATTAAAAAAGTAGCATACTGGCAACACTGACTGCTCCGTCCTTCGCAGGAATTCAGCTACATATTTCAGTGACTGTAATACACCTCGCAGTATAAAAAGTTCCGCTGTCAATCGACATTTAAAAGCGACCAATAACAAAAATAGCTGTTATCTCTGTTGATAACAAAAGCAAATAGTTAATAAATTATTGTAAACTTTGCATTTTTTGTGAGTGTTATGTTTTGCATGCGATTTTAGTATAGTATATGTGATATTCATGATATTAGTATCAATTTGCATTTGAATACGGAGGAGAATGTTTATTGTTGAAAATTGAGAATTTTTATGTTCGGTAAGAGGGCGTTGTGAACTCTATTTGGCTAAAATTTGAAGTGAACTGAGTAGAGAAAAAAAATGACTGTTTTGTGTTTGAAAAGAATGGTGACTAGAGAGTTTCCTGATTTATCGTGTGATTAAGTTTCTTTAAATTAAAATTGTGCTTGAATGTGCTTTAATGAGTAAATTTCTTACAGCCGTAATGTAAATTAATGCTTTTGATTTTTCCTGTAAGTAAATTATGCATCCAATTTTTATAAAATTTGAAATAAATTGACCAAATTATGCAGCAATTATATATTTTAAATTTTAAATTATTCGGTTTGGTAGTTTTGGCTTTGTTATATGAGGACAGACGGATGGCCGGACTGAACGAAAAATATAGGTGCTAAGTATTTACATAATTTCGAACGCACATAAAAATAGCCAAACGTTGAAAACTATTTCCATTGATTTTTATTTTTGCCACTCAAATTATAATCTTAATTGGAAAATTGACACAAGAATTTTAATAAAATAATTTTTATTATACATAAAGGAATTTTACATATATTCTGATTTTGATATGAAATTCTAATATCATTTTTAATCCTTTCCGGCTCGGACAAATTCTGTTGTCACCGGAATTTACAAAAGACTTTTTTAAAAATTAAGAGTCAGTTTATTTAAGCTTTCATTGTAAAAGCAAAATTTTATTAAAATATTATAGGTGCCGATTGCAAGTTTGGAATTAAAATTAGGTGTCCCGGATTGGGTACAATATACTCAAAAGGGTTAATTGAATCATTTTACGAAAAAAATTGTTTTGTTTCTGAAAAAGTTAAAGGAAATATAGTGGCTGGGTATTTTTAAAATAGTTTTCTTACATTCAACGGGATGTGTCTCCGGCTCGAAAAATATAATAATCTCAAAGATAAGAATTGGTTTATCATTTCGAATCTCTGGAAAATAAAATCACATCTCTAGTTTTTCTCTAAAACTAAAATAAAGAAAATTTAATTTTCATATTTGACAGTATTATGTAACTAATTTAATTTTTAGTCTTAAGAAATATTTTTTCGCATGTATTTGGCATAATGTTAAACAGGTATACACCTATCGTATTTAATTACGGAACTAAAAATTAATTTTTTTTTCTGTCTAATTACATAAAATATCAGTGTTTATAATGCCATAGAGGCCTATACATTAAGCTTTTTTTCTAACACGAAAACTTTACAGATTTTCCTTTTTTAACGGCCGTTATCTGAAGATTAAATGAGAAAAATTTTCTATGAACTTTCCTCGTGGAAGAAACGTTTAGAGTTGGCAGCTATGGAAACGTCCATTCAGAAATTTTATGACAAATCGAGCAAATTTTCTTATATAATCCTAATTATTTTATTAAAAAATTGTAACAAAGTTGTAACAAAAACCATTTTACTTGTCTATATATTAAATTTATGTGTGAGACTCTGGTCCAAAGAATCACAAAATGTTGATATATTATAGAGACAAGCAAATTACATTTTTCTTACAAATAAGATGTATGTTACGTGAGTGAAATACACTGAGCTATTGTAAGACATAGAAATCTTTATGAGATAAGACTACATTCACATTTAACTGGTACTATCATTTTTTTTTATCTTAATTATATTTTTTAATAAAATAGTTGAAAATATAGAATAGCAGTAAATGTTTCCCTATATAATGCACACAATTACAAGAAACGTTGAAGAATAATATTTGCTGCAACAGTAAAAATATTTATAGATAAATAAGGAGATCGTTATGCTTTAATATCTTTCATATAGGTAAATGACTTAATTTAATCACTTTCATAAGCATCATAAAAATAATAACAATTATTTTTATTTAAAACTATTTTACTTATAATTTATCCTATTTCTGTGTAATTTATATTTTATTTGATCAATAAAAGATTTTCTCATATTATTCGTAATATTTGAATTTCGTATCGGCGAAGTTAGCTTTTATTGGTATATTGTTTGTTAAAAGAATTCAGGTTTTTCACAAAAAAAAATATTTTAACTATTTGAGATCTGCGGGGGGATTTCTTTAAAATGACCAGACGTTACATTGATTCCAGTGTTTTGTAATTAAAAGATTTTACTTATAAGATGTACAAAAAAATGCATTAATCCATTTTCAGATAAATTTAGTTGAATGTATTGGTTGCCAATGTGACATTTGGCGTTTAACCCCTTGCAGCTCGGTGGTTTCATAGATATACCACCTAATTTTAATTCCCAAACGCGACATTGGCACCGGAATTTTGTTTTAAAAAATTACGGTTTATTGAACGCGTGAAATATAGCGTTTTCTTATTCACAAATAAAGTTGTTTTCAAATTCCGGTGTCAGTCATTGATTTCAATGCTTAAGCAATGAATTTGCCCTACGCAGCAAAGGGTTAATTAACCTTCCTACCCTGTTCAAATTTTGCTCAATCTTGATAACCAGATTTTTTGATAACCAGATTTCACACCAGAATTCTTATTTAAAACATTTTAATATATTTAATCGTCTTATTTCTCTGAATCTGTTATTTAACTTTTTTTATGAAAAAAAGTTCTGGTTCGAATCGTATGAAACAAATTATAGTTATGGGTCGATTAGACCCATTCAGGATAGGAAGGTTAAGTGAGAATTACATTCACCCAACAGATGTCAAAGAGTTAGCGTTTTTGTTATTATTTTCACACCACTTTATTAAAACAGCTTTATTTTTATAATAAAATTAATACATAATGCATAAATGCCAACCTGACATCGATTATCCGTAATACTTGCGTTAATTTGACCCTGGTTTAATGAGTTTCGAACCAGAATTTTTTCAAAGAAATTAAATTAACTATGTTCCATCAACAATCCTGAAAATAAATAAAGAAAGATTCATTAAATATATTTTCTGGTTTGGAATGACGTTAACCTGGATCAAACTAATCCAGATATTACGGAAGATTAGTTGAAAGTTGGCAGCTATGATAATGGTAAAACCGTAGACGTATTTGACAAATAGCGCATAGTTCAAGCACGCAGTTGGACAAATTGCAGTGGAGTGTAGAACATCTGGTCATTATTCCGTATTTTTTTTCCTTTTTACAGGGGGAGGTAAAGGGGGCTTTACTGTTCAGTTATTAGGATGATCGCGTGAGCACATTATGACCTTTAACCTCTTCGCTACTGGCGATTATTAAAGTATTTTTAATTATTACTGAATTATTTCTTCTCTCGTTTGACTTCTGAGCAAAATTTTTGTTTAATTTTCATTAGCTCGAATTTTAGAATTCGATACATATTATTCTTATACCGAAATTTCATTGATATTTGAGTATCATTAATAAAATGGGACAAAACTGATGTAACCATTTGGGTACTCAGGGACTGAAGAGGTTAAAATATATATACATTTCGCTTTGAGCCAGGGTTGTTAACTTGGCCTACAATGTTCCTCATAAATCGGAAATCAGTAAGGGAAATTTTGAAAGTTTTTTTTTTTTTTTTAGCTAATGAAAAAAATTTTCTCATGAAATTAAGGAAATAATACTGGGTTTAGGTGTGTTCGTAATTTTGTAAATACGTAACACCTACAATCTTTGATCAGTCTGTCCGTCTGTCCGCATATAACAGAGCAAAATCTACCAAAAAGAATTATTTAAAATTTAAAATATATAATTGTTGCATAATTTTGCCGAATTGTTTCAAATTGTAAGAAAATCAGATGCATAGTTTAATAACAAAAAATAAATAAATAAGCAGTATTCCATTACATTAGGGCCAATGGGAAAAACAATTTCAAGTGAATTTAATTGGTGTTAACCTCTTTCGAAAATAATAAAATTGATATGCATCTATGCAGTCTTTACTAAAATATAGATTTTGTGCACACTGTGGTGCAATGAATATTTGTTATTAATTTACAGGGCTACATAAATGTTACATTGCATAATGGTAGAAAGTCAAACACTGTCTGTTTTTTTCACGAAAAAGATTAATTTAACCATTTGAGATCTGCGAGTGAATTTCTTCAAAATGACCGGACATCACATTGATACCAGTGTTTTGTAATTAAAAGGTTCTACTTATAACATATACGAAAAAATACATTGATCTATTTTCAGTTACATTTCGTTGAATGTACCGGTGTCAATGGGTCATTTGGAGTTAAAATTAAGTGGGAAGACATTCACCAATCAGATCTCAAAAAGTTAACGTTTTTGCTATTATTTTTACACCACTTTATTAAAATAGCTTTATTTAAATATTGAAATTACTATGTTTTTCTAAAACCGTAAACAGCTTTTAAGTAAAGTGTTTAGTTCATACGAGCAGTTGGACAAACTGCAGTGGAGTGTAATCCAGGGAAGTATTCCGTATTCTTTTCTTCCTTTTTTTAGTGGTGTGGGGGCTTTACATTTTTGGTATTAGAAGTGTTGTTAGATGGGTTACTTTTTTTTAATTCAAATTCTTGATTGGCACCGCTTTTTCAAATGATTAAATGTGCTTTATTTAACGGCAAGTTTATGAAGGCGAAAACAAAAGGTAATTTACCGTTTCAAGAAAGTGGTGTCAATCAAGAAAACAGAATTTTAAAAAAGTAGCCACTGGAAACACTGGTTATTAGAAGGACTACGTGAGCTCATTATGACCTTTAATATATATATATATATCGCTTTGAGCCAAGGTTGTTAACTTGGCTTCTAACGTTCATCTTGAATCGGAAATCAGTAAGAGAAATTTTGAAAGAAAATCTTTATTTTAGATAATAACAAATTTTTTCAGATGAAATTAAGGAAATAATACTGGGTTTAGGTGAGTTCGTAATTTTGTAAATAGGTAGCACATATAAGCTTTATTCACTCTGTCCGTCTGTCCGCATATAACTGAGTAAAAACTACCAAAACGAATCATTTAAAATTTAAATATATAACTGTTGCAAAATTTTGCTGAATCGTTTAAGTTTTTTTTTTTAAATCAGATGCATAGTTTAATTAAAAATACAATCAGAAATATTTCGTTACATTACAGCCAATTAGAAAAATAGTTTCAAATACACTTTAATTGTGTTACACTTTTCCGAAAATAATAAAACTGATATGTATGTATGAAGTATTTATTAAAATATAGATTTTGTACACTCTGCGGTGAAAGAATATTTGTTACTAATTTACAAGGCTACATAAATGTATTACATTACATAATGGCATAGGGGGGAAACATTATGTGAAGCGCGTTTTAATGTTAAACTATTTCACATGATTATGAAATTGTTATACGTTGCTGAGGTTTACTAGAAGTTACTTCCTGTATAATAGCAAGCAGATAATAATTCTAGGGATACACCAAACATTTCGGATTATTGTTCTGTATCCGTAGTACTGTATATTATTCCACGAAGATCTGAATATTTTTTATAGTTCCTAATAATAGGTATGTGCTTCATTTGCTACGCTTGACGTGCAATTTCCAACTTTTTATTTTGTGGTGTTATCGTCTGAAGACGATATTTTAGTCTCTATAGACATGTTACCATTTATTCTATTACATGTCACTTCTATTACATTCGGAACGCGTGTAGAATAAAATCAGTCAGAAGTCTGTGTGAAATATAGGAGGAACTAAAAGTAACTACTAAATATAACCTTTGGACGGGTTTGTTACCTCCTGAGAAAACTTGCAGCAGTAAATTTAAATAGATATTTTCTTCCTATTTAAGTCTTTCTAACTCCTTACCACTTAATTTTAATTCATAAACACAACATTTGCACAAGAATTTTAAAACTATATTTCCCCTTTTTTTTTTACTGTATGCAAAGATAAGCTTTCACTTATTTTAATATAATTTTCTCTTTAATTCCTGATGCATGCCCTTCATTTTAACCATTTCTGAAGCAATGTTCGGAAGCACCTGATTTTAATGTCAAATTTACAAAACCCACCAAAAATATTTCAATAAAATGTTTCGTTTACAATCATAGTTAGTAAAAGTTTTTGATTTCTAAAAAAATCGTTAGTTAATTTAGATGTCAGTCAAACATTTCACGAGCAAAATATTTATGTGCCGGCGAAGATTTCGGCATTCTCGATTCTGAAGTACATTTCATGTACAATTTCCGTCATCAGTAAATGATACAAATTTATTTTTACTGGTGGATACTTACTTCGCAGATAGTCAGGTCCTGCATTTTCTTTATTGTGACAACCAAAACAACCTTCTGTCAGTATTAGTGAAAAAGATTAGAATACCTGGGCAAACTGACACCTTTAAAGCAAAGAGAAATTTCTATCATGGTGAGAAAGTATCTGCATGTATAAGGTGTTTAAAAAAGTATTAAATTTCCTGTACAAATTAACTACTGGGACGTTTCCCCGTAATGCAATCAAAAACTGTTCACTCTATGTTCACTCTCTATCAAAAACTATTTAACGCTTAAACTACCGGAAATTTGAGTCAAGTTTTATAAAAATATTTCACACCAAAATTTTACTCTAAAGAAGTTTAACTTTTTTATTTAGTGTTTTTCTTCTTTGTAGTTTTTAACCTTATTTTACAGTGAAATTTCTGGTTTCATTCGAAATATATTCATATATCAGTGGTCAGAATGACTACTCACTGCCTTCTAGTGTTAACTAATCAGTCACCATCTTGAGAACACCTCTTCAGTTATTTAACACTTCGGACGCCGGCGTCTCTTATACAAATTTTATTTAGCCTGTACCATTTTTTTTAAAGAAATTTCCTTCAAGTTCACAATTTTAAAAAATGCTCTGATTAAATAAGGCAAATTTTATTTTTCTTCATTACTGATGACAAAAAGAAATTTTGCAAGGAAATGTTATGTCCCCGCAGCGGAGACAACGGAGTGCCTAGGGTTAAGGGGCTACTTCAGTCAAACGAAAAGACACGTTCGGTAATACTAATCCTATGGCAGAAATTAAAAAATATACGTCGGTTGCATTTCCATAATTTAAATGATTTTCTTTGCATTGGATAGATGAGATTGATCCGTATGCAGGCCGTTTTTAACTTTTTTGATTTCGTTTACAGATATTTTTTATGAAGATGCTTTCATTTTCGGAACTGGTTTGAAAAAGTGAAAGCATCGTCTTAAAAAATTTCTGAAACCAAAATTTAAGAAAATAAAAAACGACCTGCATACAAATCAATTTTAGCTATACAATACAAAAAAAAAAAAAAAAAAAAAAAAAAACATTTAAAAATATTGAAATGCAACCGAGATATATTTATAAATTGCTTTCATTTGATTAGCATTAGCGAACGGGTTGTAAAGCCTTCAGTGAAGACGGAGTAGCGTTGTGCGGGTACTTCGATAAGGCGCTGACTAATGTATAATTAAAAGAAACATTTTATTAAATGCAATAATTAATTCTTGGCTACATAAGTCAAAATCACAAACATTTATAATTTAGTTATGAAGGATTCAAGTTTCATAGTAACGGCAGTTAGATGAAATAAAGTTCTTAGTCTCTGACAACAGAATATCAGTCTTTTAGTAGTTTCCCAAGGCGTATCCAAATGTCCGCACTAAATCACCGTTCGTAACGAGGTAATATTTCCATTCAATTTGACCTGAATTCGGTTCTTTCTTTTACTCCAATATCCGGAGTTATATGCCTTGACTCTCAGCTGAACTGTCAAGCATTGTTTCCAGAAGATAAATACCTATCCTTCTAAAACAGGTATCCAACCCTCCTCTTTGCTTCCGAGAACCAAGACTGACTGGGGAATCAAGACTCTCCGGATTTTTCCCCCCTCCTGACCCACGTAAAAAACCATCGGTTATTTTTTTGTCCACTTGGAATTTACTTTTCTTATGTCATTAATAAGTTGTATTTTTATTGGCTCAGTCAGATTTCATTTGTGCTGTGCAATACTCTGCTCCGATGCGTGGTTACGTTGTGGGAGATTTCTGAATTTCACCAGACTGGTGACTTGAAAGCGGCGTCGAATTGGCGCAGTCATTCTTCGCTTGTCTAAAAAACTGTCTATCGCGAAGATGGAATGAGATGCATTTATTCGTTTTACTTTTCCGACCATATGTGGGATTTTCTTATATTTTAGACTGTTTGAAGGTTTTTCTCCCGCAAGTTCGTTCAGTTTCTTACAGGGTCTTTTCATTTGACTGAAGTAGACGCTTAACTCGCAACTTACAGACCATTCGCTACGTTACTTCCACTTTATTCTTAATTCCATTATAAAAACGAGCAACAACATTTTTCTGTTACCTTTTCAAAGTCAAAATAAATCTATTAGTAAAAGGCTCAATGATTAAATGACACCACACTTTAACCCGTTAAGCATAGAGTCCCGTGTGTGTACGCTACTTTTTTTGTCCAATTGAGTTTTTTTTAATGCAACCACTATTTTGAAATAGAAATATTTACCACGTTTATTGTCAGATAATATGATGAGAGAATAAATCGATTTACTGTACTAAAAGAAAACTTGTGGGAATCAAACATAATGAAATTTTAAGAATGAAATACAATGCCCGTGAATGGACGTGTCGAATGAGGTATTAACAATAAACTTAATATGAAAATAAGTGAAAGATTTTTATAAGTTTTAATAAAAAGAAAATTTCCATTCTAAAATCTAGTAATTTTGTAGTAGTTAAGAATAAAAATTACGTGTATCAAAAATCAGTCGCCTCCTTTCAATATTTAACCACATAATTGATCAATGTTTCAGAAAAAACTTTCAAATAATGCCTTTTACTGAGTTTCTATTCTATTATCACCGACTTTTCAAAACAGAATTTTTTCCTAATTGAATCAGAAAAATGCCCGGAATATATAATGCAAAATTTACAATAAAATTTTACTGTTATGAATTATATTGTAATATGGGTGCCCGTACGTGATACGGTAAATCATGATTGGCAAAAAACTATTGCCCATACAACGTACGGGTAGAAAGAGAAGCGGTTAATTTATGCAAATTATAAAACACAAATCACTGTCTTTCACAATTCCCGCAATCTGTTGCATCATCCACAGAGAGACTTTTTTACACGAAGTAGCTGAAGAACACTCCTCTGATTCAATTGCATACGACAGTAAGACTCTGTTCAGATTGCAATACTCTTTCTTCCCTTCAACTGAATTCTTGGAAAAAGTGGGGAAGTCTTTTGTAAAAGGTCGTTTTACGGATTCTTCATAATAGAAGCGAGGGGAATTAACAAAAGAATCCAGAGATTAACAATCCACCCTACGTGACGGAAAGATTTTCCTTTTGCCGGACAACCGTCCTTTTCCTGCAAAACTCATTAAGAACAAAAACACCGTGGTGCCACAACAAACCAGCCGACATCAAACTTCAAGAAGTGGTCAAATGTGTTTGGAACTTAATATTCATCACATTACATTCGTTCAAAAAGTAGTTTGAATAAAATAACGCGTCATTTAATAACGTGACAGACTGTTTTGAACATTTTCAGTAACAGTAAATTCCCGCATGATTTTGTAAAGTGTCTTTCAAACCAGAAAATTTATTGAACAAAAAAATCAAATGCTTGTTAAGCACAATCAAGTAATATTTTTTTAGAAATTAATTCTGGTAGAAAATCGACTTCTCCAAAGTGTGGCGTATACATGCGAAATTACGGTGTATGGGAAATCGCAAACACAATTAATAAATTAATTGATTGCCCTCTTGTTTTCCTTGCGACTAAATATTTATAGGTACATATTATGTCAAGTATGTTCTTTTCATAGAAGAAGTTGAAGGACAACTAAAAAAATTATGTAGATGTTCAACAAAATGGAAAAAATTGGAAGAAAACGGTCTTGATTTTTCGACGTCAGTATAGAAGTAAACAATGTATGAAACTTTTGAGGGTTAAAAAACTTCTATTCTTGAAATAATGAAATAAATGTTTAACACCAGAATTCGAGAAATAAATATATTTCAAAACGGATAAACACTTTTCCTCACATAAATAATAAAATAAAAAATTTCATTTCAAAATTCCGGTGCCAATGTGGCATTTCGCAATTCAAATTAATTGGGATGCATTTTATTCCACCACCCTTAAAGGGATTAACCCGGGAGTACACGCGCCTTGTCTTTTTGACCCGGAGTGCGTATGATTTTTGCAATTGTAACCACTTATCTTTTAAAAGTAATCTTCAACTTATTTTATCACAAAATTTGTAAGGATTGTCTTCGCTTAAATAAAATGACGTTTATAATTTGATTTTATTGGTGACAAATTAAAAACCCTTTCTAGCCGGGGTATGCGCGTGTTCTCCCGGGTTAACGAAAAAATGTATTTGAAAACAAGTAAAAACTTTTAAAATTATTTAATAAAATAAAACTTCCCTCCTACAAAAAAATTGTACTATTTAAGTACAGGTATATCAATCAAATTAAGTTTTTGCCTTGCAAGATTCGGTTGCAGAGAAGTAAAGATACTACACTCAGATCTACAACATTCGTGCATTCTGCCTCGGCATTAACTGGCAGAACGCTTACGTGAACACTTATATTATTAAGACAAGAAAGACAAATACATACGCCAGAAACATTCTCCCCATTTAAATTGAGTTCATTTAAAAAGTGGTGTGAATAAAATAACAAGTAAATGAATACTATGACAGACTGTTTTGAGCATTTTAAAATACATGGGTGATCGAAAGTGCAATTGTATTATAAAATGTCCCGTTATACACCTTGTTTTTCTTGCGACTGAACCTTTACTAATAGATATGATGCGAAACATGTTCTTTTCATTATAGAAGTTGAAGGAAAATACATAAAAAAAATTAGTGGATGTGCAATGGCGTAACCAGGATGGGTTCCGAAAACCAGTAATATTGTAATGTTTTCTTCTCCTTGAATCATGGCAGAAAATCTTTTGGTTATATAAAGCGAACAGAACTTTAAAAAATTACCGGTATTTAGAACACTTGGGCACACACCCTGGTTACGCCACTGATGTTTCGTCAAAATGTGTAAAATCAGCAGCAACCGATCACTTTATTTTTTGGACATCAGTGTAGAAGGATATGTAATCTAAATTCTAGTATACCTATAAACACTGACATGTTAAAGATTTTGTAATAACATTTATTGAAACTAAATGAAGATAATCTAATACAAAGAACTCGAAGCAGTTTTAAATGCGTAAATGAGTGATTTGTAACGTAAGATGTAATTATAAAGTGATTGCAGATAACATATGCTAATCATTTTAAAGATAAAAAAAAATAAAATGTTTTAAAAGCAAAGTTTTCATATTTCGTTTATTGAAAAACCTTTTTTTTCAGCACAAGGCTGAAAATTTTCGTAAAAATGTCCTCAAAAATTCGTATTTATAGCGTAAATATTTACAAACATTAAATATAAATATATGTTTAGCAATGATGGATACGCTTCTGTTACATTCGGAAGACATTAATAAAAACTTAGTCAGTAAAACCTAATCCGGAAGAAATATAGGTTAATATTTTTAGCACTAAAACCGCCATTAGGGGTCAAAACGACCCCTGTCAAATCAATAATTGTTGATTCGAACCAGAATTTTTTTCACAATATATAATAAAATATGCAGAACAAAAATAGACTAATTAAATCAGTTGAATAGTTTAAAATTAAACTTTTGGTGAGAAATACTGTTTTATAAAACATGAGTAGAATACCCGGCGGTTATAGTGTTAAGCATATTTGAAATCGAAGAAATGACATACTTGATCATAAGTTTAAGAAAAGAATATTTTTATAAATTTTACAAAAAAAAATTTCTGTTGTTTCCATTTTTCCCCTACAGATTTCTGAATATAGGGTAAATCAATTGGTAATCCCTTGTAGCATAATTTCTTTTGTTTAACCCTTTGAACTCTGGTGGATAAATTTCTTCAAAATTCCAAATGTCACACTGGCACCAGAATTTTTCAAAGAAAAAAGCCAGTTAACGATATACACGGAATAAAAAAATGCATTCAACCTTTTTCAAATAAATTTGCTCGAATTTTCTGGTGACGCTGTGACATTTCGGAATTAAAATTATGTGGTAGAAAATTCTACTATTAGAGCTCAAAGGGTTAAGCTACATACCAAATAACACTTTTTCCACCCAAAAATATATTATAAAAAATAGCGTAATTTCCTGCATATAATCCGCGGATCAAACAATTATTTTTAGACCCAGGATTTTTTCAAAAAGTAATGTAACTTATTAGATCGCCGTATGCATTTGTCTTAAATCACTAAATAGTATTTCTGGGTCCAAAAAGAATTGTTTGATCCGTTTATTATACGCAGGAAATTACGGTTCTATATTATTTTTAAAAAAAATCGCCCGGACCGATTGCGAGAATGGACACCATCGATCTTGTCTTAAAAATGGTTATCGAGATCTTAAAATATACTGCATGTAGAAATGTAAAAAATCAAAATAGGATTAGACTGCAGATATAAGGTTGTTTAAAAAACAAAATCAGAACAATATGACCTATATTTGCTGAGTTATTAACCCATTAGTGCCCGAATTATTTTCTTGGTTGAAATTCAAATTTTGCATTTTCTCACCACTTTTAAAGCAAGAATAACTTTTATCTTAATTTATCGAGGACTTCGTCTCGAGAAAGAAAGTATTTATTTATCCTCCTTTTTACTGGTGTGAAAGGCGCTCACTTGAATTTTTTGAAACTGTCCCAAAAATGGGACGCTAGGCACTAATGGGTTAAAATGCGGCTTTTCGCATTTCTTTTGATCTCAAATTAGCTGTATATATGAGTTCCACCCTTCGATCATGCTACGATATGATTTTAGGCTTAATGCTGCGTCACAAGAATAATATCGTCTTCCATGATAAACATTATGTGTATCAAAATCAGTCGCCGCCTTTCCGTGTTTATCCACTTAACTGTTCAATGTTTCTGAAAAGAAACTCTCATATAATACCTAATTTTTCATACCTATTACAGAATTTTTAATCTATTATCACCTGCTTTTCAAAGCAGAAATTCTTCCATAATTGAATTTGAGAAATGTCCGTGTTAGATAATGTTTAATTTACAATGACACTTTACTGGTGAGAATAATAAATTATGATTGTCATTCGGTGACCGTGCGTGGTAAATCTACCATACGGGTAACTAGTGATTCGCAAAAACACATTGTCCCTATGGATAAACAGAGAAGATCTTAGTTTATGCTACTCATAAAAGACAACTCACAATCTTTCAGAATTGCCGCATTCTGCTGCTTCAGACACACAGAGACTGTTTAAAGGGAGCCACTGAAGAACGCTCCTCTGATTCAATTACGCAAGACTAACATTTTCCTCATTACATTTGTTTAAAATGTGATTTGAATAAAATAACGCGTCATTTAATTACATGAGAAGACATTTTGAGTAATTTTAGTTATTTGGCAGATCGCAAACACAGTTAATTCAATTATTGTTAATCCCCTTGTTTTCCTTGTGACTAAATATTTACTGACACATATTATGCCGAGCATACTCTTTTTATAGAAGAATTTGAAGGACAATTCAAAAAGAAATACAGTAGATTCTGCCTTTGAAGATTCAACTCTCGAAAGTTAAATTATCCACTGATCTTCAGACTTCCTGTACTCTTCAATGCGATAAACACGCAAAGAGCTAACGTGAACAAACCCATAATTTTCTGTGACATATACATAAAACAAAAACATTCTACTCATTTAAATTAGGTTCATTTAAAAAGTGGTGTGAATAAAATAACACGTAAATGAATACACTGGCTAACTGTTTTGAGCTTTTTCAGTTGCGTAGGTTATCGCAGGTGCAATTGCATCATAAATTTTCCTGTTATACACCATGTTTTCCTTGCGATTGAACTTTTTCTAATAGATATGATGCCAAACATGATCTTCTCATTATAGAAATTGAAGGAAAAATCATAAAAAAATTTAGTGGATGACGTAACAAGGATAGGTTCGGAAACCAGTAATATTCACAGGGCTGCCACAGGCGAATATTTTTATAATCCATTAGTACCAGTATTATTCTAATATAAATTTTGAAGTGGATTTTGCTTACAAATGTTGTCAAAATGTTTATTAAGGATTTCTGTTTCAAGAAAGTGGTGCCAGTTACAATTTAAAATAGTCGCCTGTGGCAGCCCTGTAATCAGGGTGGTGAGTGGTAAGGGAAAAACGCAGTCAAAAATTACCAGTATTTTCTTATAGAAAATACTTCAAATAATATAAAGGGATTAAAGAAGGTGAATTTTTCTTTAACAAAATACCAGTATAAAACAACATTTTTGACTATGTTTCTCTCTGACCACTCTTCCACCCTGATATTGTAAGGTTTTCTTCTCCTTGTTTCCTAGCAGAAATTAAAATTTGGTTACATAACGCGAAAATAACTTTAAAAAATCAACGGTATTTAGAGAACTTGGGCTCTATATATTTATAAACATTAAATATATATTCATGTTTATCTATGATTAAGGATACGCTTCTATTAGATTCGGAATACAGAGTAAAATCTAGTGAGTGAGAAATATAGGTTGTTAATACTTTTAAGCGCATTTCAAATCGAAGAAATAACATTATTGATCATACCTTTAAGAAACGAATATATTAGAAACGAATAAGCACTTGGGCGCCCAACCTGGTTACGCCACTGATGTTCGTCAAAATGTGTAAAATCAGCAGCAACCGGTCACTTACACTTCTTTTTGGACATCAGTGAAGAATGATACATAATCTAAATTGTGATTTATCTATAAACACTGACAGTTTATATATTTTGTAATAACGTTTATTGAAATTAAATTAAGACAATCCTAGAGAACAAACACAAAGCAATTTCAAATGCGCAAACAAGTGATTTGTAACGTAAGGTGAAATTATAAAGTGAATGCAGATAACATATTCTATTCGCTCAAATCATAAAAAAATAAAATGTTTTAAAAGAAAAGTTTTTATAATTCGTGTATTGAAAAACCTTTTTTGAGCACAAGCCTGAAAACTTCCCCCAAAAAATTCTTAAATATAGCGGAAATATTTATAAACATTAAATATATATTCATGTTTATCTACGATTAAGTGTACGCTTCTATTACATTCGGAAGACAGAGTAAAATCTAGTGTGTGAGAAATATACCGTAATTTCGGGTGTATAAGCCGCAGTTCAAACAATTCTTTTTCGACCCAGATTTTTTTAAGAGAAAAATATAACTACTTAGATCGCCGTAAATATTTGTCTTCAATCACTAAATAAAATTTCTGGGTCCAAAAGGAATTGTTTGATCCGCGGCTTATACACCCGAAATTACGGTAGGTTGTTAATACTTTTAACCGCATTTGAAATCGAAGAAATCCCATTCTTGATCATAAGTTTAAGAAACGAATATTTTTTTAATGTTTCAAAATCAATTTCTGTAGTTTAAATTTTTTGCTTACAGATTTCTGAATATAGGGTAAATCTTTTGTTAATCCCTCGTACTATAACTTCCGGTGTTTAAGCTACATACCATATAACATTTTTTCCGCCCAGAAATATTATATTACAAAAATAACTTATTTTATCCTTAGTAAATCTCTGCCGGTGTTTGTTATGTAAAAGTTCTGCTTTAACTCTGAGTTCTAATAGTAGAATTTTCTACCACGTAGTTTTTATCGCGATTTGCCTCAACGAAACCAGAAAATTCGACCAAATTTATTTAAAAACGGTTTAATGCATTTTTTCGTGTACCGTAATTTCGGGTGTATAAGCCGCGGATAAAAGAATTCTTTTTGGATCCAGAAATCTTATTTAGTGATTGAAGGCAAGTATTTACGGCGATCTAGTTAGTTATATTTGTTTCTTAAACCTTTTTTTTTCTTTTCAAAATACTAGTGCCAATGTGACAGATTCAGCCAGGTGGAGTGGCCTACTAATTGGTTTGAGCTCAACAAGCCCCACCCAGTGCCAATGTGACATTTGGAATTTTGAAGAAATTTACCCACCAGAGCTGAAAGGGTTAAAAGACTCATTTTCGCTGCGGTTTATACATAAAAAGATTATGGCAATTAAATTTTGCCCTCAATTTTTTTTATCTTTTATATGAATAAGCGATTCTTAAATTTCTTTTAGAGTAAATTAAAGTGATATTTTTTAATAATCACTATAAAAACTGCGGGCATTTTATTTATTAATGAATTAATTTAATTTAATTTAATTATAAATTAAAACATCGGTCAAGTTAACACTTTGTTGACCAATCACATAATATCGTCTTTCTAAATAATTTCATCATCTAATCGTCTTTTTTCATCTTCTCTTTTTTCGTTGTCGACTAAAGACGTACGCCAAACCTTTAGAATATAAGAACAGTAAGCTTTTTATTTCAGAAAGATTATGTCTTTGAAGCAAGAAATCGTTCTTTTTTGTAAAACTATTCGAAATTTCATATAAAGTCCAAACATTTTCGAAATATTTCCAAAAACACATAAATTTCAATCCTAAAGTACATTATGCTTTCCTTTCACCTCATATATCAATTGACTCAGTATAGTTTCATATTTTGATATGTGCATTACAACGAAATACAGGATGTTTCAAAACTATGTGTCAAAAATGTAAAGGAAGGTAGAGCGGACAATAAAAAAACAGACTTCTTAAATGATGTAGGTGCGAAACGCAGCATCCAGGCAGTAGCGGAGCTATTTAGAGCAGTGGATGATAGCAGTTTGCTGACTTTAATTGTCATTCTCCGCACATATTTAGTGCAAAATGTATCGTTAACCCTTTCTTGCGCAGTGTTGCCGGGCCGGCAACACCTAATTTTAATTTCAAACTTGCAAACGGTACCAGTAATATTTGAATATAATTTTGATTTTACAGTGAAAGCTTAAATTAAGGAATTCTTAATATCTAGCCAAGTCCTTTATAAATTCCGGTGTCAATCGACAATTTCTCATTTTACTAATAGAATTTTCTTGCGCCGGAAAGGGTTAAACGAATTAGGAGCTTGTTGACATGCATTTTATTAAAGGGGCTGTCCAAGTAAAGGGATCCCACCCTAGTCACATCCGAGAGCTCTTGAGCTTTTCAGAGGACTGCCCCATACAATGCATAATGCTGCTTTCACTGTTGTCTATGGGTTACATTTAAAAAATCAGATTTCTTGATTGACACTGCGTTTCGGAAATGGGAAAAATCCCGTTCTTTCATCCTTAATTAATATGTCATTAACTAATGTAAAATAAAGCGAATTTTATTACATAAAAATAATGGTAACAAAAAAGAAATCTAAAATTAAAAAAGTAGCATACTGGCAACACTGACTGCTCCGTCCTTCGCAGGAATTCAGCTACATATTTCAGTGACTGTAATACACCTCGCAGTATAAAAAGTTCCGCTGTCAATCGACATTTAAAAGCGACCAATAACAAAAATAGCTGTTATCTCTATTGATAACAAAAGCAAATAGTTATTAAATTATTGTAAACTTTGCATTTTTTGTGAGTGTTATGTTTTGCATGCGATTTTAGTATAGTATATGTGATATTCATGATATTAGTATCAATTTGCATTTGAATATGGAGGAGAATGTTTATTGTTGAAAATTGAGAATTTTTAAGTTCGGTAAGAGGGCGTTGTGAACTCTATTTGGCTAAAATTTGAAGTGAACTGAGTAGAGAAAAAAATGACTGTTTTGTGTTTGAAAAGAATGGTGACTAGAGAGTTTCCTGATTTATCGTGTAATTAAGTTTATATTAAAATTGTGCTTGAATGCGCTTTAATGAGTAAATTTCTTACAGCCGTAATGTAAATTAATGCTTTTGATTTTTCCTGTAAGTAAATTATGCATCCGATTTTTATAAAATTTGAAATAAATTGACCAAATTATGCAGCAATTATATATTTTAAATTTTAAGTTATTCGGTTTGGTAGTTTTGGCTTTGTTATATGAGGACAGACGGATGGCCGGACTGAACGAAAAATATAGGTGCTAAGTATTTACATAATTTCGAACGCACATACAAATAGCCAAACGTTGAAAACTATTTCCATTGATTTTTATTTTTGCCACTCAAATTATAATCTTAATTGGAAAATTGACACAAGAATTTTAATAAAATAATTTTTATTGTACATAAAGGAATTTTACATATATTCTGATTTTGATATGAAATTCTAATATCATTCTTAATCCTTTCCGGCGCGGACAAATTCTGTTGTCACCGGAATTTACAAAAGACTTTTTTAAAAATTAAGAGTCAGTTTATTTAAGCTTTCATTGTAAAAGCAAAATTTTATTAAAATATTATAGGTTCCGTTTGCAAGTTTGGAATTAAAATTAGGTGTCCCGGATTGGGTACAATATACTCGCACGGGTTAATTGAATCATTTTACGAAAAAAATTGTTTTGTTTCTGAAAAAGTTAAAGGAAATATAGTGGCTGGGTATTTTTGAAATAGTTTTCTTACATTCAACGGGATGTGTCTCCGGCTCGAAAAATATAATAATCTCAAAGATAAGAATTGGTTTATCATTTCGAATCTCTGGAAAGTAAAATCACATCTCTAGTTTTTCTCTAAAACTAAAATAAAGAAAATTTAATTTTCATATTTGACAGTATTATGTAACTAATTTAATTTTTAGTCTTAAGAAATATTTTTTCGCATGTATTTGGCATAATGTTAAACAGGTATACACCTATCGTATTTAATTACGGAACTAAAAATTAATTATTTTTCTGTCTAATTACATAAAATATCAGTGTTTATAATGCCATAGAGGCCTATACATTAAGCTTTTTTTCTAACACGAAAACTTTACAGATTTTCCTTTTTTAACGGCCGTTATCTGAAGATTAAATGAGAAAAATTTTCTATGAACTTTCCTCGTGGAAGAAACGTTTAGAGTTGGCAGCTATGGAAACGTCCATTCAGAAATTTTATGACAAATCGAGCAAATTTTCTTATATAGTCCCAATTATTTTATTTAAAAATTGTAACAAAGTTGTAAAAAAAACCGTTTTACTTGTCTATATATTAAATTTATGTGTGAGACTCTGGTCCAAAGAATCACAAAATTTTGATATATTATAGAGACAAGCAAATTACATTTTTCTTACAAATAAGATGTATGTTACGTGAGTGAAATACACTGAGCTATTATAAGACATAGAAATCTTTATGAGATAAGACTACATTCACATTTAACTGGTACTATCATTTTTTTAATCTTAATTATATTTTTTAATAAAATAGTTGAAAATATAGAATAGCAGTAAATGTTTCCCTATATAATGCACACAATTACAAGAAACGTTGAAGAATAATATTTGCTGCAACAGTAAAAATATTTATAGATAAATAAGGAGATCGTTATGCTTTAATATCTTTCATATAGGTAAATGACTTAATTTAATCACTTTCATAAGCATCATAAAAATAATAACAATTATTTTTATTTAAAACTACTTTACTTATAATTTATCCTATTTCTGTGTAATTTATATTTTATTTGATCAATAAAAGATTTTCTCATATTATTCGTAATATTTGAATTTCGTATCGGCGAAGTTAGCTTTTATTGGTATATTGTTTGTTAAGAGAATTCAGGTTTTTCACAAAAAAAATATTTTAACTATTTGAGATCTGCGGGGGGATTTCTTTAAAATGACCAGACGTTACATTGATTCCAGTGTTTTGTAATTAAAAGATTTTACTTATAAGATGTACAAAAAAATGCATTAATCCATTTTCAGATAAATTTAGTTGAATGTATTGGTTGCCAATGTGACATTTGGCGTTTAACACCTTGCAGCTCGGTGGTTTCATAGATATACCACCTAATTTTACCGTAATTTCGGGTGTATAAGCCGCGGGTCAAACAATTCTTTTTCGACCCAGAATTTTTTAAGAATTAAGTATAACTAGTTAGATCGCCGTAAATATTTGTATTCAATCACTAAATAAGATTTCTGGGTCCAAAAAGAATTGTTTTGTCCGCGGCTTATACACCCGAAATTACGGTAATTCCCAAACGCGACATTGGCACCGGAATTTTGTTTAAAAAAATTACGGTTTATTGAACGCGTGAAATATAGCGTTTTCTTATTCACAAATAAAGTTGTTTTCAAATTCCGGTGTCAGTCATTGATTTCAATGCTTAAGCAATGAATTTGCCCTACGCAGCAAAGGGTTAATTAACCTTCCTACCCTGTTCAAATTTTGCTCAATCTTGATAACCAGATTTCACACCAGAATTCTTATTTTAAACATTTTAATATATTTAATCGTCTTATTTCTCCGAATCTGTTATTTAACTTTTTTTATGAAAAAAGTTCTGGTTCGAATCGTATAAAACAAATTATAGTTATGGGTCGATTAGACCCATTCAGGGTAGAAAGGTTAAGTGAGAATTACATTCACCCAACAGATCTCAAAGAGTTAACGTTTTTGTTATTATTTTCACACCACTTTATTAAAACAGCTTTATTTATATAATAAAATTAATACGTAATGGTAAAACCGTAGACGTATTTGACAAATAGCGCATTGTTCAAGCACGCAGTTGGACAAATTGCAGTGGAGTGTAAAACATCTGGTCATTATTCCGTATTTTTTTTCCTTTTTACAGGGGGAGGTAAAGGGGGCTTTACTGCTCAGTTATTAGGATGATCGCGTGAGCACATTATGACCTTTAACCTCTTCGCTTCTGGCGATTATTAAAGTATTTTTAATTATTATTGAATTATTTCTTCTCCCGTTTGACTTCTGAGCAAAATTTTTGTTTAATTTTCATTAGCTCGAATTTTAGAATTCGATACATATTATTCTTATACCGAAATTTCATTGATATTTGAGTATCATTAATAAAATGGGACAAAACTGATGTAACCATTTGGGTACTCAGGGACTGAAGAGGTTAAAATATATATACATTTCGCTTTGAGCCAGGGTTGTTAGCTTGGCCTACAATGTTCCTCATAAATCGGAAATCAGTAAGGGAAATTTTGAAAGAATTTTTTTTTTATTTTAGCTAATAAAAAAAATTTTCTCATGAAATTAAGGAAATAATACTGGGTTTAGGTGTGTTCGTAATTTTGTAAATACGTAACACCTACAATCTTTGATCAGTCTGTCCGTCTGTCCGCATATAACAGAGCAAAATCTACCAAAAAGAATTATTTAAAATTTAAAATATATAATTGTTGCATAATTTTGCCGAATTGTTTCAAATTGTAAGAAAATCAGATGCATAGTTTAATAACAAAAAATAAATAAATAAGCAGTATTCCATTACATTTGGGCCAATGGGAAAAACAATTTCAAGTGAATTTAAATGGTGTTAACCTCTTTCGAAAATAATAAAATTGATATGCATCTATGCAGTCTTTACTAAAATATAGATTTTGTGCACACTGTGGTGCAATGAATATTTGTTATTAATTTACAGGGCTACATAAATGTTACATTGCATAATGGTAGAAAGTGAAACACTGTCTGTTTTTTTCACGAAAAATATTTATTTAACCATTTGAGATCTGCGAGTGAATTTCTTCAAAATGACCGGACATCACATTGATACCAGTGTTTTGTAATTAAAAGATTCTACTTATGACATATACGAAAAAATACATTGATCTATTTTCAGTTACATTTCGTTGAATGTACCGGTGTCAATGGGTCATTTGGAGTTAAAATCAAGTGGGAAGACATTCACCATTCAGATCTCAAAAAGTTAACGTTTTTGCTATTATTTTTACACCACTTTATTAAAATAGCTTTATTTAAATATTGAAATTACTACGTATTTCTAAAACCGTAAACAGCTTTTAAGTAAAGTGTTTAGTTCATACGAGCAGTTGGACAAACTGCAGTGGAGTGTAATCCAGGTAAGTATTCCGTATTCTTTTCTTCCTTTTTTTAGTGGGGTGGGGGCTTTACATTTTTGGTATTAGAAGTGTTATTAGATGGGTTACTTTTTTTTAATTCAAATTCTTGATTGGCACCGCTTTTTCAAATGATTAAATGTGCTTTATTTAAAGGCAAGTTTATGAAGGCGAAAACAAAAGGTAATTTACCGTTTCAAGAAAGTGGTGTCAATCAAGAAAACTGAATTTTAAAAAAGTAGCCACTGGAGACACTGGTTATTAAAAGGACTACGTGAGCTCATTATGACCTTTAATATATATATATATCGCTTTGAGCCAAGGTTGTTAACTTGGCTTCTAACGTTCATCTTGAATCGGAAATCAGTAAGGGAAATTTTGAAAGAAAATCTTTATTTTAGATAATAACAAATTTTTTCAGATGAAATTAAGGAAATAATACTGGGTTTAGGTGAGTTCGTAATTTTGTAAATAGGTAGCACATATAAGCTTTGTTCACTCTGTCCGTCTGTCCGCATATAACTGAGTAAAAACTACCAAAACGAATCATTTAAAATTTAAATATATAACTGTTGCAAAATTTTGCTGAATCGTTTAAGTTTTTTTTTTAAATCAGATGCATAGTTTAATTAAAAATACAATCAGAAATATTTCGTTACATTACAGCCAATTAGAAAAATAGTTTCAAATACACTTTAATTGTGTTACACTTTTCCGAAAATAATAAAACTGATATGTATGTATGAAGTATTTATTAAAATATAGATTTTGTACACTCTGCGGTGAAAGAATATTTGTTACTAATTTACAAGGCTACATAAATGTATTACATTACATAATGGCATAGGAGGGAAACATTATGTGAAGCGCGTTTTAATGTTAAACTATTTCACATGATTATGAAATTGTTATACGTTGCTGAGGTTTACTAGAAGTTACTTCCTGTATAATAGCAAGCAGATAATAATTCTAGGGATACACCAAATATTTCGGATTGTTGTTCTGTACCCGTAGTACTGTATATTATTGCACCAAGATCTGAATATTGTTTATAGTTCCTAATAATAGGTATGTGCTTCATTTGCTACGCTTGACGTGCAATTTCCTACTTTTTATTTTGTGGTGCTATCGTCTGAAGACGATATTTTAGTCTCTATGGGCATGCTACCATTTATTCTATTACATGTCACTTCTATTACATTCTTAACGCGTGTAGAATAAAATCAGTCAGAAGTCTGTGTGAAATATAGGAGGAACTAAAAGTAACTACTAAATATAACCTCTTTGGGACGGGTTTTTTACCTCCTAAGAAAACTTGCAGCAGTAAATTTAAATAGACATTTTCTTCTTGTTTAAGTCTTTCTAACCCCTTACACTTAATTTTAATTCATAAACACAACATTTGCACAAGAATTTTAAAATTATATTTCACCTTTTTTTACTGTATGCAAAGATAAGGTTTCACCTATTTTAATATAGTTTTCTCTTTAATTCCTGATGCCTGCCCTTCATTTTAACCTAATCTGAAGCAATGTTATGAAGCACCTGATTTTAATAACAAATTTACAAAAACCGCCAAAAATATTTTAATAAAATGATTCTTTTACAATGCCAGTTAGTAAAAGTTTTTGATTTCTAAAAAAAATCGTTAGTTAATTTAGGTGTCAGACAAACATTTCACGAGCCAAATATTTATGTGCCGGCAAAGATTTAGGCATTTTCGATTCCGAAGTAGATTTCATGTACACTTTCCGTCATCAATGATAGTACAAATATATATTCATTTTTACTGGTGGATACTTACTTCGCCGATAGTCATGTCCTGCATTTTCTTTATTGTGACAACCAAAACAATCTTCTGTCAGTATTAGTGAAAAAGATTAGCATACCTGGGAAAACTGACACCTTTAAAGTAAAGAGAAATTTCTATCATGGTGAGAAAGTATCTGCATGTATAAGGTGTTTAAAAAAAGATTAAATTTCCTATTCAAATTAACTACTGGGACGATTCCCCGTAATGCAATCAAAAACTGTTCACTCTATGTTCTATCACTCTATAAAATTGTTCACTCTCTATCAAAAACTATTTAACACTTAAACTACCGGAAATTTCAGTCAAGTTTTATAAAAATATTTCACACCAAAATTTTATTCTAAAGAAGTTTAACTTTTTTATTTAGTGTTTTTATTCTTTGTATTTTTTAAACCTTATTTTACAGTGAAATTTCTGGTTTCAATCGAAATATATTCATATATCAGTTGTCAGAATGACTACTCACTGCCTTCTAGTGTTAACTAATCAGTCACCATCTTGAGAACACCTCTTCAGTTATTTAACATTTCGGACGCCGGCGTCTCTTATACAAATTTTATTTAGCCAGTACCACTTTTTTTGAACAAATCTACTTCAAGTATACAATTTAAAAAATGCTGTGATTAAATAAAGCAAATTTTATTTTTCTTCATTACTGATAACAAAAACAAATTTTGCAAGGAAATGTTATTTTCCCGCAGCAGAGACAACGGAGTGCCTAGGGTTAAGGGGCTACTTCAGTCAAACAAAAACACACGTTCGGTAATACTAATCCTATGGAAGAAATTAAAAAATATACGTCGGTTGCATTTCCATAATTTAAATGATTTTCTTTGCATTGGATAGCTGAGATTGATCCGTATGCAGGCCGTTTTTATCTTTTTTGATTTCGTTTACAGATATTTTTTATGAAGATGCTTTCATTTTCGGAACTGGTTTGGAAAGTGAAAGCATCCTCTTAAAAAATTTCTGCAACCAAAATTTAAGAAAATAAAAAACGGCCTGCATACAAATCAATTTTAGCCATCCAATGCAAACAAATCATTTAAAAATATTGAAATGCAACCGAGATATTTTTATAAATTTCTTCCATTGGATTAGCATTAGCGAACGAGTTGTAAAGCCTTCGGTGAAGGCCGGGTAGCGTTGTGCGAGTACTTCGGTAAGGCGCTGACTCATGTATAATTAAAAGAAACATTTTATTAAATGTAATAATTAATTCCTGGCTACATAAGTCAAAATCACAAACATTTATAATTTAGTTATGAAGGATTCAAGTTTCATAGTAACGTCAGTTAGATGAAATAAAGTTCTTAGTCCATGACAACAGAATATCAGTCTTTTAGTACCGTAATTTCGGGTGTATAAGCCGCAGATCAAACAATTCTTTTTGGACCCAGAAATCTTATCTAGTGATTGAAGACAAATATTTACGGCGATCTGACTAGTTATATTTGTTTTTAAAAAAATTCTGGGTCGAAAAAGAATTGTTTGAGCTGCGGCTTATACACCCGAAATTACGGTAGATTCCCAATGCGTATCCAAATGTCCGCACTAAATCACCGTTCGTAACGAGGTAATATTTCCATTCAATTTGACCTGACTTCGGTCCTTTCTTATACTCAAATATCCGGAGTTATATGCCTTGACTCTCAGCTAAGCCGCTGAACTGTCAAGCATTGTTTCCAGAAGAGAAATACCTCTCCTTCTAAAACAGGTATCCGACCCTCCTCTTTGCCTCCGAGAACCAAGACTGCCTATCTTCTCTCCGGATTTTTCCCCCTTCTCGACCCCCATAAAAACCATCGGTTATTTTTTGTTCACTTAGAATTTACTTTTCATATGTCATTAATAAGTTGTCTTTTTATTTGCAGAGTTGGATTTCATTTGTGCTGTGAAATACTCTGCTCCGAGGTCAGATCGTGAGAGACTTCTGAATTTCACCAGACTGGTGATTTGAAATCGGCGTCGATTTGGCGCACTCATTCTTCCCTTGTCTAAAAAACTGTCTATCGCGAAGATGGAATGAGATGCATTTATTCTTTTTACTTTTCCGACCATATGTGGGATTTTGTTATATTTTAGACTATTTGAGAGTTTTTCTCCCGCAAGTTCGTTCAATTTCTTACAGGGTCTTTTCATTTGACTGAAGTAGACGCTTAACTCGCAATTGACAGACCTTTCGCTATGTTTCTTCCACTTTATACTTAATTCCATTATAAAAACAAGCAACAACATTTTTCTGTTACCTTTTCAAAGCCAAAATAAATCTATTCGTAAAAGGCTCAGTGATTAAATGACACCACACTTTAACCCGTTAAGCATAGAGTCCGGTATGTGTTCGCTACTTTTATTGTCCAATTGAGTTTTTTTTAATGCAACCACTATTTTGAAGTAGAAATATTTACCACGGTTATTGTCAGATATTATGATGAGAGAATAAATCGATTTACTCTACTAAAAGAAAACTTGTGGGAATCAAACATAATGAAATTTTAAGAATGAAATACAATGCCTGTGAATGGGCGTGACGAATGAGGTATTAACAAGAAACTTAATATGAAAGTAAGTGAAAGATTTTTAGAAGTTTTAATAAAAAGAAAATTTAATTTTTAAAATCTAGTAACTTTGTAGTAGTTAAGAATAAAAATTATGTGTATAAAAAATCAGTCGCCTCCTTTCAATATTTAACCATATAACTGATCAATATTTCAGAAAAAACTTTCAAATAATGCCTTTTACAGAGTTTCTATTCTATTATCACCGGCTTTTCAAAACAGAATTTTTTTCCTAATTGAATCAGAAAAATGCCCGGAATATATAATGCAAAATTTACAATAAAACTTTACTATTGCGAATTATATTGCAATATGGGCAATATTGCAATATGGCCCGTACGTGATACGGTAAATCATGATTGGCAAAAAATTATTGTCCATACAACGTACGGGTAGAAAGGGGAGCGGTTAATTTATGCAAATTATAAAAGACAAATCACTGTCTTTCACAATTTCCGCAATCTGTTGCATCATCCACAGAGAGACTTTTTGCACGACGCCGCTAAAGAACGCTCCTGTGATTGAATTGCATAAGACAGTAAGACTCCGTTTAGATTGTAATACTCTTCTCTTCAACTGAAATCTTGGAAAAACAGGGCAAGTCTTTTCTATAGGATCCATTTGCGGTTTCTTCATAATAGATACGAGGGGAAACAAGAAAATAATCGGGACATAATCCAATCCACCCTACTTGCCGGAAAGAATTTCTTTTTGCCGGACAACCGTACCTGTTCTGCAAAATTCATTAAAATCAAAAACACAGCGTCGCTACAACCACCGAGCCGACACCGAGCGTCAAGAAGTGGTCAAACGTTTTTGGCCCTTCATATTCATCTCTTTAGATTCGTTGAAAAAGTAATGTGAATAAAATAACGCGTCATTTAATTTCGTGACAGACCGTTTCAAAAGACTTTCAAAGACTTTTCAACAGAACTTTCAAAAAGTACCGGTATTCACAGCACTTGGGCACCCACCCTAGCTAAGCCACTGATGTTTGTCAAAATGTGTAAAATCAGCAGCCACCGGTCACTGCATTTTTTGGACATCAGTGTAGAAGGATATGTAATCTAAATTCTTGTATCGTAATTTCGGGTGTATAAGCCGCGGATCAAACAACTCTTTTTGGACCCAGAAATCTTATTTAGAGATTGAAGAGAAATATTAACGGTGATCTAACTAGTTATATTTGTTTTTAAAAAAAAATTCTGGGTCGAAAAAGAATTGTTTGATCTGCGGCTTATACACCCGAAATTACGGTATATCGCATAAAGAGTGACAGGTTATAGATTCTGTAATAACTTTTATTAAAATCAAATGAAGATAATCTAAGAGAACGAACAGAAAGCAGTTTTAAATACCTAAATGAGTGATTTGTAACGTAAGATAAAATTACAAAGTCATTGCATATAGCATATATTAATCATTTTAAAGATTTTTAAAAATAAAAAGTTTTTAAAGAAAAGTTTTTACAATTCGTTTATTGAAAAACGTTTCTTTTTCAGCACAAGGCTATGATTATGGATACGCTTCTATTACATTCGGAAGACATTTAGAGTAAAACCTAGTCTGTGAGAAATATAGGTTGTTAATATTTTTAAGCGAATTTGAAATCGAAGAACTCACATTCCTGATCATATGTTTAAGAAAAGAATATTTTTATAAATTTTTCAAAATCAGTTTCTGTAGTTACCATTTTTTTTCTCCTATAGATTTCTGAATATAAGGTAAATCTTTTGGTAATTCCTAGTACCACAATTTCCGGTGTTTAAGCTACATACCAAATAACTCATTTTCTACCCAAAAATATTATATTATAAAAAATACCGTAATTTCCTGCATATAATTCTCGGATCAAACCATTATTTTTAGGCCCAGATTTTTTTTCAAAAAGAAATGTAACTTTTTATATCGCCGTAAATATTCGTCTTCAATAATAAAATAATATTTTGGGGTCCAAAAAGTATTGTTTGATCCGCGGATTATATGCAGGAAATTACGGTAATATATTAATTTTTAAAAAATCGCCCAGGCCAATTGCGAGAATGGACACCATCGATTTTGTCTTAAAAATGAGTATCGAGATCATAAAATATACTGCATGTAGAAATGTAAAAAAATCAAAATAGGATTGGACTGCAGATATAAGGTTATTTTAACCCCTTGAGGGGCAAAGCACTTATGTTCAAAATATATTCAAATGATTCATTGACACCGGAATTCACAAACAAATTTATATGATAGAAAATAAAAGATGTTTTTCGCGTACGTTGTAAAAAGCAAATGTTATTACTAAAATTCCGGTGCCAATGTGGCATAAGGAAATTAAAATTAAGTGGTATATATAATATACCGGCGCCCTTCAAGGGGTTAAAAAATCAGAACAATATAAACTATATTTGCTGAGTTATTGAAAGGCAGCTTTTCGCATTTCCTTTGATCTCAAATTAGCTGTATATATGAGTTCCACCCTTCGATCATTCTATGATATGATTTTAGGCTTAATGCTGCGTCACAGGAATACTGTCGTCTTCCATGATAAAAATTACATGTATCAAAAAGCAATCGCCGCCTTTCCGTCTTTTTCCACTTAACTGATCAATGTTTCTGAAAAGAAACTCTCAAAAATACATAATTTTAATACCTTTTACAGAATTTTTAATCTATTATCACCGGCTTTTTAGTGCAGTAATCTTTGCCTAATTGAATCAGACAAATGCCCGTATTAGATACTGCTGAATTTACAATAAAACTTTACTGGTGTAAATAATAAATCATGATTGTCACATGGTACCCATACGCCGTACGGGCAAATAGTGATTAACAAAAACACATTGTCCATATGGAAAAACAGAAATTAGATTAATTTATGCTTCTTATAATTCAATCACAAACTTTCGAAATTGCCGCATTCTGCTGCATCATCCACACAGAGTTGGTTGGTTGGTTGATTTTTGTCGCCCGATTATCTACGCTAGGGATATAGGACCAGGGGGAGTGCCCTCCGTGGGGGTCTTTCTAAGGGAACCTAACCCGTATTTACGCAAGGTTCGAAGAAAACCACGGAAAATTCCGAACGGTTAGGCCGACAGTCGCGATTGGGTTCGAACCCAGCACCTGCCGTCTACCAGTTGAGAGGTCCGAACCTCTCGGCCATTGGTGGGGCAATCCACACAGATACTGTTTACAGGAAATCACTGAAGAACGCTCCTCTGATTCAATTGCGTAAGACAGTAACATTCTCCTCATTAGATTCGTTTAAAAAGTGATGTGAATAAAATGCGTCATTTAATTACGTGACAGACCGTTTTGGACATTCTTAGATACACGGGAGATCGCAAACACAATTATTTCAATTATTGTTAAATCCCTTGTTTTCCTTGCGAGTAAAAATTTACTGATACAAATTATGCCAAGCACGCGCTTTTCATAGCAGAATTTGAAGAAGAATTTTTTGAGAAATTCTGTACATTCTGCCTTTAAAGATTCATCTTACCACAGAGTACGTAACAGAGCCTCAACTCGACTTGAAAAGAACGCCCTCAGTGGATGACTTAAAAACTAAACCATCGCGTTGGCGAATTTTATCCTCGTGATTTCTGTTTAACTGTAACCCTATTCTGGTTTGGCGCTTCTTGCTGAATGCTGATTTGATTATCTTTGCACATGTGCTTATTCTATTTGATCTTAGATTTCCGCGCTTATATTGTTTCGTAATTATTACTGTTATTATTCTTGAATTTTCAAGTTTAAATTATTAGGTCGTTATGTTACGAAGAGACATGTATTGTTTGCAAGACGAATACGTCAAAATTATTTCATATTAAAATAATTCTTTCATAAATTTCAAAACAAGAAGCAGCAAGCCGTCGCTGTATTTTTTTTCTTTTTTCTTTTATCATTTGTCGCCCAGGAAGAGATGTTTCGCCGAATTAGCAACCTCTCATATGTTATGATCGTAGTTTCAGAGTCATCCGCTCGTCTCGCTACTGTCTATGCGTAATCCAATGTTAAACAAGTTGTCATTACAGTGTATGAAAGTTGATTCTCTGTTACTACTCAGTGCATCTCACGAGAGATAAAAATACTACACACAGACCTTCCGAACTTCATCACTCTGCTGTGCCATTAATACACACAGAACTTACGTGATCAAAGAGTTTTTAATAATCAGGACAAGTTCATGCAACAAAAACATTCTCCTCATTTAAATTAGGTTCATTTAAAAAGTGGTGTGAATAAAATAACACGTAAATGAATACTGTGACAGACTGATTTCAGCATTTTCCGTAACGTGGGTGATCGCAAGTGCAAATATATTATAAAATTTCCTGTTATACACCTTGTTTTCCTTGCGACTGAACCTTTACTAACATTCACAATGACAAACATGTTCTTTTCATCATAGAAGTTGAAGGGAAATTCATAAAAAAAATTTGTGGATGGCGTAACAATGAAGGTTTCTAAAACCAGTAATATTGTAAGGTTTTCTTCTCCTTGAGTATAGCAGAAAATCTTCTGGTTATATAACATGGACAGAAATTAAAAAAAATAGCGGTATTCAGAGCATTTGGGAAACACCCTGATTACGCCAATGATGTTCGTTAAAATGTGTAAAATCAGCAGCAACCGGTCACTTACACTTAATTTTATACATTTGTGCAGAAGGATATGCAATATAAATTGTTGTATATCCATAAAAACTGACAGATTATAGATTTTGTAAAAACGTTTATTGAAATTAAATGTAAGACAATATTAGAGAGCGAACAGAAGGCAGTTTTACATGCATAAATGAGTGATTTGGAACATAAGGTGAAATTATAAAGTGATTGCAGATAACATATACTAATCATCTTAAAGATTTAAAAAATAAAATGTTTTAGAAGAAAAGTTTTCCTAATTCGTTTATTGAAAATCTTTTTTTTTCAGAACAGGGCTGAAAATTTTCGTAAACAATTCTCAAAAAATCGTATATATAGCGGAAATATTTACCAACATTAAATATAAATTCATGTTTATCTATGATTACGGATACGCTTCTATTGCATTCGGAAGACATTTAGAGTAAAACCTAGTCTGTGAGAAATATAGGTTGTTAATATTTTTAAGCGCATTTGCAATAGAAGAACTTACATTCTTGATCATAAGTTTTAAAAAGACTATTTTTAAATTTTGTCATTATCAGTGTCTGTAGCTTCAATTTTCTTTCACCTAGAGATTTCTGAATATAGGTTAAAATTTTTGGTAATCTGTTGTACCATAATTTCCGGTGTTTAAGCTTTATAGCATGCAACAATTTTTCTGCAGAGAAATATTATATAACAAAATATAACTTTCTTTGTGCTTAGTAATTATCTGGCGGTATTAATTATATAAAATTTCTGATATAAAAGAGTCATTTTTGCTGCGGATTATACATAGAAAATTATGGCAAAAAAATTTTGCCCTTCATTTTTTATTTGTTTTTTTTATATGATGAAGCGATTCTGCAATTTCTTTAGGGTAAACCAAAGTGATATTTCTTAATCACTATAAAAAATCCGGGCATATTTTTAATAATGAAAAGGTTTAATTTCATTTACTTACAAATTAAAATATCGGTCAAATTAACACTTTTTTGACCGGTCACATAATAGTCTCTCTAATCATCATCGTCATCTAATCGTCTTTTTTCATCTTGTCCTTTTGCGTTGTTCACTAAATACGTACTCCAGACCTTTAGAATAAAAGAACAGTAAGCTTTTTTTCAGAAATATTTTATGTCTTGGTAGCAAATAATTGTTCTTTGTTGTAAAACTAGTCGAAATCTCATAGAAAGTCCAAACCTTTTCAAAATATTTTCAAAAACTCTTAAATGTCATCCCTAAAATACATTATGATTTCCTTTCCCCTAATGTATCAATTGTCACATTATAATTTCATATTTTGATATGTGCATTACAACGAAATACAGGATGTTTCAAAATTATGCGTCAGAAATGTAAAGGAAAATAGAGAGGGCAATAAAAAATCAGATTTCTTAAAGGATGTAGGTGCGAAAATGCAGCATCGAGAGAATAGTAACACTGTTTTAGAGCGGTGGATGATGTCAGTTTGCTGACTGGAATTATCATCCTCCGCAGGTATTTTGTGCATCATGAATCGTTAAACCAATTCGGAGCTAGTTGGTTCTTAATGGGGCTGAAGAGCTCCCACCGTAGAAACTCTGGGAGCTCGGGAGCTTTTTGGAGAACTGTCCCCTACAGTGCATAATGCTCCTTTCACTGTTGTTTGTGGGCTACATTTTTTTAAAATTAAGATTTCTTGATTGATACCGCGTTTCGGAAATAGCAAAAATCCCGTCGTTCCATCCTTAATTAATATGTCATTAAAAAATGTAAAATAAGGCGAATTTTACTACATCAAAATAGTGGATCAAATAAGAAATCCGAAATTAAAAAAGTAGAACTTTAACAACACTGATTGCTTCTTCCTTTGATGGAATTCAGCTACATCTTTCAGTAACTGTAGCACCAGGACTAGCCCTGCTGTAGCACACCCTGCAGGATAAAACGATCCGCTGGCACACAACGTATGTTGATGATACCCAAATGTTCACCATCTGGCATGTTCATACAAGGGAATCCTTCCAATTAAATACTTTCAACTGCTGCTCTATTTCCTTATGCATCCCCATACATATGTCGGAAAGCTCCACATTGCTGTAACGACGCATGTCTATCAAAATAAGCACGTAGAAGGACGATTCCATTCATTGAAATGTTTTTATTTGCGGCATTCTACTGTCTTAACATTGTATTTCTTTTCCAACATGGCTATTAGAGTGGGTCGAAAAAAAAAAGAAAAAGGTTTTTCAAGTCGTAATACAGTGAAAAAGTTGCAAATTCGGGGTTCTAAAAATTGGGTAAAAAAATCGGTTTATATCCTTCGCTTACGCATGTGCTGTACAGCTTCATGCAATGTGGAAAAATTTACCTTTTTACAAATTTTTCTAAATTTGCCTCTTCAGGAAAGTCATAGTTAATATTTGAATATGTATCTAATGTATAGAATAACAAAACATCAATTAAAACACATTTCATTTAAATCATTTATAACAAAAGATCATTTAAATTTACCAACGTCTTTTGTCGCGCATGTGCTCTATAATTGTAAAGCGCTATGACACTTAAATATTGAGGTCAAAGTAAGATAAAAAATTATCATAAAAATGTGACTCTTGCCAATCTTGAGCGACCGGAAGATGTTCGTGGCTTCAATAATAATTCTTCATAATAATTTATTATTCTAATACATAAGAATTTAAGATATTGTGCAATTTAAGATAGTTCATTTTTGAAGAGGCTAATTTAATTTTTTTTTTAATAATGTGACTATTTCCAATATTTCGGTAAACTTTACTGCACATGCGTGACAGAAATACATAAACCGGTTTTATATGTTTTTTTGTACAATTTTTAGTCATACGAATTTGCAAATTTCTATGGTATTACGACTCGAAAAGCAATTTTTTCCGCTCATCCAACGCCTATACAAATTGTCTTACTTAGTCTTAGGTCTATCTACCTGTCAGTTTTTAAAGTATACAGTGGTGGCCAAAACTGTGGACATTTTGAAAATTTTTATTGTTTTTCTAAATTTCTATCCTTATAGAAAATGTTACGTTTTACAAAATTCAAACTCTTACATATCATTTTAAAGAACATTTAACACTGATTTCAATTGAAAAAATAAAATTCAAATATTTGTAATACAAAGAAAATTATTTTTACTTTAATCTAAAAAACAGAGTAATGAAGAAAATTGTAATTCGTAAATTTCCTGGCCAATCTCTGTTGTTTTTCTGGCAACCAATTAAATGATAACTACCAGCAGAAACTGACATCATGCTTAACCTTTTCAGGGGCAAAGTGCCGTAATTTCGGGTGTATAAGCCGCGGATCAAACAATTATTTTTGGACCCGGGAATCTTATTTAGTGACTGAACACAAATATTTACGGCGATCTAACAAGGAAGGGCTCCATACTAGGCATTCTCAGAATTTTATAAAAAAAATACTAAAGTATTTATGTATGTAATACAGGATTAGTTAAAATTAGCGGCGGAATCACATTAGAAATTATGTAAAAAATAAAATAGTTTCAAATATTTGGCGTGAAAAGACGAAAGAGTCACTCAATTTTGCGAGCAGCTTTTTCCTCGCCAAAAGCAAACGATTATTATGCAACTCAAAACTGTTAGATATTTAGAATGCGTGTAAATAGTATTTAATGAATTTAAACATAAACAAAGAGAGACTTTAATATATTATATACATATATATATATACATTTTCTATTGCACATTTTCTATTGCTACTTTTTGAAGGAGCTATTTAATTAATCACTGGAAAAAAATGTTTTCATGGATAAAAAAAAAATCATATTGAGAAAAATTATCTTCATAAATTTATGCGTATTCAAAAATAAAAGCCGCATGTTTCCATAGTAACAAAATCTAATCGACAATTCTCAATTGGACTTTTGACAGGAAACAAATTTAATTAATTTAAATTATGAATTTCGCTTTAAATCTCAAATTTTGATGATTAAATTTGAATATAAATACACATAAATATCGATATAACAAAATTATACTTAAAACAAATCAAAACTTATAAAACTAAAATTATTAAATTAAATTTATCAAAACAAGTTCAACATGAAACTTTTTTTTTCTTGAAGTGTATTTGACATAAAGTATTTTTTGAAATTACATTCCTTTTCCAACTGGCGATAAATCGCCAAATAACGAAATTTTCATTATTTTACAGAATGGAGGTTCGCCGAAATTTTTTTTATAAACGTATATATCCCCACGAGAAGAACATTCTGTAATTTTTTCAGATTATTCGGGGTATGCCCGTATGGAGACCTTCCTTGTAAGTAGTAACATTCATTTTTTAAAAAATTCTGGGTCGAAAAAGAATTGTTTGATCCGCGGCTTATACACCCGAAATTACGGTATATATACTCCAAATATGTTCTTATAAATTATTTACACCACAATTTTTAAACAAAATAATTTTTAAATTATCAAAAGCACTGTTTCTACGTATATATTGGAATCCAAATTATATTGAAAAATTACTCGTGCAAAAACGAATTTTGAGAGTTAACCGACCTTTCAAAAATTAACCATTTGCGGACTGAAAACGGCGCCCCTGAAAGGGTTAAGCATTTCAAGTCAGTTCCCGTATAATGATGAAATAATTCACTTTCACCAGAACATTCTAAGGAATCTCTTGAAAAATAAATACCTGCTGTTCTGCACTTATACAAGCAATTTTTAATAAAAAATTCCTGGTTCAAATTGTAAGTTTCGGAATTAAAATTCGATGGCGAATTTACAAACGACTTTTTTTTAAAAAATTGAGGGTACTTTTATTTAAACTTTCGTTGAAAAGCAAAATTTTATTAAAATATTATCTATGCCGTTTGCAAGTTTGGAATTATAATTAGGTATCCCGAACTCTGCACAGTGGACTGGAAAGGGTTAATTCAATCATTTAACGAATGAAAGTGTTTTGTATCTGAAAAAGTTAAAGGAAATATAGTGGCTGCTATTTTTTCAAATAGTTTTCTTACATTCAATGAGATGTGGCTCCAGCTCGAAAAATATAATAATCTCAAAGAGAGGAATTCGGATATCATTTCGAATCTTTGGAAATTAAAATTACATCTATAGATTTTCTCTAAAACTAAAATAAAGGAAATTTAATTTTCATATTTCACAGTATTATGTAATTAATTTAATTTTTGGTCTTAAAAAATACTTTTTCAAAGTATTTGGTGTAACGGTAGATAGGTACACACTTTTCGTATTTAATTATGTAAATAAAGAATCGTCTAATTACATAAAAAATTATCAGCAAAAATTTATAATGCCATAGAGACCTGTACTTTACGCTTTTTTGTGACACGGAAATTTTGCAGCAAGATTTGTCATTTTTAATCATTGTTCTCTGCTAATTAAATAAAAAAAAATCTATGAATTTTCCTAGTGCAAGACACTTTTGAAGTTAGCAGCTATGGAAACATCCATTCAGAAATTTTGTGACAAATCGAGAAAATTTTCTTATATGATCCCAATTACTTTATTAAAAGAAGATAAAAATTGATATATCCAATAATATAACATGGTGTTTCAAACAACTAAATTATATCTAATTTGTATCAAAAATCATTTTATTTGTCTATGCGGTAACCCTTTATCTACCCAATTGTGAATTCATGAAAATTTTACATCCTAAAGCATTTTAAGTAAATTGTTTTAAGTAAATTAAAATATTTATATAATCATTTAATAAATTTTTGATGGACTTTAGAAGGATTGAAGGATTTAGAGAGATTAATTAAATTTTGAGTTACAGGGATTTTGTGCAATATTTAAACCCCACTCAAATCTTTTACTTTAAATTTTTTTCGTAGTATTTTGTAGATTTATAAAATGTACAAATATGATATTCTTAGAATATAAATATAGAAATATTTTCGAATTGAAAAATCTCCAACCCCCTCCCTCTGCTGCAAGAAAGATGAAAAGATAAAAAACAAAAGAAATCATCCTTTTAAAAAATATTTTTGTTTTCTGTAACCAATAATGCTTTCGGAACAAGGTAAAGTAATGTATCTGTAACTCATCCTAAACAGTATTACAATTAACTGATGTATAAAAAGAATTTTATAAGAAGTAATTTTACTGGTACTTATAAGTACCGTCGGTAGATAAAGGATTAAATCAAATTTTTGTGCGAAACTCTGGTCAAAAGAATCACAAAATTTTGATTTATTATAGAGACAAGCAAATTAAATTTTTTTACAAATAAGATGTACGTAACGTGAGTGGTTTATTACTAGACATAGTAATTTTTATGAGAATAGGCCACATTGGCATTTAACTGGTACTATATTTTTTTATCTTAATTATTCTTTTAATATAATAGTTTTAAGCATTTATAGAAATATGCTTGAATGGGCACTAAAACAACAGCGGACTTTTCTCTATACAATGCACATAATTAAAAGAAACGTTGAAGAATAATATTTGTTGCAACAGTAAAAAATATTTATAGATAAATATGGTGATCGTTATGCTTTAGTGACTTTCATATAGGTAAATGACTTAATTTAATGAATTTCATATGCATAATAAAAAAATTAACAGTTATTTTTATTTAAAACTGTTTTACTTATCATTTATCTTATTTTTGTGTAATTTATATTTTATTTGATCAATAGAAAATTTTCTCTTATGATTCGTAATATTTGCATTTAGTCTCAGCGAAGTTAGCTGTTATCGGTATATTTTTTGTTAACAGAATTCAGGTTTTTCACAAAAAGATTATTTTAACTGTTTGTGATCTACGGGTGAATTTCTTTAAAATAACAAGACTTCACATTCATACCTGTGTCATGGTTCGTACGGGTCCCGGAATTTCACGAATGGAATATTATTTCGTACCAGCATTTTCTTGTAGAAATTCTCTTATTAACCATCCTACCCTGAATGGGTCTAATCGACCCTGTCCTATGATGCGTTTAATTCTATTCAAACCAGAAAATTTTTCATAAAGTAAATTGAAGAAGTAATACAAAGATTTAAGTTAAATAAGTATGTTAAATGGATTCAAATAAAAATTCTGGTGTTAAAAATTTTAATCAAGTTTGAGTGAAATTTCAACAGGGTAGGAAGGTTATATAACGTAATTTCAGGTATATAAGCCGCGGATCAAACAATTCTTTTTGGACTAAGACATCCTATTTTGTGATTACAGACAAATGTTTACGGCGATCTGACTAGTAATATTTGTTTCTTAAAAAATTCTGGGTCGAAAAAGAATTGTTTGATCTGCGGCTTATACACCCGAAATTACGGTAATATGAAATTTTTAGTGACTGAGCTACATTTATTTTTCTTTTAAAAAATGCTAGTATTTCATCTACAAAATAACGGTATCCGTACGAACCATGCGTGTTTTCTAAGTAAAAGATTCTACTTATAACAAATACGAAAAAATGCATTAATCTCTTTTCCGATAAATTTAGTTGAATGTACCATTGCCAATGTGACGTTTGGAGTTTAAATTAAGCGGGAATGCATTCACTTATCAGATCTCAAAGGTTTAACGTTCGTGTTATTATTTTCACACCACTTTATTAAAATAGCTTTATTTAAATGTTGAAATTAATACTTATTATTAAAATTGCAAACTGATCTTAACTAAAGTGCCTAGTTCATGTGAGCAGTTGGACAAACTGCAGTGGAGTGTAACAATTCTGAAAATATATATGTGTTTTTTCTTCCTTTTTCGGTGTGGGGGGATTTACTGTTTTAGTATCAGCGGTGTTGCCAGATTGTCTACTCTTTTTATAATTCAAATTCTTGATTGGCACCACTTCTTACAAATGATTAAAAGGCGAAAATAAAAGGTGATTTACCGTTTTAAGGAAGTGGTGTCAATCAAAAAGTAATTCGGAAAGTATTCACAAGATAAACTATTCTCCAGAATTTTTTAAATATTCTTAAATAATCTGTTTCTGTATATCCCCCAATATATGTACTGATATTATGTATCATAAAATATTTTTTTATTTTTTATTAAAACTAATTTATGTGTTACACAATCCTGTTTTTTACAATGATTCGGAAAGGAATCACGTTTTAAAATATTCAAATAAATCTTTTAAAATATCTTTAAATAATCAAATATTGTATGTAAGTAAACGTGATACAATACCAATAACTTGTCATTGAAGTGATGACTTATAATTAGTCTTTTGCAAATTATTCGTCCTCAAAATCGCTCGCAAAGTTTATGTTAATCCTGTATTACATCGATATTTTATGCACTTTTATTTGTTTCATTTAAACAATTTCAGCTGATGAATGAAAAGCATTTTGCTATACTCTATTTTATTAGATTTTACTAGACTATTTTTAAAAAGCAGCTCATTGCAGCTATTTTTGACAGGCTTTAAAAAATATAAGGTGCAGAATGTTTCTATATTCCACACCAGCAAAAATTTAGGTTTTCATTGATTTTAAGCTAATTTATTTTAAAACAAATGCATCATAAATCGAACATATAAAATTATAAATGTATTTAAATGTATTTTGTTAATTACTAATAATGTTTGTATACAGTCAGGTTAACTACCATTACTTCCGTACAACGGCATATATAGTCAGATTAATTACAGAAGATATTTAAAAAAAATTCTACAAAATTACTGAACTACTATTTTCGAAATAATATTCGCTTTATTTGACGACAGAAGTTTTGCGATTGTACAAAACAAGTATATCTGAATAAAAATATTAGTATAGAAAAATCGAGAGTTTGGTAACTACGATTTGCCTCTTAACTGACCAGTATTTTTGAAGAAATTTTTACATAATGCTTCTTTTTTCATATATTTTAGAGAATATTTAATCGTTTGTCAGTGGTTGTTAAAAACAGAAGTTTTTGCCTTTCCGTCGCAGTGTGTCCGGTCTGGACACACCTAATTTTAATCCCAAACTTGCAATTGGCACCAATAATATTTTAATAAGATCTTGCTTTTACAATAAAAGCTTAAATTAAAGAGTTCTTGATTTATTAAAAAGTCGTTTGTAATTTCCGGTGTCAGTCGATATTTTCTCATTTTACTTACAGAATTTGTCCGCGCCGGGTTAAATATAAGAATGCTCGGATAAAATAATGCGAAATTTACAATAAAAATTTACTGGTGAGAATAATAAATCATGATTGGACTATGGATGACCGTAAATGATACGGGCAAATAGGGATTGGCAAAAACACGTAGCTGGTATGACGCAGGGACAAAGCTGGTAAGTAGTTAAATTACCGCACTCAAAATATTTCACTTGAAACCTTCCGGGATCATGATAATTGTATTCATAAGATGGTGAAATAAATAAGTGACACCAGTATTTATAAGAAAGTTAATTTGTGGACAAATAACAGTATATTTTCGGAAAATTAATAAAAGTGAAATTAGCATACAATATTTTTGGTGCTAATCGTGCAATTAGGGATTGAAATTAGGTGTTGCCATAGGACAACCTTTTCCGGTACAGGAAAGTTCTGTTCGTAAAATCATGAAATGGCTAAGACGAAACTCTAGTCACTGAAAAAGACCCGGATAATAATGTTAAGTGGTGGCGTTATTTTTAAAAATCTCGCTCAAATTTTAATATTTTTACATGATTTTTTCCCTTGGCTAATCGAGGCCTATTTACAACCGAGCTAGTTTCTACTTTTTCAATTTTGGTTGCAGATTTTGAAAAAAAAAAAAAAAAACCACCAGAGACCGGTTCTTTCAAAACCGGTTTTAACCGGTTGCGAAAATGAAACTATACTAGTATAAAAAAATACATATAACCAAATTCGAAAAAGTCAAAACTAGCCCGGTTGTGGATCGTCCTCACTATCCTATGCAAAAAAAATCATGTAAAAATATTAAAGTTTGAGCGAGATATTTGAAAATAACTTTTCCATAGATTTAACATTATTATGAGGGTCTTTTTCAGTGATCAGTGTGGCGTCTTAACTTACACTGAAATTTAGAAACTAGAATTTAAGAAATTAAAAGCTCTATAGTTTGAAATTTCATTTTAAAAGCAAAATTTAAATACTATGTTCTTGTTGCTTTTTTATAACTTTGGAATTAAAATTAGGCTGTCCCGACGTAAGACAACAGCGCAGAAAAATGTTACCTAAGTAACGTATAACAAACTTGAAGAAAAAAGTAATTAAAAAAAAAAAAGAAAAGTTTTTTATAAGTGTTTAATAAAAGGAAAATTGTTATTCTAAAAATCTACTACATTCATGAAAATTATGGATAATAATTACGTGGACAAGTACCATATCTTCCCCTTACAAGGTCTAAAATACGCTTGAAAACTATAGAAAACATAACACGTACATAAAAAATTATCGCAATCTACTGCGCCGTAGACAGACAGACTGCTTTCAAGAACTCGCGAAGTATCTAATGCAGTACCACGATAGGGCTTGCAGTGACTATTTTATCATTTAAATTAAGTTAACTTCAAAACTGGTGTGACTGATGTAATACGAACATATCATATAATGTATCGTAACAGGGCTCCCAAATGGTCCGAAAACTGAACACCAATATTTTTTAGCAGAAAATTAAATAGTAGGTTTCTACAGAATTTGTGCTAGAACGAATCTCCGAAAGCGGTTTCTGCGCAATTTGCTAGAAAAATACTAAAACGAAAATCTTAATAAGAAAATATTGATGTTCAGTTGTCGGACCATTTGGGAGCCCTCCCATAACATAAATATTTGACATAAACTCTATTAAAATAATTTTAATTAAACTGCTGAAAAAGACGAGTTGGTAAAATCTGAAAATATATCTATCAAATGGATTTGATTTTTGTTTAACATCTTGTCAAAATATGCGATATGTGTAAGCCTTCCTGAAGCATATTATATTGCCTAGAAAAAGACTGGTGCGAAGATATGTGGGTCCACTTCAAAGACTTTTCTGCAATTGGTATCTCTTTTCATTTTTTATCTTTAAAATTAATGTAAATAATATATATATATATATATATATATATATATATATATATATATATATATATATATTAGAGCAGCAAAAGACGCACCTAGATTTTGGCTATTTGATTACTATTTTGCCGTATTTGTTTAATTTGTGAATATAGCATTTAAAAAAAATGAAATACACTAATTATTGCTTCTGAATAGTAATATTTACCTTATTTAATTTGTCATTATATAAGAAGAACATTATTATTCGAAAACAAAAGTAATTTTTTTAATTAAAACATATCAATGCTGCATTCAATATATTTTTTTATTTAGTACAATGTTTTTCGTGGAATGGTTTTTAGACTCGAACTTGTGTTTATGGCTTGTTTATATAAGTCGAAATTTACGAATTTTGATTTTTTAAAAATCAAATATTCATTATTTATCCAGACATTTAAATGCTATTTTTGTTTTCTATTATTTTTTAAATGTTAGGTATGTCTTTAAAACATTAGTTTTACTCATTCGTCACCAAAATAAAATAATTTTCTTTCTGCTGTCAATTTTTAAAATGTACTCTTTTTTTTTTTTTTTTTTTTTTTTTTTTTTTTTTTAATCGAGATTAAAAGAGGTCATGAAATTTGTCCCCTTACTTGTTTTTCAAGAAAAACGGTCTTTCTTAATTAATTAAATATTTAAAGTTACCACGCATTAATAAATTCAATTTTATGAAGGAAGGCATTGATTTTTTAAAGCTATTTTAGGCTTTTTTAACACTGGAACCGCGGAAAAATTCATTCAAGTTTTATAAAAATATTTCTCACCAGAATTTACATTTAAAATTCTTTAGAGTATTTATTGAAAATATTTTTGCTCGGCATATATTTAGCTTATTTTATTAAGAATTTTCTGGTTCGAATCGACATCTCTCCAATTGATACGGGTCAAAGTGACCCGTTGCCATGGTTCTAGTGTTAAAATGTAAGAACTGCCAAAAAATTTATGTTTACTTGCTGTTTCATCTTAATCACCAAGTAATAAGATACAGTGCTAAGATTAGTATCTTCACTTACAAATATTAGTTTTTTTGGAATTCTCTGAAAAAAACTATTACCCTTCCCCCTCACCTTTAGCAGAAAAACCGGTCTCCTAAAAAAAAATTTAGTATACCACAGGGGCTGCGCAAATATAACGTTATTAGTTTAAGGGGGAGGGGGGGGGCTGGCAAATGATATCGTAAGATATCCCATGGGGGAGGGAAGATTTATCGTTTGGTATCAATATCATTTTTGTTCCGACCAATTTTTTTTTTCTATTTGTAACAGGATTTTTGGGTCAAAATAGTATGTTACCGTTTTTTAGTCTGATATATTTTTATGAAAATACAAAGTTTTTAATAAAATCACTGATATTTTAATAAAAGTATTTAATTCTAAAATATTGAATACCCCAACCTTTGACATTCTTATTCTTCTGAAGCATATCCATATACAATCTCTATTCGAGAAACCATATGGGAAGTGCGTTTGGAAATAAGCTTGTGTTTACTAATAAATCAATGAAAAAGAATGTAGACCACTTGTTTTGTTAAGAGTTTCTATCTCTCCACTTCCCTCCTACGTGCGGGGCAAGTGCAACAAGACATTATTATTGTTGAATGCATTAAGTAAGAGAAAGTTATTATAAAATATTTCTCAATAATAATTTCATTTAAGTGTTGCACAATAAAAAAGTGATAGTTTATTGATTTCTCTTCATCTGAATCAATAAAGTATGCGAAAAATAAATGCAATCATTTATATAGTTATACCACTCCAAACAAAGGAACTAAATTCTAAAAAAAAATTGCTAATGCTATCTCTACTCGGGGGGGGGGGGAGGGGGTCCAAAATTACCAAAAAAGTTGATAACGTTATATATGCACAGCCCCACATGTACAATATCTCTAAAACGACAGTTAACAACAGCAGTTTTGTATTAATTATTAAAATGGGTCCATTTTTAAGCATGTGAGGGACCATAAATCAGGACCGACAACTGCTTGCTGCACAAAAGAATCTTCCTAAAACGACTATCATCGCTTTCCCCCCCCCCCCCCCCTATCTAAGATCTAGTTTATAATTCACATCACATTGACAATTATTTCTTGATTGGTTTCAAGGTGACAAGAAAAAACCCTCAAGTATTAGAATAAATTGAATTTGAATGAGTATATTTTACTTTGGAGTATCTTTTTTTTTTAATTCTGGGTTCATTTCTGAATTCTGATTTTTCCATTTTTGAAGACTAATATAACAAAATGTAAAAGTATAGAGAGCTAGAAATAGAAAGTTTAATAATTTTTACAAAATGCAATCGTACAACTGCGAAATTGTTAACTCCCATTGGAAATCAAATGTTCGATTCGTGAGAATTGTAAATAATTTTAAATTATTAAGTTTTAAATATAAATATTATGTTAACTATAAGGTATGTTTTGACAAATTTTTATAAGTGTTATTTTCCAAATATCAATATGTTTGTAATGGGTTTTGTAGAAAGGGATGAAACCTGGGAGGCAGTAATGATTGTTGGAGAAACAGAAGAGGGCAATCGCCCCTCACTGAATTTTTAAATTTAATTAACTATTTTTTTCCGATTTTGAAAAAAATCAATAACGATTGTTTCTCTCAAATGACTTTTAATAAATGAACATTTAGAGAAAAGGGAATCAAACGTTAAACATTTTCTTCCCAGAAGAATCTTCAAAGATTATTTTTAGTTCTGTTTTTCATGTACATTTTTCCAGTAAAAATTATCTAAAATTGTGGTTTAGAAAACAAGAAATAAATTCAGGGAAAAAATAATAAAAACTATTTAAATTTTTCATGCATAATAAAGACTATATAAGTTTGATTTTTGATAAATATGTTATTGATTACATTTTTTCATTTTTTTAAATTGCATGGAGGGTTCTCACCCCCCCCCCCCAAAAAAAAAAAAAGTGGTTAACAAGCACATATCTGTTGTCTTTCTTGGATTTTGGTCGATGTCTTTTCAGTGTCCATGTGATGAAACCAAATTTAAACTTACATGAGCTTTTCAAGATATTTAAAATATCCCCCCTCCATCTTAAGGCACCCTAGTTAATATATTTTAATGAAAGAAAACAATAGTACAGATGAGAATTTTTCGCGATTTTTCCCACTAGCGTAATCTTAGAAAAAATGTTATTTTACTCGATCGAAAAATGCTGCGATTTAAGACAACAATATTTTCTCTAATATTATACTGATATGTAAAAACGCAGAAAAATCTCATTCTCAGGCAATAGGCAACATTGTTTTAATGTGTTGGTAATCTTTACACAATTTGTGCCACCAGAAAAAAAAGATTACAAATTTAGAATTCAGCCTTCACTTTGCAATAAAATTGAAAAGTGTGTAGGGCTTCCATTAGTCTGTCCATCAAATGTAAATGAACTACATTAATGTCGCCACTTAACCCTTTGCGGCGCAGGGCAAATTCATTGCTTAAGTATTGAAATTAATGACTGTCACTGGAATTTGAAAACAACTTTATTTGTAAATAAGAAAAAGCTATATTTCACGCATTCAATAAACCGTAGTTTTCTTTAACAAAATTCTGGTGCCAATGTGGCATTTGGGAATTAAAATTAAGTGGTATATCTATGAAACCAGCCCGCCGCAAGGGGTTAAATACATAATTTACTGAGAAAGTTCTTTAATGCTAATGTCCCTCATAGCGAAGGCATTTGCATGCTAATGACATTCCTATGCAGAAATTATTTTCTAATAACCCGTTTGCATTTCGACATTTTTATTTATTTATTTTTGCATTGTATAGGTGAGGCCCCTATCCGGATCGCTCATTTTTACTTTATTCTATCTTTATAAGAAGAAAGTATTGGTATCGGGAAAATTTTCGGAATCTGGTTTTCGACGAATTTACAGATTTTAAGGGGTCAGGCAATCCGAAAAGCATGTTTTGCAAAATGTCTGTCTGTGAGTCTTTCAATCAGTCTGTATGCGGCAAAAATTTTGTGGGTACTCTATCTCAAGTACTAATGCACGTAATTTCACAAAACTTCAGATTCTGTTAGACCTTGATATAAACTAGACCGGATTAGTTTTTGATGTATATCGCTCAACAGTTAGCGCTTTAATGCTGCATTATTCACATTTTCCACTTTAGCCATACCTCAAGAACTAATGCACGGATTTTTATAAACTTTATATCTAGTTAGTACTTGATATAATATGGTGCTACTTACGTTTTAGTGCAAATCGTTAAACAAGTGGCGCTGTCATGGTGCATTATTCCTGTTTATCGCAATAGCCCTATTTCTTTAACTAATGAACGGAATTTCACAAAACTTTAGAATCCGTGAGACCTTGATATAAACTTGATCTGATTTGTTTTTTGTGTATATTGCTCAACAGATGGTGCTGCTATACTGAATTTTTCACAATTACCATAATAGCCATATATCAAGAACAAGTGCATGGGTTTTAGTAAAATTTTATATTTAGTTACAACTTGACATAGATTAGAGATATCCACCCTCCATTGATGACCCCTCTATTGACCACTCCATTGATATCCTCTCTCTTTAATCTTCTAAAACGGGAGGGAATTAAAAAATCGCTGACACACATATTCAGTTTTTTAATAGCTTTGTTTTCTTTAATTTCATGCTCCTACCTCTAACTGCGGCTGGGATATGACCAAATGTTTAAAATTTTCGTACCCTCCTACTTCCTTTAACTACTTAGGGGGAAACTTCTAAAGTTGCTTAAATACATGTTTTATTATTCTTCTAGTAGATTTTTTTTCTGGAATTTCGCTTTCCTACCTAAAATGGCTGCTGGTTATGACCAAAAGCTCAAAAAATTTCGACACCCACCTTTTAACCTTCTTTGGAGGAGGAGTTCTATAATCGCTGAAATAAGTGTTTAATTATTTTTTATAAGTTTCATAGCCTGAAATTCTTGCTCTAACTTAAAACGGCTGTTGAGCTATGCCAAATGTTCCAAAATGTTTGATAATTTCCCTTTAAACCCTTTAGGAGGGAGAGAGGGGATTTCTGAAATTTTTGAAAGATATGTTTAATTTTTTTAGTACATGTATTTTCTAAAATTTCACGCCCCTACCTAAAATAGCTCTTATAATATACCCATTTTCTAAATTCATTTTCAATTTTCTAATATTTAATAGGGTAGCAGCACTATTTTCCCCTTGAAATAGTGCAATATTTTAAGAAAAGTGCGCAAATTCAAAGAAAAATATTGCGTGGAATACAACAAAATTAACCTTTTTGAACATATTTTTTTAAATGTTAGGAATCAAAAGACAATATTGAATTTTTTCTAGCACATTTATTAATCTTTATGTCTTGTGCAATATTGCTAATTTCGGATAGTTCCTTTATTTTTTGTGCAAACATAAGAGAAAAAAAATATGATTGTGCATTTTTTAAAAGTTTTTAAGCTTTATTGAAGTTGAAGGAAATACATGGGAGTCTTTGAAATTTAGGGAAATCAATCTCTAATATTACGACAGTAATATTACACTGTAGTACTACATCTGGCATTAATTTCACTCAGGGTTTTTAATTCCTTTAATTTTTATAACATTTTAAACTTTCCCAAAATTCACACATTTTCAGTTTTTGCAGCTAATTTAAAATTAATCATACCATTACCAGATTATTATTATGAAATATATAAGAAAAAAATATTTCAGAGGTTATAATATTATAACCAAAATTTATTTCTGTTAAATAATTTTCAAGATATAAAACTTCAAATTTGCAACTTCGAACGATTGCACACATACTATTCTATATTACATGTTCTTTAAATGTCCAAAATTGCTGAAGTATTTTATTTTTTGTCACGATATTTAGCAGAGCTCTATTTGAATATAAATAGAACCTGTGTTTCAAATTATATTAACCCTTCGGACTCCGGTGCCTGTTACACAAATGTTATTCAATTAGCACCACTTCTTTAAAAGAACTTTCCTTGAAATAGAAAATTAAAAAAATTCTCTGATTAAGTAAGGAAAATTTTATTTTCCATTATTACTGGTGCCAAAAAGAAAATTTGGATGGAAAGACGATGTCTCCGCAACAGAGACAACGGAGTCCCAAGGGTTAACCCTTAAATGCATAGGATAGAACGCGTTCCAAAAAATGCGCAATTCAAAGAATCAGAATTCATACCAGAAAAATCTAAATGGTATTTTTTTCTTTATTTAATTACGAATGGTCTGTCATTAAGTAAACTGAAAATTGCTCTTTTAAATTTCTGGTGTGAATACGGAATATGTGAATAAAACCCCCAATAAATCGGGAACACTTATGGTATCGAAAATGATACAATATGCAGTTAATGGTTAAAATCGGTAATAAGGGGTTCTTTAAATTTTTACTCATTCTAGAAGAAATGACACAAATGGCAAAACACACTGATCGCCAGAATTTCTGCACTCTGCTATGTCTTAAACCCCCATACTGCTTACATGAAGCAGATAGAAAAATTCTCAACATGACTCATTTACACATGACAGAAACATTCTCCTCATTTAAATTGGATTCATTTCAAAATGAGTGTGGATGAAATAACACGTCATTTAATACTGTGTCAGACAATTTTAAGCATTTTCAGTTACCAGGGTGATCGCAAGTGCAATTGTATTATAAAATTTTCTGTTAATAACAATGTCTCAGTAATATCATATTGTCAACGGAATAACTGAAAAAATAAATAAATAAAGGGAGGCAATTTTTCAACATTTTGCCCCTAAAATTGGATGTATTAGATCTCCTTAAAAACTTGTGGTGCGAATATTATTGCAATCAGGCGGGATAAAATGTACCCGATCGCTTTGCAATGGAACAAAGAACAAACAATACACCAATTTTCGGAAACTTTGCACTCTGTGTCATAAACGCACAGACTGCGTACGTGAACAAGTAATGGACAAGACTCCTAAGTTACCGCTGAGTCAGATAGTAACATTCTCCTCATTTAAATTGGGTATATTCAAAAAAGTGGTGTGAATAAAATAACACGTCAGTTTGTGACGTAACATATTTTGACATAACTTATTGCACATTTTGAATTACACGGGTGATCACAAGTGCAGTTATGTTATTAAACTTCCTGTTATATACCTTGTTTTCCTTACAATTAAACCTTTACTAATAAAAAAATATGTGAAATATGTTCTTTTCATCACAATAGTTGACGGACAATTCATAAAGAATTTCTGGGGATGTTTGTTAAATTGTGTAAATTTAGAAGTGACCGGTCACTTACACTTCGTTTTTTGTATCAGTGTAGAAGGATATGTAATATAAATTCTAGTACATGTATAAATGCTGACAGTTTACAGAATTTTTTTATAGCATTTATTGAAATTAAATGAAAGTAATCTTTGAGAACGACCACAAAAAGAATTGAATGGATAAATGAATGATTTGTTACATACTATGAAATTATAAAATGAATGCAGACAGCAAAATTTTTTTACTCTTATTATTTAACAAAATAAATCGTTTTGCTGGAACAGTTTTCATAATTCATTCATTGCATACTTTTTTTCAGTAAAATATAGAAAATTTGCGGCAAAAATCCAGGTATTTAGCAAAAACAATTTCAAGCATTGACTATAAAATGTTATTTATCAATATTACTGATTCACTTCTATCACATTCGGAACACGTGTAGAACACAGTAGTCAGAAATCTTTGTGAAATATAGAAGGAACAAAAAGGAACTGACTTACTTACCCTTTAAATAGTAAAGCTTCAAATGGAACCTCTTTTGGTCGGGTTCATTACCGCCGGGGAAAACTTCCTGCAGTAAATTTAGATATTTTCTCCTCATTTAAGTCTTTTTAAACTCTTAACACTTAATTTTAATTCATAAACGCAACATTTGCTCAAGAATTTTAAAACAATTTTTTTTTCTGTAAGCAAAGTTAAGATTTTATTTATTTTAATACAATTTTTTCTTTAAATCCTGATGCTTGTAGATCATTTTAACAATTTCTGAAGCAATGGTCCCACGTCAGGACCTCCTGTTTTTAATTTCAAATTTACAAAAATTTTACTTTTTCAATAACACTTTATAAAAGTTTTCGATTTCTAAAAAAGTCGTTTGTTAATTCTGTTGTCAGTCAAACATTTCACGAGCAAAATATTTAGGTGTCGGCAAAGATTAGTATTTTCAATTTGGAAGTACGTTTCACATGCCTTAATAAATAATGGTATATATAATAATAAAATATATATTCATTTATACTGGTGGATATTTACTTGGCAGATAGTCAGGCTCTTAATTTGCGCTATATTGTGACACCTAAAACAAATTTCTGCCAGTATTGGTGGAAAAGATTAGAATACCCGGGCAAACTGACACCTTTAAAACAAAGAGAAATTTCCATCATGATGAAAAATATCTTAGTATATAAGATGTTTAAAAAAGGTTAAATTTCCTATTCAAGTTAACTATTGGGACGTTTACCCCAACTGCAATCGAAAACTGTTCACCCCATTTAACACTAGAACTACGGAAAATTTTAGTCAAGTTTTATAAGAATATTTCACACCAAAATTTTATTTTAAAGAAGTTTAACTTTTTTATGTAGGGTTTTTCTTGTTTGTATTTTTTAATATTTTATAATGAAATTTCTGGTTTGAATCGAAATATATTCACATATCGAAATATATTCATAACGAATAGAGCTCCCGATTATACGTTTATACGAGTATACGTATAATACGTATTATACGAAATACGTATTTGCTATACGTATAATTCGGCATCGGCAATTATACGTATTACACGAAACAGCATATATGGTACATCGTATTTACGGATTTTACCCAAGCGGTTAAACGTATAAACGTTTAAACGTTTTTCATACAATGTATGAAATTTGATGTTTCAATTTTTTTTTTCGGATTAGAGACATTGAGAAATATCCGGTAGAGTATCCCCATCGCGATTCTTTGTTCAAAGAACTACGATGTGTTTACTTAACTACTACTTGTTATGCAGGTACTTAAAAAAATCTGAATACTTCTTTGGTTTAGATTTTGGTTTTTTTTCCAAAAAAGTAAGTTATTTATTATAAAGTGTCTTACATTAGTTGTAGGTAGAATCAAACTAATCTTTGGAAAATCTGCGACGCAGTACTTAGTTTTTTATATTTTCTTGTATCTTTAGAAGGAGAAAGTATTGGATTCGGGAATACTTTCGACGGGTTTACACGTTTTAAGGGTAAGAGAGTCCGAAAAAAATGTTTTACAAAATATCTGCCTGTCAGTTTATGAGTCTGTGACTTTGTCTGTCTGTATGTGACATGGATTTTGTGGGTTTTCTATCTCAAGACCTAATACACAGAATTAGGTAACATATATGGGGGAGACTAGGACACATGTGAAAATGGGGCATATGAGAACATTGCCATTTTTCACTATTATATGTTTTTTTATTTCAAAAAATTATCAAAGATTGGAGCACCTATAGACATATGGAAAAAAAATTGAAACTCTTCGACATTTTGTTTGTTCCCAGGAGCCAAAATACTGCTTACTGTACTTAAAAGTAAAATCTCCAGCTTGATAAAAGAATAATTTTATTTATTTATTCTTTTTTTTTCTTTATTTAACATATACTATGGATACTAATAATTATTTATGATATTTTTTATTTTTTAAATTGAGAAATGCTAATGATTTGTCATTTTAACTCTTGTGGGAATGTGGGACACTTATGAAGAATCTAGTTGGGGCAGATCTGAATATGTCATTAAATTGCCCAATAATCATTAAGTAATTCTATTCCTTTTAGTTAACTTCGTGAAAATAATGCCAGCTCCATTATCTATATTTTTATAGAAATAGAAGACATTTCTATCATATAAAATTGATTTTGTGCAATAGAAACTTCTACAAACACAATTGTCAGCAAATACATAAAAAGCAACAAGCTCTTTACGTTCAATTGTAATTAAAATAAATTTCATGTTTTCTAAATTGCAATAAATGCTATACATTATTTTATTTAACAGTTTTCATGCTTTATGCATCATTAATGCAAAAAATATTACGTTTAACAACTTTACAAATTTTTCTGTTTCATTTGTTGCAAACTTGTAGTATTATTTTACTTCCATTTCTAAAACAGCTATTTTATTTGGTGTTTTGAAAATAGATATATATATTAAGAAAATAAAATTTTTAAACTTATAACTACCGTGAAATCTCCATTATTGTCTCCCCCTCTTTCTTTTAAAAGCAAAAGAAATTAAATTTGGAGGAAGCTCATAAATGTAAAAAAAATTTTTACCCTTAATTTACAGGCAAATAAGGCAAATATAGGAATGAGAATCTTTCGCCTTTTGGTAGTTTTCCTATAAATATTATCCAAATGCCCCCTACCTAAAATCTCCCTCAAACAAAAAGCCCTAAGCAAAATTTAAATTCTTTAATTATTTTCTCAAGTTTACTTCTTTCTTTATTTTTTTTTGTTATATTGCAACAATATTTTATCAATTATCTAAGCCCTTTCCCCCCCCAAATATACTTATTTTTATTTTATAATATTTTGCTTAAACATATAAATCAGAAACTAAATAAATATACATATATTTTTCTTTATGGTGATTATAATAAATAATGCAACTAATGATTAAGGTAACATATGAAAAAGATAATAAAAACATGTCAAAAAATTTTTTCTTGTGTTCACATGTTTTCCTTATGTGTTTACAACTGCTCTTTCGTTGGGGCATATATGAACAGTTTTTTTTAATTCAGTAAACTATTAAGAAAAGTAAGAACTGTAAAGTTAATTTTTTAAAAATACCATGCGTAAAAAAAGTTCTGTTGACTATATAGAGTAGTTTTTCTTATAGAAATTAACCCAGTTATGACAAAAAGCTATGTTTATGTGAACTATTCACATGCATCCCAGTCTCCCCTATATAATCAAGTAGTCCCTGGTAGAAATTGTTGCTGACTAGTTTTGTATGTAAATCGTTCAAGAGGTGGCTCTACTTTGTTGTATTTTATTTACGATTTCTGCAATAGCTCTATCTCTAGAATTAATGCACGGATTTTCATCAAACTACAGATTCAGTTAATGCTTGATATGAAGTGATTCTATGTATGTTTTGGTGAGAATGTCAAGATTAAAAAAATAATTTTATTATACATTAACAGAGTTAGAAAATAATAGCTCCATGAAAAGAATAGCATTTACGCTCGGGTGCAATCTTGAGTGTAAAGCAATAAGTGAATAAAGAATTTTTAAATAATTAAAAAGAAAAAACTAAATTTAACAAGAATTCACAATAAATCTGAAACATTTATACTCTCATTCTTTCCTCAAAAAGTGTTTAATTTTGCTGGTTATTTACAATGGATACAATTTGTATACATTACCTACACAAAATGTAAAATAACGGGGTATCTGAGCTTATCATCTTGAGATGAACAAAAAAATCTAAATAAATTCAAAGTACAATGTTGCAAAATACTTTTGCAATTCGCGGTAATAACTCGCTATTTTGAAAATAGATATTTCACTGTTAGTGAAACGAGAGTGGCCAATCAGGAGTCTGATATTTTGTGAAATTTTCGCAAACTGTTTTAAAAAATATACGCTTTTCATTGCTTGATCTTGTATATATAAGACATACTATACGGATTCCTGTCGTAACGCCACCGATTTCCAAATTACTCTTTATTCAGTGACATAAGACTGTTGAAGTCCAATATTGAAATTAGATACGATACGTGGAATATACGTATACATTAAATATACGTATTCTAAGATATACGTTATATTGATACGCCTTATACGTATCCGGATACGTTTAAACGTATATTTTAAAGTATCCGTATAGCAGAAAAACGTATTATACGGATATACGTATATCGTTTAAACGTATAGCTGCTATACGTATCCTATCGCGAGCACTAATAACGAATCAGTCACCATCTTGAGAACGCCTCTTCAGTTATTTAACATTTTTAAATCAGGCAAATAAAAAGACACATTTATTAATGTTAATCCTACGGAAGAAATTTATAAAGATGTCTCGGTTGCATTTCAATAATTTAAATATTTATTTTATTTTTTTTATTTTATTATTATTATTATTATTTTTTTTTGCAATGGATAGCTGAGACTGATTCGTATGCAGGCCGTTTTTAAATTTTTTGATTTAGTTTACATATATTTTTATGAGGAAGCTTTCATTTTCGGAACCGGTTTGGAAAAAGGAAGCACCCTCTTAAAAATATCTGCAACCAAAATAAAGAAAGTAAAAATCGGCCTGCATACAGATCAATCTCAGCTATCCAATGCAAAAAAATTAAAATATTGAATATCTTTATAAATTTCTTCCATAGGATTAGCATTAGCAAACGGGTCTTTCAATTTGACTGAAGTAGCCCCTTAACTCACAACTTACAGACCGTTTACTATGTTTCTTCCTCTTTATTCTTAACTCCATTATAAAAACCAGCAACAATATTTTTCTGTTACATTTTCAAAACCAAAATAAATCTATTCGTAAAAGGCACAATGATTAAATGACACCAGACTTTAACCCGTTAAGCATCCAGTCAGGTATATATAGGCTATTTTTTTGTCCAATTGAGATTTTTTGAATCACCACTATTTTGAAGTAGAAATATTTACAGCATTTAATGTCAGATACGATGATGAGAGAATAAATCGATTTACACTACTAAAAGAAAACTTGCGGTAATCAAACATAATGAATTTTTAAGAATGAATCAGAATGCCCGTTAATGGGCATGACGAATGAGGTATTAACAATAAACTTTTATGAAAATAATGAAAATATTTTTAGAAGTTTTAATAAAAAGAAAATTTCCATTCTAAAATCTAGTAAATTTGTGGTAGTTAAGAAGAAAAATTGCGTGTATCAAAAATCAGTCGCCGCCTTTTAATATTTAATCACATAACTGATCAATATTTATGAAAAAACTTTCATATATTGCCTTTTACAGAATTTCTAAACTATTATCACCGGCTATTCAAAACAGAATATTTTTGCAAAATTGAATAAGAAAAATACTCGGATTTAATAATTCAAAATTTACAAAAAAACTTTACTGTTGTGAATAATGAATCATATTTTAATATGGATGCCCGTGCGATGTACGATAAATCATGATTGGCAAAAACATATTACCCGTATAACGTATGGGTATAGAGGTAAGCGGTTAATTTATGCAAATTATTAAAGAGAACTCACTGCAGTGTAAAAAAGACCCGAATTGGGTTGTAAGAATTTTGGGTACAGTATTGTTCCAAATTGGAAAGTGCACTTTGTAGCCCAAATAGGTTTTAAAAACGGCAGATCCATAGTAACATTAAAACAATGAAAATATCTTAGATAATACATACATTATATCTAAGAAAATTTTATCGCTTTAATGTTATTTCGGATTTGCTTTGTTTTGAATCATTTTAGGTTAACTACTTTGGGAACTTTGCTGTACCATTTTGGGAACACTACTGTATCATTTTAGGAACACTACTATACCCAGAAATCTTACAACCCAATTTGTGTCTTTAATTTTTACAGTTTGTCTTTCGCAATACTCGTAACCTGTTGAATCAACCACAGAGAGACTTTTTACAGGAAGCCGCTGAAGAACGCTCCACTGAATCCCTAGTATACTACAGTAACATTCATCTCATTAAATTCGTTCAAATGTGGTTTGAATAAAATAACGTGACAGACTGTTTTGAGCATTTTCAGTTACCGAAATTCCCGCATATACGCCGCGGCTTTGTAAAGTGTCTTTCAAACCAGAAAATTTATTGAAAAAAAATTCAAACGCTTGTTAAACACAATCAAGCAATATTTTTTTAGAAATTAATTCTGGTAGAAAATCGTCTTGTCCAAAGTGTGGCGTTTACGTGCGAAATTACGGTGTATGGGAAATCGCAAACACAATTAATAAATTAATTGTTAGCCGTCTTGTTTTCCTTGTGACTAAATATTTATTGATACATATTATGCCAAGTATGTTCTTTTCATAGAAGAATTTGAAGGACAACATAAAAAAATTCTGTAGTTGTTCGACAAAATGGAAAATATTGGAAGAATACGGTCTTGATTTTTCGACGTCAGTATAGAAGTAAACAATGTATGAAACTTTTGAGGGTTAAAACACTTCTATTCTTGAAATAATGAAATAAATGTTTAACACCAGAATTCGAGAAATAAATTTATTTCAAAACGGATAAACACTTTTCTTCAGATGAATAATAAAATAAAAAATTTTATTTCAAAATTCCGGTGAAAATGTGGCATTTCGCAATTAAAATTAATTGGGATACATTTTATACCACCACCCTTCAAGGGATTAACCCGGGAATACACGCGCCTGGTCTTTTTGACCCGGAGTGCGTATGGTTTTTGCAATTGTAACCACTTATCTTTTAAAAGTAATCGTCAACTTATTTTATCACAAAATTTGTAAAGATTGTCTTCGCTTAAATAAAATGATGTTTATAATTTGATTTTATTGGTGACAAAGTAAAAACCATTTCTAGCCTGGGTATTCGCGTGTTCTCCCGGGTTAACGAAAAAATGTATTTGAAAACAAGCAAAAACTTTTAAAATTATTTAATAAAATAAAACTTCCCTTCTACAAAAAAATTGGACTATCTAAGTATATCAATCAAAATAAGTTTTTTCCTTCAAAGATTCAGTTCAAGAGAGGCAAAAATACTACACTCAAATCCACAACATTTCTGCATTCTGCCACGGCATTAACTGGCGAACGCTTACGTGAATACTCACACTGACAAATCTAATGCCGAATACATATGTCGGAAACATTCTCCCCATTTAAATTGAGTTCATTTAAAAAGTGGTGTGAATAAAATAACACGTAAATGAATACTGTGACAGATTGTTTTGAGCATTTTCAATTACATGGGTGATCGCAAGTGCAATTGTATTATAAAATGTCCTGTTATACACCTTGTTTTTCTTGCGACTGAACCTTTACTAATAGATATGTTGCGAAACATGTTCTTTTCATTATAGAAGTTGAAGGAAAATACATAAAAAAAATTAGTGGATGTGCAATGGCGTAACCAGGATGGGTTCCGAAAACCAGTAATATTGTAAGGTTTTCTTCTCCTTGAATCATAGCAGAAAAATCTTTTGTTTATATAAGGCGAACAGAACTTTAAAAAATTACCGGTATATAGAACACTTGAGCACTCACCCTGGTTACACCACTGATGTTCGTCAAAATGTGTAAAATCAGCAGCAACCGATCACTTTATTTTTTAGTAATCAGTGTAGAAGGATATGTAATCTAAATTCTAGTATGCCAAAGACATGCTAAAGATTTTGTAATAACATTTATTAAAACTAAATGAAGATAATCTAAGAGAAAGAACTTAATGCAGTTTTAAATGCGCAAATGAGTGATTTGTAAGATAAGATGAAGTTATAAAGTGATTGCAGATAACCTATGCTAATCATTTTAACCCATTCGTGCCCAAAATCTTTTGCTCAAATTTTATTCAGTTGGCACCACTATTTTTAAAAGAATTAAGTTTAGTTCATTAATTACGAAAATGTTTCCATTAAATAAAATAAAGTTTGCTGTTTTTTTTTACCGGTGTCAAAAACAGTGCTACATGCACCTTTTGAAGCGTCCCTAAAAAGGGGCGCTAGGCACTAATGGGTTAAAGATAAAAAAAATAAAATGTTTTAAAAGAAAAGTTTCCATATTTCGTTTATTGAAAAACCTTTTTTTCAGCACAAGGCTGAAAATTTTCGTAAAAATTTCCTCAAAAATTCGTATATATAGCGGAAATATTTACAAACATTAAATATAAATTCATGTTTATCTATGATGGATACGCTTCTGTTACATTCGGAAGACATTAATAAAATCCTAGTCTGTGAGAAATATAGGTTGTTAATATTTTTACGCATATTTGAAATCGAAGAACTCACATACTTGATCATAAGTTTAAGAAAAGAATATTTTTATAAATTTTACAAAATCAGTTCTGTAGTTTCCATTTTTCCCCCTACAGATTTCTGAATATAGGGTAAATCTTTTGATAATCTCTTGTACCATAATTTCCCTTTGAACTCTGGTGGATAAATTTCTTCAAAATTCGAAATGTCACTCTGGCACCAGAATGTTTCAAAGAAAAAAACCAGTTAACGATATACACGGAATAAAAAAATACATTAAACCTTTTTCAAATAAATTTGCTCGACTTTTCTGGTGACGTAGTGACATTTCGGAATTAAAATTAAGTGGAAGAAAATTTCTACCATCAGAGCTCAAAGGTTTAAGCTACATACCAAATAACACTTTTTCCACCCGAAAATATATTATAAAAAAACCCGTAATTTCCTGCATATAATCCGCGGATCAAACAATTATTTTTAGACCCAGGATATTTTCAAAAAGAAATGTAACTTATTAGATCGCCGTATATATCTGTCTTAAATTACTAAATAGTATTTCTGGGTCCAAAAAGAATTGTTTGATCCGTTTATTATACGCAGGAAGTTACGGTTATATATTAATTTTAAAAAAAATTGCCCAGGCCGATTGCGAGAATGGATACCATCGATTTTGTCTTAAAAATGGGTATCGAGATCTTAAAATATACTATTGGTAGAAATGTAAAAAAATCAAAATAGGATTAGACTGCAATAAAAGGTTGTTTAAAAAACAAAAAACGAACAATATGACCTATATTTGCTGAGTTATTAAAAGACGGCTTTTCGCATTTCCTTTGATCTCAAATTAGCTGTATGTATGAATTCCACCCTTCGATCATTCTACGATATGATTTTAGGCTTAATGCTGCGTCACAAGAATAATATCGTCTTCCATGATAAAAATTATGTGTTTCAAAATCAGTCGCCGCCTTTCAGTGTTTATCCACTTAACTGATGAATGTTTCTGAAAAGAAACTCTCAAATAATAAATAATTTTTCTTACCTTTTACGGAATTTATAATCTATTATCACCGGCTTTTCAAAGCAGAAATTTTTGCCTAATTGAATCAGAGAAATGTCCGTGTTAGTTAATGCTTAATTTACAATAAAACTTTCCTGGTGTAAATAATAAATAATGATTGTCATACGGTGCCCGTGCGTGGTACGGGTAATTAGTGATTCGCAAAAACACAATGTCCTTATGGATAAACAGAGAAGATGTTACCGTAATTTCGTGTAGAGAAGCCGCAGCTCAAAAAATTCGAGTTCGACCTAGTAATATTCAAAAATATTATGTAACATTTTGTATCGCAGTATATATTTATCTTAAATTACTGAATGTATTTTCTGGGTCGAAAATAAATTGTTTGAGCTGCGGCTTATCTACATGAAATTACGGTAGTTTATGATACTTGTAAAAGACAACTCACAATGTTTCAGAATTGCTGCATTCTGCTGCATCAGACACACAGAGACTGTTTAGAGGGAGCCTCTGAAGAACGCTCCTCTGATTCAATTACGTAAGACAGTAACGTTTTCCTCATTACATTTGTTTAAAAAGTGATGTGAATAAAAAAACGCGTCATTTAATTACGTGACAAGATATCTTGAATAATTTTAGTTATTTGGCAGATCGCAAACACAGATAATTCAATTATTGTTAACCCCCTTTTTTTCCTTGCGACTAAATATTTACTGACACATATTATGCCGAGCATGCTCTTTTCATAGAAGAATTTGAAGAACAAATCAAAAAGATATACTGTAGATTCTGCCTTTGAAGATTCAACTCTCGAAAGTTAAATTATCCACAGACCTTCAGAATTCCAGCACTCTGCAATGCGATAAACACGCGGAGAGCTATCGTGAACAAAGCTATTATATCCTAGGACAAATGCATGAAATAAAAACATTCTAAGCATTTAAATTAGGTTTATTTAAAAAGTGGTGTGAATAAAATAACACGTAAATGAATACATTAGCTGACTGTTTTGAGCATTTTCAGTTGTGTAGGTGATCGCAAGTGCAATTGCATTATAAATATTCCTGTTATACACCCTGGTTTCCTTGCGACTGAACCTTTTCTAATAGATATGATGCCAAGCATGATCTTTTCATTATAGAAATTGAAGGAAAATTCTTAAAAAATTTAGTGGATGGCGTAACAAGGATAGATTCTGAAACCAGTATTATTCACAGGGCTGCCACAGGCTACTATTTTTATAATCCATTAGTACCAGTATGATTCTAATATAAATTGTGAAGTAGATTTTGCTTACATATGTTGTCAAAAAGTTTTGTAATAACGTTTATTGAAATTAAATGAAGACAATTCTAGAGAACGAACACAAAGCAATTTCAAATGTGTAAACGAGTGATTTGTAACGTAAGGTGAAATTATAAAGTGAATGCAGATAATATATGTTATTCGCTCAAATCATAAAAAAAATAAAATATTTTAAAAGAAAAGTTTTCATAATTCGTGTATTGAAAAATTTTTTTTTGAGCACAAGGCTGAAATCTTCCTTAAAAAAATTCTCAAATATAGCGGACAAATTTATAAACATTATATATATATTCATGTTTATCTATGATTAAGGATACGCTTCTGTTGCATTCGGAAGACAGAGTAAAATCTAGTGTGTGAGAAATATAGGTTGTTAATACTTTTAACCACATTTGAAATCGAAGAAATCACATTCTTGATCATAAGTTTAAGAAACGAATATTTTTTTAATGTTTTAAAATCAATTTCTGTAGTTTCGATTTTTTGCATACAGATTTCCGAATATAGGGTAAATCTTTTGGCAATCCCTCGTACTATAACTTCCGGTGTTTAAGCTATATACCATATAACATTTTTTTCGCCCAGAAATATTATATTACAAAAATAACTTATTTTATCCTTAGTAAATCTCTGATGGTATTTGTTATGTAAAATTTCTGCTTTAACTCTTAGTTCTAATGGTAGAATTTTCTACCACATAATTTTTATCCCGATTTGCCCAACGAAACCAGAAAATTCGACCAGATTTATTTGAAAACGGTTTAATGCATTTTTTCGTGTATATCGTAAACCGTTTTTTTTTCTTTGCAAAATAGTAGTGCCAATGTGACAGATTCAGCCAGGTGGGGAGGCCTACTAATTGGTTTGAGCTCAACAAGCCCCACCCAGTGCAAATGTGACATTTGGGATTTTGAAGAAATTTACCCACCAGAGCTGAAAGGGTTAAAAGACTCATTTTCGCTGCGGGTTATACATAAAAAAAAAATTATGGTAATTAAATTTTGCCCTCAAATTTTTTTTGGATCTTTTATATAAAGAAGCGATTCTGCAATTTCTTTTAGAGTAAATTAAAGTGATATTTTTTAATAATCGCTATAAAAACTGCGGGTATTTTATTTAGTAATGCATAAATTTAATTTAATTTAATTATAAATTAAAACATCGGTCAAGTTAACACTTTGATGATCGGTCAGATAATATCGTCTTTCTAAATAATTTCGTCATCTAATCGTCTTTTTTCATCTTCTTGTATTTTGTTGTTGACTAAAGACGTTCGCAAGACCTTTAGAATATAAGAACAGTAAGCTTTTTATTTCAGAAAGATTATGCCTTTGTAGCAAAAAATACTTCTTTTTTTCTTGTAAAACTATTCGAAATTTCATATAAAGTCCAAACATTTTCGAAATATTTCCAAAAACACTTAAATTTCAATCCTAAAGTACATATGCTTTCCTTTCACCTCATATATCAATTGACTCATTATAGTTTCACATTTTGATATGTGCATTAAAACGAAATACAGGATGTTTCAAAATTATGTATCAAAAATGTAAAGGAAAGTTGAGCGGACAATAAAAAAAGAGACTTCTTAAAGGATGTAGGTGCGAAAACGCAGCATCCAGGGTGTAGCGGCGTTATTTAGAGCAGTGGATGATAGCAGTTTGCTGACTAGAAATGTCATTCTCCTCACATATTTCTTGCAAAATGTATCGTTAAACGAATCTGGAGCTTGTTGACATGCATTTTATTAAAGGGGCTGTCCAAGTAAAGGGCTCTCACCCTAGTCACGTCCGAGAGTTCTCGAGCTTTTCACAGTACTGCCCCATACAATGCATAATGCTGCTTTCACTGTTTTCTATGGGCTAAATTTAAAAAAATCAGATTTCTTGATTGACACTACGTTTCGGAAGTGGCAAAAGTTCCGTTGTCTCATCCTTAAGTATTATGCCATAAATATAAAATATAAAATATAGGAAATATATAAAGTATAATTAAATAATGTAAAATAAGGCGAATTTTACTACATCAAAACAAATATAACAAACAAGAAATCTGAAATTTAAAAAGTACCATACTGACAACACTGGCCGCTTCTTGATTAGATAGAATTTAGCTACATCTTTCAGTGACTCCCAGCTAAAAATAAACTGCAGTTTTTTTGAAGAAGTAAAGTATTTTTGAGGTTTTTCTAAAGTTAACTATAAATTCTCTATAGAGCAATCTCAACTATAAAATCACTATAGTTATTTTAAAGTTAATTTGAGGTGATTTTGTAGTAATTTATTTTAAATATACTGTGAGCTGTTAACTTTAAAAATACTGTAGTTCTTATGAAGTCATTTTATAAACACAAATTAAAAAAAATGCGAGACTTTATAACCTCAGAAATACTGCAGTAAATTTGAAGTTATAATCCAATCATTAATTTAGAAATATATTTTCTGATGTATCTCCAGTATAACTCTAATTATCGTCCAGTAAATTGACAGACTTTAATCGGATAAAAGTAAACTCAATTATATTTCAAAATCGAAGGAGGGATTTTCCACCGCATCCACCCACTTCTTTAGTGAAAAATGTATTAGTTCCTACTTTATTTCGTTACTCAAAAATTACATATTTTATTACAAAAAAAAAAAATAAATAAAAAAAAAATAATAAAAAATTAAATTTAGGCATGGGCGTTTCTCCTCTCCCACCCAGATGACATTTTCACTCCCTCCTTTATCTTTCAAAATCGAAGAAATGCAATCACTACCCTATCCCCTTCGCCCCCCCCCCCTGCTTTTAACGGGGAATTTTTGATTCCCTTAATTTTAAAGATACTCGCAAGTAATAAATTTTTCCATGCGCTTCAAAACAGAAGAAAAAGTTGTGCAACTTATCTTGAAAAATCTAGGAGAGGGGGGTGGGGGGCAAATGACTGTCCCATAATCCCCCCCTCCTTTTAGCCGAAATATCATAGGAAAAAGCACAAATTTCATTAAAGGATACCGAGAAATCTTGATTTGTAGAAAAAAATGAAATTTACATGAAAAGATGGCAGAAAAAACTGATTTAAGTCAAAAAATTTCTTAAAAATACAATTTATGTCAAAAGATGAGATTTACTTCAAAAGATCACAAAAAGACGAGAATTTCAGCAACACACCATTGAAAAAAAGCAAATTTTGTAGAGAGATCTGGAAAAATACTCAAATTAACTCAGCATGAAAATAATAGCTAGAATTTTTAGCTACTATTTTGGTGCTAGTGTTAATTTGAGTATTTTTTTCTGATCTTTCTATGAAATTCGTTTTTTTAATGATGTGCTGCTGAAATTCTCGTCTTTTTGTGATCTTTTGAAGTAAATAATCTCATCCGACATAAATTGTGTTTTTAAGAATTTTTTTTACCCCGGCAATATTCAAGGTTATTACATTTTCATATGATTGTCAAGTTAAACAAAATATTTGTTGACATGAAAAAGAAAGGTTTCAATTAAGATTGATTTTGTAAGCCGTAGAAGTGTTTAGCTTGTAACAAAAAGCTAAAAAGTTTTCTTCCAGCAAGCCTTGATAGAAATGAACTGCAGAAAAAGCTGCAGTTGGAAGACTGCGGTGAATTGGCCGATTCCACTACAGAATTTTTGAGGTTGATGCAACTACAAAATAACTGCGGTATTTTTTAGGTCGATACAGCAAACACGAAATTACTGCAGCTTACAAACTACAGTAATTTTGTAGTTGTATCAACCGCAAAAATTCTATAGTGGAAATGGCCAATTCACCGCAGTCTTCCAACTGCAGTTTTTTTGTTAAATTTCTGCAGTTCATTTTTAGCTGGGCTGTAGCACACCTCGCAGCATAAAACGATCTGCTGGCACTTAACATTTGATGATGATACCCGAATGTTCACCATCTGTCATTTTCATACCCGGAAATCGTCCCCTGTAAATTCTTTCAACTGCTGTTCTATTTCCTTATGCAGCCCCTTACATGAAATGCATGTCGGCAAGCTCCACATTGCTGTAACGACGCATGTCGATCAAAATAAGTATGTAGAAGGGCGATTCCATCCATCGAAAAAACGATTCCATCCATACCGCACTCTTCTGTCTTAACCCATTCCGGCACGGGCAAAATCTGTCAGTAAAATGATAAATTATTGACTGACACCGGAATTCACAAGCGAATTTTTCAGATATTTTGAAAAACCTTAATTTAAGCTTTTATTGTAAACGCAAAAATTTACTAAAATATTATTGGTGCCGTTTGCAAGTTTGGAATTAAAATTAGGTATCCGAAACCGGACACAGTGTGCCGGAAAGGGTTAACCCTTTCTTGCGCAGTGTTGCCCGGCCGGCAACACCTAATGTTAACTCCAAACTTGATAAATGCACCAGTAATATTTTAAAAAAATTTTGCTTTTACAATGAAAGCTTAAATTAAGGAATTCGCAATATCAAGACAAGTCCTTTATAAATTCTGGTGTCAATCGACAATTCCTCATTTTACTAATAGAATTTGCTCTCGCCGGAAAGGGTTAACTTTGTATTTCCTCACCAACATGGTTATTAGGGTGGGCCGAAAAAAAAAAGAAAATTGCTTTTCAAGTCGTAACACGGTGAAAAAGTTGCAAATTTGGGGCTCTAAAAATTTGGTAAGAAAAAAATATTTATGTCTTCCACTCGCGAATGTGCTGTACAAGTCCTCGAAATGTGAAAAAAATTACGTTATTGCAAATTTTTCTGAATTTGCCTCTTCAGGAATGCCATAGCTAAATATGTTGTGTACCAGAATAGCAAAACATGCTGTTGAAATATCATTTAAATCCCCAACGTCTTTTGTCACGTATGTGCTCTATATTTGCAAAGAGCAATGACGCTTAAATATTGACAAGCTATGTAAGATTAAAAAAAATATCGTAAAAATGTCACACTTGCCAATCTTAAAATAACGTGAGAGACCGGAAGATGTTGGTGGATTCAATAATAATTCTACATTATATAAATAATAAGAATAAGATAATAATAATAATAATAATTTAAGATATTACATTTCTGAAGAGGCCAAATTATTTTTTTTTAATTTTGTGAATATTTCCATTTTTTTTGTAAACTTTGCAACACATGCGTGTCCGAAAAACATAAACTGATTTTATATCTTTTTATACAATTTTTAGTCATCCGAATTCACAAATTTTTCATGGTATTACGACTCCAAAACAAAAAAAATCCAATATTAAAAATCCAATATTTGTTTCTTAATTTGATATCCTTAACAATACGTTTTTTCTTTAAAATATCCTCATTGAAACACATGTAACTGTCTTAACTGAAGAACTCTCGAATAAGAATCGAGAATTATGACCTCCTGGAATACATATATACTATCAAACGATTTACGCAAAACGAAATATCTGTCTATCTAGACGAAATCGAAATTTTTACTTGAAGAAATAACTATGCAAGTTTTATGTAGTGAATATTATCTGTTGAAATCAATACAAAATTGCTTTATTTTCGAAATTTTTATATTTCACGAAGATTTCAAATTTGATATCGGTTTTTTGTATTGTGCAAATTCAGACTGAATAGAGAAATATCGGATTGCTTGCTTTTTATTAGAAAAAGATTGAATGCTATTTAAAAGACAAAGTACGTAGATTTAATATTCGTGTCATCATACTGTCACATTTTTAAAAGGGTTATATAAAGACGATAGATTATCCGAAAAGGCTCACAACGCGTGAAACTTCTTTTTTATAAAGTAACGGATACCAATATATATTCAGAAAATATCTTTGAATTTTATGTAAAAAGTTTATGTTCAAAGATCTTGCTTCGATTTGCCAATTTTTTCTATGAAAACAAAATTAATCACCTAACGGGCTCCCGTCCGAAACTGCGTTCCAATTACAAATGACAAACCTGAACTGTGTTAGATAATCCTCGCGTGTGTTTATGCGAGTTTTCCTTACATTTCAACGATCTACAAAATCGCGGAACGTAAAAGTATTCCCTGTGGGGAAAGTATTCCCAATGTAATAAAAAATGCATTTTTCGAAAACAGTGGTGCGAGTAGAATATTCAAACACTCATTTGTGGCAGCTTTGTAATTATAATTTTTACATTTTCGGAGATTTCAGGAACTTATGCGAATGTTACGGTATTACTGTATTTTGTTGTCATTATTTTAATATTAAAATTTCCATGGCTGAATACGCTTTAGTAATTGCATAAAATTTTTAAAGCGTTTGGCCCAGAAAAATTAGAACAAAAAATGCTTCTGCCTGCATCGTTTTGGCGAAGTTTTTTTTCAGCCTTCCTTGGATGTTTTTGGGGTTGTTAAACACGAATTTCAACTTTTCCACCTCGTATCTGGGTAGCTTAAAAATTTATACGTCAAAAACGGGATTTTTTGGATTTCCGTTGTATTCTGAAGATAATGAAACTTTCTTTAAAAAAAATAGGCACCAAATTAGATAAAATTCCCTACATTTTAAATTTACAATGTTTTTTTCTAAAGTGAATACATTTTGCATCACGAGTAAACAGGATTTTACAGATATATTCAATTTCCATCATCGGGAGCAGAAAGTGCTTAATGTAAGTTTTTTCATAAGCAAAATGAGTGGACAGGTGTTCTTGAACTTTTTTAGATGCCAAACATATGATATTACAAGAATTTCTTCCACTTTCTTCTCCCTCATACTGTCCTTTAATGCTTTTTTGGGTCTTACTGAAATTGAAAGCTGAGCTCTCAATTTATTTTCAGATGATTCGTCGGTTGGTTATGCATTTGCCTTAACGTATGTGCAGTGTGCATTTAATTACAAATTATGTGTTTAAGAACGACTTTGTGAGACATTGGTGCTACTCATGATGGCAGAGAATTATTTTTTCTGTGACACGTCCTCTGTGAGACTGCATCCCACTAAAATTTAAAGCAAAAGAAATTCATAAAGAAATAACAACGCGAAATGTAGTGTACACAGTTCGTTCAAAGATAGTCCTTGAAAAAGTAAAGAACTGAAAATCGTGATGATGATTGTAGCGATACTCCGCAGACTAACTTGATTAATGCTGATTGACAGCATCATTTGAAATGTATGAAGAAACTGTTTTCACAAATTTCACATAGACGCAGAAAAGTCCGTCTGCCCCTGACAACACACAGTCATGCAAGTGATTTATTTTATCTAGAGCAGCGATACTCAATTTTTTTTCTCGCAGGCCGCAAACATACTTTTGAGATGTTAGGCAGGCTGCAACGCATGTATAAAGAGATATAAAATGATAATTTCAAAAGTAGGATAACATAGGTATGTAGTATAACATAGCTTAGATTATCAGTATGATTGAACATTTGTCTTCGAAGAAATGGTACCGAAACGTTTTAGCAACAATAAACTTTTACGTAGATTTCTATGGCAAATGTTTTAGGAATATACGGAATAGTTCGTTATTTGTAAATAGTGGTACAGTTTTGGTACCGATTTTTTCTGCATTAAACATTAAGCATTAAAAAACAGTATTAGACACATAATACGTACAATACTAATAATATAAGAATGCTGAATTTCTACATGTTAAAGAAAAAAGTTCACGAAGTTTTAAGAAGTGTGTAGAATTTTGCTCAGTCCTTTAGCACAAATGCGACTCACAAAGACATGTAAAAAAAGTTTTTGACTGAGAAATATATTTAAGATGTTTTAAATAAATTTTAAGCTATTTATAAATAACAGGCAGATCCTTTCTCCCGCATGAAAATATATAGAACAGCAGCGGCAGATTATTTCTTTTTGCACATCTTAATTAATTTTATAAATATGGGTTAATGATATTTGTATTCTGCCACATACAAAAGGTTGCGGACTATATGCGATCTACTGGCCGCAAATTCAGCATGGCTGATCTTCAGGAAAATGAAGAATAACGACAGTTTTCTGTAGGAGAATTAATAGATAAGTTAAAGCAAGTGATTACTGTCCTTCAGTGAAAACAATTAAATCACACATTCTAAATAAGTATGACGATATTAGTATATACCCCCCTGCAAACAATGTACCTCTTCTTTGCTTCACGAACACGTGTTATAAAATGTTTACTGAAGTTTGATATTAACAATTATCCTTATCGCCTCTGGAAGAACGACTGCGCATTGTCCGGATTGCAGCGAAGATTTTGGCTGACGATACTCAGTCTCAGGCTTACAAATCTACTCAATATCCTCCTCCAGACACGTTTTGAAGGAAAATGAGTCTCTCTTTGAAGAAACCATAAAGATTTTCTTAGAAACGCTACTTTTAACAAAAAGAAAAGGAGACCTTGATAAATGGTAGAAATGAAGCATTACACTAGCTCGCAGCTTTGTTACTGCAGTAAGATTAAAAAATATTTTAAGTCCGCTGCAAATATAGCGTCGCTTCCTTCATGAGAAGATTCAGTTCGAAACAGAGTTTACCACAACTACCGTAATTTCACGCGTAAACACCGCACCTTGTATAATTCAATTTTCCACCAGTTTTTTTTTTTTAATTTTCTTCCGTGTGGTCAACACGCGTTTGACTTATTTTTTTAAATAAATTTTCTGGTTTGAAAATGACTAAGCCGCGCGGCGTAAACGCGGGGAATTATGGTATGGCTATGTAACTGTAAAAAAGCTGAGAAATAGGGATGTAAACAAATAACAATGCCCCATGCCCAAAACAGCTGTCATACCTCACGCACCAAAAGTTGTTCTGTTAAAAAAATCTTACAACTGAAAACGTTTTGTTCGATACTTTGGTATGATTTGACATTGCTTTAAGGCCTTTAGAAGATATAGGCTTTCGCCTCGAATGATCCATTACACCCAGAAACAACGACAACTCAGAACTATTTTTATTACACATACCTATTACATATTTATTAAACTACACAAAGGTACAACACACTATCCATGTCTTACCCGGATCTGAACCAGTATCTCTTGATGTGGCAGTAGCTGCCGCTACTGATCACGCCACTGGGGCGAGTTGTACGATACTTCACTTGAACTGTGATGGCCATTGTGACAATCAGATTCTTTATCAGCAAAGATGACTTGGAAGTAGCTGCAAACAAATGTTATCAGATTCAAAATGCAACTACATACAATTAATTAAATTCCTTCAAATTGATTATGGAAATGGATGCATAGTAATTATATCACATTATCTCCCTCCGATGGTATAATTTGAATGTCACACTAAGATTATTTTTACTCGTATTGTCATAAGTATTCGACTTAGAATAAAAACTTGTACATACGAATATAGGAAATTTTCTCTCGTTTAATTTGGTGCAACGTCGTTTTCAAAAATTTTCAACCTCCTAATTTCAACCCAATTTCTTAATACAAGGGAAACACCGAAAAAAAAGTTTTTTGCAAGGTTTTTCGCTTATACATTTTAACCCCTTGAAGGGCAGTGGTATAAAATGTATACCACTTAATTTTAATTGAGAAACGTCACATCGACATCAGAATTTTGAAATGAAAATTTTAATTTCATCAAGTACGTGAAGAAAAGCTTTTATCTATTTTGAAATATCTTTGATTTTAAATTCTGGTGTCAGTCAATGATTTTAGCTTATGAGAAGAACTTCATTAGCATTTTAAGAGTAGACGTTCTTTGCCCATCAAAGGGTTAGGTCATCAAGGTAGGAGGTGGCAAAGTTTAAAATCGTGTTCAGCACCCCAAAAACATAAAAGAAGACTGACAAAAATATTCTCCATAACTTTCGAGGCAGAATCCAAGATTGACTAGTCTAAACGTAGAGAATCTGAATACATGCCAGAAAAATTCAATAAAAAATGACCTTCCTTTTATGGAAAAAAAAGTCTGATAATAAATAAAATAAATATTTCTATTTAAATTTCTGGTGGGAAAATGGAATATCTGAATTAAGTAAATAATAACATTGATGAAAATACTCATGGTGATATGTATGGTACTATTAGCATAAGAGGTTTGACCGCTTAACTCTTTTTGGGTTCAATAAATTGAAAATATAAGTGAACACCATTTTAAGCTGAAATATTCATCATATTTAGCTTAAACATGTCTGCAATCAAACAGTATGAAACTGTACTTAGAAATATTAGTGGTGGAAAAAGCTTTCAGTTATGAAACAAGTAAATTCTTCTTGCCCGTACGACATACGGACAAAACAGGGAAGATGTTAACTCTTTCCGGCACACTGTGCCCGGTCTGGGATAACTAATTTTAATTCCAAACTTGCAAACGGCACCAGCAATATTTTGGTAAAATTTTGCTTTTAGAATAAAAGTTTAAATTGGGGGCTTCATAATATCTAAAATATTCGTTTGTGAATTCCTGTGTCGGTCGATAATTTTTCATTTTACTAACAGATTTGCCCTTGCCGGAAAGGGTTAAAAGGATACAGTACCTTGAAATTGGTCAAAATATCGATTTGCTTTTTTGAATAATAACTGAAATTTTCCTTTATTGTGAATATTTTGACACCTCATTTTTGTCTATATGACAATTATATCGACAAATATTGTAAATTTTGTTAATACGTTCGCTACCGCTTACATGAAGATGTGATGATAGTTAATGCGGCATTGTAGAAGTGGGTTTTTCCCAGAAGCCGATTTACTTTTTATAACAAAGAATCACTGAAATTTCCCCACGCCAGTGCGTGACTGGCTATTGGACATCACCCCATATCACGCGCTGGCGCGTGAGTGGCCCCTTAATGTTGGCGCCATACCATGCGCTATCGCGTGAGTGGCAGCAAACGTGTTAATAGATCCAGCGCAGTTACTCATAAAAACGAAAACTTTAAATTGATTTTTTACCGTTTTCATAGTTTTTAAATTCCTTATTCGATAAAAATTAACCCAGGAGGACGCACACAGGGCCTAAAAGACCCGGAGTGCGTATAGTTTTTACAATTGTAACCACTAATTTTTTAAAAGTAATGTAGCACTTATTTTATCGCAAAATTTGTAACAATTGTCTCCGTCTAAATAATGTGACTGTTATAATTTGATTTTATTGGTGAAAAAGTTAAAACCATTCATACCCTGGGTAAGCGTGCGTTCTCCCGGGTTATGGCTATTTTGCTAATTTTGATCGAGATTTTTTTACTTTTCAACATGGTGTATTTAACCCATTAACGCCCGAATTATTTTCTTCGCTAACATTTAAATTTTGTACTTCCCACCACTTTTAAAATCAAATTAACTTTTATGTAAATTTATCGAGGATTCTGTCTCGTGGAAGAAGGTATTTATTTATCATCCTCTTTACTGGTGGGAAAACCGCTTTATTGCTTTTTTTGTAACCGTCCTCAAAAGAGGACGCTGGGCGTTAATGGGTTAATACTTTATATATTGATTTAACATTCAAGTTTATAGATATTTAAATATATATATATACATTTAAATTGAGAGTTATATTTTTTAAAATAGACATTTTATCCATTTGATTAAACGTTTGAGACAGACCTTATGTTATTCAAAATTGAAATGATCTTTCAAGGGTATTGTGTCTCCTTTAAAAGAGTGATATTAGATCATCTTAGAATTCTCCGATTTAATGAATTTATTTTTAAATATCTCTAACAAAATGCACACCTTGCTCATTTCCTAAAATATGACATTAAATTTAATATTAAATCAAAAACTTGCTTTAAATTAAATAGAAAATGAGCGAGAAGATACAAGGAACTGATAATTTAATAAAATTTAATTTCGTGTATATATATTTAAATATTGAAATGCTACTGAATTCATCATTTTCAATTTTGGAATGTGTTACGAAATAATTAAATAGAGCCGTATTATATAATGAGAAATTATTCGTTTCTATTTAATAGAGTAGATATAAAGTTTTCATTCAGTTTCTAACACTCAAGCAGCCCATTTTTACATATTGTTTTGAAATTATTAAAATTATTTTCATCCTCGCTAAAAGTTTTCAATCATACTTTTGTAGTATACAATTAGTTCTGCTCTTGTTAATTCTCTTAACAAAATTATCTTGTATCAATAACGTGAGTACTTCAAGTTCAAACCGCGTATTAAGAAGATACCCAATTACAAATTTCTGTTCGATAAATTTTAAAAATTATTTTGCAATTTAATTAAATGTTGCAAGTGGACCAAAGAATTTCCTAGTCAAATACTGAAATTAAATATACTACGTTTCAGAAGAAGGTCGGAAGTTAAATTAAATTTCATTATTCCAGTTATGTAATGTGCTTAAAAGTAATTTAATTCGAATTTTATATAATATATTCGTGAATTGTTTCATTTTCATATAACATATTATTAATTATTTTTGTACAGTTTAAAATTTCTGTTATATTTATTAAATTCTTCAGGGTTTCTACATTTTAATTGAAGTATATTTATGTTAAAAAGCTATAATCATGCGATTGCAGAAGATAAGTGTTTTCTTTGAAAACATTGATGTTCGTATAACCTAACGTCTTGGAAATTACCAGACCTTTAAGGAACCCTGTTATATGAAAAAATGCATAGACAATCTGTACAAAACATGAACTTTATACATACATATATAATATACATACATATATAATAAATGTACATACATATATATATATATACATAGATAATATATGTATACATAAACTTTAAATGTTAAAAAAAAGAATGACTTCAATATACGTTAATGAGTTGTTTAGAAAAAACATTCAATGAATTATATAAAACAAATGACAATCACCATTTTGCTTATATAATAGTACACAGAAATATCTAACACAACTAACGCTCTTATTCACCAACTACTTCGACCCCGAGTTAAGCCGAAATCCTCGGTCAAACGCACAAACGGTATTCACCTTTCATCCTGATTGGACGTCTCCTTGATAATGACCAATCAAATGTTATCATGAATTTCATTTGAGCTTTCGACCAAGCTGTTCTGGGTTGAGGTAGATGGTGAATACCAGCATAAAAATGCAGATAACGGAAAAATCCATCATTCATTTAATAATAGCATTGATATCCTCAAAACTTTAAATAAAGATACCAGCTTAATGTTTTTCGGACATGGTTGAGAAAAAAAATTCGAAAATTATATTTTAATCCCAGAAATGGATTTATTAGTAAAAATCTACACATAAGTTCAATATTTACAATGGATAGGATATTGATTGAAATTGTATATATACTTTACATATCTCGCATTTTCTTCAAAACGTGACGCTCTTTTTGTAAGAATAATTCAGATTGTAATTCACATGATAATATATTCTCAAAAATCTTTAAAAATATCTTTAAATAATCTATTCCTGTATATCACACCACATATGCACTGATATTAGGCATTCTAAAATATCTTATTTTTCCTTTGTTAAAATGAATTTATATATTACATTGTCCTGTTCTTTACTATTATTCGGGAGGAAATCACTTGATAAAATATCAATATAAATCTTTGCCGCTTCCCTGATTTGCTGGTACGTCATACTAGCAATGTATTTTTGCAAATCATGATTTGCCGGTATAATATGTGAAACCATATTCTAATCACGATTTATTATTAACACCAATGCATTTTTATTGTAATTTTATTAAGCCTTATTTAATTCGAGAATTATTCTAATCAATTGAGCAAAATATTCAATTTTGAAAAACCGTGATAAAAGACTAAAATTCTGTAAAAGATATGAAAAAAATATTTTTTGAAATTTTCTTAAAAATATTGATTAGTTAAATGGTTAAAATACCATTAAATAATCAATTACTGTATATCAGTAAACGGGATACAATACTAATAATTTGTCATTAAATTGACGACTTAGTATTACAGGGCTCGAAAAATCTACATGCCCGACATCAGTGTTGTTAGACGGCGACTTTTTAAAAATTCAGATTGGCACCACTTCTTTGGATTGGTAAAATTACGTTTCGTTTAATGACATATTAATCAAGAGGAATGTTATCCTTTAATAAAAGTGGTGCCAATCAAATTTTTAAAACGTCGCCGTCTAACAACACTGATGTCGGGCATGTAGATTTTTCGAGCCCTGTAGTATTAGTATTTTGCAAGTTATTCGGCCCCCAAATCGTTCGCCTAATTTATGGTTATCCTGTATTACATCCATATTTATGCGCATTTTTTGTTTCATTAAAAAAAAATTCACCAGCTCTATGAAAAGTATTTTGCTAGACTTCGTGAAAAAAGCTCATTGAAGCTGTTTTTCAGAGGCTCTAAAAATAGAAGACACTTTACGTTCTTTTATTTGACGTAAACCAAAGTTAATGTTCTCATTGATTATAAATTAATTTATTTTAAAACAACAACGTAATAAATTGAACATATAATATTTTAAATGCATTTTATTGATTACTGATAATAAATGTTTGTATTTATCAGCCTACTACCATTAATTTAGTAAAACGATAGATATATTCAGAATAATTAAAGAAGGTATTTGAAAACACTCTACAATGTTACGAAAATTCAGAGTTCTCGAAAGTCGGTAAATGTTTAAAATAATTTTAAAATAATTTAATTGTAGAAATTGTAGAAATGTACAAAACATTTATATCTCAATAAAAAAAATCATTAAAAAATCGGGCAGTTGATAACAGCAATTAAAAAAAGTCTGTAATTGAACGTCAAGCTTAGCAAGTGAGGAGCATTTATGCTATATAACGAGATTTTAAAAAGATTTAGACCGCTGTTTAATAGTTTACTATTTTTTGGATACAGTACAGAAGACAAATTCATTTGCGAATCCCTGCCAATGGTATTTCCTTTCTATTATACAGGAAGTAACTTGCAGTAAACCTCACCAACGTATATCAAGTTCATAAAATGTGAAATAGTTTATTATAATTGAAATGCGCCTCAAACAATGTCCCCCCCCTATAACATTAAATAATAGAATAAATTCGTGTGGCTCTATAAATTATAGTATATCTATTAGTATATACTTTTCAAAGATGCACAGCAATTTTGTTATGTTCGAAAGCGTGTAACATCATTAAAATGAATTTAATTCGATTTTTTCATACTGGCTGTAATGTAACGAAGTACTTTTGATTATCCCTGTAATTCATTCATACATACAATTTTCAAAAAATATGATTTACATGACAAAATTATGCAACAATTATATATTTTGAATTACAAATAATTCCTTTGGGTAGTTTTTGCTTTGTTACATTTGTACGGACAGGCGGAGAGACAGACGGGCAGATAGGTAGACGATTGAACGACGACGGTAGGTGTTTCGTATTTATATAATTACGAACGCACCTAAAAATGCAGTCATATTTTTTCTCTTTCAACCTTTTAGGGGCAAAGGGCTTGTATTCGTAGAAAGTTGAATTAAATGACTGACACCAGTATTTAGAGAAAAAAAAATTAAATCATATATATATATATATATATATATATATATATAACTTAACGTTACAGATAGTATTAAAATTTATGTTTAACTAAAATTAATATGCATAACTTAAAAATGATCAATATATTGAGATAAGATATGGTTGTCTATCGCATTTGCCTTAAAGAAATTATTTGTAAAATATTAGAATAGAAATTATTCTTGGAAATTCTTAGCTTTTAAATAATTTATTTTTATTCCAATAATATTTCTCAATAATAGATGGCAGCACCATAAGTATATAATTTAATTAATATATTAATCATATAAATGGCAGTACTAAAACATTTTTTGTACTAGAATTTGAAGTAACATATTCTAGTTAAATAATTAAAAAAGTAATATTAATAATTGTTTAAAAATATAATACTTCTAACAGTAGCAATTATTTTTTTCTATATGTATTATGAATTTTATAGCATAATATATGTTCTACTAATTTTTATTATTATTGTTACAATTTTAACTTTATTATCTATATGACATATACTGTGATTATAACCTTAATAGTTACAAAGTCACATGTAATTTATATCTACTGTAGATTCACCTGTAGTACACTTCATGCTAGGATATAGGTATGGTAAATATTTTAGTATATATATACTTTTTTTAAAGAAATATTATATTATTGTTATTTTGTCACATTGTTTTTATTTTCTTCAATAAATATCTTTTTACTAATTTGTAATAGTAAATAACTTCCAACCAATCGGGTGCATTGTGGAACGAATTACTTAGCACGTCCCAGAACAGAAACTGGTTGGTTGTTTTTGCTTTTTCATTAAATTATGCATCCCTGAAGAGTAGTTTAACCTCTTCAGTCCCTGAGTACCCAAATGGGTACATCAGTTTTGTCCCATTTTATTAATGATACTCAAATATAAACGAAATTTCGATATAAGAATTATATGTTTCAAATTCTAAGATTCGAGCTAATGAAAATAAAACAAAAATCTCGCTCAGAAGTCAAACGAGAGAAGAAATAATTCAGTAATAATTAAAAATACTGTAATAATCGCCTGTAGCGAAGAGGTTAATGAAAAAGACTTCTAATGTCCATTTATCCATATATTTATTATTATTTTGGTAATCTGCCTTCTATTTTACTTCAAACTTCAACTGTTTTCAATCATACGATTTTTAAAAATACTGGTTTCATTGGTTTATTGAATGGTATTGTCTGAATTACTTTGGATGTATTTATAAAAGTACTGATATATCTATTGATATACAGCAGGCATGTCAAACACGTGGTCCGCGGGCCACAATTGGCCCGCCAGGAACTTCTCTGTGGCCCGCGAAGCCGTATTTTCGTATGTTTGATTAAGTTCTTAGTTGATGCAGAAAATATACTTTGCATTGCAAATATTGCAGCGCTGCAAAATTGGAGAATGATTTTATTCAAAATATCTACCATTATTTCAGAATATCTTCATTACATTTAATGGCAGATATTGACATACATTAAATTTAATGATCCGCTATTGAATAAAGACAAGTTTAAATTTTTAAATTAATGGTTGTTATTTTGGATGAAAATTTTTCACAGTTTGACGTAGGAGATGCAAACAACATCGATTCAACAACACTGTGGCATAAAAGATGCAAACATACTGTCATAAATATGATCAAATCTAATTTATTTTAAAATTTCGTTTCCAGGAGATATGGTATGCAAAGGTTATGAATAAGAAAATTAAGAAGGGCATATCTTAATCTAAAAATTTGAAAATTTATAAAAGTTTTTTTTGAAATAGTTTATTATATATTCTATGTTAAAAAGAATACATTATTTTACTGCTCTCTTTGATTCATTATGACATTACAAAGTAACACGTGTTATTTGTTAGATATTAAAAATGTATCAAAAATCAATTAAAGTACGGCGCTAATTTCTAATTAAAAGTTTCTAAAAAATTCAAGAGAAATAAATAACTTTAAAAAAGAAAGTGACACGATTTCTGTAAAATAATAATAGTAATAATAATAATAACAAAAAAAAGTTACCCTGTTTTTATAATTTGTCTGCATGCATAGTCAAAAATGAGCATTTTGGACAAGCTCATTAATTAATTTCATTCTTAAAGGTTAGTAAACATATCATTGTAAATTATCCCTGTGTGATCGTTATCTTTCTTGATGATGAAGATATAGCACCACAGATTCATAAAAGTCAATTTGAAATAATTTTTTATACTCAAACAAAGATTGAAAAAATGTGTTTGATATGTAGAAACTTCGTTAAAGTTTGCTAAGAATTTACTCACAAAGAAAACCCCACAAATTAGAAATAATTTCGAAAAATAAATAGATTTTGAACTGAAACTTTGTTGAAAAAAGTGTGTTTGTGAAACATATTAAAAGTAATCCATCTGCTTTTAAAAACAATGATTGGATACAAAGCTCACAACTCGAAATTATTTAAGGTAAAATAAAAGATGTCCAGAATAGTTAAATAAATTTAAAAATATGCAGGGGCATTTTTTATAAATATTAATCATGTAACCAGAAATTTCAGTAATCGCATGAAATCTATAATTTCAATATGCGTTGCTATAACTGAAAATTTTATTAAATTAACAAATTTTCATTAGTAGACAATAGCCATAAGTAACCACCGACAAATATTTTTTAATAGCTATTTTTTCTCATTTAGTGGTCTCGTGACCGGTGGCTAGCGTTAATTTTGCCCTTTAACTTTAAAATTCTAGAAAATATAGGTTCAAGAAATTTTACTTTTTAGGCAGGGTTTTTTTTTTTTTTTTTTTTTCGCACGATATGTACTTAAAAATAAGAGAGGAGAATCAGGAAATTATTCCTGTGCCAAATCAATAACCATAGCTAATATATTTTAATAAATTATGAATATTTTTTTATTTCATAATATTATATTGTAAATAATTGTGTTCTATCAATGATTGGTTTTACTATTATTTTAACACAATCAAACTGATTGGTAAAGTTATCGTACGAATAGAATATTTCCAACTGAGCGAAAAATTACTTAGGCCGGGAATCGAACCCGGATACTTGGCTTACAAGCCAATGCTTTACCTGTTAAGCTAACCGGGCGATAGCCGGCTGGGATTTTTCGCTCAGATAACCTTATTGGTCATAACATCTGTTCTGTCATTTAGACAACTCGGCAGAATAAACCGCAGGTAATGGAACTCTATATACGATGGCTACGTAGTTATACTATTATTTTAACACAATCAAACTTATTGGTAAAGTTATCATACGAATATAATATTTCCAACTGAGCGAAAAATTGCCCAGGCCGGGAATCGAACCCGGACACTTGGCTTACAAGGCCAATGCTTTACTTGTTAAGCTAACCGGGAGGCAATTTTTCGCTCACAAGGAAGGTCTCCATACTGGGCATACTCAGAATTTTTTGAAAAAAATACTGATTAAGCTAATCATGTGTGTAATAAAGGATCAGTCAAATTTAGCGGCGGAATTACAGAAGAAACTCAGTAAAAAAATGAAATATTTTCTTGTTTGGCGGAAAAAAACGAAAGCGTCACGCGATTTGGCGAGCAGCATTTTCCCTCGCCAAAAGCAAACGATTTTAGTGCACCTGAAAATTTCTTCTCAATTAAATTTTAGAATGCGCGCAAATGGTATTTAATGAATTAAAATTTGAACAATGACACATTCATGTATTTTATATTATATATTTCTATTGCTTTTGCTACAGTTATTTAATTTTATCACTTTAAAAATAATATCTTATATAAAAAATACTTTCATATTAAAAAGTATTTTTTCATATAGTTATGCGTTTGACAAAATAAAAGCCAGGTGAAGAACGCGTCAGTAATGCATTTTAATATTGGAGAAGTTTTTGTTTCCATAGCAACAAAATTGAATCGACAGAGCTCAATTAGATTGGAGTTAATTTTGAGTGTGAAACAATTTTAATTAATTTAAATTTTGTTTTAATTGATAAAATTTCACAGTTAATTTTCATTCTAAATATATTATGACAAAAATGTAGTTAAAACAAACTAAAAATGACAAAACTAACATTATATAAATGAAATTTCTTTAAACAAGCTCAAGATGAAACATTTTTACCTTAAAAAAAATCTGACATAAAAAAGTATTTTTTGAAATTTTATTTTGTCGCCAACCATGGTAAATCGCCAAATAAAAGAAATGTTCATTATTTTTTTACGAGCATTCAATCGAGATTACGCCAAAAATTTTTTACAAACATATATATCCACATGAGAAGAACATTGTAATTTTTTCAGATTTTTCTGAGTATGCGTATGGAGACCTTCCTTGTCAGTTGGAAATATTCTATTCGTATGATAACTTTACCAATCAGTTTGATTGTGTTAAAATAATAATATAACTATGTATCCATCGTTATATGGAGTTCCATTACCTGCGGTTTATTCTGCCGAGTTGTCTAAATGACAGACCAGATGTTATGACCAATAAGGTTATCTGAGCGAAAAATCCCAGCCGGCTATCGCCCGGTTAGCTTAACAGATAAAGCATTGGCCTTGTAAGCCAAGTATCCGGGTTCGATTCCCGGCCTGGGCAATTTTTCTCTCAGTTGGAAATATTCTATTCGTAATAATTGGTTTTGTAAAGAATAGTAATTACAACATAAAAGAAAATACAAATGTTAGGATTACAAAATTAATAACACATTTTTACATAATTTTGATTGCGATTTAAATTTTAAGATGTTCAAAATCTGTTTAAACATGTTTGCATTTTTTTCATTACATTTGACTGTGCACTCCCATAACACGCTTTTGCTGCAGATTTGTTCTTACATAATAAATATTTTTAAACATTTTCTGGTGCTTGTTTTTAATTTTTTCCATAAATAGTTTTAAAAATTTCGTAGGCATTTTTGTTTGCTTGTTTGTTTTTTAAATTAATGCTATATTTACAATGTACAGTTTTCTTTTTGTGCGATAGTCATCAAATTAATCCGCTTCTTTATTTTTGATAATGTGGCCCGCGGCTTTGTGTACAGTGATAAATCTGGCCCGCGGTGGTAGACGAGTTTGACATGCCTGATATACAGGGTTATTCCAAATTTTTTTACAATAAAAGAGGGGTGATAGTACACATCAAGACAAACAATATTAAATAGGAGACCAAGGGTCCAAAACGTTTTCCTAAGGAAATAGCCGCCATTAAAGTTTTGGGACCAAAATTTCAAATAAACATAAAAAACGGAAAAATCGGTCGATTGATTTGCGGTTTTCACTAAAATTATTCTTTATGTCGGCATTTTCTTGAAATTAAATTATAAAGATAAATTTCAAAAAATACCGATAGAGGGCGCTTTAGACTTTGGAGTAACGAACAACTATTTTTTGCCGTATTTTTTGCATCTCATTAAATGTTTTCGTAAGCTTAGACTCAAACTTAAATTTTGAGCTCAAAATTTGTAGTTGGGAGTGGTTAAGTAACACAAACTGAGCTGTGTTCAGAGGGTTCAAATTTCAAATGATTATAAAAAACGGAAAAATTGGTCGATTGATTTGCGGTTTTCACTAAAACTATTCTTTATTTAGGTATTTTCGTGAAAATAAATTATAAAGATAAATTTCAAAAAATGCCGATAGAGGGCGCTTTAGACTTTGGAGTAACGAAACACTCTATTTTGGCGTTATTTTTTGCATCTTATTAAATGCTTTCGTAAGCTTAGACTTAAACTTAAATTTTGAGCTCAAAATCTGAACAGCTGGGAGTGGTTAAGTAAACAAACTTAGCTGTGTTCAGAGGGTTCAAATTTCAAATAATTGTAAAAAACGGAAAAAACTCGTCGATTCGTTTGCGGTTTTTGCTAAAACTAATTTTTAAATCAGCAGTTTTCTTGATCAATCAGTGTTTCCTTGAAAATAATTTTTAAAGATAAATTTCACAAAATGCCGATAGAGGGCGCCTTAGACTTTGGAGTAGCGAACAACTATTTTTAACTGTTATTTTTTAAATCTCTTTAAATGCTTTCAAATGCATAGACTTAAATTTTGGGTTGAAATTCTGAATCGTTGGGAGTGTTTAAGTAGCGAAAAATTGAATTGTGTTCGTGGAGGAAAGAAGGTTAAATTTCAACTCCTGAACACACTTCAGTTTGCGCTTCTTAACTCCTCATAACGATTCAGGATTTGAGCTCAAAATTTAAGTTTAAATCTAAGCTTCCGAGAACATTTAAAATGCTTTTGCAAGCATTTGATTAGAACCAAAAAATAATGGTTAAAATGAATTGTTGGTTACTCTGAAGTTTAAGGACGCCCTCTGACGGAATTTTTTGATATTTATCTTTAAAAATTATTTTCAAGAAGATACTGACTTAAAGAATAGTTTTATTTTAAACCGCAAACGAATCGACCAATTTTTCCATTTTCTATAATTACTTTAAATTTGAACCTCCCCCTCCCCCTTGAACACAGCTCAGTTTGTGCTACTTAACCACTCTCTACTATTCAGATTTTGAGCTCAAAATTTAAGTTTAAGTCTAAGCTTCCGAAATCATTTAAAGAGATGCAAACAATAACGGCAAAAATTAGTTGTTCGTTACTCCAAAGTCTAAAGCGCCCTCTATCGGCATTTTTTGAAATTTATCTTTATAATTTATTTTCACGAAAATACCTAAATAAAGAATAGTTTTAGTGAAAACCGCAAATCAATCGACCAATTTTCCCGTTTTTTTTTTAATCATTTGAAATTTGAACCCTCTGAACACAGCTCAGTTTGTGTTACTTAACCACTCCTAACTACAGATTTTGAGCTCAAAATTTAAGTTTGAGTGTAAACTTACGAAAACATTTAATGAGATGCAAAATATATCGGCAAAAAATAGTTGTTCGTTACTCCAAAGTCTAAAGCGCCCTCTATCGGCATTTTTTGAAATTTATCTTTATAATTTAATTTCAAGAAAATGCCGACATAAAGAATAATTTTAGTGAAAACCGCAAATCAATCGACCGATTTTTCCGTTTTTTATGTTTATTTGAAATTTTGGTCCCTAAACTTTAATGGTGGCTATTTCCTTAGGAAAACGTTTTGGACCCTTGGTCTCCTATTTAATATTGTTTGTCTTGATGTGTACTATCACTCCTCTTTTATTGTAAAAAAAATTTGGAATCACCCTGTATATGTATAAAAGTATTGATATATTATAAAAGTATTGATATATCTATTGATATATATATATATATATATATACCGGGTGACCCAAAAATGACTGATGGATTTTAAAATTCAATAACTATCAGACGGTGACAGCTATTTAAAAAAATTTTCCAGGAGGGTTATTAGGATGAGCGACGCGAATCCTCTACTAGGCCACTCAAATTACATTTTGTCGTACACTTTACAAAAAAACTATTCAATATTTTAACTTCAAATTAAACACAAAAATAAATTATGATCTGTAGATTTGCACAATATAATTTTTTTTTACAGTAAAACAATAAAAAATTATTATTTAAATTAATTTATTTTACATGCATTTCCAATACAGACGCATTTTAGCAAATAAATAAAAAATGAAACGCGTACATTTTCAGAAAAAAAATATAAATCATGGAGTAAATAATTATAGATAGAATCATGATTAATTTAATAAATAAAATGTTTTCATTATTCCGCAAAATCGTTTGCACAGATGACACTTAAACATTTAAAAAAAATTGTATTATGGATTTTTTTTTTGGTAAAGTGGCAACAAAAGAATTGTAAATAAATAAAATTAATTGTTAAACTTGTTATATAAATGAAAAATTAAAAGAACAGCGTGAAGTTGTTGTCTCGATTCAAGCTCTTTATAAATGTATTAAAACAAAGTTGGCCGATTCAGAAACGAAAAATGGATTTTAACCATTTCTTACTTTATCTTTTGGATCTAAAGTAATGTTGCGTTCTTATTTTGTGGACCGAAAAAGGTTTAGTGAACGGGACTTTAGACTTTGTTGCACGTATTAAAGAAAATCACAAGCCACCAGACCAGATATCTCGAATAATCGTGTATAAATTTTAATACAGTAATTTGACTTATAAGAATTGGTGCGTACCAATTCCCCCAATAATTAAATTCTGAAAAAATGGAAGCATAAATTGCTCAAGTAAAGAATTTCTTTTGCAGTTAGCTTTTGCTGTTACAATTCATAAATCCTAAGGTTTAACATTAGATGAAGCAGCTGTAGATATTGAGGATATATAGATACCAGTTGGCTTAAAAAAGTACGTAACGTTGTCGAGTCTGAAAATCCTTCAAAATTAAGCATTCAATAGAAATTTTCCTTACAAAAAATTCTACAATATCAAAAATTCTCATACGCTAACATGTATAAAAACGAAGAAATTAGAATAAAAAGTTTTACAGTTAAAAATTCATAGTATCAACGAGAGCAGATTTCAAATGTTTTTCCAAAAAATAGGATTCTGAAGAAGTAACTTTCTTCAAGCTCTCTTCAGATATATTATTCTAAAATAGCTATCAAAGATTATTTGATGTTAGTTACAAAGATTGGAAACATGCATATTTCAAACAACTTTAAAAAACACCAGTGGCTACTGGAAATTGTAAAACCATGTTTAAAAGAGCTTTTAGTTGAAAATTTAAAAATATTTTGTAAAATTTTGCTTTGAAAATATTTTATTATGCCAGTCTTGCATCATAAATAAAAAATTAAAATGCGCCAAAAGATAAAATAACATTTTTGTTTAATAGAGATGTAAAATTAATATTAAAAATTATTGTTACTTTCAAATATCTGTTTTATAAAATAATGCTTCGCGAATCCAAAGAAAGCATGGCTTTTGCTAGTGTATAATGTCAGGAGTTTTTTTACCGTAATTTTTTATTTTAGTTCGAATTTCAAACAATAGGTGGCACTGACGGCGATTGAAGGCCAGGTCGACGCTTAACTCAGCACTGATCACCTGGCCTTCAATCGCCGTCAGCGAAGAAGTGCTTTAACACACACACAAAAAAAATATGTTCTGTAACATTCTTATTAATTTGTTACATTTTTTGGTTTATATAACACTGATAAACCAGGTTTCTGTTTCTAACTAAGTAAATGGTGATTTTTATATTTTTGGTGGTGCTGTGAAAGAATATGTCTATAGAAAGTTTCAGTCACCCACAAATTTTTTTAAAAATTCAAAATCTTAAAAATCTGAATTTTGTAGTATTTATTCAACACACATACCTTATGAAATTTATCATTTGATATTTTAGTAATGATAAACATTTAAATAAACACTTATAAAGCTTAAAATTAATATTTAAAACACTGAAAGTATGCATTGTTTATAAAGTTTCAGAAAAATATAGAGGCATTTTTGTAAAAAGAAATTATATTAATAAGCGGTAGATGTCTTATCTGTGGCTGCTCTCTTATAGGCCATTGTTCCAATTTATATTAAAGCAGACATTAAAACACTTATATCATTACAATAACATAAATAATCTTTTCTTGAAAAAAAATGTCGAATATTTCTTATGTCAATCTCGATAAATAGGTATCTTTGTATTGTTTTTCAGGAGATTCCAACCTTGCAATCTTGATCCAAGTAATTCTTTGTTAATTCTTTGATTCCAAGTTTTTCTTTGATAAATTTTTGTCTCTCCCAAAATCATTTAATTCTTTTTGAGTAATTAGGTGTGGTTCTTCATTTATGCCTGGAGAATAGTTCATATCAGATGTAGAGGAAGTTTCTGTTTCATCAATTTCCATTTCTACTGCTGCATCATCATATGCAGACAGGTTTCGGTATTTGCAAATCATCATTATGTAATGCTGTTCACATTGCTGAATCTAAGTCCGGGTATTTAATTTTGTTTACTTCTTGCAGAGAATCCTTTAATTTTTGTAATACATTAGTAGCAGTCAGTTATATGATCCTTCGGCATGCGCCATATTATGGGTATATCAAAGAGCATACACTTTTTTGTACCTTTCATCCACGCCCGGAGGTTTGTAGCACATCGTGTACAACAAGAATGAGGTGCCCATTTCATATTTTGTTCACCTACTTTATATCCAAAGTACATATGATATGCAGTATTTATTAATGGCGTGAAAGCGCATCGATGTTTTTTCAAAATTAGCTCTCCGCAACATAGCAAAAATAATTAGGTTCATTAACGCATCCTCTAGACAAAGTTTTAAATATTGTAGAGGAAAATAGGAAAATTATAATCAAAATTTAATTAAAAAGTCTTACAGAACAAAGAAATAGTACTACACTCGCCCCGAAAAATTCAAATGTCATGGATTTACGTTAAAGTCAAAAACTATAAGGGTGGCTAGAGCTGTTTGTTCAAGATCCCTAACATAAAATTTATCAGGGGGACATCTGTTTCTACTCTCTTGCTGTATATTCTATCGTTCTAATAAGAAAAAGGAATGTTTGTGTGAACCAAATACATTAAAGAGAATAATGTAATATACCGTAATTTTGGGTGTATAAGCCGCAGGTCAAACAATTCTTTTTCGACCCAGAATTTTTTAAGAAACAAATATAACTAACTAGATCGCCGTAAATATTTCTCTTCAGTTACTAAATAAGATTTCTGGGTCCAAAAAGAATTGTTTGATCCGCGGCTTATACAACCGAAATTACGGTAATTGTAACTAGAAGACAGTCCGTCAAAATGACGTGTTTCCATTTTTGAAAGGATGGTAAAATATTACAACTTTGGTCAGTCATAGCCACTTTAGGCTTAAACAATTTTGAAAAATACAAAAATTGAACATGAGGGGAAAATTCTTAAAAAAAAAAAAGAATAATAATGGAAATCTGCATTTAAAACTATAACAAAACTATCTGGTGGATGGGGAGGGATTGTAATGAACAAATGGTAAATGCATAATTTTTAAAAGAATAAAGTAAGGTAAAATATCAATTGAATACATTGCAAAACTACAGCCAAAAATATTTTAAAATACTGAGAGAAAATAATAAAAATATCCAAAATGTATATTTTTTTTCCCATTTTGGACATTTCCAGACGATTATGAAAGGGTAGCCAAGTTATTAATTGAATGGGTAAAATAATGGCATAAAATATGCCGCTAATGAATTTCACTCACAAAATTACAGTAATTATTTCACAAAAAACATGCAAATTAACATGCATTAATAATGCAAAACATGTACTAATAATGCTATTTTAAAACATTTGTGAATTATCTATTTTATACCATTAGCTAATACTTAAAAGAAAATACTTTATAAGATCAAACTTTGAATTTGACTTTGAATTGACAGTGCTTTGAGGCCTATAGCTACTAAGGCTGTCGCCTCGATTGTTCCATAATACACAGAAACAGAGACAATACAAAACACTTTTTATTACATATATCCATTACGTATATTTTTCACACTTCAAAGGGACAACACACCATCCATGCCCGCACCCGGATTCGAACCGGGGACCCGCGATGTGACAGCAGCTGCAACTACCAACCACGCCACTGGGTCGGCTATAAGATCAAAAACAAATGTCAACAATAAAGAGTAAACAATCGTGATTCGTTATGTGACAATGAATTCATTCACGGCTGTAAAAAAATGATAAAAAATAAATAAATAAAGCAACACGAATGTAAAAATTCTAACATTATTGTATTTAAAACTCAACTTCGCTTTTCTTAAATAAAAAGTTTTAATTAAACACTTTTAAAAAATTGACTGTTTTGCTTTATCGGCACTCCACAGCTTTTATAGAAAATGATTACTTTACCGTATTAAACTGTTAAAAATTTTATCCATTTGTTGCAGCGTCACTCCACAGCTTTTATAGAATATCTCTTTTATGACCAATGAGAATGCTCCATATCACAGTAAAAGTAACCGCTTCATATAAAAGCAGTGGAGTGATGCTGCAGCTTGCTGCAGCATCACTCCAACGCATTTATAGAAAACGGTTACATTGTGTGTGTTACTTACAGTGTATTCTATAAAAGCTGGGGAGTGATGATGCAGCAAAAGGGTCAAATTTTTAACAGTGTACTGCTAAAAATTTGACCCATTTACTGCAGCGTCACTCCACAGCTTTTATAGAATGTCTCTTTTATGACCAATGAGAATGCTCCATAACACAGCAAAGTAATCGTTTTTAGCACTTTCCAACAAAGTTGAAAAGTGCTTATGCATTCGGTTTGTCTGGCCGTCTGTCCGTCTGTCCGTCTGGCCGGATGGCCGTCTGTCCGTCTGGCCGGATGGCCGTCTGTCCGTCTGGCCGGATGGCCGTCTGGCCGGATGACCGTCTGTCCGTCTGGCCGTCTGTCCGCGCTCTAACTCCCGTAAATATACTCGGATTGCTATGAAATTTTTATACGTTATTGAGGTTTACCCTAACACGAACCCTATTAAAAAAGAAGTTTCTACCATCATTAGTTTATCTACAGGGCGAATCAAAAGTTTCCCATTACATTACAGCCTATGGGGAAAAATCGTTAATATACTCGGATTGCCATGAAATTTTAGGACGTTATTGAGGTTTACCCTAGCACAAACCCTACTGAAAATGAAGTATCTACCATGCTTAGTTTACCTGCAGAGAGAATCAAAAGTTTCCCATTACATTACGGCCTATGGGGAAAAATCGTTAATATACTCGGATTGCCATGAAATTTTAGGACGTTATTGACGTTTACCCTAGCACAAGTCCTATCGGAAATGAAGTTTCTACCATGATTAGTTTATCTACAGGGCGAACCAAAAGTTTCCTATTACATTACGGCCTATCGGGAAAATCGTTTCAAAGGAATTTTAAAGATGTTATACCCTGTCAAACATATTAAAATATGCATTCTATAAAATATAAGGTGAAAATGTAGCTATTATTCTTTTACAGGGCCATACAAAAGAATTCCATTAGATAATGGTAAAAGGGGGAATTGTGTGTGACATATTTTAAATATATTAAGCTTTTTCATGTATAATAAAATTGACATACGTCACTGAAGCTTAATATAAATTATACTCTACTAACTTGCATAATATGAAGTACATAGCATTTACAGGGCCATACAAAAGATTTCAAATATTATATTCTTTCTGAAGTACCGTATATGTATGTGTCAGATGATGGCTGATGGAGAGATGAAATGCATTTTAATTATGATATTCGCGTTTATATTTCGCTAAATATATGCACATTATATGGTGTGTATAAATGTTATAGTTGATATACAGGGCTACCCAAAAGAGCTCACCAACGTTACTGAATATGAGCGTAAATTATTTAAACGTGGTTCTTAAATAAACTATGCATTTTTACGCTGAGCTACATTCAATTTACTGAGAAATGTTTGCAGAATATAGATAAAGGGATATACAGGGCCACGCAAAGAATTCGGTACATGGACGCCAATGAATGATGATTTATGAGAATGTGATTTCAGTTGTTTTAAAAGTGTTTTAGTTTACAATAAATTTTACTCTAATGCTGACGTGTAATAAGGTACAATGTAAACTACAGGGCTGAACAAAAGTATTCAAGTATGTTTCCATCTAATAGTATGAATTGCTGAAAAAGAAATTTCAAGCTACTGGGTATTTTCTTGCTAAGCTAAATTTTCCCATTACATGAACTGACATATGAAAAACAGGGCTGTTCTAATGTACTGGAATACATATTTGGGTATATTTGGCTATACACTGTTATTTCCCTAAATAACAAAGTTTTGTTAAAGATTTCATTAAGTGTTGGAAAGTGCTTCATAATCTATGCTTAACGCATGATTTTTCTTACTTGTTTATAAAAGCGGTGGAGCGATGCTGCAGCAAATGAGTCACATTTTTAACAGTGTGAATATTGTGTTTGAAATAGGGAAAAGATTTCAAAGCACAGTAAAATGTAGTGACGTCATTTACAGCTCAAACTGTAAATCTGACAAATGAGAACGCTCCATTACGACTCTGGAACGTTTGCATTGGACAAAAAATTGATAGCCTTTAAAATCGGAGATAACTTTTCACAATGGAATTTGTCATTGGTCACAATAAGTGTTTTTTCTCGTGGAGTGGTTGACCCCGGAATCGTTATACACGGAGGGATTTTATATATGACGACCTCATAAGCCAAGGGGTACAAGTGACAAAATGTCGATTTGGAGTAAATTGAGTTTAAAAATAATTGATGTTATATTGGAACATCAATAACAATTGACTAAATTGAAATAGGAAAGATCTGCTTGTTGCATTCTAATCTTTGAACTCTCATTTCAATAACTGTTAAAAAAATAGAGTACAATTTTCTTTAAATGTATAATTAATCAATATTGTTTGTTTTTCGAAAAAAGTGGTTTATCTCTATAACTCAGCAAATAATAAGAAAATGACCTATATTTCTTTACCTGAAATGAAAAAAGCATATTTACATATGCCCTGTGCACTTAACTCAATTTTTTCAATTTTGTCACTTATACCATTTGGCTTTTGGGGTCCTCATATATAATGCCTATACGATACCTACTTGCTCCAAAACGTATAAATGAAATTTCTCAAAATTGGAGGATGATAGAAAATTTTTACAAACATATTCTTTTTCAGCAGCTTGAAATCTATAAGGAACACCCAACGTATATAGAGAAATAGAAAATTCGTTAAAATTTGTTTATCAGTGTAATCAGAAAAATTATTATGTTAGATGAAATACGTACACATACAGTTTTATTAAGTAATGAGTAATGTCATAATTTTACCTAAAATTTATTTTAGTTTATAGTATTCGATAAATTAACAAGCTGCATTTAAATACTGCAACTTCTTTATATAGCTATTAATATTTTTACTATTATAAAGAATACTATTTTTCCATGCATATTAAAATTACCATAATTTCCTGCTTGGATTCTTTGGACCAAAGAATCATGTTTCAAGCTTGATATTTTATTTTATAAACAAACGCAAGTATTTACAAGATTTAATAAACTATACATTATTAAAAGAAATTTCTGTTTATTAAATCCGGGTATTATACGCTGGAAATTACGGTATGTGCTACATAAACTATTATTGATATTACTTTTACATAGTTTGATTTTTTTATTTGTGCATTTAAATTCGATAGCTGTATAGATACTTTATTTTTCAACAAGGGTTTGTTTGTCTCAACCAGTGGACTTCGTTTCGTTTTCCCGTGGATTAAATTTATTTTATTCCTACAACTTAAATAAAATAATAAAAATCAAAATTATGTACTAGGACTTCTTCAAGAGACATTTAACGCATGGAAAAGTTTTGCACTTTGTAATACGACTTATTATATAAATATAGGCCAGGATTGAGTAAACAAAGAGTTAACTGATTTATGTTAGCGACCTTTATATTTCATTCTATATAACTTAGCATCATAAAACATATATCAATTTAACCTTATCAAGGTCATGTGTGCATATGTGAACCTTTAGAAAATAATCCATACATAAATTCTTTTTGGCACCAGTTAAAAATAAAAGAAATATTTGCTTTGTTTAACTGGAGCGTTTGATTATGTAAATAAAGATATATTTTCTGAAGAAAAGTGCTGACAACCAAATATGATTTGTGTAAAAGCCGCTATTTTTCAAGGGGCTAACTCTTTCCAGCACGGGCAAAGTCTGTTACTAAAATGCGAAAATATCGACTGACACCGGAATTCACAAACTAGTTTTTTAGATATTTTGAACTCCTTAATTTAAGCTTTTATTGTAAAAAAATATTTTACAGAAATATTATTGGTGCCGATTGTAAGTTTGGAATTAAAATTAGGTATCCCAGACCGGGCACAGTGTGTCGGAATAGGAGAGACTGTGAGATATATTATATCCCACGTAAGTTTAATCAAGATTTGTACCAGAAAACTTCAAAACATTTATGAATTTGAGAGAAAAAAAAGGTGGAAATTAGCTTTCCTTTATTTAAAAAAAATTATCTAAATTTCCGGTGAAAATTTCGCACTAAAGAAGCGCTTTCCCCCATATGACTAACCCGTTAACGGACAAAGCATTTTCATTGCTAAGATATTGAGATAAATTAATGACACCGGTAATTGAAAACATATATATTTGAAAATAAGAAAAATTGATTTTTCATTTACATAATAAAATGGATTTTTTTAAATTAAAATTCCGGTATTGCTGTTGCATATCGGAATGAAAATTTTGTGGTCTCGTAGAGAAACCAATGAACGTTAAAGGGTAAAGCAATAAAAATTTGAAGTTATCCTAGTTTTAGATCTATATTTCTCGGGTTAAACAATGATGTTTCGACCCAGATATTTTTTTAATAATTGAAATAAAATATTTACCTATATTATACAAGTTACTTTTAGGAAATAAGATTTCTGGGTCAAAGCATAATTGTTTGATCCGCGTAATATAGGCCGGTAATAATTATCGGTAATTCAGTATGTAAATATATCGGTAATAGGTTAGGGAAAAATGAAATTATAATGTAAGTTCGATTTCAATATCTAATACTTCGTATATTAAAGTAAAATATAAAATAATGTCTAAATATAGGATAGGCATCGCCCTGTGAATATTAGGTATGAGTGCTCACACAAAAATGGGAGAACACGAGGGCCGATTTTCCCTCATCATCGTACCTTTTTTAAGACTTATTTAAACCCTTTTTCCTTTTAATTAAAATGACAAAATGTTATAATTATTATTTTACCTGTTCTTGTGAACAAAATTTCTAAGGTAAAAAACTGTGATATTAAACGAAAGTGAAGCAAAAGAAAAGCAATTGAGCACTATGAGAGAAATGCACACAAGCGAGTTCGATCCGGGATAATATCTACCCTTTTAAGTTTTTATAAAACAAAACTGTAGATGGCAGAATACTGACTAATTAAATTCCCGCAATCAACTGCAACGTAAGTGAGAGATTGCTCATTTGTACCAAAGTACACAAGAACATCATCAGTTGCAATAATCAGTGACAATTCCGTCCTTTAAAAAAATCATTTGGAAATAAGTAAAAACTTTTACAAATTCTGAATCAAATGAAATTTTCATTAAATAAATCTACTACGTTTATGGAATTTATGGATAATAATTATATGAACAAATGCTTAATTTCTACCCCTTCAGGTTTATATAAAACAAAAACTATAGATGACATAATACCGAATCATGCCAGTCCCGCAATCAACTGCGATTTAAACAGACAGATTGCAAACTTGAATCAAAGTCTCATAAGATAATTATCACAGCTTCTTCAAACAGTGAAAATTCGATCCTTTAAATTAAGTTCGTTTCAAAAGTGGTGTGACTGATATAATACGAACATGTTATATAATATTTGCATATAATAGATATTGGACACAAATTCTATTCAAATATATTAATTTAAACTGCTGAAAAAGACGAGTTGTTCAGTTAAGTTAAAATTCAAGTAATATTCCAATATACTTATGCTTCATTTACATGAAGACAACAGGATTAATTGAAAGTAACTAATTAGTAATTCCGTACACTAATTTTAAATAACACTTTTCAGTTTTAACCTCTTCGCTACTGGCGATTATTAGAGTATTTTTAATTATTACTGAATTATTTCTTCTCTCGTTTGACTTCAGAGCGAGATTTTCGTTTTATATTCATTAACTCGAATCTTAGAATTCGAAACATATTATTCTTATATCTAATTAGTAATTCCGTGAATTCATTTTAATTAATATTTTTCAGTTTTAAATGCTGATTAATATTTTTTATTTATATCCTAAACAGAAATAGGATTGAATCTTAACCATTTATAACCATATATATATATATATATGCCACATAATGTGACTGAAAGATTTATTGTACGTAGACATTTTATACATGGATAGAATATATTACAAGAAAAAAAATATGCTACAAAGAAAACTGCTTTAAAATGTTGAGCAATTGAATATAACATAATCGCTCGTCCTAGAACATAATAAAATGACTAATATTCTTGAAGGAAACATGTTTATTCTTATTTTTTTTCCTTGCATCACATTAAAAAACATAACTGAGATACAGAATTTTTAAATAGAAATTTATTGTATTAGAAACAATTAAATTGTAACGTATTGAAAACCATTTCCATGTACTTATTTAATTCTGTATTCCTGATATCTTTAAAAATAAAGTGCAGAGTTGAAGGTTGTAAAACTTGCTTCAGAACGATAATTACATCAGTTAAATAGTAGCTTCAGTATACTTTTCTACTCGCAAATGAAAGCACATTATTTAAGAAGTGATTTAACCACTTAATAGTCGCGCCAGACACATTCACGGGCTGCGATCTCCACGGCTCTTATTCAGAATTGTTTGATTTCCACCAGTTTTAGAAAATAGTGCAATTGGTTTTAACCCATTAACGCCCGAATTATCTTCTTCGCTAAAATTTAATAGTTGTATTTCCCACCATTTTAAAAATGAAATTAACTTTTATCTAAATTTATCGATGATTCTGTCTCGCGAAAGAAGGTATATATTTCTCTTTCTCTTTACTGGTGGGAAAACCGCTTTCTTGCTGTTTTTGTAACCGTCCTCAAAAGAGGACGCTTGGTGGGTTAATCTGGTATCATTTTACTTGCCATTAGAAAAGAAGATTATTTTTTCCTAAAAATTGGTGGCAATAATGAATTTGAATTTTTTAACCGTAATTAAATGCGACCATTAAGTGTTTAACATGTGCAAAAAAATGTTCCGTAACTTTCTTAATAATTTGTTATATTTTTTCGGTTTATATCAACAGAAAAAAAATTAATGTTAAATTAAATATATACACATACAATTTTATTGAATAATGAGTAATGTCATAATTTTGTCTAAAATTTATTTTAGTTTGTAGTATTTGATAAACTACCAAGGGGCATTGAAATACTGCGATTTCTTTATGTAGCTATTAATATTTTTACTATTGTAAAGAATAGTATTTTTCCATATATCTTAAAATTACCGTAATTTCCTGCTTGAATTGTTTGGATCAAAGAATCATGTTTGAAGCTTGATATTTTATTTAATAAACGAAGGTAAATATTTACAAAATTTAATAAACTATACATTATTAGACAAAATTGCTGTTTATTCAGTTCCAGGTTCAAGTTTATAATCATTATAGAGTCGAATTTTCTTCCTTTTTTAATATACACGAGAGAAATAAATTCATAAATGTAAAATTCAATGCATCTAAAAATCCACGCACAGTTTTTGTAGTATATTCTAATGAATGTGGGAAAAAAACGAAGCAAAACATTCATATTTAAAAAAGCAGTAGGGATTTTAAAAGTTATTTTCCTTTACAAAATTAAAATTTTACTAAAATAGGCTGTTCTACAAGATTTTTTTTTTTATTTTTCAGTACTAAGTATTGTGCCACCACATATATTACAGTATTATTCAAAACTGGAGAGGTTTCAAGGTACCTTAACCCTTTCCGGTCTGGGATACTTAATTTTAATTCCAAATTTGCAAATGGCACCCTTAATATTTTAGTAAAATTTTTGTTTTACAATAAGAGCTTAAATTAGGGAATTCAAAGTATCTAAAAAATTTGTTTGTGAATTACGGTGACAGTAGATAATGGCTCATTTTACTAACAGATAGTGCCTGTGCCAGAAAGGATTAAACAAATACGCTAACTACTACATCGAGTAAGAAAAAAAAGGAAGAAAAAAATCATGCATATTTTCATTTTTGTATTACCATATTTTGATTTTCTTTAATGGCCGATGGAATGTTTGTTGAAAGCCTTACGTAGGAGCATTAACCTCTTCTTCCAACATTTAGAAAGTATTTTTATAGCTTTAGGCCATAAATACCTGTGATACCAAAAAATATCGTTCCGCAAACTAAAATTTGTTAATCTAGAATAAACTAAACTTTTGTATACTTTACACATATTAGATACAATTCAATATTTTATAGATTACATACGTATTTTATAAATTGTCTTTGTTAATACATTAGTGAATTTCTATTATATACACATACTCTTAACTTTCCTACTGCTGCGACCTGATATATCCGTTCACTATGCTGCAGGTTTCACTGCAACTGAAGCTGTATTTAAATTAATATAATTTCTCAAATATAATCCAGTTTCAAGAAATTAAGTCATGATTGATACTTTCCAAACTTGTAAGCAAATATGTAACAAAAATATATGTACCGTGTTAGAAAATCCTTCATTTATTAACATTTGAAATAAATTAAGGAGAAAACAACATTACAATTTTGCCATTTTGCAAAGCGGTCAGGGTGTTAAAAACAGAATTTTCATGAATCTTGTTACTAAACATTACAATACAGTTTTCTTCACAGGTTTTTTCTTTCTCCGTTCATATTACTTATTTCATTTTATTTTTTATTCATTTATTGTTTTTTTTTCCTTTTACGTCTTACACGTATTCAAAACAACTTAATATTTTACTGATTATATATATATATATATATATATATTACAATTAGTAATCCATTTAGATCTCATTTCTCTGAACTTCGGAAATCTATAAAATTTAATATTTGACTGTTTCTATCATGATATCTACAGTAAGCTATTGCCCATAAAACATGATTAGCAAGTAAAAAAAATAAATCACAAAAAATAGCAATCTACATTAATCCCAACGATACTGACCAATACTAAACATATAAGAACAAGGGCAGAATTTGAGTTTTTTGCGTTCTGGTATCCATATGACGTCAGAGGAGGAAAACTGCTACTGCGCATCCAGTGGTGTTCCGTACCGTGCACTCGAGACACCGTACATGTCCCCCCATTCCTAAAAGTAACGAACACACAACAATTTTCAAAAATGCTGCACTCGGCTTTGCCTTAGGCACGCCGATTGCTTACGTGAACATGAGACGATCCATACCACGATCTGGTACGCCGTTGAGTAACATTCTCCTCATCTAAATTGGGTTTACTTAAAAAATGGTGTGAATAAAATAACACGTCGTTGAACCCTTTCCGGCACTGGCAAAAACTATTAGTACAGGGAGAAATTATTGATTGATACCGGAATTCACAAATGAGTTTTTAGATATTTTGTATTCGTAAATTTCAGCTTTTATTGTAAAAGCAAAATTTTGCTAAAATATTACTGGTGCAGTTTGCAAGTTTGGGATTAAAATTATGTATCCCAGACCGGGCACAATGTGCCGGGAAGGGTTAATACTGTGACAGAGATTCTGGAGCATTTTCAGTAGTATGGGTGATCGCAAATGCAATTGTATGACAAAATCTCCTGTTATACATCCTGTTTACCTTGCAACTAAACATTTATTAATAGGTATGAAACCAAACAAGTTCCTTTCATCATAGAAATTGAAGAACAATTCATAAAGAATTTCAGTGCATGTTCATCGAAATGTGTAAAATAAGAAGCGACGGTCACTTACACTTCATTTTTGAACATCAGTGTAGAAGAATATGGAATACAAATTCCAGCATGCGTATAAACACTGACAGTTTATACATTTTTTAATGACATTCATTGAAGTTAAATGAAAACAATCTTTGTGAACGATCGCAAAGTAGTTTTAACCCTTTAAAGTTCATTTGTTTCCCTACGGAACCATAAAATTTTAATTCCGATATGCAACAACGACAACGGAATTTTTATTTTAAAAAATCTATTATAAAATGTATGCGAGAAATCCCTTTTTCTTTTTTACAAATACATTTGTTCGCAATTACCGGTGTCACTCCTTTATTTCAACATCTTAAAATGATTTGTCCGTTAAAGAGTTAACACTAGACCTGTTGGAATATTCATTCAAGTTTTATACAAATATTTCTCTCCGCATTTTTCATTTAAAACTGTTTAAGTTATATATAGAAATTATTTTTTGCTCAGCTTATATTTAGCTTACTTAATAAATCGTTTTCAGCAACTCTGCATATGATACGGGTCAAAATGACCCGTCGCCGCCGTTCTGGTGTTAAATCGGTAAATGAGTGATTCGTTACATACTGTAAAATACATACATACATATTTTAAAATGAATGCAGATAACATAAGTTATTCGATCTTAATAAAACGTTTTGACAGAAAAGTTTTCATGATTCATTCACTGAAAACCTTTTATCAGTACAAGATAGAATATTTGCGAAAAAAATCCAGATATATAGCAGAAACATATACAAAAGTTGTTTAAATAAATTGATATTTATCTATAATTACTGATCCGTTTCTTTTATATTCGGAAGACGTGTAGAGTAAAATTAGTGAGATATCTAACTTTTAAATTATTTTAAGTGTATTTAAATTTGAAGAGCTTAAATTACTGATTATAAATTTCTGAAAAAAAAATATTTTGATAATTTCTGAAAACTCTTTTCCGAAGTTTCTATTTCTTTTTTTTTTTCTCATAATGGTTTTTAAAGACACAAGAAGTATTTTGGTGATTCCTTCTACCATGATTTGCGACATATAACCAGCAGATTCAACAACGCTTTTCCACTCAGAAATCACTTACTTCCATTTGGTATTTATCTGACTGTATTTATTGCATAAATTTGATGCTTTAAAAAATAATTTCTGCTGCGGCTTATACATCGAAAATTATAGCAAGTTAACTTTGGACTTAAAATGTTTATGCGTCTATAATATTATAATAAACGATTGTGTAATTTTTTACAGTGAACCAGAATGACATTTGTTTAACCACCATAGAAACTGCATTGTATTTAATAATAAACATCTAAAATTTCACTAAATTCGAAATAAAAAAATTCGGTGAAGTTAACACTAGAACCGCCGGTTACTCAAGTTTTGTAAATTGTGTTTTACACCCGAATTTTTATTTGAAACTATTTAACTTATTTAATTAGCTTATTTTTCAACTGTTTATATTTAACATATCTTAGAAAGAAATTTCTGGTTCGAAATAATAATTATCAATTAGGTGGGTGTCAAAATGACCCCTAATGGCGGTTCTAGTGGTCTTGGTAGACAGGTCACATATATTCATCTTTCTAAATATTTCTGTCAACTAATAATCTTTATTCTTTTTCTCTTATCTCGCTGGTGACGAAAAACAGGCTCTAGATCTTTAGTTCCGCCTATGCAATTTTTCTTGAATAAAAGAACAGCAATCTTTATTTCAGAAAGATTATGTCTTTATTGCAAAGAGATCATCTTTTTGTGTAGAGTTATACGAAGTTTCATCTAAAGTCAAAACATTTCCAAAATATTTATTCGTAAATAATCTTGGAAATCCCATCTTGATAACCCACTTTTAAAATAATGAGGCTTTCATTGTCTAGAAAACAGTTTTTATAGGAAAATACGGTCAACAACGTGTTAATATAATGAAACAAATGTATTCTTTTATACAGTTAGTTCAAGTTTCTGAGTCTTTGATTTTCTTATTTCATGTAGCTTATTAGGAGCGTTCGTAATTATGTAAATACGTAGCACCCATAGTGGTCGTTCAATCCGTCCGTCTGTCCGCATATAATAATACAAAAGCTACACAACCAAATCGTTTAAGTTTTAAAATACATAATTGTTACATAATTTTGTCGCGTCATTTCAAATTTCATAAAAATCGGATGCATAGTTCAAGTACAAGGACAATCAAAATTATCCGATACATTACGTTCAATGGGTAAAAGTTTCAAGTGCATTTTAATGGTGTTACACTCTTTCGAACATAATAAATATTTTACGTATCTATGAAGTATATACTATAATATACATTTTGATCTATCTGTGGTTCAAAGAATACTTGCTATTTAATTATGTAATAATTTCTAAAAACGAGGACAGCGAGGGAGTGATTAGCGTCCTGATGTCCCGATGATGTCAGAGGACAAAGGCGGGAAAATGCTACTGCGTATTCGGTGTGATCCGTACCGTGTATTCTAGATACCGCGGAGTGGGTTGGTTAAGTTTTATCCCCCAACTCCTCAATGTGATTAACGCACAATAATTTTCAGAAGTACTGCACTCGGCTGTGCCTTAGGCACGCCGACTGCTTCCGTGACCAAGACCACCTATCTTCACCAGACATGGTACTTCGTGCAGTAATGTTCTCCTGAGGTAAATCAGGTTTATTTAACCCATTAGTGCCTAGCGTCCCATTTTTGGGACAGTTTAAAAAAAAATCAAGTAAGCGTATTTCACACCAGTAAAAAGAAGGATAAATAAATACTTTCTTTCTCGAGGCAAAGTCCTTGATAAATTAAGATAAAAGTTATTCTTGCTTTAAAAGTAGTGGGAAATTGCAAAATTTGAATTTTAACGAAGAAAACAATTCAGGCACTAATGGGTTAAAAAATGGTGTGAATAAAATAACACATCGTTTAACTCTTTCCGGTGCAGTGTGTCTGGTCTGGACACACCTAATTTTAAGTCCACACTTGGAATTGGCACCAATATTATTTTAATAAAATCGATCTTTTGTGATAAAAGCTTAAATTAAGGAGTTCTTGATTTCTTAAAACCTCGCTTGTAAATTCCGGTGACAGTCGATAATTTCTTATTTTGCTAACACTATCTGTCTCCGCCGGAAAGGGTTACTACTTTGACAGAGAGTCTGGAGCATTTTCAGTATCATGGGTGGTCGCAAATGCAATTGTATTATGAAATTTCTTGTTATACATTTTTTTACCTTGCTACTAAACATTTATTAATAGATATGAAGCCAAACATGTTAATTTCATCATAGAAATTGAAGAACATTTCCTGAAAAATTCAATGACTGGTCGTCGAAATGTGTAAAATCAGAAGTGACCGGTCACTTACACTTGTTTACCACTTGTTGTCATTTTTGAACATGAGTGTGTAAGAATATGGAATACAAATTCTAGTGCATGTATAAACACAGATAGTTTATAGATTTTTTAATAATATTTTTTGAAGTTACCGTAATTTCGGGTGTATAAGCCGCAGATCAAACAATTTTTTTTGGACCCAGAAATCTTATCTAGTGATTGAAGACAAATATTTACGGCGATCTGACTAGTTATATTTGTTTTTAAAAAAAATCTGGGTCGAAAAAGAATTGTTTGACCTGCGGCTTATATACCCGAAATTACGGTAAATGAAAAAAATCTTTGTGAACGATCACAAAGCAGTTTTAAATGGGTTAATGAGTGATTTATTGCATACTGTGAAATTATAAAATGAATGCATATAACATATGTTATTCGCGTTTAATAAAACGTTCTGATAGAAAAGTTTTCATGATTCACTCATTGAAAACCTTTTATCAATACAAGATAGAATATCTGCGAAAAAATCCATATATATAGTAGAAACATATACAAAAAGTGTTTAAATAAATTGATATTTATCTATGATTACTGATCTATGATATTTATCTAGGATTACGTTTCTTTTATATTCGGAAGAAATGTGGAGTAAAATTAGAAAAATATCTAACTTTTTAATTATTTTAAGCGTATTTAAATTTGAGGAACTCAAATTACGGGTTATTAACTTCAAAGAAGAAAATTTTGATAACAACTTTAAAACAACTTTAATTCAAATTAAAAAAAAATGCTACATTTTCCTCATCTCGTAAACCGATTTTTTTGTAACTAACTTTCTGGTATCAATGTGGCCATTTGGAATTAAAATTAAGTGGATTCATAGAGATAACGCCGTCCCTCAAGGGATTAACACTAAAAAAACGGGAATTTTTACAAGGGTACCTCAATCGCTTCCTGCGAGAAACTCGTTTTACTGACCGCGCAAGATGTTCGCCACAGTACTCCACCCCCAGTGAGAAGAACGTCGCGTTGACGTTGGACGAGCGATATGCACTCGTGTTGCGCTGGCGCGTGCCAGATGCGTTGTCGTTGTCGTGCTGCCGCCGATTGCACGTGTGAGCCCTCGGTGATGCGCGGCGTGGCAGGCTTTGCTTGCTGTGAGCGTTACACAGGCTTTGGTCGTGTGCTCTGAGCGTTACAGAGGCTTTCGTGCTGCGAGCGTTTCGCAGGCTTTGGATGCTGGGAGTGTTTTCAGTGCTGCCATCTGTTGGACTAGAGCGAAGGTGGTGAAGTGTGTTCGTTTGTCCGAGGTCACCAATGCAGGTGAGGGTGCCCGGGCAGGGTTCGAACTGGAGAACCCACGGTCAGTAAGCGAGCGTCTTATCCGCCGAGCAAAAGGGTACCTCAATCGCTTCCTGCGAGAAACTCGTTTTACTGACCGCGCAAGATGGTCGCCACAAAATATTGGTTTGAACCGAAATATATTCATTTGGTAGGGGCCAAAATGTCCCATCGTTGTTATTCTAAGTAAATGAAAAGCGTTCTAAATACTTCGAAATTATGTTTTTTATTCATCTTATGAAATACCAAGCAGATTTTTAAAAATAATGGTTACAAATTGGGGGTTATAGAAGCTGTTAAATCATAAGCCATATTTTATCTGCTTTTCGCTAACACCAGAGGATTTCAACAAGCAAAAAACAAAACAAAAAACTTTCTAAATGGTGACTGTTGTGAAACTAAAGATGCTATAAAATTCAATAATGGTGTGATAGTTACTTATAAAATAGAAATTTCCACTAAGAACAGTCAAAAGTGAATTCGAAATTTAAAAATTGTGGGAAGAGAAAAGACGTCCTAAAAAATTATTTCTAAATTACGATCTCAATGCAATCTCAAGATATAATAAGCTAATTATGAAAGTGACTGCTGTGAATCAATAATTGCACTCTCTGATTTTACGCAGGCGATACTTTTAGCCGGTGCTAATAGCATCTGGGGTTATCAGGAACAAAAATTTAAAAAAAGTCTTTGAAATTTAATAATTTATGTTTCTATAAAAATAATAGGAAATACATAAACGATATCAAAAAGGTAGTTGACAAATTAATTGTGGTAGTGCCTGCTTCAACAGAGGTATTTTATGCTGGTGCCACCACTACGCTAAAGAGCAGGGCCTGATTATCAACGGGGCACACTCCCACAAGGAAAAAGAAATTTAAACTATCCTTATACATGACAGGAATTTTGAATGAAAAGGGCGCTTAAAAAAGGCGAAAATTTCTGTAACATTTTACAGGTGAGATATTGCCTCGTCAATAATCAGGAGCTGAAAGGGAGGTTGTAGACGTCATAAAAGAAGCTTGGAATTCGTCACGTTTTATTTTGCTGAAAAACCTGGCCAAAATTATTTAAAATATTCTGTGCGTTTTTTAACAGATAAAATGCTTTATTAACCGTAAACTAAATTATTATGCTAGAAACAAATCATTTTTCGAACAATTTACTAAATTAGTGTCCTACTTCCTATCATTCTTTCGAGCATCTTCTTCCATGTCGTCCTCTTCAGAATCACTCGAAAACTTGATTCTGGCAATAACAACTGTAATGACTCTGGAGAAGTTTTTTTTATGTTTTGTGGAGTTTTTTCGCATACTACAACTTAAATAAAGATCGAAACAAAACAATAAGCCATTAAGTACATTTTTATTGCAGCCTATGAGTAAGTTTTTTCTTGAAAAATTTGGACTTTATGAACGAAAATGCATGTTGCGGACTACAGCCGCTATCTCTGATAGCTGTTCAATTTGGTGGTATGTATGTTATTTAATAATAGCTCCGTGATTCAATATTTTGTGTAATGTATGTGACAGTGGGTGCCAACCGTAAAGATTTACATAAAGGTCAGAAGTATCATTCACAATTTCTTAAAAATTTTTAGTATCTATTATATAATCACCAGATAGCACTACTAGAATATCTTTTAGATAGTGCATTAATTTTATCCCAGTTCCTGTAATTTAAGCTGATGTTTCTCAATCTAAGAAAACTTTCTTGAGTTGTTTTCTAAACCAACTTTTGTAATGTGTACCAGCATCGCATCTCAGTTTAAAACATGCCTTGCATGAGTTTTTTTTCTTTTATTGAGAATCTTTCTTCTTCTAGCTTACGATTTTTTATTATTTGAAGCAAAATGTAAAATTAACTTGAAAAATCTCATTTTAATATGGAATATTTAAAGACCGAATTTCAAAGAATCAGGATCAATGTCTTTAATTATTTTTATCTTATTAAAATCTTGATTGATGATATAATGATTGATGATTGATAATATTGATGATAGTTTGCAAATATAGTATCGCATTGATGAATTGATTGCTAGTAATAGCATTACAAACTTTAGCATCGACACTAGTCAGCACTAACCTGAATTGAACTTATATAAACCATAAACTGTGAATATCTCTGTGTTTATTAAATTTTGTGTTTGCTCTTCAATGAATTTTACTTCCTCTTGGATTATGTCATTATTTTCATGAATACATCTTATTAGTATGAGAAAGCAAAAGCGTGGATATGAAGGTACAGGGTTCTGAAATTATAGTTTTGAAATCCATTTATTTGCTTATTAACCCCTTGAGCTCGGCTGGTAGAACTTTCTACCACATAACATTAATTCCAAAATGTCACAATGACACCAGAAAATTTTACCAAATTTACTTCCAAAAGGTTTTTTTTTTCCGTGTTTATCGTTAACCAATTTTTTTCTTTGCAAAATACTGGTGCCAGTGTGATATTTGGAATTTTGAAGAAATGTATACCCTAGAGCTCAAAGGGTTAATCTAAAAATACTAAAGAGTTTTGGAAAACGTTTGAGTCATATTTGGGTCAAAGGAATTTTTAACCCAATTTGCACAGAGGCTCTAAACTTATAAATTCTGCTTCACTTACTGTTGAGAAAACATTTTCTATGTATTTACACAGTCTTTGAGTAAAGTGATCTAAAAGATTTTGAAGTTTTACTTCCGTCATGTTTTCAGTAATATAGTTATCTTTTTGATAACATTGTTCTTTAGCACTCTGAAGAAGTTTATAACGAGGACATATATATTTATTAGATGTTCGTGTGATGTTCGTGTATATTGGGTCTTTCGGAAAGTCATTTCCGTTTGGGAAAATCAATTCGTACCGGAAATTTTTGTCCATTAATATCTAAATATTAGATATCGAAAACAATACCTAATAATTAAATAGCAGAATTTTCCGGTACGAATTGATTATCCCAAATGGAAAGGACTCTGCGAACAACCCAATAGATTATATGTAAAATCTGCTGCAACAAATATGGCCAAAGTCTCAGTCCGTGATAAGTTGAATGTACTTAAATTTGGATTCTAAGACAAAGAATTAATTTTTTTTCGATATTTTGCTGCCTTGTTCGCCTGTCTGCAATGTTTTTAATAAATTTTGAAGCATCTTCATGTCCTACAGCTTTTTTGCTCAGTTGAACTGCAATTGCTCTTGGCTCATTTCAGATTTTAATTGTTCCGTTTTATATCTCTTACTTCTGCCAATACAATTTTTAAACTATTTTTCTGGGTGACCGAGTTTGTCTACTATCTTTATGTTAAAATAAAACGTTCCTTTCAGTCATTCCTTCGTTGCTTTCACGAAAATATTGCTTAGTGAATCCCGAAGGAGCTCATTTTTGTTTATAACTATCTTTGATAGTTTTTACTTTCCGACGTAGCAAATGTATGTAATTTTATAAACATTTCGCGATTTCGATAAGTTTCTTTTTTAGAAACTTTAACTTGCTAAATTTTTTGGGTCACAATACTTTTATATTACACCACTCATAAATGTTTTGGTATTTCTACTGAAATTTTTATTCAGTAGCATAAAAAAATGACATATGAATGTCAAGAAAATTTCTTCTTTATAATATAAAATTGTCTCACCTCGCTAGTGAGTAAAGAACAATATTCCTTATGGTTCATTTAAAATATATTATTCAAAAAGATAACCGATAGTTCTCATATTACAAAAACTTGGTACAAAACCAAAATGTTACATTATTTACAAAGAGTCAGTTAGTCTACGTCATGGGTGTACGACCAAAAAACTTCTTACTTAAGGAAAAAAACGAAGCATAGAATTAAATAAAAAAAAGGATTTTAGCCCTTTAATTGGCAGATTTGTCATCTATGCGCAAAGGGTATCCAGTAGTAAGTAAAAAATACAATATATATTACATATAAACAGTTATAAATTAAAAATTTTAAAAAAGTAAAAAAACTGCTTTTCAGAAACTTTTTTTTTTAATTTGCTTTACTTATTAAAAAGATGGGGGGCAAATCGGGGTAAATTTTATTTCATACCTTTTAATTAGAAGGTCTATAAATTATGGAAACATAGAGTTTTTACTGAAGTCAGTTTAACTCCCTATTAAAATTACAATTTTATCTAAAATACTTAACCCCAAAAAGCTATGGTTTCAAACTTGAATATCATAATGAAGATGTACTGTATTTACAAAAATGTTTATGTAAAAGAGAGTATATACCTTTGTCTTTAAAAAATGTAAAATGTGTCTAAAGTTCGACTAAAAATAGTTTTTCAGACGTTCTATAAAATGATGTACAGATAAGAAGTATAAAATGAGAAATGCAAAAACCATGAATTTCAAGTAAAATACCAGACAACTGGCGAGGCTACAGAAGGAAATGAACCCGTTAAAATATAGACTGGATAGTCATCTTATACCAACAAGAAAATTATCAATTATATACAAAATTTAAAATTCAGACTTTTGGCTAGCTTTTTCAACAAAATACCACACTGTGCGATGCTTAATTTTAAGATCTAAATGTGTAGTAATTTCCTAAAGAATTCAATACTTCAAATGAAACCTTAAATAAAAGTATAAATTAGGCATAAAAGTTTCGTATTATTTTCTAAATTATCATTTGTTTAAAATTATTCACTCATTTATTTTATCTTTTTTCTACTAATTGCAGTGCAAAGATATAGTTTAGTCAAACTGTTACTTAAATATTTATTTTTGAATCATTCCTAAAAGTATAATTTAGACATACAAATATCTCTTGGCACCGCTATTAGACCTTAACCCCTTAAACATCGAGTCCGATATCTGTAGGTTTTCCAATCAGAGCGTTTGGATGGCAACACTTTTTTGAAGCAGAAATATTGACCATATGACAGATAAGATGATGCGGGAATAAATCTCATTGCACTAAAAAAAAGTAAGAACTGTTGGGAATGAAAAGGTATCAATAAAAAAAAATAATTTATACTACTCATGCAATTCGCGGGTGCGTGAAATAAGATACTAACAATATATTTATTAAAAATAAGAAAAGCTTTTATAAAATACTAGCTGACCCACCCGGCGTTGCCCGGGTCTGTATTAACAATATTAAACGAAATTGAAATTTGTATGATTTTATCATTAACTCGTTACATGCAGAAATGCATTGTCTGAAATACGTAGCCACTGACTGTGTGAAAAATCGGTTTTAAAAACAACAACTAATATTACACTCTAAAAATACTCAAAATGAGCAATGAAAAACGCGGGAGGGAATATGTATCCAACGATTGCATGATTTTCGTGTTAAAAAGTTGATATTTACCCGTAAAAATCACTGTTAAGTCACGTAACTAATATTATTTTCACATACAAAACCCAAGTGAAATATTTTGAATTTCAAACTAATTATATCACACTTAAATCCGACTATACCATGAATGAAATCGATACACGATGGTAGCTAAAAGATTGGTATATAGTATTATAATTTCAGAGCTATTTAACAAAAGTAAGTGTTATTTTTAATCAAATCTTGCGTAATGTTCACTCTGTGAATAAATTCCTAACCTTAAACTTTTGTACCGTAACCAGAACCTGTCTGTAACCTAACAGCGACTTAACAGTACCCTACCGTAAATTAAATATAACAGAAATGTAACATAGCCTTCACTTTATTGTAACATATCCTTATTCTAACCATAACATAAATACAATTTAACTTTAACTTAACTTTAACCTAAATAATATAATAGAAAAAAAACCATTTTAAAAAATTACTATTTTTTCGTAAAATATGCTTCAGCTGTAATTCATTTCTTTCAATTCGTTTTATTAATACAAAATTCCTTCCTCGTGCGTTTGTTTGAGACATTAAAAGTTCAGCGATAAATGGTTTAATATTGCAAATCTTTTTTCGGTTTACTTCGCCTCCACGTATCTTTTTCTCCATGGTGTACAGCAGCTGTGATAAAAAAAAATATCCTCATTTAAACTGACAGTTTGCCAGTCTATGAATTTTAAAGGTCTGTCCCTTTTAATTATTTCTGCGAAAATTTTATGCAACCAATCAACCATAAGAAAATGAAAGGGAAAAAAAAAGCGAAAAAAGGCGATTTTTTATGAGAGTGAGCTTTGGAATTAAATTAATTACTCAGTTAATAAATGGAATTTTGAAATTCTGAGCTTCAGGTGCATCAGGAGAGACATTGGGCTACTCTCAAAAAAATTTGAGCTTCGTACGTGCTGTAGATTTTGCTAGCCATCGCAGACACACACACAGACACACACACGGACACACACACAGACAGACAGAGCGTTTTGTTCTTTTATTAGTATAGATTTCATTGATCCTGTCAAAAAATTTAGTTAATTTGTGGTGTTTACTACACTATCTCAGTAATATTTCAGTCTCACTGGAATTACAACAGAAAGGCGGGAATTTTTACTCAATTTTTATAAAAATATTTAATACTAGAATTTTTATTTAAAACCGTTTAAATTATTTAATTAACCGCGTTTGCCTTTGTCTATTTTAAACTTATTTTATAAAGAAATTTCTGGTACAAACCAAGATATATTCATCTGATCGGGGGCAAAATCCCCTCTCATCGTCATTCTAGTGTTAACTGAATAATTACATTTTAAAATAATGAAAGGCAATTTTTCAAAATTTTTCCCTGAAAGCTGAAAGTGTAAAATTTCGTTAAAATTTTGTTGTTCGAGTCTTCTTTAAATTAGGTTGGATAAAGTATATCCCAACAGCTATCAAGTGGGTAGACGGAACATTACGCGCGTCAAAAGACAGCTGCCCGTCTTTCAGATTTACTTGAAGAAATCTGCAAACGATACACTGAATTAACCCATTAACGCCCAACGTCCTCGTTTGAGGACGGTTACAAAAAACAGCAAGAAAGCAGTTTTCCCACCAGTAAAGAGGAAGAAAAATGTATACCATATTTCACGAGACAGAATCCTTGATAAATTTAGATAAAAGTTAATTTGCTTTTAAAAGTAGTGGGAAAAACGAAATTTTAATTTTAGCGAAGAAAATAATTCGGGCGTTAATGGGTTAATTAAATTTCGCACGCTGCTGCAAGACTAACTCACAGACCGCTAACATGAACAGTTTATGACATATCACTGAATCAACTGCGTGAGTTTGTAACATTCTTCTCATTTAACTAAGGTTCGCTTTAAAAGTGGTATGAATAAAATAACACGACATTAAGTATCGCGATAGCCAGCTTTGAACATTTTTAGTTACATGGGTGATCGCAAATGCAATTGTATAATAAATCAATAAAAAAAATTCTTCACGGGGTAAAATTTTTGACGCAGCAGTTTTTCTTACGGCTCTAAAAATTTTTAAATATGAATTTTAAAAATAATGATATCAAATTTTGAATGACGCCATGCTATTAATTAGAAAAAGACATTTTTGTATTTTTTATTTCATCACTTTATTTTTGTTCTATTTATTATAGTACATGCAAAAGTTATCTTTAACATAAAAGATGTATAAAACTTTATTCACTGATACTTCAAATTATCCATTTCCATACATTTCACTTCGTTTAGATAAATAGACGCTAAGAAACCACTGACATAATTATTACTTAGAATTTAAATAATGTGACATAAAACTTTTGTATAATAAATTATGTATAAAAGTTTCATATTATTTTCTAAATTATCATTTATTTAAAATTAACTTTAGTTCTACTCATTTATTTTATCTATTTTCTGCTGCAGTTCAATGGTATCGTTCAGACAAACTGTTACTTAAATGTTTATTTTTGAATCATTCCTAAAAGTATAATTTAGACATACAAATATCCCTTAAACATCGAGCCCGATATGTGTAAGTTACTATTTGTCCAATCAGAGTGTTTGAATGGCACCACTTTTTTGAAGTAGAAATATTGACCATATGACAGATAAAATGATGCGGGAGTAAATCTCATAGCTCTAAAAAAGGAAGAACTGTTGGGAATTAAAATATATCAATTAAAAAAAAATTATACTACACATACAATTCACGGGTGCGTGAAATAAGATGCTAACAATACATGTATTAAAAAGAAGTAAAGGCTTTTTAAAAGTATTTCATTAATTCTTTCTAAAAATTTAGTTAGTCCCTTAACTGATTTGCCCGTACGCCGGTCGGGCAAGACAAATTTGTTTAATTTATCATTTAAAGATTTTTGACACCACTATTTTCTTTAAGTACAATTTCATACTATTTTGTTTCTGAAATGTTTAGATTAAATATTAAGAATATTTAAGCTTAAAAAACTGGTGTTAACACATATTTTCAATTTATTGAACGTAAAAAAAGATTGTTGATGGGTTAATTTGTGGTGTTTACTACAACTTCTCAGTAAAATTTCAATCTCACTACATTAACCGAATAATTTTATTCTAAAATAATGAAAGGCAATTTTGCAACATTTTGCCCCGTAAGTTAAAATTGTAAAATTTGGTTAAAATTTTGTTTTTCGAGTCTTGTTTAAATTAGGTGGGATAGAATATATCCCAACAGCTATAAAGTGGTTGGACGGGAAATTACACGCGTCAAAAGATAAATACCGTCTTTCAGTGGTTAACTTAAGCAAACCAGCAAAATGAAACACTGAACTACTTAAACTTCGCACTCTGCTGTATCACAAGCAGACAGAGCGCTTACTGGAAAGTAAAACCAAGATATATTACATCAACTGCTAGGCTTGTAACATTCTCCTCATTTAGATAAGGTTCGCTCAAAAAGTGGTATGAATAAGATAACACAACATTTAATACCGCGATTTCCCTATTTGAACATTTTTAGTTACATGGGTGATCACAAATGCAATTATATAATAAATCAATTAAAAAAAAACCTTAATGGTTAAAAGTTTTGACGCAGCTGTTTATCTTATGGCTCTAAGAATTTTAAATATGAATTTTAAAGATAAGGATATCAAATATTGAATGACATCATGCTATTAATTAGAAAAAGACATTTTTGTAATTTTTTTCATTACTTTATTTTTCTTCTATTTTTAATAGCATGTGCAAAACGTATCTTCAACATAAAACATGTATAAAACTTTATTCACTGATGCTTTAAATTATCCATTTCCAAGCGTTTCCCTTAGTTTAGAAAATTTGACGCTAAGAAACCACTGACATAAATATTATTTAGAATTTTAAATAGCGTGAGGTAAAAGATAAATCAATTCATTGAAACAAATATTTTTTAATGTATAGTATTGATTCAATTAAATTTATATATTTAACAAAGAATTGGAAAATTAAAAGAAATTTTTATACATGTAAATATACTTTATCAAAAAAAAAAAAATGAATTTTAAAACAAACCTTTTTAAAGCCACATAAAGTCGTCTTTTAAATTTTATATCATATATTTTAAAACTCATATTTTAAATTTATAAGAGATGCATGTGGAAAAAGCATCAGTGAATAAAGTTTTATGCATCTTTTATGTTGAAGACATTTTTTGCACATGCCATTAGATATAGAACAAAAATAATGTGATCAAATTAAAAATACAATTATGTCTTTTTCTAATTAATAGCATGGCGTCATTCAAAATTTCATATGATTATTTTTTTAATTCATATTTAAAATTTTTAGGTCCTTAAGATGAAGAACTGAGTCAAAACTTTTAACCCGTTAAGGGTTTTTTTTATTGGTACAAATGCTTTTTTTTAGGTTAGTGAGCAAAGTATTAAAAAATATATATACGTATGAGATTTGATGCAGAATTTTAGAAAATAAATACAAAAAACTAACTTTTGTTCGTAATTTTTTGTGCGAAATATTCTACATTTTATACGTTTTAATCCCGAAACAGATGTAATTAAAGGATGTCCCTTTAAAGCAATTGCGACAAAAAGTTTCCCATTTATGAATCTAAGGGTATTTTTAAGTCTATTTTCAAATCCTAAACTACCAACTTTCTGTCAATTTTTTTAATTCATTTTATTCGCAAAAACTGTCACGTCTTTTCAGGCAGGAACTGTGTAATTGAGGCAGAAGATTTTTCAGAAAATTGTTTGAAAGTTAGTGTTTTAAACTACATTTCCAGTCGCCGAATGTACAAATATAATGAATTCAATTTTTATAAGTGTTTTATTTTTAAACTAAAGATGAGTTACATATTCTTTATAAACACAGATTTGTGTATAAATTCAATTTTTTTTAAACTTAAATATATGAATATATATATATATGTGTGTGTGTGTGTGTGTGTATGTATACACATATACAGGGTGAGTCCTAAATATCGAAACAATAGGTTATCTCCTTAAATATTGCCTCTAAATCCATACTTCCAATTGTAAAAATTCATAAAAAAGGTGAAATTTCTGATAAGATAAGTTGCAACTCCACGGGGGGGGGGGGTCTGTTTGAAATAACACGAAAATTAAATTTTTATACGGCCCCCGTAGAGCAAAATTCCCAGTTAGGAAATTATTCCTTATCCATTCCTAAATTGAACAAAAAAAATTTCATCTGCGTATCTGAAAATCTGACAGAGATATTAAAATCCGAAATTCTTCAAAATTCGTGACTTACACCACTTTACCATGCCTGTAAACGAAGGATTTTTGACTAACTTTCAAAGCAAATGAGGGATCGTCCACAAATTGTCCATATTAAATGTCGATTCAAGACCGTGCCTCTTATTTGGCCATAATAAAGCAGCAGCGTATTGATTTAAATCAAAATTTGTTTTAAAAATATGCTCTGGAGGTCTACATGAATCGAAATATCAAGGCCCGGTACCAAACCGTCCCATAGGGGAAAAAATCTGCTCGGCATGGAAAAATATTAAAATCATAATCCGAACCAGCCTGGAAAAATATTTAAATCATAGCCCGGCTCAACCGTGAATTTCTACATAGTTTTTTACTTCAGTGTAGCTAAAAATTGTTTCTCGGGAAGGATTTCTGACCAAAAATACTTATTATAGCTTTTCGTTTTTTATATTTATACTTTTTGTTATTAAAGAAGCGGCAAAGGCTGTGATATATTTTTTTTATCAATGAATATCTGTTTATATCTAAATGCTTCACTTATATTTTAATATCGCTAATCCATATCCCGTGCGTTGGAGACTGAAAAATGTTATTCAGTAACACCCTTTAAGACGGAATCACATAGGAAAGAAAAAATACGTAATAGACAAAAGCCCTTCCTAGGAGAGTTAAATGGAGTTTATTTTTTCTTAGGTATTATTGTATTCATTTTGCATGGATCAACAAAATTTCTGTGCAAGACAGAATTCCCTCATAGGCAGATTTTTTTCTGGTTTTATTGTGTTTATTTTTTTAGGGTATAAATATATATTCTTAAAAAAAATTAAAGTTTTTTTGTAAAATAAAAGCGATTTTAAAATCTATGAGGTTTTCGTAAAAAAAATTATTGAAACAAAGTTCAGTCAGAGACAGTGATTTTAATACGGTTGCTTCGAGACTGGGATTGAAAATTTCGACCAGTGCAGACTTTATTAAAAGTTAAGAATTGTTAAAGAAAAAAGTACAAACTTGAAGCATGTCATTTTTAATTATTTTACATTAGTTTTGTTTCGGGAAAAATTGAAAAATTATTTACTTTTTAATTATATTATTATTTTTTTTAAGATTATTTGTTATATTATTTTTTCAATAAATATTTTTAATAGTTCAAAAATTAATATTGAAAAACAAACACCCCGAAACAAAAATAAAAATCAGATTTTCATCTTTAATTAAATGGAAAGAAATTGAAATCCGATAAATAATGTTTGGAGTTATAACGATTTTTAATTATCCCATTTACAGGAGTACCAATCATATAAAATTTTTAAAAATTTTATGATAAATTTTAGGATGTAATTTTCTTAGCAAATTATGTGGCTGACCATCACAAAAAAGAAAAAAAAATCAAAATTCTAACTCAAGAGATAGATTTTTTACACGTTTCCAAGAAATGTTAAAGTAACATTGTCTTTTGAATTGCGAGCATTTCAATTTGTGTCTAATCCCTTAAATCCTGATCAATTATTCAAATGGCTATAACCCTGCGAGTATTGGAGATATAACGATGCAACTTTTTGTGTGTTATTCAGACTAGATAAGTAAAGTTTTCCTAATTGGAATTTTTATCCTACGGGGGCCGTATAAAAAGTTAATTTTGGTACTTTTTTAAATAGACCCCCATGGAATTTCAACTTATCTCATCAAAAAGTTTACCTTTTTTAATGAATTTTTTCAAATGAAAGTATGGGTCTAGGGGCAGTATTTAAGGAGATAGCCTATTGTTTCGATATTTATGACTCACCCTATATATATATAGATAGATAGATAGATAGATAGGTAGATAGATAGATAGATAATATATGTATACATAAACTTTAAATGTTAAAAAAGAATGATTTCAATATACGTTATGAGTTATTTAAGAAAAACATTCAATGAATTGTATAATACCAATGACAATTACCATTTAGCTTTTAATAATAGTACACAGAAATATCACGAAACACCATTAACACTGCGGATAACGAAAAAAATATCCATCATTCATTTAATTATAGCATTAAAATTCTCCGAACTTTAAATAAAGATACTAGCATAATGTTTCTCGGACATTGTTGAGAAAAAAATTTTGAAAATAATATTTCAGACCCAGAAATGGATTTATTAGTGAAAGTCTACACCTAAGTTCAATATTTAAAATGGATAGGATATTGATTGAAATTGTATAAATTTTACATATCTCGCCTTTCCTCCAAAACGCGACGCTCTTTTGTAAGAATAATTCGGAATGTAATTCACATGATAATATATTCTCAAAAATCTTTAAAAATATCTTTAACCCCTTGAAGGGCGGTGATGCCGCCACGACATCACCTAATTTTAATTCCTGAATGTCACACGTGCACCCAAAATTTTTAAAGAGAATTTCGCCTTTATTAAATGAGCTAAAATACACTTTTACTAGTTTACAAATAAATTTTCTTGTGAATACTGGTGTCAATGAATTACTTCAACATTTTGTGAAGACATGTACCTTGCCCCTGAAAGGGTTAAATAATCTATTGCTGTATATCAAACCACATATGCATTGGTATTAGGCATTCTAAAATATCTTATTTTTCCTTTGTTAAAATGAATTTAAATATTACATTGTCCTGTTCTTTACTATTATTCGGAAGGAAATCACTTGATAAAATATTAATTAAAATCTTTCCCGCTTCCCTGATTTGCTGGTACGTCATACTGGCAATGTATTTTTGAAAATTATGATTTGCCGGTATAATATGTGTAACCATATTCTAATCACGATTTATTATTAACACCAATAAATTTTTACATTAAATTTTGTATTATTTAATCCGATAGTTATTCTAATCAGTTAGGCAAAATATTCAATTTTGAAAAACCGTAATAAAAGTTTCAAATTCCGTAAAAGACATTAAAAAAATTTATTTGAAATTTTCTCAAAAATATTGATCAGTTAAATAGTGAAAATATTATTAAATAATCAATTATTGTTTGTCAGTAAATTTGGTAGAATACTAATAATTTGTCATGAAATTGATGATTTAGAATTAGTATTTTGCAAGTTATTCGGACGCAAAATCGCTCGCCCAGTTTATGTTTACCCTGTGCTGTATTGATATTTATGCGCCCTTTTTTTGTTTCATATAAAAAATTTCACCTGCTCTATGAAAAGCATTTTGCTAGACTCTGTGTTTTAGAAAACAGCTCGTTGCAGCTATTGTTCAGAGACTTTACAAATAGAAGACACTTTAGGTTCTTATAATTGACGCAATCAAAAGTTAATGTTGTCATTGATTAGAAGTTAATTTATAATAAAACAACAACATAAAAAATTGAACATAAAATATTTTAAGTGTTTTTAAATTTATTTTGTTTATTACGAATAATAAATGTTTGAACAAAGTCCAACCTAAAGCCATTAATTCAGTAAAACAATAGATATAGTCAGAATAGTTAAAGAAGGTATCTAAAAAAACACTCTGAAATGGTACCGAACTTCCGAGTTCTTGATTGTCGGTAAATTTTAAAGATAATATTAAATTTATTTAATTGTGAAAATTGTGAGAATGTATAAAAATCCGCAAAAAAGATATTGATATTAAAAAACCGGGAGGTTGATAACTACACTTAAAAAAAGTCGGTAATTGAAGTTCAAGCGTAGCAAATGAGGAGCGTTTGTACTACATAACGAAGTTTTAAAAATATTTTGATCTCTGTTTAATAGTATACTATTCTTCGCATACAGTACGGAAGACGAAATCATTTGCGAATCTTTGCAAATGCTATCTGTTTCCATTATACGGGATGTAATTTGCAGTAAACCTCACCAACGTATATCAATTTCATAAAATGTGAAATAGTTTATTATAATTGAAATGTGCTCAACAAAAAAATTCCCCCTATACCATTATATAGTAGAATAAATTTGTGTGGCTCTATAAATTAATAAAAATATTCTTTGCACAACAGATTTTACAGAATGTATATTTTAGTATATACTTTTGATAGATGCATATCAATTTTGTTGTGTTCGAAAGCGTGTAACATTACTTGTTGTAATGTAACGAAGTACTTTTGATTATCTCTGTAATTCATTAATGCATCCAATTTTCAAAAAATATGAATTTCATGACAAAATTATGCAACAATTATATATTTTGAATTACAAATAATTCGGTTGGGTAGTTTTTGCTTTGTTACACTTGGACGGAAAGATGGACAGACAGACGGGCTTATGGGTAGACGATTGAACGACGACGGAAAGTGTTTCGTATTTATATAATCATAAACGCACCTAAAAACTCAGTCATATTTCTCTTTAACCCTTTGAGCTCTGGTGGTAGAATTTTCTACCACATAATTTTAATTCCGAAATGTCACATCGGCACCAGAAAATTCGACCAGATTTATTTGCAAAAGGTTAAATGCATTTTTTCGTGTATATCGTAAACAGGTTTTTTTCTGTGCAAAATACTGGTGCCAATGTGACATTTGGAATTTTGAAGAAATTTACCCATCAGAGCTCAAAGGGTTAAACTTTTTAGGGGCAAAGCATTTCTATTCGTAGAACGTTAAATTAAAGGATTGACACCAGTTATTTACCCAAATAAATATTTTAAATCAAATCAAAATATATATCCGTATATAATATTTAATTAATAAAAATGAAACTTTCATAGAAGATTTCTGGGGTCAATTTTGCAATTAGAGATTAAAATTAGGTGTTGTCAAATGGTAACAACGCTCTTCATGGGTTCAACATTTCAGGGATAAAGTTCTTCCATTCGTGGAGTGCTTAAAAGTACTGAAATGTCAGGTACAGAAAAGTTCTGTACGTAAGATTATGAACTTGTTGACTGACACCGGAATTTTAAAAAGATTTTTAAATAAATTGAGACCTCGTTTCTAAAAATTTTCATTGTAAAAGCAAAATTTTAATAATCTGCTCCTAATATAGCTTGTAAGTTTGCAAATAAAATTAGGTGGTTTTGGACATGAAACAACTGTGCCCTCAAGAGTTAAATGAATAAACGATAACAGATTTGAAGAAAAAAATCATTCGGAAATAAATATGAGCTTTTTAAAAGTGCTGAATAAAATGAAATTTTTATTCAAATACCGTAATTTCGGGTGTATAAGCCGCGGATCAAACAATTCTTTTTGGACCCAGAAATTTTATTTAGTGATTGAAGACAAATATTTACGGTGATCTAACTAGTTATATTTGTTTCTTAAAAAATTCTGGGTCGAAAAAGAATTGTTTGATCTGCGGCTTATACACCCGAAATTACGGTAATTATTACGTTTATGGAATTTATGGATAATAATTATGTGGACAGATACATAATCTCTACCCCCCTTCTAAGTTTATATAAAACAAAAAACTATAGACAGCATAATACTGAATTATGAAATTCCCGCAAGCGACTGCAATTTAAACAGACAGATTGCTCACTTGAATAGGCACACAAGTTTATTTTGAGCTGGCTGCTACAAACAGTGACATTTCCATCCTTTAAATTAAGTTCGTTTCAAAAGTGGTGTGACTGATATAATATGAACATATCACATAATATTTACAGACAATAAATATTTGACACAAATTCAATTACAATAATTTTATTTAAACTGCTGAAAAGATGAGTTGACCAATAAAGTTAAAATTCAAGTAATATTCCAGTATACTTACGTTTCATTTACATTAAGACAACAGAATTCATGGAATGTATCTAATTATTAGTTTCTTGCACTAATTTTAATTAATATTTTTCAGTTTTAAACGCTAATTAATATTTTTATTAATAACCCAAACAGAAATGTGTGTTTGTCTTAACCATTTTACATGTTCGAGACATAAACGTGCGAGTGGTCTATTTTTTAATTCGATTTGTATTATTTTAAATGTATATATTTTAATTCGATTTGTACTATTTTAAATGTATATATTTTAATTCGATTTGTTCTATTTTAAATGTATATAGTTTAATTCGATTTGTACTATTTTAAATGCATATATATATACCGGGTGTCCCAAAATTGACTGATGGATTTTGAAATTCAATAATTTGCAAACGGTGACAGCTATTTCAAAAATCTTTGCAGGAGGGTTATGTATAATGTTAGGAGTTTTTTTTACCGTAATTTTTTTATTTTAGTTTGAATTTCAAACAATAGGTGGCGCTGACGGCGATTGAAGGCCAGGTGATCAGTGCTGAGTGTGGCGTCGACCTGGCCTTCAATGGCCGTCAGCGCCACCTATTGTTTGAAATTCAAACTAAAATAAAAAATTACAGTAAAAAAAACTCCTGACATTATACATAACCCTCCTGCAATTTTTTTTTTTTAAATAGCTGTCACCTTTTGCAAGTTATTGAATTTTAAAATCCATCAGTCATTTTTGGGACACCCAGTATGTATGCCACATATTGTGAATGAAAGATTTGTTATACCTAGACATATTATACCCGGACAGAATGTGTTATAAGGGGGTGTAACGAATTCCCTCTTTCCGCTGGTTCCGATGTGTAAGGCAGCACGATGAATTCCCCTTTTCATGACAATCATTTTTTTTATTTCAGCACACGACGCTAACAGATACACTATATAACTATAAATTTTAGATTAAGCGATCTAACAGACTGCTCACAGTAGTTATTCGACAATTTTTGCCACAGTAGTTAAGGGTTAATGACATATAAAATGACCTGAGAATAAATCCACTTACAGTATTAAAAAATAACTGGCGTTGATCAAACAATATGATATAAAAACTAACCTACACTACGCGTAAAATTCACGGGCGCCAGAAATAATGTATTAACAACAAAATTAATTCAAAAATAAATAAAAACTTTTAAACGCTCCCTGATTCGCTCATACGTCTTTCGGCAACGTGTTTTTCTCTATCATGAATTATCCGCACCACATACATGCATCTGTATACTAAGCATGATTTATTATTCTCACCATTAAACTTTTAGTCTAAATTTTGTATTATTTAGTCTGAGCATTTTTCTGAATCCATGAGGCAATGAATGTGGTCTGCGTCGCGAAGAGTTAAAAGTATAAAATTCCGTTAAAAGTTTGTGGTGCGAACCTTACTTTAGCTAGATGGGTTCACGGTATCTGATCTAACGGTTGGGATAACGTGCACCGTTCCTTTCTCTGATGACGTCAGCTGGACGCCAAGTTTCGCTCCTAGTCTTGTGAATAGTGTTGTTTACGCTGTCTTTTTACCAGCAGAAGCAATTCTTTCCAATAAAGTGCTCCAGTATTTTGTCTTTATGATAAATATAGTTTTCCAATTATGTGTATTTTCAAGGAATTGAATATCCATATTTTTATATGCATTTGTATATCTATTAATATAAACAGGCCTTTATTATCGCATTGGCACTTAGGGACTTTGCCCAGGGTCCCCTAAATCCATATATCAATTTATAAAATATTTACTTTTTTCCCCCAATTCCAAAACTCTCAAAATTTTTCAAATACATTTTTAAAAATTATACTAAATTTTCTGAAAAAAGAAATTTTATTTTAAAATTACAATTTATTGCTTTTGCAAAGCTAAACTCAACCAGTATTAATAGCTAAAACCTTGTGTGGAAGATTACAATAATTAAAATCAACGCTTAACACACAATACAAAAACACACACCACATACGTATACGTTTCGCGAGCACCAGGGCTCGCTTCCTCAGTGTAAAAATGTTAAAATGTTAAAAACAACCAGTATTAAATAAGAAATAATATTTTGATTTTAACAGATTGCATTAACAATGAAATGAACCCATATCTAAATTTTAGTGTTTAAAAATAATCAGTTCTAATTGTCATGAGATATTTTTTTCCGTATTCGAAGTTTATTCTTTTGACTTAAATATGTGAAATTGCCATAATTGCTATATTTTTAGATTTGTTGAAAAAAAAAACACTTCTACTTGTGAAGTAGTACGTATGTTATTTGATGTGTGTAGCACAACTTAAAAAGGTGTAAAAGAAAGCGACTTGATTAATCTAGTTTTCTTCTATTTAAAATCCAAGATGCGAAAGTATTGTTTACACATTACACATATGACTTGCCATTACTTCTATTTGTATAATATTGCACTGATCCGAATTGGCCTCCTAATTTATCTTTTCCTACGGCCGAAATCAGTTATGATCGGGGCCTGAATATAAACCGACTTAGTATTTTAAACTTATAAAATATCATGAAATAAGATCATGAAATATTATGAAATGTACATTTATAGCTTATCAATTAATGTAGCAAGAATTTAGTTTTAAATAGGAAAACTTTGCGATAAAAAAAATTAAATACAATTTTAATACGCTAAAAGTTTACTTTTGCTTTTTCGCGAATATGTTAAAAGCATTTTGAGACTGATGAACATTGGGGGGGGGGGGGGGGATAATTTATTAGATAAACACTATGTTACTAGACAGAATGATTTTGAGATGGAATTTTTAAGGTCGAGGTGATCTAAATACCGTTTCTGTGCTACATTAAATCGTATTAAAAGAACACAGTACCTTGAAATTAGTGAAAAATATAGATTTAAAAAATATTAATTCAAATCATCTTTAACTGTGAATATTTTAAACCTTATTTTTATGTATATGACTATTATTTCGCGAGATGATGTAAATTTTATGAATAGCAGTAACGGCCCCTCAGGGGGGGGGGGAGGGTGCTGCATCAATTTCTTCACACCACTAAAATTGTATAATAATTTCAGTTTTATTTAATCAACAAAATTTGTCGAATAAATAACATGAAAGATTCTGTTAAATTTTAGTGGTATGAAAAATCTGATGCAGCACTCCCTGACGAGCCACTACTGGTTAATAGATCCAGCGCAATGATCCATAAAAATGAAAAATTTAAACTGGTTTTTCTCCCTGTTTACATTTTTATAACATGCTTGTTCGAAAAATACTAAGACATTTTTGCTAATTTAGATAGAGGTTTGAAATTTTTTTTATTTGTTTTAATGTTGTATTTAATATTTTTATGCATGGATTTAGCGTTTAAGTTTATAATTATTATTATTTTTAATATTTAAATTGAGAGTTGAATTTTCTTTCTTTTTTAGTATACACAAGAGAAAAAAATCATAATAGAGTAATAACCCCAGTAATTGGCACTTTAAGAATTTGTCTTTAAACTTACTTCAATTTTCATTACAAAGAAATAAGATATTTACTTAGAAATGTTTTTAAATCAAAGATTGCATATCTGTGCATCTATTTTGCCCACTAAAAGCAAAAAAAAAAAATGAAAAAATATTTTTATAAAAATATATTTATAAAAAGTTGCTGAAATCACCAGTAATTGGCACCTAGAGCACCGATGTATGACACCTCTTGATCCAGTAATTGGCACAAGTTTATATTAAAAAAAAAAAAAAAAAAAAAAAAACCTTACACTTTGCGTTGGGTTTAATCGCTTTAAATGAATTTACTGTAGATGAAGATGCCATATTTCAGGTTTTTGAGATTAAGAAATCATCATATTTGTCTGAAATGTGAACACTTTAAAACAAAAAAATATACTTACATTAATATCCAGTAATTGTCATGCTGTCTCCAGTAATTGCCATATGAAGCTTTAATGGATTCCAATTACTGATAATATTTCATAATTTCAAATAAAACAAATGATAAACAAAATTAGTCTATAACTTTAAAAGTACTTCCAAAATAAGTGGTTTAATCTCAAATTCTTTGCGTATTCCTTGTAACTGGAATAGGTGCCAATTACTTGGAACTAGCAAAATTGAAGCACCATTAATTGGCATCTATCATTAATTCAGAAATCCAAATATTTGTGTCGAAAATACTTTTACACAATTAAAGTAACCCTTTTTAACTAAACAAAACTGTTGTCAATTAAAATTTAAAATATATTATAAATCATAGTATAATGAATTGAAAAGCATGCCTTCCTTAAGCCGAAGAGGAAGCATTTGCAACAAAAATGGCTAATTTCATACAAGGTATAATTGTTTCTCTTTCCTAGGCACTATTGTCATCTAGTAGCACAAATCAAAATTATAATCTTTAACGTGAATGAGCATATAACTGGTATATGCTCTTGGACTTTTAAAAGACTGGATATAAATCTTATTTTAGGGCATGTTTGTAGGATGTGCCAATCACTGGTGCATGCCAATTACTGGTGGTGTTACCCTAAATGATCATAATCCCATACATCTAAAAATCCATGCACAGTTTTATGTAGTATATTCTAATGAATGTGGAAAAAACGAAGCAAAACATTTGTGTTTAAAAAAGCAGTAGAGCCTTTAAAAATTAATTTTTTTAACAAGATATAAATTTTAGCAAAATAGGCTATTCTACAAGAATGTTTTTATTTTATTTTCTTTTTCAGTACTAAGTATTGTGCCACCACATACATTATACTACTTTTCAAAATTGAAGATAGGTTTCAAGGTACTGTGTTCCCCTAAACAAATACGCTAACTTCTAAATCGAGTAAGCAAAAAGAAAAAGAAAAATAAAATAAATAAATAAAAAAAAGAATTAAAAAATCATACACATTTTTAATTTTGTATTACCATATTTTGATTTTCTTTAAGCACTTAATCGTCGCGTCCCAGACATTCACGGCTTTTCAGAATTATTTGATTCCCTAGTTTTATAAAATAGTGTACTTGATTTTATTCTGGTATCATTTTACTTGTCATTAAATAAGATGTTTATTTTTTTTTTAAAAAGTGGTGGCAATAATAAATTTGAATTTTTATACCGTAATTTAATGCGACCATTCAGGGTTTAATGGCCGATGGAATGTTAGTCGAAAGCCTTACGAAGGAACATTAACCTCTTCTTTCACCGTTTAGTAAGTCACTTTTTTTCAGGGAAAGAGGTTTTTATAGGCTTAGGCCATATAATACCAAATGCCTGTAATACCAAAAAAAAATCGTTCCGCAAACTAACATTTGTTAAGTTTGAATAAACGAAACTATTGTGTACCTTACATATATTAAGTACAATTCAATATTTTATAAATTACATACATATTTTACAAATTGACTTTGTAATAGGAGGACAATTCGGAAATTAACCTCCGTTTATGAAATAAAAAAATAAACTAATGAAAGGAAACATGTTTTATTACTTACGTAAGAAAGACAGCTACTTCTCAACATAATTGCCGTATTAATTAAAACAATTATCATAACGGTAAATCAAACATTTTTACTGGAAGAAATTGAAGAAAACGTAATTTTAGGATCCATGCCCTCATAGCATGCATGGTCACAGTGACGTCACTGTGAGTCACTGTGGTCATATGACATCTGTGACCAAAATGCCACCACTCAATGACGTCACATTGTGACTGATATGTGACTTTCCTAAAAATCATTAGAAAATTACAAAAATTCTTCAAAACATGCTATTTACTTTAAAAAACACTTTTGTCACAACGTCTTATTTTGTCACAGTTTCGTCACGATGTTAAGAGCCCACAATAGTCACAGGAAAAGTACACAAAAAGACCCGGATGACCATGTGAAGTCTATGGGAGCGTTCTTTTCTAATATCTCGTTCAAATTTTAATATTTTGACATGATTTTTTTTGCATAAAATAGTTCAGGACGATCCACAACCGGGCTAGTTTTTACTTTTTCGATTTTGGTTTTAGATTTTTTTTAAAAAATTACTTTAATTTTCAAAACCGGTTTAAACCGGTTCTGAAACTGAAACTATCATAATATAAAAAATATATTACCAAAATCGAAAAAGTAAAAACTAGCCCGGTTGTGGATCGTCCTGAACTATTTTATGCAAAAAAAATCATGTCAAAATATTAAAATTTGAACGAGATATTAGAAAAGAACGCTCCCATAGACTTTACATGGTCATCCGGGTCTTTTTGAGAATTTTTTCCGTGACTATTGTGGGCTCTTAAAGTCAAATTAGTCACAAATGACACTTTTTTCACAAATTTATCACACCGTGACTTCACAAAATGATGACAATGTGACATCACAAACGAGCTCTAAAACGGCCATTACGACTTCACATTTTAGTCACTTTGACTTCACATCGACGTCACGTGACGTCACATCGACAATCGATGGTGACAAAGTCACAGAGGATCTTCACAACGACGTCGCAGTGACGTCACCATGTCTTACGGGCGTTAGATGAGTCATTAGTCTGTTTTCCAAGTCACTCCCAGGCTGTGGAAAGGGTCGTTAAAATTGTAACAGAAGCTACATTAAAGGTATGCGGGAGTGAAGGAAGAGATACCTTCATTAGAACAAAACTTCAGACACGGAAAAAGATGCCAAAATTAATTTCTATCGACTTTGTAGCGTAAAAAAGTATGCATTTTGAATAGAACATTCTATAGGTTGGGGGGCGGGTGGAGCACGACGTGCAGCTAATTTATTTTAACATATTTTTTTTTTTTGGTATAGAAGTTTAAAAATCAGTATTTTTAAAAAACTTCAAGCTATTTGAGGTAGGGTGAGGAAATGTCCAAAAAGAAATGTCCTGAGTCCTACCAGCGGCCAATTTTCCGCACCCGCCATTATCGAAAATCTAAAAAAAGTTTTTTTCGGCCCACCCTACTGCGCATCCAGTGGTGATCCGTAAGGTGCGTTCTGGTACCCGTGAGTGGGTTGTTTAAAATATATCCCCCAACTTTTTACGATGACGAAAACACACCAAACTTCAGAAATTCTGCACTCGGCTGCGTTTTAGACACGCCGATTGCTTTCTTGAACAAGGACTCTTGTGCCATCACGATCGCCATGCAGTAACATTCTCCTCATTTAAATTGGATTTATTTAAAAATTGGTGTGAATAAAATAACACGTCATTTAATACTGTGACAGAGAGTCTGGACCATTTTCAGTAACATGGGTGATCACAAATGGTCATTTCCATGAAAACTTGTCATGTCTGTCACACAGCTAAAAATCGCTATGCTTGTTGGTCACCGTTATTTTCGAAAAGTTTGCTTTGTGCTATTCAAATGATGAGAGATCTTCGACAAAATAAGTTAAATTTTTTCCGTTCTAAAATACTGGTAGCCAAAAATCGTTGTATGTGACAGACATGACATGCGTTCATGGAATTAGCCAAATACATTTGCAGAGCTGCCAACTTCTACGCCTATTTAAATCTTATAAACATGTTTGGAACCACAAAAATATTTTAGTAAAATGCATACCAAATATATTCATTGTTATGTATTACATTACATATTATTAATTATTTACTAATATTTCTGTTTCTAATATGTTTATTTGACTGTAAATAGGCGTAGTAGTTGGCAGCCATGCATTTGTATTATAAAATTTCCTGTTATGCATCTTGTTTACCTTGCTACTAAACATTTATTAAAAGATAAGAAGCCAAACATGTTGCTTTCATCATAGAAATCTAAGAACAATTCATAAAGAATTTTAGTGAATGTTTGTTGAAATGTGTAAAATCAGAAGCGACCGGTCACTTACACTTCAATTTTCAACATCAGTGTAGAAGTATATGAAATAAAAATTCTAGCCCATGTATAAACACTGTCAGTTTATAGATTTTTTTTATAATATTTATTGAAGTTATATGAAACAATCTTTGTGGACGATCGCAAAGCAGTTTTAAGTGGGTAAATGAGTTATTTGTTACACACTGTGAAATTATAAAATGAATGCAGATAACATATGTTATTTGCTTTTAATAAAATGCTTTGATAGAAAAGTTTTCATGATTCTCTCCTTGAAAATTATTACCACTACAAGATAGAATATCTGCGAGAAAATCCAGATAAATAGCAGAAAAATATACAAAAAGGTTTCAATAAATTGATATTTATCTATTATTACGGACCTATGATATTTTTCTATGATTACTTTCTTTTATATTTGGAAGACGTGTAGAGTAAAAGTAGAGAAATGTCTAACTTTTTAATTATTTTAAGCGTATTTAACTATGAAGAACTAAAATTACTAATTATAAATTTCAGAAAAGAATATTTTGAGGAGGGAAAATGCGTATTGTACCGTGTACTCCAGATATCGCGGTCAGGTTGGTTAAATTGTATCCCCCCACTCCACAGGGTGATGAAGACAAGAATCTTCAGAAATACTGCACTCGACTCCGCCTTAGGCACGCCGAGTGCTTCCATGAAAAGAAAAACTGATCTTCCTCACACTTGGTATACCGGGTAGTAATGATCTCCTGATGTAAATTAGGTTTATTTAAAAAAATGGTGTGGATAAAATAAAACGTAGTTTAACCCATTCCGGCGAGGTGTGTCCAGTCTGGACATACCTAATTTTAATTCCAAACTTGGAATTGGCACCAATAATATTTTAATAAAATCTCTCTTTTGTGATAAAAGTTTAAATTAAGGAGTTCTTGATTTTTTTTAAAGTCGCTTGTAAATTGCGGTGTCAGTCGATAATTTCATATTTTACTAACGCTATTTGTCTCCGCCGGAAATGGTTCAGTACAAGATAGAATATCGGCGAAAAAATCCAGATATATAGCAGAAACATGTACAAAAAGTGTTTAAATAAATTGATATTTATCTATGACGGATCTATGTTATTTATCTATGATTACGCTTCTTTTATATTCGGAAGAAGTGTGGAGTAAAATTAGAGAAATATCTAACTTTTTAAGTATTTTAAGCGTATTTAAATTTGGAGAACTCAAATTACTGATTATAAACTTCAAGGAAGAAAAATTTTATAACAACTTTAAAATAACTTTAATTCAAAATAAGAATATAGGGTGTATTTACGGCGTCTCGTACACCGAATTGTTTGTAACTAAATATCTAGTGTCAATGTGGCCATTTGGAATTAAAATTAAGGGGATTCATAGGGATACCGCCGCCCCTCAAGGTATTAACAAAAAAAAAAAAAAAAAAAAAAAAAAAACGGGAATTTTTACGTAACTTTTATAAAATTATTTTGTACCAGAATTTTTATTTAACACTGCTTATCTTATTTAATTAACCAGTTTTTTAAACTTATTTTGTAAAGGAATTTCCGGTTTGAACCGAAATATATTCATTTGGTAGGGGCCAAAATGTCTCTCACTCTAAGTAAACGAAAAGCGTTCTATAAACGTTCGAAATTTCGTTTTTTAAGCATCTTATGAAATACCAAGCCTATTTTTAAAAATAATGGTTGCAAATTGGTGGTGACAGAAGTTGTTAAAACATAAGTCATATTTTATCTGATTTCCTCTGACACCAGAGGATTTCAACAAAGGAAAAACTTTCTAAATTGTGACTGCTGTGACACTAAAGATGCTAGAAAGTTCAATAATGGCGTGATAGTTACTTATAAAATATAAATTTTCTCTAAAAAAGTCAAAAGTAAATTTGAAATTTGACCCATTAGTGCCTAGCATCCCATTTTTGGGACAGTTTTAAAATATTCAAGTAAGCGCATTTCACACCAATAAAAAGGAGGAAAAATAAATACTTTCTTTCTCGAGACAAAGTCCTCGATAAATTAAGGGAAAAGTTATTCTTGCTTTAAAAGTGGTGGGAAAATGCAAAATTTGAATCTTAACGAAGAAAATAATTCAGGCACTAATGGGTTAAAAATTGTGGAACGATGTGAAAGACATAAAGAAGTCCAAAAAAATTTCTAAATTACAATCTCTATGCAATCTCAAGATATAATAAACTAATTATGAAAGTGATTGTTGCGAATCAATAGTGGCACTCGCTGATTCTACACAAACGATACTTTTAACCGGTGCCACTATCACCTGGGGTTATCGGGAACAACAATTTTTTTAAAGTCTTTTAAACTTTTTAATTTATGTTTCTATGGAATAATAGGCTGTACCTAAACAATATCAAAATATTTGATGGAAAACTAATGGTGGTAGTGCCTGCTTCAACGCAGGTATTTTATTCTGGTGCCACCACTACCCTAGAAAGCAGGGCCTGATTATCAACGGTGAAAACTCCCACCAACAAAAATAAATAAAAATAATCTTTAAACAAGATACTAATTTTGAATGAAAAGAGCGTTTAAAAAAGCCGAAAATTTATGTATTAGTTTACAGGCAAGAGATTGTCCCGTTAGTAATCAGAACCTGAAAGAGAGATTGTAGACGTTAGAAAATAAGCTTGGAATTTGTCTCGATGGTTAATTTTAAGATCTAAATATGTATTAATAAGATCGTTCCTAAAGAACTTAAAACATCAAATGAAAACTGAAATAAACGCATGGCTGCCAATTTTTACGCATTTTTGCTACCACTAAAATTGTTCCAAGATTTTCCATTTGTTTAATCTTAAGATTTCGGCGATTAAGTAAATCAAAATTTACTATAAAATTTTTGTGGTAGGAAATATGCGTAAACGTTGGCAGCTATGTAAATGTATAAATTAGCATAAATGTTTCATATTTTCTAAATTATCATTTATTTAAAATTAACTTTAGTTCTACTCATTTATTTTATCATTTTCTGCTTAATGCAGTGCAGTGGTATAGTTTAGTTGAACTGTTACTTAAATGTTTATTTTTGAATCATTCATAAAAGTATAATTTCTTATAAAATAATTTAGACATACAAATATTTCTTCGCACCCCTTTTAGACCTTAACCCTTTAAAAATCGAGCCCGATATGTAAAATTTACTATTTGTCCAATCAGAGTGTTTAAATGCACTATTTTTTGAAGTAGAAATATTAACTTATACAGATAAAATGATGCGGGAGTTAATCACGTTACTCTAAAAAAAAAGACCGGTTGGGAATTAAACGATATCAATAAAAAAAAATTCATTTATACTATTCATGCAAATCACGGGTGCATGAAATAAGATATTAACAATATATTTTTAAAAATAAGTAAAAATTTTTTAAAAGTATTTCATTAATTCTTTCTTTAAATTTAGTTAATCCTTTAACTGATTTGCCCGTACGCCGTTCGGGCACGACGAATTTACTTAATTCATCATTTAAAGATTTTTGACACCACTATTTTTTTTTTTAAGTACGATTTCATTCTATTTTATTTAAGAAATGTTTAGACTGAATGTTATGAATATTTAAGCTGAAAAAAACTGGTGTTAACCTACATTTTCAATTTATTGAACGTAAAAAAGGAATCAGGGAAAGGGTTAATTTGTGGTGTTTACTACAATATCTCAGTAATATTTCAGTTTCTTTGGATTAACCGAATAGTTTTATTTTAAAATAATGGAAGGCAATTTTTAACATTTTGCTTCGAAAGTTTAAAGTGTAAAATTTCATTAAAATTTTGTTGTTCGAGTCTTGTTTAACTCTTTCCGGCCCGGGCAAAATATGTTATTAAAATTATCGTCTGACACCGAATTTCCAAATGAATTCACAAATGAATTTTTTAGACATTTTGAATTCCTTAATTTAAGCTTTTATTGAAAATGCAAAATTTTACTAAAATATTGTTGGATCCGTTTGGAATTAAAATTAGGTATCCCAGACCAGGCACAATGTGCCAGAAAGGGTTAAATTAGGTGGGATAAAATGTATCCCAACAGCTATCAAGTGGTTAGAAGGAAAATTAAGCACGTGAAAAGACAGCTGCCGTATTTCAATCATTATCTTTAGGATACCTGCAAAACAAAATACTGAACTAATTAAACTTGGCACTCTGCTGTACCACACACAGACAGAGCGCTTACATGAAAAACCAACAAGATTGATTACATCAACTTCACGAGTTTGTAAAATTCTCCTCATTTAAATAAGGTTTGTTTAAAAAGTGGTATGAATAAAATAACACGACATTTAATATCGCGATAGCCCGATTTAAACATTTTTAGTTACATGGTGATCGCAAATATAATTTATAATAAATTAATAAAAAAAAACCTTAACGGATTAACCTTCCTACCCTGTTCAAAATTTGCTCAATCTTGATAAAAACATTTCACACCAGAATTGTTATTTAAAACATTTCAATATATTTAATTGACTTATTCCTCTGAATCTTTTATTCAACTTTCTTTATGAAAAAAGTTCTGGTTCGAATCGTATAAAACAAATTATAGTTATGGGTCGATTAGACCCATTCAGAGCAGGAAGGTTAAAAGATTTAAAGCTCTAAGAATTTTAAATATGAATTTTAAAAATAATGATATCAAATTTTGAATGACTCCATGCTTTTAATTAGAAAAGGCATTTTTGTATTTTTTATTTCGTTATTTTTTTTTCTATTTATAATAGCATGTGGAAAAGTTATCTTCAACATAAAAGTTATCTTCAATATAGAGCTTTATTCACTGATGCTTTTTCACATGCATCTCTCATAAATTCAAAATATAGATTTTAAAATATATGATATAAAATTTAATTGACGCCTTTATGTGACTTAAAAAAGTTTGTTTTAAAATTCAAATTATTTAATTTGTTGTAAAGTATATTTACACATGTAAAAAATACTTTTAATTTTCCAATTCGTTGTTAAATATATAATTTTAATTAGATCAATACTATGCATTGAAATGTATTTATTTCAATAAACTGATTTATCTTTTGTGTCACGATATTCAAAATTGTAGGTAATATTTATGTCAATGGTTTCACAGCGTCAAATTATCTTAACTAAGTGAAACGCATGGAAATGGATAATTTGATGCAAAGTTATTACACACGTTGATTAATAGTATTAATTCATCGACATTGAGCGTTTTATCAAAAACTAGATTTATTTCAATAAGGTAGCTAATAAAAATACACGTGTGTTATCAAAACATTTGCATACATTTATTTTTATGCTTTCTACAATAAGCTAATTATCAAAATCCGGATTTATTTCAGTAAAGTAGATAATAAAAGTAAACGTGCAAGTAAAAACGTTTGCATATATTTATTTTTATGCTTCCTACAATAAGCTTATTATCAAAATCTGGATTTATTTCAGTAAGGTAGATAATAAAAGTAAACGTGCTTTATCATAACATTTGCATATATTTATTTTTATGCTTCTTATGACACCTGCATAAAGTTCCGACAAAGGCTATTCTTCAAACATAATTATATTTAATAGAATGCCATAGTTGCATTTTTCACAAAAACTTATATCTTGCAAGTCCTAAAGACAGCAGATAATTGAAGTGTTCTTATTTTTCTTTGATCACTAAGAAACAATACATGTTAGGTAAGTTCTGAACCAAGCATTTTCGTCTCTTATAAAAAATAAGCAAAACAATCATGCTTTTGAAGATTTTAGTATGAAAAAAATATATGTATTTAGTTTATTCAAGTGAATAATAACTTTTTTTCTATGTCTCAGATTTTATGCCTTTAAAAACAAATTTGAAATTTCTTTTAACCCTTTATACACTGACGGTACTTTAACCCATTCGTGCCCACGACCTTTTGCGTAAATTTTATTCGGTTGGCACCACTATTTTTAAAAGAATTAAGTTTAGTAATTTAAAACGGGAAAATGTGACTTATTTTATCAGAGATATTTCATTAATTGAGTAAGGCCATGCAAACCTTTCGGAAATAACGGTGACCAACAATTTAGCAGTTACTAGAAATGTGACTTACACGACAAGTGCTCATGGAATTACCCTATAAAACTTATTTATTCTGTCTATTAAAGAAAGATTTTTTATTATTTCCACACAAAACATTATTTTCGATCAAATTTAGATAGAATAGAGAAACATTCAAAGCTAAATATTTTCAAAAAGTGGTAGTTTTATTATTCATTTTTAAAAGTATTTCATTTCTTTCATTAAATAAAACTATATTAAACATATTCAACTGCAATAGCGTTTCCATTTATAGAACTGATCATGATGCATTTAAAATCATTGCTTTTTTAAGAATTGTGATATTTTCAAAATAGTAATTTTGGTTAATTAATCTGATTATTTTTGTAAATATTTCTCAAAACATTATAACAAGCGATGTATTTAATCAGTTTTAATGGAAAAAAACATATCTAAAATCCATATTAGTATTATCTAAAATTTTCAGTATAACTTCAAATATTAAAGGAAATAATTATTGAGGTCTATCAATTTCTGGATAAATAATTCGGTAGATAAAGGGTTAAAATTAATAGAAATGTCTTGATTATAAATATTATTATTGGCATTTTCTGCACAAATATTTGAATAACTTTTCTTTTAGATTATCTTTCCTTAATCCTTTGATTATGGTTCGGGATATACAGTGTTAGTCTGAATGATTCATAGTGTTTCAAAACAGTGTGTATTAAAACTTTTGCGACACACAAAGACGAGAGATACATGACAAGATACATGCACTCAAAAAGTTTAACCACTTAACCCTTTCCGGCACACCGTGCCCAGTCCGGGATAACTTATTTCAATTTCAAACTTGTAAACGGCACCAATAACATTTTAGTAAAATTTTGCTTTTACAATAACAGATTAAAATAACCCATTCGTGCCCAGCCTCTTTTGCGTAAATTTTATTTGGTTGGCACCACTATTTTTAGAAGATTTAAGTTTAGTTCATTAATCACGAAAATGCATCATTTAAATAAAATAATTATCGCTTTTCTTTTTTGCCGGTGTCAAAAACAGTGCTGAATGCACCTTTTGAAGCGTCCCTAAAAAGGGACGCTAGGCATTAATGGGTTAAGGAATTCATAATAACTAAAAAATTCCGGTGGCAGTCGATAATTAATCATTTTACTGCAAAATTCTCCAGTACCGGAAAGGGTTAACTGATCAATATTTTTGAAAAACTTTCAAATAATGCCAGCTTTTGTGTCATTTACAGAATTTTTAATTTTTTGTTACCAGTTTTAGGAAGCATAAACTTTTCCCTAATAGAATCAGAAAATTGCACGGATTAAAAAATGCAAAATTTACAATAAAAAATTACTAGTGGGACAATAAATTATGACATCCAAACCTTGAATATGGATGACTGTGCGTGTTTCGGGCAAATTACGATCGGAGAAAACAAGATGACCGTATGACGCATTAGCAACTCAGGGAAGTAGTTAACACTTTTTGGAACACTGTGTTCATTCCGGGAATACCTAATTTTAATTCCAAATATGCAATCGGCACCAATAATATTTTAATAAAATTTTGCTTTGACAATGAAAGCTTAAAGTAAAGCGTTCTCTTTTTCTAAAAAGGTCGTTTGTAAATTCCGATGGGAATCGATAATTACTCATTTTAGTAACAGAATTTGCCCGTTCCGGAAGGGTTAACACTATAATCGCCGGAAATTTTACCTAAGTGTACTAAATATCTTCCATATCAGAATTTTTTATTTAAAACATTTTAGTTCATTTATTTAATTTATTTCGGTGTGATACGTATTGAACTTATTTTCGAAAGACATTACTGGTTCGAATAGAAACAGTTTTATTTGGTAGCGGTCAAAATGGAGGTTCTGGTGTTAACAGACCGCCTCGTGCATTGCGTTCATTAACGCATCACTGCTGCTGAGACTCACATTAAGGCCCCACATTAGTCACTGAAAAATACCCGGATGATAATATAAAGTCTATGGGAGTGTTCTTTTGAAATATCTTGTCAAATTTTGATATTTTTACATGATTTTTTGGCATAGGGTAGCTGAAGACTATTTACAATCAGCCTAGTTTTGACTTTTTCGATTTTGCTTTTATATTTTTTATAATGTGATAGTTTAAATTTCAGACTAGTTTTAACCGGTTTTGAAATTTAAAGTTTTTTTTTTTTTTTAATGAGAAACCAAAATTTTCAAAGCAAAAACTAAACCGGTTGTGGAAGGTCCTCAGCTATTCAATGCAAAAAAAAAAAAAACATGTAAAAATATTAAAATTTGAGCTAGATACTTGAAAAGAACGTTTTCATAGACTTTACATTATCATCCGGGTGTTTTTCTGTGACTAGTGTTGCGCCTTAACCAAAATATGCTATTGAACATATGGACGGAATTTGATCAAAGATTGGATGTGTGCAGAGTGACAAAGGGTGCACATATTGAAAATTTGATGCACGCACAAATATATATGAAAAAAGTATTGTATAATTGTATGTAAAAAAAGACTAACTTAACCCTTTGAAGGGTGGTGGGATAAAATATATCCAGAGTTGCCAAGTCTCTTGCTTTTTTCATACCACTATTATCTTAGAAAAAATCTGGTTTTGTTCAATCGGCGAAATGTTTCAATTAAACAACAGAACATTTTCTGTATTATAATACTTGTATTCAAAAAGCCGGAGAGTTGGCAGCTCTGATATATCCCTCTTAATTTTAATTGCGAAATGCTGCATTGACACCAGAATTTTGAAATGAAAATTTTAATTTTATCAAATACACGAAGAAAAGAAAGATCTATTTTCAAATAAGTTTGTTTTTAAATTATGGTGTCGATCAATTATGTCAGATTTTTATGAATAGAAGTGCTGTGCCCTCCAAAGGGTTAAGTGGTTAATGATTCCGCACAAATATAGTTGTTATGAAGAATTACAGAAAAAGGAATGCAGATATACACCACTTTGCGTTTAAGGGTTAATGAAATCGAATTTAGTGTGTATCATTTTAAGTTTGGGTGTGATACTGAATTCATCGTTTTCAATTTTTCAATGTACTATAAAATAAATTAATAGAGCACAACTAACTAAAGGGATTTTTTTCGTTTCTATTTAATAGAATAACCATAAATTTTGTATTGTTTCCCTATGTTTCAAACACCCAGTTTCACATATTATTTTCAATTTAATAGTAGTACTTTCATCAAAATGAAAACTTTTTAATCATAGTTTTGTAACATTAAATTCGTTTTGTTCTTCTCGTGTTAATTATTTTGTATCAATTACAGGAGAACTGCGCTCATAAACTCGGTAAATTAAAGATGCTCCATTTACAAATTTATGTAAGATAAATTTAATAAATTATTCCTAAATTTTAACTATATGTGGTAAATGCTCATAAGAATTTCATAATGAAATACTGAAATTAAAATTACTACATATCATATGAAGATCGGAAATGAAACTGAATTTCAATATTTAAGTTATGTCGCGTGCTTAAAATTAATTTAATTTTATAGGCTTCAGAGTTATTAGAAACTGTTTCGCTCTTGCATAATGTAATTATAATTATTTCCGTATTTGTCCAAATTTTCTCACAAACCAGATAAAATTTCCATTTAGGCTTAAATACACCAAACATAATTATTGAACATTAAATAATGTAAAGTATATTTTGATAACTTCAACATTAGGAGAGCCGGCTATTTTATTCAAGTTTTATAAAAAGGGTTTGACATCAGAATTCTTACTTAAATCTATTTAACTTTTTTAATTAGCCTATTTTTGTGCTGCGAGTATTTAAAAATCTTATCAAGCCATATCTGGTTCGAATTGGTTGTTTTCAAATTGGTAAGGGGTTATAATCACCGCTGATGGCAGTTCTGTTTTTAAATTTTAGCTTATAAATATAAAATGTTTAGTTCTAAATAAATAAAAAAATAATGCTCTATACTGCCACTACACAATTTCATTGATGCGACTAAATTAGCTGAACTTTAGTAATTAAAAATTGAAGTTTATTAAAGTGCGTACATTCATTGATTAAGAAGATTAAAATTGTAGAAGACAGGGACTTATGTTTAATTCTTAATAGTACGGCTCGAGCATATTGCTTCTTTCGTTCGACTAAAAGCTTTTCCATACCTCTTAACACTAGAACCGCCATTAGGGGTCAAAATGACCCCTGTCATGTTGATAATAGTCGATTCGAACCAGAATTTTCTTTGTAATATATGTAAAATGCATGCTGAACAAAAATAGACTTATTAAATAAGTTAAATAGTTTTAAATTAAAATTCTGATGAGAAACACTTTTTGTAAAACTTGAGTAAAATACCAGGCTGTTGTAGCGTTAATTATAACTCTAAGCTTCGTTTTATTAATTCACAGACTTTTTTTGATTATATAAGTTAAATATTTTAGTACATAAAAAGTGTTATCCTGTCTTTATTTCTAACTTTTTTTTAATTAAAAAAAGAAATTAAAAAAACTGATAACAAGGTTCACGCTTTCTTTATATATTTCTTAAGATTTTTCACCACTATTAATGATAAGAAAATCTATATTTAATTTTTTAGGAAACAGATTTCGCAACCACCACCTTTACTCTTAAATCTCGAAATATTTTTCTGCAGTAAAATACATTGAAATTATTGTTAAAATTTAGTGGTAAATATGTCCGAACCGTGTTTAAGAGGTTTTTTTTTCTTTTTAATCTTTTAACCCTTTCCGGCACACCAGTCTGTGATACCTAATTATAATTCGAAACTTGCAAACGGCACCAATGATAATTTAAATTTTGCGTTTTAATGAAAGCTTAAATTAAGGTATTCTTGATTTGCAAAAAAGTCATTTGTAAATTTCGGTGGCAGTCGCTAATTTCTCATTTTACTAACAGAATTTAGCCGTGACGAAAAGGGTTAACCACTTAGCTGATTCTTTTTTATGTACAATAAATTGTATATGGGACATACACCACTTATTTTAATCTAAAATATTCATAACGTTTAGTCTAAACATTTCTTCCTGAAACTCATTGACAGGCGGTGGGGTACATTTAGGCGAGATTCACGCCAAAAAATTTTAACCGACTTTAATGGTTTTTACTTTGACGTCAAAAAATTGCATAATTACTTTCCCTTATGTTAAAATAAAAAATTTCGATATTCTAGAATTTTAGAATTTAATGTTAGAAAGAGATTATTGATTGCCCCTCAAGGGGTTAAATAGTTGGAAATTGAATTAATAGTGTCAAGCAGTTTTAAGTGTTGGATGAAGCAAGATCTTTTCCGTGCGACGTACGGGCAAATTAATTAAGGGGTAAATAGCCTAAATTGAAAGTACTTCATTAACCCTTTCGTTCCCAGTGAGTCCAAATGTCATCATGACAATATTTTTTTTATTTCTATATTTAATTGGAATATTCCAAATTCATACCAGAAAATTAAAATAGAAATATTTGTTTTATTTAATAATATACATTCCATAATTAAATAAAGCGAAATTTATCATTGATTTTTTTCTGGTTTGAATTCAGATTTTTTGAGCAACGGAATTTCTAGAATGTATTTTACCATGGGAATGAAAGGGTTAAAGTGTATGATTCATATTTCTTTTTTTCTGTGTAACCCTAAGATCAAAAATTCTATTGAAACTGTAACCCATTAACCACAGAATTATAAGGTAAATTTTTCAACTTTTTAGCTGTACGTCGTTTGTCACCACAAACTCTCAAAAATAATTTCCACTGTATACTATCATAAAATTTTTTGTCTTTACATAAGAGCAAGTTTTTAATTAAAAAATAAAGTTGGGTATATAAATAAACACATGCATTTATTTTTACTGCTGCGTGAACGCAACACCATAGCGGTTAATGGGTTAACACTAGAAAGACCGTGAGTGTTCATTTTGAGACCTACCAGATGATTATTTCTATTCAAAACAGAAATTTCTTAATAAAATAGTTTTAAAAGAAACAAAGACGAAAAACGTTAAATAAATAAGTTAACAGTTTTGAATAAAAATTCCGTTGAAAAATATTTTTATAATGATGAGTAAATATCCCGGTCTCTTTAGTTTTTAGGTGTAAATAAATGTACTCAGCCTGTAAATACATTAAAGTAACTGATATAATTTAAATTAACTCAACAAATTTCAAGCAAAAGTAAATATTTATATTAGATATATTTAAATAAATATTTAAATAATATTACAGAGATCATTATTTGAAATTGTGTAATGAAATTAAATGTAATATAATTATGTCCATGTATTGGTAAATTGCCTTTTTACTTTAAAGTTAAAAAAATTATTCTGGATGACTCAGAATTTCTTTATTCATTCTTTTTTATTCAGAATTTCTTTTAGACAGTGCAGCTACGTTTAAAGCAGACAAGACATACACCGTAAAGTTTATTAGTTTCTAGTGAAGCAACAGAAAATATCAAATATATCACCAACAGCGGGTACTATTGTTTGTTCATATCTGGTCAACGGGTCCAGATTTCCGTCGGAGTAAACTTTCCCTAGTAAATTTCAATTTAAAATTTAACTCCTATTCTTGAAAAAGTTTTGTTTCAAAGGAAAATATTTCAATTCGATTTAACGGGTTACAGAATTCTCGCTGGCATTATAACTTATTTAACCCTTTGATTTCGAGATGTTTTTCTCACTGACCACCAGTGTACCGCGTAAATGGATGCTCCAAATGCTCTGCGCACCAATATTTTAAATTAATTTTCTTCGCTTTATCTAACGGCAGAATAATCTGTGATAAAAGATTGCGAAATAAACTGTAAGATATTAGCGGTGTCAAAAGCATTTGGCGTCCCGATTTACGAGGGACATCTGACAAAGGTAATGGTGAGTGAGAGTCAAATATCGATTGCAAAGGTTTAACAAGGGAGAATGCGCGCTTACCCCCAGGGTATGAATGGTTTTAACTTTATCACCAATAAAATCAATTTAAAACAGTCGCTTTATTTAGACGGAGAAAATTCTTACAAATTTTGCGATTAAATAAGTTGATGATTACTTTAAAAAATTAGTGGTTGCAATTGAAAAAAATCACATGCACTCCGGGTCTTTTAGGCCCTGCGTGCGTCCACCCGGGTTAATTAAGATTTACGAGAAGATTGTTTATGTAGCAACAAAACAATGGGACTGCAAGGCCTGAATATCGGTAAGTCATAGCTGCCAACTTTTACGCATTTCTGCTACCACTAAAATTGTACAGAGATTTTCCATTTGCGTAATCATAAGATTTCGACGATTAAATAAGACAATATTTACTATAAAATTTTTGTGGTAGAAAAATGCGTAAAAGTTGGCAGCTCCGGCTAAGTGAAACTCCCCCACCCCTAAAAATAGAAAAACATATATAGTTTTAGCATTAATTATGACAGAAATTCAAAATGAATAAAACGTTTAAATAAGGAAGAAATTTCCACTAAAATTTAGTGGTGGAAGTATTCACGCCCTGCTGATCCGGTTATAGTGGAAGCTGCATCAGTTTAACGACAGGTAACGTCATCTTTATCCATTATTTCCATATTTCAAGTAAGATAAAATTTTAATATTGGTGTTTAATATTCCAAATTACTGGTTGTGAAGATATGTCCGTCATAAATTTTATTTATTTATTTTATTTTATTTTATTTTGTAAAATTTTTCAGTAAAAATTGCTCACAAAAAAATTTTTTTTCAAGCCCTCTCTTAAAGGATGATTTGTTTTTAAATTGAATAATCCAAAATTACTAAATTTATTTTAATTTTAACTAAATAAAACAATAGAAAAATAGAAAATCTCAATAAACCATGAAAAAAAAAAAAAAAAAAAAAGATTCCTACTTATCTATTATTGGACAAAAAGCCATTTCATTTTATTAAAATATAGAGGGAAAAAGTTTTAGGAAGATTAGGTTTAGCCACCTAATTTTAAATCCAAAACTGACAAATTGTCCTCAAAAGTATTTTTATAGAATTTTGCTTTTGCATTCAGGGTACAAAAATAGTGGGTTTTTATTTTCTAAGAAATTAGTTTGAATCTACTGGTGTCTGTCAATTATTTCATCACTTTAGGAAGCGAGTTGTTCTGCCCCCCCCCCCTCTAACTTTCGGAGTCCTTATTTTCGGCCGAAAACGAAATCTAAAATGTCCAAACATATTTTAAAGTAATTAAATTGAAAATATTAAAGTTATTAATACATACATAAATATACATAATTATTAATATATTTATTTTTTTTTTCTTAAGTGGAGCATGATCACCAGACCTCAAAGGTATTAATTATTTATGCATAGTTATTGAATATACGTAATTATTAATTAATTATACGTGCTGCGAAAATTGAACACGTGTATCTTAACCCTTTCCGGCACGGTAACGCAAAATCTGTTAGTAAAATGAGAAATTATCGACTGACACCAAAATTCACAAACGAATATTTTAGGTATTTTGAAACCCCTAATTTAAGCTTTTATTTCAAAAGCAATATTTTACTAAAATATAATTGGTGCCGTTTGCAAGTTTGGAATTAAAATGAGGTATCCTAGACCGGGCACAATGTGCCGGAAAGGGTTAAACGTTTATTTTCCTGTAACATAAAACGCAATTAATTCATCGACGACAATACTGGAAGATTTTCTATGTATACGAATTTCATTTAATTAAACCTTATATTATATTTTTATGTATGCACATATTGATTTATCTTTTATTATGAATTTTTCAAATGATCATCTGTTGTACCGGAACTTACTCAAAGACTATTCAAACACTCCTGGGATTTCAAACTGGAAATTGTCAATTACTGTTATGTCTGCACCTCTTATTGAACACGTGAAAAAGTTAAATTATATATATGTTATAGCAATTATAAATAATGACCGGTTATTACTATTAATAACTGATTATTATTAAAATGCTAAATTTGATAAGTGTTGCATATTAAACAAATTTACCGGTTACTATTAACCCTTTCAATGGTAAGGTATTTCTGTTCCAAAGATTTTCAAATAATTATTTAACACCGCAATTTACGAACAAATGTATTTGAAAATAATCAAAACCTCTTTTGCAAATACATTATTATATCGAAATTTTAGAAGAAATTTAGTTCGCACCTTGGGCTAGACTAACCGTTTGCAGTCTGTAAACGACGACAATAAAAGGGTTAATAATTACCGATGACGTTCGATCAATACGATTAATTAATCTTGGTAACGAATATATGCTTTATAAAAATGTGCACTTTCATAACTGTTTGAATCTTATAACAAAAATAATTGTTATGAGTAAGTAATACTTAATCAGAAGAAGTGTTCTATTAATAAGACGCCGAAGACTAAACAGTTTAAAATAATTATTTTTATAAATACTGAATGTATTAGATAAAAATTTTACAAACTGGAATATTGAAAGAATAAATTATACTGTACGAAATGCGAACTTTTAGTAATGAATATTTATGTAAAAAAATATATATATGGAAAATAAAAATCTCAAACTAAACAAGTTGATATTTTATATATTTACCCAGCTTGATTGGTAATTATTAATAACAACACGTTAATTTAATAAATTATAAAATCGGCATATTAATCGGTATATTTGGATAACATTTGGTTATTGTTAATAATAACCGGTTACTATAAATAATAACGATTAATTAAAATTACAGGGTTCGCACAGCTCTACCACTAAATTTTTACAGCATTTTCAATTTATTTCAATGCAGAAAAATAGTGTGAAAATGCGAATTGAAGAGGTGGTTGCGAATTCTGTATCTTAAAAATTAAATATAAATTTTCTTATCATTAATAGTTGTGTCAGAGTCCTTACAAAATATAAGGAGTGTGCGAACCCTGTATTAGAAATACCTTCAGCCGTCATTTTCACGGCAACCATATGAATATACTTCGGTTCAAACTAGTAATTTGGTCATAAAATAAGTTTAAAAGATATAAAAAAACAAAAACGTTATTTAATAAAGTTGAACACATTGAACTCAAAATTCTGGTGCAAAACAACTTTATAAAACTAGACACAAATTTCCGGTAGTGTTATTCCTTTCCGGCAGTGTGTGACCACTCCAGGCACATCTAATTTTAATTCCAAACTTGTGAGAGACAACAAGAATATCGCACTAAAATTTTGCTTTTACAATGAAAGATACAATTAAGGCGTTTTTAAATTCTAAAAAAAGTTATTTATAAATTCCGGCGTTAATCAATAATTTCTCATTTCATGAGCAGATTTTTCCCGTTCCGGAAAAGAATTAAATTGAACGTATGCCTTGCTTGCCTTGAAATTTACGTTTACATCTTGAGCCATTCATGACTGAAAATGATAAATAACAAAGTTCTCAGTAATAAGTAGCTTGATTTGAGCGAATACAGCTCAAATTCATGAATAATGTGAAATTTTCCGAAGGAAGAAACGAAAACTCTTGAATACTGATAATTTTGGTCCGGCGTGATTATCAGCCGTATTTTCTGGCTGAAAACTAATTTTTTTTCGAAACTCAGATTTTGGGTCGAAAACGAAACTACATTTTCGTTCGATCTATAGGAATAAGTGTAAAATGTTAGCATAAAATTAATCTGAATAGACGTTCCGAGTTGGTGATTTTTCTTGAACTTTTACGATTGTTTCTAATGATTAGAAAAAAAAACGGCCTACGAATGGTTCCAGGAGGGTGCTTTTTAAACCAAAATCCGTTAACAACCTACCTTCGTTTTTAATCTAGCGTAATTTCCTGTGCATAATCCGCGGATAAAACAATCATTTATCGACCAAGAAAAATTTTAAAATAAAATTTTATGTTTTGGATCGCCGAAAATATTTGCTTTTAATTACTAAATAAAATTTCTGGGTCAAAAAAGAATTGTTTGTTCCGCGGATTAAACGCAGGAAGTTACGGTACATGCAAAATCAAATTATTAATAAATATTTATTTCGTGTCTCCCCTTTAGTAAAGGAAATACTGATATTTTAAATTTTTGGTGTAAATTTAAAATTATCTCAATAAAAAATATCATCCTAAATTCAAAAGAGAAACAATTGTTGAAACATGTATGCCCAGCTTCCAACTTGTACGTATTTTTCTCACCATAAAAATGTGAAATAAATTTTTAGCAAAAACAATCGTCGAAGTATCACCAACCTTTTTTTTTTCCAACGACGAAATAATACAAAATTTCTGTTAAATTTTAGTGGTAGGAAAATTCCGTACAAGTTGGCAGCTATGTATATGCTACCACGGGCAATAGAGGGTCAACACTAAACATTGCTTTACGCTTTATCCTTGTTAATCCTTTCCGGCACAATGTGCCTGGTCTGGGATACCTCATTTCAATTCCAAACTTGCAAACGTCACCAATAATATTTTAGTAAAATTTTGCTTTTACAACAAAAGCTTAAATTAAGGAAATCAAAATATCTAAAAAATTATTTTGTGAATTCCGGCCTGCCAGTGCCTAAAATTGTTAAAGCGTGAAAGTTCATTTACAATTCTTAAATTAGCATTCCACTCAAATTATGTTTTTAAACGTTTGTGTTATTTTTCTCACACCACTTTATTTAACGAATTTTATTTAAATGCTGAAACAATTCCATATAACGGAAACCGCATTTGTCGACGGCTTTTGAAATTTCTTTCAAGCTGTTTGTCTGGATACAGTACAGTGATTGTTATTTTGAAGTTTTCCCACTTGTACTAGTTTCTTCAACCCTGTGAGGAAAGCCGACACGAATCTGTACCCCAAAAAGGATTAAGAATCCATGTTTATTCCAACCAGTGAAATTTTCCTCATTTAATCGGAACATTTTTTCGGTGCTTAAGTGTTGAAATTATGACTGACATCGGAATTTGAAAACAACTTTATTTCTAAATAAGAAAAAGGTATATTTCACGCATTCAATAAACCGTAATCTTTCTTTTACTGAATTATGGTGCCAATGTGGTGTTTGGGAATTAAAATTAAGTGGTATATCTATGAAACCAGCGCGACGCAAAGGATTAATCCCTTAACTGCCGAAGCTTTAAGAAAATTCAACTTTTTTGCTACAAAAAATTTGCCATCTTTAATTTTGGAAAATAATCCTTCCTTTATTTAATGGCAAAAGTTTATTTTTTTAATAAAGCAAAATTTTTAACTCCAAAAAGTGGTTGTTCCATAGTTAATTTCAGAAATATGCATTTATTTCAACTAGACGTATACATATGTCCGGGACCGTTAAGGGGTTAGTAAAGCACATATACATGTATTTGAAAACTAATCCATAGTATCTTATCAGTAAATTTAAGCATTGTTTTCAATTAAAGAATTTTTCTTTCAAATGCAAGCTAAAAAACTTATTAACAATTCAATATAATAAGGGCTAATAGATTAAACTACCGCTCATCGCTCCTGTATATCAGGCCTGAGTGCTGTCACAAAAATGGCGGCCATCCAAAGCGGGTTTCTTTAAACGTTTATGCAGTCTCCTGAATTTAGACAACAATATTTTACAAAAGTATTAATTGACATACTTAATTTCTGAAAAATAAAGTACAAATTCTAGAAAAATAATATTTTTATTTAAATTCAAGGGAACATATGCACTCTGAAACAAATCCGTTTACGACAGCCGCCACTTTTGCGTCAATGATCAAGCCTTGTATTCATGTTTTCGTTCTAAGATTTTTAACCCTTTCCGGCGCACTACTCTTTAAAGTTGGAATTTAAAGAAAAAACTAATGAGGCAATCTATTTAGGCCTAGAGGAGTACACAGGTATTGTTTTGTAAAGATTGCACTAACCATTTTAATTATACAGCTGTTGCCGAAATGGTAACCTCCCATAGGTAAAGCATTGATAAGCGCAGTGAGAAGAGCATTGCTGTGAAGCGCGTATTACAGTAAAACATTTTACCTATTATTTAAAAACAGTAGACTGTGATCTCTGTGGTGCTGCCATCTAGAACTCATAAGAAAGATTTAAAGTAGCCATTAGAGTAGTTTTTGAAATATTCACGGATTTTGTGTCTCTAAACAGGGGGAACTTTAGGTGTTGCCGACCCGGCAACACTGCGCGTTAAGGGGTTAACTGAAATAATATGACAGCATTACTCCCTAGGTAATTCTGGTTTCAAACGGATTCTGGAATTTCCAGACCAGGAAATTCTTCGACACCATAATTTTCGCATGGAAATTTTTCCGTAAAAAGCGAAATTTTACGCAGCTGACTTATTTTTTTAATAAAAAGAATACTGGTACTTTATCTGGATAATAACGGTGTCCATACAAGCCCTCTAATTAGAATAAATGAGGTAACATTTTTTTGAAAAATAAATAAAAAGGATATTTCATTGGATGCAGAAGGATTCAAACGAGTTTTCAAGCCAATAAAACAAATTTTTTAATTCACTCATGACGCCTCTTAAGTCTTTGATTGCGGGTTTTACACATTGCGGGTGCGAGACGCTGTGAACTTTTTTCATTCTATCGATATAACTTTTTGAATTAAAAATAATGTTATGTAGTAGAAAAGGTTCAGATGAATATATTGTAAAGAAATCTTTTAGTGCAACAAAATATATAAAATTTTTAACCAAAAACAAAAATCAACTGCAAAATCGATTACCAAGTAAAAAACTCCCGCGATAAAAATTATCGCAAATGTCGTATATTAAAGATTCTTATTTTTAGTTTTATTTTTTGTGGGCTTTCTTAAAAAAACCTGAATCAGGATTCATGACATTTAAATGAGATCATTTCGAGAGTACCTCTTTTCAGCAATAGAAAAAGTCATATATTTCGGTCGCGTAGTTTTGGAGTAGTCAGTGAACATACGTAACAAAAGGTGGTTAATTAAATACATTAAACAATTTAATATAAAAATTCTGGTGTTAAATTTTTTTATAAAACTTGTGTAAAACTACCCGTCTTTCTAGTGCGCGGGCTCAAAAGTGTAGAAAGGATAATATAGGAAAAAACGTCGTTCGAACTTTTCCCGACAGAGGGCACGCACTTGAAATTTAACAATGTGGTGACACCGATGTGGGATATTTTTCGGGAATATCCAGCTGACGAAGTTACCATTACTCCCTGGAAAATAACGATACCCGTACAAATCCTGTACCATTCCACTTTCCTACATGTTTAACTTCATCTTTCAAACCGTTAACCACTTAATCGTCGCTCACGAGACATTCACGTCTTTTATTCAGAATTGTTTGATTCGCAGCAGTTTTATAGAAAAGTATAACTGGTTTTATTCTAGTATCATTTTACTTGTCATTAATAACACGAATATTTTTTTTCAAAAAATTGGTGGGAATAATGAATTTATATTTCTTTTAACCGTAATTTAATGCGACCATTAAGTGGTTAACATCCCGTCCCAAACACTTTTTTCAGAAATTCTGCACTCCGCTGCCATATACGCAAACAGATTGCTCACTTGAATGACAATCCGATCATAAAAAATAACAGTTGTTATCAACTGTGACATTTTCATTATCTAACTAAAGGTCTTTCAATAAAGTGATGGTAAATTAATAAAAGAAACGTTTAAAAATAATAATCATTTGATTTGTTTTGACCCTAAAAGCAGGGTGTCCGAAACATCTAGAGACGGTCGAATAATTCCAGGAATACATATCACATTGAAAAACAAAAATCTACGTGTTACATATTTTTTAAAAAAGCTACTCTATGTTACCAGAATTCACCCACAAACCTGCTTCCCACGGGGTTGGAAAAGGGACCAGCTTTGAAATCTTAATACACTGTTTCATCCACCGATTTTTAGCACTTTCCAACAAAGTTTAAAAGTGCTTATGCATTCGGTTTGTCTGGCCGTTTGTCCGCACTCTAACTCTCGTAAATAAACTCCGATTGTCACGAAATTTTTGGAAGATAATGACGTTTACTCGAGCACGAACCCTATTGAAAATGAAGTTTCTGCCTTGACTAGTTTATTTTTAGGGACAGTCAAAAGTTTTCCATTACATTACGGCCTATGGAGAAAAATCGTTTCATATGAATTTTCAAGATGTTACTCTCTGTCAAACATAAAATTTATATGTATCTACAAAGTGCCCTAAAATATGCATTTTGTAAAGTATGCAGAGAAAACAATACTTATTATTCATTAACAGGCCCACACAAAATAATTCCAATATAATAATAAAAGGGGGAATTGTTTCGACATATTTTAATTACGGTAAACAATTTCATATATATTCTAATTGATATAAGTTGCTGAGGATTGATCTGAGATATTTCGTGCATAATACGCAGTGAATAGCATTTACATGGACACACAAAATATTTCAAATAGTATATAGGGTGATTCAAATTAAATTATCCCTGTTTGGGACGCCACGACAAGAGAAGCAATGGATGAAACAATTTCAAATTTGGAACTTACACATATAAGACCATGGGACACTGATTGGTGCGATAAAAAATCTTACTTCAAACAAAGGCCACTAGGTGATAATAAAGCGCTGTGATCGGTTTAAGATGAGAAAAATATAACATGACCAAAGATGTAAAAATCTTGGTGCCAACGGGCTAATTAAACGCTTTCAGGAAACTGACAGCTTTGCAGTTCAAGCAGGTCGAGGACGAAGAAAAGAGTTACAGTAGGTGATGAAAGACGTCGCAACCGCTGTTGTTGAATAGGCCAGTACAAACACAGCTGGAGCCTCCAGTGTTCGAGCCCTATCCACGCAATTAGATTTGCCATACACTACCGCATGGAGGTGCATGCGTATAGCACTCAAGGCCTATCCATATAAGATTCGTCGTTTCTAAGAATTAAAACCTGTTTATAACGGTCTTCGTGAAATGTTCTCTTTGACGTACTTTGGAAGGATGGAGGTGGATCAAAATTGGCCGTGGAACATCCTATGGACCGATGAGGCTCACTTTTATACGTGTGGAACAGTAAGTACACAAAACTGTCGTTTCTGGTCTACTGAGAATCCTCATTATATCCAACAAATGCCCCTACATTCTCCGCATGTTACTGTGTGGATCGGTTCCACTGCAACCTTTATGATTAGGCTATTTTTCTTTGAGGAATTTACTCCTCAGGGAACAACAACCTGTACCGTAAATGCAGCACGTTATCGGGACAAGTTGCAAAGTTTTGTCATTCCAGAACTCCAGCTGCGTTGGTGTCTCGCTACAACAACTTTCCAACAAGATGTTGGGCCCCTGTGGTGAGGAAAATTACACCACATACAGGGTACGTGAAGATTAGTGGTTAGTAAACATAAATAACATAAAGATAATACCCCAATCTGCGTTGTGAGAGATTGATCTGGATATTACCAAACAAATATTTTTGAAACCTATCAATAATCTAAATAAAGTGAATTCACAATAACACAGGATCGGCTTGTTTAACGTTTAAAATTTGCCAAGTAGGGTTTTAAGGAGATAAGAAGAGTATTAAAATAACTATCTTCAAAAAAAATTAAATTCAATAATCAGGAATTTGCATCTGGTGATTTACCTAAAGAGAAATAAGGAAAAGAAAATATCAAAGAAAACAAGGATACCTATATATATACACAAATATTTATTTCAAAACAACAGTTTGATGATTCAGAACACAATAAGAAAATTACCACTTGAGAATATCAACTTCATAGTTGAAACACATTGAGATCATACTATACTAAAATATCAATTTGTAATTATAAGCACTATAAGCTGTCAGTATTTAATTCTAGACGTTCATTTTCGCAAAACGTTTCTTCTTCGCCTTCGAGTACGGCTTCCTCTTACTTAGCTGGGGTGATGTCTTGAGCATCCGCATCAGAGAGGTGATTTTATTTTCGAAAAACTTTTCTCGGAACGATATACATGGTCAGAACAAAAATACCTTCAGAAAATCGTAGATTTTTCTCTGAGAGAGCTCTTTTTTTTCTCCTCCCAATACCTTCTCTTTTTTTTATTGGTTTCTTGTAATCGATTTGGTTGGGGGCTATCGCATTTCCGCTCCTCATTGGTTACCCTGTCCGGTGGGAGGATCACCCCTTTTGACCACTAGGAAGACTTTTTTGAATGTCCGTCTTCCTTCTCACGTGTGGTTTTCTTCGGCCACCCAATCCATCGTCGTAAATTTTGTGACGCTGGGTCGTAAATTCTCTCATTGTTGCACGCTGCTTGTTATGTCAGAATTGGAGTCAGTCTCGCTTTTTATAGCTTATTGCTATTGTGACTGTCTGAAGCTTTTATGGTGAGAAGTTCAATTCCTACGTGTGTGTTCCTCTTAAAATCCATTCATTATTTTCCCGAACCTTGTAAATTTATAAAGCTCCACGTTCACTTGACTTGAGCCCGTGTGATTTTTGGCTTTGGGCTTACCGCAAAGATAAAGTTTATCGAGGAAATATTGGAAATCATGTGGATTTAAAAAATCAGATCCTCTTGCATGCACGCAGCATCGGTCGCGATTTTTTACACGCCGCTGTGAATCATGCGGCGACCCGATTTCACGTTTTGACGCTGAAGAAAAGTGGATATATTGAATCCGACCTGTAAAAATTTTGTGTGCTTTACAGGGCTCGAAAAATCTACATGCCCGACATCAGTGTTGTTAGACGGCGACTTTTTAAAAATTTGATTGGCACCACTTTTATTAAAGGATAAAATTCCTCTTGATTAATATGTCATTAAACCAAACGTAATTTTACCAATCCAAAGAAGTGGTGCCAATCTGAATTTTTAAAAAGTCGCCGTCTAACAACACTGATGTCGGGCATGTAGATTTTTCGAGCCCTGGTGCTTTATATTGCCACGCACGTCTTTCGTTTAGGCTGTCGCAGACGGTATTTTAAGATCGTTAGTTTATGGGGGGGAAAAATGCACTAATAAAAATAATTAGTGACAACTTGTATTTTGTTCTTTATTGGTTTCGTCATGTTCAAGGTTGTTGAAATCTAGGCGAAAATGGTCTCGATTTCCACCGCTAAATTTTTAGTAATCTTCGCCTAGTAAGAATACTAATAAAATTAATGAAAGCATATTTAATAAAAGTTAAATGAATAATACTAATAAGTATTATTCGTGGGAATCAGGCTATTGGCCCCAAGATGTTTATACCCTTGGTCCTTTTTACATTTTTTTTATCTTAAAGCGATTGCAGCACTTTATTATGCCCTGGTGGCCTTTGTTAGAACTAAGTTTTTTGCATCATTCAATTTCATTCAATTGGTTTGATATGTATATCTTCCAAATATCAACATTTCATCCACTACTTTCTCACTAGGTCGTCGCAAACAGGGATACTTTAATTTGAACCACCCTGTATTCTAGCACAGAGTACGGAACAGAGAATCAACTTTCATACACTGTAATGGCAACTTGTTTAACATGGGATTACGCATAGACAATAGCGATACGAGCAGATGACTCTGAAACTACGATCATAACATAAGAGAGGTTGCTAATTCGGCGAAACATCGCTTCCTTGGCGACAAATGATATAAGAAAAAAGAAAAAAAAATACATCGACGGCTTGCTGCTTCCTGTTTTGAAATTTATGAAAGAATTATTTTAATATTTATATAACTTTGACGTATTCGTCTTGCAAATAATACATGTGTCTCTTCTTAACATAACGACCTAATAATTTAAACTTGAAAATCAAGAAGAATAACAGTAATAATTACGAATCCATATAAGCGCGGAAAAATAAGATCAAATAGCATAAGCGCGTGAGCAAAGATAATCAAATCAGCATTCAGCAAGAAGTGCCAAGCCAGAATATGGTTACAGTTAAACAGAAATCACGAGGATAAAAATCGCCAACGCGATGGTTTAGTTTTTAAGTGATCCACTGAGGGCGTACTTTTCAAGCCGAGTTGAGGCTCTGTCTGTACTCTGTGTATTGTGGATACCGTGGGTGGGTTGGTTAGAATATGTCCTCCCCCACACATCAAGGTGGCAAACACACAACAATGTTTAGAAATACTGCACTCGACTGTGCCTTAGGCACGCCGTTTGCTTACGAGAACGGGACAGCTGATCTCCTCCAGATCTGAAACGCCATACAGTAACATTCTCCTCATATAAACTGGGTTTATTTAAAAAATGATGAGAATAAAATAACACGTCATTTAATTACGTGACAGACCTTTTTGGATATATTTAATTATATGGGATATCGCAAATACAATTATTAAAATTATTGTTAACCCCTTTGTTTTACCTGCGACTAAATATTTACTCATACATATCATGCCAAGCATGCACTTTTCATTGCCGAATTTGACAGACAGTTCATAAAGAAAATTTGTAGGTTCTGTCCTTCAAGATTCAACTCACAGAAGGCTAAAAACACTATGCCCGGTTCTTCAGATTATCTGCACTCTGTTGTGACATGAACATACAGAATGCTTTCGAGAACGAACTATGCCAGTTTTCAAATCGAAGGCATGTAATAGAAACATTCTCCTCATTTATATTGGGTACATTTAAAAAGTGGTGTGAAAAAATAACACATAAATGAATACTGTGACGGGTCATTCCATGATGTTTTGTAACGTCTGTCAAGAACATTATAAGTGCGAAATTGTTGTCCACCGTTATTTTTAAAAAGTTTTCTTGGCTTTATTCAATTAATGAGGTATCCATGAAGAAAAGACTTTTTGAAAATAACGGTGGACAACAATTTCGCAGTTATAATCTTCGTGACTGACGTTGCAAACCATAATGAAATGATCCTGACAGAGAGTCTTGAGAATCTCAGTAACATGGGTGATCGCAAATGCAATTTTATTATAAAATTTTGTGTTATACATCTAGTTTACCTTGCTGCTAAACATTTATTAATAGATATGAAGTCAAACATCTTCCTTTAACCATAGAAATTGAAGAACAATTTATAAAGAATTTCGGTAGATGGTCGTTGAAATGTGTAAAATCAGAAGCGATCGGTCACTCACACTCCATTTTTCAACATCAGTGTAGAAGAATATGGAATACAAATTCTAGTACATGTATAAACACTAGCAGTTTATAGATTTTTTAATCACATTTACTGAAGTTAAATGAAAACAATCTTTGTGAACGATCGCAAAGTAGTTTTAAATGGGTAAATAAGTTATTTCTTACATACTGTGAAATTATAAAATGAATGAAGATAACATATGTTATTCGCTCTTAATAAAACGCTTTGACAGAAAAGTTTTCATGATTCAATTATTGAAAACCTTTTATCAGTACAAGATAGAATATCTGAGAAAAAATATACAGGGGATATACAGGGTGATTCCAAATTTTTTTTACAATAAAAGAGGGGTGATAGTACACATCAAGCAAACAATATTAAATAGTAGACTAAGGGTCCAAATCGTTTTCCAAAAGAGATAGCCGCCATTAAAGTTTAGGGTCCAAAATTTTAAATAAACATAAAAAATGGAAAAATCGGTCGATTGATTTGCGGTTTTCACTAAAATTACTCTTTTTGTCGGCATTTTCTTGAAATTAAATTATAAAGATAAATTTCAAAAAATGCCGATAGAGGGCGCTTTAGATTTTTAGTAACGAAAAACTATTTCTTGCCGGTATTTTTTGCATCACATTAAATGTTTTCGTAAGCTTAGACTCAAACTTAAATTTTGAGCTCAAAATCTGAAAGTAGGAGTGGTTAAGTAGCACAAACTGAACTGTGATCAGAGGGTTTAAATTTCAAATGATTATAAAAAAACGGCAAAATTGGTTCATTGATTTGCGGTTTTCACTAAAACTATTCTTTATATCGGTGTTTTCTGAAAAATAAATTATAAAGATAAATTTCTAAAAATGTCGATAGAGGGCGCTTTAGACTTTTGAGTAAGGAACAACTAATTTTTGCCGTTATTTTTTGCATCTAATTAAATGCTTCCGTAAGCTTAGACCTAAACTTAAATTTTGAGCTCAAAATCTGAATAGTTGGGAGTGGTTATGTAGACAAACTGAACTGTGTCTAGAAGGTTCAAATTTCAAATGATTATAATAAACAGAAAAATTGGTCGATTCGTTTGCGGTTTTCGCTAAAACTAAATTTTAAACAAGCATTTTCTTGAAAATAAACTTTAAAGATAAATTTCACAAAATGCCGATAGAGGGCGCCTTAGACTTTGGAGTAGAGTACAACTATTTTTAACTGTTATTTTTTTAATCTCATTAAATGCTTTCAAACGCATAAACTTAAATTTTAGGCTCAAATTCTGAATCGTTTGAAGTGTTTAAGTAGCGAAAAATTGAATTGTGTTCGAGGAGGGGGGAGGGTTAAATTTCAACTCCTGAAGACACTTCAATTTGCGCTACTTAACTACTCCTAATTATCCAGATTTTGAGCTCAAAATTTAAGTTTAAATCTAAGCTTCCGAAAACATTTAATAAGTTTTTGCAAGCATTTAATTAGAACAAAAAAATAATGGTTAAAATTGATTGTTGGTTACTCTGAAGTTTAAGGCGCCCTCTAATGGAATTTTTTGAAAGTTATCTTTAAAATTTATTTTCAAGAAGATACTGACTTAAAGAAAAGTTTTATTTTAAACCGCAAACGAATCGACAAATTTTTCCATTTTCTATAATTATTTTAATTTTGAACACCCTCCCCCCCCCCCTTAAACACAGTTAAGTTTGTGCTACTTAACTACTCCCTACTATTCAGATTTTGAGCTCAAAATTTAAGTTTAAGTCTAAGCTTCCGAAAACATTTAATGAGATGCAAAAAATAACGGCAAAAATTAGTTGTTCCTTACTCAAAAGTCTAAAGCGCCCTCTATCGACATTTTTAGAAATTTATCTTTATAATTTATTTTTCAGAAAACACCGATATAAAGAATAGTTTTAGTGAAAACCGCAAATCAATGAACCAATTTTGCCGTTTTTTTATAATCATTTGAAATTTAAACCCTCTGAACACAGTTCAGTTTGTGCTACTTAACCACTCCTACTTTCAGATTTTGAGCTCAAAATTTAAGTTTGAGTCTAAGCTTACGAAAACATTTAATGAGATGCAAAAAATACCGGCAAGAAATAGTTTTTCGTTACTCCAAACTCTAAAGCGCCTTCTATCGGCATTTTTTGAAATTTATCTTTATAATTTAATTTCATGAAAATGCCGACATAAAGAATAATTTTAGTGAAAACCGCAAATCAATCGACCGATTTTTCCATTTTTTATGTTTATTTGAAATTTTGGACCCTAAAGTTAAATGGCGGCTATCTCCTTTTTAAAACGTTTGGGACCCTTAGTCTCCAATTTAATATTGTTTGTCTTGATGTGTACTATCACTCCTCTTTTATTGTAAAAAAAATTTGTAATCACCATGTATAGCAGAAACATACACAAAAAACATTTATATAGATTGATATTTATCTATGATTACGGATCTATGGTATTTATCTATGATAACGCTTCTTTTGTATTCGCAAGACGTGTAGAGTAAAATTAGAGAAATATCTATAACTTTTTAATTATTTTAAGCGTATTTAAATTTGAAGAACTAAAATTACTGATTATAAATTTTAGAAAAGATTATTTGGATAATTTCTGAAATTTCTTTTTTGAAATTTCTATTTCTTTTTTCTCTTAATAGTTTTTAAATACAGAGAAAATCTTTTAATGATTCCTTCTTCCGTGATTTCCGACATATAAGCTACAGGTTAAAAAACGCTTTTCCACTCAGAAATAAATTATTTCTATTTTGTGATTCTCTGACTGTATTTATTGTATAAATTTGCTGCTTTAAAAAATAATTTCTGTTACTGTTTGTACTTCGAAAATTATGGCAAATTAACTTCGGACTTAAAAAGTTTATGCGCCTATTTTTTAAGAATAAACGATTGTGTACTTTTTTTTACAGTGAACTAGAATTACATTTGTTTAACCACCATAGAAACTGCATTGTATTTAATAGTAGACATCTAATATTTCACTAAATTCGAAATAAAAAAAATCGATCACGTTAACTCTTGGTAAACCGTTCACATATATTCGTCTTTGTAAAAATTTCTGTCAACTAATACTAATAATCTTTCTTCTTTTTCACTTATATCATTGTTGATGAAAGACGTGCGCTGGATCTTTAGTTTCGCTAATGCAAATTTTCTTGAATAAAAGAACAGCAGCCTTTATTTTAGAACCACTTTTAGAAATGGTAAAATCAAACTTGTTTTTAACTTAATTCATATAGCTTTTAGCAAGGTGAGTTTTACTATTACAAAAAACTTATGCTAATCAAGATATCTCATTTTTTAATTAGTAGCCCCCTTGATGGTGCGCGAAACTATAGTTTGAGAACCCCTGATCTAAAGTCAAAACATTTTCAAAATATTTATTTGGTATATAATCTGGAAAATCCTATCTTGACAACCGACTTTTAAAATTGTGGGGCTTTCATTGTCTACAAAACAGATTTTATAGGAAAAATACGGTCAACAACGTGTTATAATAATGAAACAAATATATTCTTTTATATAGTTAGTTCAAATTTCTGAGTCTTACTTTCGCTTATTTCACGTAACTTATTAGGAGTGTTCGGAATTATGTAAATACGTAGCACCAATAGTGGTCGTTCAATCCGTCCGTCTGTCCGCATATAATAACGCAAAAACTACACAACCAAATCGTTTGAGATTTAAAATACATAATTGTTACATAATTTTGTCGGGTCATTTCAAATTTCATAAAAATCGGATGCGTGGATCAATTACAAGGACAATAAAAATTATCCGATACATTACGGTCAATGGGGAAAAAGTTTCAAGTGCATTTTAACGGTGTTACACTCTTTTTAACATAATAAAAATTATACGTATCTATGAAGTATATACTATTATATACATTTTGAGCAATGTGTGGTTCAAAGTATACTTGCTATTTAATTATGTAATAATTTCTAAGAACGAGGGCAGCGAGGGAGTGATTTGTTTTCTGGTGTTCAGATGACGGTGGAAAATGCTACTGCGCATCCAGTGGTGATCCGTTACGTAAATTCTACGACATGTGCATAGATTGGTTAAAATAAATCCCCCAACTTGTCAAGGTGACGAACACACACCAATCTTCAGAAATACTGTACTCGGCTGCGTCTTAAACACGCCGAATGCTTAAGCGAACACGACTTTTGTCTAGTCTTGTCCAGTTAAATACCCTCACAGTAACATTCTCCTCATTTAAATAGGGTTTATTCAAAAAATGGTGTGAATAAAATAACACGTCGCTTAATAATGTGACATATAGTCAGTGTTGCCAGATGGGCTACTTTTTTTTAATTCAAATTCTTGATTCACACCACTTTTTTGAAACAGTGAAATGCGCCTTATTTAATGAGTTATTAATCACAGAGTAAAGAATGGGAATTTTACCCTTTCAAAAAAAGTGGTGCCAGTCACGAAACCTGAATTGAAAAAAAGTAGCCCACTGGCAACACTGCATAGAGTCTGGAGCATTTTCAATAACATGGGTGATCGCAAATTGTCATTTCAATGAAAAGTAGTCATGGCTGTCACGCAGCTAAAAATCTCTATGCTTGTTGGTCACCGTTATTTTCGAAAAGTTTGCTTTGCTCTATTCAAATGATGAGAGATCTCCGATAAACTAAGTTACATTTTTCCATTCTGTAATACTAGTAGCCAAAAATCGTTAAATGTGACAGACATGACATGCGTTCACAGAATTCGCCAAATGCAATTGTACTATAAAATTTCCCATTATGCATCTTGTTTACCTTGCTACAAAACATTTATTAATAGATATCAAGCCAACAGTGTTGCCAGTGGGCTACTTTTTTTCAATTCAGATTTCGTGACTTGCACCATTTTTATGAAACGGTAAAATTCCCATTCTTTACTCGGTGATTAATAAGTCATTAAATAAGCGCATTTTACTGTTTCAAAAAAGTGGTGTGAATCAAGAATTTGAATTAAAAAAAAGTAGCCCATCTGGCAACACTACAAGCCAAACATGTTCCTTTCATCATAGAAATCTAAGAACATTTCATAAAGAATTTCAGTGGATAGTCGGTGAAATGTGTAAAATCAGAAGCGACCGGTCACTCACACTTCATTTTTGAACATGAGTGTAGAAGAATATGGAATACAAATTCTTGTGTATGAATAAACACTGGCAGTTTTTAGATTTTATAATAACAATTACTGAAGTTAAATGAAAGCAATCTTTGTGAACGATCGCAAAGCAGTTTTAAATGGGTAAATGAGTTATTTGTTACATACTGTGAAATTATAAAATGAATGCAGGTAACATATGTTATTCGCTCTTAATAAAACGCTTTAACAGAAGAGTTTTCATGATTCAATGATCGAAAACCTTTTATCAATACAAGATAGAATATCGGCGAAAAAATCCAGATATATAGCAGAAACATATACAAATAACATTTTAATAAATTGATATTTATATATGATTACGGATCTATGGTATTTATCTATGATTACGCTTCTTTTGTATTCGGAAGATGTGTATAATATTAGAGAAATATCTAACTTTTAAATTATTTTAAGCGTATTTAAATTTGAAGAACTCAAATTACTGATTATAAATTTCAGAAGAGAATACTTTGATACTTTCTGAAAATCCCTTTCTAAAGTTTCTATTTTTTTCTCCTAACAGTTTTTAAATGCAGACGAAATCTTTTGGTAATTCCTTCTACCATGATTTCCGACATATAAGCTGCAGATTAAACAACGTTTTCGAACACAAATAACGTATATCTATTTGGTAATTATCTGACTGTACTTATTGTATAAAATTGATGCTTTAAAAAATAATTTCTGCTGCGGCTTATACATCGAAAATTATGGCAAGTTAACTTTGGACTTAAAAAGTTTATGAGCCTATTTTGTAAGAATAAACGATTGTGTACTTTGTTTTACAGTGAACCAGAATTACATTTGTTTAACCACCATAGAAACTGCATTGTATTAAATAATAAACATCTAATATTTTACTAAATTCGAAATAAAAAATTCGGTCAAGTTAACTCTTGGTAGACCGGTCACATATATTCATCTTTGTATAGATTTCTGTCAACTAATACAAATAATCTTTTTTTCTTTTTCTCTTATCTCGTTGTAATAGTCCAAGATCCTACCGCACAAAATTCTAAGTCATTGAGCACAAGAAAAAATCTTTTATATTTTGGATGAGTAGTCAAGTGAAGTCTAATGATCTATGTCTGCTTGAAGTGAAGTGGAGCATAAGTCAAAAATTCATACACTAGTGGATCACTCACAGGTCTATCATCGTGTTCGGCTTACAATCATAAGAATAAAAACACGGAAAACTGGGTGCAGGAAAACAATGCTAAGTCTACGAGTCAATCACTAGTGGTATTCAATTTCGACTTATTCACTACTTCATTTCCAGCAGACATGGATAATTAGATTCGCCTATGACTAATCTTCTTTACCACAATTTCCTGCGTGTAATCTGTGGATCAAACAATTCTTTTTGGACCCATAAATTTTATTTAGAAATTAAAAGCAAGTACTTACTACGATCTGAAAAGTAACATTTTAGTTATAGAAATTTCCGGGTTTAAAAATGATTATTTCATCCGTGGATTATACGCAGGAAATTACGGTATATAAAGGATTTTTTCTTGTGCTCGATGACATAGGGTTTTGTGCGGTCGGCTCTTGGACAGAAAGACGTGCGTTGGATCTTTAGTTCCTCATATGCAATATTTCTTGAATAAAAGTACACCAGCCTTTATTTCAGAAAGATTTCTTTATTGCAAATGGTTTTTTTTTGTGTAGAATTATACGAAGTTTCATCTAAAGTCAAAAAATTTCAAAAATATTTATTGGTAAATAATCTTGAAAATCCTTTCCTTGGCAACCGACTTTTAAAATAGTGGGGCTTTCACTGTCTAGAAAACAGATTTTATAGGAAAAATACGGTCAACAGCGTGGTAATGTAATGAAACATATATTATTTTGTATGGTTAGTTCAAGTTTCTGAGTCTTTGTTTTTCTTGCTTCATGTAGCTTATTAGGAACATTCGTAATTATATAAATACATAGCACCCTTAGTTATCGTTCAATCAGTCCGTCTGTCCGCATAAAATAACGCAAAAATCACACAAGCAAATCATTTGATATTTAAAATACATAATTATTACATAATTTTGTCGAATCATTTCAAATTTCATAAAAATTGGATGCATAGTTCTATTACAAGGACAATCAAAATTATCCGATACATTACGGTCAATGGGGGAAAAGTTTCAAGCACATTTTAATGGTGTTTCGAATATAATAAAAATTATACGTATCTGTGAAGTATTTACTATAATATACATTTTGACCAATCTGTGGTTCAAAGAATACTTGCTATTCAATTATGTAACGATTTCTAAGAACGAGGACAGCGAGGGAGCGATTAGCGTTCTGGTGTCCAGATGACGTCAGAGGAGGGAAAATGCTATTGAGCATCCAGTGGTGATCCGTACCGTATACAGGGTGATTCAAATTAAAGTATCCCTGTTTGCGACGCCTTAGTGAGAGAAGTAGAAGATGATGTCTTCGTATTTTGAAGATTTACTATAATATACATTTTGACTATGGGAATTGACACATAGACCATGGGAATTGTTAAAAAAAAAAAAAAAAAAAAAAAATCAGTTCAAACAAAGGCCACCAGGGGATAATAAATCGCTGCAATCGGTTTAAGATAGTGATGCACAACCTTTTTGCCAGAAAATCGTTTGCCACCAGAACATTTGAAAAGTGGCGTTTGTTTTCTTTCATAGCAAACTTTCTGTCATTATTATAAGGAAAGTTAATCTGCATAAAATTACTGGTATCAGTTTGGCCCGCGGGCCACAGGTTGTGCACCCCTAGTTTAAGATAAGAAAAATCTAACACGACAAAAATTATAACAATCTAGGTGCTAATGTTCCCATATCCACCACTAAATATTAAAAGTATTCTTCATTTAAATTTATTTTAACATATTTCGGTAATTTTATCAGTATTCTTGTTAGACGAAGAACATTAAAAATGTATGGTGGAAACTGTAATTGCTACTGCGTATCCGGTAGTGATCCGTACGGTCAGGGGTGCAAAAATCTAGGCGCCAGCAGGCAGACTCTCACCACTAAAACTATTTCGTTAATTTTCGTATTATATTTCGTAAAAAAACTCTTGCAAGAATGCTATTAATTTTAAGCGGAGAAAACTTTTAAATTTTAGTGGTGAGAGACTGCTAGCTGGCGCCTAGATTTTTGCACCCCTGCGTACGGTGTATTCTAAACAATGCGGGTGGGTTGGTTAACCCTTTAACGATCATAGCATTTTCATTGTTAAGATGTCGAAATACATGAACGACACCGGTAATTAAGAACAAATATATTTCTAAATAGGAAAACGTGATTTTTCACATACAAAATAAAAGGGATATTTTTTGATAAAAATGCCGGTGTCAGTGTTGCATATCGGAATTAAAATTTTGTGGTTTCGCGGCGAAACCAATGAACGTTAAAGGGTTAAATTATTTCCCCCAACTCGTCAAGGTGAAGAACACACAACAATTTGCAGAAACACTGAACATGGCTGTGACTTAGGCACGCCGATTGCATCCGTCAACAAGACCGCTGATCTTCCCCAGATCTGTTACGCTTTGCAGTAATGTTCTCCTGATCTAAATTAGGTTTATTTAAAAAATGGTGTGAATAGAATAACATGTCGCTTAACCCTTTCCGGAGCAGTGTATCTGGCCTAAATACACCATATTATAATTCCAAGCTTGGAATTGGCAACAATAATGTTTTAATAAAATCTTGCTTTTGTGATAAAAGCTTAAATTAAGGAGTTCTTGATTTCTTAAAAAGTCGCTTGTAAATTCTGGTGTCAGTCGATAATTTATCATTTTACTAACACTATTTATCTGCGCCGGGAAGGGTTAATACTGTGATAGAGAGTCTGGAGCATTTTCAGTAAGATGGGTGATCGCAAATGCAATTGTATTATGAAAAGGTACAGCGGGGCAAGAATGGCGAAATGGCCTCCATGGTCAAAGACTGAATTATTATTTGTACTAGTATCAGTACTCTGAAAGAGTACGAAATGCAATGTCTTTGACTCCTGATCTTGACCTGTTTTTAAGATATTCGAAAAAGTTCGTGCGAGCGCCGGTATTTTTTTAATGTATTTTTCTGAGAAACTATAAAAGCTAGAAAGATGGGACCAATCGCGTATATTAATAGGTATTTTAAAAATAAGTTGTATTTTTAACAGAATTTTCTTGAAATGACAATTGTGCAAAATAATTAAACAAAAGATAAACCTTTCTTTTTGGTAGTGTTCCCTTATGTCTACCGCACCAAAAAAAAATATAATATTCTTTCATTTATATACTTATACCACACAGAAATTGAACAAAATCAAATAGCTGCTTCTTTGAATAATATCTAAGAAGAAAATAGAAAAGTATACTGTGAAACATATGAGGACCCCAGAAGCCAAGGGGTATAAGTGAAAAAATTGAAAAATATAAACTAAATACACAGACGACCTAAAAATATGCTTTTTTCATTTCAGGTAAAGAAATGTAAGTGATTTTCTTATTCTTTGCTGAGTTATAGAGGCAAACCACTTTTTTCGAAAAACAAACAATATTGATTAATTATACATTTAAAGAAAATTGTACTTTATTTTTTAACCGTTATTGAAATAAGAGTTCAAAGACCAGAATGCAACAAGCAGAAATTTCCTATTTCAATTCACTTAATTTGTTACTGACGTTCCAATTTAACATCAATTATCTTTAAACTCAATTTACTCCAAATCGAAATTTTGTCACTTGTACCCCTTGGCTTCTGGGGTCCTTATATGTTATTTGCTTATAATAAAACGTTCTGATAGAAAAGTTTTCACGATTCACACATTGAAAACCTTTTTTTCAGAACTAGATAGAATATCTGCGAAAATAATCCAGATATATAGCAGAAAAGAGTTTAAATAAATTAATATTTATCTATGAATACGTATCTATGATGCTTGTTTATGATTACGCTTCTTTTGTATTCGGAAGAAGTGTGGAGTAAAATTAGAGAAATATCTAACTTTTTAATTATTTTAAGCGTATTTAAATTTGAAGAACTCAAATTACTGATTATAAACTTTAAAAAAGAAAATTTTGATAACAACTTTAAAACAACTTTAATTCAAAATAAGAAAAATTCTATATTTACCGCATCTCATAAACGGTTTTTTTAACTAAAATTCTGGTGTCAATGTGGCCATTTATAATTAAAATAAAGTGGTTTCATAGACATACCTCTGCCCCCTAAAAAAAACGGAATTTTTACTCAATTTTTATAAAATTATTTAATGCCAGAATTTTTATTTAACACTGCTTATCTTATTTAATTAACCAGTTCTTTTTAATTTATTTTATAAAGAAATTTCCGGTTTGAACCGAAATGTATTCACTTGGTAGGGGCCAAAATGTCTCTCGTTCTAAGTAAACGAAAAGCGTTCTAAAATGTTCGAAGTTTTGTTTTTTATGCATCTTATGCATAAAAAACCAAGCCGAATAAAAAAAATAATGGTTGCAAATTGGTGGTGACATAAGCTGTTAAAACATAAGCCATATTGTATCTGCTTTCCGCTAACGGCCGAGAATTTTAACAAAAAAAAACTTTCTAAATTATAACTGCTGTGACACCAAAGTGGCTATAAAGTTCAATAATGGTGCGATAGTTACTTATGAAATATAAATTTCCACCAAGAACAGTCAAAAATAAATTCAAAATTCAAAAAAATTGTGGAACGATAGAAAAGAGAGAAAACGTCTTAACTCTTTAACCCTTTGAGCTCTGGCGGGCAAATTTCTTCAAAATTCAAAATGTCACTTTGGCACCACTATTTTGCAAAGAAAAAAACCGGTTAACGATATACACGAAAAAAATGCATTAAACCATTTTAAAGTAAATTTGTTTGAATTTTCTGGTGCCGTTGTGACATTTCGGAATTAAAATTATGTGGTAGAAAATTCTACCATCACAGCTCAAAGGATTAATTCCGATGATAGAATACGTTCTAGAAATTATATAGTTCAGGAAATCTGATTTAAAACCAGAAGAATTCAATGGCTAATTTCGTTTTATTTAAATATGGAATGTTCTGTTATTAACCCATTCGTGCCCAGCATCGTTTGCGTAAATTTTATTTGGTTGGCACCACTATTTTTAGAAGATTTAAGTTTAGTTCATTAATCACGAAAATGCATCATTTAAATAAAATAATTATGGCTTTTCTTTTTACCGGTGTCAAAAACAGTGCTGAATGCCCCTTTTGGAGCGTCCCTAGAAAGGGACGCTAGGCACTAATGGGTTAATTAAAGCAAATATTGCTGTTTTAATTTTTCTGGTGGAAATTAAGATAAACGAATGAAAATATCTCAAAATATATCGGGCGGTTTGTGATCAAGGAAGTTAAAAAATTTCTAAATTACAATCTCTCTGCAATCAAGGCATAATAAACTAATTGAGTGAGTAAACAATTTAAGTGATTGTTGCGAATCAACATTGGCACTCTCTGATTTTACATAGGCGATACTTTTATCCGGTGTAACTAGCACCTGGGGTTATCAGGAACAACATTTTTTTTTAAGTCTTTGAATTTTTTTTATTTATGTTTTTATGGAATAATAAGAAATACCTAAACGATATCAAAATATTTGTTCACAAATTAATGGTTGTAGTGCCTGCTTCAACATAGGTATTTTATGCTGGTGCTACCACTACTTTAGAGAGCAGGACTTGATTATCAACGGTGCATACTCCCACCGGGAAAATGAAATAAAAAATATCCTTATACATAACAGTGATTTTAAATGAAAAGAGCGTTTAAAAAAGGCGAAAATATCTGTAACATTTTACTGGTGAGAGATTGCCTCGTTAGTAATCAGGACCTTATCGAGAGATTGTAGAAGTTTAAAAAAGAAGCTTGGAATTCGTCACGATGGGTAATTTTAAGATCTCAATACGTACTAAGAAGATCGTTTCTAAAGAATTTAAAATTTCAAATGAAAACTAAAATAAACGCATGGCTGCCAACGTTTAAGAATTTTTGCCACCACTACAATTGTTTAGAGATTTTCTATTTGTTTAATCATAAGATTTTGAAGATTAAGTAAGTCAATATTTACTATAATTTTTTTGTGTTAGGAAATTTGCGTAAAAGTTGGCAGCTATGTAAACGTATAAATTAGGTATAAAAGTTTCATATTAATTTCTAAATTATCATTTATTTAAAATTAACCCATTAGTGCCTAGCGTCCTTTTTTAGGGACGCTCCAAAAGGTGCATTCAGCACAGTTTTTGACACCGGTAAAAAAGAAAAGCAATAATTATTTTATTTAAATGATGAATTTTCGTGATTAATCAACTAAACTTAAATCTTTTAAAAATAGTGGTGTCAACCAAATAAAATTTACGCAAAAGATGCTGGGCACGAATGGGTTAACTTTAGTTCTACTCATTTCTTTTATCTATTTTCTGCTAAATGCAGTACAATGGTATAGTTTAGTCGGACTGTTAATTAAATGTTTATTTTTGAATCTTTCCTAAAAGTATAATTTCTTATGAAATAATTTAGACATACAAATATCTCTTCGCACCCCTTTTAGACCTTAAGCCCATAAACATCGAGCCCGATATGTGTAGGTTACTATTTGTCCATTCAGAGTGTTTGAATGGCACCACTTTTTTGAAGTAGAAATATTGATCATATGACAGATAAAATGACGTGGGAGTAAATCTCATTACAATTAAAAAAAGAAAGAACTGTTGGGAATAAAACGATATCAATTAAAAAAATTATTTATACTACTTATGCAATTCACGGGTGCGTGAAATAAGATACTAACAATACATTTATTAAAATAAGTAAAAGCTTTTTTAAAGTATTTCATTAATTCTTTCTAAAAATTTAGTTAATTTAGTTACTACAATATCTCAGTAATATTTCAGTCTCACTGGATTAACACTAGAAATTTTTATTCAAGTTTTCTAAAAATATTTAATACCTAACTTTTTATTTGAAATTGTTTAAGTTATTTAATTGACCTCGTTTGCCTTTGTATTTTTTAAACTTATTTCATAAAGAAATTTCTGGTATGAACCGAGATATATTCATCCGGTCTGAAACAAAATGGCCCCTCACCGTCATTCTAGTGTTAAATGAATACCGTAATATCCGGCGTATAATCCGCGGATCAAACAATTGGTTTTTAACCCAGAAAATTTTGTAAAATAAATGTAACTTTTTAGATCGCCGTAAATATTTGTTTCCAATCACTAAATAAGATTTCTGGGTCCAAAAAGAATTGTTTGATCCGCGGATTATACGCCGGAAATTACGGTACTTATACAGGGTGGTCATAAAAAAACTTTGCCGATATACGGAGCTCTAGCGGCCAGTCCGCTCAACGGATCGAAATGAAATTTCAGATATATAGCTGTTCAGAGGTATGAGCTCGAGATTCTGTGAACGACAACAAAATGGCGCTCACAGTTACGGTTATAGTACAGAAACTCGAAAATTTCCAATAGCAACACCCATTTCTTTTCATCGCAAAATGCTTAGCGCATGCGAAAACCCTAAAGAGCGTTGGAACCGTATGTGTATCGCAAGAAACGGACAACTTATGCATGCACAAAAAATCGTTCTGCGAATCCTCCCCCCCCCCCCCCCCCATAAAAAAACTCGATTGGGGCGCAAAAAGGAAATTTTGCATATGACACAGAGTCAGTACACTAATCTCTGATTACAATACAGATCGGAGAAACTAAAACTTTTATTTTGATTACACATTTTCCACATGGGTGTCATCACAGGCAATTAATGGTGATGGCACCCATGTAGAAAATGTGCAATCAAAATAAAAGTTTTAATTTCTCCGATCTGTATTGTAATCAGAGATTAGTGTACTGAATCTGTGTCATATGGAAATTTCCTCCTTGCGCCCCAATCGAGTTTTTTCTATGGGGGGGGGGGAGGATTCGCAGAACAGTTTTTTGTGCGTGCATAACATGTCCGTTTCTTGCGATACACCTACGGTTCTAACGCTCTTTAGGGTTTGCGCATGCGCTGAGCATTTTGCGATGAAAAAAAATGGGTGTTGCCATTGGAAATTTTCGAGTTTCCGTAACTATTACCGTAACCGTGAGAGCCATTTTGTTGCCGTTCACAGAATCTCGAGCTCATACCTCTGAATAGCTATATCTGAAATTTCACCTCGATCGGTTGAGCGGACTGGCCGCTGAGTTCCCTATATCGGCAAAGTTTTTTTATGACCACCCTGTATTTTAAAAGAATGAAAGGCAATTTTTTTAGAATATTTTGCCCCGAAAGTTAAAAGTGTAAAGTTTCGTTAAAGTGTTGTTGTTCGAGTCTTGTTTAAATTAGGTGGGATAAAGTATATCCCAACAGCTATCAAGTGGTTAGACGGGAAATTGCACTCGTCAAAAGACAGCTGTCGTCTTTAAAAAATTAAATTCAACAAACCTGCAAAACGAAACACCAATCTACTTAAAATTTGCACTGCGCTGTATCACAAACAGACAGGGCGCTTACATGAACAAGTCAAGAAAATTGTCTACGTCAGCAGTACGAGTTTGTAACATTACCCTCATTTAAATAAGGTTCATTTAAAAAGTGGTATGAATAAAATAACACGACATTCAATACCGCGATAGTGCGCTTTGAACATTTTTAGTTACATGGGTGATCGCAAATGCAATTGTATATTAAAACAATAAAAGAAAACCCTTAATGGGTTAAAAATTTTTACGCAGCTGTTTATCATATGGCTCTAAGAATTTTAAATGTGAATTTTAAAAATAATGATATCAAATTTTGAATGACGCCATGCTATTAATTAGAAAAAGCTTTTTTGTATTTTTTATTTCATTATTTTATTTTTTTCTATTTATAATAGCATATGCAAAAGTTATCTTCAACATAAAATATGCATATAACTTTATTCACAAATTTTTCTTTCACATGCATCTCTCATAAATTCAAAATATGAGTTTTAAAATGTATGATATAAAATTTAATTGACGCCTTGGCTTTAAAAAGTTTGTTTTAAAATTCAAATTCTTTATTTTGTTTTTTATTTGGTAAAGTATATTTACACATGTAAAAATACTTTTAATTTTCCAACGCGTTGTTAAATATGTAATTTTAATTGAATTAATACTATATATTGAAATGAGTTTATTTCAATAAATTGACTTATTTTTTGTGTCACGTTATTCAAAATTGTAGGTAATATTAATATCAATGGTTTCATAGCGTGAAATTACCGTAATTCCGGGTGTATAAGCCGCAGATCAAACAATTCTTTTTCGACCCAGAATTTTTTTAGAAAAAAATGTAACTAGTTAGTAAATGTAACTTAATTTGTCTTCAATCACTAAATAAAATTTCTGTGTCCAAAAAGAATTGTTTGATCCGCGGCTTATACACCCGAAATTACGGTAACTAAACTAAGTGAAAGGGATGGAAATGTATAATTTTATGCAAAGTCATTACACGCATTGATGAATAGTATTAATTCATGGACAGTAAGCGTTTTATCAAAAACTAGATTTATTTTAATAAGGTAGATAATAAAAATAAATGTGTGTTATCAAGACATTTGCATACATTTATTTTTATGCTTCCTACAATAAGCTTATTATAAAAATCTGGATTTATTTCAGTAAGGTAGATAATAGTAAACGTGCGAGTCAAAACATTTGCATATAACATTTTATGTTTCGTATGTCGTCACGTGCACAAATGTCCAACAAAGGATAGTCTTAAAATATAACTAAGTTGAAAAGAATGCTATACTTTCATTTTTCACAAAGGCTTATTTCTTGCAAGCCTTAAAGACAACAGATAATTGGAGAGCTCTTATTTTTCTTTGATCACTGAGATACAAGTTACGTAACTTCTGAATCCAGCATTTTCGTCTCTTATAAAAAAATAAGATAATATATATATATAAGATTGCAATATGAAAAAAGAAAACGCTTATTTTGTTTATTCTTAAGAATAATATATGTTTCAGATTTTACGTCTTTAAAAACAAATTTGAAATTTCTTTTAACCCTTTATGCATTGACGGCACATTAAAGTACCATTGAAGAAAACTTTATATAAAGCTTACTTATTCTGTCTGTTAATAAACGTTTTATATTCTTTCCACATAAAACATTCTTCTAGATTAAATTTAGATAGAATCGAGAAACAGTCGAAGCTAAATATTTTTATAAGTGGTAGTTTTATTATTCGTTTTTAAAAGTATTTATTTTCTTTCTTGAAATAAAATTATATGAAACATATTCAACTATAAAAGCGTTTCCATTTTTAGAGAGGATCATGATGCATTTAAAATCATTACTTTTTAAATAATTGTGATATTTTCAAAAGAGTAATTTTGGGTAATTAATTTGATTATTTTTGTAAATATTTCAAAATATATATATAACTACCGATATATTTAATCAGTTTTAATGGAAAAAAATTTCTAACTTCCGCATTAGTATTAACCCTTTGCTCCCCAGTGGTTTAGGTCTTAAACCACCGATCTTTAATTCGTATATTTCAGTTCCCACCAGAAAATTAAAACAACAATATTTGCTTTAATCAATAACAGAACATTCCATATTTAAATAAAACGAAATTAGCCATTGAATTTTTCTGGTGTGAAATGAACTACATAATTTCTAGAACGTGTTCTGGCATGGGAAGTAAAGGGTTAACTAAAATTTCCAGTATAACTTCAGATATAAGCGAAAATAATTATTGAGGTGGATCAATTTCTTGATAAATAATTCGATAAATAGAGGGTTAAAATTAATGGAAATGTCTTGATTAAAAATATTATTTTTGGCATTTTCTATACAAATATTTCGAATAAAATTGTCATAGATTATCTTTCCTTAATCCTTTGATTATGGTTCGGGATATACAGTGTTAGTGTGAATGGTTTACAGTGTTTCAAAAACAGCGTGTATTAACCCCTTGCTGTGGTGGTATATCTATGGAACAACTTAATTTTAGTTCCCAAACGCCACATTGGCAACGGAATTTTGGTAAAAAAAATTACTTTTAATTGAATGCTTGAAATATAGTTTTTTCTTGCTTAATAATAAATTTATTTTGAGATTCCGGTGTCAATCATTAATTTCAACACTTAAACTGTGAATTTGTGCTGCGCCTGAAAGGGTTAAAACTTTTGTGACACACAAAGACGAGAGATGCATGACAATATACATGCACTCACCAAGTTTAACCACTTAACTGATCAATATTTTTTAAAAACTTTCAAATAATGCCTGGTTTTTGCGTCTTTTACAGAATTTTCAATCTTTTATCACTAGTTTCAGGAAACATAAACTTTTCCCTAATTGAATCTGATAAATGCTCTATAATAATGCGAAATTATATATATAAAACCCCTCCGTGTATAACGTTTCCGGGATTCACCGATCCACGAGAAAAAGAAATTTATTGCGATTCGGCGTCCACGTTAGTCTTAAGTATTCCGAGCCGTTCACAAATATTTTATTCGTTCAACTAATGGAAATATACATATAAAAGATTTATTCATCACTCATTTTCTTAAAAACCTACAAAAACTATCTAATTATACCTACAAAAACTATCTAATTATTATGTTTAAGTTCTAAATAAAACAACCAGCAATTATGAGATAAACAAACGTTCTAAGCAAGTTAATGCTGTTGCCATCCAAGAATGACAAATTCCAAACCTATAAAAAATATTGTGAAAAGTTACATCCAATTTTAAAGGCTATCTATTTCCTGACCAATGAAAACGTTCCACATTCGTAATGGAGTCTTCTCATTGGTCAGATTTACAGTAGCAGCGGTAAATGACGTCATTACATTTTAATGCACTTTGAAATCTTTTCAGGATTTCAAAAACAATATTTAATTAAAACTGTTTATTTAAGGAAAGCGAAGGTGCGTTTTAAAGTAATATTGTTAATTTTTTTATATTCGGGTTGCTTTAATTTTTTTTTTCTGCCGTGAATGATTCTTGAGAATGACTCCTTTGTCACATCACGTTTCACGTGTGGATATTTACTCTTCACTCTGGGGGTGCTCAGCTTAAAAGCGCGCTGAGCGCGCGCTCAAGAGCCACGGACATGGAGTGAATTCCTATAGCGGACGCGATGTGCGTTCACTACTCGCTACTGTGCTACCGGTACGGCAACTGTGCGCTCAATACCAGGTGGAAAACCGATCACAGATGTAATTACTCGTGGTGCCAATTATAAAGATAATCTGTAACAAATGAATGTGAGCTCGCTGGCCGAATGGTCAGAAAGCTGAGCTTGTAACCCGAGGATACGGGTTCGAGACCTTCGCGGGCCAAAAGTTTCTTTTTTTTAACTATTGGTTGCTTTTTATTAATAAATAAGACATTTTTATTAAAGGTAAATTTTATATTAATAATACAGAAGCACATTTATTTCTATTATAATAATAAAATACTTATTTAAATACCACAAAATAGGGTATTTTAACAAGAAAGGGTACTTCTAGGTTATCCCGTCGATCAAAAAATTATCGCCAAACTATAAGATTAAATGCCAATGATGGATGATCTTGAATGTCACATTCAATGACATTAAATGCGATTCACCTGTTTAAAATGACATTAAGTGATTTTTATTTCGACTTTTTATTAATATTTTTATTAATATTCTGCTAATTATTTGTTTTTTCGTTATTTAAAATAAAAATTATATCTACATGTATAATTTGGCTATTAGTTTGGCGATTTGTATAATTTGGCGAAATTGGTCGACGGGATAACCTAGAAGTACCGAAGAAAGTTTTACATTTGAACACCTTTTAATATTCTAAGTATCGTTCCAAAGTGATTTATATATGCATATTAAGCAAATGAACAACAACAACAAAAATAAATAAATAAATAAAGGTATTGTGCGAAAATATCCGTATACGCGTAAAAAATTTCTTGATGTTTTTCATTCATTCTTTCTTTTTTTTTTTTTTCTCTTTTTTAAATACTTTAGAAATAAGTTTAAGATGCAAATCATATTTTATAGTATTAAAATGCACAATAAAAATATTATAAAAAGCAAAATGTAATAGATATACATTTTTAAACTAAAAATATCTTATAGCTGCCAACTCTTCTGATTTTTTTAGCCCGGAAAAATTTAATAGAATTTCTTCATTTATTTAATCGGCTGATTATGTCGATTTGAAATGGTAAAATTTTCTGTAAAATTTTTCCGGGCCAAAAAAGCGGAATATGTCGGCAGCTATGGTATCTACACCTATATTTTTTAAAGAGATATCTCTTTTAAAAATATTAGTTTTGTAAGGAATAAAGTATGATACGTTTTTCATTCTTTCTTTTCTTTTCTTCTTAAAAAAAAAAAAATACTTTAGACGTAAGTTTAAGATGCAAATCATATTTTATAGTATTAAAATACACAATAAAAAGATTATAAAAATCAAAATGTAATAGATGTATATTTTTTAAACTAAAAATATTAGTTTTGTAAGGAATAAAGTATGATTAGAATGTTTATAAATTTTCTCCTGATAATATTATATAAGTACATTGCTTATATTAAGAGTTATATTAACATGACTTTGAGTGCCATTTCTTTCCCCTATCTTAAGGTGCTATTACACGTGCGCTGCTGCAGGCGTCAAATCGCAAGCGTCTCCATGTTATCCTATGGGACCAGGGGAGTCGCTTGGTAGCGCGCGATTCTCTTTTGTCGGAGCGTCTTTGACGCGTGGAACGAAGCGAGTCGCCGGCAACAGCCAATCAAATGCTTGGAAATCCAAATGATGGTAAATACTCCTCTCGAACAGCCAATGAAATGCTAAGAACACGAAAAAACGCAGGCGATTTTTGTCGCTTGCAATTTTTACGTGTAATAACACTTTTATGATGCATTCTAGTCTGTTATCCACACATTATTAAAATATGCAATTGTTAAATAAGAAATATCTATACTAAAACCTTCTCTGAAAAATTTTCTAATTAACAGTGCAAATTCCATTGAAATACATTCAGTATACTAGATTAAAAATAAATCTTATAATACGTTGATATCAAATTCTTGGTTGATAACAGCATTTTATTTATCGCGAAAAATATGAAGCAACTAATAAATCATTTTTAAATAAATAAGTAAATAAAATTGTTAAAAAGTTAAAATTTTTAGACCCCCCTAATTGAATTGCTAAATTGTATCAATCAACCTACCAAGCAAAACACAACCAATAAAACAGAAGCACAAAATGCACAATCACGTGATCAAATCACCCATATATTTTATTTTTTTTTTGAGTAGCGCGCGCGATTTTTGATCAAGATTGGTTGTCATATTTTAAATGCTGATAGGGCTTAATTAGATGAAATAGGTCACGTGATTCTTTTCCGGAATAGTTTAGATTTTATTTTAGTGACCACAGGTATGTATTTCTGTTACGAAAATCATGTTTTGGAACGATAAAGGTATATAGTATGTGCATTTACCTATTTTGAAGCATGAAAATGATATATAATTGAATAACTTTAAAATTCCCTTCTTCGATAATTCCTACTCCATGCATAATCTTATGAGCGCGCGCGCGAAAAAACTGTGTCAGCTGAACACGGCCTGTGTTGACGTTTGTTTTCGATCGTATAAAGTGTTTTCTTTTAAGTTTTGGTTAACAAATTGAAGTTTTACATCGCTATATTTTTTTTTAAATGCAATGAGCGAAGACGAAAGTCCCATTGCAAGAAGACGATGCTTGAATAATGAACGGCAAATAAGGTGGTTAGCGCGGCAAAGCCAGGAGTCGCGGGATAGAATTCGGGCGGCAAATGCCTCATCACAACAAGTTCGACGCGAAAGAGAGGCAGAAGTCCATCGTGGTCGGGAGTTTCAAATCTCTGAAAATATTGAAGACGAAGAACATTATTGCGGATCGATGAACGTTATTTGCCAGTTTTGTGGTTCCAAAAATTTCAGAGCTGAACGTCCGCATGACGGAAAATTTACAAGTTGCAGCCGTAAAGGAAGATTGAAATTTTAAAAGCCTATACCGAGGGAAATATTTTATCATACCCTATTTTTTTTGTTTCAATTGCTATGGATCCGAGCTACCCTGATTACAGGAACAAAAATTTTTATACATTTTGGATATTTTTATTATTTTCTCTCAGTTATATTTTTTGGCTGTTTTTTCACAATATATTCTTTTATAACTGTTTCTTTTTTTTGCTTTACTTTATTCTTTCAAAATTTATGTATTTACCATTTGTTCATTACAATTCCCTCCCATCCACCAGATAGTTTTGTTACAGTTTTGAATGCAAATTTCTTTTAAAATTTTCTTTCTTTCTTTTTTTTTTAGATTTCCCCCCCCCCTCATGTTTAATTGCTATATTTTTCAAAATTATTTAAAGTGGCTATGATTGTCCACAGTTGGTGTACTTTTTATTATCCTTTTAAAAATGCAAACACGTTATTTTGATGGGCTATCTTCTAGTATACAATAAAAGTTTATTAGCGGGACAATAAATGATGACATCCGGACCTTGAATATGGATGACTGTACCTGGTACGGACAAATTATGATCGGCAAAAACAATTTGACCGTATGACGCATGAGCAAATCAGGGAAGTAGTTAACACTAGAACCGCCGGGTATTTTACTCAAGTTTCATAAAAAGGGTTTCTCACCAGAATTTTAATTTAAAACTATTTAACATTCTTAATTAGTCTATTTTTCTGCTGCACACATTTAACATATCTTATGAAGGAAATTCTGGTTCAAATCGATTATTATCAATCTGACAGGGGTCATTTTGACCCCTAATGGCGGTTCTAGTGTTCAACCTTTTTGGCACTCGGTGTGCATTCCCGGGAAAACCTAATTTTAATTCCAAATATGCAATCGACACCAATAATATTTCAATAAAATTTTACTTCGGCAAAGAAAGCTTAACTTAAGAAATCTCATTATCTAAAAAAGTCGTTTGTAAATTCCGGTGGCATTCGATAATTTTAATTTTATGAAATACAGGAAGAAATGCTTTTATCTATTTTGAAATAAATTTGTTTTTAAATTATGATGTCATTCAGTCATTTCTGCATTTCAAGTATACAAGTGCTTTACACCTCAAAGTGTTAACACTAGAACTAATTTCTATTCTAGTGTCAATCAATCATGTCAGATTTTTATAAATAGAAGTGCTGTGCCCCTCAAAGGGTTAAGTGGTTAATGATTCTATATAAATATAGTTGTTATGAAGAATTACAAAAAATGGCTGCAGATATTCACCACTTTGCATTTAAGGGTTAATGAAATTGAATTTAGTGTGTAGCATTTTACATTTGATTATGATACTGAATTCATCGTTTTGGATTTTTCATTGTATTATAAAATAAATTAATAGAGCACAAATAATTAAAGGGAAATTTTTTCGTTTCTATGTAATGGAGTAACAATAAATTTTGCATTGTTTCCCTATGTTTCAAGCACCCCATTTCTCATATTGTTTTCAATTTAATTTCAATTTATTTGAAAGTACTTTCATCAGAATGAAAGCTTTTTAATCATAGTTTTGTAACATTTTGTTCTTCTCATGATAATTATTTTGTGAAAATTAGCTTGTATCAATTACATGAGAACTGCGCTCATAAACTCGGTAAATTAAAGATATTCCATTTACAAATTTATGTAAGATAAATTTAATAAATTGTTCCTTAATTTTAATTATATGTAGTAACTGCTCATAAGAATTTCATAATTAAATACTGAAATTAAAATTACTACATACCATAAGAAGATCGGGACTGAAACTGAGTTTCAATATTTATGTTATTTCGTGTGCTTAAAACTAATTTAATTGTATATGCATAAGAGATATTACAAACTTTCGCTCTTGCATAATGTAATTATAATTATTTCCGTATTCGTCTAAATTTTGTCACAAACCATATAAAATTTCTATTTAGGCTTAAAGACACCAAACATAATTATTGAATATTAAATAATATAAAGTGTAATTTGATAACATTAATACTAGAACAGCCGGCTATTTTATTCAAGATTTATAAAAAGTGTTTGACGCCAGAATTCTTACTTAAATCTATTTAACTTTTTAAATAGTCTATTTTTGTGCTGCACATATTTAACAAATCTTATCAAGAAATTTCTGATTCGAATTGGCTTTTTTTCAAATATACAGAGGTCATAATGACTCCTAATGGGGGTTCTATTGTTAAATTTTATCTGAGAAATAAAAAATGTTTAGTCCTAAATAAATAATATAATAATGTTTTATACTGCCAGTATAAAATTTCATTTATCAGAATAAATAGATTCAACTTTAGTAATTAAAGATGGAAGTTTATCAAAGTGCGTACATTCCTTGGATAAGATTAAAATCGTAAAAGACAGGGATTTATGTTTAATCCTTAACAGCACTGCCCGAAACCCGTCGGGCAAAATATGAGCATATTGCTTATTTTGTAACTAAAAGCTTTTCGATACCTTTCTAAATGCTTTTCGATACTTTTTAATTATCACTCTAATCTTCGTTTTATTAATTCACAGACTTTTTTTGACTATATAAATTAAATATTTCTGTACATAAAAAGTGTTATCATGTTCTTATTTCAAATTTATTTTATTAAAAAAAGAAAAAGAAGAAATTAAAAATAAAAAACTGATAACAAAGTTCGCACACTCTTTTTATTTTTTTAAAGACTCTGGCACCACTATTAATGATAAGAAAATTTACATTTAATTTTCATGAAAAAGATTTGGCAACCGACTCCGTTCTTCTCGAATGTCGAAGTATTTTTCTGCAGTGGAATTTTTTGAAAATATTGTTAAAATTTAGTGGTACATTTGTGCGAACCATGTTAAAGAGTTTTTTTTATCATTTTAATCTTTAAACCCATTCTGGCACACTGTGCTCAGTCCGAGATACCTAATTTTTATTTTGCTTTCACAATGAAAGCTTAAAATAAGGAGTTCTTAATAGCCAAAACAGACGTTTGTAAAATCCAACAGCAATCAATAATTACTCATTTTGCTTAAAGAATTTGCCCGTGCCGGAAAGGGTTAACACTATAATCGCCGGATAATTCACCTAAGTGTATTAAAAAAATTTCACATCAGAATTTTTATGTAAAACTTTTTAGTTTATTTAATTAATTTATTTTGACGTGGTATGCATTGAACTTATTTTAGAAAGACATTACTGGTTAGAATAGAAACAGTTTTATTTGGCAGTGGTCAAAATAGCGGTTTTTGTGTTAATATATTGCCTCGTGCATAGCGTTCTGTAACGCATCGATGCTGCTGAGACGCAAACTAACCTTTTCCGGCGCAGTGTTACCACTCCGGCAACACCTAATCTTAATTCCAAACATACAAACGGCATTAATAATATTTTAGTAAAATTTTACTTTTACGACAGCTTAAATCAGGGAGTTCATAATTTCTAAAAAAGTCTTTAGTAAATTCCGGTGTCAGTCAAAAACTTCTCATTTTACGAACAGAAATTGTCTGCGCCGGAAAGGGTTAACCAAAATATGCCATTCTAACATATGGACAGAATTTGATCGAGGTTTGGATGTGTGCCGGATGACAAAGAGTGCACATATGGAACATTAGATGACCGGACAAAAAATTTGGTGATTACATGTATGTTTCCATGTATCACCAATGTAACATGTACTTTGTACGTCATATACTTGACGGTAAATATATATTTTTTAAAAATATGATGAATCATTTAGAACAACTCTATATACAATTCAGCGGAGTTTTGAAAATTAGTTTGTTGTACGCTTGTATGATATTTTATAAGAATAATGCACAAGAAACGAAATATTTTGTAAATTGTGGTACGATTGAATATAAAGCAATCGCAAGTATTAGTCCCGTAATGAAAGGGTTAGTTGTTCGAGATACACACGCCAAGAGCTTAATTGCCATCTTTTGCGTTTTTTAACAATAATTTTTATGTGACTGTTTAATCGAATAGATTCGCGATTAAATAAAGTGAACTTTACAATTTAAAATATCTGGCAGAAATTTTCAGGAGTTTCTCTCGTTTTATATAATGACACATTCCGAGATGAAGGAAACCATAGAATAGGAATGAAAAATTCTGGTAGTTATTTTCATTTTTTAACAAATGTAGATTCCCTAAATTCGAATTTCCGAACTCTCGTGCTTCATAGAAGCAAGAAGAGTTTGCGGGATTCATCACTTAAATTTTTTTGACCCACGAATAATTTTAAATACAATTTCATATTATTTAATGGCAGAAAAATTTAGACTACATATCACGAATGTTATAGCTTTAAAAATGGTGTTTTCCAATATATTTAATTTATTTTATCTAAAAATAAGACTAACTTAACCCCTTGTAGGGAGTTTGGATTAAATATCTCCCACTTAATTTTAATTGCGAACGCCAGAATTTTGAAATGAACATTTTAATTTTATCAAATACACGTAGAAAAGCTTTTGTCTATTTTAAAATAAATTTGCTTTTAAATTCTGGTGTCGATCAATCATGTCAGATTTTTTATGAATATAAGCGCTCTGACCCTCAAAGGGTTAAGTGGTTTATGATTCTGTATAAATTTAATTGTTATGAAAAATTATAGAAAAAGGGATGCAGATATACACCATTTTGCATTAAAAAGTTAATGAAAATGAATTTAGAGTGCAGCATTTTAAATTTGGGTAAGACACTGAATTCATCGTTTTCAATTTTTCAAAGTATTATAAAATAATTTAATGGAGCACAACTAATTAAAGGGAAAATTTTTCGTTTCTATTTAATAGAATAACCATAAATTTTGCATTGTTTCCCTATGTTTCAAGCACCCCATTTCACATATTGTTTTCAATTTAATTTCAATTTAATTTGAAAGTATTTTCATCAAAATGAAACCTTTTTAATCATAGTTTTGTAACATTGAATTCACTTTGTTCTTCTCGTGATAATTATTTTAGGAAAATTAGCTTGTATCAATTACATGAGAACTGCGCTCATAAACTCGGTATATTAAAGATCTTCCATTTACAAATTTATGTAAGATAAATTAAATAAATTATTCCTAAATTTTAACTATACTTAGTAATTGCTCATAAGAATTTCATAATGAATACTGAAATTAAAATTGCTACATACCATATGAAGATCGGCATTGATACTGAATTTCATTATTTAAGTTGTGTCGGGTGCTTAAAATTAATTTAATTGTATATGCGTAAGAGGTATTAGAAACTGTTTCGCTCCTGATTAATGTAGTTACAATTATTTCCGTATTCGTCTAAATTATCTCCCAAACCAAATAAAATTTCCATTTAGGCTTAAACATAATTATTGAAAATTAAATAATTTAAAGTATATTTTGATAACTTTAACACTAGAACCGCCGGCTATTTTATTCAAGTTTTATAAAAATTGTTTGACACAAGAATTGTCAATTAAATCTATTTAATATTTTAATTAGCCTTCTTTTTTGTGCTGCACTTATTTCTGGTTCGAATTGGCTACTTTTTAATTGGCAGGGATATAATAACTCCTAATGGCGATTCTATTGTTAAATTTTAGCTGAGGAAAAAATGTTTAGTCCTAAATAAATAATAAAATAATGTTCTATGTTGCCACTATACAACATTATTTATAAAACTAAATAGATTTAACTTTAGTAATTAAAGATAGAAGTTTATCAAAGTGCGTACATTCCTTTGATAAGCAGATTAAAATCGTAAAAGACAGGGATTTATGTTTAATCCTTAACATCACTGCCCGAAACCCACACGGGCAAAATACGAGTATATTGCTTTTTCGTAACTAAAAGGTTTTCGATACCTCTTAATTATTACTCTAAGCTTCGTTTTATTAATTCATAGACTTTTTTAGATTATACTAGCTGACCCGCCGGGCGTTGCACCGGTCCGTATTAACAATATTAAACGAACTTGAAATGTTTATGATTTTATCATTAACTTGAAGCATGCAGAAATGCATTGTCTGAAATACGTCGCAACTGACTTTGTGAAAAATCGGTTTTAAAAACAACAACCAATATTAAGCTCTAAAAATACTTAAAATGAGCAATGAGAAACACGGGAGGGAACATGTATCCAACGATTGCGTTAGTTTCGTGTTAAAGTATGGATATTTACCCGTAAAAATCACTGTTAAATCACCTAACTAATTATTTTTTTCGCATAGAAATCCCAAGTGAAATATTTTGAATTTCAAACTAATTATATCACTCTTAAATCCGACTATACCGTGAATGAAATCGATACGCGATGATAAAAGATTGGTATATAGTATTATAATTTCAGAGCCATTTAACAAAAGTGTATATTTTTAATCAAAGCATGCGTAATGTTGACTCTGTGGACAAATTCCTAACCGTAAACTTTTGTACCATAACCATAATCTGTCTGTAACCTAACTGCGACTTAACATTACCCTACCGTAACTTAAATATAACATAAATGTAACCTAGCCGTCACTTTGAAATATCAATATAGAAGCATCATTTAAGATTTTGCTTGAAAAGTATGTCTTAAAATCGTCTGCACTCTGAAATCTAGATTATGTTTCCATAAATATATTTTATATATTGACATAGAGTTATTAATATGTTGTTAAATTAAAAACATTTTTTCATCTATGTTATAAAGTATTATAAAGTTCTGAAAAAAAAAGAAAACTTTTAGTAATACAATTTTTAGTTCAAATCAAACGTTTTCAATATTTTATTTTATTTTATTTTGACATTTAATTATTTCGAATTTAACAATTTCAATTATTTCAAAAGCAAACATTTTTTAAAAATAAATAATATAATAGAAAAAAGACCATTTAAAAAAAATTACTATTCTTCGAAAAATTCGCTTCAGCTGTAATTCATTTCTTTCAATTCGTCTTATTAATACAAAATCCCTTCCACATGCTTTGTTTGGGACATTAAAATTTGAGCGATAAATGGTTTAATATTGCAACTCTTTTTTCGGTTTACTTCACCACCACCTATCTTTTTCCTCCATGGTTTACAACCGCTGTGATAAAAAATCATCGTTTAAAATGACAGTTTGCCAGTCTATGAATTTTAAAGGTCTGTTCCAGCTTTTTTAATTATTTATGCGAAAATTTTATGCAACCAACCAACCATAACTAAATGAAGGGAAAAAAAGAAGAAAAAAGGCGATTTTTTATGAGACTGATCTTTGGAATTTAATTAATTACTCAGTTAATAAATAGAATTTCGAAATTCTAAAGCTCAGGTGCATCAGGAGAGATATTGGGCTACTCTCATAAAAATTTTGAGCTTCGTACGTCCCACAGATTTTGCTAGCCATCGCAGACACACACACACACACATACACACGCAGACAGACAGAGCGATTTGTTATTTTATTAGTATAGATACCGTAATTTCGGGTGTATAAGCCGCAGATCAAACAATTCTTTTTCGACCCAGATTTTTTTTAAAGACAAATATAACTAGTTAGATCGCCGTAAATATTTGTCTTCAATCACTAAATAAGTTTTCTGGGTCCAAAAAGAATTGTTTGATCCGCGGCTTATACACCCGAAATTACGGTAAGTTATATATTTTAGTACATAAAAAAGTGTTATCCTGTCCTTATTTTGAATTTATTTTATTAAAAAGAAGAAAAAAAAGAAAGAAAGAAACTGTTAACAAGGTTCGCACACTCCTTATATTTTTTTAAGACTCTGCCACCATTATTACTGACAAGAAAATTTGTATTTAACCCATTAACGCCCGAATTATTTTCTTCGCTAAAATTTAAATTTTGTATTTCCCACCACTTTTAAAAGCAAATTAACTTTTATCTAAATTTATCAAGGATTCTGTCTCGTGAAATAAAGTATACACTTTTCTTCCTTTTTACTGGTGGGAAAACCGTTTTCTTGCTGTTTTTGTAACCGTCCTCAAACGAGGACGCTGGGCGTTAATGGGTTAATTTTTAGGACACAGATCTCGCAACCACCACCCTTATTCTAAAGTCTCGAAATATTTTTTCTGCAGTTTACATATTTTGAAAATATTGTTAAAATTTAGTGGTAACTTTGTGCGAACCGTGTTTAAGAGGTTATTTATTTATTTTTAATCTTTTAACTCTTTCCGGCACGCATTTTTAGAAAGAATCACGTTTTGAGCACCAGCCTTGGCGAGTTGGCGAAAGGGAGAACGTTCAGCTAGCTGCATCGCCAAACACAAAATAAACTAAGTTCAAATGTGTCATAAAACATATGATTAATAGAATTATATTTATTACAAGAGAATCTTTACTACTGTTTTTAATTAGCTTCTGAATTTCTTCGAACATAGCGAGTTTAGGAAATAATACTTTTGAATTGAGAAAAGAAAAAAAAAAACTATGTTTAGATGTTCTGTGAAGTTTAAAGAATTTTAATCTGAAAAAGCTCTTTGTTTTAAGCTATGTTTTATTTGTAAGCAACAGTGAATAACATTTCCTCATATTATAGTCTTTGCTTGATAACATTTACGGAAAAAACAAATGAACAATAAGCGCGATCTCTTTGCAAAAAGAAGGGTTGCTATTCTCTAGGCGTTAGACGTCACAAACAAGAAAGGGTGCGTAGCATTGACTTTATCTCCACGCCAATCGTTGTTCTGGCGATAAGATGCTCAAAACGTGATTCTCTCTGAAAATGCTTCTGGCACACCGTGCCCAGTCCGGGATACCTTATTTTTATTCCAAATTTGCAAACGGCATCAGTAATATTTTAATAAAATTTTGCGTTTATAATGATGGCTTAAATTAAATTAAGGTATTCTTGATTTCTAAAAAACTCGCTTGTAAATTCCGGTGACAGTTCGCTAATTTCTCATTTTACTAACAGAATTTGCCCGCGCCGAAAAGGGTTAAACAGTTAAGTGATTGTTTTTTAAGTACAATAAATTGAAGATATGGGATATACACCACTTATTTTAAGCTAAAATATTCATAACGTTTAGTCTAAACTGCTCTTCTTAAAACTCATTGAGAGATGATGGGATAGTTTTTTAACGGGATTTACGCTAAAAAAATTTAGCGGACTTTAATATTTTTTACTTTGACGTCAAACGATTGCATAATTGCTTTCCCTTGTTAAAAAAAAATTCTCATTTCACACATTTCTTATTTTACACATTTCGATGAACCTGCACTGAAATTCTTTATGAATTGTTCTTCAATTTCTATGATGAAAGGAACATGTTTGGTTTCATATCTATTAATAAATGTTTAGTTGCATGGTAAACAGGATGTATAACAGGAGATTTTATCATACAATTGCATTTGCAATCACCTATATTACTGAAAATGCTCCAGAATCTCTGTCACAGTATTAACCCTTTCCGGCACACTGTGCCCAGTCCGGGGTACCTAATTTTAATTCCAAACTTGCAAATGGCATCAGTAATATTTTAATAAAATTTTGCGTTTACAATGAAAGTTTAAATTTAGGGATTTTTAATTTCTAAAAAAGTCGTTTGTAAATTCCTGTGACAGTCGCTAATTTCTCATTTTACTAACAGAATTTGCCCGTGGAGAAAAGGATTAACCACTTAGCTGATTCTTATTTTACGTACAATAAATTGAAAATATGGGATATACACCACTTATTTTAAGTTAAAATATTCATATTGTTTAGTCTAAACTTTTCTTCCTAAAACACATTGAGATGTGGTGGGATAGATATTTTCTAATTACACAAATTTCATTTAATTAAACCTTATATTATATATTTATGTATGCACATATCGATTTAACTTTTATAATGAATTTTGTAAATTGTAAATTTTTATCTGCTGTACCAAAACTTACTCAAAGAGTATCCAAACACTTCTGGTATTTCAAACTGGAATTTGCCTCTTACTGTTATGTCTGCAGCACTTATTGAACACGTGAAAAAGTTCAGTTATAAATATGTTATGCTGTTTTTAAAAATAACCGGTTACACTACCCAACATCAAAAATGTTTCGGGCTCAAAAATAGTTATTTCCGAAGTATTTTGTCTCGCTAAACACAAAAATCAACATAAAAAGTTGAGATTAGCTCTTGTTTTCGAGGTAGGAACCAACTTGAGAAATCTCACTATATGGCTGTTTTATAGGAAATCGAATGTTCGGAAATTGGTACTCCTAATAACTGTAATTCCTCTCATCTGAATTCTCTGTGTAGAATCCAACCAGAAATCAAGATCACAGAATACAGGGTTCGTCACTAGAATCTTCTTCATTTCTTTGAGAAGAAAGAGGGCATTTCCATGTGAATTTGTTAGTCTGTTACACAACTGAAAATCGCTATGCTTGTTGGCCACCGTGATTTTCGAAAAGTTTGCTTCGCCTTATTCAATTGATGATATACAGGGTTCGCACAGACTCCTTGGACTCCTTAGAAACTACTTAGAAATGAAAACGTTCCCAAGTAGTACTTAGAACTACTTAGATAAATAAAATACTCCTTAGAAACTCCTTAAATTGTATTGCGGTCGGGGATGCCGCGGACGCGCTATAGTGTGTAAAATACGCAAAAAATTGGCGACCAGACACAGAAAATTAGCTCTTACGCGTCCCGTAAAACGCGTAATTTCGTTAAAAAATTGCAAAAAATGGCGAATTTTGTTAAAAAAATTGCGAAATAACGACTATTTTTCGATAAATTTCGTCAAAGAATTCGCAAAAAAGGCTAATTTCCTCATAAAATTTCGAAAAAATGGCAGATTTCCTCAGAAAATCGCGAAAAAACGACAAATTTCGTGTAAAAAGCGTGATAAAACGGCAAAATTTGTCAAAGTATTCGCGAAAAACAACAGATTTCGTCAAAAAAATCGCGATAAAACGGCATATTTTGCCAAAAAATTCAGAAAATGCGGCATATTTTGTCAAAAAATTCGGAAAATGCGACATATTTTGTCAAAAAAATTCGCTAAAACGACAGGTTTCGTCAAAATTTTCGAAAAAGTTTCGTAAAAAAAAATCGCAAAAACTGGCTAATTTTATCACAAATCGCGAAAAAACGGCAAATTTACTCAAAAAGTTGCGAAAAAACAACAGATTTTGTCAAAAAAAATCGCGATAAAACCACAGATTTCGTCAAAAAATCGCGATTAAACGATAGATTTCGCCAAAAAATCTAAAAAAAAAAGATATTTATTCAAAAGATTCGCGAAAAAATGGCTAATTTCGTCACAAAATCTCGAAAAATGGTAGATTTCCTCAAAAAATCGCGAAAAAACGACAAACTTCGTCTAAAAATCACGGAAAACGGCAAATTTCGTCAGAAGATCGTGAAAAATTTTTTGTCAAACAGGCACGAAAAAAAAAACCTTATGCTGGGAGTGAATTTTTCTGTTCCAAAAACTAATTTTTTTGCTTCAATTTTTTTTTTTTTTTTTTTTTTTTTTTTTTTTTTTTTGCTGCTCCAAAAACGGATTTTCCTGCTTCACAATCTGTTACTGACTGCTCCAAGTCTTTCTGAGTAAATGTGACTCAGAAAAACACCCATTCATTAAACAAAAAGTTTCATCAGTTTACTCCTCAACAAAAGTATTCTTTTTTTCAGCAAAAATGTCTTTTTCAATAAATCAGTCTTGTCAAAAAAGAAATGCAAACAATAGTGATACTTGTTATCTTCTACATTCAAATGTTCAATATTTTATTGTTAAATTTGTATCTTGCACATTTATTTTTAAACAAGTATAGAAAATTTCTCTTAATAGTTTAAATAAAAATTATTGGTTTTAATTATTTATTTATTATTAAAACAATGATTATTGCATTTTATTTTTCATTTGCAAATGAACAAGTTCAATTTTTGCATCTAAAATAATGACTTATTAGTGGGGACCCGCTTTTGATAAAAAAGGACGCAGAATTTTTCAAGTTAAGCGGCGGTTTTGCATGCAAGCAATATTGCTCAAAAAAAAAATGTGATTGTAAAGCGCACGGTAAATTCTGTATGCACATCATTAATCAGAAGCACAGTAGTAACTGGTTGGGATCATACTAATAGCCACCAAAGTGATTTAGTTTTCACGGCCATAAGGGAAAGAAAAGTGAAAAGAATAATCCAGATTCACCTCTAAGCTTCTAATTTCAAAAAGTGATTACACTGTTTAATTCCTTCACAGCTAAATATGCAACTTAGATTTCTTCTTCATAATACGATTTATCATGCTCGATTTTGCTGATAACGGTGAATTCAGGGGTGGATTCTCGTCCCAAATTTCCGAAAATTTAAGGCGTCCTCTTCCGAAAATTTGAAATTTGGGTTATCAGTTTCGCATAGTTGCCAACTTATACGGTTTTCCACGCAAAAAACAATCGCGGAGACATGCAAATTTCGTGAAAGCATTGCCGAAAAAGTGCACATTTCGTCAATATTTTTTGGAAAAGCAACGATTTCGTCAATGTTTTTGTCCACGAACTTTGTCAAAAGATCGTTGAAAAATGCGAATTTCCTGTGCGGATCACAGTTAAAACGGCAATTTCACCAAATATTGCAAATAAAACGCTAATTTCGTTAAAAGATTGCGGGAAAAAACGCTGTTTTCAATAAAAGATCGCTTACAAATATTTAGTCAAAAGATCATTAAAAAAAAAAAAAAAAAAAAAAAAAAAAAAAAAAAAAAACGATTTTATCAAAAGATCACGGAAAAAAACGCCGATTTCGTCAAAAGATCGTGGGTATAAAATGCCGTTTTCCAGAAAAAGTTGTGTAAAAATGCAAATTTTGTCTAAAAATCATTAAAAAAAATGTCGATTTCATAAAAAAAAAACCACGGAAAAACTGCTGATTTGGACAAAATATCTCAGTTAATCGACAAATTTGCTAAAATATCACAGATAAATTGCTGATTTCGTCTGAAGATCGCGGATAACCCCCCCCCCCCCCGTCTCGTGGTGGGGAACTCGCGGAATCTCTGTGGAATTGGGGCTGTGCAAGTGCATAACCACATAAATAACAATAAAAGTGACGAATCCTTAAAATTTTTTGGACTCCTTGGATTTTTTCTTCCTGTGTATTCTGTATGAACCCCGGATATATCTTCGTTAAACTAAGTCACATTTTCTCGTTTTAAAATACTGGTAGCTAAAAATCGTAGTACGTAACAGACAAACAAGTTCGCATGGAAATGCCCAAGAGCATGTTGTTGCTTGCAATGACGAATTCAATGAACATAACTCATGATCCACGGAAATGGAGGTTATTTATAAACGCTTCCAAACTTAGTTTGAAAGCAGTCTTACTACACAGCGCCAACATTATGCCTTCCATTCCCATTGGACATTCCGTTCGCACGCAGGAAACTTATGTGAATGTGAAATTACTTCTCGAGTCAATCAAATATGGGGATCATAAATGACAGGTTTGTAGTGACTTGAAAATAATTTCTTTACTCCTGGGAATGCAATTAGGGTATACCAAGTACTGCTGTTTTCTGCGTTTGTGGAACAGTCAAGATAGAAAATTTCAGTACATAAAAGGCAAATGGCCTTCAAGAAATCTAAATCCTGATGAGAGAAATGTCCAAAAAGAGCCTCTAGTTAATCCAAAAAACATTCTGCTTCCACCACTGCACAATTAAGCTGGGATTAATGAACTTCGTGAAAGCCATGAACAAGGATGGAGAGGCTTTCCAGTATCTTAGAGCAAAATTTCGAAGAATGAGTGAATCAAGGGTTAAAGAGGGAATCTTTGTGGGCCCTCAAATTTGCACAATAATGAAGGACCATGCTTTTGATAAAGCTTTGGAAGGGAAAGAGAAAGCAGCCTGGGAAGCCTTCAAAAATGTGGTATGAGGATTTTTAGGCAACAGAAAAGCCTAGAAGTACCAACAGTTGGTGAAAGCACTCCTACTAAAATGCCTTGACCTCGGATACAAAATGTCTCTGAAACGTCATTTTCTCCACTCCCATCTTGATTTTCTCCCTAAAAACTGTGAAGTTGTAAGCTATGAGCACAGTAAAATGTTTCACAAAGATATCTCTGTAATAGAACGCTGATATCAGGGTCGTTGGGATGAGTTAATGCTGGCCGACCACTATTGAACTGTTACAAGAAATGCTCCGGCGTTGACATACAAGAGGCAATTCAAAAGGAAACATTTGCAAGAATAGGCTAAAACAACAACTGCTTTCTGAAAAATGAACATTGTTTAGTGAAACATGCCTTTTGTATTGTATTTATTACATAGGAATTTTTTTCTTCTTCAATTTGCTTTTAAATCTATGTATGGAATGTTGTGTATTTTTCTCAAGTGGGCTGTATTGTATCTTGAAAACAAGAGCCAATAAAAATTTTTCATTTACATATTCGTTTTTTTCAACCCAAAATTAGTAGGAATTGACTACCTAGAACCTGGAAACTGACAAAAATATTTTTTTTGTTGCATAGTGTTATTATTAACAATAACTGGTTGTTACTAATGATTAATAACTGTTTATTATTAATAATAATTCGATATTATTAAATTGTTAAATTTGATAAATGTTGCATATTAAACAAATTTACCGGTTATTTTTAAACCTTTCAAGGGCAAGGTATCTCTGTTCCAAAAATTTTCAAAGAATTATTTCACACCACAATTTACGAACAAATGTATTTGAAAATAAACAAAAGCCCTTTTTCACATTCATTATTAGATCGAAATTTTAGAAAAAAATTACTGGTGCCAGTTGACAGCTTGAGCATTAAGCCTAACCGTTTGCAGACTGCAAACGACGCCAGTGACAGGGTTAATTATTACCGATGATGTTCGATAAATATGATTACTTACGTTTAGTAACGAATATATACTTTACAAAAAAGTGCACTATCATAATTGTTTGAATCTTATAACAAAAATAATTGTTAAGAGACAGTAATACTCAATCAAAGAAGTGTTCTATTAATAACACGCAAAATACTAAACAATATAAAATAATTATTTTTATAAATACTGAATGAATTAGATAAAAAATTTAAAAACTGAAATATTCAAAGAATAAATTATACATATTGAAATGCATACTTTTAGTAATGAATATTTAAAAGAATAAAGTATAGAAAATAAAAATCTCAAGCTAAACGAGTTGAAATTTTACATATTTACCCAGCTCGATTGGTAATTATTAATAACGAGGTGGAACTCGTCGAAATTCGACAAAAGAAAATCTTTAAAAAAGAACTGTTTCATTGATTTATAATAAATCTACATAATTTGTTACAGTAAAAAGTACATCATATATTGTTCAGTCCTAATATCCAAATTATTAAACAAAACAGAACCGAAATTCATCGGATTTTATAACAGACGATGCTATAATATACGCATACGATACTATAATATACGCATACGATACTATAGTATAATATAGTATACGCATTTAATTTTTTTTAATTTTAAGAGAAAATGGTGCGATTCTGTTGCCACAATTACAAAATTCGCACTAAAAATTATAAAAAAATAATATCAAATAAATAATAAATACCGTAATTTCGGGTGTATAAGCCGCAGATCAAACAATTCTTTTTCGACCCAGAATTTTTTAAGAGACAAATGTAACTAGTTAGATCGCCGTAAATATTTATCTTCATTTACAAAATAAGATTTCTGGGTCCAAAAAAAATTGTTTTATCCGCGGCTTATACACCCGAAATTACGGTAAATTGAGATCAGGTTTGAAACAAACTGCACTTAAAATTATATATATTTTTTCTATACGACGGTGTAAAAATTTAAAAGGTACGATGTTTAGAAGTGTAAAATTTGCGGTACCGAAAATTTCAAAACCGAAATTGCATGGGAAAGTGTTGCTTATTTTAATTTCTTTTTTTTTTCTTTCCAATTTTAAGAGAAAATGGGATGGTTCTGTTGCCACATGACAAAATTGCTACTAAAAACTATAAAAAAATTATTACCTCAAAAATAAATTGAGATACAGTTTTTAAACAAATTGCATTTAAAAGTACATTTTTTATTTATACGACGGTCTAAAAATTAAAAATGTGCGATGTTTAGAAATATAAAATTTGCAGTAGCGAAAATTGCAAAACCGAAATTGTAGGGAAAATTGTCGCCATTCGCAAAATGACGCATGCGTTACGCACAGATACGTTTGCCCTTTATAATATAGGTAACACGTTAATTTAATAAATTGTTATAAAATCGTCATATTAATCGTTTTTTTTATATCGTTTGGTTATTATTAATAATAACAGGTTACTATAAATAATTACGATTAATTATCATTAGAGCTACCTCGATCCGTTATGTTGACGGCTGCCATATGTATATACTTCGGTTGAAACCAGTAATTTGATCATAAAATAAGTTTAAAAGATAAAAAATTAATAAAACCGTTATATAACAAAGAGGAACACATTTAACACAAAATTCTGTTATAAAACAATTTTATAAAGGTAGCTTCAAATTTCCGGTAGTTTTAGTGTTATCCCTTTCCGGCACTGTGTGACCACTCCGGGCATATCTAATTTTAATCCCAAACTTCCGAAGATAAAAAGAATATTTTACTAAAAGTTTGTTTTTACAATGAAAGCTTGAATTAAGGCGTTTATAATTTCTAAAAAAGATGTTTATAAATTCCGGCGTTAATCAATAATTTCTCATTCTACGAGCAGATTTTGCCCGTGGCGAATTTTTTTCGAAACTCAGATTTTGGGCCAAAAACGTAAACAAAACCAAATTTTCGGTCGATCTGTAAGAAAAAGTATGAAATGGTAGCATAAAATTAATTTGATAGAATGCCGTGGCGTCCAAGTTGGTGTTTTTTGTTGAACTTTTACCATTGTTTTTAATGATCAGAAAAAAGGGCATACGAATAGTCTCACGAGGGCTCTTTTTTAACCAAAATTCGTTAAACACCTACCTTTGTTTTAAACCTACATGCAAATATTAAATTTTTCATAAATGTTTTACGCTTGTCTCCCCTTAAGTAAATGAAATACTGCTATTTTAAATTTCAGGTTGAATTTAGAATAACCTCATTAAAAAAATCCCCTAAATTTGAAAGTGAAACACTTGTTGAACACATGTATGCATATCTTCCAACTTGTACGTATTTTTCTCACCTCTAAAATTTAAAAGAAAATTTTATCATAAACAATCGCCGAAATATCACCACCTTTTTTTTCCAACGACGAAATAATACAAAAATTTCTGTTAAATTTTAGTGGTAGGAAAAATCCGTGCAAGTTGGCATGTATGTATGTGCTACCAGAAGCATTAGAGGGCCAACACTCTAAACATTGCTTCACGCTTTACACTTGTTGCTGCGCAAAAGTTCATTTACAGTTCTTGAATTAGCATTTCACTCAAATGATTTCTTTTAAATGTTTGTGTTACCTTTCCCACACCACTTTATTTAACGAATTTTATTCATATGATGAAACTGTTGCAGCCAATGGAAATCGTATCTTTTAACGTCTGTGGGATGTTCATGCAAGGTGTCTGTCTGTATGCAGTACAGCGGAAAAAAATATCCGAAAGTACAGTGTGCGTTATTTTGTGTTTCTCTTGTGCTAGTTTCTTCATACGTAAGGGGAAGAGCGACACGATTCCGTGTCGCAAAAATGATTAAGAATCCTTGTTTATTCCAAGCAGTAAAACTTGCCTCATTTAATCGGAGCATTCTTTAGGTTTAATCCCTTATCTGCCGAAGCTTTAAGAAAAGAATCTCCAACTTTTATGCTAAAAAAATTGCCACCACATATTTTGGAAAATAATCTTTCCTTTATTAAATGGTAAATGTTTATTTTGTTTTTAACTGAAAAAAAGTTGTTGTTCGATAGTTAATTTTAGAAAAATGCGTTTATTTCAGGGAGACGCATACATACGCCCGGGGCAGTTAAGGGTAGGGGTGCAAAAATCTAGGCTCCAGCAGGCAGACTCTCACCACTAAAATTATTTCGTTAATTTTCGTATTATATTTCGTATAAAACGCTTGCAAGAATGCTATTAAATTTTAAGCGAAGAAAACTTTTAAATTTTAGTGGTGAGAGACTGCTAGCTGGCGCCTAGATTTTTTGCATCCGTGGTTAAGGGGTTAATAAAGCACATATTTCTGTATTTGAAAACCGGTGACAAAACATTAAAAATTTCGTTTTGTGACATACTCCCGTCACAGAGAGATTAATGAAGTTTGCGTTTTTTATACTATTTAACATCAATACTTAACCCTTTGTGTTTCAATGTTCCGTTACATGGAACACCGAACTGAATTCTCAAAAATGCCACACTGACACCAAAATTTTGATATAAATATTTTCCGTATACTATATATGAGAAAAATGGTGAACTTCAGCTGATTTTGTTAACTTTAGTGTCAATTGAAACTCTGTATGACTGCCAGAAGGGTTAAGGGAAGACTTGATTGGGTGCAACTGAAAACTTTTGAAAACTATTGAAAACTATTCAACTTTATGACCCGTTTCTCGGAAAATTTCCGACCAATTTTGGTGAAATTTGTAATCCATATTTTTTAGAATTATGATCAAGATTTATCTCCCACAGTTTTCTTTTTCTTCATCTTTAACTAATACTTTTTGTTTTAGAATAAAGTCAATTTCTCAAAAATTTTTCATTTTTCAGATTTTCTAAAAAAGCAATTAAAGTATTTAAAACTGTCTAAGACATATGATCTTATATTTATGCTCTAACACAGAAGCATTTATAAAAATCCCTCGAGTACTTTATGAGATAACGAGATTTTTACTAGTATTTAGGAGAAAAGTGCGATTTTTCATGAGAGACAAAAGCCTAAGACATTTATTATCTTTTGTGAAGTTCTTCCCCAATTTTATCAAACCCATAAATTAAGAAATATATATACGCTTTCATGTATAAACTCCGAAATGTAGCAACATTTTTGTATGCCGCGTTTTCTGCAGTTTCAAGTATTGACCTTCGATTTATTCTGTTGAGTTGATCCAAAGTATCAGACCAGATTCAGTGATCGTTGAGGTCATTTGGGTAAAATAGTCCTCCAGAATTCGTCTGGGATGGCTCAGTTGGAAGAGCATTGGCGGCTTCAGCCAATACATCCCTTGTTCGAATCCCGGCCCGGACTTTTTCACCCACATGTAAAATTTACACCATTATACTAAGAATAATAAATATGTTTCCTCACTTTGTTCTTATCTTTCGTTTTTCGTGTTTTGTGTTATCACTAGTTAGCTAGGTGTCCCGTGTTAATCAGTTGGGGGGGGGGGTAAAATTTCTGAAAAGTATTTTAAAGTAATATTCTTATCTAATTACAAAATAATCGGTGATTAAGCATGGAAAAATAAACTGTAAGTAATTAGCGGTTTCCAGAGACTTTATAACAATGATATACGCGGGACAATTGGCAACACTAGCCATCAATACCGGAACAAAAAGCTGTTCCAATCATGCAATCCCATGTGATTGAAAATTGTCTAGATATACTCTATCACTCCAGAAATTTTATAATCACTGTACTGATACATCGTGTTTAAAAATGAAAATGGGTATATAACAGAGTTCTTAAGGGTTCTGGAATTTCTAGAGCAGTAAATTCATCTTCACCAGTACCTTATGAAAAATCTATCCTTAAACCTTTTAGGGGTGCCAGTCTGCAAACATTTAATTTTAATAATCAAATTAACAAATGGTACCAGTAACTTTTTAGTATAATTTCGATCTGATAATAAATTTTAAAAATAGCTTTTAACTTAGAGGTGGCGGAATCGTTTCAAATTTTCTAACGGGCCGGGCCGGCAGAATCAGAATTGTTTTCTCAACGGGCCGGGCCGACAAACAAAATAAACGGGCCGGGTCGGGCCGGCAAAAAAATTGAACGGGCCATACGGGCTGGGCCGGGCCAATAAAAAAATTTTCGGGCCTGCCGGCCCGTTTTGAAGATTTAAGCATAAACGATAAAATATGATCTATTTTCAACGCAAATGGTTTTAACGAGAATAAATATAAATGTGCGTCACGAGCCATACTAGTTTGGCAGCATCAATATAAAAATGTAACTTGTACAGTGTGAGATCGGCATCGGACAGTTAAATTGTGTGTAACCCGTTTTAATATTTTTTTAGCTGACTCATACCGGGCCGAGATCAAGCTTGCATCATTTTTCTACATATAGACTTGCCGGACCGGAACAAGACTTAATTGTTCTCAAGATCTATAGGGCAGACAACATGATTTGTAAAATTATTAACAGCGATAAAGAACTTATGTTAGATTAATCTTTGGATATATACTTCTTGATGGTTTTCAAATTAATTTCTCAATAACGCGAAAGTTTGATGGTTTTTAAATTAATATCTCAATAACGCGAAAGTTTGACATATTTTCAGATTAATTTTAATTGTAAAAACATAAAAATGATAAGCCTGACTATTGAAGGCATTTGGAATCAAATAGCATTTTTCATTTTTGATGAATAAAATACTTGCATAAATTTGTTCAGATCAGGGGTGAGAGCGCTCCGACTAAAATGACCGATTACTACCACTAAATTTTATTAAAATTTCTGGCATTATTTAATGACAAAATTTCTGAGAAGTTATAAACCGAAATATACGTTAAAAATTTATTGGTAGTAATTTGCCATTTGGGTCGGAACACTCTCATGCCTGTCAGATACAACAATTTCTCAAATGGTTGCAGGTTTTTCTCCCTTCCCATATGCTATCGCTTCCGGAAATTCTATTGAAAATGCTGACTATGACAATAATGTATTTCCTTTCAGTATTCTTAAATTGCTTGTATCAAAAAACGGTTAATGCCACTTGATTATATAGTTTCTGAATAAAGATACCTGCAGTGCGTTTCTGAGAAAAAATGAATTTTGAAATGTATCAGAAAGGCGTATATTTGAGTTAACGAATAAATTTGGATTTAAAATCTTTAATAAAATGATATAGAAATATTTTTATAAATCTTCTTTTATTAAACAGCTTCAAAAGTTACGATGTTTTTAACTTTCTTTCTTTTTTCTTTTATTCTAAGCCATATTAATTTTTTGATGAATCTTTATTTGATTGTTGAAAGCCTAAGAATCTTAATAATCACTAGTGTTGCTATTGTGTATTTCCTGTAAAATACACTGTAAAATCATTCCATAGATATGTATGCAGTATTCTTTAAAGAAATCTTAATTATATGAAAAAAATCTGATTTTTTTTAGAAATCGTAGAAATTGTAACGGGCCAAAACGGGCCGGGCCGGGCCTGTTTTCACTGATTTCTGTACGGGCTGGGCCGGGCCTAAAATATAAAAATTTAAACGGGCCGGGCCGGGCCCGGGCCGAACTTTTAAGTTTTACAACGGGCCGGGTCGGGCCGAAAAATTTTTCCTACGGGCCGGGCCTGGAAATTTCGGCCCGTGCAGACCTCTATTTTTACTATAACCAAATAAATTTTTTCGCAAATTAATGTGTGAATTAATTATTTAACCATTTTTGGAGCAGAAATGCTTCACCATGAAAGGGCTAAATATTCCGCAGTTCGATACAAAATTTGCAGGTTTATACCGGAAAAAATATACAAAAAAAGTTTCTTCTTTCTTTGAGGTACATTTTCGATTTTATTTTTAAATTGTTCGCTAAATAAAATTTCCGTTCGGAAACATGTCCATCATTGATCAGACCCCGAAATAATTGAGCGATGTTGGTATAATTGTTTCATGGTTATCAGACCTTAAAATAGTGATGATAACCTATGGAAAATTTCCCTGTCTTGAGAGAAAAATAGAGCTCTATAGGAAAAAAGAATTTCTGTGATTTATTTGAAATTGCCACGTTTTCGAGACTTTTCTCCCTTAGCTATTTTTTTCCTAAAAATAAGTGGCGTATCTTTTGTGTTGGCGCAGGTACTGCGTATGACTCTTAACCCCTTCGCGACGGGAGTCTTTTACGAAATTTTTGGTGTTTTGTCACCGGTTTTTAAAAACAGAAATTTGTGCCTTATCAAATCGAGAAAATGCTCCGACTAATTAATGCAAATTTTACAATAGAATTTTACTGGTGGGGATAAACAAGGATTCCTAAGCCTTTTTGCGGCACGTATCCGTGTCTCTCGTCCTCAAGGGGTTAAAACAGACCCCGGAATAATTAATTGAGTGATGTTTTCTTCTATGCTTAATAGTTCCATGGGTATCAGACCAGAAAATAGTAATGAAAACCTGTGGAAAATTTCCCTCATTTGAAAGGAAAATAGAACTCTGTGGGAAAAAAGAATTTTTGTGGTTTTCTTTGAAATTATCACGTTTTCGAGACTTTTCTATATTAGCTATTTCTTTTTCCTAAAAATAAGTGGCGTATCGTTTGTGTTGGCGCAAGTACTGCGTATGATTCTTAATCCTTTCCAGCGCAACGTTTCCAGTTCTGATACACCTAATTTTAATTTCAAACTTGCAATTGGAGACAATAATATTTTAATAAAATCTTGCTTTTACAATAAAAGCTTAAATTAAGGAGTTATAGATTTCTTAAAAAGTCGTTTGTAAATTCCGGTGTCAGTCGATAATTTTTCATTTTACTAACACAATTTGTCCGCACCGGAAAGGGTTAACCCCTTGAGGGGCGGTGGTATATATTATATACCACCTACGACTGATGAAGATTTACACCAGAAAAATGTCATTAAATTTCACTTTACTAACTTTGGTGGAAAACAGACGTGAAATTGCTTTTCCTCTTTTTGATATAACTTTTTTACAAATTTCCGGTGGGAGTTCAGAATTACACGAACGCAATTGCTTGCCCCTCAAAGGGTTAAAACAGACCCCGGAATAATTGAGCGATGTTTTCTTATATGCTTAATAGTTCCATAGGTATCAGATCAGAAAACAGTGATGATAACCTGTGGAAATTTTCCCTCACTTGAAAGGAAAATAGAACTCTGTGGGGGAAAAAGAATTTTTGTGGTTTTCTTTGAAATTGTCACGTTTTCGAGGCTTTTCTCCCTTAGGTATTTTTCCCCGAAATAAGTGGGGAATCTTTTGTGTTGACGAAAGTAATGTGTATGATTCTTAACCCTTTGAGCTCTGGGGTGTAAATTTCTTCAAAGTTCCAAATGTCACATTGGCACCAGTATTTTGGGAGGAAAAAAACCGGTTAACGATAAACGCGAAAAAATGCATTAAAACTTTTTCAAGTAAATTTGGTCAAATTTTCTGGTGTCATTGTGACATTTTGGAATAAAAATTATGTGGTAGAAAATTCTACCAGCAGAGCTCAAGGGGTTAAATCCTTCGCGACGGGAGCCTTTTACGAAATTTTTAAAGTTTTGTCACCGATTTTTCAAAACAGAAATTCGTGGCTTCCTGAATCGAGAAAATGCTCTGATTAAATAAGGCAAACTTTAAAGTAACATTTTACTGGTGGGGATCACAAGGATTCTTAAGCCTTTTTGCGGCACGTATACGTGTCGCTCGTCTCCGAGGGATTAAAATAGACTGGAACATTTAAGTTATTTAATTGTTACTTAACACTCCCGAAGGAGTCGATTCGACCTCAGCTATGTGATTAAATTTCAATTCAAAAAAGAAATATTTTCCTGAAATAAGTGAAATTTAAATCACGCAGATTTACGTTAAAAGAATCAATTAAATGATTTTTAATTAAAATCTTGTTGTGAATTTTATTATTTTCAAATTTTATTAAAATTTTCAGGCGTTTTAGTGTTAAATAAATATTATCAAAAAACGTACAAATGAATGGAGAATCCAAACCTCGTTTGATCGCCCGCTTTGTCATCTCAACGATGTATTTATCTTCATAGTATAAAGAGTTGTCATTGTTACAGCCTCGAAAGAAATCGGAACTAGACAATTTGATTTTATGGCTGAGTGTTGTTTAATTCTAGAAAGATACAATAGATGTATAAGTATACTATTATCTTTCAAATCTGTTTTTTCTTTTTATGCAGAATGTCATCTCTTACAATGGACGATGACTGAGGATCAAACTTAACACTTTCGGGTCTGAATAATTTTTACATTGCAAAAATTTTTTTCTTGGTTTAAACATAAAAAAGCATTGCTCTGAATGGCAAAAAATAAGTTTTATTAAAATATTATAATTATTTAAGATATTACATTATGTAGTACAGTGGTCTTTCGAGAAATAATTTGCCATTTTTGGGTATTCTATTATTAGTACAATACGCTGAAAAAAATAAATATTCTACAATTTCAAATCGAAATTTTGGCAGATATATTTTAAAATATGAAAATAGGATTATATATTCGCAATAGTAGACACTCAATTTACATTTTTATACAAAAAAAGGGTAATAATTGAAAAGAATAATAATAAAAATAGAATTTTCATTTTTTGGTATATTCTGGAGACCTTTCTTATTTGGTATAAAAAGTTTTTAAACAATTTTTGTCACCATGGAAGCATAAATAGATATTGCATTTTTCAGAAAGTGATGTTTTTTCTAAAGTTACATCCTCCTAATTTTCACCTTTGTTGCCCCTTGCTTTTCTCTGTCACGTGGCCTGTATTATATCTTGCATCCTCAATTGGGCGAAGTGATGGTTTCAACTTTTTTTATAAGAAATAGCCATGGTGGGTGCATTACTTGGACGACCACGTTTCACGGAGATTGTAGTTTGGTTTTTGAAAGCCAGCGGTTTAAACTAATTTTCATTTTGTTTTTAAACAAATTATAGGCTAATAATATTGCATAACAATATTACATGAGAAAAAGAATAAGAAATATTGTTATAAAAGAGAAATAGTCAACTTAAGTTTCTACAAATTTTATTTCTAAAAGTTAATAAATACAATGTGCATATTTTAGTAAGATTACTTCCTTTAAACACCACTGTACTACTAATAGTATACATATTCAAAGATTGATAAATCATAACTTTTCAATGGTTTTGATTACAATAACTACATCAAACATGAGCTACAATAACTACATCAAACATGAGCTACAATAACTTATTTTACGAAACTAATTTACAAAAATATTTCTAATTATTTCAAATATCAATAATGAGAGCAAATTCAAAAAGATTCCCTGTTTGATGTGCATTCGAAGTTTCATCCATCTTGAATGAATGTTCCTGGACTTTTAGGGTTATATTTTAGTAACAAAATAAAATACACGCTTTCAAGAGAAGTATTTAAAATAGAGTTCATAGTTGTTTACTCTTATTATGCATTTCCTTAGAAAAATGCACTTTTTTCATGTTTAAAAGCTCAAAAGTGTAAAAGGGATAATATAGGAAAATACATCGTTAGAACTTTTCCCGACAGAGGGCAGCACCTGAAATTTAATAATGAGGGTGTGGTGACACCAATGTGGGTATTTTTGAGTATATACAGCTGATGAGGTTACCATCACTTTCTGGAAAATAAAGGTACCCGTACAAAACCAGTTTCCTACATGTTTAACTTCATCTTTCAAACCTTTAACCGCTTGGGGACGAGTGACGCGTATACGTGCCGCAAAAAAGGCTTAAGAATCCTTGTTTATACCCACCGGTAAAATTATACTGTAAAATTTGCCTTGTTCAAGCGGAGCATTTTCTCGATTTAAGAAAAAACAAATTTCTGTAATTTAAAACCGGTGACAAAACCTTAAAAATTTCGTAAAAGTACCCCGTCCCAAAGAGATTTTTCAGAAACTCCTCACTCTGCTGCAATATACGCAAACAGATTGCTCGCTTGAACGATAACAAAAGCATACAAAATCAACCGTTATCAATTGTGGCATTTTCATTATCTAACTAAAGGTCTTTCAATAATGTGGTGGTAAATTAATAACAGAATCGTTAAAAATAATAATCATTTGATTTATTTTGACCCTATAAGTAGGGTGCCCGAAAAATCTAGAAACGGTCGAATAATTCCAGAAATACATATCAGATTAAAAAACGCAAATGTACGTGTTAAATATTTTTTTAAAAAGCCACACTGCGTTTCTAGAGTTCACCCCGAAACCTGCCCTTATAGGGGTCAGAAAAGGGTCCAGCTTTGAAATATTAATTGATTGTTTCCCCCACCGATTTTTGGCACTTTCCAACAAAGTTGAAAAGTGCTTATGCATTCGGTTTGTCTGGCCGTCTGGCAGCACTCTAACTCTCGTAAATAAATTCCGAATGTCATTATATTTTTGGGCGTTAATGACATTAACCCGAGCACGAACCCTATTGAAAATGAAGTTTATGCCATGATTAGTTTATTTTCAGGGACATTCAAGAGTTTTCCATTACATTACGGCCTATGGGGAAATATCGTTTCAAAGGAATTTTAAAGATGTTATACCCTGTCAAACATATGTTACTCCTTGATGTTAAGATGTCCTAAGATGTTACTCCTTGTCACACAACATCAAATTTATATTCATCTACAAAGTGCACTAAAATATGCATTTTCTAAAGTATGAAGCAAAAATAATAGTTATTCATTTACAGGTTCACACAAAAAATTCCAATATAACAATAACGGAGGGAATTGCTTGCGAAATATTTTAATTATGGTAAACAATTTCATATATAATCAAATTGATATACGTTGTTGAGGATTACCGTAATTTCGGGTGTATAAGCCGCGGATCAAACAATTCTTTTTGGACCCAGAAATCTTATTTAGTGATTGAAGACAAATATTTACGGCGATCTAAGTAGTTACATTTATTTCTTAAAAAATTCTGGGTCGAAAAGGAATTGTTTGACCCGCGGCTTATACACCCGAAATTACGGTAATACGAGTTATTTTATGCATAATATTTAGTGCATAGCATTAATAGGGACACACAAAAGATAGTATACAGGGTGGTTCAAATTAAGTATCCCTGTTTGTGACGCAAGAGAAGCAGCGGATGAAACAACTTCACATTTGGAACATATACATATAAGTCCATGGGAAACTGATTTTTGCGATAAACATTTTTAGTTCAAACAAAGGCCACTAGGGGATAATAAATCGCTGTGATCGGTTTAAGATAAGAAAAAGATGATATGATTATGAACGGTGTGACCAGTGATGAATGTGTGATTACATGAACGGTGTAAAAATCTTGCTGCCAATGGGCTGATTCCCACCAACAGTTTTCTTAGTATTATTTTTTAAAATTTTATTAGTATGCGCTCCGATTAATTTTATTAGTATTCTTATTAGGCTAAGAATACTAAAAATATAGTGCTGGGAACTGTTTCATGGACGCCATGATTTGTATACCCCACAAGATGACACAATGAATAAAGTACAGATATCATAATTAATATTGTTTTAAAGTTCTTTACTCGAATCATACTAAATAGCTGAGAATACGAATATTCCTTTTCTCAACTCGGTAGCATAATTTGTATGTAAAGATTTTTTAAAATATTAATTACCGACACCTTATATTCTGTGTTTATTTGTTTGCTCGCGCATTACCTGAGAATAAAATCTGCATAAGAGGTGAGGCAAAGAACCGTTATAATAGATAAAAAGGAAAGTGAATCGGTTTGAAACATTCTGAGACCGCCAGGATGGTTCTCTCGTTTCCTCAGCGTGTTTTCTGCAAAAACATTTTGCCAAAATTTAATTCAAAGTGCCAAATCACTTCGTTTGTACTGAGGGCAAAATCTTTGCGTACATGTCCAGTAACACCATGTGCTTTGCAACGTATAGTCAAACGTTTTAAGAAAACGGGTAGCTTTGCAGTTCAAACAGGCAAAGGAAGAAAAAAAGTAGGTGATGAATGACGTCGCTACCGCTGTTGTTGAGCAGGCCTTTAAAAACACAGGTGAAGCATTCAGTGTTCAAGCTGTATCCAGGCAACTGGATTTGCCATACACAAGCGTATAACGGTGCATGCGTGTAGCACTCAAGGCCTATCAGAATAAGATTCGTCATTTTCGCGAATTAAAACCTGGCGATAACGATATTTGTGCAGCGATCGTTTTGACGTTCTTGGCAAGGATGGAAGGGGATAAGAATTGGCGATAGAACGTCCTACGCACCCATGAGACTCACTTTTATATAGTCGGAACAGTGTATACACAAAACTATTGTATCTAGTCTACTGAGAACCCTCACTATATTCAACAAATGCCCTTGCATTCTACACATGTTACTGTGTAGATCGGCTTCACTGGGATCTTTTTAATTGGGCCGTTTTTCTTTGAGGAAATCACTCCTCAGAGACCAAAAACCTGTTCCATAACTGCAGTACGTTACCGGGACATATTGCAAAGTGTGGTCATTCCAGATCTTCAGCGGTGTGGGTGCCTCGATACAACACCTTTCCAACAAGATGGTGCTCTCCCTTACATTGGACGTGAGATACAAAATTTTGCTGCGATGATATTTTACGGAAGATCGCATTATCAGCAGTGCATTTACTACAGGTCGAACTCCACGTGCACCGAACTTGACCCCGTTTGAATTTGACTTTGTTATTACCTCAAAGATAAAGTTTATCGAGAAAACATGGGAATTCTGACGGATTTGAAGAACCAGATCTTCTTGCAACTAGGGACATCGGTCGCGATCAGATACATGCCACTGTGGATCGTGAAATGACACGGTTTCACGTCTCGTTGCTGAAGCAAGGTGGACATATTGAATCCGACCTGAGAAAATTTGTGTGCTTTGTGTTATCACGCGCGTGACTTTCGTTAGTGCTTTCGATAACAGTTTTTTAAGATCGTCTGCTTGTGTGTAGAAAAATGCAATAATAAAGTTAATTGCTAACACCACGTATTCTATTCTTTTTTGGTTGCGTTATATTCAAGTGTGTTAAAATCTATACGAAAATGGCCCAATTCCCACCACTAAATCATTAGTATTCTTCGCCTAATAAGAAAACTAATAAAGTTTAAAGGAAAGCTACAAAAAAAAAAATATTGGTGGGAATGAGCCCATTGGCACCAAGACGTTTACAGCCTTGGTCATGTTGCATTTTTCCTGTCTTAAACCGATCGCAGCGCCTTATTATCTCCTAGTGGCGTTTCTTTGAGCTAAAATTTTTATTGCACCAATCAGTTTCCCATAATCTGATATCTATATGCTCCAAATATAAAGTTGTTTCATCCATTGTATCTCTCGCTAGGGCGTCCCAAACAGGGATACTTTAATTTGAACCACCCTGTGTACTATCTATATACAAATATTTGCAATTAAAAAATGAAAAATTCTAAAAATTTTATCGACTTCTTATGAACGAAACCTTAGATTTTAGAGTGTTTTTAGTATCATATTGTTTGATTTTTATTTACTTTTTAATGTTTAATTGGTTTAACTTATTTGTTACAATAATTTAACACTAAATGTAGAAAAAATTTAATTAAAAATATCATATGGTTATAATTAAAGTTATCCTGTTTGGACCTACATGGATTATTTTCTTTTGAACAGATCTTTAGAATGGTTAAGTTTAGACCGAGCAAGTTCTTTAGAACTTGCAAAATATATCAAGTGGACAATGAGAAAAATTAATTTACAATAAAAAATAGTTTAATTTTTGATAAATACATCGTAAAAAATAATCTCTTAAATTTACATAATAAAACTATTTAATTTACCGAAAATATCAGTCATTTTCCATTGAAACAAATCTTGATTTTTCTGATACAAAATCCATTTTTTTTCCTGCAGTAAACGATTGTTTTTTTTAACAGATTCTTTCTGTAAGAAATACATTTTTTTTCCTGAAAAAAATTATGTTTTCCTACAGTGTAGATAGTGGTTTTGACCTCTAGATGGTAAAGAATCTGTTGTAGTTTCTCTGTTAGAGGTTGGAGGAGAAAAAAAGAGCGTCACTGGTGAAGCTTCTTTATCTGAAAAGTAATAAGTTGTCATGAAAGATGGTGCATCAACTCACTTAGACAAAACCAGTGTTGTTGCTGGATCGGCCAATTGAGGTGCTGGTCGTAGAAAACTCGTGGTAGTATTATGTAGTGCTTTTAAACGTGTGCCAGTTCCATTGCACCCATAGATGCCAACCGTTCCACTTTTTTATTCAAAAAATTAAATAGAAATTTTTTCCATATTTAATCGGCATATTATGGCGATATAAAAGGATGAAATTTCTCATTCAGTTCTTGTGTTGCAAAATTAAGTAAGATGTTGGAATCTGTGTGCACCTATGTTTTTCAGGCTTGGCCAGATAATAATCATTTAACCATATCTGCCAAGTTTTAAAATTTATTCCTATCATTTTAACTCTAGTTAATTTAACTCTAGAACCACGGGCAATTTTACTGAAATTTCATAAAAACATTTCGCTCCAAAATTTCTATTTATAAAACTATTTAAGTAATTTATTTTGAACTATTTAAATTCAGGAAGTATGCAACTTATTCAGCGATGGAATTTCTGGTATCAACGTATACCTATTCATCTAATACGGGTCAAAATGACCCGTCCCCGAGGTTCTAGGGTTAACAAAGAAAATTTTCTAATTTACCGTAATTTCTCGCGTTTACACGGCAGCTCAGATAACTCGATTTCCTACAAGATTTTTTTTAGCCTGCATTATATTGCTTAGTATTTGACTTCAATTTTAAAATAAATTTTCCAGTATGAAAGAGCCTTAACTAAGCCGCGGCGCTTACGCGAGAAATTACGTTAACGAAACGATAAACACTAAAAAGTCATTTTTTGCGATTAAAATTAGCGGAAGGACAAAAGCGTATCTTTATTCAACTAAGCACTTCATGTTTCAGTCAAGATTGACAGCTTGAATTTAATTTTATTCCCGAAATTTCGACTTGCTTTTCGCGTTTTCTGGTGTGAGTTTGAGTCTTTATAAAAAAAAAAGGCGGCCAAATAGGAAATTCCAGTCATTTTTTTTACCTAAATTTTATTTAATATTATATAGCATGCCAATTTTCTAGATCTTATTTTTTTTTAGAAGTAGCTTTTATGTGTCATATACGCTTGATACGGACGTCACACTCACCACACAAAAACAAAATAAATTTTAAGGCCTCACGATAGTCACTGAAAAAGACCCAGATGATAATGTTAAGTCTATGGTAGCGTTCTTTCCAAATATCTTGCTCAAATTTAAATATTTTTACATGATTTTCTTTTGCATAGGATAGCTGAGGACGATCTACAACCGGCCTAGTTTTTACTTTTTAGATTTTGCTTATATTTTTTTTATATTATGATAGTTTCAATTTCAGAGCCGGTTTAAACTGATATTGAAATTTAAAGTAATTTTTTAAAAAAATCTGAAACCAAAATGGAAAAAGTAAAAGTAGGCCCGTTGTGGATCGTCCTCAGCTATCGTATGCAAAAGAAAATCATGCAAAAATATTAAAATTTGAGCGAGATATTTGAAACGAACGCTCCCATAGACTTTCTTTTTCAGTGACTATTGTTGCGCCTTAAACATAAAAATACCGTTTTAGAGAACCGATGCTGCCATATAAGAATGGATAAAAATTAGAACACACAGACTTTAAATATTTATTCTTTAAATTTTTAAATAGGAAGTTTATTTAGATGTAAAAATTTCAGACACGCTCATACACATAGGCATGCATTAGATGATTAATAAAAAGGTACAAAATCATGTTTGGCAAGCTTCGTAATTTTTCACCCTTTGTGGCGCAAAGTTCTTCCATTGTAAAAATGTTGAAATTAATTGTTCACGTCGGAATTTACGCTATTTTTTATTTTTTTTTTTGAAAAAATGAAGCCTTTTCCTTTTTTTGATCGTACAAAATCATAAACGGAAAACATTAACGAGCATCTTTTAAAGAAATTTTAAATACAGACACGGTTTTTCTGGTAAAAGAAAGATTTTACCCGACTGAATCCCGTGAAACCTCGTATTGAATAATGCAAATTTTACAATGAAAATTTAGTGGTGAGAATAATGAAAGATTCTGAGCAATTTAAACCGCATGTTCACCAGTTGTGCGTCCCCCCTCAACCAAAGGTTTAAAATACGAAACTTCTTTTTCGAAATAAATCTTCTAGTAGAAATTGAAATTTAAAAATAACAAAGTGTGACAGCTATTCTGTTGTCACTGTCATTCATTCAATTAATTATATCTTTCATTGTGCCCATAACTACTATTGACACTATACAAGCTATAAACAGTGTTACAAAACTTTGAGGTCACACCAGAAAATTATTAATCTTTGGCACACCATTGTCTCTGTTAAAGAGCCATCACCTTTCCTTCCAAAATTTCTTTTTACACCAGTAATAAAGGAAAATAAAATTTATCTTATTTAATTAGAGAATTTTTGAAATTTTCTACTTCAAGGAATGTTCTTTTAAAAAAGTGGTGCTAATCAAATAAAATTTGTGTATGAGGCAACGAAGTCCTAAGGGTTAATACTAATTTTTGTTTATTTATTTTCACGAAATGTCTCTCAATGTTTTATACATTCTTTGTTTCTCTTTCTACTTTTCTCTTTGTGGATAGCAGCCACGTTTAAACATATTTTATTAAGGAACCCTAAAGCCCTTTTAATACATACCATCTCCACTCTGGATGTAAAGAAGCAAAGAAACCAGGTACTCCAAGAAGGTGCTTACATTGTTGCAGGTTTCTATCATTCTTATAAAGGGCGAATTTGGAATTTCTTAACATTACCGTAATTTCCGGCGTATAATCCGCGGATCAAACAATTCTTTTTCGACCCAGAAATTTTATTTTGTAATCGAAATCAAATATTTTCCGCGATCTAAAAAGTTAATTTTATTTTTAAAAAAGTTTCTGGGTCAAAAAAGAGTTGTTTGATCTGCAGATTATAGGCCGGAAATTACAGTAGTTCCATAAATAACGCATGATTGCGTAAAGCGGCCTGTGCAATACTAACCCTTTTATGGTGTCGTGTTCATTACGCGGAATGGGCACTTTGGTTTCCAAATGCAATAATGACGCCAGAATTTCAATACAAGTATTTTCGGGTCATTATGTATAAGTGAAATACAGATTCTTCTTATTTCCAAATAAATTTGTGCGTAAATTCTGATCTCATTCATTCATGTTACCGTCTGAGCAATGGAAGTGCTCTGCGCCAGAAAGTGTTATTAATTATCTTATATACAGGAGGCCCAGTAAAGTCCGGCTCATATCAATTTAATATGAACTACCAGAGCTTTTGACTTAAATCTGGTGTCTAGGTATTATGAGCTTTCTATGTGCTACGAGATGAGTTCGCTTACGGTGCATTTATATGGTTAACACCACGAAATTTCTTAAATTCTTGAACTAACTCTTTGTTTTCTAGACGTTCCGGGATCATTAATGAAAGAAAAAAGGCAATGATAAACATGTTAACGACGTCCACTGAGCATGTGTGATCTCTAAATATACCAAAGAAATTTTAAAACATCAAATTAAAACTTACCAAATAAAAAGTTCCACTTACGCAAAACTTAGTATGTTTTAAACTTTACAGAGCATCTAAATGGCAAACTGACAAGGTGTGTTCCTATATCGAAAACTGAACGAGATTAAGAAATATGTCTGTAGATATATACTGGGTTAATATAAAATATTTTCTTGTTCCGCAGATCAAATAATTTACCATAACATGGTGAAAATTTTTAACTTACTTAACCCATTGATAGGTGGTGGGATTTATTTTATCCCACATAATTTAAATGATATTCGAATCAGAAACTTTTAACGAAATTTTATACTTTTAGCTTTGGCGGCAAAATGTTTCAAAATTACTTTTCCTTGTTTTAAATTTAAATTTTCTATTACTTCGGTTGGAATTCAGTATAAGAGACTCATTATTGCTTTCCCCTCAAGGGGTTAATTCTTTCCGACACACTGTGCCCAGTCCGAGATACCTAATTTTAATTCCAAACATGCAAAAGGCACCAATAATACTTTAACCAATTAATGAACGCATTGAATTATGGTATAAAAATCCAAATTCATTACTGCCACACTTTTTTGAAAAAAAAAAATAAACATCTTATTTAATGACAAGTAAAATGATACCAGAATAAAACGAATTACACTATTTTATAAAAGTGAAGGGAAACAAACAATTTTGATTAACACTAGAACCACAGCGGCGGGTCATTTTGACCCGTACCAAACGAATAAGTGTCGATTGAAACCAGAAATTTCTTCGCAGAATAAGTTACTTAAGTTCCAAAATAGAATAGTTTAAACAAATAGGTTAAATAGTTTAATTAAAAAATCTGGTGTGAGATATTTTTATGAAAGTTGAGTAAAATTTCCCGCGGTTCTAGTGTTAAAAGCAGTGATACTTTCAGCCCGTGAACGTCTCGGGTACAACGATTAAGCGGTTATTAATATTTTGCTTTTACAATGAAAGCTTAAATTAAGGGATTCTTAACTTCTAAAAAATGTTTGTAAATTCCGGTGACCGTTGATAATTTCTCATTTTACTAACAGAATTTGCCCGTGCCTGATAGGGCTAACATAGTGAAGTCATTTCAGTACCAATAATTGTGTTTATATCTATAAGCACGTATTATTCCTTCAAAATTTCATTCTTTGAAGCATAACTATATTAACCAAATAAGCTCGAAGACATAAACGTAAATAATCATCTTCTAACGCATTTAAAATGGTGAACTATACGATACAAGCATTTCGCAAATACAATAGATATTTATATAGAAAAAACTGAAATTTTCATACATACCATCCGAGTTTGATTTAAGGAATATTTTCTACTGAATTCGATATAAAACTATCTATCTTTCTTTTTACAAAGCCTTTTTATTTAAAATCTGATATTGGTTTTTCTTTTCGGATTGTGCAAATTCTCACTGAATTGAGAAAAATGGAAAAGTAATCTTTTGACACGTATGATTGAATGCAATTTAAAAGACAAAGACGAAAGCTTTAAAATTCGTGTCATTGCATTGTCAGATGTTTTTGAAAAGTGACGAAAGATTTTCTGAAATAGCTGGCAATATGTGAAACTTCTTTTTTAGGAGATTTATTTTTGTGAAACCTATTTTGTGTTAAAATGACTTTCGATGGTTATATAAAATATTCCCTAAATCAAACTCACATGGTACGTTGTTCAAGTGAAAATTTCAATTTCTTCTAGACAAATATCTATTTTGATTTTGCGAAATGCGCTTATCGTATAATTCACCATTTTAAGTGTTTTAGAAGATGATTTTTACGTTTATGTCTTCGAGCTTATTTGGTTAATACAGTTATGAAACTTTCTAAGAATGCAATTTTGAAGGACTAATAGGTGCTTATAGAAATTTAAAAAAAATTCTGTAATGATATCAGTGTGTTAGCCCTTTCCGGCACGGTAAAATTCTGTTAGTAAAATGAAAAATTATCAACTGTCGTCGGAATTCACTATAATGTTACATTTATATTAAAATGACTTTTAAATGGTTATATAAAATATTCCCTAAATCAAACTCACGTGGTTTCTTGTTCAAGTGAAAATTTCTGTCTTTCCAAACAAATATCTATTTTGATATATTTTGAAAATTTTTGCTGAATTCGGTATAAAACTATCTTTCTTTTTATAAAGACTTTTTATTTAAAATCTGATATTGGTTTTTCTTTTCTTATTGCGCAAATTCTCACTGAATTGAGAAAAATGGAAAAGCAATCTTTTGATACGAATGATTGAATGCAATTTAAAAGACAAAGAAGAAGGCTTTCAAATTCAGATCGTTACATTGTCAGATGTCTTTGAAAAGTGACGAATGATTTTCTGAAATAGCTCACAATATGTCAAACTTCTTTTTTAAAAGATTTTTTTGCGAAGCCTACTTTTTGTTAAAATGGCTTTCAGTGGTTGTATATTTTTTTCACAATAACATATTAAGAAATAAGCAAACTTAAAATGTATAAATCCTTTAAAATATGTAAGTTACAAATATATAAGTTGTTATAACAGTATCAAATTATGTATCTTTCAAAGAATGAATTCCTTGAAAGATACATAACGCTATATTAACCGAATAAGCTCGATGACATAAACGTAAATAATCATCTTCTAACACACTTAAAACAGTGATTTATACGACAAACGTATTTCGTAAAACAAAATAGATCTTTGTCTAGAAAAAAAAATGAAAATTTCACTTCAACAACATACTATCTGAGTTTGATTTAAGGAATATTTTCTACTGAATTCGATATAAAACTATCTTTCTTTACCAATTTTCTTTACAAATGGATTTAAATTATCTTTCTTTATCCCACTTCAGCACCAATGGTTGTTTTTTTTATGTAAGCACACATTATTCCTTCAAAATTTCAGTCTTTAAACTAGAACCGCGGGAAAATTCATTCAAGTTTTATAAAAATATTTCTCACCGGAATTTTCATTTAAAAGTATTTAAATTATTTATTGAAAATATTTTTGCTTAGCTTACATTTAGCATATTTCATTAAGAGTTTTCTGGTTCGAATCGTCATCTCTCCGTATGATACGGGTCAAAATGACCCGTCGCCGCGGTTCTAGTGTTAAAATATACATGGCTATATTAACCCTTTCCGGCGCAGACAAATTCTGCTCGTAAAATGACAAATTGTTGACTGACACCGGAATTTACAAAAGACTTTTTTAGAAATTAAGAATTCCCTGATTTAAGCTGTCATTGTAAAAGTAACATTTTAGTGAAATGTTATTGGTGCCGTTTGCAAGTTTGAACTTAAAATTAGGCGTTGCCGGAGTGGTAACACTGCGCCGGAAAGGGTTAACCAAATAAGCTCGAAGACATAAACGTAAATAATCACCTTCTAACATGATTTAAAATGGTGAAATATCCGATAAACGCATTTCGTAAAAACAATAGATATTTGTCTAAAAAAACTGAAATTTTTACTTGAACAACATACCATGTGTGTTTGATTTAGGGAATGTTTCCTGCTGAATTCAATACAAATTTATGTTTCTTTTTACAGAGACTTTTTATTTAAAATCTGATATTGGTTTTTCTTTTCTTTTCGGATTGTGCAAATTCTCACTGAATTGAGAAAAATGGAAAAGCAATCTTTTGATCCGAATGATTGAATGCAATTTCAAAGAGAAAGAAGAAAGCTTTCAAATTCATGTCGTTACATTGTCAGATGTTTTTGAAAAGTGACGAAAGATTTGCTGAAATAGCACGCAATATGTAAAATTACTTTTTTAGGAAATTTATTTTTTGTGAAACCTATTTTTTGTTAAAATGACTTTCAATGGTTATATAGTTTGTTCACAAACGCTTTTTAACAAATAAGCAAACTTAAAATTCGTGATTCTAATTTTGTATTTTCTTTTTATCTTTACAGGATAACTTTATGTATTATTTGAAATGTAATTACTATATTATTATTATTTTTATGATGTCTTTGAATTTTTCTTTGGTTTGCTTTATTTTAAGCCAAATCAAATCGAAGTAAAATAAACTATTTTTCTTGTAATCATACTTTTTCTCCTCCACCGACTTTTACAGACAAATATTATATTTAAAATCGTAAAAACGTAGCCCGTTCATGGGCAGAAATTAATTACATACAAAGATGTAAAAATTTAGTGCAAGCGGAAGTCTCCCACCACTAAATTTTATTAGTATTCTTCGCTTAGTTTTTATTAGCATTTTCAAAAAAAGTTAAAACGAAAAATAATAATAATAATATTTAATGGTGACAGACTGCGTCTAAATTTTGCTGCGTCTAAATTTTTACACCCCTGCTTTTATATGACACATAGTTTTATTCCCAACTGCCAAATGGCTACAAATCAGTCTTTTTATTTAAAATCTGATATTCGTTTTCCTTTTTGGATTGTGCAAATTCTCACTGAATTGAGAAAAATGGAAAAGCAATCTTTTGATCCGAATGATTGAATGCAATTTAAAAGACAAAGAAGAAAGCTTTCAAATTCGTGTCGTTACATTGTCAGATGTTTTTGAAAAGTGATGAGAGATTTTCTGAAATAGCTTGCAATATGTGAAACTTCTTTTTTAGGCGATTTATTTTTTGTGAAACCTATTTTGTTTTAAAATGACTCTCCTTGGTTATGTACTTTTTTCTCAAAATCACATTTTAATAAAAAGCAAGCTTAAAATTCGTGATTCCAATTTTATATTGTCTTTATATATTTACAGATAATTTTTTGTATTATTTGAAATATATTTTCTATATTGTTTTTATCTTTATGAATTTAAAATTTTCTTTTATTTGCTTTATTTTATGCCAAATGAAATCAATGTAAAGAAACTATTTTTCTTTTAATCATACTTTTTCTCATCCGCCGACATTTTACAGAGAAATTATGTATTTTAAACCCTAAAACCTGAGCCCGTTCTTGGGCAGTAATGTATTATATACAAGGATGTCAAAATCTACGCGCAACCGGAAGTTTCCACCACTAAATTTTAGTAGTATTCTTTTCTTAATTTTTTTTAGCATTTTCAAAAAATATTTACGCGAAAAATAACAAATAATATTTAATGGTGACAGACTGCCCTTTAGCGAATAGATTTTTACACTCCTGATTATATATGGCACATAATTTTATTCTTAACTGCCAAATGGCTACAAACCAGTACGCGGAACATTTGAGAGCTTTGTATATGGGCACGATTTCTATTAAAATTTACTAGTGGAAATGTGCCTCGGTGGTAGCTTTGGCTGTTTTTTTTATTATTATTATGAATTCTCCAGAAAGTTTTAACAACTTAATAGTCGCATTAAATTACGGTTTAAAAATTTGAATTCAATATTCCCACCACTGTTTTGAAAAAAAAAATATTCATCTAATTTAATGCCAAGTAAAATGATACCAGCATAAAATCAATTACACTATTTTATAAAACTGGTTGGAATCGAACAATTCTAAATAAAAGCCGTGAAGCTTGCAGCCCGTGAATGTCTCGGGCGCGACCATTAATTGTTTAATAAATATTTTTATTTAACGCTTCCAGGGAGAGGTAGAATCTTCATATATTCCAGGATACGTATGCATCAAGGGATTTTGTCAATTGTAGGTGTTTTTTGTACCAGCATCAAGAACCGATCACTGTATTTGAAGATAGCATATTTTTGTTCAGTTTTGAAGAAAATATTACTTCACGAAAATTCTGATAAAAGGTGCTTAAATGTCCTTGAAGCACACAAATCCTGGAAACAACTTAATTTTAACTCCCCAGTGCCACTATGGTATTGGAATTTTAAATTAAAAAAAAATAAAGTTATTATGTAAACGAAATACAAAATTTTTTTTGTGTGAATTCAGGAATCGCATATTTATTTAAAAATTTTAGCAATAGAAGTGTTTTTCCCTTTAAAGTGTTAAATCATATAGATATTACGTAATTAATCTAAAAAAATATTTAAAATTTTCTGATGTGGAATAGAAATTTCTGAATAAATTTTCAATTACATTTGGCATTACTTCTTGGTGCTAAATCAGCAACTGCTGATACACAGTTGTAGCTTTACCTTTTTCAGGAAAACTTAATTTTTCTTTATTCGTAGCTGACAATTCTTCCGATTTTTTTTACCACGAGTACTGAACCCCTCGGACTCCGACGTCTCTTATTTTATTTGCCCAGCACCACTTTTTTAAAAGAAAATTCCTTCAAGTACACAATTTCATAAATGCTCTGATTAAATAAGACAAATTTTATTTACCTTTATCACTGTTGACAAAAAAGAATTTTGCAATGAAAGATGATGTCTCCGCATCGGAGACAACGGAATGCCAAGGGCTAACAAAAAAATTTTCCCTGTTCAAGAGACCAATTACAAAGTTTAAAAAAGTCGAATGAACTATAAAAGCTTTGTAATGCAAACATGTGTAAGGTAGTAGAAGCTAATTTTTTTCATGTCCCAATATTTTTGAATAAACATATCGACAACCGATTATTTTCTGTATAATTGCGCGAGGTTTCCTTTCTCAGTTTTTAAGGGGATGCAGTAAAATATCAACTTTTACCTGGTAATTCTGTCACCTTATTTGTAATAAGAAATCATATGTATAAAAAACTAAATGAATAAATATCTTAAATAATTGGACGAAAAATGTGTATTTTTTCATCAACAACATTTGTCATAATATTTTTTTTAATAATATTTTTAATAAATGACCCCGCACAAATCACCGTAAATTCCGATTTCATAAAATGTAACCTGTTAACCTTTCAGAGGTAGAAGATTTTTGTTTGTAAAATGATTGATTGACACCAGAACATGTAAAGGATTTTATACAAAACAAAAATACGTTATTTTACGCTTCAATTTCAAATGCAAAATTTTTAAACATATTTTTGGTGCCAATTGTCAGTTTTGGGGTTTGAATTACGTGACTAGACTAGCTGGGCAGTTCTTGAAAGGGTTAAAGGGCGGTAAAAATTTAATTCCAACTATTAAATAAAATTTCTGGGTTGAAACATGATTGTTTGATCATCGGTTTATAGGATTGAAAGGGTATAGCCGGGTTTCTTAGTAAAATATGTCCTTGAGTCAACCACATCGAGTCCTACATGGATTGATAGCCCATAAAAAGAAATTCATTTCTCCCCAGTTTTAAGTTTGTATCTCAAGACCATGGGGGGTAACGGTCCTAAATGCCTGTTTTGGAAAAGCGCGCATTGTGACGAAACTACTAAGCAGATTTCAACGAAAAAAATAAGGGATGTAAAAAATCACCATATGAATGTTTGACATTTTTTTGAGATAATTTTAAACAAAGGAACAAGTTTTGTAACATTTTTCCTGTTTTAGATGCACATTTTAATTTAAAATAAACTGAAATTTTTGAGTGATCACCTTAATTTTTTTGCGTGAAATACTATGAGACATGATGCATATTCACTATCAATTTCAACGGTTTACGTATGGTGCATTATATTAAAAAAGGGCAAAATCCTATTCGGGCGGAAATGTGGGGCGTGTATCGGACAAATTTCACGCCTTCTTTTCAAATCTCACATATTAATTCACACGTTATTTTTAAAAGAAGGCGCGAAATTTGTCCGAGACACGCCCCATATTTCCGCCGGAATATGGTTTTGCCCTTTTTTAATATGATGCACCATACGTAGAAAGTTGAAATTGATAGTGAATATGCATCATGCCTCATAGTATTTCATGCAAAAAAATTGAGGTGGTCACTCAGAAATTTCAGTTTATTTTTAATTAAAAAGTACATTTAAAAACAGGAAAAATTTTAGAAAACGTGTTCTTTTAGTTAAAAAAATCTGAAAAAATTTTCAAACATTTGTAAGGTGGTTTTTTACATCCCTTATTTTTTTCGTTGAAATCTGCTTAGTAGTTTCGTCACAATGCGCTCTTTTCCAAAACAGGCATTTAGGGCCATTACCCCCCATGGTCTTGAGATACAAACTTAAAACTGGGGAGAAACAAATTTCTTTTTATGGGCTATCGATCCATGTAGGACTCAATTTGGTTGACTCAAGGGTATATTTTACTAAGAAATCCGGCTATACCCTTTAGGTAACTTATTTACTCGTGTATAATGCGCACTTTTTTTTTCAAAAAATTAGAACAAATTTCCTAGGAACGCGTTGTACACGGAATATATTTTTTTACTGCTGCATGTAATCACACAATATATATATATGAATCAAGAAATGTATTTAAAAAAGGCATAATTATTCAGAAAATCTTTCTTAATTGAAGTATTACTGCATCTTTATTTTACTCTTTGCACTTTTTTACACAAGAGAACTAGTAACATTATTTAAACCTTAACTAGCAATTATCACTGTCGCCCCTCACTCCTATTCCTCGTCTAAAATTGTACTTTCGTCTTGTTATCAAGTATGACGTATTGTTAGTTTCGACTTCCTCTTCTGAAATTTATTTGATCTTTCATTCATTTGCATATCAAATTTGTGGTGCGTGTTATATACGAAATTTTAAGAAATCGCCATTTTTTCTTGTATATGAGAGGTGCGCGTTATACACGCATCGCGGTTTACACGAGTAAATACGGTATATAGAAAAATAATCTCCGTTGAATAGCCTGAAAATTTTATACATTGAGAAAATGTCTCAATGGACGTATTCTGAAAGAAAAACTTGATTTTGATGCTATGACTTTGAAAACATTCATTATTGCCAAACTTACGGATTTTTTTAGTTCAAATAAATATAAATTAAACCAGAAGATTTATGCAATGGTGTATTTTTATTTCCTTATGCTTCAATAAAACATTTCTTTTATTTTATAAAATTTTTGGTTTTACTTGATGTACATAAAATTGTAAAGTTGACAGCTGAGATATCATCGTTACCATATCAAACCATCCAATGTGAAAACAATTTTGTCAGTAGGCTACTTTTTAAAATATAAGATTCTTGATTAGCACCACTTTTAAAAAAATGTTAAAAGCCCTTTTCTTTTCGAATAATTTAATATGCCATTAATTTAAGTTGCTAAGGAAAATTTTACCATTACAAAAGTGTGTTGCTAGTCTAGAAATTTGAATTTAAAAAAAGTATTTCACTGGCAACTCTGATTTCATATTGGATATTTTGACAAGGTATCTGCGATACTGGGATGGAAATGTGATGTTTTTTCAAATATAATAAAAATAAAATTCTATTAAATAATGAAAAAAAAAAAACATGGTAAGATGAAAAAATTCCTTTGAAAATTTTCCCGTCCAAGTTATATGTAATCCTGTAATTCCCATGGTGGAATATGTTCTAGAAATTTCGTAGTTCAAACAATCGGAATTCATTCCACAAAATTCAATAACAAATTTTATTTTGTGAAACGTTAGAACTTCTTTCAAATATCACTGTTTTAAATTTTTGGTATCAATTTTGAGTATTTGAATTAAAAGTTTCACTAACTTTGAAAAAGTGGTAGTAGCGTATTTCCTGTCATAGGCAATAGAGAATTAACCCCTTGAAGGGCACCGGTATATTATATATACCACTTAATTTTAATTCCCTCATGCCGCATTGGTACCGGAACTTTAGTATTAAGATTTGCTTTTTACAATGTACACGAAAAACAGCTTTTACTTTCTATTATATAAATTTGTTTGTGAACCCCGGTGTCAATCAATCATTTGAACATTTTAGGTACATAAGTGCCTTGCCCCTCAAGGGGTTAAGCCCAGTGGCATAGTGGTCAGCCGCTGCCATCAAAATATTTAAGGACAGAGGGCAACGAGTCTGATGTCATCAGTAATCGACCGGCTTCTATCTAGTGTTGGAAATGACACAGGAAGAATTTGAATAGCAATTTTGTTTTATTTTATTTGTGGAATATCTATCATCTTATGAAACAATAATGTCTACTTAAACTTACTGGTGAGAATTTGTACTCCCTCAATAAAAATTCAGCAGGGAGCGAAATGTAAATCTGGCTAAATTACATTGGGGGATTCCAAATTTTAACCGTAAATTTAAATAGTTATTATTTTATAAGATGATGGATATCATACATATAAAATTAAAGAAAATGTCTATTAAGAATTTTCCTGCGTGAATTAAACATTAGTGAGAAGTTCTTTAATTATTTATGAAGTTACACATGCGTCTTTTGACTTTGAATAGTTCAATGGCAGCCGGTCAGTGCGTCTGACTACCGTGTTGCAGCTCAACAGTTCGACTTTACCGTGGATAAGGTTCACCTAAATTTTCATTTCTTCCTAGTCCATTAAATAAGTACAAAGTTAGCTCAGGAATTAAACATCGAGTGTACCACGGAAAGCTGACCACATGAGCAGGACATGTAAAAAGCACCTTGCAACTCAGAATCAAGAAATAGGGATGGTCTCTGCAGAAACTAATCTTTGATGGATCGTGTAGTAATAGTTCAGTTTTTTTAATTATATTTTTTGAATTGAAAAAAAATTGGAAGTTTTGAGGTTGTGCAATACGGACAAGAGTTTTGTAATGGTGTTAGCTTGAAAGCTAGCGAAATTTTAAAAATTGCGCCTATTGAGGCATGTAATCATTAACAATACGGTAGTGCCATGAATACTTGTAGTGAAAGCCACATGCGTTTGTCTACTAGTACTTTAGAACGGAATAATGTGACTTAATTTATCGTAGATACTCGATTAATTAAACCAAATGACATAAACTTTTCGAAAATAACGTTAACCAATAAACATAGCAGTTATGAACTATGTGTCTTATACTACAAAGATCCATGTAACTAGCCAACAAGTATTCATAAATTCATCCAATTCCACCGGCAATTAACTCCTTAAATAACCTCCCCGTTAATAATTCAATTTTCCCCTTGAAGAACGGTGGGATAAAATACATTTCACTTAATTTTAATTGCAAAATGCCACATCGACATCAGAATTTTGAAATGAAAAGTTTATTTATAATGTATATTCAAATACGCGAAGAAAAAGTTTTATTTTTCTATTTTTAAATAAATTTGTTTTTAAATTATAGTGTCATTAAAACATTTCTGCATTTCAAGAATACAAGTGCTTTACCCCTTAAAATGGTAATAATTCAGTTTTAATACTAAAACTACCGCGAGCTGTCACTTTCATGGCTACCGTATGAATATGTTTCGGTTCTAACCAGAAATTTTATTATGAAATTAAAATAAACAAAGAAGAAAAACGCTTGAAAATTCTGGTGTGAAATATTTTTATAAAACTTGGCTCAAATTTTTGGAAATTCTAGTATTAAATCTTTATTTAAATTATTTCGATTTAAAATTCAACTTACACAACTGTCTTCAAAAATATCGTGCTAACGCTTTGAGCTCTGATGGTTGAATTTTATACCACTTAGATTTAATTCTGAATGTCACAATGGTACCGGAATATTCGATCAAATTTGTTTTAAAAAGGCTTAAGGCTTTTTTTTTTTTCGTATATATTGTGAACCGAATTTTTTTCTTTGCAAAATACTGGTGCCAATATAACATTTGGAATTCTGAAAAAAATTACCTGCTAGAGCTCAAGGGGTTAATATTTATACAGTTTTTACAGTCTTTTTAATAACGGTATCTAAAATATTTTAAATTTTGTCTTCTATCTAAGAATATCTAGGAATATCCGGGTAGAATATCTAGTAGCATATCTAAGAATAAAGGACTGACTATATATAATTTTACGATGCATATTTTTGCAGCAAGACTCTATTATTTTTATCAGCCTAATAACGAATCTTTTCAATAAAAAAGTATTTCAAATATAGCCATAAATATTTTTGTAACAGTAGCTTAAGTTTTGATAAGTTTCGATATAAATTTTTATCAGTTCCAAAATATCGAAAAAAATTGCTTTTCTCTCTATGAAAAGTTTTGAAAACCATTTTATATGAAATTTAAAGGAAAAGAAATATTTTAAAAATACGATAAGCATTACCACGGAAACATTTTTTCGTTACATTTCAGATAACTGCACGTTCCGTAAGCATAAAGGGACAGAGTTTGAATAATGCATGAAGATTATAAGCACCTTATGACAAAAAATGATAGAAACACAGTTGCTATTTTCGAACTCATCGAATAAGAAAAACTCTGCATACATTACAATGCACATTTATAAATAAATTGCAACTTTTTAAAAGGTAATATAGAAATTGCAGAAATACACGTATTGATTTTGAAAGTGCAATACAGAGAAATAAAAAAAATTACCTTAAGTAATGAAATCATTTTATTAGACGAAAAAATATATTTCATCATGCTAAACACAACTTTTAGATGTTTTTTAATGTAAAGTTATGTATCAATATTTTATTTTAGAAATTCAATGTACCATACATTCTTAGTTGATCATATACCAAAATTTCAGGTATCCGTGATACCAATGTGAATTAAAATAACGGATGTAATGTAAAGTTCTAATCATTAAATAAAGTAATACTTAATTTAGTTTAGTGTTTCTGAGCTTAACCACGTTACGGATTATTTATTTAGGTACAATAAATTGAAAATATGGGTTACACCACTTTTTTAAGATAAGCTTTTCATAATATTTAGTCTAAATATTTCTGCCTTTAAATAATATGAAATTGAATTAAAAAAAATTCAGTGGTATCAAAACACTTTAAATGATGCATCAAGCAAACTCTTTTTGTCCGTACGACTTACGAGCAAATCTGTTAATTGATTAAATCTTAAGCAAACATGACGGAATTTCAACCATCTAATCCACATGATTTAATATGTGCTAGAATTTTTTAAGCTTAAGAAACTTAATTAATACAAGAAATTTTCAGTAATAAATTTCACTTAATCTGATCACATAATATGTGTCAGTAAATAAAGGATATGATGCTGTTTTAAATTTCTAATAGATTTGCAATGCAAAAAGTTAAAAATCCACTAAATTCAAAACAGGGGTGGTACTATATATATGCCACCATGGACATTAAAGGGTTAATGTAAATTTGAAGTTTCCAGTTAAACAGTAATAAAATGATAGATAAATCTATAATAGCATAAATGCCAACTTATAGCCTTTTTTCATGCACTAAAATTTTGAATTATTTAATAGCAGAATTTTGCGATTAAGTAACCGAAAATGTTTTATTAAATGTTAATTATAAGGAAACAGCGTAAAAGCTGACATCTATGTACCAGTAATACACAGTGATAAAATCTAATGAAAACAGACCTCATAGGGGTTCCTTTTTCATCAACCACTAACAGTTTACTTTATTTTATCTTTACAAGAAAAAAGTATTGGATTATTGAAAATTTTCAAAATCGGTTTTATGACGGATTTATAAGTTTTAGGGGCCAGAGAACCCGAAAAACATGTTTTAACAAAAAGTCAGTCTGTGAATCTACGAGTCTATCAGTCAGTCAATCTGCCTGTCTGTCTGTATGTGACAAAAATTTTTGTGGGTTCTTTGTCTCAAGAACTAATCCACGGAATTTCAGAAAACTTTAGATTATATTAGACCTAGATATAAACTAGATCTGATTAGTTTTTAGTGTACATCGCTCAATATATGGCGCTGCTATGCTGCATTATTCAGAATTTCCACAATAGCAATATCTCAAGAACTATTGCATGGATTTTCATACAACTTTTTATTCATTTAGTACTTTATATAAAATTGTGCTGATTACGTTTTGGCGAAAATCACTCAATTGATGGCGCTGCCTTGGTGCATTATTCATGATTATTGCAATAGCTTTATATCAAGGACTAATGCACGAAATTTTCTAAAACTTCTGATTCAGTTATTCCCTGATATAGATTAGTGTTGTTCAGTTTTTGGTGTAAATCGCCTTACAGATAACGCTGATATTCAGCAGATTTCACGATTTTGCAATAAATGTTTCTCAAGAAGTTAATCATCTATTTGGTGTATATTACTCAATATGGGCATTGTTATGCAGATTTTCTTTTAGATTTTGCAAAAGCTCTGTATCAAAAACTCTAATGCACAGATTTAATCTAATTTCAGTTTCAGTTATATGTTGACATGCGTTTAAGCTGACTAGATTTTGGTCTAAACCGCTTAACCAGTGGCGCTACGATGCTGCATTTTTCAGGACGTATTAAAATGCACATGATAGAAGAAAGTTTTGCGATTGCCATGTCTGATTAGTTTTAAATTATTTTTTTACGGCAGATTTTATAAGAATTGCAATAAAAAGCTTACGCCAAAGACGGCTCCTACGACATTTCCAAGATAAATCTAAATTGAATTTTTCTATAAGAAAAAGTACGTTAATATTTCTCATATATCCCTTATTATATACACATTAATGAAAAAATATCCGACCATTGAAATACTTTAAAAACAGGTAAAATGTGCATGAGATACTTAATTTTGAGCGCTAGTGTTCCGAATAGTGATCGTCGCAATATTTAATCGCAGAATACAGGGTGTTTCGCTACCAGACCGACAAACTTTGAGGGATGATAGTAGACACGAAGACAAACATTATTAAATAAGAAATCATGGGGCGCAAACGTCTTTTGTAGGAGCTAAGGGCCTTTAAAATTTAAGGTCCAAAATTTCAAACGATGATAAAAAAAACGGAAAAAATGGTCGACTCGTTTGCGGTTTTCACTAAAATCATTCTTTATATCACGATTTTTTTAGAAAGAAAAATTAAAGGTAACGTTAAAAAATTTCCGATAGAGGGCGCTTTAGACTTTAGAGTAACGAACAACTACTTTTTACCGTTATTTTGTGCATGGGGTTGAAATTATTCTAAAGTTTAGACTTTAACTTAAATTTTAGGCCCAAAATCGAAAACATTGGGGTCGGCTAACTAGCGAAAATTGAACTGTGAACAGAGGGGGAGATTTTAAACGCTCATAAATATTGGACAAACAAATCGATTTTGTTGCGGTTTGCGTGGAAGTCATTCCCTTGGTAATTATTTTATTCAAAATGACGCACAGATTTGGTGTCCCCTTTTTTTGTTAGAGGGCACTTCCGACACATCTCTGACATTTCAATGGCATTACTCCTGGGTGTTTTACTACCAGACCAACATATTTCCAGGAAGTGTTAGGGATACAAAGACTACTCGAAATCACATTGAAATGCAACGTTAGAAATGCCTTTTTTCCAAGTTACTGTTAACCTTCCTACCCTGTTCAAAATTTACTCAATCTTGATAAAAACATTTCCCACCAGAATTGTTATATAAAACGTTTTAATATATTTAATTGGCGTATTTCTCTGAATTTGTTATTTAACTTCCTTTATGAAAAAAGTTCTGGTTCGAATCGTATAAAACGAATTATAGTCATGGGTCGATTAGACCCATTCAGGTTAGGAAGGTTAAAAGAAGCAAAGAAAAAAGTAACAGAAACAGCAAAGAGCGGCACGTTAATGTAACAGAAAACCGTTTATTTAAACGTTTTACTAGAAAAGGTGTTCGAAATTACGACCAGAATTAGTATGGCAAGTTTGACAGCGACGGTAGATGGCGTTGCGGTTTCTTTTGGGTAGATGGCGCTAAACGGTAATGCACCTGAGCAGCGATCACTGTGAAGCGATCGTTCGCGAACCGGTTCTAAATGTAGCAGAATGAAGTATTTGAACGATGAACAGCACGATAGGACTCCTGTAGATTTTACCAATGACGTTTGCAGACACTCCAAAGTAACATATGGACAGTGGTTGGTAGGTCGTGGTGGCCCGGTTCATTGGTCTGCCAGATCACCGGACCTATCATGTATGGACTTCTTCTGCTGGGGTCAAATGAAAAATTGGGTGTATGAGACTCCCGTATCATCAGTTGAAGACCTCGCAGCTAGTATTTCTGTAGCTGCCAGAAAACTATCAGAGATGCCAGGAATCTTTCAAAGCGTGAGAAATTCCACGCGACGCCGCTGTCAAGCATGCCGGACTACTTAATTTCGAACACCTTTAATTTCGATCGTAATCTCGGTCGTAATTTCGAACACCTTTTGTAGTAAAACATTTAAATAAATTGTCTAGTCTAATAAATTGTCATGTTTATATCACATTAACGTGTCACTCTTTCTCTTCTGTTTCTGTTACTCTTTTTCTACTTTCTTTAACCGTAACTTGCAAAAAAGGCATTTCCAACATTACATTCCTATGTTATTCCGAGTCGTCATTGCATCGCTAACACTTTCTGGAAGTATGTTGGTCTGGTAGTAAAACACCCAGGAGAATGCCACTGAAATATCAGAGATGTGTCGGAAGCACCCTCTATCAAAAAATGAGGGCATCAAAGCTGTGCGTCATTTTGAATAAAATAATTACCAAGAAAATGACTTACACGCAAACCGCAACAAAATCGATTTGTTTGTCCAATATTTATGAGCTTTTAAAATCTCCCCCTCTGTCCACAGTTCAATTTTCGCTAGTTACCCGACCCCAATGTTTCCGATTTTGGGCTTAAATTTAAGTTAAAGTCTAAACTTTAGAATAATTTCAACCCCATGCACAAAATAACGGTAAAACGTAGTCTATTTGTTCGTTAATCTAAAGTGTAAAGCGCCCTCTATCGACAATTTTTGAAAGTAGCCTTTAAATTTTTTTTCTAAAAAAATTGTGATATAAGGAATGATTTTAGTGAAAACCGTAAACGAATCGACCCTTTTTTCCGTTTTTTATCATCGTTTGAAATTTTGGACCTTAAACTTTAATGGTCCCTAGCTCCTACAGAAGACGTTTGCGCCCCATGGTTTCCCATTTAATAATGTTTGTTTTCATGTCTACTATCATCCCTCAAAGTTTGTCGGTCTGGTAGCAAAACACCCTGTATATAATTTATTTTCATAAACTAACTAGTCTAATAAAACACTCACCGAGAAATAAACCTTCATGCGGTGATCACTTCGAATGTACATTATTTCAAATATGCATAATTTTCAAGTTAACTACTAATATTTTAATCCTAAAAATTTTCTTTTCTTTAATTGAAACATTTGGGTGATTTAAAGAAAAAACAATTTCTCTAAAATACTGCTAGTGTGCAAAAAGTCACAGCCTCAACAGCTCTAAATATTGCTTTTGGATCGAAATAGACCCAAACATTATGCAGGGTTAATATCGGATGAAATAAATAATCTTCTCCATATATTATTAACAATATATTTTTGTAATTTTATACCTGACAGAATAAAATTCAAACAAAATACAAATTTTTTGTCCCTATTGATTCACACACAGATTGATTTCCCACAAATTTTACTCTGTTGGCATCATTTTGTTCAAAAAGATATTACTTTCATTAGTCGTTGAGCCAGAAACCAAAAATAGGGGGTTTGGTTTAATCTCTGGGGACTTGGTGAAAAATAAATTTTTGGATTCCCAATGGTCCAAGGAGTTCATTTTATGATGATACTGTTGAATTTGTGATAGCTTATAGACGCCATATTGAAAAAAGAGCTCCATCTGTTGCATATCGCCATATAGATACAAATTAGTTTTTTTTTAAACCATTACCACGTAATTAAATTTCAATGAAAAAATGCAGAGAACAAATATTATTGAACATATAACGTTATAAAAATTATATATTTGTTAAGATTTTATTTCAATAGTATTACTAACATTTTCAGTTGGACAAATCGATCAAAAGACATTTACGATGAAAGAAAATCGAAATCTTGTTTTGCATTTTAATGCATATTATTTTCATGTGGATAAGACACAGCAATTCAAAAAAAAAGTAGCACTGGTAAAACTATTGTACTAAGTCTGTTAAGAATGAACCCTTTCGTGACCACGAATGCATATTTGCTACTTAAAAACGAGTTTCCACCGCTTGTTTTTTATACCATTAAAAAAGTGAAAATCTCCTTATCTAATTAAGACATTCTCTTGCTTGCTAAACTAAATTTAATTGTTTGACAAAAAGTGGTGGCAATTGAATTAAAATCTTGTATACGATGCCGCTCTCGAACGAGGTAATAAATAACAGAAATCTTAGTCTTCTGCACTTCTATCATGATCGGTTAACATTCCTGTATCCAAATAACTTCAATTGTCATAGAACAGTTCTATGTTCTGCATATGCTTGTATATTAGGTTATTTAATAGACACGATAGTGTGGCACATGTTCCTGAACAAAAATATGACACCAGTTCCAAAGCAGTTTCAGGAGTGAGAGGACTAGCATTCCACTGGAGAGAGTCTAGAGAACCCTTTCCCTCACTATCTGTTCCAAAAATCCAACCATATTTATCTGGAGATGGAAGATCAGGATCAGCCTGTAGGCACTTCTTTCGAACAAGACCGTGGTAATTGGCTTGTATTATCTATAAGTAGAGTGTATTACTACATGACAAAAGGCAATGCGATTCCACAGATTTTTTGCTTTACAGAAAAAATATTTAGAGTATAGCGCAATTCCTTCATGTATGAGTATATTAGATTTCCATAATAGAGATGATAAAATTACGACTCAATCTTTATTTCCTCTGATAAATCTACTTCAGTATCAAACGCCTTAAGCGCATCTCGAAATTTGTGTTCTGATTCATCATTTTCCCTTGTCTGAAAAAGCACTTATTGCACTAACAGTGAATGCATTTCAAAAGATGAATTATATATCTCTATACATAGAAGTCCATACATTTCACTCAAATTGCAGTATTTTTTATGTCATTGGATCCAAATTTCACAAATATTTATCCTTCCTAGTTTTTCAAATCCTTTTTTAAAGAAAACAGTGTTAAGATAATGACAATATTTATAAATCCGACTCTAAAGCATGGTGTATGCAAAATATGAGTTGTGTACCACCGCTTCTCGGAAGCAGGTCAATTTAGTGGATTCTTCAACTAGTTATTTCTTGAATTTATAATATTTTTCTCCGTAGATAACGTACAGCACTTGTATATTCAACTATTTCAAATAATATTCATTTTGCGATTGTTAAGAAATGAAATGCATTTCTTTCTTGTTCTCCTCATCAGATAAAATCTGCTTCCATTTTTATACTGTTTGTCCAGGAGTACATAACTTTTATAGCATCACCAACAGTTCATATTTTTTAATCATTTATTTTTATTGACAACTGTCTGTATGTATCAAATGCAACATCTGTCCTTTGAAAGGATGTATATTCATATATTATTTTAAAAAACAGATTCTTTGCTAGTTGTCCAAAGTAGTGTAGCTCTTATGGTAGTTATGAACAAAGCACATCCTGACATTTATATTAACAAGACCATCATTTGCATTCTTTCAGCAGTCGCAATTTCGTCAAAACATCCATCAGTTTGATTTTTCAGTTTTTCGCATTGAACCATCAAGTATTTCTAAGGATTATTAGAAGCCCTAGATGGCAGGAAAAGACAGTTCTTATATCTAAATTTCTTCACTCTGCAACGATCGTCATCTTAAAATACATTTTTTTTTGTCATGCAATAAACTCTGATTTATTTAACTTCAAATTCTCTTTCTTTTTCAAGTCGCAATATGTGTTTAGCTTATTGGAGGTTTAAAAAATCCTTCTGATTTGAGTCTTCATACAGCTATTCTCTCTTGATAGTTTGATAAATGTCTCCAGCCATCTTATGAGCTTTGATCATGTCTTCGAGAATTTCTAGATTTATAATTGCTCTAGCTGTCTATATTTATCTATTCATTGATAACCATGTTCTGTAAATATGAGACATCACGTTCGTCTTTCTGGATCTTGCTCAAAGACTGATCTGGATGTAAAATAGATCTTTCTGAAGAACTGATTTTTATTCTTTCACGAATCATGTGAAGAAATTCTGCGTATCAAAAATATCGTTTAACTGCGGCAGGTCTTTGACTAGACTTTGTTGTAGCTTTTGACCCCTGCGTTTCTTTGTCTCTTTAATCGTTCTGTTAATTTTACAGCACGTAAAAGCAAGAAAATATTTTCTATCACTGTGCTTATCGGCAGAATTTTCCAATATGGCGTCCATTGGTTATTCTGTTTTTGGAAATATCACACATAAATTTCATTTTGTGGCTGATGTTGTGGTGAAATAAAAAATGTATCGTTTAGAAGGTCTTCTGTCATCAAAATACGAATCTCTGGCTCAGCGACGGTGCCATTTTCCAATATGGCGCCCATAAGCTACTTTGGTTTGTAAATATGGATAAATTTCATTCTGATATTGTGGTGAATCCAAAAAATGTATGTGTATGATTTAACAAGTTCTCTGACATGACAACACACGAACCTCTGGCTCAGCGGCGGCAGCCATTTTTCAATATGACGTCCATTAGTTATTCTTATTTTAAAAATATCTTGGATAAATGTCATTCTGATGTTATTGTGAATCCAAAATATTGTGGTTTAACAAGTCCGTTGACATGAAATCACAAGACTCCCTGACTCAACGACGGCGGCCATTTTCTAATATGGCGTCCATAAACTACCCTAGTATTGAATGTATTATGAAGAAATGAGATGCTGATGTTCTGATAAATCCAAAAATGTATGATTTACCATGTCCGATGACATGAAACCACACGACCGCTTAACTCAACGACCGCGGCCATTTTCCAATATGGCGCCCAAAAGCTACCCTCCTTTTGAAAGTATCATGGATAAATGAGGTCCTGTTGTTGTGGTGAATCTAAAAATATATAGTTTATCAAGTCCCCAGAGATGAAACCACACAAGCTCCTGGCTCAACGACTACGTTTAAACAATCTCAAAAATGTTCTAATTAATTAATTCATATTTATTTTCCATTATTACAGGTTGTAAAAATAAATTTAGTAAAGAAAAATTATGTCCAGTCCGTCTGTACATATGAGTGCAGTAGATTATTTTGCGGAGTTCGTTGACATAGGAATTTTAAAGAGGAATATTTTTCGTACGTATGTTAATCCAGCGTTGTGAGTAACGATACAGGAACGTCGAATCAAATACAAATACAACAGAATATGTCTTCTTGATTTTATTTAGAATGAAGAATAAATGAACGTAAATAATATACCCTCAGAGAGACCCTTGGAACACAAAGTTTGAGGTTACGCGTTGTAATCCGTCTTTACAGGGCGAAAGATAAAATTAAAGTGGAGTTTTAATCAGTGGAGATGTTACATTGTGTTTGACTTGCAGCTTGCGCTAAATCTTTTTGTATGTATGCCAATCTGGCGATAATTATGCAGAGAGAGACAGAAACGCGTTGCTAAGATAACATAGCCAAACGGATAAATGTAAAGACATAGGGGACAGGCGCGAAAGTTGTTAACCTTCCTACCCTGAATGGGTCTAATCGACCCATAACTATAATTTGTTTTATACGATTCGAACCAGGATTTTTTTCATAGAGAAAGTTAAATTACAGATTCAGAGAAATAAGTCAATTAAATATATTAAAATATTTTAAATAACAATTCTGGTGTGAAATGTTTTTAATCAAGATTGAGTAAAATTTGAACAGGATAGGAAGGTTAAAAGAATCAATTTATGAGAACTGAAAAATCTATCAAAGCAATCAGAGAAAAACATCTGCTGACAGAGAAATTTATAACATAAAATAGATGTTCGTTAGACGCACCCGTGATACAATTTACAGAACTGTATGTTTTTGAAGAGAAAGGTTAATGACGGAAGCTGAAAAAATTAGTTTTTATTTTAGTTGTTGAAATCACAACGATAGCTTTTAGCGATACTTTGAGAGGCGCGGATTGAAAATGAATTCTTTTTCTTTATTTTATTCCCGTTAGCTATTACACCTGCAGATAAATCTAGAGTAGCATTAAACATTTAATAAAAGTGTTCACATACATAATAGAATATATTATAAAGTGGGAACAGGGAGCAATGAATTCATAGGTCTTAATTTAAAAAGATTAAATAAAATGCGATTTTAATAAGATGAATGGATTTTTGTGTATATATATATATATATATATAATGGAATATCTATTATAATGAGTGCAAAGGATTAAGTATGCTTCACATTTAATCGCTTGTATTAAAATTTAAGAGGCCTAACCGGCAATCACGGAGTCATTCCTGTAAAAATGCATGTCGTCTAACACCACTATTACACATTAGAAAATTTCCATTCATTTTTTATATAGCAAAATTTATAGTTTGCACATCTATTCTAAAATTTTGAAATAAGTTTCTAAAATCATATAAAGGGAAAACTTCTATTCATAAATTATATTAGAGATGCTCGCAATTTGTAAAAATGCATTTCTGCAAACGGAACACGTATTAAATTTCACACAGTTCCTATGATTACAGACTTTTCTTCAAAGTATTAAAATGTACAAAACTTCTACGTCTAACTTCAAAAGTTATATTGTCAACTAATGAATTTCTTTACACAATGACTACGAAAAATGGTGCAAACTTTGGGTAATTTTTGAATAAGAAACAGTTTATGTCTTAAAATTTTCTATAACAGAATATTTCGAGAGAATTTCGATTATTTACACTCTGTTCCCTGAGGACTGTGATTACGCTGAAACATTCTATAGTATTTAACTTAAAACTAGAACCGCGGGAAATTATACACAAGCCTTAAAATATATATTTTACACCAGAATTTTTATTGAAAAATATTTATGTTATTTAATTATTCTATTTTTATTAACGGCATATGTAACTTGTTTTGTAAAGAAATTTCTGGTTTCAATCGAAATCTATTCATCTGACACGGGTCAAAATGACCCGTCACCGCAGTTCTAGTGTTAAATCAGAATTCTATCTTCCAATTCAATTTTCATAAAAAATTTGATAAATGTATATTAAGTCTACTAAAAAGTTCTGTCATATAATCTTATTTCACGCCTACTTTTTAAAAATTCAAATGTCTTCATTGACACCAGTTTTTTCAAATAGTGGTAAACTAAGTTTGAAATTTGGTAATTTTCGCTTCATATAACCGGAGAATTCTCTGAGACAATTACCACTATTTTAACCGGGAAAAACCCGCATACCCAAGGTACGAATAGTTTTTACTTTGTCACTCATAAATGTAAATAATAATCATTCATCGCATTATTTATTCGAAGATAATTGTCACAAATTACGCTACAAATTGAGTTGAAGATTAATTTAAAAAAATATTGTTGACAATTATAGAAGAAAATACGCACTCTGGGTGTATCAGCCCGGTGCGGGTCCGACCGGGTTAAAATAATGTGATCAATATGCACATGTTATAGCTAATAATAGTAATGATAGTACTTATAATCAACAAAACCATATAAATTACAAAACATGTGAAATTATTTTTTTCTCAAATAAAAATAAATAATGTCAAAAGAATTATTGTTCAATTGAATGAACGAAATACACATCTTCCTTTGATTCCATCTTCAAAAACAAAATATTTTCCCCTTTTTCATACGAAACAAAATCGCTCACTTAATAATTTACGTAACTTTTATTTCATCGCAATGATCAAAGACGATGAAGAGCTCTCCAATTCGCTGTTGCCTTTAAGGCTTAGAAGAACTTAGAACAAATTTACCTTTGTGAAAAATGCAAGTAAGGCGTTCTTTTCAATATGATTTTGCTTGCAGAATGTCTTTTGATACAATTTTATGCAAGTATCGACGGAAGAAACAAAAAAGATACATGCAAAGGTTTTGATTTTTTTAGTAAAAAAAGCTTAATATAGGGGAGACCGGGGATGGTTGACTATAGGGGTAGGTAGACTAACCGCCAAAAACTCGCCTACGGTATGAATATTGCGTCATCCCAGCGCAGCCGCGCATCACTCTCCGCCCCCCGCTCAGTTGTCGGTAGCGCCGCGTCGTCGGCACATACCGTTTTCGAGCAATGACCCGTGATTTGTTTTCATATTATGTAAGTAATATTTTCGTGTTGCATATTTTTTGATCTGGTATCTACACATTTTATGTTAACCGTTTGCCTATTAGTCAGAGTGTTTTATAAGTCCATATTGATATTATTTTATGTGATATTTCTTAATTAAGTGGCAGTGTTTAGGTTATCCATGCCATCGAAACTTAAAATGTCGTTTGGGGTTGGTAGACTAATTTCTTTCGGGGCTGGTTGAATAATTAGTCAACCAACCACAATAACATTTTGAGTTTAAAATATCTTTAAAATTATCTTTTTATTCGATTCTTAATAAGTATATTCTTTTTTTTTTTTTTTTTTTTTTTTTTTTTTTTTTTTTTTTTTTTTGCTACAGCAGATAATAGAAGAAATATTCGGAAACGTAAAAGTGCTATACATACAGACACCCCTGAAAAACAAAATCTTATAGATATGAAAAAGAATAGAGAAACTTTGAAGAAAAAGATACAAAAAACAGAATAGAAAAAGGAAAAGAAACGAACAAAGGTAAGGGTAAAGGAAAATGGAAGGGCAAAGGAAAAGGAAAGGATAAAGGAAAAGGAACGGATAAAGTAAATGAGATGAATGTTGCTGATGACACCGTCGATGGAAATGACGATGCTGTGGATTCAGATGACGAGAGCACGATTTGTTTAGAATGCACTGAATCCTACGCCGATAGTGTCTCTGGCGAACAATGGATTCAGTGCATAACTTGTAATTTAAGGGCTCATGCCAAATGTGTAAGAGGTAATCTAATGTTTTTTGAATGCAAACATTGTATTTCTGATAATGAAAACTGATAACTTGTCTGTTTTTTTAAAATATTTTTAGGTATACAAAGATTTATATGTGATTTAAAATGAGACTGAAGAAGAGTTTAGTTTATAAAAGTTTAAATACTAAATACAAGTATTTAACAATTACTATTTTTTAAGTAGAGAAATGCAAAATGTGTATTTAATTTGTGGCGTAAGAAAATTTTAAATTGTTACATTAATAAGAATTAATATGTTACATTCATAAGAAGTTATAGAAAGATTTATGTGTGATTTAAAATGAAACTGAAGAAGATTTTAGTTTAAAAACTTTAAATACTAAGAGTTGATAGTTTTTATAAAAACTTATAAAGGGTGTCTGTACCTGATTAAAATGTTTTTTTAATAAAGAGTTCAATTAAATTGAAAATAGTGTTTTATTACTTGACTCTTTTCATAATTTGTTGCTTATTGATACGTAGGTCTACTTACCCCGGGCATATAGTCAATCTACCCCGGTTCCGGGGTAGATTGACTAAGAGTTGATGTTCTGTAAAATGCATTTATACATGATGATGATATTGAATAATTAACTAAGTTTTGTTGTTTTTATTAGTTTAATAGTCTTCTATGCATTAATGCGATTTTATTGTCTGTATGGATAAAAACACAAAAAATATGTATGATTTAGTAAAAAATTAGTCAACCATCCCCGGTCTCCCCTAATAACACAATTTTAAATATTATTATGATTCAAATATCAGGGAATATATCAATTCCTGAAAGTGCTTTATTAAAACAAAGGATTTAGACACTACTTCAACAAATTATTTCACCCACAAAGCATAAAAGTTTCAAGAATAAGTTTTTAAAAAGAAGTAAATTTATTGAAATAAATACGAGATAAACCTTAAAAAAATCACTAATTGTTATTCTATTTCTTAGCATAATGTTGTATTTACAAAAATATGATTAATTCATTCATTAAATTAAATTTATTATCGTTATAAATTTCTCTAAAGCTTTGAAATATTCTTCAAAAACTTCGATAAAGTAAAAAAAAAGGAAGAACATTTATTTTTTATGATAACTTGTTATATATTCAATTACACGACAATGCTAATTGTTTGTTTGTATAACATATGCGAATGCACTGATATAAGAGGTTTCGCACAACAATACCACTAAATTTTCATAGTATTTTCAATGTATTTTACTGTAGAAAAATAATGCGAATCAAGGTGGTGCTTGCGGATTCTGTTTCTTAAAAAATAAATATAAATTTTTTTATCAGTAATAGTGGTGTCAGAGTCCATATATAAAGAGTATGCAAACCATGTTATTACTGAATAAGGAATTTGGATTTTTTCTGCTGTTTTAGTGTAGCTAGTAGCTATTTTATTAAGCTTGAATTTGCGGTAAAGATTGAAACCATTAGATCTATTAGATATTGTTATATTATTTATTGTATTTTCCTTTATTAACCATTTGGAGTTTCAGTTATTAACTGACATACAATACGCGATAATATTTCGAAACAAGAATTTGTACAAACAATAAAGCAAATTATATCTTCAGCATAGTTTATTGTAAAGTATATACCAAATTTCCTCATTATTTTTTCATCAGAATGATGCATTAGCTTTCGAAAGACTATGCTTGAGAAAAAAATTACCTGTCGTACTAGCGTTAACGCTAGAACGACAGGTAATTTTACTCACGTTTGATAATAATATTTCACACCGGAATTTTTATTAAAAATTATTTAATTGAGTTATTTAACGTAAATCTGCGCTGTTTAAATAAACTGCGCGGTTATTTCGAGAGAAATTTTCTGGCTCGAAATGAAATTTAATCACCTGGTTGGAGTCGAATCGTCTCTTTCCGGGCATTCTAGTGTTGATATTTTTACACACCCTCAAAAAAGAAAAAAAATGCAAACATACGAGTTCAAAAGTTAAAGAAAAGGATATATATTTTAAGATATAGCGACCAGTACTTTATTAAATTTTTTGCAAATTACCAAAGAAAAACCCGCTGAAATGCTTTTATGTGTAAAAACCTTGAAATAGTTAGGACTTTTTTAACACTAGAACCGCCATTAGGGATCATTTTGACCCTTTCCAAATTGAAAATAGCCGATTTAAACCAGAAATTTCTTGATGAGATTTGTTAAATCCGGGCAGCACAAAACTAGGCAAATTAAATAAGTCAAATCATTTTTAATAAAAATTCTGGTGTCAAACACTTTTTGTAAAATTTTAATAAAATAACCGGCGGTTCTAGTGTTAATGAAAAGTGATGTACCTGATAATAGAAAAGTATCTTTACTTTAATTTGCACATCTTAATAATGTTAGTCACTGAACGGCCGAATTCCCCTCAGTTAAGTCTATGGCGTTTCATGTATTTTTATATTCAAAATATCGCCTCAGGAAATTAACATTTTTAGCTTCTGTTTCCAGTGTTGTCTTATTCAGTGTCCGCTTTTTAGGTGTGTTAGTAGTTATATAAATATGTAGCACCTATAATTATCGTTCAGTTCATCCCACTGCCCATCTGTCAATCTATGCGTCTGTCCGTCCGCATATAACAGGAAAAACTACCCAACCGATTGATTTGAAATTTTAATAAATATATTATTATTGCAAAATTTTGTCATTTCAAATTTTACGAAAATGGGATGCATTGTTTAATAACAGGGACGGTTAAATTTCTCTGTTTAAGTACATTTTAACTGTGTTACAGCAGTTGAAAAAAAAGAAATTGGTATGCATTTAAGTGTACTAAAGTGTACTAAAATGCACATTCTGTTAAAATATGTAGTGCAAAAAATGTTTATTATTTATTTACAGGGCAAAATAAAAGTATTCTGTTACATAATGGTATATACCGTAATTTCGGGTGTATAAGCCGCGGATCAAACAATTCTTTTTCGACCCAGAAATTTTTAAGAAACAAATGTAACTACTTAGATCGACGTAAATATTCGTCTTCAATCACTAAATAAGATTTCTGGGTCCAAAAAGAATTGTTTGATCCGCGGCTTATACACCCGAAATTACGGTAACTTTGTTTTCTTTGTATTTTAATCATGCTAAATTATTTCAACAATAATGAAATTGATATGCGTTGCAGAGGTTTACTATGAGTTGCAATTTGTATCATAGAAAGTATATAGTAATTACAGAGGCAACTAAAGAATTTCGTATACTGTACTACAACCGAAATGCTGTATATTAGTGATGATATCTAGAAGTGCATTTTCAGCTTTGATATGAGTTTTTAAGTTTAACTAAATGTTTGCATATTGCGCTCTATGTATAAACGCTGTATATTATATATTGTGTACCACAGGAGAAAAACCTCAATTTTTAAAACATAAAGTATTAAATTGAGCATACATTTTAAAAATACTTTGAGAACTGAGAAAAATTTGACATCCTTTAACCCTTTCAAGGGCGTCTTTTGCAGTGTGCAAACGGCTAATTTTGTCCAAATTTGCCAACTTGCACCAGTAAATTTTTAGTACAATATCCATCTTATAATATACGTGGGAAAAAAAAGATTTTTGATTTTTTTTCAAATAAATCTGTTCGCAAATTGCGGTATGACAAAATTATTTCAACATTTTTGAAGCAGAAATTCTTGCATCTTAAAGGGTTAAGAAGAAAATCTAAAAAAAATAAGAAATTAAAAATATTTTCTTGAGGGGATATTTTGAATATGAAAACATATCAAACACCCATAGACTTAACATTACGGAGGGGAATTCAGCCTCTGAGTGACTAGCACCCTTAAGAATTTTGTTTCTTAACTTTTAAAGCTGCCATACATTTACTACTTCCTGTTTTTTAGCGGTATAATGAAAACATCGTTTCACTGAAATTGTTTTTTGAAACGTTTTAATTATTAATTTCACACCACTTTATTCAACACACTTTATTTGTATCAAAAAAATGTTACAGGATGCTGCTGGTACACGTTAACAGAAAAAAAAGCGTTCTCGAAAGCTGTGTGTGTGTGAATAGTACACATCGGAGTGCGGATTTCTTGAAGGCAAGTGTTTCATTCCCAGTCTTCTTTCGGTGTTGTTCGCTTTTTCATGTCGCTTAATGAATATAAGTATATAAGCAGGGTTCTCACAGTTTTACCACTAAATTTTAAGAATATTTTCGAAGTGTTTCACTGCAGAAAAATATCGTAAAATCTGTGAATGAAGGCGCGGATTATGAATGTTGTGATTTAAAAATTAAATGTAAAGTTTCTTATTTTTACCGTAATTTCGGGTGTATAAGCCGCAGATCAAACAATTTTTTTTCGACCCAGATTTTTTTAAGAAACAAATATAACTAGATAAATCACCTTAAATATTTGTCTTCAATCAATAAATAAGATTTCTGGGTCCAAAAAGAATTGTTTGATCCGCGGCTTATACACCCGAAATTACGGTAATGGTGGTGCCAGAGTCCTTGGAAATTCCAAGTAGTGTGCGAACCTTGAATAAGGCGACTGTCTCTCTATGAAAGTAGTGGTATTCAAAATAAAATTGGCATGGTTGGCAACACTGCATAGAGGTGCAAATGGTTAAACCATATTTTTCATTGCGACTCAATAAGAGACACTCGATTTCGTTAATGAGTAATTTCAATTGAGAAAAATTATTCTCAGCAGTGGGTGGACGGTTGTCACTTAATTTAAAATTACTTTTCCCTTTATAAAATTTCAGAAAATCTTTCACTAGAAAACGAGAAGATTACTACAGAAATTTAGTGGTGAATATCAGATAGCGGCTACGAATCTTTTGAACACTGTAATTTCTAAAGAAAATAAAATTATATCATGCTATTTCTTATCTACGCAGCATATCAATGTAAATTCATATTTCTATGGGAGTCATCATTGTTGCGTTATACTGAAATAAGTACAAAGAAATTTTACATAAAGAAAGAGACTCAGTAAAATATCCAAATTTGTAAATGGCAACGGTATTTCAAGGTAAACCCCTTGAAGGGTGGTGGGATAAAATGTGGTGGAAGGGTGGTGGGATATATACCACTTACATTTAATTGCGAAATGTCACATTGACACCAGAATTTTGAAATGAAATTTTCAATTTTATCGAGTATTTAAAGAAAAAAGAGTTTATCTATTTCGAAATAAATTTGTTTTTGAATTCTGGTGTCATTCAATCTTTCCAGCATTTTAAGAATTTAATATTTTTTGTCCCTCGAAGGGTTAAATGATTTCTTATGTCTATCGCTCCAAGGATACTGCAAGCATTCATTTTAATTTGCCAACTACATCGATGGTACTGAAAATATTTCACGAAACAAAGCTCTAATTTTAAAAGAAAATCTGTGTTTAAAATTTGAATGGTAACGTATCATTGACCCTTTCCAGCCACAGGTGTTACACGGCGGGACAAACTAAATATAATTACAACTTGCAAATAGCACCAAGAATATTTAATAAAATTCTGTTTTTCTAATGAAAGTTTAAACTAGTAAGTTTTCAATTTCTAAAAAAGTCGTTTTGTAATTTTCGGTGTAAGTAAATCATTTTATTATTTTACTAAAAGGATTTGTCTTTGTCGGAAAGAGTTAAATATGTTTCATATGTTTTAATCTGACATTTACTTTTTATTAATGAAACATATGTATAGTAAAGTCAATAATAATACGTTAAATTCTGTCTTCTCTTTAAAGTTTTTGTTTTGAAATTGTCATCATTGCTTAGCTATCACTATTTATGTAATTTAGTCTTTGTAGTATATTGCTATCGGAAATGGTTTGACGCATGAGTATGTGCGGGGAGGAGGCAATATAGTATAAGCATTTTTTAAAAAGATAGTTTAAGTCAGAGTTTAATTCTTAAAACAAATGCTATTTAATCACTTAATTTATACTTATTTATACTTACAATTAATAGAATATATGGGATTCACATAACTTTTAATAAACTGAAATATTCATTGTGTAAATTTTCTATGTGGATGAAAAATTTCTAGCCCGGACTTTTTTCACCCACTTGCAAAATTTACATCTGAAATACCGTTATTTCGGTGTATTTGCAGGTCAAACAATAATTATTCGACCCAGATTTTTTTTTTTTTTTTTTTTTTTTAAGAAATGTAATTTCTTAGATCGCCGTAAATATTTGCCTTTTATCACTTAATAAAATTTTTGGGTCCAAAAAGAATTGTTTGATCCGCGGAATGTACGCCTAAAATTATGGTAATTCATTTACCGATTAATTAACACTTTAACCGCCATTAGGGGTCAAAATGACCCTTGCCAGATTGATAATAGTCGATTCGAACCAGAATTTTCTGCGTGAGTGTTGTTAAATGTATGCAGCAGAAAAATACACTAATTATATACGTTAAATAATTTAAAATTAAAATTCTGCTGAGAAACACTTTTTATAAAATATGAGTGAAATACCCGGCTGTTCTAGTGTTAATCACGTTATAAATTAATCTTATAAAATATTTATAGTGTTTGGTCTGAACGATTTTGCCATTCATCCCGATGGGGACGTGCAACTAGTATGCGTAACCCACCAAGGGGCCCAAAATACTTGATTATTGTCACTAGCAAAATTTTATTGTATAGTTTTGCTTATTTAATCCGAGCATTCGACAAGAATTTTTATTTTAAAACCCCGTGATAAATATAAATATTTCTGTGAAAGGAGTTCGTGCCCAAAGAATTAAGGGTACGAAACTGTAGTTAAAAAAAAATTAGTGGTATCAAAAAATTTTAGTGATGGATCAAGTAAACTCTTCTTGCTCGTGCGACGTAGGGGAAAATTAGTTAAATAACGTGCAACGCGTGTGACTACCGTACTAGTCACAGAGGTGACAAGGGTTGTCAGTCACAAAAAAATAAAGGAGTCGAAAGACATAATCTTTTTTTATTCAACCACAAATTAAATATGCAAAAAATAAATATATAAATATATAAACGCATCTAATACGAACAAGCAAAGACATTTGAAGGGCAGTGTAAAAATAATGCCGCGTTTTTCAAAATTCTCGTTTAAATTTTAATATTTTTAACTTTTTTTTTCAGAATTCAATTTCTAAACAGGCACATTTTTTTCCTATTCAAAATTAGGTTGCATTTTTTTCATGAGGATACTTTTGCTTTCGGGAACATTTCCAAATTATTAATTGACTTTAAATTTACCCACAAATAAAATGAAAAAAAGGAGAAAATACCTGTTTGCATATCGATTTCAGCTATCCATAATAAAATAAATCAGCTTAAAATTAATAAAATGACAAAAATAAGTATTAACCCTTTAATTCCCATGCCAGAACACGTTCTAGAAATTATGTAGTTCATTTCACACCAGAAAAATTCAATGGCTAATTTCGTTTTATTTAAATATGGAATGTTCTGTTATGGATTAAAGCAAATATTGTTGTTTTAATTTTCTGGTGGGAAATGAAATATACGAATTAAAGATCGGTGGTTTAAGACCTAAACCACTGGGGAGCAAAGGGTTAAAAAGGAAATGCTTTTGTCTTAAAATTAAGTTGCAAGTGTTTTCTCATGTAGGCTTTTAATTTAGATAACATTTTAAAGCATTGAACAAATAAATTCTATAATACATTTCTGTTCATTTGTTTTATATTCTAGGGATATATTCATTATTGTAGCTCCTTTGTGAACCTTTTTTCCAGAAATAAATAAGCATTTTAAATATTGTGCATAATTAGATGTAAAAGATATATTTCTTTACTTTTAAAAACGATAAATACATGTCTAAAAAATATAAGTATAATCGTATCATATCTTGCATTCATGCATTCTTGAATAAGAAATTAATAATTATTGCATCAAATTCTAAATATTTGTAAAGATATTTATAGCACAAACACATCGGATTTGACACGTTTGACATGCAATTTCCAACATGGTTTGAAAGTTTTCAAAATATTGCTAAAATCTATGCATAATCGTCAGGGATGAGATTTCCGCTTTTTTGCACACCACTATAATCTTAGAGAAAATGTTGGTCTGTTAGTTCGCAAAAGATTTCCGATTAAATAATGTAGCATTTTCTCTAAAATTTTACTGGTGATCAAAAAAGAGGAAATCTCATCCCTGAATCGTATATGGAATGCTTACTTCCAGTTACCTCCCTTAGTTTTTTAAACATAAAATATTAAATTAAACGTAAATTTAAAAAATATTTTGAGTACTAAGGAAAATCTGACATTCTTAAACCTTTCAAGGGCGTCTTTTGCAGTCTGCAAACGGTTAATTTTGCCCAAATCTGCCATATTGCACCAGTAAAATTTTAGTACAATATCCATCTCATAACATACGTGAAAAAGAGATTTTGATTTTTTTTTTTCAAATAAATCTGTTCGTAAATTGCAGTATGACAAAATTATTGGAATACTTTTGAAGCAGAAATTCTTTGCATCTTAAATGGTTAAGAAAAAAATATTAAAAAGAAATTAAAAATAATAATTCCCTGCGGATACATTTTGAATATAAGAACGCATGAAACACAGACTTAACATTACGGAGGGAAATTTAACTGCTAGTGTCTCGCACCGTTAACAATTTTGATTCTTATCTTTAAAAGTTCCAATGCATTTTATACTTTCTACTTTTTAGCGGAAGAATTAAAACAGCGTTCCACTGAAATACTTTTTTACAAAGTTTTAATTATTAATTTCACACCAGTTTATTCAACATACTTTATTTGTATCAGAAAATATGTTACATTTTATTATTTGTGCTGAGTTTAGATTAGTTGTTGCTCATGAACGCTGTATAGGTGAATACTGTACAGCAGAGTTCAGATATCTTTAACCGTTAAATGCATAATGTATCATTTTCGATACCGTAAGTGTTCTCTATTTATTGGGGGAGTTTTATTCACATATTCCGTATTCTCACCAGAAATTTAAAAGAGCAATTTTCACTTTACTTAATGACGGACCATTCGTAATTAAATAAAGAAAAATTTACTATTTAGATTTTTCAGGTATAAATTCTGATTGTTTGAATTGCGCAATTTTTGGAACGCGTTCTATCCTATGCATTTAAGGCATAGCTGCCAACTCTTCCGATTTTTGGACCCGGAAAAATTTTATAGAAATTTTTGCTTTGTTTAATCAGCAGATTACGAGCATTGGAAATGGTAAAATATACTGTAAATTTTTTCCGGGCTGAAAAAGCGGAAGATGTTGGCAGGTATGATTTAAGGGTTAAGGCCATTTTTATAATTCCTGTTTTCTTGCGTTATTCATCGCTTCTTTAACTCGTTCCGGCACGGACAAAATCTATTTGTAAAATGAGAAACGATCGACTGCCACCGGAATTCACAAACGAATTTTTTTAATGTTATGAAACCCCTAATTTAAGCATATATTATAAAAGCAAAATTTTAGTAAAATTTTATCGGTAGCGATTGCAAGTTTGGAATTAAAATTAGGTATTCCAGACAGGGCACAGTGTGCCGGAAATGGCTAATTCGCGTAATTAATATAAATACATAAGGCGACTATCTTTCTATGAAAACAATGGTATAAAAAATAAATTTGACAACACTGCATAGGGGTCCAAAGAGTTTAACCATATTTTTAATTGCTAAGACCCAATGAGAGACACTCGATGTAGTAAATGAATAATTTCAATAACGAAAAAGATTCTCAGCAGTGGATGGATTGACATCACTTAATTTTAAAATTACTCTTCTCATTTTAAAATCTCAGAAATTCTTTCTATAGAGAATGAGAAAAATTACTATCAAAATTTGGGGTGAATATCAGATAGCTGCTATGTATCTTTCTAACACTGTAATTTTTGAAGAAAATAAAATTTTCTTATGCTAATTTTTATCTACGCAGCATATCAAATTAAATTCATATTTCAATCAGAGTCATCATTTTTACTTTATACGGAAATAAGCACAAAGAAATAGACTCAATAAAATATCCAATTTTGTATATGGCAACGGCATTTCAAGGTTAACCCCTTGAAGGGCGGCTGGATAAAAAATATCGCACTTAATTTTAATTGCGAAATGTCACATTGACACCAGAATTTTGAAATGGAAATTTCAGTTTTATAGAGTATTTAAAGAAAAAAAAAAGAGTTTACCTATTATGAAATAAATTTGTTTTTGAATGATGGTGTCAATCAAACTTTCCAGCATTTTAAGAATAGAAGTGCTTTGCCCTTTAAATAGTTAAATGACTTCCTACTCTAAAACTCCAAGGATACTGCAAGCATTCCTTTTAATTTGACAATTGCACCGATGACATAGAAGATATTTCACGAAACAAAAACTCTATTTTTTTTTTTAAAGAAAATCATTATTTAAAATTTTAATGACATATAATTGACCCTTTCAGGCACAGGAGTTACACGGCGGGACCACCTAAATTTTATTACAACTTACAAATAGCACCAAGGATAATTTAATAAAATTCTGTCTTTCCAATGAAAGTTTAAAATAACAAGTTTTCAATTTCTAAAAAAAGTCGTTTTATAAATTTCGGTGTCAGTTAATCATTTCATTATTTTACTAACAGAATTTGTCTTTGTCGGAAAGAGTTAAGTATGTTTCACATGTTTTAATCAAGAATTTATTTTTTAATGTTGAAATAGATGCGTAGTAAAGTCAATTATAGTATGTTTAATTATTTTCTTTCTCTAAAGTTTTTGTTTAGGAATTGTCATCATTAGTTAGCTACCACTATTTATGTAATTTAGTTTTTTTAGTATGTTCCTAACGGGAATGGTGTCATATGTAAGTGTGTGCGTTGAGGAGGTAATATAGTATAAACATTTTTTTTAATTAGTTTTAGTCAAAGCTTAATACTTACCTTAATTTCGGGTGTATAAGCCGCGGATCAAATAATTCTTTTTCGACCCAGAATTTTTCAAAAAATGAATGTTACTACTTAGATCGCCGTAAATATTTGTGTTCAATCACTAAATAAGATTTCTGGATCAAAAAGAATTGTTTGATCCGCGGCTTATACACCCAAAATTACGGTAAACAAAATGCTGTTTAACCACTTAATTGATACTTATCTTTACATACAGTATGTAGAATGTATGGGATTAACACCACTCTAAATAAACTAAAATATTTATAGTGTAAATTTTCTGAGTAGATGAAAAAATCCTGCCCCGGAGAGTTTTCATTCTCTTGGAATAATTACATCTGTTTTCCAGCGTATAATCCGCAGGTCAACCAATCATTTTTTGACCCAGAATTTTTTAAAAAGAAATGTAACTTTTTATATCGCGGTAAATATTTGTTTTCAATCTCTATATAAAATTTCTGGGTTAAAAAAGAACTGTTTGATCCGCGGATTATACGCCGTAAATTACGGTAATTTATTTACCGATTGATTAATCGTGTTATAAATTAACACTAGAACCGCCGGCTTTATTATAAAAACTTTATAAAAAGTGTTTGACACCAGAATTTTTATTGAAAACTATTTAACTTATTTTATTACCTTAGTTTTGTGTTTCACATATTTAACAAATCTCATAAAGAAATTTCTGGTTCTAATCGGCCGTTTCCAATTTGGCAGGGGGTCAAAATGACCCCTAATGGCGGTTCTAGTGTTAATTTGGTAAAGTATTCATAGTATTTTGTCCGAACGTATTTCCAGTATTGCTGTCTTTAATTTCAAAAGTTATATTTTATTGTAAATTATGACTCACTTAATCCGAGGTTTATCCCAATTCAATTTGGCAAATTTCTATTTTGAAAACCCAGTGATAAAATATTTAAAAAATTGCAAAAGACATTCGTCTCGAAGGAGTTAAGAGTATGAAATTGTAGTTAAAAAAAAATTAGTGGTATCAGAAAATTTTAAGTTATGGATCAAGTAAACTCTTCTTGCTCGTACGGCATATGGGCAAATCAGTTAAATAACAAGTAACACATGTCGCTGCTGTAGTAGTCACAGTAGTGACATAAGTTGCCAGTCACGAAAAACATAGGAGTCCAAAGAGCTGATATGTTTTTTAATAAATCACTAATATAATATGCAAACAATAAAAAAAAACGCATCTAACACTACCAGGCGCAGACATTCCAAAGACAGTATTAAAATAATGTAGCGGATTTTTTTTTCAAAATTCTCGTTTAAGTTTTAATATTTTTAATGTTTTTTTTTTCAGAATTTTTGAGGTCGATATCTAGAAGGGTAATTTTCTTTTCTGTTCCCAATTTTGTTGCATTTTTCATGAAAATACTTTTATTTTCGGCAATAGCTTCGAATTATTAATTGACATTAAATTAACTCGAAAATAAAATGGAAAGAATTGAAAATACCTGTTTGGACATCGATCTCAGCTATCCTAAGCAAAATAAATCAATATAAAAGTATTAAAATGAAAACAATAACTATTAAAAAGGCATTTCTATTGGCTTAACCCTTTAAGCTCTGGTGGGTAAATTTCTCCAAAATTCCAAATGTCACATTGGCACCAGAATTTTGAAAAGAAAAAATTTGGTTTATCATATACGCGAACAAACGCATTATAACATTTTCAAAAAAAATTTGGTCGAATATTCCGGTGCCATTGTGATATTTCGGAATTAAAATTAAGTGACAGAAAATTCCACTATCAGAGCTCAAATGGTTAAAATTAACTTGCAAGTGTTTTCTCATGGCTAATGTAGGCTTTTCATTTAGATAACCTATCAAAGAATTAAACAAATAAATTCTATAAATGCATTTATGTTCATTTGTTTAATGTTCTGCGGATATAATTCTTATTGCAGCCTCATTGTGCAACTTTTATTTCAAAATTAACTGTGTATTTTAAACAGTGTATAAAATTAGGCGCGAAAGACATTTTTCTTTACTTTTCAAAAGATAAGTACATATGGGCATTTCCATGCGAATTTGTTTGTATGTTACATACTACGAATTTTGGCTACCAGTATTTTAAAGCGAGAAAATGTGACTTAGTTTATCGAAGATATATCATTGATTGAATAAGGCGAAGCAAACTTTTCGAAAATAACGGTGGCCAACAAGCATAGTGATTTTTAGTTGCGTAACAAACAAACAAATCCGCATGGAAATACCCATATCTATCGCATCTTCTAAAAATGTTTAGAAGTATGCGTTTCTTTTAAAAATAAGTACTACCTCATACGTTCTTTATGTACTGAGTTAGCAACTAAGTTTCCGTCGTTTTTTCAAATATGTTTTCTCATTGAAATCTTTATTTTGTTCTTGTCAACGATTTATTTTATGCTTAACTTAACGTCACTGCAATGAAATGTCAAGTTTAGTAATGAAATATTTTCGATAATTCACTCTTTTAGATTTTAACCTGACGTTTGTATACGTACAAAATGAAGTAATTTTGATTCTTAAATCTCATTTTGGATCAAAATTTTGCTTTAAAAATTAACAGTTTAGAATGCGCGCGCGCGCGTGTCTGTGTGTGTGTGTAAGCTGATACAATTACAGAGGACTCGATATCTAATTTTCGATTTTTTCTTGCAGATATATTTAAATTGTTATAAAATCAAACATTTCATTTTATAACTGATCGACTTTAACTTCTACTCCGTTTTAATAAATTGATTTACTTATATCCTTCTTTTCTCATGTCTCGATCACATGCTTTATTTTTTAATTAAATATGACAAATGTATCTAATGTCCATAGTTGTTAACTCTTATTAATTTTTTCCTTAGAAAAAAGCACTTTTTTCATATTTAAAAGCTCCAGAGCGTAGAAGGGATAATATAGGAAAAAACGTCGTTAGACTTTTCCCGACAGGTGGAAACACATGAAATTTAACAATGAGGATGTGGTGACACCGATGTGGGATATTTTTAGAAAATATCCAGCTGACGTGGTTACCATCAGTCCCTGAAAAATAACGGTACTATTAGAAATTCTCCACAATTCCAGCTTCCTATATGTTTAACTTCAACTTAAAAACAGTGTTGGCAGATGGGCTACTTTTTTAAATTCAGATTCTTGATTGGCACCACTTCTTACAAATGAAAAAACGTGCTTTATTCAATGACATACCAATTAAGACGAAAACAAAAGGTAATTTACCGTTTCAAAAAAGTGGTGGCAATCAAGAAATCTGAATTTTAAAAAAGTAGCCCACTGGCAGCACTGCTTTAAAACCTTTAATACCCCGTTTCTAACTGATTTTTCAGTAATTCCGCAGTCTGTTGCAATATACGCAAAACAGATTGCTCACTGGAACGATAATTCAAGATAATACAAACACCACAATTTTCAGCAGATGTGACAATTTGATTATCTAAATAAAGGTCTTTCAATAAAGTGGTGGTAAAGTAATAACAGAAACATTTAAAAATAATAATCATTTGATTCGTTTTGAGCCTAAAAGCAGGGCATAGTAAAAATCTAGTAACGGTCGAATAATTCCAGAAATACATATAAGATGGAAAAACGAAAATGTACGTGTTAATTTTTTTTAAAAAATGCTACTCTGTGTCACCAGAGTTCACCCCAACACCTGCCCCCGTAGAAGTCAGAAAAGGGGTCCAGCTTTGAAATCTTAATAAACTGTTTTCTCCCCACCCATTTTCTATCCCAGTTTCGGATTTTACGGTCAAAAATATATAAATTTTGTACTCAATATTCATTTCGTATCCTCGTTCATCGCGATGTAATGGAGCAAATTCGACTAATAGGGGAGAGTCATATTAAACCGGGTAGCGCAGATTGAAGCTTAATTTAAATGTTAATTTATTGCAGACATGAGAAATTGCCTGTCGAAAGTCATTACGCCATTTTTAGGTTAACAAAAAGCTGTTGTGAGGGATTTTTTTTTTTGTGTGTGAAGGATTATTTTTGAATTTCTCTTAAGAAATGTTTGGTTTGATTTCAGGTTTTACGTATATTTTAACTATTTGCGAGCATATTAAGCACTCGTTTTAGTATTACAGTAACATTACTTTTTTTACTATACAAATGAGAGTTGTAACGCCATGTTCATTTTTTTTTTAAATTGTGTTATTTTGAGGTAAAACCGGGTCTATTTACAGTAGGTCAATTTTTTGTATATCCGGTTTTATCCTACACTCAGTGAATATTTTTTTCAGAATAGTTAATAATGTAGCATGTAGCTTTAAACAGCAAGTTACACTGTTAAGTACTGCTAACCCCTTAAAGTTTCATTTATAGTACTCATAATACAAACTTTGAACTCGTAATACAAACAAAAGTTAGGGAAATCATTACTTACCAATCATGTGCGATCTCCAACAAAAATGTAAGCCACAAAATTAATTTTGGCAGATGTACGAATACATGTCAATATCGTTTTGTTGATATAAAATAAATGTTTTCGAATAAAATGAGTTTTTCAAGAGTTTTCAATTGATACCCGGTTTTACCCCACCAGATGGGGAAAACCGGATTTCTGCATATTTCGGAAAAAAGATATTTTTTTATATAATCAACTAAATTTTTTGTCGAAAAGAATATATTTTATTATGAAAAATACTCATTTCATATTAAAAACGCTTTTGAGAGTTTGTGTTCCCATCTGTTAGCATTTGAGAGCAACAAATATTTTTAGTATCCGATATTGCCCCACTTTCTTCTACATATTTCCACGGCTCTCATGGGCAACTATTTTTTGATTCTATTCCCACCAGTGTTGCCAGTGGGCTACTTTTTTAAAATTCAGATTTCTTGATTGGCACCACTTTTTTGAAACGGTAAATTACCTTTTGTTTTCGCCTTAATTGGTATGTCATTGAATAAAGCACGTTTGATCATTTGTAAGAAGTGGTGCCAATCAAGAATCTGAATTTAAAAAAGTAGCCCATCTGGCAACACTGATTCGCACCACAATTTAGAATACCGTAATTTCGGGTGTATAAGCCGCATATTAAACAATTCTTTTTCGACCCAGAATATATTAAGAAACAAATATAACTAGTTAGATCGCCGTAACTATTTGTCTTCAATTACTAAATAAGATTTCTGTGTCCAAAAAGAATTGTTTGATCCGCGGCTTATACACCCGAAATTACGGTAATTAAATTTTTAGTGTATATATTTTTTCAAATATTTTCAAACTGTATTTCCAACATTTCTGTTTGGCGAAATTGGTACGAGGTACAGTTAAAAAATAGTCGCCGTGGAAGATATGCATTTTGGGTTTATCAACTGGACTTTCCTATCTCGATAACTGTTTCATTGGTCAGAATTTCCGCGTGAAATTGCTCTTTTTTTGCAATAACAGTGTTTCTAGAAAATCTATCAGAGGCAATTTCTCGACGGCGTTTTATATGATTTTCCTTAAAAATAAATACAACTAGTAAATCAGCGAATCAGGAGCCTCAATGTCAGCTTTTCAGATGACTGTTTTTATCATACTTTGCATAAAATTTAACTTTATACAAACAGCAAATGAAAGTTTTCAAATAACATAAATATATATATGAATAACAAGTCACAAATTGCACGGGAAAGGTAACTGAGGTGTTTCTTACTATAACTAAATTTTAAAAACTTTAAGATTTTGGCATAAAAGCTGCTGCAATCATACAAAAATTCATGAATAATAATTTTATAACGATTTTATATATTTAATTCAGTAATATAGAAGTAATATTAATACCTGTTAAATAAGGCATAATCACCATGGCAAACTAAAATCAATGCCTATCATGAGATATGACTGAATTATTTACAAATGATAAGGTTTGATAGATTGGATAAAACTATTATTAAATAGCGACTAAATTTTCATAAAATTTGAAATGATTCAACAAAATTTTGAAACGATTTTATATATTTAATTTTAAATCATTCCACTTGGCATTTTTGCGCTGTTATACGAACTAACAGAGACATGGAACAGACGACGATTATAGGTGCTACATAGTCGTATAATTATATTTTCCCATGAACCATAATTTAATACTTTTGAGTTTCTCTGGTTAATAAACTACAAGATTTACGCACCTTATTTTCAGTACAGAACATAGCATAGTAAATCTCAATAACAAGTATCAATTTTAGACCAATCCAACTACACTATTGGCCATTAAAAATGCTACACCATGAAGGCGACATTCTACAGACGTGAAATTTAAAAGACAGGAAGAAGATGCTGTGATATGCAAATGATTAGCTTTTCAGCGCATTCTGACATATCAGGTGCTGGTAGCGACACCTACAATGTGTTTAAATAAGGAAACTGTTCAGCCGGTTTCTCAAACAGAAATAGCATTTGAGCATTGTTCCTGGTGAAAAGTTATTGTGATTACACGTGTAAGAAGGAGAAATGCGTATCAGCATGTTTCTGACCTTGACAAAGATCGAATTGTATCCTACCAGGATTGCTTTTTTTTCGTATTGTAGTATTGCTGCTCGCGTTAGTCGAGATCCAATGACTGTTCGCAGATTATGGAATCGATGAATTCAGGACGGTAATACGGAACGCTGTATGGGATCTTAATTGCACCCTGTCACTAGCAGCCAAGAAGACAGGCATGTTATCCGTATGGTCGTAATGAACCGGGCAACTACGTCACGAGCCCTGAGTCAAGAAATAGGGTCATTTGCAAGACAACAAGTGCCTACACGAATAGTTCGACAACGTTTGGAGTAGCATGGACTCTCAGCTCGGAAACCATGGCTGCGACTTCCTTTGGCGCTACGTCATAGACAGTAGCGCCTTTAATAGTGTGATCAAGGACGAACCTGGGTGCACGAATAGCGAGAAGACATTTTTTCAGATGATTCCAGGTTCTTGTTACAACATCATGATGGTCGCATTTGTGCTTTGCGGCATCGTTGTGAACGAACATTGGCAGCGTGTATTCCTATTTGTCATACTGGCCTTTCACCAGGCTTGATAATATGGGCTGCCATTGGATACACGTCTCCGTCATCTCTTGTTAGCTTTGATAGCACTTTGAACAGGGCACGTTACATTTCTGATATTTTACGACCCGTGGCTCTACCCTTTATTCTAGACCTGCGAAACCATACATTTCAGCAGGATAATGGCCGACCGCATGTTTCCGGAATTGTACGGACCTTCCTTTATATGGAAAAAGTTCGGCTGTTACCCTGGCCAGCACGTTTCCCAGATCTCTTACGAATAGAAAATGTCTGGTCAGTGGTCGCCGAGCGTCTGGCTCATAACTATACGCCAGTCTCTACGGTTGATGATCTGTGGCATCGTGTTGAAGCTGCATGATCATCTTTACCTGTACATGGTATTTAATCTCTCTTTGACTCAATGCCCAGGCGTATAAGTGCTTTTATTGCTGCCCGAGCTTGTTCTTCTGGTTATTGATTTCTCAGGATCTATGCACCCAAATTTCTTGAAAATTTAATCACTTGTAAATTCTATCATAATATATTTGTCCAATAAATATCATTTTGTTATCTGCATTTCTTCCTGGTGTAGCAATTTTGATGGCCGGTAGTGTATATTACCCATTAGAGTCTTGCGTCCCTTTTTATGGACGTTTATAAAAAAGCATGAAAACACTTTTCACACCAGTAAATAGAAAGATAAATAAGCACTATTTTTTAAGAGACAAATTCCTCAATAAATTAAGATAAAAGTTATTCGTCTTTTAAAAGTGGTGGGAAACCCAAAATTTCATTTTTAATGAAGAAAATAATTTGGGCATTAATGGGTTAGTACCAGTTTGAGTTCTTAAAAACAGGCAGATGACCAAAGGGACAGACAAACATAATTCACAAACATTTTTTAACTATCTTTCAATGTTTCAAAAACACATGACAGATTTAGATTTCATTTTCAGCAAATTATACCAATAAATGAAAACATACTTGAATCCTTTTATACAATCCTGTATTTTACCTAACATTTTTATTTACACGCTAATAATTAGCTTTTATTAAATTATTTGCTGTAAAATAATTAAGACTTGCATGCCCTTAAATCTACTGAAATCACTCTTCCAGAGATTACCATCAACTAAGAAAGCCTGTATCTAATTCTTTGCATAGCGTTTTAAATTTTTTATTTATATTGTACAATTATAACTTTAGTTCTTTGTAGTTAAGCGTAAAAATGCATAATAATAAAAAAAACTTTTAAGCTATTTCCGTTCATTCTCAGTATCTCTTACAAATTCTTTAGTGTGACACTGTATACGATTTATAACATTTACACTTATAAAGTAATATGCAAAAACTTGATTAAAAAGCTCATATAAAAAAATAATAATTAATAATAATAATAATAATAAAACTACAATAACTCATCGCTAATATACACTACTTCAGAAATAGTATCGCAACTGAAGCAGTGTATGTTATTCATGTTTTTATTGTCCCTGTAAATATTATGTGTTTTCTGTTATTTTGGAAGTAACTTGTAGCAGCCTTCAGCAACACATATTAATTTAATAAAATGCTAAATGTTTCTCCCCCTATACCATTATGTAATGAAATGCTTTTGTGCGGTCTTGTAAATTAAACACAAATTTTCTTTGCACCGGATATTGTACCGAATATATATTTTAATGTACTTAATAGATGCATATTAATTTCATTATGTACGAAAAGTGTAACAGCATTAAAATGCACTTGAAGGTATTTTTCTCACTGGCTTAATGTAACGGAATATTTAAATTGTTAAAAAATTAAATATTTCATTTTATAACTAATCGAATTAAACTTAGTTTTAACAAACCAAGCTATTTATATCCTTTTTTTTCATGTCGCGATCAGATGCTTTATTTTTTAATGAAATATGACAAATGTATCTAACGTTCATAGCTGTTTACTCTTACTCGGTATTTCCTTAGAAAATACACTTTTTTCATGTTTAAATGCTGAAAAGTGTAGAAGGTATAATATAGGAAATTGCGTCGTGAGATCTTTTCCCGATAGAGGGCAGAACTTGAAATTTAACAATGAGGGTGTGGCAACACCGATGTGGGAGACTTTTCAGGGAATATCAAGCTGACGAGGCTACCATCATTCTCTGGAAAATAACAGTACACGTACAAATCCTCTTCCAGTTTCCTAAATGTTTAACTTCGTCTTTAACCTTTTCGAGACGGCATCACTTACACAAATTTTATTTTGTTAGCACCACTTTTTTTAATCTGTTCTTTTTACTTCTTACATTCCAAAAAATGCTCTGATGAGAAAAGAAAAAAATTACATTTCTTTATTACTGGTGCCAAAAACAAATTTCACATGCACCTTTCGACGATGCATATATGCATCACCCGTCCCGAAAAGGTTAAAACCTTTATTACTCCCTCCCAATGAGATTTTTGAGAAATTCCACACTCTGCCGCAATATACGCATACAGACTGTTCACATGAACGATCATGTTAAGTTTAAATATTTCCAATCTCCTTCAACTGTGACATTTTCATTATCTCAATAAAGGTCTTTCAATAAAGTGGTGGTACATTAATAACAGAAACGTTTAAAAATAATAATCATTTGATTTGTTTTGACCATAAAGCAGGGTGTCCGAAAAATCTAGAAACTGTCGAATAATTCCAGAAATGCATATCAGATCGAAAGCTTCTCTGTGTTACCAGAGTTCACCCCCAAACCAAACCCCCAGGGTCCAGCATTAAAATCTTAATAGATTGTTTCCCCCACCGATTTTTTTATCTCAGTTTCGGATTCTACGGTCAAAAATAAACAAATTTTGTACTCAATATTCATTTCGTATCCTCGTTCATCGTGATGTAATATAGCGAATTCGACTAATATGGGAGAGTCGTACAAAACCGGTTAGCGCAGATTCCACCTTAATTTAAATGTTTATCTATTGCCAACATGAGAAAGTCATTACGCCATTTTTAGGTGAACGAAAAGCTGTTGTGAGTGGTGTTTTGTTTGTGTGTGTGGAGGATTGTATTTGAATTTCGCTTAAGAAATGTTTTCTGTGATGAAATTGAATTAAAAAAATAACGAAGTTTGATAGCTATGTTTTCGCGCTCGCTATTCATTCAATTAGTAATATCGTTCATGGTGCGTATAACTGCATTGACACTATAGAGGCCACAAACAGCGTTACAAAACTTCAAGGTCACACAAGAAAATTATTAATACTATTTTTTTTCACGAAATGTCTCTCAATGTTTTGTACATACATTGTTTCTCTTGTTACTTTTCTCTTTGCGGATAGCAGCCACGTTTAAATATATTTTATTAAGGAACCCTAAAGCCCTTTTATCCCTTTAAGACCCAGCTCGCACGATCGTGCGGGTTAGACATACATTTAAATTTTTGCTTTTGAAACAGTCGTATGTAATATAAACACAAATTGAACGATTGTTCCGGTTAGCAGAAAGAGTAAAGTATCTTTTTTTATCAACAGATTGCGGTAGTAGTCCATGTTTTACTTTCAGGTGGCATGTCTAGCTTTGTTTACAAATACAACGGATATAGCTCATCATTTTATCTGTCGTAAAAAGGTAATTATCAATATATTTTTAATTGCTTAGATAAATATTTTTGCTTTAATGTCTAAATAAGTATAATATAATAAAAAACATTAATTATAGACTATTTATTTTGCTCTTAGGACTCAAGATTTCGTCACCCGCAAGATCGTGCAACTTGGGCGTTACGTTAGTCAGTGCAACAGTAAAGGTAAGTGTTTTTCAATGTTCATTTTGATTTCTGTTTACACAATTTTGATGACAGCCAAAATAAAACTAAGTATGCTGTTACATAATTAATACTATATTATTTTCTTGGGTGTTGTCATAGATAACCCCCCTTTTTTAAATAATTTTTACTTTTTTTCTTTTTAATTAATAAAATTTTCAAATACGTTTTCTAATTTTTTATGCAGTACTTTGTTAACTTTTAATAAAGCAAAATAAAATATTTTTTCAGATGTCTAAACGGAAAAGAATTCTCACTCAAGAAGAAATATTTTAATTGATGAATAAATCAGATTCTGAGTTTAGTGATCTCTCGGATGATCACGATGTTACGGACAAAACATTTGAAGCAAATTTATTAGAAGGACAGTCAAGTTCAGATGAACTCGATGAAGAAAAAATGACAATTTTGGATCATTCTTCCTCTTCAAAGTCTCCTGAATTCATCTTCCAAAGTTCTACCTCCAAGGCGTTTTCGGAAAATACTAAAAGAATGAAAAAAGAAAAAAAGGAATACAAGTGAACTGTTAAAAAGTTCATTTCTGTTCCTCATCCTGGAATTTTAGATTTCACGCAACTGCAAGTATGCTTTTCATTTCTTAAATTGTAACAAAAAAAAGTTATAGAATTATAGAAGAAATTAAATCGATATAATAAATAAAACTTTAAAAATATAACAAACACTTTTAAATTAATTAAAATATTTTTTTAAGTCGATAAGTACTTCTCCAATATTATTTTTCCCTTCTTTTTTAGGCTTTACAGCGAACCATTTCCCAAGTGTTGATGACATTTCAAGTCTTCGCAAGTGCAGGTTTGAAAACTGCGAAAAAAGTTCAAAAACACGTTGTGAAAAATGCAACGTTTATTGGTGTATGTCAAAAAAAAAAAAAATGTTTTAAAGATTTTCACTGCAAAAAAGTAACGAATCCATAAAATAAAAAATAATACTTCAATAATTACCATATTTGTAATTTTTTTTGGTTCAGTTTCTCTCTTCTATCCATTTAGAGCCAGAAAATGGTTAAATCTTAACATGTAATAAGTAATGATTGCAGAGGAAAAGCCCAACCCGCACAATCGTGCAGGTGCGGCTTTCACAGAAAAAGCCCAACCCGCAGGTTCGTGCGGGTACTCTTCACGCTCTAGGGAGGCGAGAAAATTTTTTTAATTATTTTTTTAGGTGTCATTAGGGTTAGTATTGAGTTAATAACCAGAGGAATATAATATTTAATGATGAAAATGTTTCGGGTCTTAAAGGGTTAATACATACCATCGCTATAGGACATGGGAAGATACAAAGAAACGAGGTAATCCAAGAAGGTCATAACGGTAATTTACGGCGTATAATCCGCGGATCAAACAATTCTTTTTGAACCCAGAAATATTATTTAGGGATTGAAGACGATATTTACGGCGATTTCATGAGTTACATTTCTTTTTTTTTAAATTCGGGGTTTAAAAATAATTGTTTGAATCGCGGATTATACGCTGGAAATTACGGTACATTGTTCTCGGCTTTTATCACTGTGGTAATCTAAAATAAGTATTTAATGTTTCTGGGGGAGAATCTGGAATTACTTAACATTAATTTCATAAATGACGCATATCTGTGTCAAGCGGTCTGTACAGTACTAACTCTTTTATGGCTCTATGTTCATTACACGGAACACCCAATTTGATTTCCAAATGTCATAATGACATCAGAATTTCAATACAAGTATTTTCGGGTCATTATGTAAGTGAAATACAGATTCTTCTTATTTCCAAATAAATTTGTGCGTAAATGCTGGTATCATTCATTCATGTTATCGTTTGAGCAATTGAAGTGCTCTGCGCCAGAAAGTGTTAATAATATCTTAAATACAGGTGGCCCAGTAAAATCCGGCTTATTTCAATTTAATTTGAACCGCCAGAGCTGTTGACGTAATAATGGTGTCTAGGTATTATGAGAGTTCTACACTGCTCAAAACAATTAAAGGATATTTGAAGTTTTATATAAAATAATGATATAAACGAATTTTTTTGCCGAAAATAGAAGAAGAGAATCACAAATGCAAATTTTTCTGGTTTTCGAACTCTGGAGTATGCAAATTTTGAGGTCGACGTCAAAAACGTCGCTTCAGCGGCAGCGAATGAAATTTGACTTTCAACTGCATAAAAGAGAATGAATACAAGGATGATCGGCATTCAGTGATTGCTTTGTTTCGATGAGTACGATATCTCAGCGAAGTCATTTGACAGATTCAGAAGCTTGGAGAATTGTTGGTAGGTTAGAAGGGGGACAAACTCAACCCGAAGTAGCGCAAGACGTTGGAGTGTCACAAAGAGTCATTTCCAGGATCTGGAACCGTTTTTTGGAGAGTGGATGTGCAGGCCCGGTAAGAAGACCAGGGCAAGGTCGTAGACGGGCAACAACGACCAATAAAGATCGGTATTTAGCGTTAAAAGCTAGGAGACACCAAAACATGAACGCTACTCTTCTCCAACAACACCTTCGCTCGGCTACAGGCACCACGATTTCAACTCAGACTGTCCGAAACCGGCTCCATGCTGTAGGTCTGTATGCTCGCCGACCGATGGTATGTGTTAGATTATCATCAAGGCATCGTCACGACCGCAGGGAGTTGGCAACCGAGCATGTCAACTGGAGGAGACATGAATGGAGCAATATTCTGTTTTCTGACGAGTCCCGTTTTTCTGTGCATCCGGATAATAGGCGTATTTTCATCTGGAGGGACCGTGGCAGTAGGAATAATCCTGCGTTCGTGCACGAAAGTGTCAGATTTGGCGGTGGAGGAGTGTTGGTGTATGGTGGCATCTCCATTGACGGGCGCACTGACCTCTACATCATTCGAGATGGAGCTCTGACTGGTCGCAGATATAGGGATGAGATCCGCAGACCTATTGTAGTCCCTTACGCTGTAGCAATCGGAGATAACTTCATTTTAATGGACGATAACTGCAGGCCACGTCGAGCAAACCTGGTGGAGGATTTCCTTTTCGAGGAAGGAATCGTTCCAATGGAATGGCCAGCGTGTTCTCCAGACATGAATCCAATCGAGCACGTTTGGGACGCTCTAGGAAGACGTGTTTCTGGCCGCCAACAACCCCCACAAACTCTCCAAGAACTGAAAAGAGCTCTTCTGTAAGAGTGGGACAGAATACCCCAACTCGTCATTATTAGTCTCATTGAGTCCATGCCTCAAAGGTGTTCAACGTTGCTGACCGCCCGTGGAAACCATACCCCCTACTGAAAATGATTTTCTTTGAAGAAAACACCTTTTCTTATTCTTTTTTTCTCATATGCACAAATTGTGTTTTTTTCCTTTTGTACACAAATGCGCAATAAAATGCATTTTTTTCTGCCCAACATGTGTAATTTATTCTCATATAACCTACTATGTCTGTCGACCATGTATCAATCAGCTAAAAAGTTTCCCAGATACAAAATCCACCTAAAACTACAATATCCTTTAATTGTTTTGAGCAGTGTATATGCTACGCGATGAGTTCACTTAAGGCGCATTTATATGCAGACACCATGAAATTTCTTAAATTTTTGAACTAGCTACCCTAATTTCCTGCGTATAATCCGCGGATCAAACAATTCTTTTCTGACCCAGAAATTTTATTTTGTACATGAAATCAAATATTTACGGCGATCTAAGAAGTAACATTTCATTTAATAAAATTTCTGGGTTGAAAAATGATTGTTTGATCCGCGAATTATACGCAGGAAATTAGGGTATTTGTTTTCTAGACGTTCTGCAATCATCAACAAAAGGAAAAAGTCAATTATAAACATGTCAAGGACGTCCTCTGAGCATGTGTGATCTCTAAATATAGTAAAAACATTAAAACTTCAAATTGATTGTCTTACCAAATAAAAAATACTACTTACACAAACCTTAGAATGTTTTAAACTTTACAGAGCATCGAAATGGCAAACTGACAAGGGTGTGTTCCTATATCGAAAACGGAACGAGATTCAGAAATATGTCTGTAGATAGGGGAGAGGGGGCACCTTTGAACACGCTAAATATTTTCCTTCAAATAAATTATTTAAAAAAAAATGTATATGGCAATACAATACTGCTGCTTCAAGGGAATAATTATACAAAGCTGTATCATTTTGTACGAACAGTACTGGCTATACAAGATATGTATTTTTCTCCCTCTTGAATCTAAACTTAAGAAAATAAAGTTGTAAGGTTTTTGTTTACAAACTTCTATCCCTAAAATTTTAATTTATTGTTCAATGCTTAAACAAAGATGTTAGTTTTAGTTTGTAAGCTTTCTTTTATTCAAATTCTTTAACGAAATTGACTAAACTGTTGTAATGTTGAACTCCGTGTGAAGGGGCAACATTGAACAAAAATGTTGGGGCACCATTGAACAGCAAAAAAACACCGAATTAACTGATGATAAATAATAATTGAAAAAATTAGAGAACACTTAAAAGTATGAAGTAAAGAGTTGTTAATGTATCTAAATATAATTATTTCTGAAATTTTTTATGTGAAAACAGGTTAATTAAGAATGTCAAAGAACATGGACTTATACTGCTAACAACTCCCCTTACTACACACAGATGTTCCAACCTCTGTATGTATCAGGATGGGAAATGTCAAATCTAAGTTCATTTATTTGATAATTGCAAATCCTAGATACAAAATAATGATTCATGATTTAATAGTTTTCAAACATTATTTCAAGTTTCCGCAACGGATAAAATGGAATTTTATATCAGTGATCTTCCCAAAAAAAAAAAAAAAAAAAAAAAAAAAAAAATAGCGAATGAAAAATTTTAATTTTCCAGAAGCATCAGGCATCACATTGGTGTATTTAAAGGATATTGTAAAAAAAGTTTTCAGAACTAAACACAACTGGAGGAACACGTAAGTGTTTTATCAACAATGATTTTTGACATCAACTTTGATGGATTAAAATTTGGTTAAATAACAAAAAAATTAGCAATTTCAACAAAATGTATTTATTTATTTTTATTCATATTACTTTATATTTCTGTAACATAAGCAACTTTATATAAAAACTCTCAATATTTTCATATTTTATTCATTTGTTCAAAGGTGCTCCTTGCTTGTTCAAAGGTACCCCTAGATGAAGCAGGTACGAACAAGAATTTTTCATCTTTTTAAATCCTCACATTTTATTTAATTTATTTGGAAAATGTTTAATTTATGGTTCATATGATGAAGAATTGCGTTGTTTTTATTATGTAATATTTAAAACTCAATATATATAATTCAAGTAAGAAATATATTGATTTTCTGAAAAATTGTTCAAAGGTGCCCCCTCTCCCCTATATGCTCAGCCAATATAAAATATTTTCTTGTTCTGCAGTTCAAATAATTTAGTATAACTTGGGAAACATATTTTGAACTTACTTAACCCCTTTAGGAGTGATGGGATTTATTTTACTCCACCTAATTTAAATGAAATTCGAAACCTGACACTTTTAACTAAAATTTATACTTTTAACTTTGGCTGCAAAATGGTTAAATTACTTTTCCTTATTTTAAAATTATTTTTTTCTATTTTTCTGATGAGAATTCAGTATGAGAGAGACATTGTTGCTTTTCCCTCAAGGGGTTAACCCTTTCCGGCACACTGTGTCCAGTCCGAGATACCTAATTTTATTTCCAAACTTGCAAACAGCACCAATAATATTTCACTAATATTTTGCATTAATAATGAAAGGTTAAATTAAGGGATTCTTAACTTCTAAAGAAATTGTTTGTAAATTCTGTGACAGTTGATAATTACTCATTTTACTAACAGAATTTGCCCTTGCCGAAAAGGGTTAACACACTGAAGTGATTTCAGTACCAGTGGTTGTTTTTATTTCTATAAGCACATATTATTCCTTCAAAATTTCATTCTTTGAAAGATACATAAATATCTTAACCTTCTTAATGGTCGTATTAAATTACAGATTAGAAATTGAAAATTCATCATTGCCACCACTTTTTAATAAAAAATGTTTATCTTATATAAAGACAAGTAAAATGATACTAGAAAAAAACCAATTACACTGTTTTATAAAACTGGTGGGAATCGAACAATTCTGAATAAAAGCCGTGAAGCTTGCAACCCGTGAATGTCGCGGGTGCTACGATTAAGTGATTAACCAAATAAACTCGAAGACATAAACGTAAATAATAATCTTTTAGCACACTTAAATTGCTGAACTATACGATAAACGCATTTTGTATAACAAAATAGATCTTTGTTTTGAAAAAACTGAAAATTTCCCTTGAACGACATACCATCAGAGTTTGATTTAGAGCAGGGGTGCACAACATCTGGCCCGCGGGCCAAAATGATACCACTATTTTTATGCAGAATAATTTTACTTATAGTTATGACAGAAACTTTGAGATTAAAGAAAAGAAACTCCACTTTTCAAATATTCTGGTGGCAAACGATTTTCTGGTAAAAAGGTTGTGCATCACTGATTTAGAGAATATTTTCTGCTGAATTCGATATAAAACTATATATCTTTCTTTTTACAAAGAATTTTTATTTAAAATATGATATTGGTTTTTCTTTTCGGATTGTGCGAATTCTCACTGAATTGAGAAAAATGGAAAAGCAATCTTTTGATACGAATGATTGAATGCAATTTAAAAAACAAAGACGAAAGCTTTCAAATTCGTGTCGTTACAATGTCAGATGTTTTTGAAAAGTGACGAAAGATTTTCTGAAATAACTCGCAATATGTGAAACTTCTTTTTTATGAGATTTATTTTTTGTGAAACCTATTTCGTGTTAAAATGACTTTCAACGGTTATGTAAAATGTTCCTTAAATCAAAGTCACATGGTACGTTGTTCAAGTGAAATTTTCAATTTTTTCTAGACAAATATCTATTTTGATTTTGCAAAATGCGTTTATCGTATAAATCACCTTTTTAATTGTTTTAGAAGATGATTATTTACGTTTACTAACATTTTAATAACAGAATTTGCCCGTGCCGGAAAGGCCAACAAACTGAAGTAATTTTAGTATCAATGGTTGTTTTTATTTCTATAAGCACGTAGTATTCCATCAAAATTTCATTCTTTAAAAGATACATAAGTATATTAACAAAATAAGCTCGAAGATATAAACGTAAATAATCATCTTCTAACACATTTAAAATGGTGAACTATCCGAAAAAGGTATTTCGTAAAACAAAATAGATATTTCGTCACCTGAGAATAATAAGGTTCTATCTGTGTTTTTGAAAAAAATATGACTTATAGATATAGAAATGTTCTAATTGTATCTATAAAGGCATTTCTAGATAAAAATAATGTCATATCATAATCGTTATACCATATGTAAATTATATATAATATATATTTGATGCAAATCAGCTTTTATAGATAGAAATAGAACCTTTCAATATCGGTAAGCCAATTTTTTCAAAAAAGACAGATAGAACCTTATTATTCTCAGATGACGATTTGTCTTGAAAAAATTCAAATTTTCACTTGAACAACGTACCACTTGAGTTTGATTTAGGGAATATTTTCTGTTGAATTGGATATAAAACTATCTTTCTTTTTACAAAGACTTTTTATTTAAAATCTGATATTGGTTTTTCTTTTCGGAATGTGCCAATTTTCAATGAATTGAGAAAAACGGAAAAGCAATCTTTTGATACGAATTATTGAATGCAATTTAAAACACAAAGACGAAAGCTTTCAAATTCGTGTCGTTACATTGTCAGATGTTTTTGAAAAGTGACGAAAGATTTTCTGAAATAAATCGCAATATATGAAACTTCTTTTTTAGGAGATTTATTTTTTACGAAACCTATTTCGCGCTAAAATATCTTTCAATAGTTTTATATATATTTTGTTCAAAAAATCACATTTTAAGAAATAAGCAAATTTAAAATTCGTGATTCTAATTTTATGTTGTCTCTTTACAGATAACTTTTTGTATTATTTGAAATTTAATTTTGATTTGATTATTATCTTTATGAGGACTTTAAATTTTTCTTTTATTTGCTTTATTTTATGCCAAATGAAATGAAAGTTAAAGAAACAATTTTTCTTTTAATCATACTTTTTCCTCATCCGCCGACTTTTTACAGACAAATATTATATTTAAAACCTTAAAACTTAGCCCGTTCTTGGGTAGTAGTGTATTATACAAAAATGCAATAATCTAGGCGCAATCGGAACTCTCCCACCACTAAATTTTAATAGTATTCTTCGCTTTATTTTTATTAGCATTTTCAAAAAGTATTTAGAAGAAAAATAACGAGTAATTTTTAATGGTTATAGACTGCCCTTTAGCGCCTAGATTTTCACACTCCTGATTATATATATGGCACATAATTTTATTCTCAAATGCCAAATGGCTACAAAACAGTACGAGGAACATTTGGGAGCGTTGTATACGGGCAAATTTCTATTAAAATTTACTTGTTGAAATATGCCTCGGCGGCAGCATTGGAGATTTTTTTTTTATTATTATTATGAATTTTCACCAGAAAGGTTTGATAAATATTTTTAATTTAACGCTTTCAGGGGGTGATTTTGTGTGTTTTTTTTTTTACCAGAATTTTTTTAAAGGACCGATCGCCATATTTGAAGATAGTATATTTTTCTTAAATAAGGCAAATATTTCTTTACGAAAATTCTGATAAAACGTGCTTGAAAATCCTTGAAGAGCACGAACCTTGGAAAATTTTTTAATTCCTCAGTGCCACGATGGCGTTGGAATCCTAAATTTAAAAAAGTGAGTTATGTATGCATAGCTGGCAACTTTCAACTAATCTTCCGTAATACCTGGATTAGCTTGATCCAGGTTAGCGCCAATTCAAACTAGAAAATACATTTCATGAATTTTTATTTAATATCAAGATTGTTAGTGGATCATACTTAATTTCATTTTTTGAAAAATCTCTGGTTCGAAACTCATTAAACCAGGGCCAAGTAACGCACGTATTGCGGATAATCTATGTCAAGTTGGCACCTATGTGTAAGTGAAATAGGGTAACAACCCCAGTAATTGGCATGCACCAGTTATTGGCACATCCTACAAACATGTCCTAAAATAAGATTTATATATAGTCTTTTAAAAATGCAAGACCATATACCAGTTATATGCTCATTTACGTTAAAGATTATAACTTTGATTTATGCTACTAGATGACAACAGTGCCTAGGAAAGAGAAACAATTATGGCTTGTATGAAATTAGCCATTTTTGTTGCAAATGCTTCTTCTTTGGATTAAGGAAGGCATGCTTTTCAATTCATTATTATATGATTTATAATATATTTTAAATTTTAATTGACAGCAGTTTTGTTTAGTTAAAAGGGGTTACTTTAATTGTGTAAAAGTATTTTCGACACAAATATTTGGATTTTTGAATTAATGATAGATGCCAATTAATGGTGCTTCAATTTTGCTAGTTCCAAGTAATTGGCACCTATTCCAGTTACAAGGAATTCGCAAGGAATTTGAGATTAAACCACTTATTTTGGAAGTACTTTTAAAGTTATAGACTAATTTTCTTTATCATTTGTTTTTATTTGAAAATATGAAATATTATCAGTAATTGGAATCTATTAAAGCTTTATATGACAATTACTGGGGACAGCATGACAATTACTGGATATTAATATAAGTGTATTGTTTTAAAGTGTTTACATTTCAGACTAATATGCTGATTTCTTACTCTCAAAAACCTGAAATATGGCATCTTCATCTACGGTAAATTCATTTAAAGCGATTAACCCGATGCAAAATGTAAAGATTTTTTTTAAAATATAAACTTGTGCCAATTACTGGATCACAAGGTGTCATACATTGGTGCTCTAGGTACCATTTACTGGTGATTTCAGCAACTTTTTATAAATATATTGTTATAAAAATACTTTTTAAATTTTTTTTTGCTTTAGTGCGCAAAATATATGCACAGATATGCATTCTTTGATTTAAAAATATTTCCAAGTAAATATCTTATTTCTTTGTAATGAAAGTTGAAGTAAGTTTAAAGACAAATTCTTAAAGTGCCAATTACTGGGGATGTTACCCTACAGCATTTTGATATTTTCTAATTTTTTTTAATTATTTTTTTGGTAAATTCAGGCGTCACTTATTCATTTAAAAATATTAGCAATAGAAGTGTTTTTCCCTGGAAGTGTTAAATCATGTTGATATTACGTAATTAATCTGAAAAAATATTCGAAATTTTCTGATGTGAATTAAAAAGTTCTGAATAAAATTTCCATTATATTTGGCATCGCTTCTTGTTGCTAATCAGCAACTGCTGAAACATAGTTGTATCTTTACCTTTTTTAGGAAAATTTAATTTCTCTTTATTCGTAGCTACCAACTCTTCCAATTTTTTGTAACACCAATACTTAATAGAAATTATTGCCTTTTTCAGTATGCCGATTACAATGGTTTAAAAAAATCAAATGAACTATAAAAGCTTTGTAGTACAAAAATGTTTAAGATAGTGGCAGCTATACTTATTTATGGTCCCAATATTCCACATTAAACATATCGACAACCTGTTGTTTTCTATATAATTCACGAGGTTTTCTTTCTCACTTTTTAATGGTATGCAGTATCTGGTATTTCTGCCGTCTTACTTGTAATAAGGAATCAAATGTAACAAAAAATATATGAATAAATATCTTTAAAAATTGGAAAAACGTGTATTTTTTTCATCAACAACATTTGTCATTACAATTTTTTAAATAATATTTTTAATAAATGACCTCGCACAAATCACAGTAAATTCTGATTTCATAAAATGTAAATTATTAACAGTTTCAGAAGCAGAAGTTTTTTGTTCGTAAAATGATAAAATAATTAATTGACACCAGAACATGCAACAGATTTAATACAAAACAAAAATCTATTATTCTGCGCTTTCATTTCAAATGCAATTTAAAAAAATAAATATTTTTGGTGCCATTTGTCAGTTTTGGAATTAAAATTAGGCGATTAGGACCATCTGGGCACGGTCTTGAAAGGCCTTAAGGGTGTTATTAAATCAAAAGGGGCAACTTTGAGACATATGCTTTAATTTATTTTTGTTCTGAAATGCATGAAAATAGCAGGTGTTGTTATTCAGAAACTGTCTTATTGCACTCAGTTTTCTGCTTTTTTTTAAAATACACAGTAGATCTTCAATAATAAGCCTTCAAAGTTGACGTTTTTGAACACATTTCCTGATGAAAACAGAAAATCCGGTCGAAAAGCAGGAGAAAAACGGGTGATCACGCGATCATTATAGCTTAGAACTGAATAAGTAATTTTATGAGCATAAAATGGATAACTAAGTTCGATTCGAAATCTCTTCCATAGTCAGGCCTTTAAATTTTATATGTTTCTATTAAAAAATGAATTTCTAAATGTGTCAGAGCGTTTTGCGTTTGTTGAGCGGAGTAGTTGAGAACAACCTTACTGGCGATAAAAAATTAATTTCAAAAATTAAATAAAATTTCTGGGTTGAATTATGATTGTTTGATCATCAGTTCATAGGGTTGAAATTTAGGTATGTAGAAATGTGAGCTACGTTGAAAACACTGAAACTTTTATACATTGAGAAAATATAATCAATGGACATATTCTGAAGGAAAAACCTGATTTTGATGCTATGACATTGAAAATATTCATTATTGCCAAACTTACGGATTTTTTAAATTTCAAATAAACATGAATTAAACAAGAAAATAGATGTAGTTGTTTATTTTTCTTTTCTTACTTCTATAATATATTTTCTTGTTCAATATAATTTTAGGTTTACCTTGATGTACATGAAACTGGAAAGTTAGCAGCTGAGAAATCATAGGTAGCATATCAAACCATCCAATATGAAAATAATGTTGCCAGAGGGCTACTTTTTTCTATATGTAGTATTTTTGATTTGCACCATTTTTCTGAAATGGTTAAACTCCCCTTCTTATCGCCTTAATTAATATGACATTAAATAAGGTGATTAGGGAAAATTTCACTATTATAAAAGAGTGGTGCAAATCTCGAAATCTGAATTTTAAAAACTGTTTTGCTGGCAACTCTGATTTCATATTGAATATTTTGACATGGTATCGACTACATTCAGAAGGAAATATGTTTTTTTTTTCAAATATAATAAAAAAAAATTTATTAAATAATTAAAACAAATTGAAAAACACATGGGATAATGAAACATTTCGTTTCATATTTTTTTCTGTTTAAGTTATATTTAACCCTGTAATTCCCATGGTAGAATAGAAATTACGTAATTCAGAGAATCGGAATTCACACCGCAAAATTCAATAGTAATTTTATCTTTATTAAACGTAAGAACGTCTTTCAAACACTCTTTTAAATTTTCGGTATGAATTTGGAATATTTGAATTAAAAATTTCACCCTCTGGAAAAAGGGGTAGTAGCGTATCTCCTGCTATGGGCTATAGAGGTTTAAGCCCAGTGAAGTAATGATCAGTCACTGCCTTTAAAATATTCAAGGTCAGAGGACAACGAGTGTGATGTCATCACTAATCGACCGGCTTCTCATTAGTGTTGGAATTCACAACGGAAGAGTAAGAATAGAAATTTTATTTTATTTGTGGAATATCTATCATCTTATGAAACAATAATATCTACTCAAACTTACTGGTGAGGATTCTTAATCCCTCAATAAAAATTCAGCCGGAAGCGGAACGCCTCATCTGGCTGATTTACATTGGGGGATTCCAAATTTTATCCGTAAATTTAAATAGTTATTATTTTATAAGTTTATAGATATTCTACATAAGAAAAAAGTGAATTTCTATTAAACATTTTCCTGTGTGAATTAAACACTAGTGAGAAATTAGTTGATTATTTATGAATTTACTCACGTGTCGTATGACTGAGTATTTCAATAGGGGCCGGTTGGCGCTTCTGACGACCGTGTTGCAGCACAACAGCTCGAATTTACCTTGGATAAGTTTCAACTAAAATTTAATTTCATCCTCGTGAATAAAATAAGTACAAAGTTAGCTCAGGAATTATACACGGAGTGTACCGCTTTAGGCTGACTACATGAGCAGGACATGTAAAAAGCACCATGGTAGTCAGGTTCAATTAAATAGGGATGTGCTCTGTAAACACTAATCGTACACGGATTGTATAGTGATAACTGAGTTTTTTAAAGTTATGTTTTTTTTAATTGAAAAAAATTGTAAGGTTTTAGGTTGTGCAATATAGGCAGTGTGCAATTTTCTAATGGTGATAGCATGAAAGCTAGCCATATTTTAAAGATTGTGTCCATTGAGGCATGTAACCAGCATCGCATTAACAACACGGTAGTTCCATGAGTACTTGTAGTGTAAGTCACACGCCACTATTTTTGTCTACTAGTATTTTAGAACGGAATACTGTGTCTTAATTTATCGTAGATACTCCATTAATTAAATAAAATGACAAAAACATGTCGAAAAAAAGTTAACCAAAAACATCGCAGTTATCAACTATGTGACTTATACTACAAAAATCCCTGAAACCAGCCAACAAGAATTCATAAATTCATCCAATTCCACTGGTAATTAACCCCTTAAATATCCTCCCCGAAAATTATCCAATTTCCCCCTTGAAGGGCGGTGGGATAAAATAGACCACACTTAATTTTAATTGCAAAATGCCATATTGACAGAGAATTTTGAAATGAAAATTTTATTTATATAAAGTACGTGAAGAATTTTTCTTAAAAAAAAATTGGTTTTAAATTATGGTCTCATTCAATCATTTACATTGCTGCCAACTTTCAACTAATCTTCCGTAATACCTGGATTAGTTTGATCCAGGTTAAAGTCATTTCAAACCAGATAATATATTTCATGAATCTTTATTTATTTAATTTCAGGTTTGTTACTGGAACATACTTAATTTCATTTCTTTGAAAAAATTCTTGTTCGAAACTCATTAAACCAGGGTTAAATAAACGCATGTCTTACGGATAATCGATGTCAGGTTGGCACCTATGCATTTATGCATTTCTAGAATATAAGTGCTTCACCCCTCAAAGTGTTAAGATTAGAACTACCGCCACTGTCATTTTGATATTTGATGGCTACCATATGTATATGTTTTGGTTAAAACCAGAAGTTTTATTATGAAATAAGTCTAAAAAAAAACAAAGAAGGAAAACGCTAAATAATAAAATTATGATGTTTTAAATTAAAATTCTGGTGTGAAATATTTTTTATAAACCTTGGCTCAAGTTTCTGGTACTTCTAGTGTTAAATCCTTATTTCAATTATTTCCATTTAAAATTCAACTTACACAACTGTTGTGGAGAATCATGTTTTAACGCCAAAAGAGCGATGCAAGGCTGACCTTGGCTGTACGACTGGCAACCCTCCTGGGCTCATGATTTTTGTTCTGTTTATGTTTTGCGGAGAGAAAAAATATACGAGACATGTGTTGACGAAAGAAAATGTTCTAAGAATGTAGAATCTTTAATTTATGTAAATAATATGTACTATATTTGTATAACATGTATATATTTTCTTCCAATTAAATAAGAAAAGTAGATGCCCGTTTAGATGTTTTGAGTAAGTGTCAATCTCTTTAAATTAAATTTGCGCCAGAATAAATCCACTGAACAAAATCGACGTAACAACTATCTTCAAAATACACATTGGTAATAGTTATACAGTTTTACAGTGTGTTTAATAACAATATCTAAAATATTTTAAATTTTATCCTCTATCTAGGAATTGCTAAGAATATCCAAGTAGCATATCTAGTAGCATATCTGGGAATAAACGACTGACTATGTGGAATTTTTCGATGCGTTCTTTCATAGCAAGACTTTATTATTTTTATCAGCCTAATAACGAATCTTTCCAACAAAAAAAATATTTTAAATATAGCCATAAATATTTCTGTAACAATAGCTTAAGTTTTGATAAGTTTCGAAATAAATTTTTATCAGCTAAAAAATATCGAAAAATTGCTTTTCTCTCTATGAAAAGTTTTGAAAACCATTTTATATGAAATTTATAGTAAAAGAAATATTTTAAAAATACGATAAGTATTTCCACGGAAACATTTTTTTCCGTAACATTTCAGATAACTGCACGTTACGTAAGCATAAAAGGGACGGAGTTTGAATAATGCATGAAGATTACACGCGCCCCATGACAAAAAAAAAAAAAAAAAAAAAAAAAAATGATTGAAACACAGTTGTTATTTTCGAACTCATCAAATAAGAAAAAAATCTGCATACATTACAATGCACATCTAAAAATAACTGTAACTTATTAAAGGTAATATAGGAATTGCAGAAATACACGTGTTAATTTTGAATGTGGAATACAGAGAAATAAAAATATGAATGACATTAAATGATGCAATTGTTTTATTAGACGAAAAAATACATTTTAACATGCGAAATCATAATTTATTTAGATTTTTTTAATGTAAAGTTATGTATCAGTATTTTATTTTAGAATTTTAATGTGCCACACCATTCTTAGTTGATTGTATATTATAATTTCAGAGATCCGTGATAGAAGTATGAATTAAAATAACGGATATAATGTAAAGTTGTAATCACAAAGGAAAATAATATTTAATTTAGTTTAGTGTTTCTGAGCTTAACTGATTGTTTATTTACGTACAATAAATTGAAAATATGGGATGCCCACCACTTTTTTCAAGCTAAGATATTCGTTTAATTCAGTCTGAACATTTCTGCCTTTAAATACTATGAAATTGTATTTAAAAATTTCAATGGTGTCAAGAAACTTCAAATGATGCATGAAGCAAACTCTTTTTGTCCGTATGACTTACGGGTAAATCAGTTAAGTGATTAAATCTTAAGCAAAATTTCAACCCTCTAATACTCTTACAGAATAAAGATTGAGAACTTGAATTCATAAAAAAAAAATTTCAGTAATATATTACAATTAATCTGATCACATAATGTCTGTAAATGAAAGAAATACTGCTGCTTTAAATCTCTAACATAGATTTGCAATATCTGAATTAAAAGTGCACTAGATTAAAAACAGTTGGGGTACCATATATGCCACCATGGATATTAGATGGTTAATGTAAATTTCAAGTTTCCAGTTAAACAGTAATAAAATGTTCCTTTATTTAGAGTTTTAGTTATTTACTAACATACAAAACGCGATAATACTTCGACACAAGGATATGTACAAACAATTAATCATTTTATATCTTCTTCATAGTTTATGCTAAAGTATATACCAAATTTCCTCATTATTTTTTCTCAGAATGATGAATTAGCTTTCCAAAGACTATATATCAATATAGAGTAACTATTACCTATAATAGTGCATAATAATATAAAAGTTTTATATGCAATATAAAAATTCATATTTTAAATTATTTTAATGTTTTTATTCTTCATTTTAGCTCACATGCTATCAAAGCCTAAGAGCTAAAACACTCGTAGATTCTGCATCTACAAGTATGTATGCATATATGCATTCATGTACTTAACGTGGTAACTCATAAAAATATTAGATTTGCTTGAAATCTTGAATATAGGTGTTTTCTGATACGATGCTGCCCTGAATAATTTTGAGAGATCATTGCACCAGTAATGGGGGGAGGAGGTAAATGGGAGGCTATGTTTCTCCTAAATTTGAATATATGTATTTTTCAAGCAGAATTGACCGATCTGCTTCAAATTTTGAATATAGTTTCATTCTGATAAATGGCTTTTCGGCGCGACTGAGTTTCAACCCCCTTCTTGGCGCGCTTCCAAAATATCGCCACATTGGCGCGCTTTTGCGTTTTGTCTCCCCGAGCGGGATTTAAGTCCAGGAGACACTACGCAAATGACATACCTTCTTTTAAAAACAAAACCAGCCTTTTTTTTAAATAAAAAAAAATCAATAATAGATTTTCTGAAGAAATATACTAAGTTTTGAAGTCAAATAATGTTTTTCTTTTATATATAATATGAAATTAAATAACATTAAGATTCAAAACATCTAAAATACTAAAGAAAGGACTAAAACACTTTCTTTTAAATACAAAGCACGGTCTCTGCATTAAAAAAACAATAGAAATGTAGGAAATACTTCCTTTTAAATACAAAATAAAGGATTCTAATTAAAAAAAAATCACTCGTATATTGCCCCCCAAAATTTACTCACTCGATGTTACACTCTTCGAAATCCAACGGCCTCTAATGCGACACAAGGTATTTAATTAATTTCAAGGCGCGAGACTTCAAACTTTTAAATGTTTCTCCTCTCTCGTCCAATAAGAGAACTAGAAAAGAAAGAACGAACGGAGCATGCGCATGCCGAGGAGCGAAATCTCTCCGAGAGTTGCCAAGAAGAGCAGCACCTAAACGGAAAAGGAAGCAAGGCATGGCGCAGTCATCGCGCGTCAAAAAAAACGCCGCCAAGAAGTGGGTTAAAACTCAGTTTACCCCGCTTTTCTGATTTGTTTTGGGAGTCCGTTGGTTGATATAAAGGGGGGGGGGGGTAGCCCCTCAATTTAGATAAGTGGGTTTTAACACTCCACTACATAGTCGAAAACGTTTAAGAAAACGGTTTGTCTGTCCGTACTCAAACTTGCGTTAATAAAGTTAGATTGATCTGTCATTGAAATATTTTTACAAATAAGAAAAAACTGATATCCTTTACCCTTTCAAGGTTGCCGTTTACAGCCTGCAAATGGCTAATTTTAGTGCCCAAACTTTCAAATTGCATCATAAATTTTTAGTACAATAATAATCGAATTAAATACATCAAAAAGAGATTTTGAAATTTTTCAAATAAATCTGTTCTCAAATTAGGGTATAACTAAATTATTTGAACATTTTTGGAGCAGAATTGCCTTGTCCACGAAAGAGTTAAGAACAAAACAAAATAATAATAATAATAATTCCCTGGGAGACATTTTGAATGTAAAAACACATCAAAAACCCATAAACTTAACATTACAGAGAGGTCTTCTGCAGCGAGAGTTTAGCACCCTTAACCCTTTGAGCTCTGGGGTACAAATTTCTTCAAAATTCCAAATGTCACACTGACACCAGTATTTTGGAAAGAAAAAAAAACCGGTTAACGATAAGCGCGAAAAAATGCATTAAACCTTTTAGAAATAAATTTGGTCAAATTTTCTGGTGTCATTGTGTTATTTTGGAATTAAAATTATGTGGTAGAAAATTCTACCAGCAGAGCTCAAGAGGTTAACCCAGGAGGACGCGCGATGGTCTTTTTAGACCCGGAGTGCGTATGGTTTTTGCAATTGCAACCACTAACTTTTAAAAACTAATCTTCAATATGTTTTATCGCAGAATTTGTAAGGATTGTCTCCGACTAAATAAAATGACAGTTATAAATTAATTTTATTGGTGACAAAGTCAGAACCATTTAAACCTTAGGTAAGCGCGCGTCCTCCCAGGTTAAGAATTTTGCTTCTTAACTTTAAAATGTGCCATGCATTTTCTGCTTTCTGCTTTTTACAGGTAAAATATAAACAGCGTTTTACTGAAATAGTTTTTGAAAGGATTTAATTATTAATTTCACACCACTTTATTCAACACACTTTATTTGTATGAGAAAAACTGTTAGAGTTATTGCTCATTATTTTGTCATTTTCTAAATTGTTCACGAAAGCTGTGTATACGAATTATGCACAGCAAAATCCAGATTTCTTTAAGGGCAGTTTTAATAATTGCCCATTTTCGTGCGGTATCATTCTCTTTCTTATCCCTTTTCGGCACGAGCGAAATCTGTTGGTAAAATGAAAATTATATTTTTTGAAACATTGATTGATCAAAAATTAATATTTTTTGAACAAACGAATTTTTTTGATATTTTGACACCCCTAATTAAAGCTTTTATTGTAAAAGCAAAATTTTACAAAAACATTATTGGTGCCGTTTGAAAGATTGGAATTAAAATTAGGTATCACAAACCGGGCACAGTGTGCCGGAAAGAGTTATATCGCGTAATTAATATAAATAAATAAGGCGACTATCTTTCTATGAAAAAAGTGGTATTCAAAATAAAATTTGACACACCTGCCAACACTGTGCAATGGGTTAAACCATATTTTAAATTGCTAAAACTCAACGAGAGACACTCGATTTGGCAAATAGATGATTTCAGTAATGAAAAAGATTCTCAGCAGTAGATGGATAGACATCACTTAATTTTAAAATTACTCTTATTATAAAATCTGAGAAATTCTTTCAGTAGAGAACGTGAATATTGCTATCCAAATTTACTGGTGAATATCAGATAGCTGTTATGAATCTTTCTGAATACTATAATTTAAAAAAAAAAATTTATAATTCTAATTTTTCTAAAATTATCTCATGCTATTTCTTATCTACGCAGCATATCAACGTAAATTCATATTTCTAACGGAGTCAAAATTTTTACGTTATACCGAAATAAGTACAAAGAAATTTTACATAAAGAAATAGACTCAATAAAATATTCGATTCTGAATATGGCAACGGTGTTTCAAGGTCACCCCTTGAACGGCTGTGGGATAAAATATATCCCACTTAATTTTATATGTGAAATGTCAATTTGATAAGAGAATATTGAAATGGAAATTTCAATCTTATGGAGTATTTAAAGAAAAAGAGAGAGTTTGTCTACTTTAAAATAAATTTTTGTTTTTAAATGCTGGTGTCATTGAATCTTTCCAGCATTTTAAGAATAGAAGTACCTTGCCCCTCAAAGGGTTAAATAACTTCCTATGTCTAAAACTCCAAGGCTACTGCAAGCATTCATTTTAATTTGCCAATTGCATCGATGATACAGATAATATTTCACGAAAAACCTCTACATTTAAGAAAAATCTCTATTTAAAATTTGAATGCTAACAAATCATTTAGCTTTTCAGGCATAGAAGGTACATGGCGGGAACAACTAATTTTAATTACAACTTACAAATAGAACTAAGGATATTTTAATAAAATTCTGTTTTTCCAATGAAAGTTTAAAGTAACAAGTTTTCAACTTCTAAAAAAGTCGTTTTGTAATTTTCTTTGTCAGTCAATAAATTCATTATTTTACTAACAGAATTTGTCTCAGTCGATAAGAGTTAAATATATTTCATATGTTTTAATCTGACATTTATTTTTTTAATAAAAAAGAAGTGTAGTAAAGTCAATTATAATATATTTAATTCTGTCTTTTCTTTAAAGTTTTTGTCTGGAAATTATCATCATCAATTTGCTACCACTATTTATGTAATTTAGTCTTTTTAGTGTCTTCCTATTGATTTTTTTAAAAGAAATATAACTTTTTCGATTGCCCTAACTATTTGTCTTCAATCACGAAGTAAAATTTCTAGTTCAAAAAAAATTTTTTATACGCCGGAAATTACGGTAATTCATTTACCGATTGATTAATCGTATTATAAATTAATTTGATAAAATATTCATAGTATTTGGTGTAAACGACTCTGCTATTTATCCCGACGGAGACGGACGATCATTATGCGTAACCCACAAGGTGCAGAAAATCCTTGATTCATCTCACCAGCAAAATTTTATTGTAAATTATGACTAATTTAATCCGAGGATTATCCCGATTCAATTTGGTTAAAATTCCCTTTTTAAAAACCCGGTGATAAAATATTAAAAATTTTGTAAAAGACATTCTTCCCCAAAATAGTTAAGAGTATGGAATTGAATTTAAAAAATTTAATGGTATAAAAAAACTTAGTGGTGGATCAGTAAACTTTTCTTGCTCGTAAAGGCAAATCAGTAAAACAATATACAACGCATGTCGCAACTGTAGTAGTCACAGTAGTGACATAAATCAGTCACGAAAAACATAGGAGCCGAAAGAGTTAATATTTTTAAAATAAATCACTAATTAAATATACAAAAAAATAATGCATCTAACACTCCAAGCAAAGACATTCGAAAAGATATATAATATAAATTCATAAATTCATAAAATATTGCATCGGTTTCTTTTTAATTCTCGTTTAAATTTTAATATTTTTAAATGTGTTTTTTTTCATAATTTTTGAGGTCCATTTCTAGACGGGTAATTTTTTTTACTGTTCCAACTTTGTTTGCATTTTTCATGAGGATACTTTTATTTTCGGCAACATTTCCGAATTATTAATTGACTTTAAATTAACCCGCAAATAAAATGGGAAAAGTAGAAAATACATGTTTTGATATCAATCTCAGCTATTCTAAGCAAAATAATGGCATTTAAAAGAATTATAATGAATGCAATATATAATAAAAAGGCACTGTTGGGTTAAAATTAACATACAAGTGGTTTCTAATGGCTAATTAGAATTTTAATTTAGATAGCTTTTTAAAGCATTAAACAAATATATTCTATAGTGCAGTTCTGTTCATTTGTTTTATGTTCTATGATATATACTATATTTTTGTAGTCCCATTGTGCAATTTTTTTCAGAAATAACTGTGCATTTCAAACATTGTATAAAATTAAGAGCAAAATACATTTTTCTTTACTTTTAAAAAACGATAAGCACATATCTATCACATGTTCTAGAAATATTGAGAGTTATGCGTTTTTTGAAAATGTTTATTATCTGACACGTTTTTTATATATTGGGTTAGCAGCTAAAATTCCGTCGTTTTTTAATTACATTTTTTCTACCCGAAATCTTTGTTTTTTCAACGAGTTAATTTATGTTTAACTTAACGTCTTTCCTATGAAATGTCAAATTAAGCAATGAAGTATTTTCCATATATCTTTCTTTTACCTTTTACCCTATTCAGAGACGTTTGTATATGTACAAAATGAAATAATTTTATTCATTAATCCCATTTTGAACCAAATTTGTGGTTTAAAAATTTTCAGTTTACAACGTGTGTGTGTATGTATGTGTGTGTGTGTGTGTGAAATGTGTTCTGTCTAGTATTTTGAAATAAATTTATCTGTGAATTCCGGTGTCATTTATTTATTTCAAAATTTCATGATTCAAAGCGCTTTAATTACTACAACTTTGAAATTTCGCATCAATTAAGAAGAGAATTGACAGAAAACATGGATTCTCCCCCTCTGCTATGGAAAACAGTGGTGCAACCAGTAACAATGTAAGATTTTCTTCGCCTTGATTCACAGCAAAATATTTTCTGGTTAGATAAGAGGAACAAAAATTTAAAAAATACTGGTATTCAGAGCTCTTGGCCAACCAGCGCGGTTACTCCACTGGAGAAGAATCTTAACTGGATGTTAACGGTTTAAAAGGGTGGAGCATTGGTTCCGCATGGTTTAACCCTTTAAAGTTCACTACAACTTTATTTTTAAAAATTACTGAAATAACTTCAAAAATGGTTTTTAGACATGTAGCCGATAATAAATATGCATTCAATTTTTTTTTTTTAATTTTTAAATTTCAAGGAATCTGTGGTTTCCTACGGAAACCAATGAACAGAAAAGATATGTTTATCCTTCTTAAATATACCAATTCAAAAAATTATTTAAAATAAAAACAGCAAATTTAGAAATATAATACAAATACACTGAAATGCTAATATAAACAAGAATTTAATTTATTATTATTATTTTACAGAAGTTTTAAAAAATTGCAAAATTTTTACACTAATTATATTAAGAGTTTAGATTTTTAACATAGATTTATGTATACATATAAAATTATTTGCATTTATAAAAAAAGAAATATATATTTTATATAAATTATTACTTATACTTTTGCTAAGAAATGAACATGCAAAAGAAATAAACCAATCACAAAAAATCAAAAAGTTGCCATAATAATAAAAGTGATGATTATAAGAAAAGCAATATGTAAATATCTTAATTAATAAGAAAAAAAAATATTTTAATATATATATATAGTAAAAATTCACTACATATTTTATCTACATACACAAAAAATAATAGTAAAGCAAAAGTTATATGTATACATAAATCCACAAAGTATAAGTAAATTTAAGGATAAAAATTATAGTTTTGAGGATTGGTTTGCCGGTTATTAAGGTTGTAACTAATATTATTTCCATACCCTATGAAATTTTTGAAAGCATGTAAAGTAATTGTCAAAGAAAACTACATGATTTTCCCTAACAATTTCTGGCTTATATTTTTAATTACTCACTCACCAAGATTTCTTTCTACATCGTCGGTTTTTCCCGTGCAAATTTGAAATTCGCATGCATAGCCACTTTGATCACACCTCATCCACACTTTATAACCTCCTTTGATGGGGGTTTTGGGCATATTCAGAGATGATCAGCCCTTGAACTTTATCATGCTTTCATAAATTGACAGCTTTTGTCCAAGTTTTAGAGCATTTAGAAATGTTTCTGATAAACAGTGAATCAATGGTCTCTTTATGCAGCTTGTCAAAAAAAATTCTGTTTTCTGGGGTCGTAGGCTTTTATCATTCAAACGCAAATTTCTTAAAATCCAAATACATTTTCTAACTGATATCAGTCGAGAAATAAAATCATCGTTCAAAATCTCATTTGTGGACCAAAAATCTCTGTAGCTGGGTAATGTTTTAATAATGTTTTAATACTCCTTATTATATTTTTCGCAAAAAATTTATCATTTCCTCTAGAGTCACTGGTTTGAAAGCACCAAATAAGTTTGATAAACTATACAAATTAGTTTGATAAACTATAGTTAAACTTATGGAGAATAGAGTGAAAAAGATGGAAATAAGTGTTGGAACTGCTAAAGATGTTATGTCTTCTGATAGCCTAGTTTCTGCGATAAATTCCATGTTTCGTTTCTTTTCTTGACCTTTATTTTTCAAATTCTGAAAGGCCCTGGAAAATTTCTTCCATCAATATTTGGATAATCATCAACATCAAATTTTTACTTGAATCTGAGTGTTCACTGATATAATCTTCTGCATCACTCTCAAATGATCATTTGATTCATCATCGGAAGGCAAATTTTTGAATAATAATTTGAATAATAAGCATCTACAATATTTAATCCTGTTTTTCGACATTTGGTGTTTGAAAAATAAAATTGTATCCAAAAACATTTAAAAATAGAAGATCATAAAAATTGCTATAAAGTTTTAATATAAAAAGAGAAATCACCGACTTTAAAGAGAAGAGAATCAAAAATAAAAAGTTTTATGCATTTCTATTTCTTCCATTACCCCCTAAAAAGAATAAACAGAAGTAACAAGTAATTCAGGGTTGCTATAGTCATTCAACTAAAAAAAATATTATCGTGCTTTTATTCTCAGTTACATAAACAAAGCGAAACATATTTTCACCTGCCACTCCTCGCGCGTTGAAATCCGACACTTACTGGAATTTGTTTTCCTGGAGAAACCAATCATTTCCTGTACCATTTTGACCCATATATTTTTATTTATTTAAATAATTGAGTGTTTTAATTTATAACTAGGAAGAAGTAGAGTACACCCACAAGCCATAATTAAATTTTGATAGTAATTTATTTTTAAAAGAATGAATGGAATTTATGAAACATAAAGTGACATACATATTTTGTTTCGTTTGAAGTTGAAAGTCTTATGATTTATTTTTGTGCTCGAATCTAGCTAAAAGAGAATGTTTTAAGGTTTCAATTAATCGCAATTCAGTAGAAAAAATACCTAAAATAAGTTTGAGAATAAAGTCTGAATGTGTGGTTTCCGTAGAAAACCAATAAACGTTAAAGGGTTAACACTGTATCTACGACGGTACTTATAAGTACTATTAAAATTACTTATTATAATATTATTTAATACGTAGTTTAGTTGTAATACTGTTTAGAATTAATTACAGATACATTAATTCATTTTGTTCCAAAAGCATTACTGGTTACATACTGGCATCATATTAAAAAAGGGCAAAATCATATTCCGGCGGGAATGTGGGGCGTGTCTCGGACAAATTTCATGCCTTCTTTTAAAAATACCGTGTGAATTAATATGTGAGATTTGAAAAAAAGGCGTGAAAATTGTCAGAGACACGCCCCACATTACCGCCGGAATATGATTTTGCCTTTTTTTAATATGATGCACCATACGTAGAAAGTTAAAATTGATAGTGAATATGCATCATGTCTCATAGTATTTCATGCGAAAAAATTAAGGTGGTCACTCAGAATATTCAGTTTATTTTTAATTAAAATATACATTTAAAAACAGGAAAAATGTTAGAAAACGTGTTCTTTTGTTTAAAAAAATCTGAAAAAATTTTCAAACATTCGTAAGGTGGTTTTTTACATCCCTTATTTTTTTCGTTGAAATCTGCTTAGTAGTTTCGTCACAATGCGCTCTTTTCCAAAACAGGCATTTAGGGCCATTACTCCCCATGGTCTTGAGATACAAACTTGAAACTGGGGAGAAACGAATTTCTTTTTATGGGCTATCGATCCATGTAGGACTCGATGTGGTTGACTCAAGGGCATATTTTACTAAGAAACCCGGCTATACCCTTTAAGTAACTTATTTACTCGTGTATAACGCGCACTTTTTTTTCAAAAAATTAGAACAAAATTCCTAGGAACGCGTTGTACACGGAATATATTTTTTACTGCTGCATGTAATCACACAATATATATATATGAATCAAGAAATGTATTAAAAAAGGCATAATTTTTCATAAAATTTTTCTTAATTGAAGTATTACTGCATCTTTATCTTGCTCTTTGCACTTTTTTACACAAGAGAACCAGTAACATCATTTAAAACTTAACTAGCAATTATCACTGTCGCACCTTACTCCTATCCCTCGTCTAAAATTGTGCTTTCGTCTTGTTATCAGGTATGACGGATTGTTAGTTTCGACTTTTTCTTTTGAAATTTATTTGGTCTTTCATTCATTTGCATGTCAAATTTATGGTGCGTGTTATATACGAGTTTTAAGAAATCGCCATTTTTTCTTGTATATGGGTGATTCTCAAAATAGGGGACAATTTATGTCTTTCGGCATACAAAAAAAATTGAGAGGTTTTCTGTCATGTTTTTATATTTAGATATGTTTTTCTTAATATCATTCATTATTTGCACTCAAGAATTACTCACTTTTTAGTTAAAAACACCATAAAATAACAGAATAAATGTTCAAAATGTCATTAGCATGGATGTCCACAGCAGCTGTGCCTTGTATATACTAGCTTTTTCAAGAGTTAATATCATGTTTATAAAATAAAACAAATATTATTCTTTCTTTAAATTAATCAAGGACAGGATTTATCCAATTAATTTCTTTTTAAAAATAAAATTATAGTATATAAAAAAAGAATTAAAGTTTGTCCTCCTTATTCTATTTTCAAAACAAGGTCATACTATAACAGCTGGTTATTAATCAAAATTTCATTTTCACATATGACAATAGTTTGAAAATATAAAGTTTCTCCATGGCAACAAGTAGCCATTTTATACCAGCATGAAAATAGAAGCATGTATTGTATTTTAAGAATAGAAGTTGAATATTAGGGGCGTACATCAATTGTATGTCATTAGAATGGATAATAATTATCATGTCTATTTTATAATTGAAATTTTTATTTGACTTATTTTTGTAGGAATTTTGTGTTTTAAAAAGCCCCAGAAAGGACTATTGCATTGTGATTATATTATTGCTCATAATCTTATTTAAATTAAAATTTGTCATTAGCATGGACAAATATCAGTGTCATTAACATGGTTTTTCTGTCCATGCTAAAGACTCCTATGTGCATAAATGTCACCAGTGCTTATATTGTATCCTTTATAAAGTTTAATTTTACATATAAATTTAGGTATCACATTTATTATCCCTAAAATAGGCATTAAATCTGTCAGAAAATCACTAAGACAGCTTCTTACATTGTTAGTGTCAGAATGTTGCTCATGCAAACAAAGTTTGCTCTTTGGTAATGTTTTTATTTTCCTTATATGTATATATGTAAAAATGGAAACCATTTGCTGAAAAGGAAGGCTAATAAATATAGAAAAATATATTTAAACAGGAAAAAAATAAAAATTTCCTTAATATATTTATTCCATGCAATTTGTTTTGTCATTAGCATGGCTTAAAAATACTAATTATTTTTTTTAAAGTTAATTTTTAAATATTTAGCTCTGCTGACTACATGTAAAGTACACCTAATACCATATTAACAACACCAATTTTTTTCAGAAATTTTGCTAACAGTAATTTTTTTAAGATTTCACTTTTGAAATTGTCACCTATTTTGAGAATCACCCATATACGAGGTGCGCGTTATACAAGCGTGCGCGGTATACACGAGTAAATACGGTATATAGAAAAATAATCTCCGTTGAACAGCCTGAAACTTCTATTTATTGAGAAAATGTCTCAATGGACGTATTCTGAAAGAAAAACTTGATTTTGATGCTATGACTTTGAAAACATTCATTATTGCCAAACTTACGGATTTTTTTTAGTTAAAATAAACATAAATTAAACCAGAAGATTTATGTAATGGTGTATTTTTATGTCCTTATGCTTCAATAAATCATTTCTTTTATTTAATAAAATTTTTGGTTTTACTTGATGTTCATAAAATTGTAAGAGATGATATCATGAGATATCATCGTTACCATATCAAACCATCCAATGTGAAAACAATTTTGCCAGTAGGCTACTTTTTTAAATGTAGGATTCTTGATTAGCACCACATTTAAAAAATGTTAAAACCCCTTTTCTTTTCGCATAATTTAATATGCCATTAATTTAAGTTAATAAGGAAAATTTTACTATTACAAAAGATTGTTGCCAGTCTAGAAATGTGAATTTTAAAAAAGTATTTCACTGGCAACTCTGATTTCATATTGGATATTTTGACAAGGTATCTGCGATACTGGGATGGAAATGTGATGTTTTTTCAAATATATTAAAAATAAAATTCTTTTAAATAATAAAAACAAATAAAAAACCACATGGTATGATGAAAAAGTTCCTTTGATTATTTTCCTCTTCAAGTTATATGTAACCCTGTAATTCCCATGGTGGAATATGTTCTAGAAATTCAGTAGTTCAACCAATCGGAATTCATTCCACAAAATTCAATAATAAATTTTACTTTATTAAACGCTAGAACGTCTTTCAAATATCGCTGTTTTAAATTTTGGTATGAATTTGGAATATTTGAATTAAAAATTTCACTAACTTGGAAAAAGTGGTAGTAGCGTATTTCCTGTCATGGGCAATAGAGAATTAAGCCCAGTGGCATAGTGGTCAGCCGCTGTCATCAAAATACTCAAGGACAGAGGACAACGAATGTGATGTCATCACTAATCGACCGTTTCGAAAATAACGTTAACCAATAAACATAGCAGTTATTAACTATGTGGCTTATACTACAAAAATCCATGTAACTAGCCAACAAGTATTCATAAATTCATCCAATTCCACCGGCAATTAACTCCTTAAATAACCTCCCAGTTAATAATTCAATTTCCCCCTTGAAGGGCGGTGGGATAAAATATATCTCACTTAATTTTAATTTCAAAATGCCACATCGACACCAGAATTTTGAAATGAAAAGTTTATTTATAATGTATATTCAAATACGCGAAGTAAAACTATTATTTTTCTATTTTTAAATAAATTTTTTTTAATTATATTGTCATTAAAACATTTCTGCATTTCAAGAATGCAATTGCTTTACCCTTTAAAGTGGTAATAATTCAGTTTTAATACTAGAACTACTGCGAGATCTCACTTTCATGGCTACCGTACGAATATGTTTCGGTTCAAACCAGAAATTTTATTATGAAATTAAAATAAACAAAGAAGAAAAACGCTAAATAATAAAATTAAACTGTTTTTGGTATTAAATGAAAATTTTGGTGTGAAATATTTTTATAAAGCTTGGCTCAAATTTTTGGTAGTTCTAGTTGCCGAAACGTCAGTGAAGGTTTACTTTGGAGACACGAATTTTTTTGATGTCTGTATGTCAGTCTGTCTGTCAGTCTGTCTGTTCCGCGATAACGAACGCAAAAACATCCGATTGACTTGAAATTAAGTGGGTATGTTAGTGAGGCACTGGGATTAAGCTGTATAGTTTTTTGTTAGATTTGATTCATTCCTTCGGATAATATAGAATATTTTATTTTGCGCAATAATGCTTTTCTATGGCAAATCCAATGATTTGCCAATTTTTTATATCCAATTTTTTTTCCTCAAGAGAAAATGACACATTTAATTAATGGAATTCAATGATAAATGGATACTAAAATTTACCAGTTAAATTATTTGTATTGTTTTGAAATTTTGTCAATGCATTTGTCAGATTTTTAAAGCTATTACTGCAAATTTTGGAGAATTTTTATAAATGTGTTCCAATAATATAAACTAATTTGGTTTAGAGATTTACTTATTTAAAATGTATTTATTTCATTTTCTTTATTTTCTCTTAATGGTTGCTAAGCAACCATTCATCCTAATCCTTATTATACTTTAATGCTATAAATTTGAAAGCGCGGTAGAAAATTTAAATGAAGTCAACGTCAAAACTGATAAATTAATTAATGTCTTTTTATCTTTGCGGATAAGTATAACATAGCCCAAAAAAGAATATAGGCTATGTTTTATTAATTTTATTCAAATATTTTCCTTAATAATTCAAAATTCCCTTCTTTTTCATACAGAATCAAGAGCGATTTTTTAGATAAAATTTAACCAATTTCCTTTATTGTTGCAAAAAAAAAGTCTGGAATAATTTTTCAACGGCAATAAGTTTCAATTGAGCAATTTCCATTCGAAAAACCAAACTAAGAAAAAATAAATATGACGTCAGAATTAAAATTAAAATAAAAATAGTACTTTGTTAAATATTAAACATGGAAATTTGTTTCGTTAATAAGAATTTTTCTGACAAAAATGGGTGCATAATTAGAAGTAAAAGAAATAAAAAATAATTATTTTTTTAACAAATATTTCAATTGGTAAAATTTGACGTCATAATTGAACAAAAACAGGTATTTTATAGTAGTCGTTAAAATACAAGAAACATGGATATCAATAACTCATGAAAAATAACGCCATTGCCGAAACTTCAGTGAAAGCTTATTTTGAAGAGACGAAATTTATTGTTTTTCATCTGTTAGTCTGTTCTTCTGTATGTTTGTCTGTCCCGCTATAACTGCTACAAAATGCAATCAAAACATTTTTTTTTCGGAAACAAAATTGTAAAACTCTAGATTACAGAGTTTACACTTACAAAAGCTCCTCATACATCAGATTTAGGTGTTTGTGGTTGGCAGGTATGTAGAAGTATGAAGATAATGAAAAATATTTGTCCAAACTGTTACTTATCCTTATAAATATAAATGTATAAGGAAATGCAAGATATACAATAACCATTTGCACAATTATTAGAAAGTGGCCAATTTAAATTAAGTGAGGCTACGGGGGGTTCAGGGGCGCGGAGCTCCCCTGAAGGAATTTACTATGTTATAGTAAACATACATAGAAATAAATACATACGCGTCAAATTGATAACTTCCTCTTTCTTTTCTGAAGCCAGTTAAAAATAAAAATTGTAATACGGAATTTTTTTTTTAATTTTACATAGATGTAAATAATGTCAGGAGTGGGGTTCGAACCCACAATCTCTTTCTAAAAACAGAGCTTCAATCCGGCGCGTTAGACCGCTCTACCATGCTGTCTACACTCCATTCAGTGAACGTATTCAACACTTTTAATTAGCCAAAAATCACTAATTTTATTAGTTTTTGCCTAATTACTAAGAAAGTACTGAACCAATTTCGATGAAACTGAAGTGGCACCAATTCGAGAGCCGACTTTTATTTAATCGTCTTTCATTTAACACCAAAACCAAGTTAATCGGTTGCATGGTTTCGGAGTAATCGGTGAACATACATGAAATAAGGAGAGTTGCAAACTCACAACTCACAAACTTACAAACACACAAACTCACAAACACACTAACTCACAAACATACAGGTGAAGTTAATAAAAGCGTGGTAAAAAAAAACAAAAATAATAGATCATGAAAATTTCAGAATATCCTTACATAACTAAATTTTGAATTTACCGCTTTTGATGGCTGAAAACTTCTAATTCTTATTTTATTCTTATAAATAATTAAGTACTATGAAAATTTTAAAGTTTCCAAGAAGTTGAATATTACCCAAAGTGTGTTTAAAAAAATATATATATGTGCAAAGCTGACGTTGAGGCTCCTGATCTGCAGATTTACTAGTGTTATATCTTTATTTTAATTATTTCGATTTAGAATTCAACTTACACAACTGTCTTCAAAATAGATCGTGTTAACGCTTAGAGCTCTGATGGTTGAATTTTATACCACTTAGATTTAATTCTGAAACGCCATAACCGGAATATTCGATCAAATTTATTTTAAAAATGTTTAAAGCTTTTTTTTTTTTTTCCGTGTATATGGTAAACGATTTTTTTTTTCAAAATACTGGTGCCAAGATAACATTTGGAATTCTGAAAAAAATTATCTGCCAGAGCTCAAGGGGTTAATAGTTATACAGTTTTTACAGTCTGTTTAATAACGGTATCTAAAATATTTTAAATTTTGTCCTCTATCTAAGAATATCTAGGAATATCCAGGTAGCATATCTAGTAACATATCTAAGAATAAACGACTGACTATATAGAATTTTTCGACGCATTTTTTTACAGCAACACTCTATTATTTTTATCAGCCTACTAACGAATCTTTTCAACAAAAAAGTATTTCAAATATAGCCATAAATATTTTTGTAATAAGAGCTTAAGTTTTGATATGTTTCGAAATAAATTTTTATCAGTTTCAAAATATCGGAAAAGATTGCTTTTCTCTCGATGAAAAGTTTTGAAAACCATTTTATATGAAATTTATAGCAAAAGAAATATTATGAAAATACGCTAAGCATTACCACGGAAACATTTTTTCGTAACATTTCAGATAACTGCACGTTACGTAAGCATAAAGGGACAGAGTTTGAATAATGCATGAAGATTATAATCGCCCTATGACAAAAAATGATTGAAACACAGTTGTTATTTTCGAACTCATCGAATAAGAAAAAACTCTGCATACATTACAATGCACATTTATAAATAAATTGCAACTTTTTAAAAGGTAATATAGAAATTGCAGAAATACACGTATTGATTTTGAAAGTGCAATACAGAGAAATAAAAAAAATTACCTTAAATAATGAAATAATTTTATTAGACGAAAACATAAATTTCATCATGCTAAATACAACTTTTATGTGTTTTTTAATGTAAAATTATGTATCAATATCTTATTTTAGAATTTCAATGTACCATACATTCTTAGTTGATCTTATACCATAAATTTCAGGTATCCGCGATACCAATGTGAATTAAAATAACGGATATAATGTAAAGTTCAAATCACTAAAAAAAGAAATACTTAATTTAATTTAGTGTTTCTGAGTAACCACGTAACGGATTATTTATTTACGTACAATAAATTGAAAATATGGGATTCATACCACTTTTTTATGCTAAGATAGTTGTGATATTTAGTCTAAATATTTCTGCCCTTTTAACAGCATAAAATTGTATTTAAAAATTTTAATGGTGTCAAAAAACTTTAACCCTTTGCGGGGCAGGAAAATTTCATTGCTTAACTTTCCTACTTTCAATGGGTCTAATCGACAAAGTCCTATAATGCGTTTAATTCGATTCAAACTAGAAAATGTTTCATAAATTAAAGTAAATAAATAAAACAAAGATTTAAGTTAAAAAAGTATGTTAAGTGTTTTTAAATAAAAATTCTGGTGCGAAATATTTTAATCGAGTTTGAGTAAAATTTCAACAGGGCAGGAAGATTAAGTGTTGAAGTAAATGACTGACACTGGAATTTAAAAAGAAGTTTCTATGTAAATAAGAAAAGGCTATATTTCATGCATTCAATAAACCGCAATTAAAAAAACAAATTCCGGTGCCAATGTGGTGTTTGAGAATTAAAATTAAGTAGTATATCTATGAAACCACCGCACCGCAAAGGGTTAAATGATGCATCAAGCAAACTCTTCTTGCCCGTACGTCGTACGGGCAAATCAGTTAAATGATTAAATCTTAAACAAAGATGACGGAATCTCAACCCTCTAATACCCATGATAGAATACTTTCTAGAAGTGTTTTTAACCCTGAGAACCTGAATTCTTACGAGAAATTGTCAGTAATAAATTTCACTTAATCTGATCAGATAATGTCTGTCAGTAAATAAAGGAAATATTGCTGTTTTAAATTCCTAATATAGATTTGCAATATCCGAATTAAAATATCGACTAATTAATGTGAATTTCAAGTTTTCAGCTAAAGAGTAATGCAATGATAAATAAATCTATAATAGCATAAATGCCAACTTATATGCTTTTTTAATGCACTAAAATTTATAATTATTTAATAGCAGAATTTAACCGATTAAAAAACCGAAAATATTCTGTTAAATTTTAATCGTAAGAAAACAGCGTAAAAGATGACAACAATGTACCATCAGGGCCTGATTACACTGGTCAACAGCTGTTTTGGTGCCGGGGTATTTTTAGCTGATTTTATATGAATTTGATGTCCTGAATTCAAATATGGCATTAGTTTTTCTCTATCAGCTCAGTTTTTTAAGATAAAGAACTTTTTTGAAATATATGTTTCATGATTTTAAGGTAAATCCATTTATTAAAAAAATCTATGTAAAAATAAAATAAATACAGGATTTTTATTTTTTATAATACACAAATGTTAGTTTTTATTATTATGATATACACATATTGAAATAATAATTTTTTAATTATATTGTACAAATATTTTTTCTCACAAAAATAGAGAAAAACGTCACTGATGAAACTGATACTCATTGAATGCTTCGGAAGCTTCTTTTCCGTGACATTCTGGAATATATTTTAGAACAGTGTCTTTTTAAATTCAAACTGTAATCTGAAACCCTTTCCATATCTCATCTTTTTTGGTAGCGGTGCTCCATAGTCTTAATATTGTGCTGAAATCTTTCGGGATGTTTATCAGATGTGCCTTCTTTATTTTCAAGAAAATGCTCTAAGTGGCAATGTAAATAGTGCACTTTAATGCTTCTAGTACACCCAAGAGATTTAAAACTATTATGCTTTTCATTTACCAGATCTACATAGATTTCTCCTTTGCATTTGCCCGGAATGTTTTTGTGAACTGCCACAAAAAAAAGTCCAGGCTTTTTATTCAGCCTCATTCGTTGAATTTACGAAAGCAGGATCCTTAATCAGTTGTCTTATTTGTTGTCCGTTAAACATTCCTGCTTTAATATCTTCATAACTCAATTCGGGTGTTTTTACATTATATATGCAAATCATGATCCGTTCTTATGGAGAATTTACACAAACTGCTTCATAGGACAGAACTTGATATGCAGTGCAGAAAGTATGATTTTCTTTCGCCCAACTAAAGTGTTTTTAATGACATTCCTTTCTCCAACATCCATGTTTTCTTTCTCTTTTCTAATCTAGTGGTGTGTTTTATCCTTGCTATCCCAAAAATAGAAAAACAATAGTATTTTGTGTAACTTCTTTGCTGTCCAAGGACAATCATCTGGAGAATATTTAGGAAGAACCTATTTTTCTAACAGTCCTCTAAATTCATGACAAAATACAAGATTGTTTTTTTTTAAGAGAAGTAGGGTAGTAGACAATTTTGTCTTGTGTGATAAAATGTAAGTTTGGCTCTTTGTTCTAAAAAATTTTTGTCTTTTAATCTTGAAACCAACCAGTAATTCAGAAGCTTCTTTTAAAACATTGAAATCTCTTTTGAAATCATTTAAATCAACCTGGTTGAAAAATTTAGGCATTGATGACGTCTCCTCATAATCACTATTACCTTCACAGCTATCTAAAAGATGATCAGAAAGACAATATTCATCCTCACTAAGCTCTGGTAGCTGATGAAACGTTGGGATCGGTAGTTCCTCTGAGTGAGGAAGTGGGGGTCTTGAAGACACTAAATCAGGATAAGTTTTCTTATTACAATTGTTTCGATTAATTCAAATAGTATTCCAGTGCTAGGTAGAAATAATAGTCATAGAAATGGTTTTGGAGTTCTCTCCAAACCATTGGTAAACCGAATTTGAGACTTAATCTCTTCCGCCAGCTCACTGTCATAAATGCTCTGTCCAAGTTTTACAGACCTGTTGCGGTGCGCAGATTTTATCCTGATCACCAAGTCTAACCCCAAAGTATCCAAGATAAGCTCTCTTTGCAAAGTCAGTAACATATTTTCTGTGTTCTTTCAACTTTTATTCTCCGCATATGTAGCAAAACTTATCTGGATGATTTATACAACTTTTTCTACTTGAACTCATTTAAATTCCATTCTACAACACAAACACAACAATCTACAACACTACGAGTTTTACGTTAAATTGATACGAATTCTACCTTAAACACAAATATCATGTAAGTTCAAAAACTTTAGAAATTCAAAGAAAGCCAGTTTTGTTTCCATGGAGCGAACTCTGAAACTAACCTTATCTCTTGGAGGCTTTTACATTTGGCTTTATGGATGAGCTGCGCGAAATCATAAGGATGCGCAAATCTTCAGTTTTGCTTGCACATTTCTTTTTTCAAGATCTTGTTGTATTTCAACGTACTTCTAATCGCCTTGAGCGTCGTTACAGGGCTATGTATCATAAGGTCAGTTTAAGTGTTCAAGGTCACTTTAGTTCTAAAAAATCTTTAGTTCGCTTTGCATATCTAAAAAAGTAGAGCTGATAGAGAAAAACTGATTGCATATTTGGAATCAGCGTCCCAAAAATATCCAAAATCAGTTGTAAAATCTCAGGCACCAAAAAAAAATTTTTTTTTGTAGGCCTGTGTTATCAAAGGGTCACACTCCCACCAAGAAAAAGAAATAAAAATAATTTTCTTCTTCCTGACAGTAATTTTGAATGAAAAACACGTTTAAAAAAGGCGAAATTTTCTCTAACATTTTCCCGGTGAGAGAGTGCCCGGTTTGTAATCAGGCCCTGTGTAACCAGTAATACAAAATACTAAAATGCAATGAAGACAGACCTCAGAGGGGTTCCTTTTTTATCAACCACTAACATATTACTTTCTTTTATCTTTAGAAGAAGAAAGTATTGGATTAGTAAAAATTTTCAAAATCGGTTTTACGACGGATTTACAAATTTTAGGGGCCAGAGAACCCGAAAAACATCTTTTAACAAAAAGTCAGTCTGTGAGTTTCCGAGTCCCTCAGTCAGTCAATCTGCCTGTCTGCCTGTCTGTCTCTATGCGACAAACATTTTGTGGTCTCTTTGTCTCAAGAACTAATCCACGGAATTTCAGAAAACTTTAGATTATTTTAGACCTAGATATAAACTAGTTCTGATTAGTTTTTAGCTTATATCGCTCAATATATGGCGCTGCTATGCTGCATTATTCACAATTTCCACAATATAAATATCTCAAGAACTATTGCATGGATTTTCATACAACTTTTTATTCATTTAGTACTTTATATAACATTGTGCTGATTACGTTTTGGCGCAAATCACTCAACAGATGGCGCTGCCTTGGTGCATTATTCATGATTATTGCAATAGCTTTATCTCAAGGACTAATGCACGAAATTTTCTAAAACTTCTGATTCAGTTAGTCCCTGGTATAGATTAGTATTGTTTAGTTTTTTGGTGTAAATCACCTTACTGATAACGCTGATATTCAGCAGATTTCACGATTTTGCAATAAATGTTTCTCAAGAAGTTAATCATCCATTTGGTGTATATCACTCAGTATGGGCATTGTTATGCAGATTTTCTTTAAGATTTTGCATTAGCTCTATATAAAAAATTCTAATGCACAGATTTAATCTAACTTCAGTTTCAGTTATATGTTGACATGCGTTTATGCTAACTAGATTTTGGTCTAAACCGCTTAACCAGTGGAGCTACTATGCTGCATTTTTCAAGAAGTTTTAACATGCACTAGACAAAAGAAAGTTTTGGGATTGCCATGTCTGACTAGTTTTAAATTATTTTTTTACGGCAGACTATTATAAGAATTGCAATAAAAAGCTCACGCCAAAGGGGTTCTATGACAAAAAATACGATAAATCTAAATCGAATTTGTTCTAAAGGAAAAAATACGTTAATATTTCTCATACATCCCTTATCGCATACAAATTAATGAAAAAATATCCGATCATTCAAATAATTAAAAAAATGATAAAATGTGCATGAGGTACTTAATTTTGAGCGCTACTTTACCGAACAATAATCTTCGCCCTATTTTATCGCAGAATGTATAAAATTATTTCGTAAACTAACTAGTCTAATAAAACACACAGCGAAAAATCAACCTTCATGCGGTGTTCATGTCGAATGTAGATTATTTCAAATATTCAGAATATTTTCAAATTTCCTATCCATATTTTAATCCTAAAAATGTTCTTTATTTAATTGAAACATATGGGCGATTTAAAGAAAAAACAATTTCTACTCTAAAATAACACTGGTGTGTAAAAAGACACAGACTAAGTATCGCTTTTGGATCGAAATAGACCCGAACATTATAGCAGGGTTAAAATCGGATAAAATAAAAAATCTTCTCCATGTATTATTAACAATATATTTTTTATTGTATACCTCACAGAATAAAATTAAAACAAAATATAAATTTTTTATCCCTTTTGACTCCTGCGTCTCTTGCACAAATTTTATTCTGTTGGCATCATTTTATTCAAAAAGAAATTACATTAATTACACAATATCAAAAATGTTCTAATTAACCCTTTGTTGCATACTGTCCACTACAGTGGACAAAAATTCCCAAATGCCACATTGGCACCGGAATTTTGGTTAAAAATTCGGTTTATTAAATTCCTACAAAATAGCTTTTTCTTGTTTACAAATAAAGCTGTTTTCAAATTCCGGTGTCAGTCATCAATTTCAACACTTAAGCAATGAATTTTTTAGTGTTAAGCCTATGCAACAAAGGGTTAAATAATTCATATTTTATTTTCCATTATTACAGGTTGCAAAAATAAATTTTGCAAAGAAAAATTGTTTCCAGTTAGAATATACATGTGAGTGCAAAGGGATAACGCTTTTCAGCACGAACAAATTCTGCTAGGGTTAATTGCATGAAAACTTGTTATGTCTGTCACACATCTAAAAATTGCTATTCTTTTTCGCCACCGTTATTTTTGAAGAGTTTCCTTCGCCCTATTCAACTCATCAGATATCTCTGGTAAAATAGGTCAAATTTTTCCGTTCGTAAATACTGGTAGCCAAAATCGTTTTGTGTAACAGACATGACACGTTTTCATGGAATTAGCCCTAGCAAAATGACAAATGGATGTATCGAATGTATGGACTGACACCGGAATATAGAGACGACTTTTTTATAAATTAAGAATTCCTTTATTTAAGATTTCATTCTAAAAGCAAAATTTTATTAAAACATTGTCGGTACCATTTTGCAAGCTTGGAATTAAAATTAAGTATCCCAGACTAGGCGCTGCGTACCGGAAAGGGTTAAGTATGTTTGACGTTTAATCATATGTATTAAATTTTTAGAGGCCAAACCGGCAATCACGGAGTCGATTCCTGTAATATTCCATGACGTCCAGCACCACTATTACATCCGTAAATTGTATTAGAGATGCTAGTATTTTGTAAAAATGCACTTCTGCGAACGAAACACGTGTTAAATTTGACAGAATTCCTACGATTACAGACTTTTCTTCAACGTATTAATATAAAGGAAAGTTCTATTTCTAACTTCAAAAGTTATATTGTGAACTGTTGAATTTCGTTACACAATGACTGCGAAAAATGCAGCAAACGTTTGGTAATATTTGAATAAAGAACAGTTTATGTCTTAAAATTTCATATTCCAAAACATTTCGAGTGAATTTTGACTATTTACACTCAGTCACCGGAGGATTGTGATTACGCTGAATCTTTCTACAGTATTTAACTTAACACTAGAACCGCGGTAAATTTTAGACAAGCCTTAAAATATACATTTTACACCAGATTATTTATTGAAAAATATTTATCATAGTTAATTACTCTATTTTTATTAACGCCATATGTAACTTGTTTTATAAAGAAATTTCTGATTTCAGTAGAAATTTATTCATTTGGCATGGGGTCAAAATGACCGTCATCGCAGCTCTAACGTTAAATCAGAATTCTATTTTCCAATTCAATTTCATAAAAAAAATGATAAAAGTATATTAAGTCTACTGAAAAGCTCTGTCGTATAATCTTATTTCACGCCTACTTTTTAAAAATTCAGATTTATTCATTGGCACCAGATTTTTCAAATAGTAAAATTTGCTTTGTTTTCACCTTAATGCGGAATGTGAAATCTATCCGAATTTTACTATTCCAAAAATGTAGAGCCATTCAAGAAATATGTATTTTTAATTAGTAGGCCTGAAAAAACATTATGTGGAAGAACTTTCCGACGGACCTAATATAACACCAAAAATCGGTATGTAAATCTTGAAAAGTGTAAAAGTATCACACGTCAATAAAAAAAACTAACTGTCCTTACATACAAATTTTAATGCATTTCTTTTTTGCAGAGTGCATACATTTTTACCAGATTTCTTGCACTGAAATTTTCGCTTTGTTTAATGTAAAAAAAAAAGTGATTTAAAACTGTGACTGGTAATCTCGCTATTTAACCCTTTGAGGAACAATGTACTTCTGTTCGTAAAATACCCAAATAGTCGATGACATCGGAATTCACAAACAGCTTTTCTTCAAAATAGCTAAAAGATTTTATTAACATTATTAAGAATAGAAAATTTTTCATTTCAAAACTCTCGTGTCAATGGGCAACTACGAATCAAAATTACGTTGTCAAAAAACGAACTACCGCACTTGAAGGGGTCAACACTTTTAGTCATAGTTGCCAACTTGCCCTCCAACTTTAAACGGAAATTTAAAATTCACACCGTAATTTTTGAAAGAAGATTTTTTAATTAATTTAATTTACTAAATCTTATCATTAAATAAAGCATAAGAAACTATTCTTTTATTCTGGTGTGAAGTCCACATTTCTTCTTAAAAAATGGAAACCAGACTGGCAACTCTGCTTTGAGCTGTGCTAGGCGAATTTCTTCCCAATAAATTTTAATATCCTGATGTCATAATGAATTCAGCTGCGAGTGTCTAGCACCCTTAGGAATTTTGTTTCTTAACTTTAAAATCTGCCATACGTTTTGTACTTTCTGATTTTTAGAGGAACAATTAAAACAGCGTTTCACTGAAATAGTTTTTTGAAACGTTTTAACCTTCCTACCCTGAATGGGTTTAATCGACCCAGTGCTGTAATGCGTTTCATTTGATTCTAACCAGAAATTTTTTCATAAAGTAAATTAAATAAATAACGCAAAGATTTAAGTTAACTAAGTACGTTAAATGGATTTAATTAAAAATTCTGGTGTGAAATATTTTAATCAAGTTTGAGTAAAATTTCAACAGGGTAGGAAGGTTAATTATTAATTTCACACCACTTTATTCAACGCACTTTATTTGTATCAGAAAAAATGTTACAGTTTGTTGTTGGTCTTGTAGCAGAGAAAATTACGTTCCAGAAAGCTGTGTTTATGAACACTACACAGCAGAGTGCAGAAGTTACGAAAGTTTCTGTTTCATTCCCTATTTCGCTTACCCCTTTCCTGCATGGGGCGAATCTGTTAGTAAAATGAAGAATTATTGGCAGACACCGAAATTTACAAGGGAATTTTTTAGATATTTTGAAATTCCTAATTTAAGCTTTTATTGTAAAAGCAAAATTTTACTAAAATATTATTGGTGCCGTTTGCAAGTTTGGAATTAAAAGTAGGCATCCCAGTGTGCCGGTAAGTGTTAAATGGCGTGATTAAAATAAATAAAAAAGACGAGTATCTATTAATGAAAATAGTGATTTTCAAAATAAATTTGACACGTCTGGCAACACTGCATAGGGGTTTAAAGAATTATACCATATTTTTAATTGAAAAAAAATCAATGAGAGACACTCGATTTAGTAAATGAATAATTTCAGTAGCGAAAAAGATTCTCAGCAGTGGGTGGATTGCCATCACTCAATTTTAAAATTATTCTTCCGATTATAAAATTTCAGAAATTCTTTCATAAAAAAAAGAGAAGATTACTATCTAAATTTAGTGATGAATATGAGATAGCTGCCATGAATCTTTCTGAACACTGTAATTTCTAAAGAAAATAAAATTATCTAATGCTATTTCTTTTCTACGCAGAATATCAACGTAAATTCATATTTCTATCAGAGTCATCATTTTTCCGTTATACGGAAATAAGTACAAAGAAATTTTACATAAAGAAATAGACTCAATAAAATATGCAAATTTAAATGGCAACGGTCTTTCAAGGTTAACCCCTTGAAGGACTGTAAGATGAAATGTATCCCACTTACCTTTATATGTGAAATGTAACATTGAGACCAGAATTTTGAAATGAGAATTAAAATTTTATTGAGTATTTAAAGGAAATTTTTTATCGATTTTGAAATTAATTTGTCTTTGAATGCTGGTGTCACTCAATCTTTCCAGCATTTTAAGAATAGAAGTGCTTTGCCCCTCAAAGGGCTTCAAAAGCAAAGTGACTTCGTATGTCTATCGCTCCAAGGATACAGCAATCATTCATTTCAATTTGCCAATTACATCGATGATGCAGAAAATATGTCACGAAACAAAAACTCTATTTAAAAAAAATTTGTATTTAAAATTTGAATGCTAACATTTACCCTTTCAGGATTAGAAGTTAGACCACATAAATTTAATAACAACTTACAAATAGCACCAAGGATATTTTAATAAAATTCTGTTTTTCCAATGAAAGTTTAGGTAGAAAGTTTCCAATTTCTAAAAAAGTCCTTTTGTAAATTTTGGTGTCAGTCAATCATTTCATTATTTTACTAACAGAATTTGTCTCTGTCGAAAAGAGTTTAACATGTTGGATATGTTTTAATTTGATATTTATTTTTTATTACTGAAACTGATGTATAGTAAAGTCAATTATAATATGTTTCATTCTTTCCTCTCTCTAATGTTTTTGTTCAAAAAGTGTCATCATTGGTTAGCTGACACTTATTATGTAATTTAGTCTTTTTAGTGTATTCCTTTCGGAAATAGTATGATGCCTGAGTGTGTGCGGGGAGGAGGTAATATACAATAAATATTTTTCTTAACACTAGAACCGCCATTAGGGGTCATTATGACCCCCTGCCAAATTGAAAACGGCCGATTTGAACCAGAAATTTCTTCATGAGACTTTTTAAATATGTGAAACACAAAACTAAGCTAATTAAATAAATTAAATAGTCTTCAATAAAAATTCTGGTGTCAAACATTTTTTATAATTTTTTTATAAAATATCCGGCGGTTCTAGTGTTAAATTAGTTTTAGTAAAAGCTTAATACTTACACAAAATGCTGTTTAACCACTTAATTTATACTTATCTTTACATATAGTATTTAGAATGTATGGGATTAACACCACTCTTAAGGAACTAAAATATTCATTGTGTAAATTTTCTGAGTAGATGAAAAAATCCTGCCGCGGACTTTTTTCAACCTCTTGGAACAATTACATCTGTTTTCCAGCATATAAACCGCAGTTCAAACAATCATTTTTTGACCCAGATTTTTTATATCGCGGTAAATATTTGTTTTCAATCACTAAATAAAATTTCTGGGTTAAAAAAGAATTGTTTGATCGGATTATACGCCATAAATTACGGTAATTTATTTACCGATTGATTAATCGTGTTATAAATTAATCTGATAAAATATTCATAGTATTTGGCCTGAACGATTCTATTTATCCAGATGGAGACAAGCGATCAGTATGCGAAACCCTTAAGGTACCCAAAATCCTTCATTAATCTCATTAGTAAAATTTTATTGTAAATTATGACTCTTTCAACCAAGGTTTATCCCGATTCAATTTGGCAAAAATTTCTATTTTAAAAATCCGGTGAATATTAAAAATTTTGCAAAAGACATTCGATCCGAAGGATTTATGAGTATGACATTGTAGTTAAAAATTAGTGGAATAAAAAAAAATAGTTATGGATTAAGTAAACTCTTTTTTCTCGTACGGCATACGGGCAAGTCAGTTAAATAACATGCAACGCATGTCGCTGCTGTAGTAGTCACATTATTGACCTGGGTTGTCAGTCAGGAAAAATTAGGAGTAAAAAGCGTTAATATTTTTTTTAAAAATCACTAATTAAATATGCAAACAAACAAACAAACAAAATAACGCATCGAACACTATCAAGCGAACACCTAATAAAAGCAGTGTGAATACAATACAGCGTTCTTTTTCTCAGAATTTTTGCTGTCGATTTCTAAGCGGGTAATTTTTTTTTTTACTGTTCCGAATTCGGTTGGGTACTTTTATTTTCCACAACAGTTCCGAATTATTATTTGACTTTAAATTAACTCACAGATAAAACGGTAAATGTAGAAAATACCTGTTTTGATATCGATTTCCACTATCTTAAGCAATATAAAAAGGTTCGCACACTCCTTTGAATTTTCAAGGACTCTGGCACCTCTATTAAAAATAAGAAAATTTACATTAATTTTTAACCACAACATTCGCAATCCCCACCTTCATTCACAGATTTTACGATATTTTTCTGCAGTGAAACACTTTGAAAATATTCTTAAATATTTAGTGGTAGAACTGTTCGAACCCTGTATAAAAACATTTAAGGGTATTATAATGAAAGCAATAAAAATTATAAAAGGCACTGCTATTGGCTTAAAATTAACATGCAAATGTTTTCTAATGGCTAATGTAGGTTTTTCATTTAGATAAACGTTTAAAGCATTAAAGAAATTAATTATATAGCGCATTTCTGTTCATTAGTTTTAGTTTTTAAGAAATTTTTATTATTGAAGTCAAAATGTGTACCTTTCTTTCAGAAACAACTGTGCATTTCAAACATTGTGTATAATTAAGTGCAAAATATATTTTTCTTTATTCTTAAAAAACGATAAGCACATATCAATCGCATGTGTTAAAAATGTTTAGTAATATGCGTTTTTTAAAAATATGTACTACCTGACATATTTTTCATACAGGGTGTTTCTAAACTATTGGTACTTTAAGGGTAGGTACAGCACGCAGTAACAATCAATTATTGTATAGGAGTGTATGGGACCAAGTGACGGGTAAGGTAAAAACACCAGGGGGCAATTGGGCCCCTTTTTTACTTTCCAAAATTTCACATTCATACCAGAAAAATGTTATGCTATCATTTTATTGACATTTCATAATTGCTCAATAATAAAATTCTTTTTTGAAAAATTTTGGTATGAAATCGAAATTTTTTTAATTGAAAATAGAAATAGAAATAGAAATTTTTTGAAATAGAAATGGAGTTTTTGGTTGATTCTACTGGTGGTAGAGAGCAATAAGTGACTGGTCGCCATTCAACACTATGAAAAAGAAATCGCCATTTTTAACTGTACTATCGTTCGTCATGGATGACGTTACATATGCCGAAAAAGCTGACATGCATCTCATGTATGGTTGTGTAAATGGCAACGCCAGAATTGCCCTACTGATGTATCAGGAGCAGTTTCCTCAGAGAAGAATGCTTGATCATACAATGTTTTAGCGCTTACACTGTCAGCTTTCTGAAACAGGTTCTTTCCACCTCACCATACAGGAAACTAGGCAAGATAATGTACGCTGTGCCAGCCTGGAAGAAATTATTTTGAATTTTGTGAGTGAATGGCCCTAATCAAATACAAGAGCTGTTCCACAGCATTTAGGTGTGAGTCATCCGACCATTTGGAGAGTGTTAAATGTAAATCGATTTCATCCCTTCCGTTTTCAAAGTGTACAAACTTTGAATCCGGAAGACTATTTTCTGCCGTTGAACTTTGGCCAGTGGGTTTTGCCGCGACATGTATTGCAGCCAGACTTTACTGCTCATGTTCTATATACAGATGAGACAGTATTTAGACACGAGGGTGTATTTAATGCGCACAATTTCTGTCTTTGGGCAACCAATAATCCACATGCAACACGGCCGCATGCTTATCGACAAGATTTTCTTTTAATTGTTTGGCGGATATTGTTAATAATTATTTGATAGGCCCATATCTACTACCAAAGAGGTTGCATGGTCGCTGTTACCTTATTTTTATTATTATTTTTTTTGCAACCTTTTTTTTTTACCAGAACTAGTGCAAGAGGATCCAATCGCCATTCGTAACCGGATGTAGTGTCAACATGATGGAGCGCCCGCTCATTTCACCACTAATGTGCGCAGTTACTTGAATGCCACATTTGGTACGAAATGGATTGGTCGAGGTGGGCGAGTTTCTTGACCACCAAGATTTCCCGATTTATCGAGCCTTGATTTCTTTTTATGGGCACATCTGGAGAGTTTTTTTATGAGACTTCAGTTCACTTAGACTAAAATATAGTATCTCTCACATCCGAAACTGCTGCACATGTGCGGGAGATTCCTGATATGTATGGAAGCGTACGCCACGCCAATCGTTCCACCGATGCTGCGAAGCAGTAGCGGCTCATCAGGGAGTGCTGCATCTGATTTTTCACACCACTAAAAATTAACAGAATCTTTCACATCGACAAATTTTGTCGATTAAATAAAACTGAAATAACCATACAATTTTAGTGGTGTGAATAAACTGATGCAGCACCCCCCCTTACCACCCGCTACTGTTGCGAAGCATATATCACAGTTGGTGGGCGCAATTTTGACCACTTATTCTATTATTCACACTGTGCATTATTATTTACTTGTAAACTACATTGTAAATAAATATTTTATCATTTTTATTCATGTATTTCGTTTGATAAGTTTGCCAGTTTTGCGCTTTTTTTAAATTCAAAAATTTAGATTTCATACCAAAAATTTTCAAAGAAGGATTTTACTGTTAAGTTATTATGAAAGATCAACAAGAGGAAAGTATAAAAATTTTCTGGTATAAATGAGAAATTTTGAAATTAAAAACTGAAATTAAAATTTAAAAATTTTAAAAAGGGACTAATTGCTCCCTGGTGTTTTTACTTTAATGCGTCACTTGATCCCATACAATCCTATACGATGAATGATTGCTTCTGTGTGCTCTACCTACCCTTAAAGTTTGTATCATGAGTTTAGAAACACCCTGTATATTGGGTTGACAACTAGAATTCCGTCTTTTTTGTAACTATATTTTTATACCAGAAATCTTTATTTTGTTTTTTCAACGAGTTAATTTAGGTTTAATTTAAAGTCTTTACAATGGAATGTCAAGATGAGCAATGAAATATTTTCGATAACACTTTCTTTTACTTTTACCCTATCTTAGCAACTAGAATTCCGTTTTTTATTTAACTTTATTTCTTTACCAGAAATCTTTATTTTGTTTTTTTCAACGAGTTAATTTAGGTCTAACAAGGAAGGTCTCCATTGGGGGCATACTCAGAATTTTTTGAAAAAAAATACGAATTAAACTACTCATGTAGGTAATAAAGGATCAGTGAAAATTAGCGGCGGAATTACATTATTAGATATGTAAAAAAATAAAATAGTTTGGAATAATTGGCGTGAAAAGCTGAAAGCGACGCTGGATTTGGCGAGCAGTGCATTTCCTCGCCAAAAGCAGACGATTTTAACGAATCTGAAAATTGATTTTAATTGACTTCACTGTTAAAAATCTGCAGCATTTACTGCAACGTCACTCCACTACTTTTATAGAATATCTCTCTTCTGACCAATAAGAATGCTCTATAGCATGGTGAATTGATCCTGTCATACACTGTTAAAAATCTGCTGCATTTCGTTGCAACGCACTCCACCGCTTGTATATAATATCTCTATTCCAACTAATGAGAAAGCTCCATTTCACGGCCAAGTAACCGTTTTCTATACAAGCAAGAGAGTGCAACAAAATGCAGCAGATTTTTAACAGTGTATTTTTCAATTTGGAACAATTTTAATCAATTTAAATTGTGTTTTAAATGATAAAATAAATTAATTTCATTTTGTTATAAGTACATATAAACGTATATGACAAATTTACACTTAAAGTAACGTAAAAATGCAAAACTAAAATTACTTAAACTAAACTTATTTAAATAAATTGAACATAGAAAGTTTTTTCTTTAAAAAGCATTCGAAGCGTAAAAGTGTATTTTTCAAAATTTCGTTTTCTCGCCAACCGGAGATAAATCGCCAAATAAACGAAATTTTTATTATTTTTTTACGGACGTTATAAGGAGGTTCCGCCGAAATTTTTTTTATAAACATATAACTATATGAGAAGAACATTCTGTAATTTTTTCAAATTTTTCTGAGTATGCCCGTATGGAGACCTTCCTTGTAAGTTAACATCTTTGCAATGGAATGACAAGATGAGAAATGAAATATTTTCGATAACTCTTTCTTTTAGCTTTAACCCTATTCAGAGACGTTTGTACACGTACACAATGAAATAATTTTATTCAAAAACCATAATTTGAACCAAAATTTTGGTTCAAAAGTTTTCATTTTATAATGTATGTGTGTATGTGTACATGAAACGCAGCCTACCTAGTATTTATAAATAAATATGTATGTCTGTGAATTCCGGTGTCATTTATTTATTTCAAAATTTTAGGATTCGAAGCGATTTGATTACTACAACTTTGAAAATTTGCATCAAATGAGAAGGGAACTGACAGAAAACTTGCATTCTCCCCTCTGCTATGGATTTCATAGGAGGAATTTTAGGATTCAAAGCGCTTTGATTACTACAACTTTGAAAATTTGCATCAAATAAGAAGGGAACTGACAGGAAACTTGCATTCTCCCTCTCTGCTATTCGATTTCATACCATAAATCTTCAAAGAAGAATTTTATTATAAAGTAATTATGAAATTTCAAGAAAAGGATAGTATCAAAATTTTCTGGTATGAATGAGAAATTTTTAAAATTAAACAAGGGTCCTAATTGCCCCCTGGTGTTTTTACCTTAATGCGTCACTTGGTCCCATATATTCCTATACAATAAATGATTATTACTGTGTGCTCTGCCTACCCTTAAAGTTTGTACCATGAGTTTAGAAACACCCTGTAGATTAGTGCATCCTACCCCTCCTTGTATATAAAAAACCGAACTTTCTGTTTTCAAAATATTGGTGTCAATGTGACACTTGGGCATTTTGAAAAAATTCACCCACCAGAGATTAAAGGGTTGCGATTAACACAGAATACATTAATCGTTTATATTAGATGCATTAGATGTATTTAACAATTTTTTTATAAATTTATACTTGATAACATATTTATATGCAAAGTTTTATAAGATCTCTTTCTGCATTCAGCATTTTTCATTTTTACTACTGTAAAATATCGTTATGCGAGACATAATTATGTCTATTTTAAACAATTACTGATACTCTATTTATGTACCAGGATTGAAGAAAATTGTTTCGTTACTTTAAAGAATAATTGATGTATACCTATCGCATGTTTTAGAAAATGCTTATAAAAATATTTTTTTAATAGATACTACCAGACAAGTTTCATTTATACAAAGTGGCAAATCTGAACATTCGTCGGGCGAGGTAATCCCAAAACTTTTTTCTATCTCAACCATGTTAATATTTCAAAATTCTTTATAACAGTTCCAAGATAAAATGGCGGTCAATGACCATCATGGAAATTCTAATGATATAAGATTCCGTGCAATAGTTTTTGAGATATGATTATTGCTAAAATAACGTAAAATTTGCAAAATGACGCATACCAGCGCCATTTGTTTGGGGATTTACACAGCAATCTGATTTGCAAAAACTTACGTCAACACCAAACTGAACCTGAAATTTAATGAATATTCATGCATCAGTTCTTGAGGTAGGGCGGAAATCGTAAGGCTATAGCGAATAACCTTGAAAAATGAAGCATAACGGTGCGACCTGTTGGGCGATTTACACTGAAATATAAACAACACCATGTCATATAAAGGAATAACAGAATCTAGAGTTTTATTAAAAGCCGTACATTATTTCTAGAAATAGTTATTGCTAAAATTGTAGAAAATACTGCATAGCAGTGCTATCTGTTGAACGATTTACACAAAAAGTAGAAAGTGTCAATTTATGTCATAAACTAATTGAATCTCAAATTTCATGAAAATCTGTGAATAAGTTCTTGTGATAGTGCTGTTGTTAAAATCGTGATAAATGCTGCATAGCAGTGCCACCTGCAGAGCGATTTTCAATGAAAACTAATTAACACCAATCAGGGACTAAAAGAATATAACTTTTTTTTTTTAATTTTCTTGCATTATTTATTGAGATAGAGCACCTTCAATATTTGTGTCACATACAGACAGACACACAGATAGACATTTTGTAAAAAACATGTTTTTTGGTATCTCTGATCTTTAAAACTTGTAAATCCATTAAAAATCGGAAGTCGAAAATTTTCATGGATCTAATACTTTCTTCTAGCAAAGACAGAAGAAAGTAAAAACATATTTAAAAACGATTTTAATACTATTTCCAATAAAGAATTTATCAAGAAAATTAAAGTATACAAATATGGTAGCGGAATACAGGGTGGTTCAAATTAAGGTATCTGAGATGCCCTCGAAAGAGCAGCAGTGGATGAAACATTATATTTGTAGCATATATATATCAGACCATGGGAAATTAATTGATTCAATTAAAAAAATTAGTTTAAACGAAGGCCACCAGGGGATAAAAAGGCGCTGCGATCGGCGATTTCTGGATTTGGTATAACCTTAGAGGTAAAGTTTATCGAGAGAACATAGGAAATCAGTCTAATTTGAAGGTTTTGATTTTATTGGTTGCGTAATATTAAAGGGTGTTAAAATTGAGGCGAAAATGGATCAATTCCCACCGCTAAGATTTTAGTGTTTTTCACCTAAAAGTAACACTAATAAAATTAATGAGTCACATAACAATAAAATTTAAATGAATAATATTTAAAAAATATTGGTGGGAATCAGCCCTTTGACACCAATATGTTTATATGCTTGGTCATGTTTCATTTTTCTTATCTTACACCGATCGCAGAGCCCTGGTGGCCTTTGCGTGAGCTAAAATTTTTTGCACCATTCAATTTTCCATGCTCTGATAAGTATTTCTTCCAAATATGAAGACATTTCATCCACTGCTTCTCTCGCTAGGGCATCGCAAACAGGGATACTTTAATTTGAACCACTCTGTAGTTATCATAGTTTTGACTGAAAAAAATATCAAATAGTTGAAGTTTTATAGGTAAATTATTAGGTCTTTTATTTTGTTAAATTTTCAACTGCTTCCCTGTTTTCACATATGTTGTACGGGAAACGTGTTTTTGCCAATCATGATTGGCCCGTACCACATGATCCGTACGGGCATCCATACTCCAATAATAATTTATTATTTTCACCAGTAAAATTTTATTCTGAAATTTATATTATGTAATTTAAGCACTTTTCAGATTCAACTAGGCCAAAAATTTATGTTATGAAATACCGGTGCTAAAAGATTAAAAATTCTGTAAAAAACATGAAAAAATAGGCATTATTTGAAAGATTTATAAAAATATTGATCAGTTAAGTGGTTAACCCGGGAGGACGCGTGCCGGGCCTAAAAGACCCAGAGAACGTATTTTTTTTACAATTGTCTCCGCTAATTTTTTTAAGTAATCTTCAACATATTTTATCGCAGAAATTTTAAAAATTTACTCCGACAAAATAAGGTGACGATTATTATTTTTATTTATTCGTGACAAAGTAAAAACCATTTAAACCCTGGGTATGCGCGCGTTCTCCGGGTTAATACTGTTTTCCTTATTTTACATATTTATTATATAAAAACTCTAGACATGCATTTATTTGACATAAATAAAAAAAAATGTATTTCGGTAAAGTTTTATTTCGTATTTAATACATTTTCCTTTGACATACTTACCAACCTGGTAATGTTCTTCTGTAAAAGATTGTTCAGATTTTTCCGTATTTAACACTAGAACCGCTATTAAGGGTCAAAATGACCCCTGCCAGATTGCTAACAACCGATTCGAACCAGAATTTTCTTTATAAGATATGTTAAATATATGTAGCTGAAAAATAGATAAATTAAATAAGTTCAATAGATCAAAATTAAAATTCTGGTGCGAAACACATTTATAAAACTTGAGTAAAATACCCGGCGGTTCTAGTGTTAAATATCTTTCGAACAAAGTGTGTAAAGAAACAATTTCCACTAATTATTATGAAATTAATTACACAAAGACTTATTAACTAAATTTCCTGGTTTGAAAACCGTTCAGACTGGGTAAAACTAAACCACATTTAACGAAAGAATAATTGGAGTTTTGTAATTAAGCGCAGACCGTAACTAACATCATCTAAATTATAACCAGCTGGTTGTCTAGTATAAGGAAAGACCTCAAAGGTCTAAAAAAGGACGTCACAAAAGACGAAACAAAATATAAAACAGCGCACACTTCGCAGTTTTTTAATCTAAACAAACTGCTTTCGTGAACGTCAGGAAAACCATTATAATTACATCATTTACCTTCGGAACATTTTTATGATATAAATGTTGTTCTTTTTATAAAGTGGTGTGAAATAAATAACCGAAACATTTAAAAATATATTTGAGTGAAATTCGGTTTTAATTGCACTGCTACTCAGCAGCAAGTATAAAATATGTATTACAGAGTACGGAAGCTTGGACTTTCAATTACCGTTTGCCAGAATTTCCCTAAAGTAGTATTTGGCTTATTTAAGTCTTACCCGGGCGAATCATTTCTGAGCCTAAAATTTTCAGATGATAAACTTTCACAAAAATCTGCAAACAGTATTTTTAAAAAAAGTAGAAAATTGCATGTCAAACGTAGTAATTCTTACAAATTAAGGAACATTAATTTATTGAGTTATGTTTACGGCTTCGGACATTTTAAATTTGTGTTAAAAATTTTATTTTTATGTGAATTTATCTCAGTGTTACTGGATATTTCTAAAATAGCATTTTAAATTATATTACTTTATTTTAGTTGTTTATTATTATTATTCTTTTAACCCATTCGTGCCCACCACCTTTTGCGCAAATTTTATTCGATTTGCACCGCTATTATTAAAAGAACTAAGTTTAGTTCATTAATTACGAAAATGTTTCAATTAAATAAAATAAAGATTGCTGTTCTTTTTTACCGGTGTCAAAAACAGTGCTACATGCACCTTTTGAAGCGTCCCTAAAAAGGGACGCTAGGCACTAATGGGTTAACCGCATTCAAGCCTGCGATTTTTAAACTTCAATTTATAAATGTAAATATAACCTGTAATTGGTAATGCTGATAAAAACGATGCATGCAGCTATAGTTAGAGTCTGTCCAAGAAATTATATCGTGACATTACAAAAATACTACCTTGTAATGATTTTGTAGTATTTAGGCTAAGGCAAAGCTACATTTTATACTAGATTGGAAAGAATTTGCTATACTTCAGTCATGATGGAATTAAATTTGTTACATTTTTTATCGTTAATTTACAATAAATTTGATACAGCAAACGATTAACTTGCTCGAGAAGTTAGCTGGAAATTCAAAGCCTGGTGACTTCGGCGTTTGCGTTGCCTTGATGCGGTCTTGTCATGCTGAACTTTCTTTAAGTGCAACTTTTCAGGTTTAGAACGCAAAACTGCTTTAAACTTTCAGCAAACTAAAATTGCTATGTGGGACTAATTAAGAAAATATTCGTATGGTATATTTCCATATTATTTCCAATTGTAATTTATCAAGAAAACAAAAGAAGAAAATTTGTTGTAGCTAAATGATGATTACTATTCCGAAATTAAAAAAAAAGGAAAGTGTAGAACGTTGTATCTGATCTGCCCCGTCTCTAGTTTTGGGTATTAGTATTTTGATGCAGAAAATATTCTTCTATTTAATTGGAGTAATTGAATAATTTTCAATGTGTAAGAGTTTTCATGTGAAATAAAGTGTAGATTATAGATAAAACGCTATTTTATATAAAAAAAATTGTTTAAAATTAACAGCTGAAATAATAAATAGCCTTTTCTGGATTCCTTAATTTAACCAATCAATGGAAATGAGGTTTAATATCAGAAACAAAGGTGTGTGGATCTTGCCTTTGAGAAGCAGCCAATGTCTGCAATATCTGCTGATTGGCTATTCTATCAAAAGAGGGACTTTTTACTTTCGTCCCTTTCATGAGTTAATCGCTTGTCTGTACGTTATACGGGCAATGTGTTTTTGCCAAATAAAATTTTCGACGTATGGGCATCCGTGTTCCTATCATATTTTATTATTCTCACGAGTACATTTCTGTTGAAAATTTTATGTTTTTTAATTTGAGCATTTTCTGATTTAATCAGGCGAAAAATTATGTTTTGAAAAATCGTTGATAAAAGATTAAAAATTCTGTAAAACACATAAAAAATAGGCATTATTTGAAAGATTGTTTTAATATTGATTAATTAAGAGTTTAAAGAAATTTAAAATACTAAATATTTTTTTTATATTTCACAACAAACTACTAATGCAAGTGCGTTATGGTCTACCCAGAAGGTTTTTCTGCGACTTTGTCAAGTCAAACTCTTCATTGCAATATAATATAAGAAAAAATCAATGTTGCTGCTAATGTGCATGCTAACGAAGGAAATAATCACAGCTTTATTTTAAAAAATAGTCTGACATGCGTTGTTTATCACATTCGATCAGAAATGGAAAGGATTATTTTTAGTAGATCTGTAATTAAATAAAAAAACTTTAAATAAACTCATCTAAAACGATCAAGCGAAGACATTCGAAGCACCATGTTTAAACAACGGCAGCGTTTTTTTTAAATTCTCATTTGCATTTAAATACTTTAAAATGTTTTTTTATAGGATATTCGATCTTGATCTCTAAACGAGACTTAGACATTAAGGTTATTTCAATTTTGGTTGTTTTTTATTAGGGCATTTTATCTTTCGGAACCAGTTGCAAGGAGTAAAAATAAAGCTGCAAACAAGAAAGAGAAAGTAGAAAATTGCCTTGTTAAAAATCGATCGCTGCTATAATCTGAAACAGAAATTTATTAAAAGTATTGAAATGAAAACCACAAATTTTAAAGCGATACTACCATTGATTTAGGCTTCGCTTCTTTTCATTATAGAGTGGCTAATGAAGGCTCTAGATTAACTTGAAACTTTAACACTACAGTCACAAAGAAAGGCCTCTTTGACCCATCCAAAATTTATAATTGCTTATTTCAACAGAAAATTACTCCATAAGATATGACAAATTTAGGCAGAACAAAAAAAAAAAGGCTGATTTTATAAAATAAAAAATTTAAAAGGAAAATTTTCATATGAAGTATGCTTCATAAAACTTGACTAAAATTAAGGGAGATTCTAGTGTTAACAGATCAAATAAAAATATTTTATGTGATTAATTTGCTATAGGTTCTATGGTTATTCTTACAGAGTTCACACAGTTCTACCGCTAAATTTTAAGAATATTTTCGAAGTGTTTCACTGCAGGAAAATATCGTAAAACCTGTGAATGGAGGTGTGTGCGACGAATGTTGTGGTTTAAAAATTAAATGTAAATTTTCTTATTTTTAATAGTGGTGCCAGTGGGCTTGGACATTCCAAAGAGAAATTCAGAACAATTTCAGAAATTTTGCAATTATTCCTTAAACTCCATATGGGTATTTCCATGAGCAGTTGTCGTCAAATTCACATTATTACAACTGTTAAGTTGTTCACCATTATTTTCGAAAATTTTGCAAGGCCTTATTCAATTAATGAAATATCTCTAACAAAATAGTTCACATTTTTCCGTTTTAAAATACTGGTTTCCAAAATCACAGAGTATGACTTACACGATATGTGCTCATGGAAATACCCATATAAAGAATTTGATTTAGGTAATCGCCATAAGCCTGTCATTAAATAAAGCGCAAACAACTGTTCGAATTTTGTGGTGTTAAAACGGAGTTTTTGACTGTAAAAGGAAGCTTAACCCATTAACGCCCAGCGTCCTCGTTTGAGGACGGTTACAAAAACAGCAAGAAAGCGGTTTTCCCACCAGTAAAGAGGAAGATAAATATGTACCTTATTTCATGAGACAGAATCATCGACAAATTTAGATAAAAGTTAATTTGTTTTTAAAAGTGGTGGGAAATACAAAATTTAAATTTTAGTGAAGAAAATAATTTGGGCGTTAATGGGTTAAACTCTAACCCTGATTTTGTAAGAAATATCTTACTAACGGATAAAATATAAATGCAGAATACATTAATATTGTAGATTGGATGCCGTAATTTTATCTAAAAACCATTTTATAAATTTATATTAAAAGAAATATTTTTTAGCAAACCATTTAAAAGAAAAGTATTTCTTCAGGTAGTTGTTGTCATTTTTTCATTCATTCCATTATTCTTCTTTCAACAACCCCTCGGACATACTCACACTAATAATAAAACCAAACCCAAGGCAGTTAGAATGTTTGAAAAATACGAAAAGCCGCATCTGTCGCATCGAAATGAGACAGACTGCCTCTGTGAATAGTTAACCATAAAACATAGCTTCTAATGGTTCATTTTCACATTTTCACAATATCAAGAAAGTTATTTTAATACAGTGGTGCCAATAAAATATCTAAAAGTTTTTAAACATATTTCGTTGAAACGCTGTTTTAATCCATCGAAGGACGATGGGGTAAAATGCATCCCACTTAATGCTATTTGCGAAACTCCACATTTGCACCAGAGTTTTGAAATAATATTTTTAATTTTATGAAGTACTTGAAGAAAAGGTTTTATTTTATTTGAAATAAGTTTGTCATTTAAATTCTTGTGTCATTCAATGAGTTCAGTACTTTAAGAAAAGAAGTGCTTTGCCCATCAAAGGATTGGTACTATTGTTCATCAGCAGCAAATATAAAATGCATAGCAGCTTTTAAAGTTGTTAAGTAACTTAAATTCTTAGACTCTTTTAAATACTCAACTTATTTGGCCGTACTTCGTTCCGACAAAACGATTTTGCTTGAATCATCATTTAAAGCTTTTTGACATCTCTAATTTTTTTTAAGTACCATTTCATACTATTTAATTTCCGAAAATTCTAGACTACATATTACGAATATTTAATCTAGAAAACTGGTGTTAACTCACATTTTCAATATATTGTACGTAAAAAAAGGAATCAGTTAACACCAGAACCGCGGAATCGGGTCATTTTGACCAGTAATAAATGAATAGATGTCGATTCGAACCAGGAAATACTTTATAAAATAATTTATACATATGATGAAGAAAAATAATTTAAATAAATAACTGATTTAGTTTAAAATGAAAATTCTAGTGTGAAATATTTTTAGGAATCGCGAGAAAAAATTTCCGCGGTTCTAGTGTTAAAGGGTTGATTTAACTACTAATTACTTGCCATTAGCCAGTGTTCGTACGCATCAAATTATTCAGTGGGAATTTAGGTGTTTTAATGTCAGTAAGTTTGGGATACAACATAGAGTTTTTTTTCTTTAAATAAGACAAATAGCACTTTATCCCTGATAACCTTCCAACACTTTGCATTACAAAAACAATAAAGAAATGGAAGAATTCTTCCATTTAAAATTTTTGATTAGTAACAGATAGAAAATTTAATGAATTTACATATAAAATCCTTAAAGTACTTGCATTCTCATGAGGTTGGTGACATATCAAATGTAAAATTTGATTGAGTTAGCAAAAAATGTATTTTAGAGTTTATTATATAAAATGAGTAATAATGTTTTTAACCCATTAACGCCCAGCGTCCTCTTTTGAGGACGGTTACAAAAACAGCAAGAAAGCGACTTTCCCACCAGTAAAGAGGAAGATAGATATATGCCTTCTTTCACGAGACAAATTCTTCAATAAATTTAGATAAAAGTTAATTTTATTTTAAAAGTGGTGGGAAATACAAAATTTAAATTTTAGCGAAGAAAATAATTCGGGCGTTAATGGGTTAAAGGAGCTTTAAGAATTTAAATATAAATTTTTAAATAAAACAAAAATACACGTTAAAAAAACAGATTGTTTTAGATATTACGAATGGAATCCCGTCGAATTCGACGAATGAAATGTTTAAAAGACCCGATCGATTTGGTTTTAAAAAAAGTAAAAGTAATTACATTATTGAATCAATATATAATAAATATATTTCCAAACTTGATGCCAAATTTCCCTGTTACAATTTTACATGCAAATATTCGCACATCTTCAGTTAAAATTGTAATCTGAGTGCCGGCGAAATCCAGAAATTTTATTTTATATACACTCACAGAATTTTATGAAAAAAAAAAAACTAATTTCATTTTTACTATGACATTTTTTCTCTATGTGAAGTCATCTGAAAGCAAAATCTCAATCTCACTATCCATAATGAAAAGAAATACTGAAATATAATATTGTTATGAGTAAAAATTCGATGTTTTAAATAGTGACGTCATTTTCTCTTCAAAAGTTATTTAAAATTTACTGTTATTAGTAATATGAAAAAGGCATCCGTAATAATTCCCATTTATCTGGTTGCCGAATGACATCATTTTCTTCATTTAAATTTTTCTTATTTTGCTTTAGACATTAATTTTTATGATAAATTATTTTCCGTTATTTTATTTACATTATTAATATTATTACTCAGTAAATATATATATTTTTTACCTCAATTATTGCATAATTATACGCAATCATTTTATTGTGGTTAAATTTTACGAAAACAATTAACTTTTTTCTTTTAAATGCGAGGACATGTTCACTGATTAAATAAAGCTTCTGACTGGTGGAATGTGATAATGGAAAAAAAAAATTATTATCGAGAGAAAAGCGAAACTGAGTTGGGATCATTTTGAAGAAATATCGTAAAAAGCATTTAAAATTAAAAATAAAATATAAAAATGGAAATAAATTTTAAAAAATAGGTAAAATGGGCACAAGTACAAATAAATAGCTTTCATTTAACCCTTTAACGTTCATTGGTTTCGCCACGAAACCACAAAATTTTAATTCCGATACGCAACACTGACACCGGTATTTTTATCGAAAAATATCCCTTTTATTTTGTATGTGAAAAATCACGTTTTCCTATTTAGAAATATATTTGTTCTTAATTACCGGTGTCATTCATTTATTTCGACATCTTAGCAATGAAAATGCTATGGTCGTTAAAGGGTTAAAAAAATACATATCAAAATCGGTTGAGTAAAAAATTCAAGGCTGATGACTAAAAAAAACAGCCAGGTCTTTTAAATATATAGATATTTGTGAATGGAACTAAATAGCTTATTTTACAATTTTAATACGATAATTATGAAAATGTTATTATGAGCTGTAAATAAAAACATTTAGTGCACATTGCATGAACATGACAAAAAACAATAATAATAAAAATGATAACGAAGATTGTGAACTGGAATAAATATATATATAAAAACAAAGCAAACAAATTACATGACAATCGTATTTGCAGTAATTCTCATTCCGGATGTATGAACTGCTTACGCACACGAATATATGTATATATATATATATATATATATATATATATATATATATATATATATATATATATATATATATATATATATATATATATATATATATATACGGGCTGTTTATTAGACTCTGCTTATCAACCAGGAGAAGACCATTTAATTGCCTTCTAGGAGGACTTAACGGAATCGACTGGGAGCAGAGACTTAATGTCCAATCCGCACCTTCCATTGGTACAGCCTGTTAGTACTCTTGTCTAGTGCAAGGGGAACGAACGCGGATGGGCTTCCTCCAACCCGCTTGGCCAGCGTGGAGGGATTTGGCCACAACCCCCCCCCCTTATTTTACCATGAATTCACAAAACAAATCACGGCCCTCAGTTCCCGGTAGTCTGCATGTTCCTGGTTACGGCAGCGATCAGACAGACATGAAGACAGAGGGTGCTAAGAATCACCGGGCTCGGCTTGGCTGCCATAAGTTGATGACCTTGGCTACGTACAATGGACGATCCCTATCTTCTGAAAACCGTTTACAGGAACTTGAAGAAGAGTTAGATAAGATCAGCTGGGACATTTTAGGATTATGTGAAGTAAGAAGAAAAGGCGAAGAAAAGATTGATCTTGCCAGCGGACATGTTTTATACTACAGAGGTACAGAAGATGGAAGAACAAGTGGTGTAGGATTTCTGATTCATAAAAGGTGGAAGAATCACATTGTAAAATATGATAGTGCGTCAGATAGAGTTGCAAGATTAGTAATACAAGTGTCCAAAAGATACAAGCTGCAAATTACCCAAGTTTATGCACCAACAATAAGTTATTGTGATGAAGAAATTGAAGATTTTTATGAAGAAGTAGCTTCAATGCATCATAAGGGAAATTGCTACATAAAATTAATAATGGGAGATTGGAATGCTAGAATTGGAGAGAAGAAGAAAGGTGAATTATCTGTAGGAAATCATGGATATGGTATGCGAGATGAAAGAGGAAGATTGATTGAGTTTGCAGAATGTGAACAGGTGTATATCATGAATTCATTTTTCAAGAAAAAGCCACAAAGAAAATGGACATGGCGTTGTGCAAATGGCTCAACAAGTGAAATCGACTACATCTTGACCAACAAAAAGTATCTTGTTCAGGACTGCAGCGTTCTCAATAACTTCAATACAGGAAGCGATCACAGATTGGTTAGATGCAAATTGCTGTTAAATACTAAAGTGGAAAGAATGAAGCTTTTGCTACACTCAAAGAAATCAATCGATATTATAAACCTCCAGAAACATAAAGAAGAATTTCATTTGGAACTTCAAAACCGTTTCCAAGTACTTCAATCAACTTTAGAAGAAGAGCAAGATGTTACAATAGTGAACAAGAAGCTAACCAATACTCTACAAGAAATTGCTAAGAAGATAGCCGGTGATGCACAAGTAAAACTAACAAAGAAAATAACAGAAGAAACAAGAAGATTGATGAAAAAACGCAGAGAATTTAAAATGAAGAAAAATGATCCTAAATCAAGAGTTGAATATGCTGAATTATGTAAAACAGTAAGAAAATGCGTTACAGAAGATATCAGAAATTTTAACTGTGATCTTGTTAAAAAAGTTCTGGAAGATAACAAAAGTTTAAAATCAGCTAAGCGCAAGTTATGTGTTGGAAGAAAAGGCATTTTTGCACTGAAGAGAGCAGATGGAACAATCACCAAAATCAGCAACGAAATAGTACACATTGTTGAGAAATTCTATAATGATCTATATAAATGTGAAGATCAGAGGGAGATCAGCGATCACGATCAACGAGAAATCTTAACAGAAACTGAAGAGATAATCCCAGTGATGACAGATGAAGTTTTACAAGCTATTAGATTTATGAAAAAAGGTAAATGCCCTGGAGAAGATGGAATTAAAATTGACCTTATCAAAGAAGCAGGAGAAGAATTTGCAAAAAGGCTATCCTTACTGTTTTCCAAATGTCTCAAAAAGCCAGATGTACCAGAAGATTGGAATAATGCTGTGATGATTCTACTTTATAAGAAAGGAAAGAAGGAAAACATTAAAAATTACCGTCCGATCAGCTTATTGTCCGTGATTTATAAAATTTTCACCAAAGTTTTAACGACAAGACTTGAATCAGCTCTGGACTCAGCTCAACCTAGAGAACAAGCAGGATTCCGAAGTGGATTCAGCACAATGGATCATATCCAAACAGTAAGGGAACTCATAGAAAAGCATAAAGAATATAATTTACCTCTCTGCCTTGCCTTTATTGATTATGAAAAAGCTTTTGATTCCGTCTACACATCAGCAGTAGTAGATTTTCTGGAGGACATTGGTATAGACAAACCTTACATCAATATCATAAAGAAGATTTACAAGAAAGCAACAGCAACCATCCGTTTAGATAAAGGAAAAGCAAAGATCAAGCTCGGAAGAGGAGTAAGACAAGGAGACACCATTTCACCCAAGCTTTTTAATGCTGTCTTAGAAAATATCTTCAAGAAGCTGGATTGGGAAAACAAAGGGATTAGAATAAATGGAGAATTTTTAAGTCATCTCCGATTCGCTGACGACATTGTAATTTTTAGTAACAGCCCTGAAGAATTGGAAATTATGCTAAAAGATCTTGCAGAAGCTAGCATCAATGTGGGATTAAAAATAAATTTAGAAAAGACTAAGGTGATGTTTAATTCATTTACATCAAAAAAGAAAATTGTCTACAAGAACACTGAGATTAAAGAAGTGCAAAGTTATGTGTACCTAGGACAGAAAATATCATCGGATAATAGTATCATGAATGAAATCAATAGACGAATAAGAAATGGGTGGAGTGCTTTCGGGAAGAACAGTATTATTCTGAAGAGTAATATGCCTCTTTGTTTGAAAAGAAAAGTTTTTAATCAATGTATTTTACCTGCATTAACCTACGGAGCAGAAACATGGACACTAACAAAACGGATGATACAAAGATTACAAACAGCACAGAGAAGCATGGAAAGATGTATGCTAGGCATAACTAGAAGAGACAGAAAGAGGATAACCTGGATAAGAAATCAAACAAAAGTTTTTGACATCCTTGAAAGAATCAAGCAGCTAAAATGGAAATGGTCTGGGCACATTGCAAGAAGACAAGACAATAGATGGAGCACAAATATACTACAGTGGTATCCTAGAGATGTAAAACGACCAAGAAGACGACCACAAGTAAGATGGAGTGACGAAATTAGAAAAGTGGCTGGTGTAAATTGGATGACGAAAGCACTAGACAGAAAACATTGGAAAAATCTGGGGGAGACCTACATCCAGCAGTGGATCAAAAACGGTTGTTGATGATGGTGATGATATATATACAGGGTGATTCTAAATTTTTTTTACAATAAAAGAGGGGTGATAGTATACATCAAGACAAACAATATTAAATAGCGGACAAAGGGTCCCAAACGTTTACTGAAGGAGATAACCGCCATTAAAGTTTAGGGACCAAAATTTCAAATAAATATAAAAAACGGAAAAATCGGTCGATTGATTTGCGGTTTTCACTAAAATTATTCTTTATCTCGGCATTTTCTTGAAATTAAATTATAAAGATAAATTTCAATAAATGCTAATAGAGGGCGCTTTGAACTTTCGAGTAACGAACAACTACTTTTTGCCGGTATTTTTTGCATTTCATTAAATTTTCTCGTAAGCTTAAATTAAAACTTAAATTTTGAGCTCAAAATCTGAAAAGTTGGGAGTGGTTAAGTAGCACAAATTGAACTGTGTTCAGAGGGTTCAAATTTCAAATGATTATAAAAAACGAAAATATTGGTTCATTGATTTGCGGTTTTCACTAAAACTACTCTTTATGTTGGTATTTTTTTAAAAATAAATTATAAAGATAAATTTCAAAAAATGCCGATAGAGGGCGCTTTATACTTTGGAGTAACGAACAACTATTTTTTTCCGTTATTTTTTGCATGTCCTTAAATGTTTTCGGAAGCATAGACTTAAATTTTGAGCTCAAAATCTGAATAATAGGTAGTGGTTACGTAGTACAAACTTAACTGTGTTTAAGGAGGAAGGGAGGGTCTAAATTAAAATAATTATCGAAAAATGGAAAAACTGGTCAATTCGATTGCGGTTTAAAATAAAACTATTCTTTACGTCAGAATCTTCTTGAAAATAAATTTTAAAGATAATTTTAAAAAATTCCGTTAGAAGGCGCCTTAAACTTTAGAGTAATCAACAATTAATTTTAAACATTATTTTTTGGCTCTAATTAAATGCTTGCAAAAGCTAATTGAATGTTTTCGGAAGCTTAGTTTTAAACTTAAATTTTGAGCTGAAATTCTGAATCGTTGTGAGGGGTTAATAAACGCAAACCGAAGTGTGTTCAGGATCAGGAGTTGAAATTTAACCCTCCCCCCTACTCGAACACAATTCAATTTTTCGCTACTTAAACACTCCCAATGATTCAGAAGTTGAGACCAAAATTTAAGTCTATGCATTTGAAAGCATTTAATGAAACTAAAAAAATAACAGTTAAAATTAGTTGTACACTACTCCAAAGTCTAATGTGCCCTCTGTCGGCATTTTGTGAAATTTATCTTTAAAACTTATTTTCAAGAAAATGCTGATTTAAAAATTAGTTTTAGAGAAAACCGCAAACAAATCGACCAATTTTTCCTTTTTTTATAATCATTTTAAATTTGAACACTCTGAACATTGTTCAGTTTGTGCTACTTAACCACTCACAACTATTTAGAAGCTTACAAAAATATTTAATGAGATGCAAAAAATACCAGCAAAAATTAGTTGTTCGTTACTCCAAAGTCTAAAGCACCCTCTATCGACATTTTTTGAAATTTATGATTTGATTTCAAGAAAATGCCGACATAAAGAATAATTTTCTTGAAAACCGCAAATCAATCGACCGATTTTTCCTTTTTTATGTTTATTTGAAATTTTGGTTCCTTAACTTTAATGGCGGCTATCTCCTTTGGAAAACGTGTGGGACCCTTCGTCTCCTATTTAATATTGTTTGTCTTGATGTGTACTGTGAGGGCGTTTTGTAGTAGCAGCTATGTTGGTAACACACTTAGAGGAAAAGAAGTAAAAGCATAGTAGTCCAGGTTCTAGATGTGAAAACAGCGAAAAAACCCCACAATGATTGCTAAGTCACTTTTTATTTAAACATGTAGTAATAGGGGGGTACACATACAGTACTCGGAGAAAATCTCCGAACAGAGATTTTGCGACTTAATCGGACAAGAGCAGTGAGTCAAGTGCCTTCGTACATAGCAACAAACCGCCACTTTTGGCATGATAAAAAATCGCCAAGATACACAAGTTCGCCTATGCACAATGGATAGTATACGCCAAATAACAGTTAAAATGCAGCTGGCATGATCAGAATTCAATATGGTTGCCCAGCTGGGATGGGAAAGGAAAGGTTGCCAATAGATAAATGTTACACGTGTTGTTATGTCTAAACACAGAAGCCGACCGAAGGAGCACCAGATTTTAATGCGCAGATGTTAAATACTTTTTAGGATTTTGTCGAGAAAGGAAAAAGAAGCGGAAGCATAAATTATAACTGCGAAATAGAGATGATCTCCTTATAAGGTAATGGAGAATTGACTCGATGAGAATTAGCTGACCTCTGGAAATTGTTTTTAACGGTTGATTAAAAATGTGAGTGTATTTCTCACGGATAAACTTGAGCAGCAGTAGATTTTCTGTTAGAGAAAAACTAAGCGAGGAAAAAAAATGGAAAGGGATGAAGGACAACTTAGAACTAATTTTGAATTGAAAAGGAAGGGGGGTGTAAAGGAATGATTTAAGAAAAAGAACCAATATATAACGAAATAATCGTTATATATATCACCCGGTGCACCACAAAAAAAAACTTTTGCTGTCATGATTACAGTTTTTTTTTTTTTATTATTATTATTATTTAAACCCACAAGTATGGAGAAATTGATACACAGACCGGATTTATACACTAAAGCCCATTGAAAACGAGTAAATTTCCTAGCTAGTAAAAATATGTAAACTAGCAAAATAAATAGACCTTAAAATATACCTCACTTTAAAGATATCTTATTTAAACCTTTTATGACAGTAAAGCAAGGGGAGCACATACAAAAGTAAATTATTTAGAAAATAAATTAAATAAAAAAAACAAGAGAAATACACTTTGAAAATCTATATCAATATATTCCTTCACTTTAAAAAGAAGTTATTTCATCCTTAGATAATAAAGCAAAGAAAACTATATATAAAAACACCAAAAACTGTTAGTAAGCACGGAAAAATGAAATCTTTTAACTTCTTTACACAATGAAAAAAATTCCTTTTTCGTAACTTAAAATATTTTTATTTTTTTAGATGAAAAAGGATAATCTTATTTTAACTATATAATTAAGAGTTCAAAACTGGCTAAAAACTCATTTAAGCATATTAAAGAATCTAAATACAAAATTGAAAGAAACGGAAGGGGGGGAAGGTTAAACATGAAAAAATAGCACATAAATGCAAATAACTGATAAAAAAAAACTGCATAAAATGTCACCAAAAATAATAGCTAGAAATGACAACAGCTACCGTGCTTTCGCAAAGTGCTTTGCAAAAACACAATAACAGGATTATATTAGTGATATGGGATTAAACATAATTTAAAAACAACGAACAACAATGTTGACTGTGGTGTACTGACTGTGAAAGCAGAACATAAAATAAACAAAATACTTGGGGTAACTTATTGTTTTTTTTTGTTTAAAAATAAAAACAATTAATTATTATATTGTTAAATACACCAAAGTAATAGTTAGGGAAAAGGGACTCGATCTGCTCCCACACTCAAAGCTGTCGTATTTCGAAGATATGAAAATGTGCACTTTTTTTTATCACTGAAGACTAGCAGAAATTTTATATTGTAAACAGGTAATTGGGTATTCACTTATCGAAGGTGGTGACACCTCTTTTAGAGAATTGTTGTAATTCTTTTATTTATTTATTTATTTATTTTGTGCACTGGAAGACGTCGGGGCCGATCATTTGTAGAAACACAAATTGCGCTAATTTTAAGCAGAATTCTCTATCTATTTTCACACTCTCGAAGCTGTATTAAGCGCTCGAACACAATGCACTTTATCGCCCGTGAATTTTTTTGTATGGCATATTCTGTAATTTTGACGAAGCACACTGTAATAGAAGCACTAAATGAGCACACTGTAACAGAAGCACAAAATGATAGGGGGTGTCGATCGTAGAAGATTTTTTACTGCAGCCCTCGATGATATCTGCCGGCGATGATAGCACGTCAATCACACACAAATGATGCGGGCACTGAGAAGGGGGGGGGGCGTCCACCGCCCAGGTGACAATTGGCCGCAGAGATTCCTTTTATCAGATGGAATATCGAGGGGGAAACACTCCGAAGCACTTGAGATGGAGAGCACAGGGGAGGAAACGGGTGTGTCCAGCAAAGGATTTCAGGACGGGAACACCGCTTTACTTTTCGACGTCGACCGCAGGTTAAGATAGGGACATCAATTCCACATCGGTTGACACTTAGCAGGCAAGACTAATAGCAATTACATTTTCTACCGGGGGATGCAGAGAAGAAAAAAAAAAGAAACGAAATGCATCTCATCCGCAGGAAAGTGGCAGTTAATTGTACCCCCCTCCATAATTTTTTTTTTTTTTTTTTATGTGGGGAAAAACGAAAAAGTCAAACGGCACCAGTGATTCTTGTGAGGGCGTTTTGTAGTAGCAGCTATGTTGGTAACACACTTAGAGGAAAAGAAGTAAAAGCATAGTAGTCCAGGTTCTAGATGTTAAAACAGCGAAAAAACCCCATAATGATTGCTAAGTCACTTTTTATTTAAACATGTAGTAATAGGGGGGTACACATACAGTACTCGGAGAAAATCTCCGAACAGAGATTTTGCGACTTAATCGGACAAGAGCAGTGAGTCAAGTGCCTTCGTACATAGCAACAAACCGCCACTTTTGGCATGATAGAAAACCGCCAAGATACACAAGTTCGCCTATGCACAATGGATAGTATACGCCAAATAACAGTTAAAATGCAGCTGGCATGATCAGAATTCAATATGGTTGCCCAGCTGGGATGGGAAAGGAAAGGTTGCCAATAGATAAATGTTACACGTGTTGTTATGTCTAAACACAGAAGCCGACCGAAGGGGCACCAGATTTTAATGCGCAGATGTTAAATACTTTTTAGGATTTTGTCGAGAAAGGAAAAAGAAGCGTAAGCATAAATTTTAACTGCGAAATAGAGATGATCTCCTTATAAGGTAATGGAGAATTGACTCGATGAGAATTAGCTGACCTCTGGAAATTGTTTTTAACGGTTGATTAAAAATGTGAGTGTATTTCTCACAGATAAACTTGAGCAGCAGCAGATTTTCGGTTAGAGAAAAACTAAGCGAGGAAAAAAAATGGAAAGGGATGAAGGACAACTTATAACTAATTTCGAATTGAAAAGGAAGGGGGGGGGGTGTAAAGGAATGATTTAAGAAAAAGAACCAATATATAACGAAATAATCGTTATATGTACTATCTCCCCTCTTTTATTGTAAAAAAAAAAAAATCACCCTGTATCCTAGTACTGTAATTTCAAAAAGTAGAACAACTTCCTTCAGGCTGCTTGTGACTCAGCTATCGAATTTCCCTCACTAAAGTCAAGTCTATAGGTTAAATTAAATTCTTTAATAGGTATAAATCAAAATAATTTATTTTATAAAAATTTTGTTATTTTGTAAGACTTAACCCTTAAATGAATGAATTATTCTTTTAGAATTACGTATTCTTTTCTGATATCAAGGATTAGTCAACAGAAAATTTAAGAAAAATTCAGGAACACGTCACATTATCAGAGCTGCCACAGCTCCGGCGTTTTGGATACCGGTATTTTAATACAGAAAATGTTGCTTTATTTAATTGGATCATTCTCTGGGTTTAAAATAACCACATTTTCTCTAAAACTATACTGGTGCGGAAAAAGCCGGGACTTGGCAACTCTGCATTTTAAGATTTATATCAAAAGATTTGAAACTTTCAAAGAAATCAAAGCCAGGAATCTTTCAGCCCCCCCCCCCCCCCACGCACTCACAGCAATACGAAAAAAAGGGATCAGTGTAGTTTAAAAAATTTTAAATATACGAAATTCCGCATCAGTGGCATCGGAATTAGACAGACTGCCTTCGCGAATGTTCAGCCTTAAGACCCTGTGGGCTAAAGGTTTTTTTTCACATTTTCATAATGTCAAGAAAGTTAATCTAATAAAGTGTTGCGAATAAAATAACTAAAAGATTTTAAACATTATTGGGTTGGGAAAAAAGTAATTTCGTTTTTTCACAATAGATAATTTTAAAACCGCATATCACGAGCAATACTTGCTCAACTAAGCCATACTATACAGCATTTAAAAGATAACAGTCTACAGAAAGATAACAGTTTAAAACAATAATTTCATTAAAACGCTGTTTTAAATTCCCCCTATTAAATATAAGTTTTCCCCTTATATTTAACCGAAAAACCATCAAAATTAGTCAGTGAAGCGCTTCATTAGAATGAACAAATCCAAGATTTGCAGCAAATCGGTTAATTCTGCATGAAAAACACATTTACCAAAATTAGGCAGGATCCCCCCGCTATTCGTTATTTTTATTCAATTAACCAAGACTAATTAGGGAGGCGCTTTACCAGAATGAACTTATTTCTAAAATTTGAAGCAAATCAGTAAATTCTGCGTGAAAAAAGCATTTATATAAATTATGGGGCGTTACTCCTATTCCCCTTCCCTTTATACTTAAACAATGAACACTCACAACTAATCAATGAGGCCTCTCAAGAGAATGCTCCCATATCTAAAATTTGAATAAAATATGTTAATAATAAATGGAAACCCATTTATTTGAATTAAGGGAAGGGACAAACCAGTCTCTCGTTCCCCCCCCCCCACACACACACACACTTATTCTTCTCCAATGACCTCCAAAAGTAATAAAAAAGCTCCTTATAAGAATAAACCTTTATTGAAAGTTTGATGCAAATCGATTATTTGCGTTACGTACTTACGTACATACATAGATACAGAACCTACGGGTACATCAGTTCTCGTGCTTTGGTAGCCTTATGAGTTAAAAACATTTCAAATTACAATATTTTTATCAAGAGTTATCGCGTTACGCACATACGTACATACGTATATACATGAGTACATACTTATATACAGAACCTGTGAGCCCATTATTTCTCTGGCTTTGACGCCCGTGAGCTAAAAACAAGTAAAACTACATTGGCCTAGGAAAAACAAGATCAGCCTAGGACAAACAAGAATGTTGGCGTTGAGGCGGTCATTGAATTCAATAAAATCACGCCAAATTGATTATCCTAGGATAAACTAGTTCAGATCAATAAACAGCAGTCTAAACTAGTTCATCCTATAATTGTTAGGCCAAACTAGTTTGGCCTAGGATAATCTAGTTTGTCCTATGGGCCTTAGGATAGACTAGTTTGGCCTAGGAAAAACTAGTTTATCCGATGGGCGTTAGGATAGACCAGTTTGGCCTAAGAAAAACTAGTTTATCCAATAGGCGTTAGGACAGTCCGGTTTGGCCTAGGCCAATCTAGTTTGGCCTAAAATCGTGTTTGGCCTGTAACATATATATGTATATGTATACACCCATTTAAATTCCTGTACTGTAATTTCCAAAATTAGAACAACTTTCTTAAGGCTGCGTGTGACGCAGCTATCGAATTCCCCCGACTAAAATCAATAAGTTAAACTAAATTCTTTAATAAGTATAAATCTAAATACCTTATTTTATGAAAATATTGTTATTATTTTGTAAGACTTAACCCTTAAATATATAAATTATTCTTTTAGAATTACGCATGTTATTCTGATATTAAGGATTAGACACCAGAAATTTTAAAATAAATTTTTAACTTTATTTAGTAGCATTTTTTTTTGATATAGTATTTGCTAAGAATGAAATAAAAAGCGCTGCAGATATGCAATCTGTACATGTAAATGTTCGCCTCTTCGCATCGGGAGCCTTTTAAGGAATTTTTAATATTTTTTCACCGATTTTTCGAAATAGAAATTTCTGTATTATTCAATCTAGAGAATTCTCTAATTAAATAGGTAAATTTTAAAGTAAAATTTTAATGATGATGATAAACAAAGATTTTGGGCACTTCAAGCGGCACGTAAACCAGTTGCTCGTCCCCAAAGGATCAGAGTTCCCTTCCCCCCTGATCTTGACCATCAGAATATTGTGGCTGTAAGCTATGTCATTAAATTTCATAAAATAACAGAAAAGAAACGAATAATTTTTATTAATATAAATTTTTCTACTTGTTTACATGTTATTAAAATTCACTACTTAAGCGCTTCTCTGATTTCCCGCACGTCAAAAGGGCAATGTGTTTTTGCCAATCATGATTTGCGCGTACCTGTTACGGCAAATGATTTCAAATAATGATTTATTATTTTTGCCAGTAAATGTTTATTTTAAATCTTGCATTGTTTAATTCAAGAATTTTTCCTGATTCAATTAGGCAAAAATTTCTGTTTTGAAACACCGGTGATAAAAGATTAAAAATTCTGTAAAACCCCCAAAAAATTGACATTATTTGAGATATTTTTCCAGAAATATTGATCAGTTAATTGGTTAAAAAAACCTTTTAAACGTAGTTGTGCCATGGCGGGACCACCTATTTTTAATTCCGAACTTTCAATTGGCACCAAGAATATTGTAATTAAGTTTTTCTTTTATTGTTTAAAAGGGCAATAGAAAAAAAAAAGATATTTATTTTCAATGAAAATAGTTAAAAATTTCTTGTGTCTGAAATTTATTTCACCATTTTAGGAACAGAATTATTCTGTGTCGGAAAGAGTTAAAACACATGGATAATTTTAGGTTATTTTTTCACTCAAAGAACTGAAAGTGTGGAAAAATATTTTTAAACTCACAACAGACACAAAAAAACATTTTTATTTTAAAAAAAATCTTTTTTATAACTTTCATAGAAAATTAGGAAGTCATTTTTTCCGTAGAAACTGTCGAACGGATTTTTCTTACAAATGTCTACATAAAATCTCTGTAAATTTCTTTCTAAAGAAGCCAGGTGTAATTGAACATACATAGAGGATTGGGAGCTCTTACATTTCTTTAAAACACACTTTTCCAGCATTGCAATGTTAAAGAATATTTTTTAACCCATCGTGTTTCTGTGTTCTGTGACATAGAACGTCTAAAATGATTATGGAATGTCACATTGACACCAGAATTCGGGTGTAAATATTTTCCTTTTATTATGCATAAGAAAGATATCTTTATCCTAATTCAAACTAATTTTTTTCTTAAATTATGATGCTAATCAATCATTTCAGTATTTTTGCAATGTAAGGCTCTGCACTTTAAAGTGTTAAAACATTGTTTTTATAAAGTTAACACGTAGAATGCCACGGTGACTGACACTGAAGTTTCCGTCTGGGCCCCGTCAGTCACCGGTGACTGACAGTGTAAAATATATGAAACAAAAAAAATATATTGTTTTAACAGGGCTCCCACTGGTCTGATTTTTGAAAATCAGTATTCTTTTAGAAATAAATTCTTGATATGTTCCTGCAACAATTGCAAGATAAACGCTCGTGTAGGTATGTTCCCGCGAAATTTATAAAGACGATTTTTCTTTAAATAAAAGTGGTGTTCTAGAAACGGACCGATTGGGAGCCATTTTTAAGTAATTATTAAGAAAGTTTTATCCTATAATAATTAAAATTAACCACTTAACTGATTTGCCCGTACACCATTCGGGCAAGGCGAATTTGCTTAATTCATAATTTAAAACTTTTTGGCACCACTAATTTTTTAAAGTCCATTTCATACTATTTAACTTCAACAGTGTTTAGACTAAATATTAAGAATATTTAATCTTAAAAAACTGGTGTTAACCCACATTTTCAATTTATTGAACGTTAACCCTTTCAGGGGCAAGGTATTTCTGCTCCAAAAATGTTCAAATAATTGATTCACACCACAATTTAAGAACAGACTTATTTGAAAAAAATCAAGAGCTGATTTTCGCGCATATTATAAAATCGAAATTGTACTAAAATTTTACTGGTGCCAGTTCGAAATTGGAACAGTAATATTGAGTGTTTGCAGACTACAAACACCGCCCCTGAAAGGGTTAAAAAAGGAATCAGTTAAGGGGTTATGTAAGTTTTAAATGTATTTTCAACAGTTTTTTAAAACTATATTTCTTATCAGTTTTTATCATATTTTAGACTGTCAGTCATCGGTGACTGCCACGGTCGAAACAGAAAGTTCAATGTCAGTCAACGGCGAATGCCGTAGCACCAACATTGCACGATACTTCATTTGGTAAAAGAATAATTTCTAAGGAAAATAAATTATAGCTTTTTTATCTATATTGATATAATTCAACTTCTCTATCAGCGTCACCAATTTCCAATATAGAAATATTACGGATAATTTTTTTAAGAGTAAAATTCTATAAATTGTCAGAAAATATTCAACAGTGTAAATGGCACCGGTTACTGAAAAAAAATGTGCACTGAAGCCTTTGAGCTGTGGTGCGTGAATATCCTCCTATTTAAATTTAATATACAAATGTCACAATAGCATGAAAATATTTGAATGATTTTGCTTAAGTTAAATTAATGCATTTTTTATACATTTAATGAACCAAAATTTTTGCTGAAGCCAATGTAACATTTGTATACTTTGTAGAAATTATATCCATTTAGCTGTGCCGGCTTTGACACTACGAAAGGATCCCTCAAAAGATCAAACACCAATTCAATAAAAAGCACACACTCCGCAGGTTTTTAATCAAACCAACTGCTTTCGTGAACGTTTCATTACAAATCTCATACTCAACATTATCCTTTGTGATATTTTCATGATATAAATGCTGTTCTTTTTATAAAGTGGTGTGAAATAAATAACCAAAATATTTAAAAAATATATTTAAAAGAAATTCCGTTTTAAGTGCACTGCTAATCAGTAGATAGTTTAAAATATGTATTGTAGGGTTGGGAAGCTTGAAAAACTTTCAAGAAACTTTTGCTAGAATTTTCTAAATGTAGCATTTGGCTTATTTAAACCTTACCCGGGCAAATAACTTCCGTGACTGAAATTTTCAGATGATTGACTTTCACAAGAATCTGCAAACAAATTGTTTTAAAAGTAAGTAGAAAATTGCATGTAAAGCGTAGAAATTTTTACAAATTAATGATTTTTTTTTATACATTTAATAAACCAAATTTTTTTATTGCAAAATACTGAAGCCAATGTAGCATTTGTAAAACTTGTAGAAATTCGACCACCAAAGCTGAACCCCTTTACGGGTGGGAAGTAGGGTATATGTTATCCGATTTACGATTAATGAAGGTTGCACAAGGGAAAAAATTATTTTTCTAACTTTAGTGGGGAAAAAAAGGTCTTGATACTGTTTTTTTTATTTAAAATCTTTTCCCGAATTTCCTGTGACTGTTCAGAATTACATAGACGCAATCTCTTCCCCTTCAAAGGTTTAAATGATTAAACAGAAGAACTTCAAAAGAGAAATTCAAAAAGCAAATAATTATCTTGTTAGATATAGATCTGAGCTACCATAAACGAGAGAAATTTATTTTAAAATGTTCAAATGAAAGCCGTCAAATTCTAAATGACGCAAAAACTGATTTGCCTGTGCGTAGTACGTACAGGAAGTGTTTTATTTATCCATCGCTTAAAGTTTTTTGACACCACTAATATTTTAAATACTGTTTCATACTATTTAATGGCAGGAAGATCAAATGGATATAGGTCCTCAGTCATTTGAGTTTTCATCATGATAATGGTAGATGGCGAGGTCTTCAATGATGCGACATGCGCGAATTCCTTAACCCTTTGCGGCGCAGGACAAATTCATTGCTTAAGTATTGAAATTAATGACTGACACCGGAATTTGGAAACAACTTTATTTGTAAATAAGAAAGCGCTATATTTCACGCATTCAATAAGCCGTAATTTTTTTAAACAAAATTCCGGTGCGAATGTGGCGTTTGGGAATTAAAATTAAGTGGTTTATCTACTAAACCACTGCGCCGCAAAGGGTTAAGCATGAATATTCAAGTAGAAATAAGTCAGAAGCCATCAAGTTCGGCTTTTAAGTTTTACATGTTATAATTAAAAATTTTGAAAGTATTCTCAATTTGGCTTATAAGTTGCCAGTAAAGAAATATAGAAAGCGGAAGACTGAAGCGCAGATAAAACTCACCTCGAAATTCACAAAAGACATCACAAAGAAATTGATTTGCTGGTAGAATACCAGAGGCAAATTTTTGCAATACCGATGATGGTAATACAATCAGAAGTTTTTTGGAAAACGCAAAATTCGCTTCTACCATAATAAGAATTAATTATGGCGTGATTCACCGCTTAAAAGTCATACTGAAAATAATTTCAAACGAACATACAATTGGTTCGGAAAAATTCGGGAAATATGTACTAGGCACTGCTTTCTTATATGCATTTTGTACCAATGACATCCAATGATTCCGACCATGCCCAAAATATTAACTCATTTTGCAGTTATTATTAAAAACGCATTATTTCCTATTGGGCAGCTTTCAGAAGTAGTCGCAGAAGCGTGTACCAAGAAATTTAGGCTACACCGCCAAGACTTCATGCAATAAATCTCGAGGAAAAATTGCAGCAAAGGTACTTTTATTGAATACTTTTAAAATTAGACCCTCTTATAAGAAGCATGAGAATAATAAAATGAAGGATGAACTGTGAATGGTGTGATGAACGTGATGAGTTTTCAGACACTTAAGAAGATGAACAATAGTTTTAAAAATAAAATTGTCTTTCATTTTAATAAATCTAACAAAGCTGTGAGGGTCCCCGGGGTAAGCATTATTCACGGGAGTGCACTTCTATCTGTCTATAGAATTTTTTTGTGGATAATGAGGAAGTAGCTAGTACTAAATTTATGCATATTGTACCGCATGCATAAATTTTGTACTTAGTACTGTTCACATCTGTATACCCCCCCCAAAATAAAAGATGATCATAGCTTTGAAAAAGTACTAGTTTGATAATAATAGAAAGGAATGATAGATTGGTTGCCACAAATATTTCTTTGCAAACTTTTACTTTGCTGATCTATGTATATTATAAGATATAAGTAAAAAAACTCAAAAATTGTCATAATTAATGATTTTAATTTGTAGCGTTACGACGAAACATCTTTAAAAAAGAACTTCTTTTAAAAACTATAGAATACTAAATTGTTTTAACGAAATTTTAATCTCTATCTTTCTTATTATATAGTCTGTTTCTGCGTGGTGTGGAGGGTATATTAGAAGCAGAGAGGAAAAGGGGGACCGCACTCCCTACCTAAATGTTTGACAAATCATATGGATTTTTGTTACTTTTGCTAATTTTAAGCATTTGGCATCTTTTAATGCAGAGCTCCCAAATGGTCCGCGAACTGAACATCAATATTTTTAACAGAAAATTTCATGATGGGTTTCTACAGAATTTGCGCTAGAATTAATCTCCAAATGTGGGTTCTCAGCAATTTGCAAGAAAAATCTAAAAAGGAAATTTCTCTAAGAAAATTCTGATGTTCAGTTGGCGGACCATTTTGGAGCCCTGTTTAATGAAAATCCCGATTAGTCTCACAGGGGCCCTCTTAAAGAGATGGGGACGGGGCACTGCCCCGCATGCTCCTGCATTTTTCTGGCCCTGAATAGATCGTGTTTATAAATTTAATAAAAGTATTTTTTCTTTCAATCGTGTCCTTTAGAATAAATATATATCATAGAGTATTTTTGGCCGCGTAGATAACGCGTAGATAACCCGTATGTGCAGCGTTTCAATAAAATAGATTTTTGCAACGTTTTAATTATTAATTTCACACCACTTTATTCAACACACTTTATTAGTATGAGAAAAAATTTTACAGCTTATTATACAAGTTTTAATCTTATGTTGATACGGTCACGTAAGCTGTGTTTGTGAATACTGCACAGCTGAGTGCATGTTTCTGGAAAGCCAGTGTGTCTGTCCAGTATGTTAGTGCGGTTTTGTTCGCTTTTCTTAACCATTTCTTTTCGGGAAATCTGTTAGTAAAAGGAAAATTTATCGACTAACACCGGAATTCACAAACTAATTTTTAGTTATTTGGAAATCCTTAGTTTAAGCTTTTATTGTAAAAGCAAAATTTTACTAAAATGTTATTTGTGCCGTTTGCAACTTTAGAATTAAAATTAGGCACTCCAGAGCATGCACAGTGTGCCGGAAAAGGTTATATAATGTAATCAATATAAATAAATAAGGCGACTATCTTTGTATGAAAATAGTGGTATTCAAAATAAATTTGACATGTCTGGCAACACTGCATAAGGGTTTAAAGGTTTAAACCATATTTTAATTGCTAAGACTCAATGAGAGACACTCGATTTAGTAAATGAATAATTTCAGTAACGAAAAATATTCTCAGCAATGGATGGATTGTCATCACTTAATTTTAAAACTCTCTTCCCATTATAAAATATCAGAAATTCTTTTACTAGAGAACGAACAAATTACTATCAAAATTTTGAGGTGAATATCAGATAGCTGCTATAAATCCTTCTGAACACTGTAATTTTTAAAGAAAATAAAATTATCTCATGCTATTTCTTATCTACGCAGCATATCAATGTAAATTCATACTTCTATCAGAGTCATCATTTTTATATTATACGGAAAAAAGAACCAAGAAATTTTACATAAAGAAGTAGACTCAATAAAATATCCAACTTTATATATGGCAACGGGCTTTCATGGTTAACCCCTTGAAGAGAGGTGGGATAAAATATATCCCACTTACTTTTAATTGCGAAATATCACATTGCACCAAAATTTTGAAATGAACATTTCTATTTTATCGAATATTTAAAGTAAAAGAGTTTATCTATTTAAAAATAAATTTGTTTTTGAAAGTTTGTGTAACTCAATCTATCCAGCATTTTTAGAACAGAAGTGTTTTGCCCCTCAAAGTTTAAATGGCTTCCTATGTCTATTGCTCCAAAGATAGTGCAAGCATTCATTTTAATTTGACAATTGCATCGATGATACAGAAAATATTTCACGAAACAAAACTCTCTTTTTTTAAATCTGTATTTAACCCCTTGAAGGGCACCGGTATATTATATATACCACTTAATTTTAATTCCCTTATGCCACATTGGCACCGGAATTTTAGTATTAAGATTTGTTCTTTAGATTGTATGCGAAAAACAGTTTTTACTTGCTATCATATAAATTCGTTTGTGAATCCGGTGTCAATTAATCATTTGAACATTTTAGGAACATAAGTGCTTTGCCCCTCAAGGGGTTAACTCATTAGTGCCTTAGCGTCCCTTTTTAGGGCCGGTTATTAAAATGGCAAAAAACTAGTTTTCACACCAGGAAGTAAGAAGATAAAAAAATACTTTCTTTCACGAGACAAACTATTCGATCAATAAATAATAAAATAATTTTTCCTTTAAAACCGATAGGAAATTCAAAATCTAAATTTTATCGAAGAAAATAACTCGGGCATTAATGGGTTAAAATTTGAATGCTAACATTTCATTGACCCTTTCCGGCACTGGAGTTACTCGGTGGAAACACCTAAATTCAATTACAACTTACATTACAACACCAAGAATACTTTAAGAAAATACTGCTTTTCTTATGAAAGTTTTAAGTAATAAGTTTTCCATTTCTAAAAAAGTCGTTTTGTAAATTTCAGTGTCAGTCAATCATTTCATTATTTTACTAACAGAACTTGTCTTTGTCGGAAAGAGTTAAATATGTTTCATACATTTTAATCTAACATTTATTTTTTAATATTTAAGAGATGTGTAGTAAAGTCAAATATAATACATTTAATTCTTTCCTCTCTCTAAAGATTTTTGTTTTGAATATGTCATCATTAGTTAGTTACCACTATTTAAGTATTTTAGTCTTTTACTACATTCATATAAAAAATGTTTTGATGCGTGAGTGTGTGCGGGGAGGAGGTAATATTGCATAAACATTATATTTTAATAAGTTTAAATGAAAACCAATGTAACATTTGTAAAACTTGCTGAAATTCGACCTTCAAAGCTGAACCCCTTTACGGGAAGTAGGATATATGTTATCCGATTTACGATTAATGAAGTTTGCACAAGGGAAAAAAATTTCTAACTTTAGTGGGGAAAAAAAGGTCTTGATACTTTTTTTTATTTAAAATTTTTTTTCCGAATTTCCTGTGACTGTTCAGAATTACATAGACGCAATCTCTTCCCCTTCAAAAGTTTAAATGATTAAAAAGAAGAACTTCAAAAATTAAATTCAAAAAGCAAATAATCATCTTGTTAGATATAGATCTGAGCTACCATAAACGAGAGAAATTTATTTTAAAATGTTCAAATGAAAGCCGTCAAATTCTAAATGACTCTACCATTCGTTTAAACACTTCCCTAATTCCCTGCGTATAATCCGCGGATCAAACAATCATTTTTCGACCCAGAAATTTTATTAAATAAAATATAACTTTTCAGATCGCCGTAAATATTTGGCTTCATTTACGAAATAAAATTTCTGGGTCGAAAAAGAATTGTTTGATCCGCGGATTATAGGCAGGAAATTAGGGTAAACTGATTTGCCTGTGCGTAGTACGGACAAGAAGTGTTTTATTTATCCATCGCTTATAGCTTTTTGACACCACTAATATTTTAAATACAGTTTCATACTATTTAATGGCAGGAAGATTTAATGGATACAGGTTCTCATTCATTTACCGTAATTTCGGGTGTACAAGCCGCAGATCAAACAATTCTTTTTCGAACCAGACTTTTTTAAGAAACAAATATGTCTAGTTAGATCGCCGTAAATGTTTGTCTTCAATCACTAAATAAGATCTCCTGGTCCAAAAAGAATTGTTTGATCCGCGGCTTATACACCCGAAATTACGGTAAGTTTTCATCATGATAATGGTAGATGGCAAGATCTTCAATGATGCGACATGCACAAATTCCTCAAGTATGGATTTTCAAATAGAAATTAGTCTGAAGCCATCAAGTTTGGCTTTTAAATTTTACATGTTATAATTAAAAATTTTGAAAGTATTCTCAATTTGGCTTATAAGTTGCCAGTAAAGAAATATAGAAAGCGGAAGACTGAAGCGCAGATAAAACTCACCTCGAAATTCACAAAAGATATCACAAAGAAACTGATTTGCTGGTAGAATATCAGAGGCAAATTTTTGCAATACCAATGATGGTAATATAATCAGAAGTTTTTTGGAAAACGCAAAATTCGCTTCTACCATAATAAGCATTAATTATGGCATGATACACCGCTTAAAAGTCACACTGAAAATAATTTCAAACGAACATATAATTGGTTCGAAAAAATTCGAGAAATATGCACTAGGCACTGCTCTCTTGTATGCATTTTGTACCATTGACATCCAATAATTCCAACCATGCCCAAAATATTAATTCATTTTGCAGTTATTATTAAAAACGCATTATTTCCTATTGGACAGCTTTCAGAAGTAGTCGCAGAAGCGTGTAACAAGAATTTTAGGCAACACCGCCAAGACTTCATGCAATAATTCTCGAGGAAAAATTGCAGCAAAGATACTTTTATTGAATACTTTTAAAATCAGACCCTCTTACAAGAAGCATGAGAATAATAAAATGAAGAAGGATGAACTTCTTTTAGCTAGACACAGTTCTTCTTTTGCTTCTGGGTCATTCCATGTCAATTCAACCAATTTTTCCCCCATTTGTAACCCGACCAACAGGGATTTTGATGAAACTTTGTGTACACACTAATTCTATCATGAAATGATTCCATCAGAAATTTTTCCTTCCCAGACCTCATAGTTTGTGAGATATGGGGGGTCCAATTCCTGGGGGTTTCTCAAATTTCACATTTCTTAGTCTGTATTCTGAGATTGCAGTTCCATAGTCAAAAAATTTTTTCTCTGCATCTAAAACATGAATCATCCTAAAAATATCACTGTAAGAAGATAAAAAGATGCAGATTTTAATAAAAAATATTTAAAAAATTTACTTGTAATATTTAGGATAAAAAAAGTCAGCCAAAGTTGAGAGTTATGGTTATTTTTCCAAATTTTTGTGACTTCACGAAAAAGGCTGTACACAAAAAGGCAAATTAAATTTCCAATTTCTTTTTGTTTTAAATAAAAGTTTACACTTTGGGCTTTCTATCTATGAAATAAAAATGATGTGTTTCGCATGGCTTATGCAAAAATTTTGGGTACTTTCCAATTAGCCGGATAAGTGCTTTATTTTTATATATTACATATGCACACAAAAAAGCATATAAAATTTCCCATTTCTTTTTGTTTTAAATAAAAGTGTACACTTTGGGCTTTCTATCTATGAAATAAAAATGATGTCTTTCTCATGACTTATGCAAAAATTTTGGGTACTTTCCAATTAGGCAGATGCGTGTTTTATTTTTTCATATATACTTATGTATAGATCTATATAAATACAGATGTATTATACATGTACATATGTATGTATATATACAGTATATTGATATATATATGTATAACACAGGTGCCCGTCTAACCGAAAAGTACCAATTTTACATTGTTTTGAAAATCTGCACTAATTAAAGGGAAAAAATCTGACTAAGTTTAGCTGTGGTACTTAAATAATTACTGGAGTTTTTATAAGTTACTGAATTTAATGTTATTTGATACAAAAACAAATTGGAAATTTCATTTGCCTTTTTGTGTAGAGACTTTTTCATAAAGTCACAAAATTTCGGAAAAATAATCATAACTTTCAACTTTGGTTTACTTTTTCGGCCGTATATAAATCTCTATTAACTGCCCTAATTGCTTTTTTCACTTGCTTTTTATGCCGCTTAAATGGATCTCCACATTTATATAATTCATATTTCATTAAGAGCGAAATTCTGTGATGCTCACATATATTAATCAAACGGTTTTCACTTAATTTTTGTTTTATAAATGCAATAATCCTAACTAATAAAAGTTCTTTTTCTGAATCACAGAGATTATCAATGTAGTCTATTTCTCTGTTATTTTTATAGCTAGTTTTGTAACATTCTACACCAGTTAATATTACAATACTGCAAGCCTGAAAACTAGTAGAAGGTTTAATATCAGGCTCCATATTAAAACAATAAAGCAAAAAAATATTTATACATATCATAAACTATAAAGTATGTAACAATCAGATTATATTTTTAGTAGCACAGTAAAAGTTAGATCATTCTTCTATGATAAGAAACAACAGAATGACAATAATTTTATTAAATTGATTTCAAAACATCTGCTTTCATACTAACGGACATTACCCTGCATTTATCAGAAGGTGTTTATACAAGGCAGGTGAAATTAAATCTTTCCGACTATAGAAACAAATTTAAGTTCTGTTAAACATTTGTGTATTTAAACTTGCCAATATAAATATTTAAACTGATTAAAATTAACCAAGGACAGGAAATACAAGGTTTTGAACATTTTTTAAACACAAATAATTAATATATAAGCATTCGAAAGAAAGAACGGAAATATGAGAAGAAAAAATTATCTATTTTATACTGTACAGAAAAAAAAATCTGTTTTGAGTTTAATTATTGAAAATAAAAGTAAGAGATTCTTTAGATTAGCAAAAAATGCCCATTATTAAATAACTAAATGAAATATATGTACCATTCACAAAATTTAATGAGGAAACATATTACAGTCAGATTTTTTTTTTTTTAATCAGAAAAAACAAAGCCTAAATTTTACTTTGCAAATTAAAAAAACATGCATCAAATAACATTAAATTCAATAACTCATAGAAATTCCAGTAATTATTTAAGTACTACAGCTAAACTTAGTCAGATTTTTTTCCCTCTTAATTGGCGCAGATTCTCAAAACAAGACAAAATTTGGTACGTTTCGGTTAGACGGGCACCTGTGTTATACATATATATATCAATATACTGTATATACACATACATATGTACATGTATAATACATCTGCATTTATATAGATCTATACATATGTACATATGTAAAAATAAAACACGCGTCCGGCTAATTGGAAAGTACCCAAAATTTTTGCATAAGCCATGCGAAAGACATCATTTTTATTTCATAGATACAAAGCCCAAAGTGTAAACTTTTATTTAAAACAAAAAGAAATGGGAAATTTCATTTGCTTTTTTGTGTGCATATGTAATATATAAAAATAAAGCACTTATCCAGCTAATTGGAAAGTACCCAAAATTTTTGCATAAGCCATGCGAAAGACATCATTTTTATTTCACAAATAGAAAGCCCAAAGTGTAAAGTTTTATTTAAAACAAAAAGAAATTGGAAATTTCATTTGCCTTTTTGTGTGCATATGTAAAATGTAAAAATAAAACAAGCATCCGGCTAAGTGCAAAGTACCCAAAATTTTTGCATAAGCCATGCGAAAGACATCATTTTTATTTCACAAATAGAAAGCCCAAAGTGTAAACTTTTATTGAAAACAAAAAGAAATTGGAAATTCCATATGCTTTTTTGTGTGCATATGTAATATATAAAAATAAAGCACTTATCCGGCTAATTGGAAAGTACCCAAAATTTTTGCATAAGCCATGCGAAACACATCATTTTTATTTCATAGATAGAAAGCCCAAAGTGTAAACTTTTATTTAAAACAAAAAGAAATTGGAAATTTAATTTGCCTTTTTGTGTACAGCCTTTTTCGTGAAGTCACAAAAATTTGGAAAAATAACCATAACTCTCAACTTTGGCTGACTTTTTTTATCCTAAATATTACAAGTAAATTTTTTAAATATTTTTTATTAAAATCTGCATCTTTTTATCTTCTTACAGTGATATTTTTAGGATGATTCATGTTTTAGATGCAGAGAAAAAATTTTTTGACTATGGAACTGCAATCTCAGAATACAGACTAAGAAATGTGAAATTTGAGAAACCCCCAGGAATTGGACCCCCCATATCTCACAAACTATGAGGTCTGGGAAGGAAAAATTTCTGATGGAATCATTTCATGATAGAATTAGTGTGTACACAAAGTTTCATCAAAATCCCTGTCGGTCGGGTTACAAGGTCTGGTTGAATTGACATGGAATGACCCTTCTAAATCCCAATACTCGTGATGAGTTTTCAGAGACTTAAAAAGATGTACAATAGTTTTAAAAATTGTCTTTTATTTTAACACATTGACGGACAGATGGAATAAGTGTTAATTTTAATTCCCAAAGACCACATTGGCACCAGAATTTTTTTTTTAACTTCGATTTATTAAATTCTTAAAATATAGCTTTTTCTTATTTTTTAAATACAATTATTGTCAAATTCCGGTGTCAAACATTAATTTCAACTCTTAATTAAAATCTTTGACGGCTATAGACGCAAGTGTCCGTCAACGTGTTAATAAATCTAACAAAGCTGTGAGGGTCCCCGATGTAAGCATTATTCTCGGGAGTGCACTTCTATCTATCTATAGAATATTTTTGTGGATAATGAGGAAGTAGCTAGTACTAAATTTATGCATTTTGTACCCATGCATAAATTTTTTACTTAGTACTGCTCACATCTGTATACTAAATATCCCCAAAAAAAGATGATCATAGCTTTGAGAAAAAGTACTAGTTTGATAATACCAGAAAGAAATGATATATTTGGGGAGGGGGAGGGGTTTCCACGAATATTTCTTTGCAAACTTTTACTTTGCTCATTTATGTATATTATAAGATATAAGAAAAAAACTCAAAAATAGTCATAAATACTGATTTTAATTTGTCGCGTTACGACGAAACATCTTTAAAAAAGAACTTCTTTTAAAAACTATAGAATACTAAACTGTTTTAACGAAATTTTAATCACTATATTTCTTATTATATAGTCTGTTTCTGCGTGGTGTGGAGGGTATATTAGAAGCAGAGAGGGAAAGGGGGACCGCACTCCCTACCTAAATGTTTGAAAAATCATATGGATTTTAGTCACTTTTCGCTAATTTTAAGCATTTGGCATCCTTTAATGAAAGTCCTGATTAGTCTCACGGGGGCCCTCTTAAAGAGGGGGGCGCGGGGCACTGCACCGCATGCTCCTGTATGTGTCGGGCCCTGAATAGATCGTGTTTATAAATTTAGAAAAGTATTTTTTCTTTCAATCGTGTCTTTTAAAATAAATATATATCATAGAATATTTTTAGCTGTGTAGATAACACTAATACCCGTATGTGCAGTTTTTCACTAAAACAGATTTTTGCAACATATTAATTATTAATTTCACACCACTTTATTCAGCACACTTTATTTGTATCAGAAAAAATGTTACAGCTAACTATTACTCTTTTGGATTTTCATGGTCGGTTCACGAAAGCTGTGTCTGTGAATGCTGCACAGCAGATTGCATGTGTGAAGGAGGACAGTGTGTCATTGTTCGCTTCTTAACCATTTCTTGTTCGGGCAAAATCTGTTAATAAAATGAAAAATGATTGACTAACATCGGAATTCGCCAACGAATTTTTAGTTATTTCGAAACCCATAGTTTAACCCCTTCGCGACGGAAGCCTTTTACGAAATTTTTAATGTTTTGTCACCGGTTTTAAAAAACAGAAATTTGTGCCTTTTTGAATCGAGAAAATGTTCCGATTGAATAAGCCAAATTTTATCGTATAATTTTACCGGTGGAAATAAACAAGGATTCTTAACCCTTTTTGCGGCACGTATACGCGTCGCTCGTCCTCAAGGGGTTAAGAAATATTGTAAAAGCAAAATTTTACTAAAATATTATTTGTGCCGTTTGCAAGTTTAGAATTAAAATTAGGAACTCCAGTCCGTGCATAGTGTGCCGGAAAAGGTTAAATTATGCAATCAATATAAATAAATAAGCCGACTATCTTTCTATTAAAATAGTGGTATTCAAAATAATTTTGACATGTCTAGCAACACTGCATAGGGGTTTAACCCTTTGCGGCGCAGTGGTTTCGTAGATAAACCACTTAATTTTAATTCCCAAACGCAACATTCGCACCGGAATTTTGTTTAAAAAAATTACGGTTTATTTAATGCGTGAAATATAGCGTTTTCTTATTTACAAATAAAATTGTTTTCGAATTCCGGTGTCAGTCATTAATTTCAATACTTAAGTAATTAATTTGCCCTGCGCCGCAAAGGGTTAAAGGTTTAAACCATATTTCAATTGCTAAGACTCAATGAGAGACACTCGATTTAGTAAATGAATAATTTCAATAACGAAAAATATTCTCAGCAGTGTATGGATTGACATCTCTTAATTTTAAAACTCTCTTCCCATTATAAAATATCAGAAATTCTTTCACTAGAGAATGAGCAGATTACTATAAAAATTTAGTGGTGAAAATCAGATAGCTCCTATAAATCTCTCTGAACACTGTAGTTTTTAAAGAAAATAAAATTATCTCATGCTATTTCTTATCTACGCAGCATATCAATGTAAATTCATATTTCTATCAAAGTCATCGTTTTTACATTATAGGGAAATAAGTACAACGAAATTTTACATAGATAAAGAGACTGAATAAAATATCAAAATTAGTGAATGGCAACGGTCATTCAAGGTTAACCCCTTAAAGGGAGGTGGGATAAAATATATCCCACTTACTTTTAACAGCGAAATGTCACATTGACATTAGAATTTTGAAATGAAAATTTCAAAAATCCCTGTCGGCATAGCTTATAGGCGGAGGTAGATTTCGAAAAGTTTTTATCTAAAAAAAAAAAAATTGTTAGAGATAAACCCAGTTTAACTACTTTATTCAGCCGTTTTTAAAAAAATTTTAATTTCATTTTTCTGTAAGAATTGGTTTTATCAAAATCATCTTAAACGAAATTCTACTCAAATGCCCATTTTGGCAACATATTTTAAATTATATTCTTACTTTATTTAAAAAATTTACCAATATGCTCATTATATAGTTCCTAAATAACAAAAAACTGTTAATTAAATTCGTTTAACAGCAAAATTGAATTTAAAAATGAGTCATAAAATAACCAAATTATTATTTTAATACATCCGCAATTCTTTAATCAAGAAAATTTTGTGCGAAATTTTGTGCGAAGTGCCCAATTTGACAGCTTTTTTAAAAATATATTTAGCCTTTATCAAAAATCTGACCAATACGGCACATTTCACAGTTCCTAAATAACAAATAACTGTCAAATGAATGCGTTTGAGAGCAAAACTGAATTTAAAAATGAGTCATAAAATAACCAATTTGTTATTTGAATACCCACAGTTCATTAATCATGATCGTTTTGGGAGTTTTTGTGCGAAGTGCCCATTTTGGCAGCCTTTTTTGAAATATATTCTGCCTTTATCAAAAAACTGGCCAATCCGTCACTTTACATAATTCCTAAATAACAGGACCTGTAAATTGAAAAGGTTTGAGAACAAAAATGAATTTAAAAATGACTCAGAAAAAACGCGATTTGTTATACTTCCTCAATATTTCAATGACGATAACTTCGGGAAATTCTGTTAAAAATACCCTTTTTGGCAGCCTTTTTAAAAACATATTCTGCCTTTATCAAAAAACTGGCCAATACGTCAAGTTATATGGTTCCTAAATAAGAGGACCTGTAAATTGGTTGGGTTTGAGAACAAAAATGGATTTTAAAATGACTCAGAAAAAACGCAATTTGTTATACTTAATCAATTTTTTAATGACGATAACTTCGGGAAATCTTTTCAAAATATCCTTTTTGGCAGCCTTTTTAAAAATATATTCTGCCTTTATCAAAAAACTGGACAATACGTCGCATTATATAGTTCATAAATAAGAGGATCTGTCATTTAAATGCGTTTAAAATCAAAAATGAATTTAAAAATGAGTCAGAATATAATCAGTTTGGACTTGAGGTTTTTTCTCCAACTCCTATTTTTGTTTAATTTATTTTTGCAATTTCTCTCTTAAGCAAGTAAAGACCGCGCTATGATATTTAAGAATAAAAATGGAAAAATTTTAAACTGGTAAAAAACGCTAAAGAAAAAAAAAAACAGATATTTTTATACATATTACATTTATGAATTTATTATAAATTATAAACTATAAATAATTTATTTTACATAAACTAATACCATAGTTATGAAAAAGTTAAAATTTCCTGTAAAAAGAAACGTTTTTGAAATGTGCATGAATATTACAATATATGTATATTGTAAGTACACATAGCATATACACACCTGCCAACTTCTACGGGTTTTTCCTTCCACAAAAATTTTATCGAAAATTTTATTTAGAACAATCGTCGAAATCTGACGATTGCCAACGCTGAATCAATATAAAAATTTCTATTCCTTTTGAGTTTTATTGGTGGAAAAATCCATACAAGTTTGCAACTATGATAATACACACATATACCGGGTGTCCCAAAAATGACTCATGGATTTTAAAATTCAATAACTTGCAAACGGTGACAGCTATTTAATAAATTTTTGCAGGAGGATTTTGTATAATGTCAGGAATTTTTTTTACAGTATTTTTTTATTTTAGTTCGAATTTCAAACAATAGGTGGCGCTGACGGCGATTTAAGGCCAAGTGATCAGTGCTAAGTGAAGCGTCGACCTGGCCTTCAATCGCCGTCAGCGCCACATATTTTTTGAAATTCGAACTAAAATAAAAATTTACGGTAAAAAAACTCCTGACATTATACATAACCCTCCTGTATTTTTTTTTTTAAAATTGCTGTCACCGTTTGCAAGTTATTGAATTTTAAAATCCATCGGTCATTTTTAGGACACTTGGTATATATACATCTATCTATCGATCTAATTAACTACCAATCTCTCTCCTCTCTCTTTCTCTCTCAGTGTATATATATATATATATATATATATATAACCATCATTAAGAAATTGAAAGAGATGCAAAATACATGAAATTCCATATTGCCTCAATTACTATACCGTAAATATGAACTGTTCAGACGCACGTACACACAAATTCTGGCCTACATTTTTTAATATTGCAAAGAGTACAATAAATATTTAAATGTAGCAATGTATGAGCATGTATGGGAACTTGGCTTTTGGCATATTAAACGATAAAATTCTGCGAATGAGTAAGACAAATTAATAAATATTAATAATCAAAATTTGTAATACTTGGATCCAATGATTTTAAAGGAAAAGAGTTTCCTTATTAAAGGTTTTTTTCCTGCTAATCTTGACCATCAGGATATTACAGCTGTAAGCTATATCCTTGAAATACATCATGCAACATAAAAAAAATTCTTATTACTATAAAATTACAAATTCTTTATATATCTTATTATAATTTATTGTAATTGTATTTATTTTTTCATTAAAACAAGTCAAAAGATTTAAGTTTTTTAAACATTTCAGGGCCAGAAAAATTCCTTGAAACGTGGCAATCCCAAAACTTTCTTCTGTCTCATCCATGTTAATATTTCAAAATTCTTCATCACAGTATCAAGATTAAATGATGTTCTATACCCACCATGGCAATTCTAAAGATATGATATGCCGTGCAATAGTTTTTGAGATATCATTGTTGCTAAAATAACGTAAATCGTGCAAAATGCCGCATAGCAGCGCCGTTTGTTTGGGGTTTACTTCGGAACCTGATTTGTAAAAACTTGTTTCAACATCAAACTGAATCTGAAGTTTGATGAATATCCGTGCATTAGTTCTTAAAGTAGGGCAGAAATCGTAAGGCTATATTTACACTAAAATATAGACAACACCAAGTCATATTAATGAGTAACCGAATCTAGAATTTTATGGCAATCCGTGAATTATTTTTCGAAATAGAGTTATTGCTAAAATCGTCAAAATTACTGCATAGTAGTTCCATCTGTTGAACGATTTACACAAAAGGTAGAAAGTGATAAATTATGCCATAAACTAATTGAATCTCAAGTTTCATGGAAATTCTTGCATCAGTTCTTGAGTGCTGTTGAAAAAATCATGATAAATTCTGCATAGTTGTGTCATTTGCAGAGCGATTTTCAATGAAAACTCAGAGCTACCAACTTCTACGCCTATTTAAATCTTATAAACATGATTGGAACCAAAAAAATGTTTTAGTAAAATGTATACCAAATATATTCAATGTTATGCATTACAATACATATTCTTAATAATTTACTAAAATTTCTGCTTCTAATATGTTTATTTGATTGTAAATAGGCGTAGTAGTTGGCAGCCATGAAAACTTATTAACACCACTTAACCCTTTGATCTCTCATGGTAGAATTTTCTACCACATAATTTTAATTCCGAAATGTCACAATGGCACCAGAAAATTTGAAGAATTTATTTGAAAAAGGTTTAATGCATTTTTTCGTGTTTTTGTTAACCGCCTTTTTTCTTTGCGAAAAACTGGTGCCAATGTGACATTTGGAATTTTGAAGACATTTACACCCCAGAACTCAAAGGGTTAATATCAGGGACTAAAAGTATATACCGTTTTTTTTTATTTGTGTGCATTATTTATTGAGACAGAGCACCTTCAATACTTGTGTCACATACAGACAGACTCACAGATAGGCAATTTGAAATTTAACTATTTCTATGAAAAAAAATTGTTCAGATGCATGAAATTTAGGCTTATTTAACGCAATGTATACCAAATGAAAATATTGAAACCGAATTGCTAACTAGTCTGGAAAAATTCGAGGGCACATATGAATCCTAGTAATATTAAACCTAATGGTACGGATGAATATTTAGAGGTTATCACAGAGTGATTAGTGTGGTTTATAATTTTAATTAGAAATTTCAAATTCATACCATAAATGAGATCGGAAAAGGCGCTATAAAGCATAAAATACTGTTCTTTATTTCTTTTATGACCACAAATGCTCGTATTTATCATTTACCTCAACCTACAAAAGCTCGATCGAACGCTCAAATTAAAATCCTGTTAACATTTGATTGGACATTACTAAGCAGATATCAAATAAAGATTAAAGATGAATACCGGTTTAGCGTTCGATTGAGGTATTTGATGTATTTCGGGGTCTAAGTAGTTGTAGAATAAACGCGTTAGTGTCTGAAAAAATGGAAGCCAAACTGGCAATCCTGATTTTTCAATCTTGCAGTGAACGTAAATGAAGCATGTAAATTATAGTGTACCACATAGTGTGACAGTTTGGCCTCTACTTTAAAACTTCGAATCCACATCAGAAATTTTGAAAGAAAAAATTTAACTTTATGTAATCAAGAAGCGTCTGTCATTCATTTTCGAAAACAAAAACATTCAGTTTCTCGTGTAAACGTATAACTTCAGATTTAAAAAAAAAGAGGGGAAATTTAGCAACTCAGACCGACTCGTAAAACTTAGCTGGCATAGGAAAATACACATAAAAGACAAAACACTGCTGATAAACAAATCTGCACTCTGCCGTATAGATTTCAGACAGAATGCTTTCGTGAACTGCAGAAATGATCTATGGTGACAGCAGCTAGAAAGTGCAACATTTTCATGATACAACTTAAGTTCTTTCAATAAAGTGGTGTGAAATAAATAACTAAAACTTTTCATTAAATAATTCAGTGAAATTCTGTGTTTTAAGAAATTTAATTTACTACATCAAAATAGAAAATAATAAAAACGTAGCAGCGTTTAAAGTTAAGAAAGAAGTAGAATTCTTAGAATGCCTCTTCTTAGCTTGATTTAAAAAAATCTTCTGACACACATTGTTCATCACATTCAATTAGAAATGGGAATAATTATTTTTTTTAATAGATCTGTAATTAAAATAAAAAAACTCACAAAAAATCATCTAAAACTATATCAAGCGAAGACATTCGAAGCACCATGTTAAAACAATGACGCGTTCTTTTTAAAATTCTCGTTTACATTTAAATACTTTAAAATATTTTTTATAGGATAATTGATCTTGATCTCTAGACGAGACTTGGAGTCTAAAGCTATTTCAATTTTGCTTGCTTATTTATGAGGATACTTTCTCTTTCGGAAAAAGGTGCCAGATGTAAAGTGATAAAAAATAAAGCTGCAAATAAAAAAAATTAAAGTAAAAAACAGCCTTAATAAAAATCGATCGCAGCTATACTCTGAAACAGGAATTTATTTAAAAGTATTGAAATGAAAACCGCAAATTTTAAAGCGATACTACCACTGATTTAGGCTTTCCTTCTGAGTATAATAGCGTGGCTAATGTGAAACTTTAACATTAGAATCGCCATGAAGGGTCACATTGACCCATACAAAATTCATAATTGCTTCATAAGATTTCAAAAATGTAGGCAGAAAAAATGGATAATTTTATAAATTAAATAATTTAAAATAACAATTTTCATAGGAAATACGCTTTTCAAAAATTGACAAAAATTGCCGGAGATTCAAGTGTTAACAGATCAAATATATGTATTTTATGACAGATTTCTATTTATTTGTTATAAGTTCCGTGGTTATTCGTAATAGGGTAGTCAGATGTGTTATCCTGTTTTCAAGAATTCTGCAATTATACCTTAAACTCCATTTAAAGATGTTGATTTAGGCGATCTCCATATGTCTGTTGTTATATAAAGCGGAAACAACTGTTCGGATTTTGTGGTGTGACAACGGAGTTTTTGACTGTAAAAGGAGGCTAAGCTGCAACCCTAATTTTGTAAGAAATATATTACCAACGAATAAATTATAAATGCAGAATAGAATAATTTTCTAGCCGTAATTTTATCTAAAAACTATTTTATAAATTTATACTGGATAAAACATTTATGGCAAATGACTTAAGATCAGAGCCTGATTACTAACGGGGCACTCTCTCACCAGAAAAAATTTATAGAAATTTTCGTCTTCTTTAAACGCCCTTTTCATACAAGATTACTGTCATGAATAAGGAAAAATTCTTTATTTCTTTTTCCTGGTGGGAGAGTGCCCCGTTAGTAATCAGGCCCTGCTTAAGATACAAGTATTTCTTCAGGCAGTTGTAATTATTTTCTATTATACTAAATTCATTATATGTTTATAGCTTTCGCCATACATTTAAAATTTGTGTATTTTTAACTATTACCGATATCCGTTGTATAAACTTAAATGCAGAAAATATTTTTAATTATTTTAAATCTCATAGCTGTATGCCTATCCAATTTGTTTGAAACCTTTCAAATATGCACTTAAAAAAGTAATAAATACTCTCAGTCGAATTCATTAATATAAAACAAGAAACAACCAAATATGAAATAGGGTTTTTATAAATATTTTTATTTACTTTTATATAAAAACGAAATACATAGTTTTATTTTACATAAACGCAAAACAATGAATGGATTCTAATAAATATTACCAGAAAACTTTGTTTATGTAAATTAATCTTATATGAATGCATCTTTCTCTTTAATTTTCGTTTAAAGAAAAATGAGAGACATGAATGTGAAAAACTAAATGGATTCTCACTTAACTTTTATTTTCGTAACAAATACACATCTCGTTGATATACGTGCCAATGTGCCATTATTCTTCCATGAAATGTAGGTGAATTTGACACAAATTAAACACCTTTCAAACCAGAAATAAATTTAAAATTGACCACTTAACTTATCAATATTTAAAAAAAACACTTTCAAATAATGCCTATTTTTTTCATGTCTCTTACAGAATTTCTAATCTTTTATCACCTGTTTTTATTGGTCAAAATTTTTGGCTATTTGTATAAGAAAATTTTTCAGATTAATGCGAAATTTACAATTAAAATTTACCGGTGAGAATATGAATCATGATTTGAATATGGATAACCCTACGTGAGACGGGAAAATCTTGATTGTCCAAAACAATTTGCCCGTAAGACAGGCAAATCCGACAAGCGGTCAAATCTAACAAATTCCATTAAGTAACATAAAAATAATTATATAATATATATTAAATAAATATTCTGGTTGTATGGATTCAGTAAATTTCCTTGTGAAATATAAATATTTTTTAAGAAAAAACTAAATCTTGTTTAGATGCATGAAATTTAGGCTTACGACCTAGGAGATTTATACCATAAGAAAATATTGAAACCGAAGTATTAACTAGTCTCGAAATTTGATCACCCATATGAATCCTGGTAAAATTAAACCTAATGATACGGATGAATATTTGGAGGTTATCACAGAGTGATCAGTGTGGTTTATAATTTTAATTACGAATTTCAAATTCTTACCGTAGATGAGATCGAAAAAGGCGCTAAAAGCATAAAATACTGTTCTTAATTTCTTGCATGAACACTAATGCTTGAATTTATCATCTACCTCAACATTCAAAAGCTCGATCGAACGCTCAAATTAAATTCATTATAACATTTGATTTGACTTTACTAAGCAGATATAGGATAAGGATTAAAGGTGATTACCGGTTTAGAGTTCGACTAAGGTTTTTGGTGTAGCTCGGGGTCTAAGTAGTTGGAGAATAAAAGCGTTAGCCACCGAAAAAATTGGAAGCTAAATTGGCAATCCTGTACCAGGGTTCGCATTGTTACCACAAAATTTTTACAGTATTTTCAATGTATTTCGTTGCATAAAATTATTGCGAAACTTGAGAATATAAGTGGTGGTTGTAATAAATGTTTCTTAAAAGTTAAATATAAATTTTCTTATCATTAATAGCGGTGCCAGAGTCCTTATAAAATATAAGCAGTGTGCGAACCCTGTGTACTGTCAAGTATGTGGTGAACGTAAATACAGCATGTCAATTATAGTCTGTCACCTGGGTTGCTAGTTTGACCTCTACTTTCAATTTAAAACTTCGAATCAACATCAGGAATTCTGAAAGAAAACAAAATCATTCAGGATTTCTGGTGTAAACGTAGAATTTGAGACTTAAAAGATTTAAAATGAAGCCAAGTTCGGCAACCCACCCTGCCACGTAAAAGATTGCTGTTAAAGGAAAAAACACACCGGAAAGACGAAACACTGCCAATAAACAATCTGCACTCTGCCGTATAGATTTCAGACCGACTGCTTTCGTGAAAAACTACAAGTACATCAAAATCAACTTGCAAGAAGATATAACCCGTCCCACATAGCATGCATGTTCACAGTGACGTCACAGTGACGTCGCTGTGAGTCACTGTGGTCACGTCACATCTGTGACCAAAATGCCACCCCTTAGTGACGTCACATTGTGACTGAAATGTGACGTCACATCTGTGACCAAAATGCCACCCCTCAGTGACGTCACATTGTGACTGAAATGTGACGTCACATCTGTGACCAAAATGCCACCCCTCAGTGACGTCACATTGTGACTGAAATGTGACCTTCTTAAAATTTATTATTAGTTTTATTATTAGTTATTATTTATTTATTATTTTTTTTATTTCTATAACTCCCCTCCCCTCCCGCTCCTTTTTTTTTTTAAAGATACTATGTATGTTTGCGTTTGATACAAGTAATGGTAATGATTAAAAAAAATTATATTACCATTAAAGCTATTATTTTTACTTTATTAAAACCTAAACAATGTTTTATCCAATAATATCTAATTATGAATTTTATTATTATTATTTAACAATTTGCTTTAACTTGAATTGTTTTGAAACTAATAAAAATAAAAAGTAAAAATACACTTAAAAAAAGACATTCTCATAAAACTATTCGTATTTAACTTCCGAAGCTGTTGCGCAGAAAAAGAAAAAACTAAACGGTCATGCGCATAGGAAATGAAAATCGTTTGCAAACGAAAGAATAAATAAACGTAAACAGAAATATTTTAAATTGATGATAGACGCAAGAAGTTAGTTAGCTGGAATTTATGGCAGTTGTGAGTAGTTGCATATTGACACAGATTTAACAATTTAAAGAAGAATGTCCACTACAGGTCTTCCAAGCGGCAAAATATAAGTCCGAGAAAATTAATGGGGCTTTGACTGTTAAAATAATTTGGTCTTTGCCACTTTAATTATTATCGGATTTAGTTAGTACAGCAAGAATAACTAGAACGAATGACTTCGATGGAAAAAAGGTATGGAAAATATTATTTTTAATGGTTGCTTTTTTATTATTATTGTTCTGAGAACGATTTTAATTACATTGTCAAAAACATGCTATAAAACATCAATGCTTCATTAACTTAATAAAGTCTAATGCATTCATTATTTATTTTGTTGTCATAAAGAACTTGATTTTTAATAATTTGAATTAGGTTGTTACAGGTAGTGATTTTAATTGCATTCTAATCTGCGTTGTTTCCTTTTTTTAAAATATCTGGTTAAAATAATGTGTTTCCATAAACATAAAATCATATGATAGTAAATTATAATAAATCGATAATATAATTATTAAACATTTAAAGATAATTATATTTTGTAATAAAGAAGCTTTTTTATGGAATAAAATTATTTACAAACATCCTTTTTTAATTTTTGTATTAAGTAATCTTCTGAAACATTTCATAATTTTATTTAAAAAAATTGTATCTGCTCAGAAGAGGAATTTATAAGAGAACGAGAAGAACTATTAAAAGAAATCGTAGATGTTTGATATTAAAAAAAAACAATTATGTTAATGATTGTTTAATGTATTTTTCAACTTGTGAAATGTTATAAAATTTCTGAATGGATAGTCATCGTGGGTGAAAACGTTTCAGTTGTAAATATTCTTATTGGAATGTTTTCAGAAAGAACTAGAAGTTTGGATGAAAATTTGGAAGTTACGCAATCGATAAGAATTTAAATATGATTGAATTTAAAACAAATGACGCAAATACTTGAGTGGTATGAAGCTAAAAAGTAATAACTGTATTTTATTATTAACTTTTCATTTCAGAAACTTTTATTATTTCCTTTCCTGAATAATTTTACAGAGGTAAATTTCAGAATATCCATTATATGTAGTTGAAGTGAACATCGTGATTAAAGTGGGTATTATAAATACTCTCTAATACTATAAATAAAATATTAATAATTATGATTAACGTATTTGTTGTTCTAATTTATGTTTATCGTCGGAATTTTTATTAGATAGATGTGTCTGTGATGGATAGCCTTGCAGTAATGGATAGCCCCTTAATGTTTTTTGTTTATTAATATACTAATAAATATTTAGCTTTAATTTTTTCCACAATTACTCTTTGCATGTTTTAATAATATTTTAATATTCATAGAAGACAGTATATGAAGACAGTTTGTGATTATTTTTTTATTTGTGACAAATTTGTCACTTTGTGACGGTGACAGCATTACTAATGTTGTGAAGTCACACTGGGACACAAATATACAGTTATGAACATTGTTATGTAGTGTAAAATCACATCTATAATTTTATTATACTTTGGCAATACATCTCAATTAAAACTTGGGAGCTGCTATAAAAAGTATGTACCAAAAGAAAGTTACCGAATCAAAATGCCATGCAAACTTTAATCTTTGTTACATATTTTTTTTCTGTGGCAATAAATGAGAATATTTAAGACAACTGAATATTCGATCTATTAAAATTATTTCAAATTTAGCAATTTGTTTTTCTAATAAGCATTAAAATTATCAAAGAAACACTTCCTTTAAGGTGCAACACTAGTCATAGAAAAAGACCCGGATGATAATATAAAGTCCGTGGCAGCGTTCTTTTCAAATATCTCGCTCACATTTTAATATTTTTACATGAATTTTTTTGCATAGCATAGCTGAAGACGATCTATAAGCGGCCTAGTTTTTACTTTTTTGATTTTGGTTTCAGTTTTAAAAAAAAATATTTAAATTTCAAAACCGGTTTAAACCGGTACTGATATTGAAACTATCAAAATATAAAATATATGCAAGTAAAATCGAAAAAGTAAAAACTAGGCCCGTAGTAGATCGTTCTCAGCTTCCTATGCAAAAAAAAACATGCAAAAATATTAAAATTTGAGCGAGATATTTGAAAAGAACGCTGCCACGGACTTTATATTATCATCCGGCTCTTTTTCTGTGACTAGTGTTGCATCTTTAAGGAAGTGTTTCTTTGATAATTTTAATGCTTATTAGAATAAAAAATTGCTAAATTTGAAATAATTGTGATAGATCGAATATTCAATTGTCTTAAATATTTTTATTTATTGAACCAGAAAAAAAATGTATCAAAGATTAAAGTCTGCATGGCATTACATTTTGATCCAGTAACTTTCTCTTCGAACATTCTTTTTATAGCAGCTCCCAAGTTTTAATTGAGATGTATCGCCAAAGTATAATAAAATTATTGATGTAAGTGATTTTACACTAAATAACATTGTTCATAACTGTATAATTGTGTCCCAGTATGACTTCGCAACATTGACAATGCTGCTACCGTCACAAAGTTAGTGACAAAATTTGTCACAAATCAAAATATAATCGCAAACTGTCTTCACAACCTTGTCACTATCGTCACAGAATAGTCACAGTTTTAATGACAATTTTGTCACAAATGACACATTTTTCACATTTTGGTCACATCGTGACGTCACAAAGTGGTCACAATGTGACGTCACAAACGAGCTCTAAAACGGCCATAACGACTTCACAATTGAGTCACTCTGACTTCACATCGACGTCACGTGACGTCACATCGACGGTCACAAAGTCACAATGTGACTTCACTACGACGTCACCGTGACGTCACCATGTCTTACGGGGTAAGACATGGTGACGTCACTGCAACGTCGTTGTGAAGTCACTTTGTGACTTTGTGACCAGCGATTGTCGATGTGACGTCACGTGACGTCGATGTGAAGTCACAGTGACTAAAATGTGAAGTCGTTATGGCCGTTTTAGAGCTTTTTTGTGACGTCACATTGTGACCACTTTGTGACGTCACAATGTGACCAATTTGTGAAAAGTGCGTCATTTGTGACTACTTTGACATTAACATTGTGACGAACTGTGAAATTTTTTTTAGAAAGTCACATCTTAGTCACAATGTGACGTCACTGAGTGGTGGCATTTTGGTCACAGATGTGATGTGACCCGAGTGACTCACAGTGACGTCATTGTGACGTCACTGTGAACATGCATGCTATGTGGGAACATTTTAATGATACAACTAAATTTCTTTCAATAAAGTGGTGTGAAATAAATAACTAAATTTTTTTTTAATAATTTAGTGAAATTCTGTGTTTAAGAACTTTACTATATCAAAAGAGAAAATAAAAAAGAGTAGCAGCTTTTAAAGTTAAGAAAGAAGTAGAATTCTTAGAATGCGTAAATTAAAATAAAGACACTTTTCTATTATCCAACGACCACTTTCGAAATATATATATATATATGTATATGTATAAACAACCTTCGCCAAAATACTCCTCGGTTCGTACGCATAAAGGCGTTTATTGTATTTTAATTGCTTTAGTACCAGAAATTTTTTAGAGTAATGGTCGCTATATCTGAAAACATATTTTTTTCTCTTTAATCATTTGCACACATAAGTCCTGTTTGTCTAACCGATATCTTTCATTGCAAAAATTTGCATTTTGACACCAGCAATAAAAAAAATAAAATACGTTTTATTTATTTAGAGAATTTTCGACACTGTTTAATTAAAAGAAACTTCATACAAAAAATGTAGTGATGCCCAAATAAAATTTGTGTAAAAGACGAAAGAGTCGACCAGGGGTTAAATAAGGCAAATATTACTTTACGAAAGTTCTCATGCAACGTCATTGAAAGTCATGTAAGTGCAAAACCCAGTAAACAAATAACAGAATGGTACCATTTTAAATTTTTAAATAGTTACAGATAGAACAAGAAAGAAAAATCATGTGTTAAGCATAGATTATGAATCATTTTCCGACACTTCCTGAAATCTTTAAGAAAACTTCATTATTTACGGAAATAAGGTGTTACTGGCTATACCAAAATATCTATTCCTATACTTTTGAACAATGCTATATTTGATCTGTCAATTGATATATATACTATATTGTGGGGAAATTTAGTTCAGCAAGAAAACACATAACAAGTTGAACATTATCTTTCAGCAATACAAACTAATAGCCGAAAACATGCTTAAATACTTTTGTGCAGCCCTAGTACCTTTATTGCACGCCAGTATATAGCTTAAATTTAGTTCAAACTAAAACTCATAAAACTATTAAAATAACTTTTCCAGAAATTATTATCCATAAGCGACTATGTATCCAATATTTTGCGTGAGCCTGTATGTCATTTTATCTATATTCTACAAACAACTCTTAGTAAATTGAATGCAGTACAGCGTAAAAATGCATAACTTATTTAAAAACGACCATTGAGTAAATTAGCCTCATATTCAATAACCTATATGAACTATTTTTTCTGTAGCCCTATATCAACTATATCTACATGTATATCAATTATAGCAATCATACACACCATATGCTATCCATACTTTTAGTGAAACTTTAAAATGAATATTATAGTTAAAAACACATTTCATCCATCCATCAGCAATTATCGATAATATACAGTATTTTAGATAGGATATACTATTTGAAATCTTTTGTACGTTTCTGAAAATGCTATGTACTTCTTATTATGCCTGAAATAACTTATATTAAACCTCAGTGACGTATCAATTTTATTATATATGAAATGGTTTAATATAATTAAAACATGTCGCTTACAATTCCAACCTTTACCATTATGTAATTGAATTATTTTGTGTGGCCCTGTAAATGAATAATAACTATTCTTTTCAAAGCATATTTTACCGAAGACATATTTTAGTACACTTCGTAAATGCTTATAAATTTGAATATGTTTGAAAATGTGTAACATCTTTAAAATTCATTTGAAACGACTTTTTCACATAGGCCGTAATGTATCGAAAAACATTTGACTGATCCTGTAAATAAAACTAATCATGCCAGTAACATCATTTGCAATAGGGTTAACGCTTGGATAAACGTCAGTAACTGCCATAAATTTCATGGCAATCCGAGTATATTTGCCAGCATTAGAGCGAGGTTAGACGGACAGACAAACCGAAAGTATAAACACATTTCAACTTTGTTAGAATATGCTAAAAAATGAATTTTGATATACATATGTACTAAGTCCCCGGCTGTTTATACACAGTATAATTTTAAAGACAATGTTGTTCTTTTAAATTCCCAGATTGTTCCAATTAAATAAATTTACATTTTTATACTAAAACACTGGTATCCATAAAGCCAGAGACTTTGCAGCTCTGTTGATAAAAATGTCATTTAACACATTCGCTGCCGATCAGCGCGTGATATGACGGCAACGTTAAGGGGCCACCCACGCGCCAGCGCGTGATGTGGCGTGATGTGCAGTAGCCAGTCACGCGCTGGCGCGGGAAAATCTTTCACTGATTCTTTGTTACAAAAAGTAAATCGGCTTCTGGGAAAACCTTTAATGGAACTCTTTAATGGACAAAGCATTTTCACTGCTAACACGTTGAAATAAATGACTTCAGAAGAGAAATATTTGTAAATAAGACAATTTATTTTTTTAATATAAAATTGATTTTTTAAAATTAAAATTCCGGTGTCGCTGTTGCATATCAGAATTAAAATTTTGTGTTTTCGTAGAAAAACCAACGAACGTGAAAGGATTAAACTGTCTGCTTACCTTCAACAGCTCTTTTCTTGTTCTCTGCCACTTTCAAATAACTAAAATACATACTTAGCTGCAATTTGTTTATAATTTCGGCATACAGATAGCAGCACTGGTCTATCGATTATAATGGACATCAAATATTTACAAGTTCTAACTGAAATTAAGTATTCTAGAGTTCTAGTATGCTATGTATTGAGTATTCTAGAATTAAGTTCTAGAGTTAACCAATGAAAAGAATTAAGGTCGCGAGTTTTGAAATAGAAAGTGCACAACATTTAAACATTCGCACTGCTTTTTTAAAAGAAAATTCTTTTAAAGACGCGTTGACATTATTTTCTATAGAAGTGTAATATAGGATGTTTTTTCTATCAATACTGACGCGAACAAATTAAAAAAAAAGGAGTTTTGCGGCCGCAATTTTGAAATTTGGGGAACCTAGCTCCAACGAAAGGTAAGAGATTACTGTATACAAACATCCGTGTCTGTCGTATTGGGATTAGACAGGCTACTGACATGAACATGGAAAGGAAGATCTAAAGCTGAACAAGCACGCATCAATATTTTCACAGTATGAAGAAAGTTCATTTCATAAAGTGGTGCGAATTAAATAACAAAAATGTTTTAAAAATGTATTTGGTTGAAACGCTGTTTTAATATTATTGTGAATCAGCAGCAAGTATAAAATGCGTAGTAGTTTTTACTGTTGAAAAGCAACTAAAATTCTTAGAATCTTAAAATTAAACTATCCATTGTTTACCATTACACAGGGCTCGTACGCATCAAGTAATTCTGTGGGAGTTTAGGTATTTTAGTACCAGTAAGATCGCGATACACTGGTCGCTATAAAACATAGAATTTTTTTCTTTAACCCTGTCCGGCACACTGTGACCAGTCCGGGAAACCTAATTTTAGTTCCAAAATTGCAATCGGTGCCAGTAATATTTTAATAAAATTTTGTTTTTACAATTAAAGCTTAACCCTTTCCGGCACGGACAAAATCTGTTAGCAAAATGAGAAATTATCAAATGTCACTGGAATTCGAAAATGAATTTTTTAGATATTTCGAATTCCTTAATTTAAGCTTTTATTGTAAAAGCAAAATTTTACTAAAATATTATTGGTGTAGCTTCCAAGTTTGCAATTAAAACTTTCCGGCGCAAGCAAATTCTATTAGTAAAATGAGAAATTGTCGATTGACATCGGAATTTATAAAGGTCTTGTCTAGATATTATGAATTATGAATATAAGCTTTCATTGTAAAAGCAAAATTATATTAAAATATTACTGGTGCCGTTTGCAAGTTTGGAATTAAAATTAGGTATTTCCGGTCCGGAAACACTGCGCAAGAAAGGGTTAACTTTTATTATTGCAATATATTTAATTTGAAAACAACTTTATTTGTAAATAAGAAAACGCTATATTTCACGCATTCAATAAAGCGTAATTTTTTAAGCAAAATTCCGGTGACAATGTGGTGTTTGAGAATTAAAATTAACTGGTATATCTATAAAACCACCGCGTCGCAAAGGGTTAAATTAAAGGATTCTTAATTTCTAAAATAGTCGTTTGTAAATTCCGTTGACAGTCGATAATTTCTCATCTTACTAATAGAATTTGTCTGTGCTGGAAAGGGTTAAATAAGGCAAAATGAATGTTACAAAATCTTTGGTTACACGTGCTTGAAAGTGCTTGAAGCGCAGAAACCCTTTTAATCTTTCAACCACTTTGCATAAAAAAAGAAATAAATGGAAGGATGTTTCCATTTAAAATTTTTATTAGTAACACATAGCAAAATTAATGAATTTAGAGGTAAATCCTCACTTAAAAATAATTGCATTTATATGAGATTGGTAAAATACCGACTGTAAAATTGAATTCAGTCAAACAAAAATTCTTTGTATTTTAGAATTTAATATATTAAAAATAATTAGTAAAGTTTTTGGAGATGCATTAGGAATTTTTGTACTAATTTTAAAATAAAACATCAGTGTTGCCAGTGGGCTACTTTTTTAAAATTCAGATTTCTTGATTGACACCACGTTTTTCAAACGGTAATTTAACTTTTGTTTTAGTCTTAATTATCATGCCATTGAATAAGGCACATTAAATCATTTGTAAAAAGTGGTGCCAATAAAGAGTTTGAATTAAAGAAGCAACCCATCTGGCAACACTGTAAAACATAATAACACGTTAAAAAAAGATTTTTTTTTAGATATTATACTTATTGATTACTTATAATATTCATCATAAGTAATTGATAATCCGCAATCCTATAGGAAGTATGCGAGACTAAAGATTCGTTTCCTCGGACACTACTCGATCGATTTCGATTAAATTCGGAATGTCTATTCACTGGATTATGCTAAGAACTTATGTCAGACAGAATTTTTCTGCGACTAATCCTGTTTAAAGCTATGTCAACTTTACAGAAATTTCCCAATTCCAGCAATGCTTTTCTCCGAAACTAATTATTTTTTAACTATCTGCCACACATGATCTTACCTAAGGGATGAGATTTTCTCTTTTTTTCTCACAAGTATTTTCTGATTTTTTTTTCTTTTTTACTTTTTTTTTTTTTTTTTTTTTTTGTTAAATTGAAAAAAATGCTCTGTTTTTCCTAGCAAAACACTGTTGTGAAAAACCGCGGAAATCTAAATTTTGTGCTTATAATCAAGCTCTATCATTAAAAAAAGAATTACCTAAACTGCTCTAGCACTTTAGGAAATAATAGGTTTTCAGCTGTACAGTACAATTTTCCGAAGAGCTGAAAAACGTAGATACTTCTAAATAGTATTAAACTCTTGCACATTTTTACCAAAAACGTGAATTAACCCCATATTTGATCAATATTTTTTGAAAAAAAAAACACTTTCAAATATGCCAATTTTTGCGTCTTTTAAAGAATTTTTTATCTTTTATCACCGGTTTTTAAAGATTTTGTCGAATTGAAACAGGAAAAATGCTTTGATTAAATAATATACAATTTACAATAAAATTGTACTGCTGAGAGTAATACATCATCATTGGACTATGGATGCCAGGACGTGGTGCGGGTAAATTATGGTTGGAAAGAACACGTTGTATGGGCAAATTAGAGAGACAGTTAAAGTACATATAAACACTTGGATAAAATATAGTTATATGTAATAAATGCGTATAGAATGTAAGAATGAAACACATGTGAGTGCGCGTGGCATCCCTGTCGTGTCTTAACTTAACCCTTTCAGGCGCAGACAAATTCTGTTCTTAAAATGATGAGATAATTGACAGGCATCAGAACATTCAAACGAATTTCTTGGAAAATAAAAACTTGCTATTTTGCTCCTTTTATTAAAAAAGTAAAATTTTAGTATTTTCTTGGTACCGTTTGTCATTTTAAAACATAAATTTAGGTTCCTAGACCCTTTGGTCATCGCCCTTAACCCTTTCCGGCACACTGTGCCCGGTATGGGATACCTAATTTTAATTCCAAACTTGCAAATGGCACCAGTAATATTTTAGTAAAAATTTGCTTTTACAATAAAAGCTTAAATTAAGGAATTCAAAATATTTAAAAAATTCGTTTGTGAATTCCGGTGTCAGTCAATAAATTCTCATTTTAATACAGATTTTGCCCGTGCCGGAAAGGGTTAAAAGAGTTCATAGAATATTTAAAAAAGGAGATAATAGTTCGACATCTTCCAGTAGTTCAACTCTATCTCCTAGGTGGAGGGTAATATTGACTAATGTAACATTAATTTTGCGGTTACATCTCCCATTTAAGATATGACACATATCTTGTATATGGCTTTGACAAAATCTACCGTAAATATAACCTACCTGTTTAATAAGTATAACCTACCTGTAATTTCTCCCTTAACAAGAACTACTGGGAATTTGAGTCATGTTTTATAAAAAAAAAATTCACATCAGTGTTTTGATTGAAAACTATTATTTTATTATTTAACATTTTCTTTTTGCTTAACTTTTAAATTTATTTCATAATCAAGTTTCTGGTTTGTACCGAAGTACGAAATTTTCTGAAATGTTCCTGATTTTATCTAGAAAGTAAATGGCTAGAGTAAAGATATTAAATATTTATGAGACATAATATCCCATGAGACTAATACACTTGTTACATTCAGTTCTGCCGTATCTGGTGGTCATTTTATTAAAAATACTGAACTCATATCAGAAATTTTTATTAAAAAATTTCTTTTGTTTTATTTATGGAATATCAGTTAACTTATAATCAAAAATAACTATTAAAACTTTCTGGTGATAATTCGAAATGCCTAGCCGGAAACCAGTCAGAAGTGGCAACATTGGTTACATCATTGATGCTGCTTTTCTAGTTCTGCCAAATGGCACTTCGTTATTTGGTTCTGAAACGAGCTCTAAGCAGTTTGTTTGACACATTTCATGTCCTTAAAATGATTAGATTTGAGGTATTCTTTGAAATTGATAGAAAACAGTCTGAGAAGGGAAGGTTTCTTGAGTGGAAAATTTTGTTGACCAAATGGAAGTCTATGGTCTTTTTTTTAGCCTCAAATTAGCTGCCTCAAAATTGGAAATGTGTGGAAGTGCATTGTCATGCAGCAAAAAGTCAAACCTACTGCGGTCAACTTCCCACGGCGTCTATCCTTCATGAAATCCTAAAATTGGTCTAATATGTTAGTATAATATTATCGAGTTATACTGCATTCTTGAGTTAGATAGTCCATGTAAAGAACGACGTCTTTGTTCAAGAAAACTGTTTCTTTTTACCATTTTAGCCGATTTCGTAGGAGAAAGTTCTGCGGCAGGAGACCGACTGCGATATCATTCTTTTCATTGTTCCTGATTTACCATATAATAGATGTAAAACCAGGTTTATTTCTTAGTCACAAACTTATCCAAAAAATTCCTGTCCAATTTAGAAAAGAGTCAAAATAAGTTTCATGACTTTTCATGTAGAAACAAACGCCTCATGATTCCAAAGACATGAATTTTTTTGTGCCCCAGCGATCGCAGCTTTTACTCGGAAAAGAAAAAATTCTAATAATCAGAAACACATCCCATTATTAGAGTTACATAATAAGATTTTAAAGTTTCAAATAAGTCTAATTTTGTTTTTTATTTCAACAATAAGTAATCAATGCCAGGAATCATTCAACACCCCCTGGTATATATACGCAGTAATACGAAAATCGGGGCTCAGGCCAGTATCAATTTTTGAATTATACGAAAATCCGCATCTGTCGCATCGCAGACTGCCTACGTGACAGATTTACTATAACAGCGGTAGCTTAATGTTACACTTTCCCATTTTCATAATGTGAAGAAAGTTAATTTAATAAAGTGGTGAGGATAAAATAACTAAAAGGTTTTAGACAATTATTTCATTGAAACTTATTAGACATTTATTTAGACAATTATTTCGTTTAATCCACTAAAGGACTATGGGATAAAATGCACCCCACTTAATGCTAATTGCGAAATACCACATTGGCACCAGAGTTTTGAAATGAAATTTTTATTTTTACTAAGTACCTGAAGAAAAGCTTTTATCAATTTTGAAAAAAAAAAAAAATTGTTTAAATTCTGGTGTCACTCAAACAGTTCAGTATTTTAAGAAAAGAAGTGCTTTGCCCATCAAAGGGTTAATACCATTGTTAATCAAGACCAAGTAGAAAATGCATTGTCAAGTAGAAAATGCATTGTCAAGTAGAAAATGCATAGTATCTTTTAAAGTTTTTAAGTAACTTAAATTCTTAGATTCTTTTAATTTGTTTATCGATTACTTGCCATTACCCAGGGTTCGAACGCATCAAGTTATTTAATGGGAATTTCGGTTTTTCAGCGCCAGTAAGTTCGTTTTACAACATAGATTTTTTTCTAAAAATAAGACAAATAGCACTTTACAAAAACTGTGGTTGCTGCTGTTTGAAAATGCTTGAACAGCACGAGCCCTGTTGACCGTCCACCACTTTGCATTAAAAAAACAATAAAAAACGGAAGAATGTTTCCATTGAAAAATTTGATTAGTAACAGATAGAAAATTTAATGAATTTAGAGATAAAATCCTTAACCCTTTGAGGGGGCAAAGCACTTGTATTTTTAAAATTCTAAAATGACTGATTGACATCAGAATTTTAAAACAGATTTCTTTCAAAACAGCTAAAAGATTTTCTACATGTACTTGATTTAATTATAATCTTCATTTCAAAATTCTGGTGTCAATGTGGCATCTTGCAATTAAAATTAAGTGGTATATATTTTATACAACCGCCCTTCAAGGGGTTAAAGTACTTGCATATACATCAGGTTATTGACAGATAAAAGTTGTTTGAACAGGCAAAAAAGTATTTTGTATTTTATTGTATAAAATGATTAATAATGTTTTTAAAGGTGCTTTAACAAGGTTCGCACAATGGTATCATTATTATTTAACAATATATTCAAATTATTTTACTGAAGAAAAACATGGCGAAATTCGAGAATAAAGTGGGGGGTTAGAATTTCTGTTTCTTTAAAATTAAATATATATTTTCTTGTAATTAATAGTGGTGTCAGAGTCCTTAAAAAATATAAGGAGTGTGCAATCCCTGTTTAAGAATTTAAATATAAATTTTTAAATAAAACAAAATTGCCCGTTCAAAAAAAAAAAAAAAAAAAAAAAAAAACAGATTGTTTTAAATATATATTTGTGAATGTAACTAAATATCTTATTTTACAATTTTAATACGATAGTTATGAAAATGTTTTTATGAGCTGTAAATGAAAACATTTCGTCCACATTGTATGAACATGAAAAAAACAACAATAATAAAAATGATAACCATCATTGCGAACTTGAAAAAATATACAAAACAAACAAAATTACATGACATTCGTTTTAGCAGTAACTCTTATACTGGATGTATAACTCCTCATGCACACGATATATATATATATATATATATACTGACAACCTTGTACTGTAATTTCAAAAATAGAAGAACGTCCTTCAGAACGCTTGTGACTCAGTAATCGAATTCCCCTCGCTAAAGTCAAGTCTCTAGTTTAAATTAAAAACTTTAATAAGTATAAATGTAAATACCTTATTTTTTTAAAAATTTGTTATTTTGTAAGACTTAACCCTTAAATGTGTGAATTATTTTTTTAGAATTAAGTATTTTATTCTGATATTAAGGAATAAACACCAGAAATTTTGAGAAAAATTCAGAAACGCGTCACTTTATCAGAGCTGCCGAGGATCCGGTTTTGGATACCGGTATTTTAATACAGAAAATGTTTCCTTATTTAATCGGAACATTCTCTGGGTTTAAAATAACCACATTTTCTCTAAAATTATACTGGTGCGGAAAAAGCCGGGACTTGGCAACACTGCATTTTAAGAGTTACATCACAAGATTTTAAACTTTCAAAGTAAAAGCCAAGAATCTTTCAACGCGCCCCTCCCTCTCACACACACAGCAATACAAATAAGAGTGATCATTGTAGTTCAATAATTTTAAATATACGAAAATCCGCATCTGCCGCATCGGAATTAGACAGACTGCCTTCGCGAATGTTAATATGCTTTACATCCCTGTGGGCTAAAAGATCTTATTGCACATTTTCATAATGTCAAGAAAGTTAATCTAATAAAGTGGTGCAAATAAAATAACTAAAAGGTTTTAAACAATTATTGGGTTGGGGAAAATGTAATTTTGTTTTTTTCACAATAGATAACTTTAAAATCGCATATCTCGAGTAAAACTTACTCATCTAAGCCATACTATACAGCATTTGAAAGATAACAGTCTCTAGTAAATTCTAGATATAAAGGTAGCGTCGTCTGTTTAATCAGTCAGAATTTATTTTATCTTGATAATGGAGGTTCGAGAAGTTCATTTTTTCACATTTTGTTTTTTAACTTCCGAAAAGGGTAAAATGCGGTGCAATCTCATTGAAAATTGTGTGGTGTTTATTGTTATCAGTGCTTAATAAACGCCAGTTTCTGAATTGGTTTGCTCTTTTTCGTTTCGAAAATATTAATGTTAAAGATGCACCTCACCCCGGTCGGCCAATCGTTGAAAAAGTGGATAAAATTTTGAAAAAAATCGAGGTTAGCAGACATATTTCTTCCTGCGGTATAGCTACGGAACTAAACATCAAACATAAAACAGTTTTCAACCATTTACATAAGCTTGGATACCAAAAGAAATTCTATTCTTTTGTTCCCCATGAACTTACTTAAATTTAATGGACATAGTTTCCATTTGTGAATCGCCTTTGAAACGAAACGGAATAGAGCGATTTTTTAAACTAATGATTAATGGTGATGAAAATTGGATCACGTACGACAAAAATGTGCGAAAAATATCGAGGTCGAAACCCGGAGTGGCTTCCCAAACGGTGGCAAAGCCCAGATTTACACCAAGGAATGTGATGCTGAATTATTGCTGAATTCTTGGCTGGAAAAATTTGGAAGGAAATTGGAAAAAAATTGTCCATCATGAGCTTCTCAAATCTGGCCAAACCATTATTTCAACTGTCTTTTGTGAAAAAGTAATGTGATTGAAGCAGGCGATTAAAAAAACTGGTCAGAATTGATCAATAGAAAAAAGTTATCTTCCATCACGACAACGCTAAACCACACACGTCTTTAGCCACTCGGTAAAAACTGAGAGAGCTTTGTTGGGAATTTTGATGCACCCACCATACAATCCAGACCTAGCTAGACCGATTACTAAATGTTCCGCTCTCCGCAGACCTCTCTTAATGATTTTATGCTGGCTTCAAAAGAGGCTTGTGAAAATCACCTTGTTCAGTTTTTTTTGCCCAGAAATCACAAAAGTTCTACAGTGACGGAATTATGGTTTTACCAGAAAAATGGCAAATAAGCATAAAAAAAAATAGCACATATATTATAGATTAGTTTGTTTAATTTATATAAATAAATTCGCTTTGAAAAACACGAAAAAAAGCGCAATTACTTTTTCCCCAACCCAATATTTCGTTGAAACGCTGTTTTAATCCATTAAAATACGGTGGGATAAAATTCATCCCATTTAATGCAAATCTTAAATTTGAAATTTGATGCAGCTAACCATTTATAATATAATTTTTATTACTTGAATTTTCTTATATATTTTTATAGATCTTTTCAAATATTAAATCATGGGTGTCAGTATAATTTATTTTATTGCTGTTATACTAATATTTTTATTTCTTTACTTTTTTTTCTTTTTATTAATGTAAGACAAACGTTTCTTTCTTACAGACATCTTTATTCTTAATAATAGAAGAAAAAATGTAACAAAAAGAATATTGCCCATTTAAACTGATGGCATTGAGCTCACAGGCTACGCATACTAATTGTACATTACACCCTTGTATTTTCAAGGGTTAATTCCGTTCGAAATAAAATTAAGAAGGGGAAACAACTCTCCCCTTTTTTATACTTAATCATTGAACCTCCTAAACTATCAAGGACATGCTTTACCATATAAAATATTTATTTTCAAAATTCAGAGCAAATCGGATAATTCTTAATAAAAACCCATTTATATAATTTAAGAAGAGCTATCCTTCAGAAGAGCTAACCCCCGTTCCCCTTGTTTATACTTATTCAATGAACACCTCATAACAGTCACAGAATCGCCTCATCAGAATGATCCTATATCTAAATTTTGAACGAAAACTGTTAATTCTGCATTAAAATCCCGTTTATATGAATTAAGGGGAGGGGCATGAGCCCCCCGTTCCCCCTCTTATACATGTCGAATGAACTCCTAAAACTAATCAGGGAAGCGCCTTATCAGGATATACCTATATACAAAATTTCAAGTGGATCCGATATTTTTATCATGAGTTATCGCGTTACGCACGTACGAACGTACGAACGTACGAACGTACAAAAGTACACACAGAACGGGCGGGCACATAAGCTCTCAGGCTATGATAGCCAGTGAGCTAACAAAAATTGTAGATCAATTCAATTTACGTAATTGATACTTAAATGTAAAATATTTTAGCTTAAATATTTTAAACATAAAATAATTATTTTTTCAAGATATTGTTCAGTGTTAAATTTTGTTCAGTTATAAAGCATTCAAATAATAATAATAATAATAATCCTATAACTTTTCTTACTAATAAAATATGTTATTATTCAAATGAATTATCGACAAAAATTCTACACAGATCATTTTGCCGGGTTTGGATTCGAACCTGCATCCTCTACAAAAATTCAAAACTTAAAACAGTTGCGTTACCCCACTACTCTCGCTGAATTCGCTGAAACTCAGGAAACTCAGGAACTCCCTGAATTTTCTTCTATAATGGAGAAGTTCTACAATCCGTTGACGCATGCGCAATTGTCTGGAATTTGGATTTTGATTTTACAGCAACTGATTTGTGCTTTAATGTTTATGATAACTTATTTTTTTATGTGTTGGTATCAGCTACAACTTAAAATACTAATATTTACAATCTTCGTGTGTAACAGCAATGTATAAGAAGGATTACCAGTCGTAACTTTTAGCCTCAGATCACTGAGTTTATCTTCTATATGTAATAGGACACCCCCTGAAATAAACCACATTTTTGAATTGTTAATAACACTGAATGAGACAAATAACTCTGTGATAAAAAGAAGAGCTTGTTTAGAATAAGATCGAATAAATTATATTTGAGATGCAGAAACATTTATAACTAAACTTTTTGCTGTGAAGTGAATATACAACTGAGCGAGGATCTCTGCGCATGTGCAGCGCTTCACTTCAAAGGCAGACTTGTACTTATGTACTACGCATGCGCATACGCGAGAAATTTTAATTGAAAATTGTGGCTAATTAATAAAATTTATGAAAAAATGAATGTATGATGACAAATTTGTGGCAAAATACCTTTCTTTACAAAAAAGAATGGTGTGATTTGATGCAGTAGTTTGCTCTCACGGACTGTTCAAAGGAAATGCTTGGCGATTTTGATATATATATAATTATGTTTTTAAAGGAGCTTTAAGAATTTAAATATAAAGTTTTAAATAAAAAAATTACATGTTCAAAAAAAAAGTAAAAAAAAAAAAGAAAAAACAGATTTTTTTTAGATATTATATTTGTGAATAGAATTAAATATCTTATTTTACAACTTTAATACGATATTTATGAAAATGTTAATATAATAATATGATAATATAGCTATAAATAAAACATTTTAGTGCACATTGCATGAACCTGAGAAAAAATAATAACGATCATTGCGAACTTCAAAAATAATACAAACAAATTACATGACAATCGTTTTTGCAATAATTCTCATACCAGATATATGAATTGCTCACGCACATGAAATATATATATATATATATATATACACCCATTTAAATCCTTGTACTGTAATTTCCAAAATCTGAACTTCTTTAACGCTTTCCGGCGCAAGCAAATTCTATTAGTAAAATGAGAAATTGTCGATTGACACCGGAATTTATAAAGGACTTGTCTAGATATTATGAATTCTTTAATTTAAGCTTTCATTGTAAAAGCAAAATTATATTAAAAAAATACTGGTGCCGTCGCAAGTGTGGAATTAAAATTAGGTGTTGCCGACTCGGCAACACTGCGCAAGAAAGTGTTAAGTCTGCTTGTGACTCAGCTATCGAATTCCCCCTCAGCAAAATCAATAAGTTAAATTAAATTTTTTAATAAGTATATATCTAAATACTTTATTTTATGAAAATATTGTTATTATTTTGTAAGACTTAACCCTTAAATTTATGAATTATTCTTTCAGAATTACGTATTTTATACTCATATTGAATATTAGACACCAGAAATTTTAAGATAAATTTTTACCTTTATTTAGTATCATATTTTTGCTATTAGAGTGGTTGCTGAGAGTTAAATAAAAGGTGCTGTATTTATGTAAACTGTGCATGAAAATGTTAGCCCTTCGCAACGGGAGCCTTTTACGGAATTTTTAATATTTTTTACCGGTTTTTCGAAACAGAAATTTATGTATTATTCAATCTGGAAAATGCTCTGATTAAATAAGGCAAATTTTAAAGTAAAATTTTCGCATCTATTTGCATCTATTTAACTTACTTTGGATACAATGACGCAAAAAATATTTATTCAAATGTTATTTTTGATTTTGGATAGCGTAGCCTAAAAGATAAATCTATTTATTCAAATAAATACATTTCAGTGCATTATATATATTCAGTGAAAGTGATGTATTTAACAGTGTATTGGAAAATGAAAAGTATTGTTTAGATATGAAAATGTATTTAGACAATAAATAAATAAATGGAATTTTAAAACATTGTTTAAAGCCTCGTCAAGGCGTCACTTAAATTTTGATATCATATCTTTTAAGGTTCATATTTTGAATTTATGAAAGATGTAATTGATAAAACCTTAATGAATAAATTTTAATATATGTATATATTAATTAATAGCTGAGCGTCACATAAATTTTGATATCATTAGTTTTAAGACCCAAATTTAAAATTCTTAGAGATATAAGATAAAGTGCTGCGTCACAAGTTTTTAACCCGTTCAGGGTTTTTTGTACTGATTTAAAATTCCTATAGCAATAAGATAAAGGGCGGCGTCACCTCTTTTTAACCCGTTAAGGGTTTTTGTATTGATATCATTAGTTTTTTTAGGTTATATAAAATAACCAAAATAGCACGAAGATATCGGCCATTATCAAAATACACTATTGACCAGTGTTAAAATGAACCCCCTCTAAAGATATTCCGTGAATATTATTTGGGTTTGATTATTATTTTGATTTGGGTTTTTGAATTATTCTGTATTATTAATACAAAAATTTATCTTTGTCGAAAAGATCTTATTTATTAATATAAAGCATCCAATAATAATTTTTAAAAATCGAACCCATAACTTCTGACCTTGAGTTCAGTGATCTGTTCATTCGGCTATATAACTCACCTTTATTTGTAAGAGAGAGTTAATATAATTAGCACCATAATTAATCAAATTCATGATCTGTTCTTTTTCTGATCGTGAACGCTTATTCTCTGCACGATAAAGACCCACTCCATGTCCCTGACTCATGAGCTCGTGACCGCTGCGCGATTGAATCCTGAACAAACCCTTTGATAAAAGGGATACAATTTTACCTCATCAAATGCATAACAACAATGATAAATTTATCAACAGGATCAAAAAATTTCTAATAGATATGCTATCAGGAATATTTTTTAAGAAACAAATATTACTATGTGATTTAGAAATATAGAACAAACATTTTGCATTAAAATTTCATTTTTCTGGTACATTATTTTGTATCATCAATGAATTTTCGCCTTTACAGAGAAAATAGCAACACATTTGCTTGCTTGCACAGACTTCTCATACAAGACACAATAAAAGGCTAATACAGTGAAACCTCCGAATAAGGGACCAGAATTCTTCCCCTTAAATCGAGTTCCTTGTTTGGAGTTTTTACTTTTTTTATAATTAATCATTTAGAAAAGGCATAAAAAATAACAAAACATTAAAGGTAAAGTTTAAATGTACCCAGATACTATTAATTACGTTAATCAGACACAAAAGAAAAAAAGAATTATTTTACATTTTCAATTAATTACTACATTAAATGATTTGTAGAGTTATATATTTATATTTTTTACTTAAGTATTTGTGTACATGCAAAAATTACAGTAACATTTTAAAGAATCTTACTTGAAATACTAATTGATCAAAAATGATTGTTTTTCAAATTTCAATTTTTCCCTACCAAACTCTCAAGTGCTCATTTACCATATATACAAATTTTCGTCTTTCATTATGAGCAGTATTTACGAAAAAAGTATTCAACTGCTTTATGTATCTTAAAGTATCTGTTAAGTTCTTTATCTCACAAATTTCATTTCTTCTTCTTTTTTAAAGCTATTCTCACAATTTTCAGCAGTGCGAATGCAGTTTACTCTCCTTCTTGGCGCGATTTTCAAAAATCGCCAAATTGGCACGTTTTTGCGTCTTGTCTCCCGGAACACGCTGTTTTGCTCCGGATTAAATGAAAATGCAGGGTTGCCATATTGAAACATTTATCGCTAAAAAAAAAGCCGCCTTGGCGAAGGAGAGTAAACTGCATTTCACCCTTTTCAGCAATAGGGACAAACGCACTGGTATCTTTATTTGAATTATGGATGAATATATGCTCCTCAATTATGTTGTATGCCTCTGTATCAACATGACTGTCTATCTTAATGATAATTTCACAAAAATCTGTATTTTAATTTTCACCATAGACTACTTCACTATCTGAAATGCAAAAACCAGCTTCTTTAATTTCAATTTTAGGTGCCCCTTATATTGAGTGTCCTTATTCCGAGGTAAATACATTACTAAGGGGCTGGGACCAGAACTTTTATCCCTTAAATAAAGGTGTCAATTATTTGGAGTGTTTCTTATTTGGTGGTTTTACAGTATAAAACATAGAACATTAAAACAAAATAAACATAAAATTCTGAACATACCTTAATAATCTCCTTCGTAGAAACTCAACTTATGAAATGTTTAAACATAACAATTTCAAAACTTTCTAATTGTCCTTATTCTATAGATGAATTTTACAGCTAACCATTGAACCAATGCTAATGATTTCAAATTGTATTTCACTAGCGGCAAATTGAAAAAGGTGAGGGGGGGTCACCTCCAAGCACAAAAATTTAGAGGGGGGGAGGGCAAATTTACACTTCCAGAGTGATTTTTTTTGGGGGGGGGGGTTAGTGTCAAGTGCGAGGATGAGGGGGGCACCAAATTGAAACTTTGCCCTAGGCACAGTTTTCTCTTTGAACACACCTGCATCAGCACTTAAATTTTCAAATTTTACAACTAAGGAAAAGCACGAAAATGGAATAAATACCATCAGTTTTAAACTTTACACAGCTTTGCTTTAATTTTCAAGTATTGCAATTAAAAATCATCACACGACACTTTATTATTGCTTAAATATAAAAAAAAGTCTCTTTTAAACTTTCTGTATTACAAAACGTATGGAATTGAGTCAAGATCTCAAATTTCAGTTTTCATCACCAATGATGTAAATAAAACTACATTTCCAAGTAGAAAAAATGAAAAAAAATAAGATTACCAGAAGTAACAATGTATCACTTTGTCAAATTCAATATGTTAAAATGAAAACAAATCTGTGATTTATAATCGCTCCCCCCCGCCCCCCCAAAAAAACTGGTTTTGAAAAACATGGGTATTATTGCTCTCAAACTCCCCCCCCCCTCTCTTCATAATAAAGTCTACATACACAATTAGGTAAACAAGAAAATTTGGGGCTTTAACAACAGCTTTATCAATAGTTAAGCTTTATGTAAAACAATGAGTACTTATGTATTATCCAAACTGGGTCACATACAAATAAGTTAATTATATTAAAAATAATAAACTTAACGTCAATAAACATGAATTTTATTGTTCGCACAAGCAGAAAAAAATAATGTCATAAAAATGAAAAAAAAAACATTAAAAGAGAGCTAAAAAAGCACTAAAAAGCATTAAAAAGGCACTAAAACACTAAAAAAGCACAAAAAATGGCGTCAAAAATCAGCAAACAACAAGGAACGTGGAACCCAAAAGATAACTGTGTGCCTGTGCGAACAACGAGATTGCTCTTATTGGCGCATAAGCACAACTTCTGCTATGGTGGCATTAATATGTAAGTACCACTTTATGTTTTGAGAATTACAGTAATTCAGATGTATTTTCATTTCAAAAACAAAGATATACATAAAAGGCCATTGTCAAAACATTTTCATGTGATAGACAACTCTATAATGCAAAAAACACCTATAGTTTGCAAAATATTTCAGATGCAAACAAATAATTAAGTCTTTCTTTAAGCAAGGTAAGTGTCATAAATGCTTCTCACATTTATGGCAAATTCTTTCAGAAACTAATTCACCCATTTCCTAGCGTTCAATTTTTATATAAATTGCACTTTGTGAAGAATCGAGAAAGCGCTTCATGAAAAAATTTATACATAAATTTCTTAACATACCTTAATAAATATCTGCTTTATATAAATTCAACATTAAGAAAACTTTAATCACCATGATTTCACAATTTTTAAATCATTAGCACCTACACTATAGCTGAATTTTCAAGCAAAACATTATAAATGTTAATTATATAAAGCAAGTTATACATAAATTTCTTAACATACCTTAATAAGCATCTCCTTTGTAAAAACTCAACATTAAGAAATGGTTAATCACCACAATTTCACAACTGTCTAATTGTTTGTACACTATACAGTGAAACTCCAATCTATCATTCCCACATCCATTGTTTTCCGACATTGATCTTTTTTTTCTAAGTACCTTGCACAAGTTATACTTAAATAATATTAACTAAGACTGCAAGCATCATTCTTCATAAAGTCGTTTCCCTGCATTCGTTGTTGTAAAAATTTTCTCTTCAACGAAATTAAATTGAAAGTAATACAAATCCATATGACTTACAAACAATTACTTCTTTTATCCTAAAATAGCTCATTTGTGCTGTTCGTGTTGATGATGACGACAACAATGTAGATGAAGAGTGGTTGTATATAGCAGACGAAGTGATTATGTTTTCATTGACCAGGATGTTGCAACATGTGATTGTGATACCCTAAACATAGGAGAAACGTGCAATAACGCAGAAAATGAAAATAATGGCGAAGAAGCAGAGGATAATGTTCATGCCAAGAAGCTGAACAATCAGTGCCAAGTATATCTGATGCAATTATGCCATTTAAAACTGTATGAACTTCCACATGTGCACATGATATTTAGAGAAAATTACCAGAAAAATTTTGCATATCTTAAAAGTTTTTTTTTTTTTTTTTTTTTTTTTTTTTTTTTTTTTTTTTTTTTTTTTTTTTTTTTTTTTGATTAAAAGAAAGAAAATGTAAGAAAAAACAATATTATTTTTTTTAAAACAAATATCAATTTTCTATAACTACTGTTTATTTCTTTTATAGTTTAGTAAGCAACAAACTAGTATTTATTAGTATACCTACTTTATTCATTACATGCATTAGTAATGCATAAACTTTTTGAAGTTAATCTGCATTTAGCATTTTTTAACATTCATCAGGGGTTTTTTTCAGCAAGCCTTGAAAAACGATGGATTGAGGTTCTACAGTAGTTTAATTTTCCAGCTAATCATCGAACAAGTGATAATGATTTTAAACTTTATTTTCCTGGCACTTAAATTTCAAATTTTATAACTAAAAACTGAATAAATATACTAAAAGTTTTTAACTTTACACTTTTTGTTTTTAATTTTAAAGTATTACAATTAAAAACAAGCACAAAAATCTTAATTATTGCTTTTTTTTTAGAAAGTTTTTAAATTTAAACTTTCTAACATATGGATTCAAATGCAACCTCAAATTTAAGATTTCATCATCAATGATGTACTTAAAACTATATTTTCAAGTATGAAAAAGGTAAAAATAAGTTTACCAAAAGTAACAATGTATCACTCAGACAAATTCGATATGTCAAAACAAAAACAATCTGTAGATTATAATATCTCAAAAATAAATAAATAAATAAATAAATAAAACAACCAATTTTGAAAGAAATGGGTATTTTTACACTAAAATTCCCCCTCCCCCCCAAGCTCTTCATAATTAAATAAACATACACAAAAAGGTAAGCAAGACGGTATTAATAGTTTTGCTTTTATAAAAAACAAAGGGTACTTACGTATTATCCGGACTGGATCACATACAATTTTGCCAATTGTATTATACTGCATTATTTAATTAACCTTATGTTTTCAGAATTACAGTAATTCAGATATATGTTAAATACAAAAAAAAAAAAAAAAAAGATATACATGAAAGAGGGTAACAACAAAACAGTTTCATGTAATACACAACTCTAAGATGCAAAAACACCAATAGTTTGCAATATATTTCAAATGTAAACAAATGATTAAGTCTTTCTTTAAGCAAGATAAGTGTCATAAATGCTTCTCAGATTCATCGCAAATTCTTTCAAAAGCTAATTCACCCATTTCCTAGTGTTGCATCAGCACTGAAACTAGCCTTTTTCGCACCCAGGGCAAACATGGATTTTGGCGCCCTCCCCCCCCCCTGATATCTCCACACATATGCATTCTTTGTATTAAAGATACCAAACAAAATCTTAATTTTGCACCCCCTTCACCTTCTGTTCTGGTGGCGCATGGGGTACTTGCTCCCTCTGCCCCCCTCTAGTTTTAGCCCTGAGTTGCACTTTCTGAAAAATCGAGGGAGCGCTGCATCAAACAATTTATATAAATTTCTTAACATATCTTAACAATGATCTGCTTTATATAAACTCAATATTAAGAAAACTTTAATCACCACAATTTCACAACCTTCAAATGATTAGCACCTACACTATAGCTGAATTTTTAAGCAAAACATTATAAATGCTAATGATTTCAAACTTTATTTCACTGCCACTTAAATTTGCAAATTTCACAACTAAAAAGAAACACACAAAAACTGAATAATTATACTAAAAAATTTTAACTTTACAGTCCTTCGCCTTATTTTTCAAATACAACAATTAAAAATAAACACACAACACTTTCACAAGTTTGTTTTCTGAAAAAATAAAAGGTCTCCCATTTTTTAAACTTTCTTACATATAGATTGAGTTAAAACTTCAAATTTCATCATCAAGGACAGTGGCACAGCCAAGGGGATGGTTTTGGGGTTAAAACCCCTCCCAGAGCTAAAAAAGATCGCTATAATTGTTGCTTATATGAATCAAAATCAAACTTAATATTTAAACGTTTTAGTGCACTTCAGGATCTGCTGTTTTGTTGAATCAAATTTCATTTATAAACTGATTCATTTAAACGGCAAAAATTCTACTTAAAATTGTGAAAGTGCATATTGTAATATATTTTTTTTTAGGATTAGATAGGTAAAAATTGATTATTTGAACTAAATCACTTTTCTGAGACATATTATGCTAAAAGAATGATGATTTCCTGCCATACAGATGCTCTTTGAGTTTAAGTATTATACATTGAATATTCTAATTAGTACTGATTCTATTAACCGGCAAATACCTTTATGAAAAACTCAACCCCCCCCCCCCCTGGAACTGATTTCTGGCTGCACCACTGATCAAGGGTATGAAAATGAAAGATTTAAGTGAGATTACCAGAAGTAACGATTTCTCGCCTTGTCAAATTCAGAGTGCTCAACCACCACCACCACCACCCCACAGACACACAGTTTTCACAGTTAAATCAACATACATAATTATATTAACAAGACAGTATCAACAGTTTACTTTAGTACAAAACAAAATTTACAATAGACTCCCTCAAATCTGCACAGCTTGGCACCAGACATTGTGCAGATTTTTGGTCATTGCTTTGTTTACATTTTTTAAACAGTAATTTGAATGTAATTAAAAATGTAATGAAAACTATTATGAATGCTTATAATATTATAAAATATTAAAATAAAAGAATTAACTAAAATAACAAGAATTTGGCTTTTTTTTAAGATTAAAATATTAAAGGCAAAGATCAAGTTAATAATCAATAATATATGATTAAATATTCATTATAAAGATGAAATGTACTTTTTTTTTTATTCAATGAAATTTGCCTTAGAGGTACATTACTAATTCACATCAAAATTATAAAAATAAAGAAGTTTTATTTATGGTTTAGATAGACTTGATAACCAAAAAAGCTTGATTAATACATAAATATATTTGGTAAGAAGACTGTGATTACCAATGACATCAGCAATACCTTGAATGTTTTAAGAAATAAATTTTTTCTTCCTTCATGAAAAAGCATGAGTTCAGTAATATTAACAAAAATTACAAATTAAAAAATATATAGAATTGATATAAAATTGAAAAAGTCAAATATTGTTCCTATATTCAAACTGAATACTTCGTTGTTTACCTCTGTAAATTATATGCAGATTTTAGAGTTGTAAATTTGAGGGAATCTACTCTACTTACATGTTATTTGGGGCAGATCATATACAACTGTGTCAATTATGTGATTATTATAACACTTATGCTTTGACACGTACATTAATTGGGCTGTATTTTAAATACAAAAACAAAGATAAACATGAAATGACCAGGGTCAAAATAATTTCAAAGACAAAGTAGGAGAAGGAAAGACATTAAATAGATAGTTTATTTATTTAATGTTTTAATAACTTCTCATGTAATGTAGAATTCTATAATCCACAAACACCAATTTGTAATGTATTTGAGAGAAAGTAAACGATGTCAAAATGTAAAATATGAAAAAAGAGAAATCTTTTACTCATCTTCTAAGATCTTCTACTGCATTAAAATATTTTTCTGACACACTTTTGTGACATAAAAAGAACAATGGTTTGCTTGGGTGTATTTAAAAATAATTTTACAGTTTAAAATTATTTTGCCTGAATTACTATTAAATTGTGATCAAGATAAAAAATTTCATTAAATAAATAGTTTAATACATTATTTGTATTTTCATTATATACTAGTATGCATGCCCATCGTAGGACCGAAGTTTAAAGCAGTAAAATTTCATAATTGAAACAGTCTACAGCAACTATTAAAAATATTATCTTTTTTTCTTGTAAAATGAAAATATAAAAAGATTTATCAAATCTTTTAACTGCTAAATCAATATGAGCACAAATTATTGAGTTTAAGTTATTGCACACATAAACATTAAAATTAGGCACAGAAACTGGGCTCAGCAGTAAGAATAAACATGAATTTTCTTCAATATGTTATTGCACATAACAACAGTGCAAAAAGCATCCACAAAGCAAGCATTTCATCTTTATGACCTAATAAACAGACTGCTAGCATGTACAATACTTTTAGACTTTTATTAGACTTTCCTGCTAAGATATGATAACAAAATTAAGACTTCTTAGTAAATCAGACATACAGCAAATTTGCATAAGCAAAAAAGTCTGCTGCAACTAATAAAAAATGTTGTTAATTTTTCAGTCATTAAATCTTGGCAGATGACTAACACAAAAGTTTTTTTTTTAATGAAAAAGTTTTAGCAAAGCCTTTAACAGATTTATAAGCATGAGAAAAACTTTTTGAATTTAACATTCTAAACATATAAATGTTAAAAGAAGGCACAGAAAATGAAATCTGTATTAAAAACAAACTTAATTGTCTTCAGTATGTTATTGAATATAACTGCAATGCAGATGAGATGAGTATGTTATTGGATATAACTGCAAAGCATCTACCAAGCAACCATTTAGATGAGAAAAGTTACTTGTTTATGAAGTAACAAACACACCGTTAACATTTATAATACTTCTCAGTAAAACAGGTTTTTGGCTAGTTAATTATAATAAAATTAGAAATTCTTAATAAACAAATACAATAAAACTGCATAATTAAAAACAACAGCAGAAACTATTAAAAATTCTTGGCAATTTTTTTGACGTATTAAATACTGGCAAGCGAATAATACAAAAGTATTTTTCATAAAATGAAAAAAAAATAAATACTCACTCTGTCCCAAATTAGTTGCAACATTTGAATACTTTTGTACTGATTATTGATATTTATGGCTTTTTGATTTTGTTTGAATATTTTTCAAAGAGCTATATTATCACTCAACAACATTCCCTTTGTCATTTGATAAATTAGTATTAAATTAGTTCAAAAAATCCTGGTTCACACATTTTAAGCCATGTGCTATTTTGTAAAGATTTTTTTTAACAGTAATCACATAAAACTACCTTCAAGCTAATTAATCATTAATTCATTTTGGAACATTTCATTCCAACATATCTGAAAAGTATCTTTAACTTGAACATGCTGCAAACAAAATCAAATTCTGTAGAGTTTATATTTTTCTATTAGACTTGGTTTAAATATAGATGAAACATGCTGCAACACTTTATCAGCTTTGGGAATCCTGTGTAATATTGATTTATGAATTATGACCGCATATGATAATTTTCACATTTGCAGGTGAGGTGACAGGGCAGGGATCGAACTGGAGATCCCACGGTCAGAAAGCGAGCGTCTTATCTGCCGAGCAAAAGGCTAGATCTATCGCTTCCTGCGAGAAACTCGTTTTATTGACCGCGAAGGATGGCCGGCACAGTACTCCACCCCCAGTGAGAAGAACGTCGCGTTGACGTTCGATGAGCGATATGCACTCGGGTTGCACTGCCGCGTGCCAGAGTGATGCATTGTCGTTGTCGTGCTGCCGCCGATTGCACATGTGACCCCTTGATGATGCGCGGCGTGGCAGGCTTTGCTTGCTGTGAGCTTTACACGCAGGCTTTGATCGTGTGCTCTTAGCGTTACAGAGGATTTCATGCTGCGAGCGTTTCGCAGGCTTTGGATGCTGGGGGTGTTTTCAGTGCTGCCATCTGTTGGACTAGAGCGAAGGTGGTGAAGTGTGTTCGTTTGTCCGAGGTTACCAATGCAGGTGAGGTGACAGGGCAGGGATCGAACTGGAGATCCCACGGTCAGAAATCACGGTCCCACGTCTTATCCACCGAGCAAAAGGCTAGCTCTATCGCTTCCTGCGAGAAACTCGTTTTATTGACCGCGCACGATGGCCGCCACACATTGATGATTGTCTTCATTTTATTTGAACATCTTTTATTTTGCTCAGTGGCTGAAAAAAAATTTTTTTTTTTTTTCATCCACATTTAAAATTTTTTTTGTAAACTTACATTGTAAATTTCTTCATTTTTTTTTTACGTCTTTGCCTGCTTCTGTAAACGGGATATGACAAGGAACATTTAATAGCTACATCATTCACGGCAGTATGGTTTAATTTACTATTTTTGAAACATTGCTGCAAACATTCCAGTACAGCATTGTGCTCTGTATTGTCCATTTCCTTCTTCAGGATAGTTTCTAAATTGCTAAATTGGCATGGGTATCATATATCAGTGCCCACCCCTCCCCTTCTAAAATATCAACAAATTTTAATGCAGATGGCTGTGGGGCTAGCAATTTTCAACTGTTTTATAAATTTTCTTTTTTGTGTGTGTGTGTGTGTTTATTTTCTAGTTCTTTTTTTTATGCTAGTTGAGACAAAATATAATTAAACATCACTTCCAAAAGGAGAAAAAAATTAGTACAATTTATTATGATTATCGAGATAACGTCTGATGTAATTGTAACTGATTAATATAATTTTCTAAGTTTTTTCATAACAACAATATTCGATTAGAACTGCTTTTCTCAGGGCTCCCAAATGGTCCGCGAAATGACATCAGTAAATTTTAACAGAAAATTTCATGATACGTTTGCGCTAGAATCAACTTCCAAAGGTGGTTTCTTGGCAATTTGCAAGAGAAATCTAAAAGGAAAATTTCTCTAAGAAAATTCTGATATTCAGTTCGCGGACCATTTGGGAGCCTTGTTTTCTATATACAGGGTGATTCCAAATTTTTTTTACAATAAAAGAGGGGTGATAGTACACATCAAGACAAACAATAATAAATAGGAGACCAAGGGTCCAAAACGGTTTCCAAAAGAGATAACCGCCATTAAAGTTTAGGGACCAAAATTTCAAATAAACGTAAAAAACGGAAAAATCGGTCGATTGATTTGCGGTTTTCACTAAAATTATTCTTTATGTCGGCATTTTCTTGAAATTAAATAATATATATAAATTTCAAAAAATGCCGATAGAGGGCGCTTTAGACTTTGGAGTAACGAACAACTATTTTTTGCCGATATTTTTTGCATCTCCATAAATGTTTTCGTAAGCTTAGAGTCAAACTTAAATTTTGAGCTCAAAATCTGGAAGTGGGAGTAGTTAAGTAGCACAAACTGAACTGTGTTCAGAGGGTTCAAATTTAAAATGATAAAAAAAACGGAAAAATTGGTTCATTGATTTGCAGTTTTCACTAAAACTATTCTTTATGTCGGCATTTTCTTAAAAATAAATTATAAAGATAATTTTCAAAAAATGCCGATAGAGGGCGCTTTAGACATTGGAGTAACGAACAACTCTTTTTTGGCGTTATTTTTTGCATCTTATTAAATGCTTTCGTAAGCTTAGACTTAAACTTAAATTTTGAGCTCAAAATCTGAATAGTTGGGAGTGGTTAAGTAGACAAACTGTACTGTGTTCAGAGGGTTCAAATTTCAAATGATTATAAAAAACGGAAAAATTGGTCGATTCGTTTGCGGTTTTCGCTAAAACTAATTTTTAAATGAGCATTTTCTTGAAAATAAATTTTAAAAATAAATTTCACAAAATGCCGATAGAGGGCGCCATAGACTTTGGAATAGCGTACAACTTTTTTTAACTGTTATTCTTTAATCTCATTAAATGCTTTCAAATGCATAAAATTAAATTTTAGGTTCAAATTCTGAATCGTTGGGAGTGTTTAAGTAGCGAAAAATTGAATTGTGTTCGTGGAGGGGGGAGGGTTAAATTTCAACTCCTGGAGACACTTCAATTTGTGCTACTTAATTACTCCTAATTATTCAGATTTTGAGCTCAAAATTTAAATTTAAATCTAAGCTTCCGAAAACATTTACAAATTTTTTGCAAGCATTTAATTAGAACAAAAAAATAATGGTTAAATTTAATTATTGGTTACTCTGAAGTTTAAAGCGCCCTCTAATGGAATTTTTTTTAAATTTATCTTTAAAATTTATTTGCAAGAAGATACTGACTTAAAGAATAGTTTTATTTTAAACCTCAAACAAATCGACAAATTTTTCCTTTTTCTATAATTATTTTAAATTTGAACACCCCCCCCCCCCCCTTAAACACAGTTCATTTTGTGCTACTTAACTACTCCCTACTATTCAGATTTTGAGCTCAAAATTTAAGTTTAAGTCTAAGCTTCCGACAACATTTAATGAGATGCAAAAATTAACAGCAAAAAATAGTTGTTCGTTACTCCAAAGCCTAAAAGCGCCCTCTATCGACATTTTTTTAAATTTATCTTTATAATTTATTTTTAAGAAAATACCGACATAAAGAATAGTTTTAGTAAAAACCGCAAATCAATGAACCAATTTTACCGTTTTTTTATAATCATTTGAAATTTGAACCCTCTGAACACAGTTCTGTTTGTGCTACTTAACCACTCCCACTTTCAGATTTTGAGCTCAAAATTTAAGTTTGACTCTAAGTTTACGAAAACATTTAATGAGATGCATAAAATACCGGCAAAAAATAATTGTTCGTTACTCCAAAGTCTAAAGCGCCCTCCATCGGCATTTTTTGAAATTTATCTTTATAATTTAATTTCAAGAAAATGCCAACATAAAGGTTAATTTTAGTGAAAACCGCAAATCAATCGGACAATTTTTCCATTTTTTATGTTTATTTGAAATTTTGGTCCCTAAACTTTAATGGCGGCTATCTCCTTCGGAAAACGTTTTGGACCCTTGGTTTGCTATTTAATATTGTTTGTCTTGATGTGTACTATCACCCCTCTTTTATTGTAAAAAAAATTTGGAATCACCCTGTATATATTACATGTATGTGATGACATAAACATACTCAGCATATATATTTTTGTGTTTTGAGCTTTCTTTGAAAAAAATCAAACAAAATTTCTCATTACTAAAATAAGCGCATATTAATTAAAAGGTATGGTTGGTTGGTTGTATTTGTGGTGTCCAATTATTGGTACGAGGGATATAGGACCTAAAGAGGGGGGTGCCCTCTGTAGGGGGTCTTACTAAGGAAACTTAACCCATATTTTAGAAAAGAAACCCAAGGTTCGGAGAAAACGACAGAAAACTCTGAATGATTAGGCTAAAGGCTGGGATTGGGTTCGAACCCGGGACTGCTGTTTACCAATTTTGAGAGCAGAACCTCTCAGCCACTGGTATGGCAAATAAAAAGGTGTGACAAAAGAAAAATTGAGATTTCCAATTGGCTTTTAAAATGATTTTCTTGTGAATCATTTGTAATAAAATTATAACAAAAATCAATTTAAAATGATGGTCTTTTTTTCAGAATATGGTTATCTTTTGTGTGTTTTTAATATTTATTTATTAAATAAATATATTAAAAATTTATAAATATATTAAAAATTAATTTATTAAAAATGAAATAATAATTATTATTTCAGCATCAAATGTTAAAACATCCTAGTATTTCAATTTAAAAATTAAACCTAATGAGAAGAAAAAAATTATTGTTGTTTATCTCTAAAACTAAAGAAAAAAAAAGAGAAAATGAAAAACATATTCCCCCTCCCCCCTTTTATATTAAGGAAATAAATAATGATAAGAATTTCGTTTCATTTCAAATTATTATTATTATTTTTACTTATTTAATATTTGAACTTTTTAAGGCGAAAACACATATGAAAAATAAATAAATAAAAGATACCTATATTCTGAAAAAGACATTTTAAGTCAGTTTTCACTTTTTTAAAATAAATGGTTTGGAACGATATTTTATAAACCGATTTTAAATATGAATTTCCCTTTTGCCATACCTTTTAACTGACATGTGCTTACTTTGATAATGAAAAAAAAATGTTTAATTTCATTAATAAGAAATTCAACATAAAATTAAATTGGCAATATTGCGTTCCATTTAAATACATAAATCATGTACGTGTATGTCATCACATACATGTAATAAATATAGAAAAACAGTTACAATCAAGCATTGTTGTAATGAAACAACTCAAAAAATTATAATAATCATTTGCAAACAAGTACATCAGATGATGTCAAGATAATGATAAATTGTACTCACTCATAATTTTCCTTTAGGAAGTGATGGCTTGTGTTTTGTTTGTTTTGGTTTTAACGGCGTATGAATACAGGCAAGCGATAAATTTCTGCCGCCGACGAATTTTTTCGATAAATATCAAATATCGATACAAGAATTTTCGAAAAATGTGAAACATTTGCTCCTTAAAAAATACAATCTTATAATGAATAACAGTTAAATAAATTATATATGTTTACAAAGTACTTACAAATTAAAAAAAATGAATCCAAATAATTTTTTGATGAAATGCAGAATTCTGAAATATTAAGAATCTAATATTTTCTTAATAACAAAAAAGAAAGATAATATGAATAGCAATTTAATTCAATATGTTGATATTTAATATTTTAAAATGCAGAATGAACTGTTTGCGCTGTCAAAAAAACAAATATTGCCTATATTAAGATCTTTTAACTGTGATTTTAACTTCATAAAACCGCATCACTACCCTTTGTCTGCTAGCCCATAGGATAACATGTAATCCGCGAGCTAATATAGTCCAATTTTGCAAGACCAATATATAACAAACAAGAGTTTTCCTAGAAACAAGGCAAGTCTTATTACCTCTATCTTAAAGAGATTCATATTATATATAAGTTTTAATAAAATCTCCCAGCCCGTTTTCTAGATCTCATTATCAGGAACAAACACCATCGATTTTGTTTTAAAAATGGGTATTGAGATCTAAATATATACGGCACGTAGAAATGTAAAAATTATAGGATAGAATTAGACTGGGGATATAAGACTATATTTAAAAAATCAGAACAATCTGAGCAATATTTGTTGAGTTATTAAGTGGCGGCTTTTCGCGTTTTCTTTGATGTCGAGCTAGCTGTATATATAGAGTTCCGATATTTTACGATTTTGGGCTTAGGCTGGCGTCACTCGGAATACTGGCGTCTTCCATGATTACCTGTAAATGGTAATGCTGATCAAAACGATGCATGTAACAATAGAGTTAGAGTGTGTCCAAGAAATTATATTGTGACGTGACAAAATTACTACTTTGTAGTGAGCAGAGCTGCCAACTTCTACGCCTGTTTAAATCATATAAACATGCTTGGAACCACAATTTTATTTTAGTAAAATGCATGCCAAATACATTCAATGCTATGTATTACATTACATATTGTAAATAAATTATTAAAATTTCTGTTTCTAATAAGTTTATTTAACTTTAAATAGTCGTTGTAGTTGGCAGCCATGAGGGATTTTTCAGTATCTATGCTAAGGCAAAGCTACATTTTCTACTAGATTGGAAAGAATTTGCTATGCTTCAGTCATGATGCAATTAATTTTGTTACATTTTTTATCGTTAATTTACCGTAAATTTGATACACCAAACGATTAACTTTCTCAAGAAGTTAGCTAGAATTTCAAAGGGCCTTCGGCGTTTGCGTTGCCTTGATGCAGTCTAGTTATTAACTCTCAATCTTGTCATGCTGGACTTTCTTTAAGTGCAACTTTGCAGGTTTGGAACGCAAAACTTCTGTAATTTTTCTGTGAACTAAAATTGCTATGTGGAACTAATTAAGAAAATAGCTGTATAGTATACAGGGTGTATCAGTTAAACTTTTCAGAATTCCTAAGAGGGGTAGAGAGCATCCTGACGACTCGGAATCATATAGCATTGCGCGGTCAGAAATGCTTTCCCTACACGCTAGATTGCGTTGTGCAAAAGTTCCAAGCCTTCATGCAGGGAATCATCACCCGGCTTATCATGTATCGATTTTTATTTCTGGGGTCATATGAAAACACTGGTTTATGACAACCCTGTTGACAATGCTGAGGAGCTGGTCGCAAGAATTGCATTAGCTGCCGAAGAAACTCGAGATATGCCTGGAGTATTCGAGAATGTTCGGAATTCCATGCGCCGGAAATGTGAGGTGTGCATTGTAATCGGAGGCAGAAATTTCGAACACTTACTTTGACCCATGTATCTTTTGCTTTTTTACATGTATTAATAAAGCGATTTTTCACTTACGGTGTCTTTTCTTTATGGTGCTTCTGTGTACATCACCTCTTCAGGAAAACATTTCCGACCCCACATTTCTATATGATTTCGAGTCGTCAGGATGAACCATACTTCTCTCAGGAGTTCTGAAACAGAAACACCCTGTATTTTCATATTATTTCCAGCTGTAATTTATCAAGAAAACAAAAGTAGACAATTAGTTGTAGCTAAATTATGATTACTATTCCGATTTTTTTAAAGAAAGTATAGAACGTTTTATCTCATCTGCCCCGTCTCTAGTTTGGGGTATAAGTATTTTGATGCAGAAAATGTTATTTTATTTAATTGGAGCAATTGAATACTTTTCAATGTGTAAGTATTTTCATATGAAATAAATTGTAGATTATAGATAAAATGTTATTTTACAAAAAATAGCTACAATGAACAGCTGAAATAATAAATAGCATTTTCAGGGTTCCTTAACCCTTTAACTGTAGCATTGTTTTTGACAACATAAATTAAAAGTAGGGGCTTTAAACCATATTTTCCATACTAAAATATTTGTTTTACTTAATCAAAAAAATAATCTGCGAATCAATAAAGTTAATTTTTCAATTAAAAATTAGTGGTGTGAAAAAGCTTTAAGTAACGAAGTGTGCAAAGAGTTCCTGCCCGAAGTCAGTTCGGACAACTCAGTTAAGGGGTTAACTTAAACAAACAATGAAAATGAGATTTAATAAAGGTAACAAAGGTGTGTGTGTCTTGCCTTTGAGTAGCACTGAACGTCTGCAATATCTGCGCTGCGCATCTGCTGATTGTCTTATTCTCTCAACAGAGGGGTTTTTTACTTTCTTCCCTTTCGTGATTAATAGCTTCTCTGATTTGCCGTACATCATACGGGCAATGTGATTTTGCCAAATAAAATTATCCACGTACGGGCATCCGTGCTCCTGTCATATTTTATTATTCTCACAAGTGAATTTCTTGTGCAAATTTTATGTTTTTTAATTTGAGAATTTTTCTGATTCAATCATACAAAAATTTCTTTTTTGAAAAATCGTTAATAAAAGATTAAGAATTCTTAATCTTTTATTAACGATTTTTTTTACAGAATTAATTCTGTAAAATATATAAAAATAAACATTATTTGAAAGAGTTTTTTCAAAAATATTGATCAATTAATTGGATAAAAAATTAAAATACTAAATACTTTTATTATATTTCACAACAAACTACTCATGCAAGTGCGTTATGGTCTATCCAGAATATGTTTCACTTTGACTTTGTCAAGTCAACCTCGTCATTGCAAGATAATATAAGAAAAAATCAATGTTGCTGCTAATGTGCATGCTCACGTAGGAAATAATCACAGCTTAATTTAAAAAAATAGTCTGACATGCATTGTTCATCACATTCAATTAGAAATGTAAAGGATTAATTTTTTTAATAGATCTGTAATTAGGTTAAAAAAAACTTAAAAAAAACTCATTTAAAACTATTAAGCGAAGACATTCGAAGCACAATGTTAAAACAATGACAACTTTCTTTTTTAAAAATTTTGTTTGCATTTAAATACTTTAACAAGGGAGGACGCGCGCTTACCCAAGGTATGAATGGTTTAATCTTTGTCACCAATTAAATCAAATTATAACAGTCACTTTATTTAGACGAAGATAATTCTAACAAAATTTGCGATACAATAAGTCGAAGATTACTTAAAAAATTAATGGTTGCAATTGTAAAAAATCATACGCACACCGGGTCTTTTAGGCCCTGCGCGCGTCCTCCCGGGTTAAAATGTTTTCATAGGATACTCGATCTTCATTTCTAAGTGAGATTTATAGTTTAAAGCTATTTTAATTTTAATTGCTATTTTTGAGGATATTTTCTCTTTCGGAACCAGGTGCAAGATTTTAAGTGATAAAAATGAATCTGCAAATAAAAAAGAGAAAGTAGAAAATTGCCTTGTTAAAAATCAATCACAGCTATACTCTGAAACAGAAATTTATTTAAAAGTATTGAAGTGAAAACCGCAAATTTTTAAGCGATACTACCCCTGATTTAAGCTTCACTTCTGGGTGTTATAGCATAGCTAACGTAGGATCTAGATTTACATAAAACTTTAATATTAGAATCGCCATGTAGGGTTACTTTGAAGTATCCCAATTTGATAATTGAACATAAAATTACTTCGTAAGATATGAAAAATGTAGGCAGAAGAAAAAAGTGTATTTTTATAAGTTAAAAATTTTAAATAGATATTTAAATTTGAAATACGCTTTATAAAACTTGACTAAAATTGCCGGAGATTCTAGTGTAAACAAATCAAAGGAGCGTATTTTATGACACATTCCTATTATTTTGTTATAGGTTCCATGGTTATTCTTAATAAGGTAATGAGATCTACAATCCTTTTTTGAGAAATTCTGCAATTATTCAGTAAACTTCATATAAAGAATTTGATTTAAGGGATTTCCGTATGCCTGTCGATAAATAAAGCGGACACAATTGTTTGGATTTTGTGCTGTGAATACGGAGTTTTTGACTGGACAAGGAAGGTAAAACTGCAATCCTAATTTTGTAAAAAATATCTTACTAACGGATAAAACATAAATGCAGAATAGATTAATTTCTTGATCAGATGCCGTAATTTTATCTAAAAACCATTTTATAAATCTATATTCGATAAAATAGTTATGGCAAAAGACACAAGTATTTCTTCAGGTAGTTGTTGTCATTTTTTCATTATAAAAAATTCGTTATATGTGTATCGCTTTCACCATTCATTAAAAATTTGTGTACTTTGAACTATTACTGGTATTCGTTGTATGTAATTAGTTGTAGAAAATATATATTTTTTATTTTAAGCATCATAGCTGTATGACTGCCCGATGTTGTTCCAAAACGTACATTATATGAGTATATACAAACGTATATATAAACGTATATATAACCAATAATTAATATCAGTCACGTTCATAATGTAAAACAAGAAACAATTAAATACGAAATAGGGTCTTTATAAATATTTTATTTACTTTTAGATAAAAAAGAAATACATGGTTTTATTTGACATAAACGCGAAACAATAAATGGATTCTAATAAATATTACCAGAAAACTTTGTGTATGTAAATTAATCTTATATGAATGCATCTTTTTCTTTAATTTTCTTTTAAAGTAAAATGAGAAACATAAATGTGAAAAACAAAATGTATTCCCACTTAACTTTTATTTTCATACCAAAAACCATCTCGTTTATATACTTGCCAACATGCCATTATTCTTCCATAAAATGTAGGTGAATTTTAAACAAATTAAACACATTCGAACCAGAGATAAAATTTGAAAATGATCACTTTACTGATAAATATTCTTAAAAAATACTTTCAAATAATGTCTACTTTTTCATGTGTTTTACAGAATTTCTAATCTTTTATCACCGGTTTTTATTGGGCAAAATTTCTTCTTTTTTTTTTCAAAAAATTTTTTTGGGTTATTTGGATAAGAAAAATGTTCAGATTAATGTGAATTTTACAATTGAAATTTACTGGTGATAATAATAAATCATGATTGGAATACGGATACGGGAAAATCTTGTTTGTCCAAAACATGTTGCCAGAATGACGGCCAAATATAGCAAGCGGTTAAATCTAATGAATTCCATATACTATCATAAAAATAATTAAATAATATATATTAAAAATATTCTGGTCTGTATGGATGCAATAAATTTCTATCTGAAATTTAACTATTTCTATGAAAAAAATTTGTTCAGATGCATGAAATTTAGGCTTATTTAACGCAATGTATAGCAAATGAAAATACTGAAACCGAAGTGTTAACTAGTCTGGAAATTCGAGGGCACATATGAATCCTAGTAATATTAAACCTAATGATACGGATGAATATTTGGAGGTTATCACAGAGTGATCAGTGTGGTTTATAATTTTAATTAGAAATTTCAAATTCATACCATAAATGAGATCGGAAAAGGCGCAATAAAGCATAAAATACTGTTTTTTATTTCTTGTATGAACACTAATGATCGCGTTTATCATCTACCTCAACCTTCAAAAGCTTGATCGATAGCTCAAATTAAAATCCTGTTAACATTTGATTAGACATTACTAAGCATATATGGAATAAAGATTAAAGGCGAATACTGGTTTGGCGTTCGATTGAGGTTTTTGATGTAGCTCGGGGTCTAAGTAGTAGTAAAATAAAAAGTTAGTCTCTGAAAAAATGGAAACCAAACTGGCAATCCTGTTTTGTCAAGTTTGCAGTGAACATAAATGAAGCATGCAAGTTAGAGGGTGATTCAAATTAAAGTATACCTGTTGGCGACGCCCTAGCGAGAGAAGCAGTGAATGAAACGTCTTCATATTCGGAAGAAATACATATCAGACCATAGAAAAATGAACGGTGCAAAAAAAAAAAAAAAAAAAAAAAAAAAATTCAGACAAAAGCCACCAGGGAATAATAAGGCGTTGCGATCGGTTTAAATTAAGGTAAAAATATAACATGACCAAGGATGTTTGTGCCAAATTGCTGATTCCCACCAATAATTTTTAAATAGTATTAATCGTTTAGGTTTTATAAGTATATGTTGCGATTAACTTTATAAGTGTTCTTATTAGGCGAAGAATACTAAAAACTTAGCAGTGGGAATTTTAAATTTCCTTTCATTTTTCCTATTTTAATCCGATTGCAGCGCCTTTTTATCCCCTGGTAACCTTTATTTAAACTAAAATTCTTTAATTCATCAATCAGTTTCCCATGGTCTGATATGTATATGCTCCAAATATAAACTTGTTTCATCCACTGCTTATCTTGCTAGTGCGTCTCAAACAGGGATACTTTAATTTCAACCACCCTGTATAGCGTACCAGATGGTTTGCCAGTTTGGCCTCTACTTTAAATTTAAAACTTCGAATCCACATCAGAAATTCTGAAAGAAAAACCTTAGCTTTATGTAATCAAGAAGCGTCTGTCATTCATTTTCGAAAACAAAAACATTCAGTTTCTCGTGTAAGCGTAAAACTTCAGATAAAAAAGAAAAAAAAAAAAAAAAAAAAAAAAAAAACAGGCGAAATTCAGTCACCCAGCCCGACTCGTAAAACTTTGCTGGCATAAGAAAATACACATAAAAGACAAAATACTGCTGATAAACAAATCTGCACGTTGCCGTATAAATTTCAGCGAGAATGCTTTCGCGAACTACAGCTATCGCCTACAATGAGAGTACCAGGAGAGTGTAACATTTTCATGATACAACTTAAGTTCTTTCAATAAAGTGGTGTGAAATAAATAACTAAAACTTTTCATTAAATAATTCAGTGAAATTCTGTGTTTTAAGAAATTTAATTTACTACATCAAAAAAGAAAATAATAAAACGTAGCAGCGTTTCAAGTTAAGAAAGAAGTAGAATTCTTAGAATGCGTCTTCTTAGATTAATTAAACAAAAATCTTCTGACACGCATTGTTCATCACATTCAATTAAAAATGGGAAGAATTATTATTTTTTTAATAGACCTGTAATTAAAATTCAAAAACTCACAAAAATCATCTAAAACTATATCAAGCGAAGACATTTGAAGCACCATGTTAAAACAATGACGCGTTCTTTTTAAAATTCTCGTTTGCATTTAAATACTTTAAAATGTTTTTTATAGGATATTTAATCTTGATCTCTAAACGAGACTTGGAGTATAAAGCTATTTCAATGGTTGCTTTTTTATGAGGATACTTTCTCCTTCGGAAACGGGCGCCAGATGTAAAGTGATAAAAAATAAAGCTTCAAATAAAAAAGAGAAAGTAGAAAACAGCCTTACTAAAAATCGATCGCAGCTATACTCTTAAACAGGAATTTATTTAAAAGTATTGAAATTAAAACCGAAAATTTTAAAGCGATACTGCCACTGATTTAGGCTTTGCGTCTGAGTATAATAGCGTGGCTAATGTAGGCTCTAGATTTATAGTAAATTTTAACATTAGAATCGCCATGAAGGGTCATATTGACCCATCCCAAATTCATAATTGCTTCATAAGATTTGACAAATGTAGGCAGAAAAAAGGATAATTTTATAAGTTAAATAATTTAAAATAACAATATTTATAGGAAATACGCTTTTTAAAACTTGAGTAAAATTGCCGGAGATTCCAGTGTTAACAGATCAAATAAATGTATTTTATGACACATTTCTATTTATTTATTATAAGCTCCGTGGTTATTAGTAATAGGGTAATCAGATGTACCATCATGTTTTCAAGAATTCTGCAATTATTCCTTAAACTCCCATTTAAAGATTTTGATTTAGGCGATCTCCATATGTCTGTTGTTATATAAAGCGGAAACAACTACTCGGATTTTGTGGTGTGACAACAGAGTTTTTGAATGTAAAAGGAGGCTAAGCTGCAAACCTAATTTTGTAAGAAATATCTTACCAACGAATAAATTATAAATGCAAAATAGATTAATTTTCTAGCCGTAATTTTATCTAAAACCTTTTTATAAATTTATACTGGATAAAACATTTATTGCAAATGATTTAAGATACAAGTATTTCTTCAGGCAGTTGTTGTAATTATTTTCTATTATAATAAATTCAGTATATGTTTATCGTTTTCGCCTTACATTTAAATTTTGTGTATTTTTAACTATTACTGATATTGTTGTGTAAACTTAAATGCAGAAAATATTTTTATTTATTTTAAATCTCATAGCTGTATGCCTATCCAATGTTGTTTTAAACCTTTCAATTATGCAGTTAAAAAGTAATAAATATTCTCAGTCGAATTCATTAATATAAAACAAGAAACAACCAAATATGAAATAGGGTCTTTATAAATTATTTTATTTACCTTTATATAAAAACGAAATACATAGTTTTATTTGACATAAACGCAAAACAATGAATGGATTCTAATAAATATTACCAGAAAACTTTGTTTATGTAAATTAATCTTATATGAATGCATCTTTCTCTTTAATTTTCGTTTAAAGTAAAATGAGAGACATAAATGTGAAAAACTAAATGGATTCCCACTTAATCCTTTGCTCCCCAGTGGTTTAGGTCTTAAACCACCGATCTTTAATTCGTATATTTCAGTTCCCACCAGAAAATTAAAACAACAATATTTGCTTTAATCAATAACAGAACATTCCATATTTAAATAAAACGAAATTAGCCATTGAATTTTTCTGGTGTGAAATGAACTACATAATTTCTAGAACGTGTTCTGGCATGGGAATTAAAGGGTTAACTATTATTTTCGTATCAAATACACATCTCGTTGATATACGTACCAATGTGCCATTATTCTTCCATGAAATGTAGGTGAATTTGACACAAATTAAACAACTTTCAAACCAGAAATAAATTTAAAATTGACCACTTAACTTATCAATAATTTAAAAAAACACTTTCAAATAATGCCTATTTTTTTCATGTCTCTTACAGAATTTCTAATCTTTTATCACCTGTTTTTATTGGTCAAAATTTTTGGCTATTTGTATAAGAAAAATTTTCAGATTAATGCGAAATTTACAATTAAAATTTACCGATGAGAATATGAATCATGATTTGAATATGGATAACCCTACGTGAGACGGGAAAATCTTGATTGTCCAAAACAATTTGCCCGTAAGACAGGCAAATCCGACAAGCGGTCATATCTAACAAATTCCATTAAGTAACATAAAAATAATTATATAATATATATTAAATAAATATTCTGGTTGTATGGATTCAGTAAATTTCCTTGTGAAATATAAATATTTTTTAAGAAAAAACTAAATCTTGTTTAGATGCATGAAATTTAGGCTTACGACCTAGGAGATTTATACCATAAGAAAATATTGAAACCGAAGTATTAACTAGTCTCGAAATTTGATCACCCATATGAATCCTGGTAAAATTAAACCTAATGATACGGATGAATATTTGGAGGTTATCACAGAGTGATCAGTGTGGTTTATAATTTTAATTACGAATTTCAAATTCTTACCGTAGATGAGATCGAAAAAGGCGCTAAAAGCATAAAATACAGTTCTTAATTTCTTGCATGAACACTAATGCTTGAATTTATCATCTACCTCAACATTCAAAAGCTCGATCGAACGCTCAAATTAAATTCATTATAACATTTGATTTGACATTACTAAGCAGATATAGGATAAGGATTAAAGGTGATTACCGGTTTAGAGTTCGACTAAGGTTTTTGGTGTAGCTCGGGGTCTAAGTAGTTGGAGAATAAAAGCGTTAGCCACCGAAAAAATTGGAAGCTAAATTGGCAATCCTGTACCAGGGTTCGCATTGTTACCACAAAATTTTTACAGTATTTTCAATGTATTTCGTTGCATAAAATTATTGCGAAACTTGAGAATATAAGTGGTGGTTGTAATATATGTTTCTTAAAAGTTAAATATAAATTTTCTTATCATTAATAGCGGTGCCAGAGTCCTTATAAAATATAAGCACAGAGCTGCCAACTTCTACGCCTATTTAAATCATATAAACATGTTTGGAACCATTAAAATGTTTAAGTAAAATGTATACCAAATATATTCAATGTTATCAATTACAGCAAATATTGTTAATCATTTACTAAGATTTCTGTTTGTAACATATTTACTTGACTTTAAATAGGCGTAGTAGTTGGCAGCCATGTAAGCAGTGCAGGGCCTGATCACTAACGGGGCACTCTCACACCAGTAAAATGTTATAGAAGTTTTTGCCTTGTTTAAACGAACTTTTCATTCAAAATTATTGTCATGAATAAGGACATTTTTTTGATTTCTTTTTCCTGGTGGGAGTGTGCCCCGTTAGTAATCAGGCTCTGAAGCAGTGTGCGAACCCTGTGTACTGTCAAGTATGTGGTGAACGTAAATACAGCATGTCAATTATAGTCTGTCACCTGGGTTGCTAGTTTGACCTCTACTTTCAACTTAAAACTTCGAATCAACATCAGGAATTCTGAAAGAAAACAAAATCATTCAGGATTTCTGGTGTAAACGTACAATTTGAGACTTAAAAGATTTAAAATGAAGCCAAATTCGGCAACCCACCCTGCCACGTAAAAGATTGCTGTTAAAGGAAAAAACACACCGGAAAGACGAAACACTGCCAATAAACAATCTGCACTCTGCCGTATAGATTTCAGACAGACTGCTTTCGTGAAAAACTACAAGTACATCTAAATCAACTTGCAAGAAGATATAACATTTTAATGATACAACTAAATTTCTTTCAATAAAGTGGTGTGAAATAAATAACTAAATTTTTTTTTAATAATTTAGTGAAATTCTGTGTTTAAGAACTTTACTATATCAAAAGAGAAAATAAAAAAGAGTAGCAGCTTTTAAAGTTAAGAAAGAAGTAGAATTCTTAGAATGCGTAAATTAAAATAAAGACACTTTTCTATTATCCAACGACCACTTTCGAAATATATATATATATGTATATGTATAAACAACCTTCGCCAAAATACTCCTCGGTTCGTACGCATAAAGGCGTTTATTGTATTTTAATTGCTTTAGTACCAGAAATTTTTTAGAGTAATGGTCGCTATATTTGAAAACATATTTTTTTCTCTTTAATCATTTGCACACATAAGTCCTGTTTGTCTAACCGATATCTTTCATTGCAAAAATTTGCATTTTGACACCAGCAATAAAAAAAATAAAATACGTTTTATTTATTTAGAGAATTTTCGACACTGTTTAATTAAAAGAAACTTCATACAAAAAATGTAGTGATGCCCAAATAAAATTTGTGTAAAAGACGAAAGAGTCGACCAGGGGTTAAATAAGGCAAATATTACTTAACGAAAGTTCTCATGCAACGTCATTGAAAGTCATGTAAGTGCAAAACCCAGTAAACAAATAAAAGAATGGTACCATTTTAAATTTTTAAATAGTTACAGATAGAACAAGAAAGAAAAATCATGTGTTAAGCATAGATTATGAATCATTTTCCGACACTTCCTGAAATCTTTAAGAAAACTTCATTATTTACGGAAATAAGGTGTTACTGGCTATACCAAAATATCTATTCCTATACTTTTGAACAATGCTATATTTGATCTGTCAATTGATATATATACTATATTGTGGGGAAATTTAGTTCAGCAAGAAAACACATAACAAGTTGAACATTATCTTTCAGCAATACATACTAATAGCCGAAAACATGCTTAAATACTTTTGTGCAGCCCTAGTACCTTTATTGCACGCCAGTATATAGCTTAAATTTAGTTCAAACTAAAACTCGTAAAACTATTAAAATAACTTTTCCAGAAATTATTATCCATAAGCGACTATGTATCCAATATTTTGCGTGAGCCTGTATGTCATTTTATCTATATTCTACAAACAACTCTTAGTAAATTGAATGCAGTACAGCGTAAAAATGCATAACTTATTTAAAAACGACCATTGAGTAAATTAGCCTCATATTCAATAACCTATATGAACTATTTTTTCTGTAGCCCTATATCAACTATATCTACAGGTATATCAATTATAGCAATCATACACACCATATGCTATCCATACTTTTAGTGAAACTTTAAAATGAATATTATAGTTAAAAACACATTTCATCCATCCATCAGCAATCATCGATAATATACAGTATTTTAGATAGGATATACTATTTGAAATCTTTTGTACGTTTCTGAAAATGCTATGTACTTCGTATTATGCCTGAAATAACTTATATTAAACCTCAGTGACGTATCAATTTTATTATATATGAAATGGTTTAATATAATTAAAACATGTCGCTTACAATTCCAACCTTTACCATTATGTAATTGAATTATTTTGTGTGGCCCTGTAAATGAATAATAACTATTCTTTTCAAAGCATATTTTACCGAAGACATATTTTAGTACACTTCGTAAATGCTTATAAATTTGAATATGTTTGAAAATGTGTAACATCTTTAAAATTCATTTGAAACGACTTTTTCACATAGGCCGTAATGTATCGAAAAACATTTGACTGATCCTGTAAATAACACTAATCATGCCAGTAACATCATTTGCAATAGGGTTAACGCTTGGATAAACGTCAGTAACTGCCATAAATTTCATGGCAATCCGAGTATATTTGCCAGTATTAGAGCGAGGTTAGACGGACAGACAAACCGAAAGCATAAACACATTTCAACTTTGTTAGAATATGCTAAAAAATGAATTTTGATATACATATTTACCAAGTCCCCGGCTGTTTATACACAGTATAATTTTAAAGACAATGGTGTTCTTTTAAATTCCCAGATTGTTCCAATTAAATAAATTTACATTTTTATACTAAAACACTGGTATCCATAAAGCCAGAGACTTTGCAGCTCTGTTGATAAAAATGTCATTTAACACATTCGCTGCCGATCAGCGCGTGATATGACGGCAACGTTAAGGGGCCACCCACGCGCCAGCGCGTGATGTGGCGTGATGTGCGGTAGCCAGTCACGCGCTGGCGCGGGAAAATCTTTCACTGATTCTTTGTTACAAAAAGTAAATCGGCTTCTGGGAAAACCGACTTCTACAGTGAAGCATTAACTATCATCTAGGCATGAGAATGATCCGCGTTTTTTACATACCAGTATAATATTAGAGAAAATATTGTTCTGTTAAATCGCAGCAATTTTCGTTTGAGTAAAATAATATTTTCTCTAAGATTATACTGGTGGGGGAAAACGCGAAAATTCTCATCCCTACTATCATCACATCTTCACGTAAGCAGCAGCGAATGCGTTAACGCAAGGCATCTTTAACTCTTTAATGGACAAAGCATTTTCACTGCTAACACGTTGAAATAAATGACTTCAGAAGAGAAATATTTGTAAATAAGACAATTTCTTTTTTTAATATAAAATTGATTTTTTAAAATTAAAATTCCGGTGTCGCTGTTGCATATCAGAATTAAAATTTTGTGTTTTCGTAGAAAAACCAACGAACGTGAAAGGATTAAATTGTCTGCTTACCTTCAACAGCTCTTTTCTTGTTCTCTGCCAATTTCAAATAACTAAAATACATACCGTAATTTCGGGTGTATAAGCCGCGGATCAAACAATTCTTTTTCGACCCAGAAATCTTATTTAGTGATTGAAGACAAATATTTACGGCGATCTAACTAGTTATATTTGTTTCTTAAAATATTCTGGGTCGAAAAGAATTGTTTTGTCTGCGGCTTATACACCCGAAATTACGGTACTTAGCTGCAATTTGTTTATAATTTCGGCATACAGATAGCAGCACTGGTCTATCGATTATAATGGACATCAAATATTTACAAGTTCTCACTGAAATTAAGTATTCTAGAGTTCTAGTATGCTATGTATTGAGTATTCTAGAATTAAGTTCTAGAGTTAACCAATGAAAAGAATTAAGGTCGCGAGTTTTGAAATAGAAAGTGCACAACATTTAAACATTCGCACTGCTTTTTTAAAATAAAATTATTTTAAAGACGCGTTGACATTATTTTCTATAGAAGTGTAATATAGGATGTTTTTCTATCAATACTGACGCGAACAAATTAAAAAAAAAGGAGTTTTGCGGCCGCAATTTTGAAATTTGGGGAACTTAGCTCCAGCGAAAGGTAAGAGATTAGTGTATACAAACATCCGTGTCTGTCGTATTGGAATTAGACAGACTACTGACATGAACATGGAAAGGACGATCTAAAGACGAACAAGCACACATCAATATTTTCACAGTATGAAGAAAGTTCATTTCATAAAGTGGTGCGAATTAAATAACAAAAATGTTTTAAAAATGTATTTGGTTGAAACGCTGTTTTAATATTATTGTGAATCAGCAGCATGTATAAAATGCGTAGTAGTTTTTACTGTTGAAAAGCAACTAAAATTCTTAGAATCTTAAAATTAAACTATCCATTGTTTACCATTACACAGGGCTCGTACGCATCAAGTAATTCTGTGGGAGTTTAGGTATTTTAGTACCAGTAAGATCGCGATACACTGGTCGCTATAAAACATAGAATTTTTTTCTTTAACCCTGTCCGGCACACTGTGACCAGTCCGGGAAACCTAATTTTAGTTCCAAAATTGCAATCGGTGCCAGTAATATTTTAATAAAATTTTGTTTTTACAATTAAAGCTTAACCCTTTCCGGCACGGACAAAATCTGTTAGCAAAATGAGAAATTATCAAATGTCACTGGAATTCGAAAATGAATTTTTTAGATATTTCGAATTCCTTAATTTAAGCTTTTATTGTAAAAGCAAAATTTTACTAAAATATTATTGGTGTAGCTTCCAAGTTTGCAATTAAAACTTTCCGGCGCAAGCAAATTCTATTAGTAAAATGAGAAATTGTCGATTGACATCGGAATTTATAAAGGTCTTGTCTAGATATTATGAATTATGAATATAAGCTTTCATTGTAAAAGCAAAATTATATTAAAATATTACTGGTGCCGTTTGCAAGTTTGGAATTAAAATTAGGTATTTCCGGTCCGAAAACACTGCGCAAGAAAGGGTTAACTTTTATTATTGCAATATATTTAATTTGAAAACAACTTTATTTGTAAATAAGAAAACGCTATATTTCACGCATTCAATAAACCGTAATTTTTTAAGCAAAATTCCGGTGACAATGTGGTGTTTGAGAATTAAAATTAACTGGTACATCTATAAAACCACCGCGTCGCAAAGGGTTAAATTAAAGGATTCTTAATTTCTAAAATAGTCGTTTGTAAATTCCGTTGACAGTCGATAATTTCTCATTTTACTAACAGAATTTGTCTGTGCTGGAAAGGGTTAAATAAGGCAAAATGAATGTTACAAAATCTTTGGTTACACGTGCTTGAAAGTGCTTGAAGCGCAGAAACCCTTTTAATCTTTCAACCACTTTGCATAAAAAAAGAAATAAATGGAAGGATGTTTCCATTTAAAATTTTTGATTAGTAACACATAGCAAAATTAATGAATTTAGAGGTAAATCCTCACTTAAAAATAATTGCATTTATATGAGATTGGTAAAATACCGATTGTAAAATTAAATTCAGTCAAACAAAAATTCTTTGTATTTTAGAATTTAATATATTAAAAATAATTAGTAAAGTTTTTGGAGATGCATTAGGAATTTTTGTACTAATTTTAAAATAAAACATCAGTGTTGCCAGTGGGCTACTTTTTTAAAATTCAGATTCCTTGATTGACACCACGTTTTTCAAACGGTAATTTAACTTTTGTTTTAGTCTTAATTATCATGCCATTGAATAAGGCACATTAAATCATTTGTAAAAAGTGGTGTCAATAAAGAATTTGAATTAAAGAAGCAACCCATCTGGCAACACTGTAAAACATAATAACACGTTAAAAAAAGATTTTTTTTAGATATTATACTTATTGATTACTTATAATATTCATCATAAGTAATTGATAATCCGCAATCCTATAGGAAGTATGCGAGACTAAAGATTCGTTTCCTCGGACACTACTCGATCGATTTCGATTAAATTCGGAATGTCTATTCACTGGATTATGCTAAGAACTTATGTCAGACAGAATTTTTCTGTGACTAATCCTGTTTAAAGCTATGTCAACTTTACAGAAATTTCCAATTTCCAGAAATGCTTTTCTCCAAAACTAATTATTTTTTAACTATCTGCCACACATGATCTTACATAAGGGATGAGATTTTCTCTTTTTTTCTCACAAGTATTTTCTGATTTTTTTTTCTTTTTTACTTTTTTTTTTTTTTTTTTTTTTTTTTTTTTTTTTTTGTTAAATTGAAAAAAATGCTCTGTTTTTCCTAGCAAAACACTGTTGTGAAAAACCGCGGAAATCTAAATTTTGTGCTTATAATCAAGCTCTATCATTAAAAAAAGAATTACCTAAACTGCTCTAGCACTTTAGGAAATAATAGGTTTTCAGCTGTACAGTACAATTTTCCGAAGAGCTGAAAAACGTAGATACTTCTAAATAGTATTAAACTCTTGCACATTTTTACCAAAAACGTGAATTAACCCCATATTTGATCAATATTTTTTGAAAAAAAAAAAAAAAAACACTTTCAAATATGCCAATTTTTGCGTCTTTTAAAGAATTTTTTATCTTTTATCACCGGTTTTTAAAGATTTTGTCGAATTGAAACAGGAAAAATGCTTTGATTAAATAATATACAATTTACAATAAAATTGTACTGCTGAGAGTAATAAATCATCATTGGACTATGGATGCCAGGACGTGGTGCGGGTAAATTATGGTTGGTAAGAACACGTTGTATGGGCAAATTAGAGAGACAGTTAAAGTACATATAAACACTTGGATAAAATATAGTTATATGTAATAAATGCGTATAGAATGTAAGAATGAAACACATGTGAGTGCGCGTGGCATCCCTGTCGTGTCTTCACTTAACACTTTCAGGCGCAGACAAATTCTGTTCTTAAAATGATGAGATAATTGACAGGCATCAGAACATTCAAACGAATTTCTTGGAAAATAAAAACCTGCTATTTTGCTCCTTTTATTAAAAAAGTAAAATTTTAGTATTTTCTTGGTACCGTTTGTCATTTTAAAACATAAATTTAGGTGCCTAGACCCTTTGGTCATCGCCCTTAACCCTTTCCGGCACACTGTGCCCGGTCTGGGATACCTAATTTTAATTCCAAACTTGCAAACGGCACCAGTAATATTTTAGTAAAAATTTGCTTTTACAATAAAAGCTTAAATTAAGGAATTCAAAATATATAAAAAATTCGTTTGTGAATTCCGGTGTCAGTCGATAATTTCTCATTTTAATACAGATTTTGCCCGTGCCGGAAAGGGTTAAAAGAGTTCATAGAATATTAAAAAAAAGGAGATAATAGTTCGACATCTTCCAGTAGTTCAACTCTATCTCCTAGGTGGATGGTAATATTGACTAATGTAACATTAATCTTACGGTTACATCTCCTATTTAAGATATGACACATATCTTGTATATGGCTTTGACAAAATCTACCGTAAATATAACCTACCTGTTTAATAAGTATAACCTACCTGTAATTTCTCCCTTAACAAGAACTACTGGAAATTTGAGTCATGTTTTATAAAAAAAAAAATCACATCAGTGTTTTGATTGAAAACAATTTAATTTTATTATTTAACATTTCCTTTTTGCTTAACTTTTAAATTTATTTCATAATCAAGTTTCTGGTTTGTACCGAAGTACGAAATTTTCTGAAATGTTCCTGATTTTATCTAGAAAGTAAATGGCTAGAGTAAAGATATTAAATATTTATGCGACATAATATCCCATGAGACTAATACACTTGTTACATTCAGTTCTGCCGTATCTGGTGGTCATTTTATTAGAAATACTGAACTCATATCAGAAATTTTTATTAAAAAATTTCTTTTGTTTTATTTATGGAATATCAGTTAACTTATAATCAAAAATAACTATTAAAACTTTCTGGTGACAATTCGAAATGCCTAGCCGGAAACCAGTCAGAAGAGGCAACATTGGTTACATCATTGATGCTGGTTTGCCAAATTCTAGTTCTGCCAAATAGCACTTCGTTATTTGGTTCTGAAACGAGCTCTAAGCAGTTTGTTTGACACATTTAATGTCCTTAAAATGATTAGATTTGAGGTATTCTTTGAAGTTGATAGAAAACAGTCTGAGAAGGCAAGGTTTCTTGAGTGGAAAATTTTGTTGACCAAATGAAAGTCTATGGTCTTTTTTTAGCCTCAAATTAGCTGCCTGAAAATTGGAAATGTCTGGAAGTGCATTGTCATGCAACAAAAAGTCAAACCTACGGCGGTCAACTTCCCACGGCGTCTATCCTTGATGAAACCTTAAAACTGGTCTAATATGTTAGTATAATATTATCGAGTTATACTGCATCCTTGAGTTAGGTAGTCCATGTAAAGAACGACGTCTTTGTTCCAGAAAACTGTTTGTTTTTACCATTTTAGCCGATTTCGTAGAAGAAAGTTCTGCGGAAGGAGATCGACTGTGATATCATTCTTTTGATTGTTCCTGATTTACCATATAATACATGCAAAACCAGGTTTATTTCTTAGTCACTAACTTATCCAAAAAATTCCTGTCCAATTTAGAAAAGAGTCAAAATAAGTTTGATGACTTTTCATGCAGAAACAAACGCCTCATGATTCCAAAGACATGAATTTTTTTGTGCCTCAGCGATCGCAGCTGTTACTCGCAAAAGAAAAAATTCTAATAATCAGAAACACGTCCCATTATTAGAGTTACATAATAAGATTTTAAAGTTTCAAATAAGTCTAATTTTGTTTTTTATTTCAACAATAAGTAATCAATGCCAGGAATCATTCAACACCCCCTCGTACATATACGCAGTAATACGAAATCGGGGCTCAGGCCAGTATCAATTTTTGAATTATACAAAAATCCAAATCTGTCGCATCGCAGACTTCCTACGTGACAGATTTACTATAACAGCGGTAGCCTAATGTTACACTTTCCCATTTTCATAATGTGAAGAAAGTTAATTTAATAAAAAGGTGAGGATAAAATAACTAAAAGGTTTTAGACAATTATTTCGTTGAAACTTATTAGACATTTATTTAGACAATTATTTCGTTTAATCCACTAAAGGACGGTGGGATAAAATGCACCCCACTTAATGCTAATTGCGAAATACCACATTGGCACCAGAGTTTTGAAATGAAATTTTTATTTTTACTAAGTACCTGAAGAAACGCTTTTATCAATTTTGAAAAAAAATTGTTTAAATTCTGGTGTCACTCAAACAGTTCAGTATTTTAAGAAGTGCTTTGCCCATCAAAGGGTTAATACCATTGTTAATCAAGACCAAGTAGAAAATGCATAGTATCGTTTAAAGTTTTTAAGTAACTTAAATTCTTAGATTCTTTTAATTTGTTTATCGATTACTTGCCATTACCCAGGGTTCGAACCCATCAAGTTATTTAATGGGAATTTCGGTTTTTCAGCGCCAGTATGTTCGTTATACAACACAGATTTTTTTTTCTAAAAATAAGACAAATAGCACTTTACAAAAACTGTGGTTGCTGCTGTTTGAAAGTGCTTGAAGCGCACGAGCCCTGTTCACCGTCCACCACTTTGCATTAAAAACACAATAAAGAAACGGAAGAATGTTTCCATTAAAAAAATTTGATTAGTAATAGATAGAAAAGGGTATAGCGAGGTAAGAATGGCAAAATGGCCCCCATGGTCAATGACTGAATTATTATTTGTACTAGTATCAGCACTCTAAAAGAGTACGAAATACAAGGTCATTAACCCCTGATCTTGACCTGTCTTTAAGATATTCGATAAAGTTCGTACGCGCGCCGTTATTTTTTAAATGTATTTTTCTGAAAAACGATAAAAGCTAGAAAGATGGTTCCAATCGCGTATATTGAGAGATACTTTGAAAAATATTTTATATTTTTTTCAGAGTTTTCGTGAAATGACAACTGTGCAAAATAATGAAACAAAGTATAAATCTTTTATTTTAGTACTGTTCTGTTATGTCTACCGCGCCAAAAAAATATATAATATTCTTTAATTTATATACTTATAGCACACAAAAAATTATCAAAATCAAAGAGGCGCTTTTTGAGTAATATCTAAGAAGAAAATAGAAAAGGTTAAAATAAAAATTCTAAATGGAAAAGAAAGAAAAATAGAAAAATTGATACCGGACAAATTTAAAAGAAAAAGTAACACTGTAATACGGCTAGTGTGACCTAGGAAACACGGCTAGTGAGTGGGTGGAGCGGTGAAACTAGGGATCGCCCCGACCTACACCCCAAATATACTTGTCCTGTTGAAATTCTGTCTAAACATTTTATTAAGCGATGAAGCCAATGTTGTAATAAATGAAAAAAGAGATGATGATGATAATTAGGGTTATAACTATCATTATCATGTCTACCTCGCCAAATATACCGTAATTTCGGGTGTATAAGCCGCGGCTCAAACAATTCTTTTTCGACCCAGAATTTTTTTAAAGATGAATGTTACTACTTAGATCGCTGTAAATATTTGTGTTTAATCATTAAATAAGATTTCTGGGTCCAAAAAGAATTGTTTGAGCCGCGGCTTATACACCCAAAATTACGGTATATATATATAATATTCATTCATTTATATATTTATACCACGCAAAACCTGATCAAAATCAAAGAGGTGCTTCTTTGAGTAATTATGAATTTAATAAGTAAGATCACGGATCAGCAGCGGCTCGTCAGGGAGTGCTGCAGCAAATTTTTCACACCAGTAAAATTGTATAGGAATTTCAGTTTTAATTAATCAACCAAGTTTGTCGAATAAATAATATAAAAGATTCTGGTAAATTTTAGTGGTAAGAAAAATCTGATGCAGCTCTTCCTGACGAGCCCCTACTGTTACGGATGGTAGGAACTAATTAAAGAGGTCTTTTTTAGAAATATTTATTATAATTACATCATAAATATGATTTCAAACATCATTATTTTCATTTATTACAATATTGACTTCATCATTAAAAAAAAAAGGTATAGTGAGGCAAGAATGGTGAAATGGCCCCCATGGTCAAGGACTGATTTATTATTTGTACTACTATCAACACTCTAAAAGAGTAGGAAATGCAAGGTCATTGACCCCTGATCTTGACCTGTCTAAGATATTCGAAAAAGTTCGTAGGCGCGCCGTTATTTTTAAAATGTATTTTTCTGAAAAACAATAAAAGCTAAAAAGATGAGACCAATCGCGTATATTGAGAGATACTTTGAAAAATGTTTTGTATTTTTTCAGTTTTCGTGAAATGACAACTGTGCAAAATAATTAAACAAATTATAAATATTTTTTTAGAACTGTCCTGTTATGTCTACCGCGCCAAAAAATATATAATATTCTTTAACCCTTTCCGGAGCGGACAAATTCTGCTAGTAAAATGAGAAATTATCGACTGACACCGGAATTTACAAACGACTTTTTAAGAAATCAAGAACTCCTTAATTTAAGCTTTTATTGTAAAAGCGAGATTTTATTAAAATATTATTGGTGCCAATTGCAAGTTTAGAATTATAATTAGGTGTATCCTGACCGGACACGCTGCGCCGGAAAGGGTTAATTTAACCCTAAGTACGCGCGCAGGGCCTAAAAAACCCGGAGTGCGTATTGTTTTTACAATTGTAACCAATAATTTTTTTAAGTAATCTTCAACTTATTTTATCGCAAAATTTGTAAGAATTGACTGCATCTAATTAAAGTGACTGTTATAATTTGATTTCATTGTTGACAAAATTAAAAACATACATACCCTGGATAAGCGTTCTCCCTGGCGTTCTCCCGGATTATACACTATATTGCCATTGATTATGGGACACTTGCGATTTTAGACATTTTACTAAATATCTAGAAAAATACATGAGGAATAATCTCGAAACTCTTAGTGTATAAATATAATAGTATACGTCATATATCTCCGTGAAGATTTTTTACCGAAAGTCCATAGGGGACCATCAACAAATTAAAAAAGAATGAATATCTTTTGAATAACCCTGTCAAAACTAATGTAGCAAAAGGGCTCAAACTCTAGATTATGATTGAATGCCTTATTGTAATACACTGTGTTCATTTTTATGCAAATAGCATGCATACTCGCAGAGTAATTAAGGTTTTTATAAAAATGGTCCCAAATTTTTCCAAGTTTTTTCCTTATAATTTTCAGAGTTCTTAATATAAAATGATATTTTTTTCAGAAAATATGACAAACAACATTGCACACAGTACCCTGTAATCAGAATTAAAAAATAATGAAAATTGTATACAAAATGAGTTGGTTTACTAAATAATTTTTTACTGCGCATGCGTCAACGATATCAAAATTTCATTTGCATATTATGTTAGCTATATGTATAGAGCAACTTTTGTGAAAGTCACAAAATCATAACTTGAAAATTCTGAAAATAATCGTCAATTGAATAAGTTGAAAATCCGTTATTCTCAAAATGAAGCAAAAACAAGAGGGGTTGTATCCATATATTCATTGATTAGTGTCAATATAGAATACACAATACGGGATGTTACGACTACTTTTGGATAAAATCCCTCATTTTTTTGCTTCATTTTGGAAACAACGGATTTTGTCCTTTTTCTATAGACGATTACTTTCAGAATTTTCAAGCTATAATTTTGAGACTTTTACAAAAGTTGCTCTCTACATTTAGCTAACATAATATGCAGATGAAATTTTGATATCTTTGACGCATGCGCAGTAAAAAATTATTTAGTAAACCTACTCATTTTTCATACATATTTTATTATTTTTTAATTCTGATTACAGGGTACTGTGTGCAATGTTGTTTGTCATATTTTCTGAAAAAAATATTATTTTATATTAAGAACTCTGAAAATTATAAGGGAAAAACTTGGAAAAATTTGGGACCATTTTTATAAAAACCATAATTACTCTGCGAGTATGCATGCTATTTGCATAAAAATGAACAAGGCTTATTACAATAAGGCATTCAATCACAATCTAGAGTTTGAGCGCTTTTGCTACATTAGTTTTGACAGGGTTATTCAAAAGATATTCATTTTTTTTAATTTGTTAACGGTCCCCTATGGCGTTTCGGTAAAAAATCTTCCCGGTTTTGTATGACGTATACTATTATATTTATACACTAAGAGTTTCGAGATGATTCCTCATGTATTTTTCTAGATATTTAGTAAAATGTCTAAAATCGCAAGTGTCCCATAATCAATGGCAATATAGTGTATACTTTTACCACACAAAAGCTGATCAAAATCAAAGAGGTGCTTCGTTGAGTAATTATGAATTTGGTAAGTATGAATACGGATGGTAGGAACTAATTAATGAGGATTTTATTTAGAATTATTTATTATAGTTACATGAGAACTATAATTTCAATCATCATCATCACTATTTTCATTTATTACAATAGTGACTTCATCATTTAAAAAAATTTTAGACAGAATTTCAGCAGGACGTAAAATGCGAGATAGATATCTCGCATGAGCTAAATAATATATGACACTTGCGACATGGGCGCAGCATCCAACTGTCCTGTTTCCATTTGGACAATCGCAACAATATCCTCGGATTCCTTCGATTTTGTTAATATTAGGAACATAATCAATGAACACCCGGTAATATTTACTATTTACGTGCCTGGAACGAACATTTAACTTGATAATATTTGGGGTTTGTTTAACGTAATATATACAGAGATTACTCGTGTCGTCCATTATTTCAGCCAGGTATGAAATGGCAAATGAGAGCTGATAGGAACCTGTAAATATTATTTTTAATTGTTCTTCATTTAGTTGTGGAAAATCCAAAATTTCTGATGATACCAGTCGTTGAAAAGCTGTTTTTCTACGGTTCCAGAGCTGCTTTTTAACTCTTCACTTAAAGAGTTTGATAACGTCATTCGCTCTTTAATGTATTGAACAATTATCTCATTTAAGCCTGCATCAGAATCTAATCGCTTACTGAATTTTTTGTGTAAAAATCCGACAACTTTGCATAATAGACTTACTTTTGGAAGTATTTTATTATCAAGATTGTTATGAAGCAAATTATATTTCTGAGCAATGGCCCCGTGCACAGCTTCGACTACCCATCGGATTTTAGTCACCTGTCGTGACATGTTGGCTTCTTCGGTAGGTAACTGGGTTCGATTACCTTTAAGTGCTGGCATTAATACGGCGTAGCCTTCTTTGGTGATAGAGTCAACGGCGTCACGAAAACCGCGATCTACAACAAATATATCATTTGGACGTAATAGAGTTTGAAGTTTAGCATCTTGTAACACTTTTTTCATAATAGTAGCATCATTTTCCGTACCATAAAATGGCCCAGCAAAATCAACTACATACCCGTTCGTGGTACAAATTGTAAACGGTTTACATAAATGGGTTTTCTTTTGACCAGAATACGATTTTCGCTGATATTCATTATTAGAGCTTTTTTGATGCCTAATATATGTGCCGTCAAATATCAATACCAGCTGATCATTTCTAAGGTTTAGTAACATTCGAGCAGTTAAAGTTGTATTCTTTATTATGTCTTCTCGAGAAATGGAGGTTAATCCAAAATAAGGCAAAATATCAATCTCAAAACTTCTTAATACTTCTTTAAAAAATGACGACACATGTTGTTCGTATGGTAAACCCAGCACTCCTGCTATCACTGAATTAGAATTTCCAGTTTTTAATTTAAACAAGAATACAACTAACGCTTGAGTTATAGTACGTACGCTTGTGTTTCGCATAGAAGTTAATAGCTGCCTTAATTCAATTATGTTTTGCCAGCAAAGTCCTGTCAATATCTTTATCTGATTTTCAGGCATATCATTTTCATTAATTTTTTCGAAAAGCGACATCTCTGCTCTTTCTGAAAGTGATTTTAAAAAATGAGCAACTTCCTTGGAACTTATTTTGCTGGTGTTAGATATAACACGTAGGTGAACCAACTCGTCTTCATAAAATGACTTTCCTATTATATGTGTGCAGCAACAACGGTTACCCTCTGGTATGAAAATCCCAATTTTTGTATAAACCTTGTAACGTGCTTCAAACGGTTATACAACAATACTTGTGGGTAGATACAACGCGTGGTATATGTAGATGTATAAATTCGTTGTTATCGGCAACATACGGAACAGCATCATTGCCATCATCATCATCATCGTCACTTTCGGAACTACACGGCAAATTCATTTCACTTTCTTGTTGAAATGGAACAATCGAAGATGTTTCCTCTACTTCTAAATGTTCAGTAAACTCCTCTTGGTCTTCATATTCAGCCAGGGTAGACATTGCAGAAGTTGATGCGACATTTGATTTACCATTGTAAATAATAAGCCGACACTTTCCACATAATATGTCACCAACAGAAACTGTTTTTTTACTCGAGTCACTATATAATCTAGCATCCTCTTCAGTAGCGATAACTTTCTTTCTTCCACGAACTTTATGCACGAAAATGTCACAAACTTTACATTGCACGAACATTGTTGTCACCATACAACTTTCGGCGGGTGTAAACAATTATTCTCACCTAATTATGACAAACCAGGCAACCTATCCACGAGAAAAAGAAACTCATTCACCAATGAAAACGTTTCGTAGTAGTAATGGAGCGTTCTCATTGGTCAGATTTACAGTGTGAGCTGTAAATGACGTCACTACATTTTACTTCGCTTTGAAATCTTTCCACTATTTCAAAAAGTACACTGTTAAAAATGTGACCCATTTGCTGCAGCGGCAATCCACAGCTTTTATAGAATATCTTTTTTATGACCAATGAGAATGCTCTATAACACAGTAAAGTACCCGTTGTCTATAAAAACGGTGGAGTGACGCTGTAGGAAATGAGTCAATTTTTTTACAGTGTATATTTAATTAAAACTTTTTATTAAAGGTAAGCGAAAGGTGCGTTTTAAATGCAATATTGTTAAATTTTTTATGTTCGGGTTGCTTTAATTTTTTTTTCTTTACAGCCGTGAATGACTCTTGAGAATTTCAAATCTATAAAAAACGCATATTCACAGTATCCGCAAAGACACTCTTCGGGAGGGTTGAATTCTGATGGGGATTTGCCGACACGTTTTCACATAACTTGGCGATAATTATACTTGGCGTAGCAAAAGACGCTTCCGGCGAGTTTGATTTCCTTCGGAGCCGAGTACAAAGTAAAAATTTGTGTTTAAAAACTTTTAAAGAGTACAGCTTTCAGTAAGACACGTTCCATCCAATGCAATGCTGCAAGAGAAAAGTTACTTTGTACTCGGTTCGGAAGGAAATCAAACTTTTCGACATAAGCATCTATCGCTCGCCAAGTATAATTATCGCCAAGTTATGTGAAAACGCGTCGGCCAATCCCTATCAGAATTCAACCCTCTCGAAGAGTTTCTTTGCGGATACTGTGAATATGCATAAAAAACATTGTGAAAAGTTACCTCCGATTTTAAAGGCAATCTATTTTCTCAGTAATGAAACCGTTCCATAGTCGTAATGGAGCGTTCTCAATGGTCACATTTACAGCGGGAGCTGTAAATGACGTCACTACATTTTACTTCGCTTTGAAATCTTTCCACGATTTCAAAAACACTATTTAATTAAAACTTTTTTTTAAGCAAACCGCGGATGCGTTTTAAATTTCATTATAATCCCCACCCCTATCTACCAGATAGTTTTGCTATAGTGTTAAATGCAGATTTCTGTTGAAAATTTCTTTCTTTTTTTTCTTTTTTTTTTTTTTTTTTTTTGGTTAGATTTTTCTCTTTCCAAGTTTAATCGCTGTATTTATCAAAATTGTTTCAGCCTAAAGTAGCTATGATTGACCACAGTTGTTGTAATTTAGATCATCCTTTAAAAATGCAAACACGCCGTTTTGACGGGCTATCTTCAAATTACATAATAATTGTCCATTGACTGGTGTATCAAAACAGAAAAATCGCCCTACGAAGACTATAATGCGCATGTCCGTCGGGGCGATTGCAACTTTCACTACTGCACCCACTCAGTAGCCATATGTCAGTGTCTCACTAACCGTATATCAGTATTACCTTTTCTTTTAAATTTGTCCGGTATCAATTTTTCTCTTTTTCTTCCTTTTCTATTTAGAATTTTTATTTTAACCTTTTCTATTTTCTTCTTAGATATTACTCAAAAAGCGCCTCTTTGATTTTGATAATTTTTTGTGTGCTATAAGTATATAAATTAAAGAATATTATATATTTTTTTGGCGCGGTAGACATAACAGAACAGTACTAAAATAAAAGATTTATACTTTGTTTCGTTATTTTGCACAGTTGTCATTTCACGAAAACTCTGAAAAAAATATAAAATATTTTTCAAAGTATCTCTCAATATTCGCGATTGGAACCATCTTTCTAGCTTTTATCGTTTTTCAGAAAAATACATTTAAAAAATAACGGCGCGCGTACGAACTTTATCGAATATCTTAAAGACAGGTCAAGATCAGGGGTTAATGACCTTGTATTTCTTACTCTTTTAGAGTGCTGATACTAGTACAAATAATAATTCAGTCATTGACCATGGGGGCCATTTCGCCATTCTTACCTCGCTATACCCTTTAATGAATTTAGAGATAAAATCCTTAAACCTTTGAGGGGGCAAAGCACTTGTGTTCTTAAAATTCTAAAATGACTGATTGACATCAGAATTTTAAAACTGATTTCTTTCGAAACAGCTAAAAGCTTTTCTTCATGTTCTTGATTTAATTATAATCTTCATTTCAAAATTCTGGTGTCAATGTGGCATCTTGCAATTAAAATTAAGTGGTATATATTTTATACAACTGCCCTTCAAGAGGTTAAAGTACTTGCATATACATGAGGTTATTGACACATAAAAGTTGTTTGAACTAGCAAAAAAAGTATTTTGTAATTTATTGTATAAAATGACCAATAATGTTTTTAAAGATGCTTTAACAAGGTTCGCACAATGTTGCCACTAAAATTTAACAGTATATACAAATTATTTTACTGAAGAAAAACTAGGTGAAATTCGGGAATTAAGAGGGGGGGTTAGAAATTCTGTTTCTTTAAAATTAAATATAAATATTCTTCTAATTAATAGTGGTGTCAGAGTCCTTAAAAAATATAAGGAGTGTGCAATCCCTGTTTAAGAATTTAAATATAAATTTTAAATAAAACAAAATTTCACGTAAAAAAAAAAAGATTGTTTTAAATATATATTTGTGAATGTAACTAAATATCTTATTTTACAATTTTAATACGATAGATATGAAAATGTTTTTATGAGCTGTAAATAAAAACATTTAGTCCACATTGTATGAACATGACAAAAAAACAACAATAATAAAAATGATAACCATCATTGCGAACTTGAAAAAATATACAAAACAAACAAAATTACATGACATTCTTTTTAGCAGTAATTCTCATACTGGATGTATAACTGCTCATGCACACGATATATATATATATATATATAAACTGACATCCTTGTACTGTAATTTCAAAAAGTAGAAGAACTTCCTTCAGAATGCTTGTGACTCAGCAATCGAATTCCCCTCGCTAAAGTCAAGTCTATAGTTTAAATTAAATTCTTCAATAAGTAAAAAACTAAATACCTTATTTTATAAAAATTTTATTATTTTGTGAGACTTAACACTTAAATGTGTGAATTATTTTTTTAGAATTAAGTATTTTATTCTGATATTAAGGATTAGACACCAGAAATAAAAAAAAAATTAAGAAACGCGTCACATTATCAGGGATGCCAAGGATCCGGGTTTTGAATACTGAAATATTAATACAGAAAATGTTTCCTTATTTAATCGGAACTTTCTCTGGGTTTAAAATAACCCCATTTTCTCTAAAATTATACTGGTGCGGAAAAAGCCGGGATTTGGCAACTCTGCATTTTAAGAGTTTCATCACAAGATTTTAAACTTTCAAAGTAAAATCCAAGAATCTTTCGGCACGCCCCTCCCTCTCACACACACAGCAATACAAAAAAGAGTGATCAGTGTAGTTCAATAATTTTAAATATACGAAAATCCGCATCTGCCGAATCGGAATTAGACGGACTGCCTTCGCGAATGTTAATTTGCTTTACGCCCCTGTGGGCTGAAAGCTCTTATTGCACATTTTCATAATGTCAAGAAAGTTAATCTAATAAAGTGGTGCGAATAAAATAACTAAAATGTTTTAAACAATTATTGGGTTGGGGAAAATGTAATTTCGTTTTTTCACAATAGAAAACTTTAAAATCGCATATCTCGAGTAAAACTTACTCAACTAAGCCATACTATACAGTAGGGTGGGCCGAAAAAAACTTTTTTTCGATTTTCGATTATGGCGGGTGGGGAAAAGTGGCCACTGGTGGCACTCAGTTCATACAAAAAATTTGAGATTTTTTGGACATTTCCTTACCCTGCCGCAAACGGCTTGAAGTTTTGCAAAAATGTTCATTTTTGAACTTTTTTCAAAAAAAATTAAAAAATGTTAAATTAAATTTATTTTGGTTGTATTTACTTGAAAAGGCATATTTAATGTACCAAATGTTTAAATAAGATATGATCATGCGTTATTTAATATCTATGTGCATTATAACTTAGGCTATTTTTATAGCTTTTTCGCGTATATTAGGCAAAAGTTGTATTTGTTTGAATCGATCGTTAGTTTCTGTATTATTTATGTCCCTTGGTCTTCTTTATACATTTTCTAGGTGTCAAACGTCATATATTTGGGGAAAAGACAGCAGTATACTACAAAAACAAATCTGGAATGTGAGAAAGTGGGGAAGCATGACTCTAAGCGCGCTCAATGACTCGTCGTAATACTCAGGGAGTGAAGGACGAAATAGTTTAAAGCCAAAATGCGATAAAGGATTCTTATTATTTATCCTTGCTCAGTTACCTGCAACATTTGTTCAGTGTTAACGTGAAACCCTTTTGTATTGATATGCAGTGCTTTTTTGGTCGTTTAATGTGCCATTATAGTGTTTTGTGCGTTTTATTAAAACGAGCTTAGAAATGGCTAGTATAAAGGGCCACGACAATGCAAAAACACGCGATAGCTTGAAAAGTAACTCTTTGGGGGCATAATGCATATTGAAAGAATTGCAATTGCCAACTTATGCTGATAATCATGCGCCACTATTACTGGTTGCTTCACTATGTAGAAGTTGTGACAGCAGAGGATACGAATCACGTCATCGATAAAAACAAAGTCAGAAGAGAGAAATAGAAACTTGGAAAGAAGATACAGGCAGAAGAAGTTACTGAAAGAAGAAAAATTAAAAGCATATTTTTGATGGTAGAAAGGATAAAAGTATATTCAGAGGAAGAAAAATAACAAGCAGCACCGTCGAGAGAAAGGCGAGAAACATACCACCGTGTTGTTTGAACCTGGTTAGGAATACTTGTGTCACTTAATACCTCGTTCCGTTACATTAATACCTCGTCAGTTCAGAAAAGTCTAACTTGTGGTGACTTGGAAGATTGTTTAATGATTTTGCTATATCTTTTCCGTGACCGGAACAAGGTATCAAGTGACCCGAGTATTCCTAACCAGGTTCAAACAACACGGTGATGTGTTCCTCGCCTTTCCTTCGACAGTGCTGCTTGTTCTTTTTTTCCTCTGAATATACTTTTATCCTTTCTACCATCAAAAAATATGCTTTTATTTTCCTTCTTTCAATAACTTCTTCTGCCTGTGTCTTCTTTCCAAGTTTCTATTTCTCTCTTCTGACTTTGTTTTTATCGATGACAAGATTCATATTCTCTGCTGTCACAACTTCTACATGGTGAAGAAACCAGTATTAGTGGCGCATGATTATCAGCATAAGTTGGCAATTGCAATTCTTTCAATATGCATGATGCCCCCAAAGAGTTACTTTTCCCGCTATCGCGTGTTTTTGCATTGTCGTGGCCCTTTATACTAGCCATTTCTAAGCTCGTTGTAATAAAACGCACAAAACACTATAATGGCACATTAAACGACCCAAAAAGCACTGTATATCACCAGAAAAGGGTTTCACGTAAATACTGAATAAATGTCGCAGGTAACTTAGCAAGGATAAATAATAAGAATCCTTTATCGCATTTTGGCTCTCAACTATTTCGTCCTTCACTCCCAGAGTATTAGACGAGTCATTGCGCGCACTTAGAGTCCTGCTTCACCACTTTCTCACCTTCCAGATTTGTTTTTGAAGTATACTGCTGTTTTTTCCCCCAAATATATGACGTTTGATACATAGAAAATATATAAAGAAGACCAAGGAACATAAATAATACAGAAACTAACAACCGATTCAAACAAATACAACTTTTGCCTATTATACGCGAAAAAGCTATAAAAATAGCCTAAGTTATAATACACATAGATATTAAATAATGCATGATCAGATCTTATTTAAACATTTGGTACATTAAATATGCGTTTTCAAGTAAATACAACCAAAATAAATTTAATTTAACATTTTTATATTTTTTTCGAAAAAAGTTCAAAAATGAACATTTTTGCAAAACTTCAAGCCGTTTGCGGCAGGGTAAGGAAATGTCCAAAAAATCTCAAATATTTTGTATGAACTGAGTGCCACCAGTGGCCACTTTTCCGCACCCGCCATAATCGAAAATCGAAAAAAAGTTTTTTTCGGCCCACCCTACTATACAGCATTTGAAAGATAACAGTCTCTAGTAAAAACTAGATGTAAAAGTAGCGTCATCTGTTTAATCAGTCAGAAGTTATTGCATCTTGATAATGGAGGTTCCAGAAGATCATTTTTTCAAATTTTGTTTTTTACTTCCGAAAAGGGTAAAATGCGGTGCAGTCTCATTGAAAATTGTGTGGTGTTTATTGTTATCAGTGCTTAAGTAAACGCCAGTTTCTGAATTGGTTTGCTCTTTTTTGTTTCGAAAATATTAATGTTAAAGATGCACCTCGCCCTGGTCGGCCAATCGTTGAAAAAGTCGATGAAATTTTGAAAAAAATCGAGGTAAGCAGACATATTTCTTCCTGCGGTATAGCTACGGAACTAAACACCAACCATAAAACAGTTTTCGACCATTTACATAAGCTTGGATACCAAATGAAACTCTATTCTTGGATTCCCCATGAACTTACAGTGAAAAATTTAATGAACACAGTATCCATTTGTGAATCGCCATTGAAACGGAACGAAATAGAGCCATTTTTTAAACTAATGATTACGGGTGATGAAAATTGGATCACGTACGACAAAAATTTGTGAAAAATATCGAGTTCGAAGCCCGGAATGGCTTTCCAAGCGGTGGCAAAGCCCGCATTGACACCAAGGAAGGTGATGCTGAATTCTTGCTGAATTCTTGGTTGGAAAAATTTGGAAGGAAATTGGAAAAGAATTGTCCATCATGAGCTTCTCAAATCTGGCCAAACCATTAATTCAACTGTATTCCGTGAAAAAATAATGTGATTGAAGCAGGCGATTAAAAAAACCGGTCAGAATTGATCAATAGGAAAGAAGTTATCTTCCATCACGACAACGCTAAACCACACACGTTTTTAGTCACTCGGTAAAAACTGAGAGAGCTTTGTTGGGAAATTTTGATGCACCCACCATATAATCCGGACCTAGCTCGACCGATTACTATTTGTTCCGCTCTCTGCAGAACTCTCTTTATGATTTTATGCTGGCTTCAAAAGAGGCTTGTGAAAATCACCTTGTTCAGTTTTTTGCCCAGAAATCACAAAAGTTCTACAGTGACGGAATTATGGTTTTAACAGAAAAATGGCAAATAAGCATCAAACAAAATAGCACATATATTATGGATTAGTTTGTTTAATTTATATAAAAAAATTCGCTTTGAAAAACACGAAAAAAAGAGAAATTACTTTTCCCCAACCCAATATTTAGTTGAAACGCTGTTTTAATCCAGTAAAGTACGGTGAGATAAAATTCTTCCCATTTAATGCTAATTGCGAAATACCACATAGGAACCAGAGTTTTGAAATGAAATTTTTCCTTTTATCAAGTACGTGAACAAAAGGTTTTATCTATTTTGAAATAAGTTTGTCATTTAAATGCTGGTATCATTCAATGAATTCAGTACTTTAAGAAAAGAAGCGCTTTGCCCATCAAAGGATTGATACTATTGTTCATCAGCAGCAAGTATAAAATACATAGTAGCTTTTAAAGTTGTTAAGTAACTTAAATTTTTAGACTCTTTTACCTACGTAACTGATTTGCCCGTACGCCGTTTGGGCAAGACGAATTTGCTTGATTTATCATTTAAAGCTTTTTGACATCTCTAAATTTTTTTAAGTACAATTTCATAGTATTTAAATTTACGAAAAGTCTGGACTAAATATTACGAATATTTAATTTTAAAAACTGGTGTTAATTCACATTTTCATTTTATTGTGCTTAAAAAAAGGAATCAGTTAAAGGGTTGATTTAACCCTTTAACGATCAAAACATTTTCATTGCTAAGATGTCGAAATAAATGAATGACACCAGTAATAAAGAACAAATATATTTCTAAACAAGAAAACGTGATTTTTCACATACATAATAAAAGGGATATTTTTAGATAAAAATACCGGTGTCAGTTTTGCGTATCGGAATTAAAATTTTGTGGTTTCGTGGCGAAACCAATGAACGTTAAAGGGTTAACTATCAATTACTTGTCATTACCCAGTGTTCGTACGCATCAAGTTATTCAGTGGGAATTTAGTGATTCAATGTCAGTAAGTTCGGGATACAACATAGAATTTTTTTCTTTAAATAAGACAAATAGCACTTTACAACAACGTGGTTACTGGTGCTTGAAAGTGCTTGAAGCGCGCGAACCCTGATAACCGTCCACCACTTTGCATTACAAAAACAATAAAGAAATGGAAAAATGTTTTCCATTTAAAATATTTGATAAATAACGGATAAAAAATTTAATGAATTTAGAAATAAAATCCTTAAAGTACTTGCATTTTCATGAGGTTGGTGGCATATCAGATATAAGATTTGAATGAATTAGTAAAATACGTACTTTAGAGTTTATTATATAAAACTAGATAATGCCCGTCAAGATTTGACGGTAAATAACTTGAATGTATCACCAGAAAAATTCTTGAATTTTTAATTATTTGCTTTTAATTTTGTCTATTCCTATTGTGATGAATTACTATATTACATAAATGATTTCTATTTTTTTTTAATTATTTTATTTTATTTAAAGACGATAGATAGTCTAATCTATTCGATGAAGTAAAATAGCTTTAAATTTATAATTTACAACTAATTATGTTTGTATTTTATCAGAAATTTAACTAAAAATAATGTGTAAGGCATTTATTTTTATTTACTATGGCCTATTTTCTTTCTGCCCCCCCCCCCTCTTTTAAATAATAATATTTACACGACCATTCAAAGCTGCCATGACTTTTATTTTAATCTGTCTTATTCTCTAAAATCTTAAATTTGAAATTTGATGCAGCTAACCATTTATAATATAATTTTTTTTATTACTTGAATTTTCTTATACATTTTCATAGATCTTTTCAAATATTAAATCATGTGTATCAGTGTAATTTAATTTATAGCTGTTATACTAAAATTTTTATTTCTTTACTTTTTTTCTTTTTATTAATGTAAGACAAATTTTTCTTTCTTACAGACATCTTTATTCTTAATAATAGTACAAAAAATGTAACAAAAAGAATATTGCCCAGTTAAACTGATGGCATTCAGCTCACAGGCTACGCTTACTAATTGTACATTACACCCTTGTATTTTCAAGGGTTAATTCCGTTCGAAAAGAAATTCAGAAGTGGAAACATCTCTTCCCTTTCCCCTTTTTTATACTTAATAATTGAACCTCCTAAACTATCAAGCACATTCTTTATCATATAAAAAATTTATATTCAAAATTCAGAGCAAATCGGATAATTCTTAATTAAAACCCATTTAGCATTTATATAATTTAAAAGGAGTTATCCTCCTCTTTTATAATTAACCATTAAACGAAATCTGACAATTCTGCTTGAAAAACCCATTTATATAAATTAAGGAGAGGGGCATTAGAACCCCCGTTCCCCCTGTTAATACTTATTCAATGAACACCTAATAACAGTCACAGAATCACCTCATCAGAATGATCCTCTATCTAAAATTTGAACGAAAACTGTTAATTCTGCATGAAAATCCCGTTTATATTAATTAAGGGGAGGGGCATGAGCCTCCCGTCCCACTCTTATACATATCGAATGAACTCCAAAAACTAATCAGGGAAGCGCCTTATCAGGATATACCTATATACGAAATTTCAAGTGGATCCGATATCTTTATCATGAGTTATCGCGTTACGTACGTACGAACGTACATACATAACGGGCGGGCACATAAGCTCTCAGGCTATGATAGCCTGTGAGCTAACAAAAATTGTAGATCAGTTCAATTTACGTAATTGATACTTGCATGTAAAATATTTTAAATAAAATATTTTAAATATAAAATAATTATTTTTTCAAGATGTTGTTCAGTGTTAAATTTTGTTCAATTATAAAGCATTCAAATAATAATAATAATAAAAATCCTATAACTTTTCTTAATAATAAAATATGTTATTATTCAAATGAATTATCGACAAAAATTCTACACAAATCATTTTGCCTGGTTTGGATTCGAACCTGCATCCGCTAAAAAAATTCAAAACTTAAAACAGCTGCCACTACGCTCGCTGAATTCGCTGAAACTCAGGAAACTCAGGAACTCGCTGAATTTTCTTCTATAATGGAAAAGTTCTACAATCAGCTGACGCATGCGAAATTGTCTGGAATTTGGATTTTGATTTTACAGCAACTGATTTGTGCTTTAATGTTTATGATAACTCTTTTTTTTATATGTTGGTATCAGCTACAACTTAAAATGCTAATATTTCCAATCTTCGTGTGTAACAGGAATTTATAAGAAGGATTACCAGTCGTAAATTTTAGCCTCAGATCACTGAGTTTATTTTCTACATGTAATACGACACCCCCTGAAATAAACCACATTTTTGAATTGTTAATAACACTGAAAAAGACAAATAATTTTGTGAAAAAAGAAGAGCTTTTTTACAATAAGGTCGAATAAATTATATTTGAGATGCAAACACATTTAAAACTAAACTTCTAGCTGTGATGTGCAAAAACAACTGAGAGAGGATCTCTACGCATGTGCAGCGCGTCACTTCAAAGGCAGACTTGTACTTATGTACTACGCATGCGCATACGCGAGAAATTTTAATTGAAAATATTGGCTAATTAATAAAAATTTCTAAAAAACGAATGTACGATAACAAATCTGTGGCCAAATACCTTCCTTAAAAAAAAGAATGGTGTGATATGATGCAGTAATTTGCTCTCACGAATTGTCGAAAGGAAATGCTTGGCGTATTAAATATATAGATGATTAATAATGTTTTTAAAGGAGCTTTAAGTATTTAAATATAAATTTTTAAATGAAAAAAATTACATGTTCAAAAAAAAAAGAAACAAAAAAAGAAAAAAAATGATTTTTTTAGATATTATATTTGTCAATGCAGTTAAATATCTTATTTTACAATTTTAATACCATATTTATGAAAATGTTAATATAAAAATATAATAATATAGCTATAAATAAAAAAAATTAGTGCCCATTGCATGAACCTGAGAAAAAATAATAACGATCATTGCGAACTTGAAAAATAATACAAACAAATTACATGACATTGGTTTTTGCAATAATTCTCGTACGGGATATATAAATTGCTCACGCACACGAAAAATATATATAGTCTGTCTCAGAAGTTTAAGCACAAGCATAAAATATCGATTTTTAATGAATTATAAAATGTTAGAATTAATAACATTTTTTATTTACATATTTCGCAATATTATTTAAATAAACGATATCAAAAATAGAAAAAAATAAATTGCATAATTTTAAAAAATACAATTAAAAAAAATATAAAAAAACTGTCTCAAAAGTTTATGCACAATGTCAAAAACAACCAGATTTATAATTTTTACAGAACTTTTACTAAAAAAAGTTTTTTTCCATGTTTTCGGATTTGTTCAAATAAATGTGCTTTCGTCGAAATTATTAGTTTCTGTGGGGTTTCTGGTGGCAAAGAATACCATGGCTTTCTCAATGGCCTCTTGGATTTCTTCAATAGAGTCATACTGCTTTCCATTGCCTAAACTTGGCAGGTTAAAATATTCCAGACATTCTCAATCGGGTTTAAGTCTGGACTTAAAGCTGGCTAGTCAAGTACTTTATCATTTTTCTGAAAAATCTAAAGTTTTTTAGAATGGGATACGTGGATTGAGGCATTGTCTTGCAGAAAAGTTCATTCAAAACCACCCAAAATGTCACCGAATGGAAGCAAATGATGGTTTAGCGTCTCTTGAAACTTTTTTGAATCTTCTTTTTCTTTTAGAAAAGCCATAGACGGCTGGCAAATGTCCCAAATGTCCCCCAAACCATAACGGATTTACCGCCTTGCTGCCTGCTGAAAAATATCCTTCGGTTCTTGCGTAACTCATGCCAATACGCGTTCCAACCATCAGGGCCATCTAAGTTCCACTTTTTCTCATCGCTGAATAAAACAGTAAGCCATTTGTCCCCGTAGGATATGTGTTTTTTAGCCAAGTTCATTCTTACCTGTTTGTGATGTAATTTAAGAGACTGTTTGCGAGTCAATTTCTTTTACATCATGTAATCACACGCTTTAATACGTCTATTTACAGTGTCTTTGGACATCTGTACTCTGAGATTATTTTTAATTTGCCGTATGGGGACATATTTTGTCTAAATACCAATCTCCGTATTTTCCGATCAATCTGAACAGTCGTCATATGTAGTCGTCTACATCTTGGTTTCCGCTTAAAATTACCATTTCTAGAAAGTACTTGATATATACATAGCTTTGATCAATTTAAAGCTTTTGCAATTTCAGAAACAATTTTTATTTTGAGATTTTAATTTAAAATCTTTCAAAATCTCACATTTTGTGAATTCTTTACCCTTTGTCATGTTTAAAACATTAGGAAATAATTTCTTGACCTTTTATACTTGTATAAAAGGGCAATATGATGTCATACAACGTCATTTCACAATACCAATCCCGTGTTTCTAAAAAAAATTGCATAAAGTGCTTAAAAATTTGAGACAACGTTTCTTCAAGAAAAAAAGAAAAAATAAATAAAAATAAATATATTTTTTATTTTAACTACCCAAAATGGGTTATTTTATTTTATTTTGATTAAATGTTGAGTATTTATTGTAAATTAGCATAAAATATTTTCTTCTTCAATTATTTTAAACCAGATTTGCAGAGTGCTTAAACTTTTGAGACAGACTATATACATGTATATATCTATATATCTATATATCTACATCTATATCATAGCTGCCAACATCTTCTGCTTTTTTGGCCCGGAAAATTTATACAGAAAATTTTATCACTTCAAATCGCCGTAATCTGCCGATTTAATAAGTAAAAAATTTCTATTACATTTTTCTGGGCCAAAAAGTCGGAAGAGTTGGCAGCTATGCTATATATATATATATATATATCCATTTAAATCCTTGTACTGTAATTTACAAAATTAGAACAACTTCTTTAACCCTTTCCGGCGCAAGAAAATTCTATTAGTAAAATTAAAAATTGTCGATTGACACCGGAATTTTTAAAGGACTTGTCTAGATATTAAGAATTCCTTAATTTAAGCTTTCATTGTAAAAACAAAGTTATATTAAAATATTACTGGTGTCTTTTGCCTGTTTGGAATTAAAATTAGGTGTTGCCGGTCCGCCAACACTGCACAAGAAAGTTTTAAGGCTGCTTGTGACTCAACTATCGAATTCCCCTCACTAAAATCAATAAGTTAAATTCTTTAATAAGTATAAATCTACCGTAATTTCGGGTGTATAAGCCGCGGATCAAACAATTCTTTTTGGACCCAGAAATCTTATTTAGTGATTGAAGACAAATTTTTACGGCGATCTAACTAGTTATATTCGTTTCTTAAAAATTTCTGGGTCGGAAAAGAATTGTTTGATCTGCGGCTTATACACCCGAAATTACGGTAAATACTTTATTTTATGAAAATATTGTTATTATTTTGTAAGACTTAACCCTTAAATTTATGAATTATTCTTTCAGAATTATACTCATATTATACTCATATTAAAGATTAGACACCAGAAATTTTAAGATACATTTTTATCTTTATTTAGTATCATATTTTTGTTATTATAGTGGTTGCTGACAGTTAAATAAAAGGTGCTGCATATATGTAAACTGTGCATGAAAATGTTAACCCTTCGCAACGGGAGCCTTTTACGGAATTTTTAATATGTTTTTACCGGTTTTCCGAAACAGAAATTTGTGTGTTATTCAATCTGGAAAATGCTCTCATTAAATAAGGCAAATTTTAAAGTAAATTTTTACTGGTTGTAATATAAACAATGATTCTGTGCACTTTATGGGGCACGTAGACTGGTCTCTCGTTTCCAAGAGGTTAGAGGTTCCCCCTCTTCTGATTTCGACAATCAGAAAATTGTGGCTGTAAACTATGTCATTAAATTTCTTAAAATAACAGAAAATAAATAAATAATATTTATTACTATAAATTTTTCCACTTCAAGACTTGTTAATAAAATTCACTACTTAAGCGCTTCCCTGATTTCCCGTACGTCATGTGGGAATGTGTTTTTGCCAATCATTATTTGAACATACCAGATACGGCAAATGATTTTAAATCATGATTTATTATTCTCAGCAGAAAATGTTTATTGTAAATCTTGCAAAGTTTAATTCAAGAATTTTTCTCGCTTCAATTTTGCAAAAAAATTCTGTTTTGAATAACCGGTGATAAAAGATTAAAAATTCTGTAAAAACCGCAAAAAATTGGCATTTGAAATATTTTTTCAGAAATATTGATCAGTTAATTGGTTAAAAACCCTTTCAAACGTAGTTGTGCCATAGCGGGACCACCTAATTTTAATTCCGAACTTTCAATTGGCACCAAGAATATTGCAATGAAGTTTTTCTTTTATTGTTTAAAAAAAAAGATTTTTTTTCTAATAAAATAGTTTGAAAATTCTTGTGTCAGAAATTTTTTGCACCATTTTAGGAACAGAATAATTCTGTGTCGGAAAGAGTTAAAACACATGGAAAATATAATTCAGACTTTTCTTCAGCGTCACCATTTAAAAATATAGAAATGTTAAGCATATTTATTTACCGTAATTTCGGGTGTATAAGCCGCGGATCAAACAATTCGTTTTAGACCCAGAAATCTTATTTAGTGATTGAACAGAAATATTTACGGCGATCTAACTAGTAACATTCATTTTTTAAAAATTTCTGGGTCGAAAAAGAATTGTTTGATCCGCGGCTTATACACCCGAAATTACGGTATTTTCTTTTTTAAGAGTAAATTTCTATAAATTGACAGAAAAGATTCAACAGTGTAAATGGCACCAGTTACTAAAAAAATATGCACTGAAGCCTTTCAGCTGTGGTGCGTGAATATCCTCCTATTTACTTTTAATATACTACCTTTGACAATAAAGTTCGGTGAATAGTCCTGTAAAATTAATGTAGATGAAACATTAACAAAAATTATCATACCATCCTTCAAAATAGACTTCTCCCATAACTATGCACCGCTTCGATCTGCTATACATGTCCTGAGAAATTTGCAAGAAGTCTTCTTTTGGGATGGAGTTCGAAAGCTTCGTCACGTTTCGTTGGATGTCAGCAATATGGTCAAATCTCAGTTTAAGGTTTGTTTTTAAGCTTTGAAAGACACCAAAAAGAAATTCATGAGGGGGGATACTCGCCAGATCTCAATCCTCCAGATTTCTTAATATTTTCACCATTCAAACTCTCTTTGAAAGAGATTTGACCATATTGCTCACATCCAACGAAACGTGACGAAGCTTTTGAACTCCATCCCAAAAGAAGACTTCTTGCCAATTTCTCAGGACATGTATAGCAGATCGAAGCAGTCCATAGTTATGGGAGAAGACTATTTTAAAGGATGGTATGGTAATTTTTGTTAATATTTCATCTACATTAATTTTACAGGACCATTCACCGAACTTTATTGTCAAAGGTAGTACAAATGTCACAATAGCATGAAAATATATGAATGATTTTACTTAAGATAAATTAATGCATTTTTTATATACATTTAATGAACCAAATTTTTTTATTGCAAAATACTGAAGCCAACATTTGTATACCTTGTAGAAATAATAACCAGTTAGCTGTCACGGCCTCGACACTAATAAAGGTTCCTCAATACACCAAACAACAATACTATACACTCCGCAGTTATTTAGTCAAACAAACTGCTTTCGTGAACATTTTATAACTATATCATTCCCAACATTATCCTTTGTGATATTTTCATGATATAAATGTTGTTCTTTTTATAAAGTGGTGTGAAATAAATAACCAAAATATTTAAAAATTATATTTAAGTGAAATTCTGTTTTAATTGTACTGCTAATCAGCAGCTAGTATAAAATATGTATTGTAGCGTTCGGAAGCTTGAAAAACTTTCAAGAACCTTTTGCTAGAGTTTTCCTAAAGTAGCATTTGACTTATTTAAGCCTTACCCGGACAAATCATTTTCGTGTCTGAAATTTTCTCACGATTGACTTTCACAAGAATCTGCAAACAAATTGTTTTAAAAGTAAGTAGAAAATTACATGTAAAACATAGTAATTCTTACAAATTAAGGTACATTAATTTATTATGTTATGTTTACGGCATCGGCCATTTTAAATTTGTATTAAAAATTTAATTTTTACATGAATTTATCTCAGTGTTACTGGATATATGTAAAACAGCGTTTTAAATTACATTATTTCATTTTAGTTTTTTATTATTTTTTTCTTTTAACCGCATTCAAGTCTACGATTTTAATCCTTTAATTTATAAGTATAAATATTAACTGTAAATGGTAATGCTGATGAAAACGATGCAAGTAGCAATAGAGTTAGAGTGTGTCCAAGAAATTTTATTGTGACGTGACAAAATTACTACTTTGTAGTGAGCAGAGCTGCCAACTTCTACGCCTGTTTAAATCATAAAAACATGTTTGGAACCACAATTTTATTTCAGTAAACAGCATGCCAAATATATTCAATGCTATGTATTACATTACATATTGTCAATAGTTTATTAAAATCTCTGTTTCTAATAAGTTTATTTGACTTCAAATAGTCGTAATAGTTGGCAGCCATGAGGGATTTTTCAGTATCTATGCTAAGGCAAAGCTATATCTTCTACTAGATTGGACAGAATTTTCTATGCTTCAGTCATGATGGAATTAAAATTTTTACATTTTTTATCGTTAATTTACAATAAATTTGATACAGCAAACGATTAACTTGCGCGAGAAGTTAGCTGGAAATTCAAAGGGTGGTGCCTTTGGCGTTTGCGTTGCCTTGATGCAGTCTAGTTATTAACTTTCAGTCTTGTCATGCTGGCTTTCTTTAACCCATTAACGTCCGAATTATTTTCTTCGCTAAAATTTAAATTTTGTATTTCCCACCACTTTTAAAAGCAAATCTAAATCTTTTATCTAATTTTATCGAGGATTCTGTCTCGTGAAATAACATATATATTTATCTTTCTCTTTACTGGTGGGAAAACCGCTTTTTTGCTGTTTTTGTAACCGTCCTCAAAAGAGGACGCTGGGCGTTAAGGGGCTAAGTGCAACTTTGCAGGTTTGGAACGCAAAACTGCTGTAATTTTCCTGTGAACTAAAATTGCTATGTAGAACTAATTAAGAAAATATCTGTATGGTATACAGGGTGTTTCAGTTAAACGTTTCAGAATTCCCATGAGGGGTAGAGTGCATCCTTACGACTCGAAATCATATAACATTGTGGGGTCAGAAATGCTTTCCCGACGCGCTAGATGGCGTTGTGCAAAAGTTCCGAGCCTTCATGCAGGGAATCGTCACCCGACTTATCATGTCTCGATTTTTATTTTTCGGGTCATATGAAAACACTGGTTTATGACAACCCTGCAGACAATGGTGAAGAGCTGGTTGCAAGAATCGCAGTAGCTGCCGAAGAAACTCGAGATATGCCTGGAGTATTCGAGAATGTTCGGAATTGCATGAGCCGGAGATGTGAGGTGTCAATTGTAGTCGGTGGCAGAAATTTCGAACACTTACTTTGACCCATGTATCTTTTGCTTTTTTACATGTATTAATAAAGCGATTTTTCACTTACGGTGTCTTTTCTTTATGGTGCTTCTGTGTACCCCTTCAGGAAACCATTTCCGACCTCACATTTCTATATGATTTCGAGTCGTGAGGATGAACCCTACTTCTCTTAGGAGTTCTGAAACGTTTAACTGAAACACCCTTTATTTCCATATTATTCCCAGCTGTAATTTATCAAGAAAAAAAAAGTAGACAATTAGTTATAGCTAAATTATGATTACTATTCCGAATTTTTTTTAAAGGAAAGTATAGAACGTTTTATCTCATCTGTCCCGTCTCTAGTTTTGGGTATTAGTACTTTGATGCAGAAAATATTATTTTATTTAATTGTAGCAATTGAATACTTTTCAATGTGTAAGTATTTTCATATGAAATAAATTGGGAGGAGCGAGCTTCCCCAAGGTATGAATGGTTTTATCTTTGTCACCAATTAAATCAAATTATAACAGTCACTTTATTTCGACGGAGCTAATTCTTACAAAATTTGGGATAAATTAAGTTGAAGATTACTTTAAAAAAATTAATGGTTGCAATTGTAAAAAATCATACGCACACCGGGTCTTTTAGGCCCTGCGCGCGTCCTCCCGGGTTAAAAAGTTTTTATAAGATACTCGATCTTGATTTCTAAATGAGACATATAGTCTAAAGCTATTTTAATTTTAATTGCTTTTTTTAGTATATTTTCTCTTTTGGAACCGGGTGCAAGATTTTAAGTGATAAAAATAAATCTGCAAATAAAAAAGAGAAAGTAGAAAATTGCCTTGTTAAAAATCAATCACAGCTATACTCTGAAACAGAAATTTATTTAAAAGTATTGAAGTGAAAACCGCAAATTTTTAAGCGATACTACCCCTGATTTCAGCTTCGATTCTGAGTGTTATAGCGTAGCTAATGTAGGATCTAAATTTACATAAAACTTTAACATTAGAATCTCCATATAGGGTTACTTTGAACTATACCAATTTGATAATTGAACATAAAATTACTTCGTAAGATATGAAAAAAGTAGGCAGAACAAAAAAGAGTAATTTTATAAGTTAAAAATTTGAAATAGATATTTAGATTTGAAATACGCTTTATAAAACTTGACTAAAATTGCCGTAGTGTAAACATATCAAATAAACGTATTTTATGACACATTCCTATTATTTTGTTATAGGTTCCATGGTTATTCTTAATAGGGTAGTGAGATCTACAATCCTTTTTTTCAGAAATTCTGCAAATATTCAGTAAACGTCATATAAAGAATTTGATTTAGGGGATTTCCTTATGCCTGTCAATAAATAAAGCGGACACAATTGTTTGGATTTTGTGCTGTGAATACGGAGTTTTTGACTGGACAAGGAAGGTAAAACTGCAATCCTAATTTTGCAAAAATTATCTTACTAACGGATAAAACATAAATGCAGAATAGATTAATTTTCTTGATCAGATGCCGTAATTTTATCTATATTCGATAAAATAGTTATGGCAAAAGACTTCAGATACAAGTATTTCTTCAGGCAGTTGTTGTCGTTTTTTCTATTATAACAAATTCGTTATATGTGTATCGCTTTCACCATTCATTAAAAATTTGTGTTTTTTGAACTATTACTGATATTCGTTGTATGTAATTAGTTGCAGAAAAAATATATTTTTTTTTATTTTAAGCATCATAGCTGTATGCCTGCCAAATGTTGTTCCAAAACTTACAAATACGTACTAAAAAAGTAATAATTAATATCAGTCAATTTCATAATATAAAACAAGAAACAACCAAATATGAAATAGGGTCTTTAAAAATATTTTTATTTACTTTTAGATAAAAACGAAATACATAGTTTTATTTGACATAAACGCGAAACAATGAATGGATTCAAATAAATATTACCAGAAAACTTTGTTTATGTAAATTAATCTTATATGAATGCATCTTTCTCTTTAATTTTCGTTCAAAGTAAAATGAGAAACATAAATGTGAAAAACAAAATGTATTCCCACTTAACTTTTATTTTCATACCAAATACACATCTCGTTTATGTACTTGCCAACCTGCCATTATTCATCCATGAAATGTAGGTGAATTTGAACAAATTAAACACTTTCGAACCAGAGATAAAATTTGAAATTGACCACTTTACTGATAAATATTTAAAAAAAAATACTTTCAAATAATGTCTACTTTTTCATGTGTTTTACAGAATTTCTAATCTTTTATCACCGGTTTTTATTGGGCAAAATTTCTTCTTTTTTTTCAAAAAAAATTTTTGGGTTATTTGGATTAGAAAAATATTCAGATCAATGTGAATTTTACAATTGAACTGGTGAGAATCATGAAATAAATCATGATTGAAATATGGATACGGGAAAATCTTGATTGTCTAAAACAGGGGTGCACAACCTGTGGCCCGCGGGCCAAAATTATACCACTATTTTTATGCAGAATAATTCTCCTTATAGTAATGACAGAAATTTTGCTATTAACCTTCCGTCTACCAGACGGGTCCATTGGACCCGACAGCAATATTTCTGGTGTCAATGGTAAAATGAGAAATTGTCGATTGACACCGGAATTTATAAAGGACTTGTCTAGATATTACGAATTCCTTAATTTAAGCTTTCATTGTAAAAGCAAAATTATATTAAAATATTACTGGTGCCATTTGCAAGTTTGGAATTAGAATTAAGTGTTGCCGTAGATAAATGGGTGTTTTGTCTGGTAGACGGAAGGTTAAAGAAAAGAAACTACACTTTTCAAATATTCTGGTGCCAAACGATTTTCTGGTAAAAATTTTGTGCATCACTGGTCTAAAACATGTTGCCAGTATGACGGCCAAGTAGAGTAAGCGGTTAAATCTAATGAATTCCATATAGTTTCATAAAAATAATTAAATAATCTATATTAAAAAAATATTCTGGTCTGTATGGATGCAATAAATTTCTATCTAAAATTTAAATATTTCTATGAAAAAAAAATTGTTTAGATGCATGAAATTTAGGCTTATTTAACGCAATGTATACCAAATGAAAATATTGAAACCGAAGTGTTAACTAGTCTGGAAATTAGAGGGCACATATAAATCCTAGTAATATTAAACCTAATGATACGGATGAATATTTGGAGGTTATCACAGAGTGATCAGTGTGGTTTATAATTTTAATTAGAAATTTCAAATTCATACCGTAAATGAGATCGGAAAAGGCGCAATAAAGCATAAAATACTGTTCTTTATTTCTTGTATGAACACTAACGCTCGTGTTTATCATCTACCTCAACTTTAAAAAGCTTGATCGAACGCTCAAATTAAAATCCTTTTAACATTTGATTGGACATTACTAAGCATATATGGAATAAAGATTAAAGGCGAATACTGGTTTAGCTTTCGATTGCGGTTTTTGATGTAGCTCGGGATCTAAGTAGTTGTAAAATAAAAAGGCTAGTCTCTGAAAAAATGAAAGCCAAACTGGCAATCCTGTTTTGTCAAGTTTGCAGTGAACGTAAATGAAGCATGCAAATTACAGGATGATTCAAATTAAAGTATCCCTGTTTGCGACGCCCTAGCGAGAGAAGCAGTAAATGAAACGTCTTCATATTCGGAAGAAATACATATCAGACCATGGGAAATTGAACGGTGCAAAAAAAAAAAAAAAAAAAAAAAAAAAAAAAAAAAAAAAAAAAAATACAGACAAAAGCCACCAGGGGATAATAAGGCGTTGCGATCGGTTTAAATTAAGGTAAAAATATAACATGACCAAGGATGTTTGTGCCAAATTCCTGATTCCCACCAATAATTTTTAATAGTATTAATAGTTTAGGTTTTATTAGTATATGCTGCGATTAATTTTAAAAGTGTTCTTATTAGGCGAAGAATACTAAAAACTTAGCAGTGGGAATTTTACATTTCATTTCATTTTTCTTATTTTAAACCGATTGCAGCGCCTTTTTATCCCCTGGTAACCTTTATTTAAACTAAAATTCTTTATTGCATCAATCTGTTACCCATGGTCGGATATGTATATGCTCCAAATCGCCCAATCCAAAGTTGCGGGTGTGACATTTACACAACTTAATTTAGTCACCAGCAAAAAAATTTTTTAGCATTGAATTCAATTTGTATGAATTTCAATGTAGACCACTTACACATACATTTATCCAAATCTGAAAATTGTCCGATGTATCATTTATTTATTAAAAAAAATAATTTCCGCCTGTTGCGGGTGTGACATAAAAAGGACATGCATTTTCATCTTTCAGTGCAAAAATGCAAAACTCTGTGAATTATGACAACTGAGTGAATTGATATTTTTATATATTAGACAGTAATATTTAAATAATTATTCTATGAAAAAATTAAATTACTTACTCAATTCTTGCTTCTGTGGAAAATATTCAATATTTTCGTTGCGGGTGTGACGCCCTTTTGCGGGTGTGTCTTGTATAGCCAATAAAATAATGACATACACAAATACTTTCAAGGCAGATTTTTTAATTAAAGAATTAATCAATATTACAATTATAATATCTAGAGAGGAAAATATAAAAAAAGATTTCATTTCCAATCTTGAATTTATATTTTTTGGTGGTGGTAGCTTTTTTTACAAAAATGCTCTTTTTTTCCTAGGATGCATCTGACTAACTGGGCCAAATATGCACGTTTTCTTAATTTTTTTTCAAACATTCTAATTCTATATCGTCACCATCCATTTGTCTTATTTGTCCATCAAAGTTTTCACTTTTTTAATGTCGAGAATAAAACAACTTCTACAAAATCTCCAACTGCACATTCATCGTTGGATATTATATGTCCTTGTCAAAGTATGGATACATCTAACTGACTGAGCCAAATATACACATTTTCTTGATTTTTATTCCGATACTCTTATTCTATAACATCCCCATTCATTTGTCTTATTTGTCCATCAAAGTTTTCACTTTTTTTTAATGTGGAGAATAAAACAACTTCTACAAAATCTCCAACTGCACTCTTATCATTGGATATTATATTTTTGACAAAGTATGGTAACAAATAAATTCTCTTGTGATCACTTTCTGAAGTTATTGCTACATTAATTGTTCCTACGTCAATAAAAATAACATGATGTATCGATTGAATTTTGAGCTCGATTGTGCTTGATGCCAGCATTCATGAAGCATTTTCACAATATCTTCTGAAATTTCACATTCAGCAAAGTTCTTTTATATTTTTTAGGACTTTTTCTACACACATGGCAAACTCTGAAGCTCAATTTATAGTTGCAGAGCGTTGCTAGTGTTATCATTTTCTTGGCAACTGCACCAACCCCATCGATAACTCCTTTACCATGAGATGAAATGCAAAAAGATTGCCATCCTTTACCATGATTTTTTTAAATAGTCTCTTCTTTTCTCTCCTTGCTTTGTCTCTTTCCTTCTCTTGTTGTAGATATGCTTCATATTTAAAAGGGTTTTCCTTAATCTTTTTTCAATGATATCGTGATATTTATATACTCTTCATTTTCTGCAAAAGAGAAGAAATTAATGTGTAAACTAAATAAATAAATCACTTCCAGTCCAAAAATATAAGCTTAACAAATTTTTAATAGTTATTCCTTGAAATTTCTAATCTTACATAAAGTTAATGATGTTAAATTTTCGTTAATTTCAAACTGACTATATACATTTTATGCTAACTTAATAAACATTTTAAAAGTTTCTATTATTCTTACTTCTACTTTTTATTTAATTTTAATTAAAAGACAAAAAAATTTTCTCCTAATATTGATTTACTTATTTTAAAAAACTAAAAATATATACATTAGATAAATACTACTCCCTCTGTCCCAAATTAGACATTTGAATACTTTTGTACTGATTATTGATATTTATTACTTTATGATTTTGTTTGAACATTTTTCAGAGAGCTATACTATCAATCAACAGTATTTACGTACCTAACATTCCCTCCATAATTCCATAAATAAGTAATTAATTAATTTGAAAAATTCCGATTCACTTGCTCTTAAGCCACGCCCCATTACGATTCTTTTAACAGTAATCATATAAAACTGTCTTCCATCTAAGCAAGCGTAAATTCATTTAGAACATTTTGTTCCAATTATTACTTCTTTTTTCTTTTTTTAGTGTAAATTCAATATTCTAGCATAATTTTACTGGTGTCGATTTACTAAACTGCGTCACAAATTATTTATGACTCCACCTACTTGAAATGTTGCAACTAATTTGGGACAAAATTTTCAACCTAAATGTCGCAACTAATTTGGGACAGAGGGAGTATCAAATAACAAAATTAAAAAAATGTATATAAAAAACAAAACAAAATTAACAAATTTAAAGAAAATTGCTAAATTATTATTTCGTAATTTTCTTTTTTTTTAATTTCTATAAAAATCTTACCTTTTAAATTAATTTCTTAATTATATATCACTAATAAAATTATTTTCTTGCAGTAAAGCGAAAATTCTATTAATCCAAACTGAATAAATCAACCGCACACAGTGTCACATGCTCAGATGATGCAAATTTTTATTTATTAACTGGAATTCCCTCTATTAAATCAAAGCATATAGTTAAAGCTGCCAAGTACATGTTTTCCAGCATATTATTCTTTTATAAATTTACATATAATTTGTTCAAATATGCATTTGTAATCAATTTTAAAAGAGGTTGCGGGTGTGACTTTAATTAAATGTCACATCCGCAACAGGGACATGTCACGCCCGCAACGCTCAATAATTATAATTAAAATATTAATTAATTTCTTTTGTGTCTGTAATTCAAAGTATCTTAATAAACTATTTTTGAATATAAAGTTTCATAACTTTAAATGAAAAATATTTTTCTGCAGAGATATAAATGTAACTTTTTGTTGCGGGTGTGACACAATAATTAAGAGTAATTAAATATGTTAACCTTTTGTAATGAAGATTAGTGAACACTTCTCTGCAGACAAAAACTCTCAATAATAGCTGTCAGATCATATATATCCAAGTTTGAAGTTTTTCAGAATGTTTGTTCAGCTGTACGAGACCATGAAATGTAAAGATTTTTGCCGCAGTCTATTTTACAAAGTCATAATGTCACTTTATTAATTAAAATAAGTATGTTAATGACAAAAATTTAATTCTTTTTTGATAATATATGAAATAGTATACTCTTAACAGTTAATATGCAAAATTTCAATCATATTTAAAGAAATTTAAATTTTTATCCTCATGTCCATTTTTTCGTGGATTGGGCGAAATATAAACTTGTTTCATCCACTGCTTATCTTGCTAGTGCGTCTCAAACAGGGATACTTTAATTTCAACCACCCTGTACAGCGTACCAGCTGGTTTGCCAGTTTGGCCTCTACTTTAAATTTAAAACTTCGAATCCATATCAGAAATTCTGAAAGAAAAAATTTAGCTTTATGTATTCAAGAAGCGTCTGTCATTCACTTTCGAAAACAAAAACATTCAGTTTCTCGTGTAAACGTAAAACTTCAGATTAAAAAAAAAAAAAAAAAAAGGGCGAAATTTAGCAACTTAGCCCGACACGTAAAACTTTGCTGGCACAAGAAAACACACATAAAAGACTAAACACTGCTGATAAACAAATCTGCACTCTGCCGTATAGATTTCAGACAGAATGCTTTCGTGAACTACAGATATCACCTAGAACTCCAGTAGCAGGAGAGTGTAACATTTTCATGATACAACTTAAGTTCTTTCAATAAAGTGGTGTGAAATAAATAACTAAAACTATTCATTAAATAATTCAGTGAAATTCTGTGTTTCAAGAAATTTAATTTACTACATCAAAAAAGAAAATAATAAAACGTAGCAGCGTTTCAAGTTAAGAAAGAAATAGAATTCTTAGAATGCGTCTTCTTAGATTAATTTAAAAAAACCTTCTGACACGTATTGTTCATCACATTCAATTAGAAATGGGAAGAATTATTATTTTTTTAATAGATCTGTAATTAAAATAAAAAAACTCACAAAAAATCATCTAAAACTATATCAAGCGAAGACATTCGAAGCACCATGTTAAAACAATGACGCGTTCTTTTTAAAATTCTCGTTTACATTTATATACTTTAAAATGTTTTTTTATAGGATATTTGATCTTGATCTCTAAACGAGACTTGGAGTCTAAAGCTATTTCAATTTTGGTTGCTTTTTTATGAGGATACTTTCTCTTTCGGAAAAAGGTGCCAGATGTAAAGTGATAAAAAATAAAGCTGCAAATAAAAAAATAAAAGTAAAAAACAGCCTTAATAAAAATCGATCGCAGCTATACTCTAAAACAGGAATTTATTTAAAAGTATTGAAATGAAAACAGCAAATTTTAAAGCGATACTACCACTGATTTAGGCTTTGCTTCTGAGTATAACAGCGTGGCTAATGTAGGCTCTAGATTTATGTGAAACTTTATCATTAGAATCGCCTTGAAGTTTCACATTGACCCATCCCAAATTCATAATTGCTTCATAAGATTTCGCAAATGTAGGCAGAAAAAAAGGATAATTTTATTGCCGGAGATTCAAGTGTTAACAGATCAAATAAATGTATTTTATGACACATTTCTATTTATTTGTTATACACTGGTGGAAATTGAATTATGAAAACACGGTTTTTTAATCAGAACATTTATAATATAAACTGAGAAATGTATGAAATTTTATACATTATACATGCCATGTACAACAAATAATTTAGAAAAATAAAATTTCATGAAAATTAATATATTAAAACATAACATAAAAAATTAGATTTTAGTAGCATAAAAACATGGAAATTTATTTATGAAAAGTCACATTTAATTGAAATTAATAAACAGTAAAGCCGCCTCTATTCATTAGAGTTTTTTTTCTAAACGGCATTGATAAAACAAGATTTATGATGTATTTCTGATCAATTAATCTCCAGTTTTGACAGACTGAAACTTTCATATCTACAAATGATGTGTACTGCATCCCATTTGCATAAACCATTCAAACAAGCTATCCCCATACGTTTTTGATGGGGTTCAGTTCAGGATCAATAGTTGGATGATCTAAATGAACAAAATTCTCTTCTTCAAACAAATATTTCATCGTATTTGAAATGTCAATATTTGCATTATCTTGCATGAAGATATAATTTAAACCTTAAATTTGCCATGCAAATGGAAGAAGTTAATTTTCTGACACTAAATTATAATAAAAAGAGTTCTGGCGATCGTTTAAAAGTACAATTTCACTTTTGCCAACAAACGCAATCGTTGCCCAAATCATCAAACTTCCGCCACCAAAATTTCTGCTGAATATAGATTTCGGAGATCGCTCCAATAATACCTCAGACCATCTGGGCCATCCAAATTAAATCTTTTTTCGTCAGAGAAAATGACTTTCTTTCAATTTTCACCCATTTCTATGTACTCCTCGCTATTCTGCAAGCGCATTTGCTTGTGAAGCAGAAATAGCTTTGGACACGGCTTTATTTTCGACCATCTCAAGCTCCGTGAAGAATGCAAAATTTGCTAACTCTTCTGGAAGTAACAGGCCGGGATAGTTCTGCACAAATCTGCTTCGAACTGTTACCAGCTTTCGATGCAAGTTGAAAAATCCCCCTTTTCTATCGTAAAAGGGGGCAATTGCTTAATGTGGATTGCCTTTTTGTTAAAATTTGTACCATAATTTGCTGTATCTTTTCTGTAGTTATATAACACACTAACAGATCTTTTAATTTATTTACTAATTTGCGGCGCAGACTTACCACATTCTAAATATGCGTCGTTTTACCTCTTTCTTTTTTAGACAAAATCTTTCGTTTACCCATCGCAAAAATCATAATTGAAATGTATTGCTTTCACTGTACAACACTTTTTATGTCTACATTGCAGGTTACATTACATTGTTTTATGCAAATTTTTGTCACATTGCTTCGGAATAACCAATTAATTGTGATATTTAATAAATCAATTTCCATGTTCGCATATTACGAAAATTTAATTTTTGACCTTTTTCTTTTTTTAATATTATGTGTGAAAATTTATTTTTGTAACAGACTTATCATACGTACTATGTACCTACCATGAAATTTCTTTCATTTTTAATGAATATTACAGAAGTTTTTGTCAAAAAACCGTGTTTTCATAAATGAGTTTCCAACGGTGTAGGTTCATGGTTATTCGTAATAAGGTAGTCAGATGTATTATCTTTTTTTCAAGAATTCTACAATTATCCTTAACCTCCATATGTCTGTCGTTAAATAAAGCGGAAACAACTGTTCTGATTCTGTGGTGTGAGAACGGAGTTTTTTACCATAAAATGAAGCTAAAACTCAAACTTTTATTTTATAAGCAATATCTTACTAACGGATTAAATATTAACCCATTAACGCCCAGCGTCCTCTTTTGAGGACGGTTACAAAAACAGCAAGAAAGTGGTTTTCCCACCAGTAAAGAGGAAGATAAATATATACCTTATTTCGCGAGACAGAATCCTCGGTAAATTTAGATAAAAGTTAATTTGCTTTTAAAAGTGGTGGAAAATACAAAATTTAAATTTTAGCGAAGAAAATAATTCGGGCGTTAATGGGTTAATGCAGAATAGATTATTTTTCTAGATCGGATGCCGTAATTTTATCTAAAAACCATTTTATAAATTTATATAAAATAAAATTTTTATAGCAAAAGTCTTAAAATTCAAGTATTTCTTCAGGCATTTGTTGACATTATTTCTATTATAACAAATTCCTTATATGTATATCGCTTTCGCCATACATTAAATATTTGTGTATTTTAAACTATTACTGACATTCGTTGTATATAATTTGGTGCAGAAAATATTTTTATTTATTTTAAGTATCTTAGCTGTATTCCTATCCAATGTTGTTCGAAAAGCTTACAAATATGCACTTAAAAAAGTAATAAATACTGTCAGTCAAGTTCATTAACATGAAACAAAAAACAACCAAATATGAAATAGGGTCTTTATAAATATTTTTATTTACTTTTGGATGAAAACGAAATACATAGTTTTATTTGACATAAAAGCGAAACAATGAATGGATTCCAATAAATATTACCAGAAAATTTTGTTTATGTAAATTAATCTTATATGAACGTAACTTTCTCTTTAATTTTCGTTTAAAGTAAAATGAAAGACATAAATGTGAAAAACTAAATGGATTCCCTCTTAACTTTTATTTTCATACGAAATACACATCTCGTAGATATACTTGCCCTACCATTATTTTTCTATAAAATGTAGCTGAATTTGACACAAATTAACACCTTTCGAAAGAGATAAAATTTAAAATTAACCAATTATCTGATCAATATTTAAAAAAAAAACTCTCAAATGATGCCTTTTTGTTTCATGTCTCTTATAGAATTTCTAATCTTTTATCACCGATTTTTGTTGGTAATTAATATATAAATATATATATATATATATACATACATACCGGGTGTCCCAAAAATGACTGATGGATTTTAAAATTCAATAACTTGCAAACGGTGACATCTATTTAAAAAAATTTTTGCAGGAGGGTTATTTATAATGTCAGGAGTTTTTTTTTTTTTTTTTTTTTTTTTTTTTTTTTTTTTTTTTTTTACCGTAACACTTGATTTTAGTTCGAATTTCAAACAATAGGTGGCGCTGATGGCGATTGAAGGCCAGGTCGACGCTTCACTCAGCACTGATCCCCTGGCCTTCAATCGCCGTCAGCGCCACCTATTGTTTGAAATTCGAACTAAAATCAAGTGTTACGGTAAAAAAAAAAAAAAAAACTCCTGACATTATAAATAACCCTCCTGCAAAAAATTTTTTAAATAGATGTCACCGTTTGCAAGTTATTGAATTTTAAAATCCATCAGTCATTTTTGGGACACCCGGTATATACATATATACACATATTTGGATAAAAATAATGTTTAGATTAATGTGAAATTAACAATTGAAATTTACCGGTGTGATTAATAAATCATGATTGGAACATAGATACTCTTACGTGCTACGGGAAAATCTTGATTGTCAAAAACAATTTGCCCGTATGAAGGTCAAGCGCTTATATCTAATAAATTCCATTTAGTAACATAAAATAATTATATAATATAGATTAAATAAAGATTTTGGTCTGTATGAGTGCAGCAAATTTACATGTGAAAAATAATTAAACTTAAAAAAAATAAATCTTGTTCAGATGCATGAAATGTAGGCTTATTTAACGCCATTTGCACCTTAAGAAAATATTGAAACCGAAGTATTAACTAGTCTGGAAATTCAATGACCCATATCAATACTCGTAAAATTAAACGTGACGATTCGGATGAATATTTGGAGGTTGGCACAGAGTGATCAGTGGGAATTATAATTTTAATGCGAAATTTCAAATTCATACCATAAATATGATCGGAAAAGGCGCAATAAAACCCAAAATACTGTTCTTTATTTCTTGTATGAACACTAATGCTCGTGTTCATCATCTATCTCAATATTAAAAAGCTCGGTTGAGCGCTCAAACTAAATTCATGCTAATATTTGATTGGACATTACTAAGCAGATATAGAATAAGGAAAAACGATGAATGCCGTTTCAGTATTCGACCAGGGGTTTGGGTGTTGCTCGGGTTCGAAGTAGTAGGAGAATAAAAGCTTTAGTCTCCTGAAAAATTGGATCTAAACTAACAATCCTGTATTGTCAAGTATGCGGTGAACGTAAATAAAGCATGTAAATTATACATTGCAATCTGTGTTGCCAGTTTGACCGTTACTTTCAATTTAAAACTTCGAATCCACATCAGAAATTCTAAAAGAAAAAAAAAATACTTTATATAATCAAGAAACGCGTGTCATTAATTTTAAAAAACAAAACCATTCAGAATTTCTGGCGTAAACGTAAAACTTCTGATTTAAAAAAGAGGTGAAATTTGGCAACCCAAACTGCCACGCAAAACTTTGCTGGCATAAGAAGATACACACTAAGTCAAAATACTGGTAATAAACAAATCTGCACTCTGCCGTATAGATTTCAGACATAGTGCTTTCGTGAACTACAGCAATCATATATGATGAGACCGGTAAAAGTGTGTAACATTTTCATGATATAACTTAAGTTCTATAAAGTGAAGTGAAATAAATAACTAAAACTTTTCATAAAATAATTCAGTGAAATTCTGTGTTTTAAGAAATTTAATTTACTACATCAAAATAAAAAATAAAAAAAGTAGCAGTAAAGTTAAGAAAAAAGTAGAATTCTTAGAATGCGTCTTCTTAGCTTAATTTAAAAATATCTTCTGACCTGCATTGTTCATCACATTCAATTAGAAATGGGAAGAATTATTATTTTTTTAAATAGATCTGTAATTAAAATAAAAAAAAACTCACAAAAAATCATTTAAAAATCATTTAAATCATTACTATATCAATCGAAGACATTCGAAGCACCATGTTAAGTCAATGACGCGTTCTTTTTAAAATTCTCCTTTACATTTAAATACTTTAAAATGTTTTTTATAGGATATTTGATCTTGATCTCTGAACGAGACTCGCAGACTAAAGCTAGTTCAATTTTGGTTTCTTTTTTATGAGGATACTTTCTTTTTCGGAAACACGTGCCAGATGTAAAGTGATAAAAATAAAGCTGCAAATAAAAAAGAGAAAGTAGAAACAGCCTTAATAAAAATCGTTCGCAGCTATACTCTGAAACAGGAATTTATTTAAAAGTATTGAAATGGAAACCGCAAATTTTAAAGCGATACTACCACTGATTTAGGCTTTGCTTCTGAGTACAGTAGCGTGACTAATATAGGCTCTAGATTTATATGAAACTTTAACATTAGAATCGCCATGAAGGGTCGCGTTGACCCATTCCAAATTCATAGTTGCTTCATAAGGTTCGACAAATGTAGGCAGAAAAAAGGTTAATTTTATAAGTTAAATAATTTAAAATAACAATTTTCAAAGGAAATACGCTTTTTAAAACTTGACTAAAATTTCCAGAGATTCAAGTGTTAACAGATCAAATAAATGTATTTTATGACACATTTCTATTTATTTGTTATAAGTTCAGTGGTTATTCGCAATAGAGTAGTCAAATGTACCATCCTGTTTTCAAGAATTCTGCAATTATTCCTTAAAATCCATTTAAATATTTTCATTTAGGCGATCTCCATATGTCTGTTGTTATATAAAGCGGAAACAACTGCCCGGATTTTGTGGTGTGACAAGTTTTTGACTGTAAAAGGAGGCTAAGCTGCAACCCTAATTTTGTAAGAAATATCTTACCAACGAATAAATTATAAATGCAGAATAGAATAATTTTCTAGCCGTAATTTTATCTAAAAACCATTTTATAAATTTATACTGGATAAAACATTTATGGCAAATGACTTAAGATACAAGTATTTCTTCAGGAAGTTGTTGTAATTATTTTCTATTATAATAAATTCAGTATATGTTTATCGCTTTCGCCATGCATTTAAAATTTGTGTATTTTTAACTATTACTGATATCCGTTGTATAAACTTAAATGCAGAAAATATTTTTAATTATTTTAAGTCTCATAGCTGTATGCCTATCCAATGTTGTTTGAAACCTTTCAAATATGCAATTAAAAAAGTAATAAATACTCTCAGTCGAATTCATTAATATAAAACAAAAAACAACCAAATATGAAATAGAGTCTTTATAAATATTTTTATTTACTTTAATATAAAAACGAAATACATAGTTTTATTCGACATAAACGCAAAACAATGAATGGATTTTAATAAATATTACCAGAAAACTTTGTTTATGTAAATTAATCTTATACGAATGCATTTTTCTCTTTAATTTTCGTTTAAAATAAAATGAGAGACATAAATGTGAAGAACTAAATGGATTCCCACTTAACTTTTATTTTCGCATCAAATACACATCTCGTTTATATACGTGCCAATCTGCCAATATTCTTCCATAAAATGTAGGTGAATTTGTCACGAATTAAACACCTTTCGAACCAGAGATAAAATTTTCAATTGACCACTTAACTTATCAATATTTAAAAAAAAAAAACACTTTCAAATAATGCCTATTTTTTCCATGTCTCTTACAGAATTTCTAATCTGTAATCACCGGCTCTTACTGGTCAAAACTTTTTTGGCTATTTGGATAAAAAAAATTTCAGATTAATGCGAAATTACAATTAAAATTTACCGGTGAGAATATGAATCATGATTTGAATATGGATAACCCTACGTGAGACGGGAAAATCTTGATTGTACAAAACAATTTGCCCGTAAGACAGGCAAATCCGGCAAGCGGTTAAATCTAATAAATTCCATTTAGAAACATAAAAATAATAATAAAATATATATTAAATAAATATTCTGGTTGTATGGTTTCAGTAAATTTCCATGTAAAATATAAATAGTTTTTAAGAAAAAACTAAATCTTGTTTAGATGCATGAAATTTAGGCTTATTTAACGAGATTTATACCATAAGAAAATATTGAAACCGAGGTATTAACTAGTCTCGAAATTCAATGACCCATATGAATCCTGGTAACATTAAACCTAATGATACGGATATATAATTGGAGGTTATCACAGAATGATCAGTGTGGTTTATAATTTTAATTAGAAATTTCAAATTCATACCATAAATGCGATCGAAAAAGGCGCAAAAAGCATAAAATACTGTTCTTAATTTCTTGCATGAACACTAATGCTCGAATTTATCATCTACCTCAACCTTCAAAAGCTTGATCGAACGCTCAAATTAAATTCATTATAACATTTGATTTGACATTACTAAGCAGATATAGAATAAGGATTAAAGGTGATTACCGGTTTAGCGTTCGAGTAAGGTTTTTTGTGTAGCTCTGGGTCTAACAAGGGCACCACCAAACATGGTGCACATAGATTTTGATGATTTCTAAGTATGTTGTAGGGGTCATACCACTAATTATTCAGCTGAAAGGATTCTTTCAAATGGGCCTTAGTTTTTGAGAAATTGGGGGTCAAAGTTCAGTGTATATTTCAAATACTTATTAGTACGAGCGCCGCATGTGAATCGGTGGCGTCGTGGTAACGAACGCGCCTGCAAGTCGAAAGGTTGCGGGTTCGAATCAGTCATCGGCTTTTATTTATTTATTTTTGTATTTTTACACGTTACAAATTTTAAGTATTTTTATTACAAAATTGCTACAGCTTTTGATATTTTCTTAATAAATTACATTTAAATTTTTAAATTTTTTCATGAAAATTTATTTTTTTTTCTGCAATTTTTAAACGAATATTTCTTTTGACAAAACTACAAAACTAGTTTACGCTTAGAACTTTTTTTATTAATTATTATTCGCGTTTTTTATTTTAAGCACAATCCTGAAATACTGATTTTTTTTTTCCTATCGCTTTTTTTATAGCATTCTAAATGAAAACTTGCCTTTTTTTTGTATATGTATAAATAATACAAAATAATTTTCTGGTGCAATTTTTTAAATGTCTTTAGGATTAGACTATTCAAGTAATGCGTATCTTCGAAAAAATAATAAAATATTAATGCAGTAATGTTAAAATGCAAGTTGTTGCCAGTTATCCAAGTTTTCAATTTTCCAATTTTCTGTAAATACATTTATCTCCAAAGTTCAACATAAACATAAGTTATGGTTTGCACAAATAAGAAATGACAGATTACATCTATTTTTATAACAAATCAAAACACTCTTTCCCTATCGTCTGTTTAATGAGATAAAATTTATAATACATATAAAAATACTTTTTTTAATCGTCTGCTTTCCTCCGTAATTATCGGAATAAATGAAGATTTCTTGTTATTGGTCTTATTTTTGCACTTTTACAAATGATGATTAAACCTTTTTTTTTTTTTTTACTTTTAATATATTTTTAAACATATTTACCACGAATTAAGTATTTTAGTAATACAAATTACATTAAATGCAGTATTAAATTATCTAAAAATCCAAGCACAATATTGTGTAATACACATTTGAAAAGAAAAAAAAGTGACTGATTAATCTAAAAATATTAATATTTAAAGTAGTGGAGATTTTAAAATATTGAAATTTTCTTATACTTTTTCAAAATTTTAATTAAATACAAACCTTTATTTATTTATTTGTTGCAAAATGTACTTTTAATTGAACCCTAAAGTGCAGTCAGTTCACCATATTTTGAAAAAATAATAATAAAAAATTGTTGACAATGTAAACTGTCCTCTTCAGAAAATATCAAAAGGTTCAAAGCTGTCGAATTTTCAATTCTGCTTATAATTTGCGAAGTATAAAAAAACATAAAACTAAGTAAAAGGCCGAGGACTGATTCGAACCCGCAACCTTTCGACTTGCAGGCTCGTTCGTTACCACGACGCCACCGATTCACATGCGGCGCTTGTACTAATAAGTATTTGAAATATACGCTGAACTTTGACCCCCAATTTCTCAAAAACTTAGGCCCATTTGAAATAATCCTTTCAGCTGAATAATTAGTGTTATGACCCCTACAACATACTTTGAAATCATTAAAATCTGTGTGCACCACGTTTGGTGGTGCCCTTGTAAGTAGTTGGAGAATAAAAGCGTTAGCCACCGAAAAAAATGGAAGACAAAATGGCATTCCTGTATTGTCAAATATATAGTGAACGTAAATACAGCATGTCAATTATAGTCTGTCACCTGGGTTGCCAGTTTGACCTCTACTTTCAATTTAAAACTTCGAATCAACATCAGGAATTCTGAAAGAAAACAAAGCCATTCAGGATTTCTGGTGTAAACGTAAAATTTGAGACTTAAAACATTTTAAAATGAAGCCGAATTCGGCAACCCACCCTGCCAACTAAAATGTCGCTGTTAAATAAAAAAAACACACCGGAAAGACGAAACACTGCCAATAAACAATCTGCACTACAAGTACATCTAAATCAACTTGCAAAAAAATATAACATTTTAATGATACAACTAAAGTTCTTTCAATAAAGTGGTGTGAAATAAATAACTAATTTTTTTTTAAATAATTTAGTGAAATTCTGTGTTTAAGAACTTTAATTTACTATATCAAAAGAGAAAATAAAAAAGAGTAGCAGCTTTTAAAGTTAAGAAAGAAGCAGAATTCTTAGAATGCGTAAATTAAAATAAAGACACTTTTCTATTATCCAACGACCACTTTCGAAATATATATATATATATAAACAACCTTCGCCAAAATACTCCTCGGTTCGTACGCATAAAGGCATTTATTGTATTTTAATTGCTATAGAACCAGAAATTATTTAGAGTAATGGTCGCTATATCTGAAAACATATTTTTTTCTTTTTTTAATCATTTGCACTCGTAAGTCCTGTTTGTCTAACCGATACCTTTCATTGCAAAAATTTGCATTTTGACACCAGCAATAAAGGAAAATAAAATACGTTTTATTTATTTAGAGAATTTTCGACACTGTTTAATTAAAAGAAACTTCATTAAAAAAAATGTAGTGATGACCAAAAAAAAAATTGTATAAAAAACGAAAGAGTCGACCTGGGGTTAAATGAGGCAAATATTACGAAAATTCTCATACAACGTCATTGAAAGTCACATAAGTGCAAAACCTAGCAAATTTCAAACCCAGTAAACAAATAAAAGAATGGTACCATTTTAAATTTTTAAATAGATACAGATAGAACAAGAAAGAAAAATCATGTACTAAGCATAGATTATGAAACATTTTCCAACACTTCCTGAAATCTTTAACAAAACTTCATTATTTACGGAAATAAGGTGTTACTGGCTATACCAAAATATCTATTCCTATACTTTTGAACAATGCTATATTTGATCTGTCAATTGATATATATACTATACTGCTGGGAAATTTAGTTTAGCAAGAAAACACATGACAAGTTGAAAATTCTCTTTCAGCAATTCATACTAATAGCCGAAAATATGCTTAAATACTTTTGTGCAGCCCTAGTACCTTTATTGCACGCCAGTATATAGCTTAAATTTAGTTCAAACTAAAACTAGTAAAACTACTAAAATTTCTTTTCCAGAAATTATTATCCATAAGCGACCATGCATCCAATATTTTGTGTGAGCCTGTATGTCATTTTATCTATATTCTACAAACAACTCTTAGTAAATTGAATGCAGTTCAGCGTAAAAATGCATAACTTATTTAAAAACCACCATTGAGTAAATTAGCCTCATATTCAATAACCTATACGAACTATTTTTTCTGTAGCCCTATATCAACTATATCTACATGTATATCAATTATAGCAATCATGCACACCATATGCTATCCATACTTTTAGTGAAACTTTAAAATGAATATTATAGTTAAAAACACATTTCATCCATCCATCAGCAATCATCGATAATATACAGTATTTTAGATAGGATATACTATTTGAAATCTTTTGTACGTTTCTGAAAATGCTATGCACTTCGTATTATGCCTGAAATAACTTATATTAAACCTCAGTGACGTATCAATTTTATTATATATGAAATGGTTTAATATAATTAAAACATGTCGCTTACAATTCCAACCTTTACCATTATGTAATTGAATTATTTTGTGTGGCCCAGTAAATGAATAATAACTATTCTTTTCAAAGCATATTTTACCGAAGACATATTTTAGTACACTTCATAAATGCTTATAAATTTGAATATGTTTGATAGAGTGTAACATCTATAAAATTCATTTCAAACGACTTTTTCTCATAGGCCGTAATGTATCGAACAACATTTGACTGACCATGTAAATAAAAATAATCATGCCAGAAACATCATTTGCAACAGGGTTCATGCTTGGATAATCGTTAGTAACTGTCTAAATTTCATGGCAATCCGAGTATATTTACGAGTATTAGAGCGAGGTTAGACAGACAGACAAACCGAAAGCATAAACACATTTCAACTTCGTTGGAAAGTGCTAAAAATGAATTTTGATATACATATTTACCAAGTCCCCGGCTGTTTACACTCCAGTATAATTTTAAAGACAATGTTGTTCTTTTAAATTCCCAGATTGTTTCAATTAAATAAATTTACATTTTTGTACTAAAATACTGGTATCCATAAAGCCAGAGACTTTGCAGCTCTGTTGATAAAAATGTCATTTAACACATTCGCTGCCGATCAGCGCGTGATATGACGGCAACGTTAAGGGGCCACCCACGCGCCAGCGCGTGATGTGGGGTGATGTGCAGTAGCCAGTCACGCGCTGGCGCGGGAAAATCTTTCATTGATTCTTTGTTACAAAAAGTAAATCGGCTTCTGGGAAAAACCCACTTCTACAGTGAAGCATTAACTATCATCTAGGCATGAGAATGATCCGCGTTTTTTGCATACCAGTATAATATTAGAGAAAATATTGTTCTTTTAAAGCGCAGCAATTTCCGTTTGAGTAAAATAACAATTTCTCTGAGATTATACTGGTGGGAAAAAAAGCGGAAAATTCTCATCCCTACTATCATAACATCTTGACGTAAGCAGCAGCGAACGTGTTAACGCAAGGCATCTTTAACCCTTTAACGGACAAAGCATTTTCACTGCTAACACCTTGAAATAAATGAATCATGAGCAGAAATGTTTGTAAATAAGACAACTGATTTTTTTTTTATAAAATTGATTTTTTAAATTTAAAATTCCGGTGTCGCTGTTTCATATGAGAATCATAATTTTGTGTTTTCGTAGAAGAACCAATGAGCGTGAAAGGATTAATGTGTCTGCTTACCTTCAACAACTCTTTTCTTGTTCTCTGCCACTTTCAAATAACTAAAATGCATACTTAGCTGCAATTTGTTTGTAATTTCGGCATACAAATAGCAGTACTGGTCTATCTATTATAATGGACATCAAATATTTACAAGTTCTAACTGAAATTAAGTAATTTTGCAAAAAATAAAAATGTCCAATAGGTTGGAAGAGGAGTCTCAAGGGGCTATAATGTATTTTAAATTCAAGTTTTTTTATTGGTCACAGTATACATAGTTGAGGAAAATTTACATACTTCCTAAAAATATATTAGAAAAAAAATTCTAATTTTTTTTAATTAAATTAAAATTTTGTAGTAACAATGAAATATTACGATTTTTTCCCAGTATCATTGTTTTTATATTTTTTACATTTAATAAATACAGGGTTAGAAAGAAATAAGTTGCATTTTTTGGAAGGTTCTAGAATGCGTTCTAATGTTCCAAACGAGATCAAATTTAAATTACAGATTATTCAAGTGACACGCTTGATTCGCTTGACAAATATTTTTTTTTAAATGCAAAAATTAAAATTACAAAAGTTAGTCGATAGAGAACGCTCTAATGCACGATGTATATTTAATTCGTTTTACAAATGATAAATTGTATTTAAAAATATAAATATATACAATAAAATTGAAAATCTGCAGTAGGAATTTTCTTACATTTGAATACGGCATATCCAATACCCAGGGGAAAAATTGGCACATTAACACTACCATAGGTAGACTGCAAACAATGAGTTTCATATTTCAAACGACTCTAGGATCTGTTCTATTGGATCTAACGAAATCAATATTCAAATACAGGTAGCCAAGGTTCGCACACTCCTTATATTTTTTAAGGACTCTGGCACCACACTTAGCAAAAAGAAAATTTGCATTTAAATTTTAAAACACATAATTCATAATCACCACCTTCATTCACAGGTTTTACAATATTTTCTGCTCTGAAATACTTTGAAAATATTCTCAAAATTTAATTGTAGAACTGTGTGAACCTTAGATAGTTCAAATGATGAGCTTGACATTTATTAAATAAAAAACTTTATTATGAAAGTCCCTCAATAGATGGCGTTGTAACACAAATGGCATTTATTTGTATATAACGAGAATATGGAACATCGGCACAGTGGTCGTGCAGTTCACCCCTGTCTGTTAGGCGGCGTGAAATCTTGACTGATGGGATATTAATCTTGCGGTTTCCTCTCCAATTCAATGTATGTCATAAAAATGTGTAAAAGACATTCACAAAACCTATTGAATTATATCCTACAATTATCTTCTCCCTTAACACTACAGGAAAATTTAATCAAGTTTCATAAAAATATTTTACACCAGAATTTTGATTTAAAATAGTTTAACTTTATTATTTAACCTTTTTTTTTCTACTCTTACAACTTTTAAATTTATTTCATAATCTCTGGTTCGAACGGAAATATACAAATATGGTAGCAGTCAAAATGTCCACTTACGGTAGTTCTAGAATTAACCAATGAAAATAATTAACATCGCGAGTTTTGAAATAGAAAGTGCACAACATTTCAACATTCGCACTGTTTTTTTAAAAGAGAAATTCTTTTAACCCTTTAACGTTCATTGGTTTTGCCACGAAACCACAAAATTTTAATTCCGATACGCAATACTGACACCGGTATTTTTATCTAAAAATACCCTTTTATTTTGCATGTGAAAAATCATGTTTTCTTATTTAGAAATATATTTGTTCTTAATTACCGGTGTCGCCAATTTATTTTGACATCTCAGCAATGAAAATGCTATGATCGTTAAAGGGTTAAAGACGCGTTGACATTATTTGCTATAGAAGTGTAATATAGGATGTTTTTTCTATCAATACGGACGCGAACAAAAAAAAAATTAGTTTTGCGACCGCAATTTTGAAATTTTGGTACCTAACTCCCGCGAAAAGTAAAAGATTACTGTACTAACATCCGCGTCTGTCGTATTGGAATCAGACAGACTGCTGACATGAACGTAGATTCGAAAATATGGAGTCGAACGAGCGTCTGTCAATATTTTGATAGTATGAAGAAAGTTCATTTCATAAAGTGGTGCGAATTAAATAACTAAAATGTTTTAAAAATGTATTTGGTTGAAACGTTGTTTGAATAATATTGTGAATCAGCAGCAAGTATAAATAGCGTAGTAGTTTTTATTGTTGAAAGGCAACTAAAATACTTAGAATTTTTAAATTGAACTATCCATTGTTTACCATTACACAGGGCTCTTACGCATCAAGTAATTCTGTGGGAGTTTAGGCATTTTAGTACCAGTAAGATCGCGATACACTGGTCACTATAAAACATAGAATTTTTTTTCTTTAACCCTGTTCGGCACACTGTGACCAGTCCGGAAAACCTGATTTTAGTTCCAAACTTGCAATCGGTGCCAATAATATTTTAATAAAATTTTGTTTTACAATTAAAGCTTAACCCTTTCCGGCACGGACAAAATCTGTTAGCAAAATGAGAAATTATCAACTGTCACCGGAATTCGAAAATGAATTTTTTAGATTTTTCGAATTCCTTAATTTAAGCTTTTATTGTAAAAGCAAAATTTTACTAAAATATTATTGGTGCAGCTTCCAAGTTTGCAATTAACTTTTATTATTGCAGTTCATTTAATTTGAAAACAAATTTATTTGTAAATAAGAAAACGCTATATTTCACGCATTCAATAAATGGTAATTTTTTAAACAAAATTCCGGTGCCAATGTGGTATTTGAGAATTAAAATTAAATGGTATATCCAGAGCCTGATTACTAACGGGGCACTCTCTCCCCAGTAAAATTACATAGAAATTTTCGCCTTGTTTAAACGCCCTTTTCAGTCAAAATTACTATCATGAATAAGGAAAAAATTTCTATTTACTTTTTCTGGTGGGAGAGTGCCCCGTTGATAATCAGGCCCTGGGTATATCTATAAAACCACCGCACCGCAAGGAGTTAAATTAAAGGATTCTTAATTTCTAAAATAGTCGTTTGTAAATTCCGTTGACAGTCGATAATTTCACATTTTACTAACAGAATTTGTCGGTGCTGGAAAGAAATAAATAAGGCAAAGTGAATTTTACAAAAACTTTGGTTACACGTGCTTGAAAGTGCTTGAAGCGCAGGACCCTTTTAGCCCCTCAACCACTTTGCATAAAAAAAGAATTAAATGGAAGGATGCTTCCATCTAAAATTTTTTATTAGTAACACATAGCAAAATTAACGAATTTAGAGATAAAATCCTCACTTAAAAATAATTGCATTTATATGAGATTGGTAAAATACCGATTGTAAAATTGAATTCAGTCAAACAAAAATTCTTTGTATTTTAGAATTTAATATAAAAATAATTAGTAATGTTTTTAGAGATGCATTAGGAATTTTAATACGAATTTTAAAATAAAACATCAGCGTTGCCAGTGGGCTACTTTTTTTAAATTCAGATTTCTTGATTGACACCACGTTTTTGAATCGGTATTTTGACTTTTTGTTTTCGTCTTAATTATCATGCCATTGAATATGGCACATTAAATCACTTGTAAAAAGTGGTGCAAGAATTTGAATTAAAAAAAAAGTAACCCATCTGGCAACACTGTAAATCATAATAACACGTTAAAAAAAGATTTTTTTAGATATTATACTTATTGATTACTTATAATATTGATCATAAGTAATTGATAATCCGCAATCTTATGGGAAATATGCGAGACTAAAGCCTCGTTTCCTCAGATATTACTCGACCGATTTCAATTAAATTCGGAATGCCTATTCACTGGATTATGCTAAGAACTTATGTCAGACGGGGTTTTTCTGCGACTAAACCTGTTAAAAGCTATGTCAACTTTACAGAAATTTCCAATTTCCAGAAATGCTTTTCTCCGAAACTAATTTTTCTTAACTATCTGCCACACATGATCTTACATAATGGATGGGATTTTCGCTTTTTTTCTCACAAGTATTTTCTGAGTTTTTTTTTCTTAATAAAACACTGGTGTGCAAAACAGCGGAAATATAATTTTTGTGCTTATAATCCAGCTCTATCATTAAAAATTAATTACTTAAACTGCTCTAGCACTTTATGATATAATAGGTTTTCAGCTGTACAGTACAATTTTCTGAAAAGATGAAAAACGGAGATACTTCTAAATAGTACTCTTGCACAGTTTTATCAAAAACGTGAATTATCCCCATATTTGATCAATATTTTTGAAAAAAACTTTTAAATATGCCTATTTTTGCGTCTTTTAACCCTTTCCGACACACTGTGCCCGGTCTGTGATACTTAATTTCAATTCCAAATTTGCAAACGACACCAATTATATTTTAGTAAAATTTTGCTTTTACAATAAAAGCTTAAATTAGGGGTTTCAAAATACGTAAAAAAAATTTTGTGAATTCCGGTGTCAGTAGATAATTTCTCATTTCACTAACAGATTTTACCCGTGCCGGAAAGGGTTAAAGAATTTTTTATCTTTTATCACCAGTTTTTAAAAATTTTCTCGAATTGAAACAGAAAAATGCTTAATAAATATAATAATGAAGAATTTACAATAAAAATTTACTAGTGTAGTAATAAATCATCATTGAACTATGGATGCCCGTACGTGGTACGGGCAAATTATGATTTCCAAAAACACGCTGTATGGACAAATCAGAGAATCAGTTAAAATACATATAAACACTTGGACAAAATTCAGTTATATGTAATAAATGCGTATAAAATGTAAGAACGAAACACACGTGATTGCGCGTGGCATCCCTGTCGTGTCTTCACTTACTTAACCCTTCCAAGGGCAGAAAAATTCTTTTCTTTAAATGATGAAATAATTGTCGGGCATCAGAATATTAAAACGAATTTCTTGGAAAATAAAAACTTGCTATTTTGCTTCTTCATTAAAAAAGCAAAATTTTAACATATTCTTGGAGCCATTTGTCATTTTTAAACTTAAATTTAGGTCCTTAGACCCTTTGTTCATCGCCTTTAAAAGAGTTAATAGATTATTAAAAAAAGGAGATAATAGTTCGCCATCTTCCTGTAGTTCAACCCTATCTCATAGGTGGTGGGTAACATTGACTAATGTAACATTAATCTTGCGGTTTCCTCTACCATTTAATGTATGACACATAGCTTGTATATGGCTTTGACAAATTCTACTGAATCTCCCTAAACACGAAGTACCGGAAATTTCAGCCATGTTTTATAAAAAAAAAATTACATCAGAATTTTCATTTAAAGTAATTTGATTTTATTATTTAACATTTTTCTTTTTCCATATCTTTTAAACTTATTTCATAATCAAATTTCTGGTTTGTACCGAAATACGAGGTTTGCTGAAATGTTCCTGATTTGAACTAGAATGTAAATAGCTAGAGTAAAGATATTAAATATTTATATAACATAATATCCTATGAGATTATGTTATATAAATCTCATAGGACTCAACACTGGATGTCCACTTGTTACATCCAGTGTTGCCGTATCTTCTGGTCATTTTATTAGAAATACTGAATTCACACCAGAAAATTTTAATTAAAAATTTTCTTTTGTTTTATTTATGGAATATTAGTTAACTTATAAAGTAAAAATAACTATTCAAACTTTCTGGTGATAATTGGAAATGTGTAGCGGGAAACCAGCCAGATGCGTCAACACTGGTTACGTCATTGCTGCTGCTTTTCTAATCCTGTCAAATAAAAGGTCGTTATTTTGTTCCGAAACAAGCTCTAAGCAGCCTGTTTGACACCTTTCATGTCCTTAAAACGATTTAAGGTATTCCTTGAAGTTGATAGAAAACAGTCTGAAAAGGCAAGGCCTGGTGAGTGGAAAGTTTTTTTGACCAATTGGAAGCCTATGGTCGTTTTTAGCATGAGTTTAGTTGCCTCAAAATTGGAAGTGTGAGGAGGTGCATTGTAATACAGCAAAAAGATACTTTGTTCAACTTCCCTGCGCGTCTATCCTTGATGAAGCCCTACAACTGGTCTAATTCGATAGAATAATATTGTCAAGTTATACTGCATCCTTGAGTTCCTAATAATCAGAAACACGTCACATAGTTAGAGATGCATAAAAAAAGTTTTAAACATCTAAATAAGTGTTATTTTGTTTTTTAATTTCAACTGTAAGCAATCAAAGTCAGTAATCTTTCCACACATCTCGTACATACATACTGTAATAAGAAGATCAAACCAATGGCAGTTGCAATGTTTGAAATATACGAAAATCCGCATCTGCCGCATCGGAATGAGACAGCCTGCCTTCGCGAATGTTTTACCATGACACATTGCCGTCTAACGGCACACTTTCATATTTTCATAATGTCAAGAAAGTTAATTTAACAAAGTGGTGCGAATAAAATATCTAAAACGTTTTAAACAATTATTTCGTTGAAACGCTGTTTTAATCCATTGAAAGACAGTGGGATAAAATGCATTCCTCTTAATGCTAATTGCGAAATACCACATTGGCACTAGAGTTTTGAAATGAAATTTTTAATTTTATAAAGTACATGAAGAAAAGCTTTTATCTATTTGAAATAAGTTTTTATTTAAATTCTGATGTCATTAAATCAGATCAGTACTTTAAGAAAGGAAGTGCTTTGCCCATCAAAGGGTTAATACTATTGTTAATCGGCAGCAAGTATAAAATGCCTAGTAGCTTTTAAAATTGTTAAATATCTTAAATTATTAGATTCTTTTAGTTTAACTATCGATTTCTTGCCATTACCCAGGGTTCGTATACATCAAGTTATTCTGTGGAGATTTAGGTGTTTCAGTGTCAGTAAGTTCGTGATACAACATAGAATGTTTTTTCTTTAAACCTTTAACGTTCAATGGTTTCTCTACGAAACCACAAAATTTTAACTCCGATATGCAGCAGAAATACCGGAATTTTAATTTTAAAATGACCGTTTTATCATTATTTTTTATGCAAAAAAGCCGATTTTATCGTGAAAAATTACTTTTTCTTATTTACAAATGTATTTGTTCGCAATCACCGGTGACAATCATTTTTTAGCTATGAAAATTCTTTGTTCGTTAAAGGGTTAAATAAAAAAATATCACTTTACAAAAACTGTGGTTACTGGCGCTTAAAGCATTAAAGCGCGTAAAGTGGTAACAAGCATAAAGTGGTCATTAAAGCGCGTGATTCCTGTTAATCGTCCACCACTTTGCATTCAAAATATCAATAAAGAAATGGAAGAATGTTTCCATTTAAAATTTTGGATTAGTAACAGATAGAAAATTTAATGAATTTAGAGATAAAATCCTTAAAGTACTTGCATTTCATGAGGTTGCTGACATGTCAGATATAAAATTTAATTAAATTAGCAAAAAATGTATTTTGGTGTTTATTATATTAAATGATTAAAGGTTTTTAAATGTGCGTTAAGAATTTAAATATAACTTTTTAAATAAAGCAAAATTAAACGTTAAAAAAACAGTTTTTTAGATATTATATTTGTGAATAAAATGAAATATCTTATTTTACAATTTTAACACCATATTTATGAAAATATTAATATGAACTGCAAATTAAAACATTTTAGACAAAACCTGACAAAAAATAATAACGATCGTTGCGAAACTTGAAAAATAATACAAACAAATTACATGAAATTTGTTTTTGCAATAATTCTCATACCATATATATAAACTGCTCACGCACACGAAACATATATATATATACACCCATTTAAATCCTTCTACTGTAATTTCCAAAATTAGAACAACTTCCTTAACCCTTTCTTGCGCAGTGTTGCCGGCCCGGCAACACCTAATTTTAATTCCAAACGTGCAAACGGCACCAGTAATATTTTAATATAATTTTGCTTTTACAATGAAAGCTTAAATTAAGGAATTCGTAATATCTAGACAAGTCCTTTATAAATTCCGGTGACAATCGACAATTTCTCATTTTACTAATAGAATTTGCTTGCGCCGGAAAGGGTTAAGGCTGCTTGTGACTCAGCTATCGAATTCCTCACACTAAAATCAATAAGATAAATTCTTTAATACCGTAATTTCGGGTGTATAAGCCGCGGATCAAACAATTCTTTTTGGACCCAGAAATCTTATTTAGTGATTGAAGACAAATATTTACGGCGATCTAACTAGTTATATTTCTTTCTTAAAAAATTCTGGGTCCAAAAAGAATTGTTTGATCTGCGGCTTATACACCCGAAATTACGGTATGTATAAATCTAAATACCTTATTTTATGAAAAATTTGTTATTTTGTAAGACTTAATCCTTAAATTTATGAATTATTCCTTTAGAATTGCGTATTTATTTCTGATATTAATGATCAGAGACCAGAAATTTTAAAATAAATTTTTAACTTTATTTAGTAGCATACTTTCGTTCATATAGTAGTTGCTATGTATGAAATAAAAAGTTCTGCATATATGCAAACTGTACATGTAAATTTTCGGCCCTTCGCATCGGGAGCCTTTTACGGAATTTTTAACCCAGGAGTACACTCGCTTACCCAGGGTAAAAATGGTTTTAACTTAGTCACCAATAAAATCAAATTATAACCGTCATTTTATCTAGGCGGAGACAATCCTGCCAAATTTTGCGATAAAATAAGTTGAAGATTACTTTTAAAAATTAAGTGGTTACAATTGCGAAAATCATACACGCACCGGGTCAAAAAGACCCGGTTAATATTTTTCACCGATTTTTTTAAACAGAAATTTGTGTCTTACTGTATCTGGAAAACGCCTTGTTTAAATAAGGCAAATTTTAAAGTAAAATTTTATTGGTGATGATAAACAAAGATTCAGGGCATTTTATGCTGCATCAGTCGCTCGTTTCCAAGGGGTTAGAGGTTTCCCCCCCCCCACCCCTGACTTTGATCATCAGAACATTGTGGCTGTAAGCTATGTCATTTAATTTCTTAAAACAACAGAAAAGAAATGAATAATTTTTATTTATATAATTTTTTCAATTTCTAGGCACGTTATTAAAATTCACTACTTAAGCACTTCCCGGATTTCCGGTACATCATATGGGCAATGTGTTTTTGCCAATCATGATTTCCCGTACCAGATACGGGAAATGATTTCAAATCATGATTCATTATTCTCACGAGTAAAATTTTATTGAAAATATTGCATTGTTCAATTCGAGAATTTTTCTGATTCAATTAGGCAAAAATTTCTGTTTCGAGAAAACGGGGATAAAAAAATTAAAAGTTCTGTAAAAGCCGCAAAGAAATTTGCATTATTTGAAATATTTTTTTTTCGGAAATATTGATCAGTTAATTCATTAAAAACCCTTTCAAACGTAGTTGTGCCATGGCCGGACGACCTAATTTTAGTTCCGAACTTTCAACTGGCACCAAGAATATTGTAATTCAATTTTTCTTTTATTATTTAAAAGTGAAAACAAAAAGATTTTTATTTTCTAAGAAAATAGTTTGGAAATTCTTGTGTCAGAAATTTATTTCACCATTTTAGGAACAGAATTATTCTTTGTCGGAAAGAATTAAAACACATTGATAATTTTAGGTTATTTTTTCACTCACAGAACTGAAAGTGTGGAAAAACATTTTTAAACTCCCGACAGAATCTTTTTTTTAACACCATTTTTATTTAAAGAAAAATCTCCTTCTTAAATTTCGTAGAAAATTAATAAGTCATTTTTCTTACAAATGTTACAGAAAACGTCTGTGAATTCCTTTCTATAGAAACACCGGTTCTCAAAACATGGAGCATTGGGAGCTCTGACATTTCTTTAAAATACATTTTTCTAGCATTGCAATGTAAAAGAATACTTTTTAACCCGTTTTGTTTCAGTGTTCTGTGACACAGAACACCTAACATGATTATGGAATGTCATACTGACACCAAAATTCGGGTGTAAATGTTTTCCTTTTATTATGTACAGGAAAGATAGCTTTATCTTAATTCAAAGTAATTTTTTTTCTTAAATTCCGATGCTAATCAATCATTTCAGCATTTTCGAAATGGAAATGCTATGTTCCGTAAAGTGTTAAACCATTTTTTTTATAATGTTAACACTTTGAATGCCACGGTGACTGACACTAAAATTTCCGCCTGGGTTTCGTCAGTCAACTGTCAGACGCAATCACTTGAACTTCAAAGGCTTAAATGGTTAAACAGAAAAACTTCAAAAATAAAATTCAAAAAGCAGAAAATTAGCTTGTTAGATATATATCTGAGCTATCATAAACGATAGAACTTTATTTTAAAATGTTCAAATAAAAGCTATCAATTTTTAACGACGCTACCAAGGGTTTAAACACTAAACTGATTTGCCCGTGCGTAGTACAGACAGGATGTGTTTCCTTGATCCATCAGTTGAAGCTTTCAGACGCCACTAAATTTTTTAAGTACAGTTTCATACTATTTAATGGCAGAATTGTTGAGACAAAATTTTACGAATATTTTAGCTTTAAAAAAGTGGTGTTCATCGAAAATTTTCATTTTATTGTACATAAAAAAGAATCAGTTAAATGATTATCTTTTTGTGGTTTTCGTTTATTATGTATGAGAAAAATAGCTTTTTCTTATTTTCAAACAAATTTGTAATTAAATTGCAGTGTTGTTCAGTCATTTTAACATTTATCACACTTGCCAACCTCCCGCTTTGTTATTAATCAAAAAACACAGTTGGAACCAGAAAATTTAATAAGCTAAATGTTTCCCATTCTATGTATTAGTTATTTGAAATAGCTATGGTTTCATTTATTGAATAAAATTTCTGGTTGAAAATATGTTTTGTTGAATTTATCAAAGCGGGAGATTGGCAAGTATGCATTTATGCAATGGAAGTGCTCTGCTCCTTAACGCCTTCTTACTCTCCTTAACGCGATGGGAGCCTTTCACGAAATTTTTAATGTTTTTCACCGTTTTTAGAAACAAAAATTTATTGTTTATAAAATCGAGAAAATGTTCCGATTAGAAAAGACTAATTTTACAGTCAAATTTTACCAGTGGGGATAAACAAGAATTCTTAAGATTTTTGCGGCACGTATACGTGTCGCACGGCCCCAAAGGGTTAACCCATTAACAAGGCTCTTTTACACTTCTTTTGAATTTTCGACACCAATTTCTTCTACATATTAATTTTGAGTTGTTTTATTAATCAAAATATGAGATCAGATAATGTTAGGAAATTCAAAATAAAATACTGGTGTTCAAATTAAAAAAAATTGTTCGCCTCAGATGGCAAGACGGCTCTGTGGTTATAGCACAGAAACAGTGATCGTCATTTAGCTAGTATTATTTTGATACTTTAACCCTTTCCGGTACACTGTGCCCGGTCTGGGATACCTAATTTTAATACTAAACTTGCAAACGGCACCAATTATATTTTCGTAAAATTTTGCTCTTACAATAAAATCTTAAATTCAAGTCATCCAAATATCTAAAAAAATTCATTTGTGAATTCCGGTGTCAGGCGATAATTTCTCATTTTACTAACAGATTCTGCCCGTGCCGGAAAGGGTTAACTCTTTCTTTCGCAGTGTGTTTACTTCCGGGCACACATAATTTTAATTCCGAACTTGTAAAAGGCACCAAGAATATTTTACTAAACTTTTGCATTTACAATTAAAGCTTGAATTGAGACCCCCCCCCCTTTTTTTTCCTAATAAAATCGTTCGTAATTCCGGTAACATTCGATAATTTCTTAATTTACGAAGACAATTTGTACGCGCCAGAAAGGCTTAGTCATCTTGATAATTCCTATTGGAAATGTTATGGAAATATACCACTAATAAGATTTTTTTTTATTATTTGTGATAATCAAATCTTAAACAGCAGTGGTGATATGCTTTCTCCCGTCACATTCAACAAGGGAGAGAAACTTCAAAAATTTATTTTAACCGTTTCCGGCGCAGTGTTATCACTCTGGCAACACCTAATTTTAATTCCAAACTAACAAACGGCACCAATAATATTTTAGTAAAATTTTACTTTTACAGTGACAGCTTACATCAGGGAATTCTTAATTTCTAAAAAAGTCTTTTGTAAATTCCGGTGTCAATCAACAATTTCTCTTTTTACGAACAAAATTTGTCTGCGCCGGAAAGGGTTAATGGACCAATAATTAAATATTGGGTTGGGGAAAAAGTAATTTCGCTTTTTTTCGTATTTTTCAAACTGAATTTATTTATATAAATTAAAAAAGCTGATCAGTAATATATGTGGTGTTTTGTTGGATAACCTTTTGTCCTTTTTCTGGTGAAACCATAATTCCGTCACTGTAGAGTTTCTGCGAGTTCTGGGCAAAAAACTGAACAAGGTGATTTTCACAAGCCTTTATTGAAGCTAGCTTAACACCATTAAGAGAGTTCCGCAGAGGGTGGAACAAATGGTAATTGGTTGGATCTAGGTTCAGACTATACGGTGGGTGCAACAAAACCTCCCAACCAAGCTCTCTCAGTTTTTGCCGAGAGACTAAACATGTGTGTCGTTTAGCGATGTCGTACTGGAAGACAAAGCTTTTCCTATTGATCAATTTCGGACAGGTTTTTTTAATCACCTGCTTCAATTGCATTATTTGTTCACAGTAGATAGTTGAATTAATGGTTTTGCCAGGTTAGAGCAGCTCATGATGGACAATTCCTTTTCATTCGCGCCAAACAATCAGCACCACCTTCCTTGGCGTCAATCCGGGCTTTACCATCGTTTGTGAAGCTTCGACCACGATCTTTTTCGCACATTGTTGTCGTACGTGATTCACTTTTCATCACTCATAATCATTTGTTTCAAAAATGGCTTGATTTTGTTCCGTATCAGTAGCAATTCCCAATGGAAACTCTGTCCATCAAACTTTTTCCCTGCAAACTCATGGGGAACCCAAGTATCGAGTTTCTTTTAGTATTAAATTTTTTGTAAATGGTTCAAAAGTGTTTTATGGTCGATATTTAGTTCCGTAGCAATGTCGCAGGAAAAAATACGTCAGTCTACCGTAATTTCGGGTGTATAAGCCGCAGATCAAACAATTCTTTTTCGACCAAGAATTTTTTTAAAAGCAAATATAGCTAGATAGATCGCCGTAAATATTTGTCTTCAATCACTAAATAAGATTTCTGGGTCCAAAAAGAATTGTTTTATCCGCGGCTTATACACCCGAAATTACGGTACTTCGATTTTTTTAAAAATTGCATCAACTATTTCAACGATAGGCTGGCCAGGGAAATGTTCATCTTTAACATCGAAATTTTCGGAACGAAAATGAGCCAACCAAATTCTGACTTTGGCGTTTACTTAAGCATCGATCACCTTAATGCCACGCAATTTTCGATGAACCTGAGCCGAATTTTTCTCTTTTTAGAAATAAAAAAATAAAATGTGACGAAAGTGATCTTCTGGAATCTCTCTTTTTAAAACTTAATAACTTTTGACTGATTAAACAGATGATGACAACTTTACATTTAAAATGTGCTAGAGACTGTAACCTTTCAAATGATGTAGAGTATGGCTTAATTGAGTAAGTAGTACTCGAGATGTAAGACTTTAAAACTATCTATTGGCAAAAAAAGGAATTACTTTTTCCCCAACCCAATATAAATTATTAAAAAACATTGTATATAAAACTATCATGCATTCGTTAAGCTTTTGAGATCTGGCGGGTGAATTTCTTCCCATTTAATTTTAATCTCCAAATATCACATTGGCACGGAATATTCGACTAAATATATTTGAAAATAAATAAATGAATTTTTCGTACATATAATAAACTAAATGTTTTGCTTGTAAAATAACTGTGACCAATATGGGATTTGTTTATTTTCAAGAGGTTCCCCATTCAATGTTTAAAGAGCTAATCCTTTCAAAGACACAGTACTTCTGTTATTTACATGTTGAAATGAATAATGAAAACAGGAATCTTGTTTACAAACGTATTTGTAAATATGAAATATCTATATTTTTCGGTGTCTAATTAACCTAAAAAAGAAATAAATAAGCAATTTCTGGTATTATTGTTGGAAAATTTTAATTAAGTGCTTTCATAAACTTACCACCGGCCTTGACTGGTTTAACCCTTTAACGGTCAGTGGTTTCTCTATGAAACCACAAAATTTTAATACCGATATGCAACAACGACACCGGAATTTTATGTTGCAAAAATCCATTTTATTATGCATGAGAAAAATCACTTTTTCTTATTTACAAAGATATTTGTTTGCATTTATCCATGTCACCCATTAATTTGAACATCTTAGCAGTGAAAATGCTTTGTCCGTTAACTCTTTCTGGCACGGTCAAAATCTGTTATAAAAGGAGAAATTATGGACCGACATCGGAATTCACAATCGATTTTTTTAGATATCTTGAAGACTTTAATTTAAGCTTTTATTGTAAAAGGAAAATTTTAATAAAATTTCAATTGGTGCATTACGCAAGTTTGGAATTGAAATTAGGTATCCCAGACCGGGCACAGTACGCCGGAAAAGGTTAACGCCTTCGCAACGGCAGCCTTTTACGAAAGTTTTGATATTTTGTCACCGGTTTTTTAATACAGAAATTTGTGCCTTATTAAATCGAGAAAAGGATTCGATTAAATAAGTCAAATTTTACAGTATAATTTTACTGGTGGTGATAAACAAGGATTCTTGAGCCTTTTTGCGGCACGTATACAGTCACTCGTCCCCAAAGGCGTTAACCCTTTCCGGCGCAGTGTGTCCACTCCGGGCACACTTAATTTTAGTTCCAAACTTACAACCGGCACCAAGACTATTTTAAAGAAATTTCGCTTTTACAATGAAAGCGTGTATTTAGGAATTCTTAATTTCTATAAAAGTGGTTTATAAATTCCGGTGTCAATCAATATTATCTCATTTTATGAGCAGAATTTGCCCGCGCCGGAAAGGGTTAACCCTTTCCGGCACGGGCAAAATCTGATAGTAAAATCAGAAATTATCGACTGACACCGGAATTCACAAAGGAGTATTTTAGATATTTTGAAATCCCTAATTTAAGCTTTTATTGTAAAAGCAAAATTTTACTGAAATATTATTGGCGCCGTTTGCAAGTTTGGAATTAAAATTAGGTATCCCAGACCGGGCACAGTGTGCCGGAAACGGTTAAAGGGTTAACCCGTGTTAAAACAACTACAGATTGCTTTTCAAAATTTTCTTTTGTATTTAATTTTTTTTATGATTTTTTAATAGAACATTTGAGGTCGTTATCTGAACGAGTATTTTTTTTAATATTTCAGTTTTGATTGCAGTTTTTTATGAGGATATTTTTTCTTTCAGAACAACTTCCGAACAATAAAGTAATTTAATGCAAAAACATTTTCAAATAAAATCGTAAACGCAAAAAATCTCCTTGTTAGATTGCGATCTCAGTTACCATAGACAAAGAAATTTATTTAAAAATGTTGAAATGAAAGCCGTAAAATTTAAAACAGCGCTATCTTTGCTATAATATTAGCTAACATGTGTTTTCGAGTGGCTATTGTAGGGTCTTAATTTACATCAATTTTTTACACATTAACGTATTAATGTTTCCCTTAATTTGTTTTAGTTTCTAGGGTGTTTATTGACTAGGATATTGAGACTACACTACTTTTATGTTCAGAAATTCTGCCCTCATATCTGAAACTCCGAATAAAGAAATTTTTTTTAAGGTGATCACAAAATGTCGTTAAATAAAGCGGAAACAACTATTCGGAAGTACTGATGCGAAAATCAGAATTTATGACTGTTAAATTAATCCAAACTTGCAACTCCAATATTTACAAGGAATATCCTACAATTGAATTAAAGAAAAGCACACAATTCATTATTATTTTTTTATCGGATGTCCTTATTTTATCTTAAAGCATTTTACAAATTTATATTCGGTAAAACATTTATATCAAAAATATTATCAATCAACTATTTCTCCATGCAGCTAATATAATTTTTACTCTAGTAAGAAATATTATTTTTTCACAAATATAATTATTATACGCATTTTAAATAATTACTGATATTCCATGTATTTAATTATTTACAAAAACATCGCTCTTTAATTTTAAGTATTATAGGCAAGGGTATACCTGTCGCATGCTCTACAAAATGCTTTAAAATATGCATTTTTAAATAAATACTATGAGAGAAGTTAGTTTATATAAATTTCCCAAGTATGAAAATAAGATTTTCTTTTACTTTGACTCTTTCGAACGCAGTAGTCCCACGTCTGGACAATCTAATTTTACTTGTAATCTACAAACGGCACGAAGATTATTTTCATAAAATTTTGCTTCTGAAATAAATTTAAAGTTACAAGTTTTTAACTTCTAAAAATTCGTTTGTAAATTCCGGTGTCAGTAAATCGCTTTATCATTTTAGGAACAGAATTTTTCTGTGCTGGAAAGTGCTAAGAGAAAAATGACAGACGTAATTCTGCTCTTCATAAATGCGAAAAAACAAGAGGATTCCTAAGTTTAGTCTTTCGTGATCTAAGTTTCAATTCGCACCTAATACACATCCAGTTTGCATTCAGAACTTCCCAATCGCTGCAAACCTTTACGCTATTTTGTATTTCTACTAAAATTTCAAATAAATCCCTACTTAGTATTTAATTGCAGATTTCGACAATTGAATAAGGAAACATGTTCTTTTAAATTTTAGTTGCAGAAAAAAAAAGCATAAAAGTTGGCAGCTATGCCTGCCAATATTCTTCGGTATTGCCTGAGTCAATTTGACCCGCATTAACCCCTTGAAGGGATATATTATATCCTACCTAAGTTTGATTTAGAGTATCACTGGAAACTTTCAATAAAGTTTTTCTTTTATAATTTTGGGGAGAAAAGTTGAAAAAATGTTTTTCCTTATCTTGAAATAAGATTTCTCCAAACTTAAAGAGGGATTTCAGCATTTGACAAACGCAATTGTTTGCGCCTCAAACGATTAAGCATGTTTCGGACAAGAAATATAATTTAGAATTTAAATAAAACGGGATCAAATCCTTCGAAATTCGACGAAAGAAAATGTTTAAGAAGGAGCGGTTTCGTTGATTTATTATAAATTCACAAAATTAGTTACAGTAAAAAATGCATGTTAAATTGGTAAGACTAACTCTCAAACAAATATTTTTTAAAGCTAAAATTAACAAAATACTTTTTCTATAAAACTCAGTTGTCCAAATTATTAAAATTAAACTTTATTTGCATATGCAATCAGTAAATTATAATAAAGATAGGTTATTATGAAATTATCGATTGAGGCTCTTATACAGGGTGTCTATAAAAGAACTCCGGGGTTTTGAGGCAAAATATTTTAATGGAATAAAAAACATACATACATGTTTTATACATGACTGAAAAGCTTATATTTTCAAGTTTTTTTTAACACTTAGTAAAGTTCTATATGAGCCCCGTTAGTGGCACGGCAGACGTCTAAACGGTATTCTACCTCTTCCCATGTCCTGGCGAGCATGTCTGGGGGGACGGTTGCCACACAATTGACTATTCGTTCCCTGTTGATCTTGGTAACCCCAACTCCAGGCTAAGTCTTGTCAACGATTTCTTAGGGCTTCGAAGACATGAAGCTCGGATTCTGTCCACTTTCTCTTGAAACACACTCGGCCTACCCGGCGACTTTTGCTTCAGAACACTTCCTGTTTTCTTAAATGCACTGAACCATTGATGAATGGTTTTGTCAGAAGGCAGGTTAACACCATAGTTACGCCGAAAGTTTCTTTGTACGGTAACTACAGACTTCGTTTCTATGAGCCAAATAACACATTGAGCCTTTTGCTGCGGAGTCGCCATCATTTCAAGGTCAACGCCCTGCAGCGCCGTCAACAGTTGATGTAAACATTCCCAATTCGTATGAGTAAAACTTTTTGAGCTACTCTTTTCAGAGAAATCGACTAAATTTTGCTATCTTTTATAGTTAGTGAGATATGAATTTTTAAAACCCCGGAGTTCTTTTATAGACACCCTGTATATGGTATAAATGTGAATGGAAAGAAAATCCTGATTGACATGATCACAGACGATGTATTTAACATAGTATACGCATTTTAATTTCTTTTTTTTTTTTCAATTAAAAAAAAAAAAACATGGAGTAATTCGGCTGCCACAATTACAAAATTTGTACTAAAAACTTAAAAAAAATTAATATCTCAAAAATAAATAGAGATACAGCTTTCAATCTAATTGCATTTAAAAGTACATTTTTCTGTATACGATGGTGTAAAAATTCAAATTTTGCGATGTTTAGAAGTAGAAAATTTGCTGTAGCGAAAATTTCAAAATTGAAATCGCATGGGAAAGCGTTGTCATTTGCAAAATGACGTATGCGTTACGCAGAGATACGTTTGGCCTTTATAATATAGATATGCTTCACTTATAGACAGGGATGCGGCAGCACAGACAATCATCTCATCGAGTTTACGATCGAAATTCCAGAATTAGTTAAAACTCAATTCACATATTAAAACGCATCGGTCTGCCAAGTCATATCTTAGTCGAAAATACCCGCAAACACGATTTTATCTGTTGACTCGTAGATTTTATTTTCCTGTATCCAATAGTATAAAAACATGGCAGGACTGGGTTAAGGGAAACACCATAGCGAACCTACAAGTAAGCTTCAATAATCGGGATTTTCAAGTGTTTTGATATGATTTAGCACACCGATTTCTTTGGGTAAACTGAGTTTTAACCCTTTTCTTAGCAGCGTTTTTTTTTTTTTTTTTTTTTTTTTTTTTTTTTTTTTTTTTTTTTTTTGACGCGCGATGACTGCGCCATGCCTTGCTTTCTTTTCCGTTTAGCTGCTGCTCTTCTTGGCAACCCTTGGAGATTCGGAGAGATTCCGCTCCTCGGCTTGCGCATGCTCCGTTCGTTCTTTCTTTTCTAGTTTTCTTATTGGACGAGAGAGCAGAAACATTTAAAAGTTTGAAGTCTCGCGCCTTGAAATTAATTAAGTATCTTGTGTCTCATTAGAGGCCCTTGGATTTCAAAGAGTGTAACATCGAGTGAGTAAATTTTTTGGGGGCAATATACGAGAGATTTTTTTTAATTAGAAACCTTTGTTTTGTATTTAAAAGGAAGTATTTTCTACATTTCTATTGTTTTTTAAATTCAGAGACCGTGCTTTGTATTTAAAAGTAAGTGTTTTAGGCCTTTCTTTAGTACTTTAGATGTTTTGAATCTTAATGTTTTTTAGTTTCATATTATATATAAAAGAAAAACATTATGTGACTTCAAAGCTTAGTATATTTCTTTAGAAAATCTATTATTGATTTCTTTTTTTAGTTAAAAAAAAGGCTAGTTTTGTTTTTAAAAGAAGGTATGTCTTTTGCGTAGTGTCTCCTGGACTTAAATCCCGCTCCGGGAAACAAAACGCAAAAGCGCGCCAATGTGGCGATATTTTGGAAGCGCGCCAAGAAGGGGGTTAAAACTCAGTTACGCCATTGCTTTTTATATATGTATCGAGTTTTTACTAATTGTGAAATTTTAGCCTCGAACTCAAAGAGGTGATTGCATGTGCGGCCGTCGCCCAATCCATAAGTAACACGAAATCAAATAAATATACATTAAATACATGTCCTTATTCATGATGTGTTTAACCTGGGTAACATTAAAATACACTTTATGAAATATTATTTGAAGGTTAGCAATAGCGCTTAGAAAGCAACAAAAGCATCTAAATTATGGGCTGTTAGATATTTATCATTAGCCCCTTAATGGCGCATTAAATTACGGTTTTAAAATTAAAATTCCTCATTGGCACCACTTTGAAAAAAAAATTCTTATTATTTAATGACAAGTAAAATGATACCAGAATAAAACCAATTACACTATTTTATAAAACTGGTGGGAATCAAACAATTTTAAATAAAAATCTGTGAAGTTTGCAGCCCGTGAATGCAAAGAAGTGGTTAACCTATTAAATGTCAAATTATTTTCTTTGTAAAAATTTTTATTTTTGATTTCCCACCAGTTTTAAAAAAAGAGTAATTTTTATATTATTTTATAAAGGAATTAGACTTTTTGTTTCAAAGGTATTTTATATTTATCTTTATAATTACATGTGTGAGAGGCATTTTCTTTCTACTAAGTTTGCTGATATAAATATATACTACAGAATGTTGATACCGGGTGTCCCAAAAATGACTGATGGATTTTAAAATTCAATTACTTGCAAACGGTGACAGCTATTTAAAAAATTTTTGCAGGAGGATTATGTATAATGTCAGGAGTTTTTTTTTCCGTAACCTTTGATTTTAGTTCGAATTTCAAACAGTAGGTGGCGCTGTCGGCAATTTAAGGCCAGGTGTCTAGTGCTGAGTGAAGAGTCGACCTGGCCTTCAATCGCCGTCAGCGCCACCTATTGTTTGAAATTCGAACTAAAATCAAAGGTTACGGCAGTGTTGCCAGTGGGCTACTTTTTTAAAATTCAGATTTCTTGATTGACACCACTTTTTTGAAACGGTAAATTACATTTTGTTTTCGCTTTAAATATCATGCCATTGAATAAGGCACATTTAATAATTTGTAAAAAATGTTTCCAATGAAGAATCTGAATTTAAAAATAGTAGCCCATCTGGCAACACTAAAAAAAAAAAGCTTCTGACATTATACATAACCTTCCGGCAAAAAAAAATTTAAATAGCTGTCACCGCTTGCAAGTTATTGAATTTTAAAATCCATCAGTTATTTTTGGAACACCCGGTGGATGCTCTAAGGAAGAACAAACCCACGAAAGACTAAACACTTAATAGGAACGTCTGCACCCTGCCGTGCTGTAATCGGACAGACTGCTTTCGTGAACAACGATTCTACCTGTATGAGCCAAGACTGAGTACGAAAACTATTATTATTATGATATGAATAATTTTCGTTTAATAATTTGGTGAGAATTAAATAAATAAAACGTTCTTTTTTTTAAGTATTTGAGTAAAACGCTATTATAGTGGTACTGTTAATCGGTATTATGCTTAAAATGTGTAGCAGCTTTTAAAGTTATAAGGAAGTATGAATTGTTCACCACACAATAAAAATTATTTTTATGCAGTGATGCTAAGTTTGCATGTATGAGCGCTGTCTTATCACATTTAACAATGGAGCAGAATGGGTTATTTTTTTTATCAAACAATGACTAATTTTAAGCTCTTCACACATGATGTATTCCATAGGATACTCATTTTTTTATAATTTTACTTCACGTGTATAAATAATATTAACAAAAGAAAAATTGGTATGAACGGAGCATAACAAATAGCACAACTGAACAAAATAGCATTTTATTTTTTATAGCGCTTTTTTAGCGTGTTACGTGTTATATAAAAATTGCTTGAAGCAGAAATATACGAGACGTACCAAAATGAAAACATTGATAACACTGATAAACAAGGTTTCTGTTTCTAACTAAGTATGTGGTGACTTTCATATTTTAGGTGGTGCTATGAAAGAATATGCCATTAAAAAATTTCCATCACCCACAGATTTTTAAAAAATTCAAAATATTGAAAATCTGAATTTTGTAGTATTTATTCAACACATATACCTTATGAAATTTATCATTTTGTCGTTTAGTAATGACAAACTTTTAAATAAATACTTATAAAGCTTAAAATTAATATTTAAAACACTAAAAGTATGCATTGTTTATAAATTTTCAGAAAAATATAGAAGAATTTTTGTAAAAAGAAATGATATTAATAAGAAATTTCATACTTTATGTAGCGGTAAATGTATTATCTGTGGGTGCTCTCTTATAGGTCATTGTACTGAGTTATATTGACAATTTAAAGCAGGCATTAAACCACTTATATCATTACAATAGTATAAATCATCTTTTCTTGAAAAAATGTCGAATATTTCTTATGTCAATCTCGATAAATTGATAACTTTGTTTTGTTTTTCAGGAGATTCCAACTTTGCAATCTTGATCCAAGTAATTCTTACGTTCTGAGTTTTCCTTTGATAAATTTAAGTCTCTCACAAAATCATCTATTTCTTTTTGAGTAATTAGGTGTGGTTCTTAATTTATGCCAGGATAATGGTTCATATCAGATGTAGAGGAAGTTTCAGTTTCATCAAATTCCATTTCTACTGCTGCATCGTCATATGTAAAATTCTCTGCAGATTTCGGTATTTGTAAATCATCATTATGTAATGTTGGTCACATTGCTGAATCTAAGTTCGGGTACTTAATTTTATGTTTACACTGCGCAAAAAAGTAGAAGTACACTAGACTTTTTACTAATAAAAGCACAACTGATTAAGTTACCACAAATATCTTTATTTGCCTAACAATTTATAACTAATTGAGTATAAATTCATAATAATCCAAAATAAATTAAGAAGATAATTTGTTTTTCATAATATAGTTTATGTTGCTTACATGAAACTCTGTAAAAAAAGTAAAAGGACACATAAGTATTTTATATGAAAATTAAAATATTAATAAGAAGTTTTCTTTCCATTTGCTTTTATCACTTGAAAGACTCTGTTTGGCATTGAATCGTACAGTGCTTGTATTTCACTTTGGCAAAAATTGTCCCAAACATCGTTAAGTGCATTCTGAAGCTCGACAACAGATTCGTATTGTTTTCCTCCACTGTATACGCGACGAACTAATGTCGCCCATATATTTTCAACAATGTTAAGGTCAGGGCTTTTAGCTGGCCATGGCAAAACGCGGATATTATTAGTGTGGAACCAATTTTTAACGCCAGTAGCGGTGTGAATCGCTGCTCCATCTTGTTGAAAAATCCAATCTTCTCCACCTAATTCTGAACCATAAGGAAGAAGTTCAGATTCCAACAACTGGATGTAATCTTCATGGTTCTGTTTACCATGCAAAATGACTAGACTCGTTCTTCCACCATATCCAACTGCTAGCCAGACCATCAAACTCCCCCCTCCCATATGTCGAGTGGAATACAATTCTTCCTCATTCTTGATACAATGACAATGGTATTGATATCCATCAGGACCATCCAAATTGAACTTTTTCTCATCTGAGAAAATGACAGAAGTCAATTCCGTGGTCCAAGACATGTAGTTTGTAGTAATGTTGTACATGTAGTTAGTAAGATAAGCGATTGGCTATATGCATTTTTGTCCATTTTGGATGATGTTGTCTCTTCTTGAAAATAAAGACTTTAGACTTTTTTATATAGTTATATACAGTTTGGCGTGACACATGCGCTAGATTTGCTCGTATTCGGACCTTAGAAATTGTGGAATCTTTTTTTTTTCAACTCTCGGATAATGTTTCTTTCATCACGAGGCGTCAGTGTTTTAGGTCTTCCTGTCTTTTTTTAGTACCGTGATGCTCTGGATTTCTAAAATAGTTGGATATTGATGTTTTACAAACATTAAGCAACTTAGCAATCTCTCTGATGCTTTTACCCTCTTTTCTAAATGCTATGGCTTGGCCTTTTTGAAAATTATTTAAAGGTATTCCTTTCGGCATTCTAAAAAAACAAACAAACAAAAAAATCAACCTAAAAATGGAGATATATTTTTTTCTTTGATGAAAACAATAAAATAATAATGCTTACTTACATTATCTATAGCAGAAGGGTCCAAAAAATTCAATTTTCCACAGCTGTCCTTCTACTTTTTTTACAGCGAAATTTTTAGATAAGTTCATTTTTCTATAAATTAATTGTGGTAGCAATTAATTTTTCATTTCACAACAAAAGAATGCATATAAAATTATGCCCTTAAAAAAATCAGACCGTAAATATAAATCACAATTAAGTTAATTAAAAAATTCGAGTGTCCTTCTACTTTTTTTTTACAGAGTGTACTTCTTGCAGAGAATCCTTTGATTTTTGTAATGCATTAGTAGCAGTCAGTTATATGATCCTTTGGTATGTGCCATATCATGGGTAAGCAAAGGACATAAATTTCTTTGTACCTTTCATCCACGCCCGGCTGTTTGTAGCACATCGTGTACAACAAGAAAGAGGTGCCCATTTCTTATCTTGTTCACCTACTTTATATCCAAAGTACATATGATACCGTAATTTCGGGTGTATAAGCCGCGGCTCAAACAATTCTTTTTGGACCCAGAAATCTTATTTAGTGATTAATCACAAATATTTACGGCGATCTAAGTAGTAACATTCATTTTTAAAAAAATTCTGGGTCGAAAAAGAATTGTTTGAGCCGCGGCTTATACACCCGAAATTACGGTAGGCAGTCTTTATTAACGGCGTGAAAGCACATCGATGCTTTTTCCAAGATAGCTCCCCGCACACATAGCAAAAAGAATCGGGTTCATTAACGCATCCTCTAGACATGTTTTACATATTGTAGAGGAAAATAGGATTATTATAATAAAAATTTAACTAAAAAGTCTTACACAACAAAGAAATAGTAGTACACTCGCTCCGAAAGTTTCTACTGTCATGGATTTGCGTTAAAGTCAAATACTGTGGGGGCGGCTAAAGCTGTCTGTTCAAGGTCGCTAACATAAACTTTATTAATGGGACATCTGTTTCTACTCTCTTGCTGTATCTTCTGTCGTGTTAATAAGAAAAAGGAGTGTTTGTGTGAATGAAATACAAGAAAGAGAATAATGTAGTATCATAATAATGCATATACTGCTGAGCCAAGCATTAAGGACCGGTCACGTGAGAAACAGGTTTGGGTGAGGCAAGTCTATTCTTGATAATAGGACTGAGAGCAATGAAAAGGGAGTTTCTCCTAGTATTGCTTTTGTGGGGAATAGAGATAAATTTCGTCTCCCCTTAATGCTTCTCTACCTGCGGAAAGGCCCATTATTTTGGCAGTATGCCAAGACAGGTCTTTAGAACTTGGTCAAGCAGTACGATGCCTACATACTCCAAAAAATATAAATGAAATTTCTCAAGATTGGAGGGTGATAGAAAGTTTTTACAAACATATACTTTTTCAGCAGCTTGAAATCTATAAGAAACACCCAATGTATATAGAGAAATAGAAAATTCGTTAACATTTGTTTATCTGTGTAATTTTACTGTGCGTTAAGATACTATTTATCGCGTTCATTAGTAATTAAAAAAATTAAATATACAATTATTTGACATTTTTCAATGTTTTTTCAAAGCGAAAAGTAAAATAATATAAAATAATCCTAAGAAATTGTTTAAAAATGTAATTTTGAGTGTCATCATATTTAATTGACAAAAAATAAAGTTTAATATTTTTCGATGTTATGTCTTTCTTAGTTATAAAAAGTTTCTTAATAAAAATCCATAAAAAAATTATAAAATACATGAATTAACCCTGGGGACTGAAAAAGATAAAATAATTTTTAAAAAAAATGTCACATCTAAATCTTTCAGATTAAGATATTCGAAAAAATGTATTAACGCTTTGTGGCACAGAGCAAATTCATTGCTTAAAAGTTGAAATTAATGACAGACACTGGAATTTGAAAACAACTTTTTTTATAGATAAGAAACGGCTACATTACACGCATTGAATAATGCGAAATAGTTTTTACCAAACTTCCGGTGCCAATGTGGCGTTAGGAATAAAAATTAAGTGGTTTCATAGCTATACAATCGCGCCGCAAGAGGTTAAAACAATCACAGTGTGTTTTTCAAAAGTTTCGTTCGCATTGAACTCAATCCTTCTCAGTGCAAGTCTGATGATAAAATTTTAAAATAATTGATTGACATCGGACATGAGGACAAAGGGTATAGCCGGGTTTCTTAGTAAAATATGCCCTTGAGTCAACCACATCGAGTCCTACATGGATCGATAGCCCATAAAAAGAAATTCATTTCTCCCCAGTTTTAAGTTTGTATCTCAAGACCATAGGGGGGGGGGGGGGTAATGGCCCTAAATGCATGTTTTGGAAAAGAGCCCATTGTGACGAAACTACTAAGAAGATTTCAACGAAAAAAATGAGGGATTTAACAAACCACCATACGAATGTTTGCCAATTTTTTCAGATTTTTTTAAACAAAAGAACAAGTTTTCTAACATTTTTCCTGTTTTTAAATGTACATTTTAATTAAAAATAGATTGAAATTTCTGAGTGACCACCTTAATTTTTTTAGATGAAATACTACGAAACATGATGCACATTCACTATCAATTTCAACTTTCTACGTATGGTGCATCATGTTGAACATTGTCAGAAAAATTCGTCAATATACACTAAGTTATCGTTATTTTTTCACAAATAACTTCTTTTTTCCCAGAAAACGTATTTGTTCTGTGAGTTCATTCCGAAAGTCGAAAAATGAGGAAACGATTCCGTTTATATCTAGTACGCATGCGCATTGGGTCTGTTAGTAATAAATTCGAATTTATTTTTAAAATGAAAAACAAAAATATTCTATCGATTAAAATGTCTAATTTAGTTTTAAAAGACAAAAATGTTTTCGAATTTAAAAATAAATAACAATTACTTTCTTTATTCGTTCAAAAATTCTCACAATCTGTTATTCAAAGTTTGATAAGTTGAATAAAGTTCAATATACTAAGTTATTTCTATGATAAATATTCGCATATAAAATATACTTTAAGTGAAGACATTAAAAAAAAAAAAAAAAAAAAAAAAAAAAAAAAAAAAAAACACCCACAGTTTCATTAAAGATGAAATCTTTCCGAGATTAACTGCAAAATTAAAAGCTTTTTAACGAAATACACCAAACCACACCCATATGAAATGAACGGTTCTATTTTAAAGTGATAGTTTCATGAGCATTCGTGGCGCCGTGGATGAGCGTTGGTCTTGTGATCCTGGGATCGTGAGTTCGTATCCCACCTCTTCCGCATTGATTTTTTCCAAACTTTTTTCAAGTGACGGATATTTTTTCTCTTTTGACGGAGAAAAAAATAAACGGAAAATCGTCAATGTACAGACAATTTCTGGCAGCAGTGCTGCCAGTGCTTTTTCTGTGAAAAGACGGAAGTTTTTTTGAGAGTGAGAAAAGGCAAAATAATATTCCGGAGGAAATGTGGGGCGTGTCTCGGACACATTTCACGCTTTCTTTTCCAATCTCATACATTAATTCATACGGTATTTGTAAAAGAAGGCGGGAAATTTGTCCGAGACACGCTCCACATTTCCAGCGGAATGTTATTTTGCCTTTTTTTAATATTATGCACCATACCTAGAAAGTTGAAATTGATAGTGAGTATGCATCATGTCTCATAGTATTTCATGCAAAAAATTAAGGTGGTCACTCAGAAATTTCAGTTTATTTTTAATTAAAATGTTCATTTAAAAACTGGAAAAATGTTCGAAAACTTGTTCTTTTGTTTAAAAAAATCTGAAAAAAATTGTCAAACATTCGTATGGTGGTTTTTTGCATCCCTTATTTTTTTCATTGAAATTCGCTTAGTAGTTTCGACACAATGCGCACTTTTCCAAAACAGGCATTTAGGGTTATTACCCCCCTTCCCCATAGTCTTGAGATACAAACTTAAAACTTGGAAGAAATGAATTTCTTTTTGTGGGCTATCGATCCATGTAGCACTCGATGTGGTTGCCTCAAGGGCATATTTTACTATGAAACCCGTCTATACCCTTTATTTGAAAATAAATAGAACATTTCAACCACGCAGAGGCAGGCTAAAAGGCAAACATTTCAAAATATTGGTGTCGTTGTTTCATTTGAGCATCTAAAACTAACTGGGGCAGAATTTACTAAAGTGGGTACGTTTTTACTAATTCGATTGTGCTTGCATTTTTTTAGATGAGGTTACTTTTATTTTAGGAACCAGGCGAGAAGTATAAAGTGACAAACAAAAAAAAAGAAAAGTGCAAATAAAATCAGAAATGTGGGAAACTACCTTGTTAGTTACCGATTTCAACAAAACTTGGCAAAAAGAATAAATTTAAAGATATTGAAATGAACGACTTAAATTTTAAAACGATGTTTCCATAGTTGCCAATATATCAAGCCTGTTTTACCACAAAAAAAATTTAATTTAATCCTTTGAATTTCCCGTAATCTGCTGATTAAAAAAAATGTCTATTAAATTTTTGTGGTACAAAAAAAGCGGAAGAGCTGCTAGCAATGCGTTGCCATTGGTTTAGCTTTAACTTTCGAGTGTTTACACGTGGATAATGTAAGTTCTTAATTTATTTAATACTTTAATATATTACGTGAACCATAGTTGCCGATTTCTTACGATATTGTGTATCACAAAAAATTATAACGAATTCGAACTTTTGAAATTGCCTAATCTTCCGATTAAATAAAAAAAGTTAATTTTTTTCTAAAAAAGCAGAAGATATGACAGCTATGAATAAAGCAATTTTATAATGCATTCCTGTATATTTGTTACAAGTTCTAGTATGGGCATATTTACTATATCGGACTCTTTTTTTCAGACATTCTACATGCATGTCAAAAACTGCAAATCAAGAAATTTGATTTCAGTGATCTCAAAGTGTCTCTCATTAAATAAATCGAAAACACCTATTCGTAATCACTACCGTAATTTCGGGTGTATAAGCCGCGGCTCAAACAATTCTTTTTCGACCCAGAATTTTTTTAAAAATGAATGTTACTACTTAGATCGCCGTAAATATTTGTGATTAATCACTAAATAAGATTTCTGGGTCCAAAAAGAATTGTTTCAGCCGCGGCTTATACACCCGAAATTACGGTAGTGAGAAAACAAAATTTATGACTGCAAAAGGAAACCTATCTTGCAAACCTAATATTTACAATTAATATCTTACTGCTATCCTTTTAAAGATAAAAAAAATACATTTAATTTTTTATCGGAAGTCCTGATTTTATCTAAGAAGCATTTTATAAATTTATATTGGATAAAATGTGTATGTCCAAAAAAATTATGGTGCAATATTTCGTCATGCAATTGTTATCGTTTTCATTACTGCAATAAATGTGTATCCACTTATGCTATAACTGTGTTCATTTTGAACAATTATGGACATTCATTCATTGTAATTCGGTGCATTTAACATTTTCCGGTAACTCTTTCAGTTGTGATGGTTGAATTTTCGACCACTGAATTTTAATTCCGAAATGTCACGATAGCACCAGAATATTCGACCAAATTTATTTGAAAAAGGTTTAATACAATTTTCTTTTTCCTATCTATCGTACATGCATATTGATACCAATTTCACATTTGGAATTTTGAAGAAATTTATCCACAAAAGCTCAAAGCGTTGAATTTGAGCACTATAGGGTTATAAGTATCATATTTTCTACAAAATCTTCAAAATACACATTTTTTGAAATAAATGACACAATATAAGTTAGTTTATATAAATGCTAATTATGAAAATAAGGTTTTCTTTTACTTTCAGAGAAAAACGAGACTTGCTCTATTTGACGTAAATTCGAAAACATAAATGGATTTAAATCTAAATTTTATTTCATGCCTAACCTTTACCCCGTAGACATTGCCAACCTGCCAATAGCCTTCCATAAAACGAGGGTTACTTTAACCTAGAATAAGCATGTTTTGAACCAGAAAAGAAATTTTTATTTCAAAAAATGCGTTCTACTTAGTAACGCGGAATTAAATAAAGATATCTTAATCACTTAACCGATTTTTTTAATGCAATAAATTGAAAAATATGTCTCTTTTCTAAGCTAAAACATTTTTAATATTTCATCTAAGCAATTTTGCATTAAATAGTATGCTATTGTAATTAAAGATATTAAACGTGGCAAAAATCTTTAAATGATGGATCAAGGAAACTCTTCCTGCCCGTACGGTCGTACGCTCAAGCCAGCTAAGAGGTTAAAGAAATTTTCTAATTCGAGATATGTTTAAACTAGGTAGATTTAACCCTTTAATGTTCATTGGTTTCGCCACGAAACCACAAAATTTTAATTCCGATACGCAACACTGACACCGGTATTTTTATCTAAAAATGTCCCTTTTATTTTGTATGTGAAAAATCACGTTTTCTTATTTAGAAATACATTTGTTCTTAATTACCGGTGTCACACATTTATTTCGACATCTTAGCAATGAAAATGCTATGATCGTTAAAGGGTTAACCCTTTGCACTCGAGAGGGGACTCTTACTCACCACTAATGTCGTCTGGTGTCCCTCGTGAATCGGGATAGAAAATGTTTTGGGTACCACTACTATCTTAGCTTATTTCGTCAACTTTTATTACGGATTATTCGGCCCTTTTATAGGACGATAAAGATTAGTTTAAAATATGTGTGTCCAGAACATTTGGAGCACCCAATTACGCGGGACACAAGTGGTCAGTGAGAATAAACTCTCGTGTGCAAAGGGTTAAACATACTTAATGATAGGTTATTAAAGGTTGACAAGAAATGCTTTGAACGCAAGAAATCAAAATTATACCCTATCAGTTATTTCTTCCATAACAAAGGAGTAGAAAACCGAAAAATAAAAAAAAACTCACTTTATAGGTTCGCACAATCCTTATATTTTTTAAGGACACTATTAATGATAAGAAAATTTATATTTAATTTTAAGAAACCGAAATCATATCAAGCCCCTCCCCCTTTAATCTCAAATTGCGCAATATCTTTCTGTCGTGAAATACATTGAAAATACTATAAATATTTTGTGGTAATATTGTGCGAACCCTGATTTAAGAAAATCTGCAACCTGTCGTGTTGCATTCCGAAAGATTGCTTTTAAGATCAATAACCAATGAATTAAGACTGTAAGAACATAAATAGTAAAATTTTCATTTTATAAATATGGTTCATGTAATAATACGGTGAGAAAGAATTAAAATGTTTAAAAAAGTATATTTGAATGAAATGATGTTTTAACACTAAAACAGCCGGGTATTTTACCAAAGTTTTATAAGAAAAAAGTGTTTCGCACCAGAATTTTAATTTTAAACTATTTAAGTTATTTAATTAGGCTGTATTTTGTACTGCTTATATTTAACATATCTTATGAAGAAAATTCTGGTTCGAATCGACTATTATCATTCTGGCAGGGGTCATTTTGACCCCTAATGGTGATTCTAATGTTAAATGCAAAGATCATCAGTAGCAAGCATAAAAAGTGTAGCAGCTTTTAAAGTTAAAAAAGAAGTAAATTTCTAAGAATGATTATTTATTTAAAATATCAGTACATTCAGAGCAACCCCCTTCAAACGTTAAACGTCAAACGTATCAGTACTTTTCCATTGCCAATCGACCACATTAAAAGAAAATAAAGAAGCTTGAAAGTACAAAACGCGATAAACAAATGGAAGTATTTTGCCATTTAAAAATTTTAAATTGTTAAAATTAGTTTGCTACGTTAAACAAGCAATTTTCGACTTGTTTTAATAGTTGTTGTTCACATTTTTTAAAAGTCTTCCCATCGCTTTCAAATTACTTTCGTGAGCAATTTTTTTAATTTAAAGTTTGTTGTTTTGTAATAAGATTTTTATTTTTAATTTTATGTAATAATTCAACTATTAATTTGATTAATTTTGCTTTCATTTTTAATTGACATAACTAAGCTTTCTTGTATTTGTCGTCCATTTATTTATTTTTTAAAATTATTTTTTTCCTTCCATTTTCCCAGAAAATAAATTTAATGATTTTCTATTTTAGTTTGAATAATTCTTATATTAATAGTTTTAAATTTCAGTAACTTTAAATGTAAAATGACTAAAAAAGGTGAAGGATAAATTTCAGTTTATACATAATATAAAATATTATGATACACTGAATATAAACATATTATTTATTGAGATAATTCTAAAGTGATAATTTGTATTTTATGATGATAAATTATTAAATTAATAAATACGAATAGGTTATATTAAAAAATATATATTTAACAAACTATTAATTCTATTTTACAGTATAATTTTTCACTATTTTCAGAATTAAGCAACAGCAATTATTCATTGCAAGTTTTCATTCAGAAGTTTTAATTTGTTACTAAAAAAGGAAAAAAAAGAAAGAAACAGAATTTTTTTGAAAAATAAGTCCAAAATGTAATGTCTAAGTAATTACTATTTAAATATTTAATTAATAATGAAAAAATAGTTTAATAAATTAAATTATACCTTTAATGATATATTAACATAATTTTAAGGAAAATTATTAACGATTTTGCGATTTAAATAATATCAAAAATAAATCATAAAGTTTTTATTCAAAATTTTTGATTTGTTATTTCCAAAAAAATGAAACAGAATTTTTTTTAAAAATCAGTCATAAGTCAATTATTAAAAGTCAAACGTCAAAAGGAATTATTAATTAATTATTGACTCAATAATAATAATAATAATAATAATAATAATAATAATAATAATTATAATTATAATAATAATAATAATAATGCATTCTTGAACATATACGAAATATATTTTTTTAACCGTATTAGGTGACATTATTGTCCAGAAACAAAATAAAATCTTTTAAACCCAGTTACAGTTTGCAATTAGCATACATTGAGTTACAAGTACAGTACACAATATTATTGATTACTTATATTTAAAGAGCAAGAAAATAATTATAAACTAAATAATAAATATATTAACAACATATTTATCTTCAGAATCCTTATAATTTTTTACATCCTATTGAAATTAATAGCATTATAATAACCGAAATTTTAAAATTATACATATATGTGTATTTATCTTACAATAACTATTAGAATAGCATTTCATAATTTTTAAATAATTAATTTTTAAATTCGTTATACAAACAATTCATAATTCAAATGATTTTGAATTGATAATAAATACAGTTAAAACACATTTGAATTTTTGAGAATGTTTTTATTTAACAATATATCTGCCTCTAACAACAACTGCAAGGTGCCAAAATGACAAGAGACAAATGGGACCGAAATGTCACAGGGCTCCCAAATGGTCCGTGAACTGAACATCAATATTTTTTAAAAGAAAATTTCATGATAGGCTTCTATTGAATTTAAGCTTTATCATCTTTTTTTTTATCAGCTTTATTAAGAATTATCATCGAAAGGTGGTTTTTCGGCAATTTAGGCACCAGTAATTTTTAACAGAAAAATAAATCTAGGATAAAAGCCTTATTCAATAAGGAATTTTCTATAAGAAAATACTAGTACTGAAAAATCCCCCGATCGGAAAAATCCAGGAGTCGTAAGAACCATCGATCGTAAAATCTACACGCCCGACATTAGTGTTACCAGATTGGCTTCTTTTTTAATTGGATTGGCACCACTTTAATTAAAGGATAAAATTGCACTAGATTTATATACAATTAAAAAGATCGGTTTCATTAACCCCTTGATGGTTGGCGGTATGTTTATGAAACCATATACTTTTAATTCACAAAGACCACATTGACGGCAGAATTTTGTTAAAGAAAAGTTCGGTTTGTTGGATGTGTAGTGTTGCTAGATGGGCTACTTTTTTAAAATTCAGAATTTTGATCGGCACCACTTTCTACAAATGATAAAATATGCTTTATTCAATGACATGATAATTAAGGCGAAAACGAAAGGTAATTTATCGTTTCAAAAAAGTGGTGCCAATCAAGAAATCTGAATTTTAAAAAAGGAGCCCGATGGCAACACTGTCGATGCGTGAAATATAGCTTTTACATATTTAAAAATGAAGTTGTTTTCAAATTCCGATGTAAATCATTAATTTCAATACTTATGTAATGAAAATGCCCTGTGCCGCCAAGGGCTGTTGCAAAAAAAGTTTGAATTAAGGGATATCTGTTTGGTTATTTCTGTCAGCTATAACTCTGATAAAAGGATAATTTGGCAAAGTTTGGATTATAATTTTTTGAAAGTGTTTGTTTGCGAACTCTAAAGTGATATTCTTGAAAGTTATGTTTGTAGTTCCCTTAAATCTGATCTTGCAATTTATATTTGAATCAAATCCGGAACGCAATTATTTTCTTTGTTTTCTGAAAATCTTTAATAGTGGACTATAAATGATATTTTTGGCATTACTTTATTGTAAACTGCATATTAGTACAGATTCTCTCTAGGCTTATAAATACTGTTATATTTTTTAACACTAGAACCGCGGGGAAATTCATTAAGGTTTTATGAAATTAATTCTCACCAGAATCTTCATTTAAATCTGTTTAAGTAATTTATTAAAAATATACTTCCTTAGCATACATTTAGCTTATTTTATTAAGAGTTTTCTGGTTCAAATTGCAGGGTTCGCACAATTCTACCACAAAATTTTTACAGTATTTTCAATGTATTTCACTGTGGAAAAAAATGCGAAAATTGTGAATCGTGTAGGTGTTTGCGAATTCTGTTTCTTAAAAATTAAATATAAATTTTCTTATCATTAATAGTGGTGCCAGAGTCCTTACAAAATATAAGGAGTGTGCGAACCCTGAATTGGCATCTCTCAACATGATACGGGTCAAAATGACCCGTCCCCGCGGTTCTAGTGTTAAGCATATGTTATTTCTATCAAACTATATGCATCGAAAAATATATAGCTATAATAAATAAACAAATCATGAAACATGAAAACAAGTAATGACCTTCTGACATACTGAAAATATAAATAAAGATGATCAAACGCTTTTATGTAAAACAAAATGGCTATTTGCCCAGAAGAAATAGAAATTTTCACTTGAAGAAAATACCAACTGCGATTGATGTAGCAAATATTTTCAGCTGAACTCTATTTAATACTACTTTTTTTTAAAACTATTGATACTTTACAGATATTTCAAATTTGAAATTGGTTATTTTGCATTCTGCAAATCCTCGCTGAACAGAGAAAAATGGCAATGGATTCTTTTTATATGAACAATAGAAGGTTATTTAATGGACAAAGAACAAATCTGTGAAACTCGCGTCATCACAATTTCCCATATTTTTGAAACGTTTATCGATAGTTACGAAAGATTATCTCAAATAACTTGCCATATGTAACATTTACTTTTTTATGAGATAAAAGGTATCACAATTTCCAACGTATAATCGGCAGATCAAAACAATCATATTTTAACCCAGAAATTTTGTTTAGAGATTGAAGTCAAATATTTACAGCAATTTAAAAAGTTACATTTTATTAAACAAAATTCCTCGATCAAAACATGATTGATTGATCCGTGGAGTATACGCCGGGATACACGTAATTATATTTTATTCAAGGAATAAAATTCGTTGAATTTTGTGTTAAAATGATTTTCGAACATTACATAATTCTTTGCAATATCACATGCCATTATATAAACTAACCTAAATTTCAGCAACATAACTTTAAACTTGAAATTTTTACATACATAATGGATAATAAAGAGGAAGATACATATAGTGCATTCTCTAGCAGTTGCGACTAAGTAGCTGAGGAGATTGTCACATCACAAAATGACGGCTGTTTTTTTTTTTGTTTTTTTTTTGTTTTTTTTTTTTTTTTCATCAGATCAACATTTTTTGATTCCCGCTGGTGAAACCTTCCACCAGATAACTTAAATAGAAAATCTCATCTTTTTTAAACGCATCATGGACGGGAAATTTGTGTTCACAAATGTGTTTAAAATTTTCTTTTTTTTTACTGGTGTCAATTTGGCTTGGTATTATAATCTTTTCACAGACAATTGATAGGGGTTTGTCTTGTTTGTCACAATGTATCGGAACTCCTACCGCGAAAGCGAACTTCAACCAGTAAAATTAAATATCAGTTTTTGGAATTATTTTTTAATAGTATTTTCTATTAATCAGGCGATTAAATAAGTAGAAATTTTCTACATAAATCTACTGGTGGTAGTTTAAGGGGACGGTTATGAACATCTTGGGGAAGCGGTTGCAGTTAAAAAATATTTTAACAATAGAACCGCGGCGACGGGTCATTTTGACCCGTATCATATGGTGAGATGACGAATCGAACCAGAAAACTCTTAATGAAATAAGTTGAATATAGGTAAGCAAATATATTGTCAATAAATAATTTAAACAATTTTAAATGAAAATTCCGGTGAGAAATATTTTTATAAAACTTTAATGATACTTCCCGCGGTTCTAGTGTTAAGAACGTGCCAGTTCCTCTTTCTTGATAGTTCCATGACATACAAATGTAAGTTTTTTGTGCTTTAAAAAATATTTTTTGCTATAGTCTAATTATCTTTTAGGGAAGACAAAACCGGGTGCAATCCTATCGGAAATACGCGCGATTTACGACTCATTTTCTCGGACACAACCCAACTATTTTGATGAAATTTGGAACCCATATTCAAGGGATTATTCTCAAAAAGGCGGAAAGAGGTTTTTTCACCGTCTAAAGTTTTTTTTTAGAGTAACGGCAATTTTTATGGATTTTTCTGTTTTTGGAAAAAAAATTCTGAAAGTAATTAATTTTATTTAAAACTAATCACATCATTTGGTTTTACGTTTATACTCTACCATCATTTTTTTTTCGAAATCGCTTAAAAAGAAAATGGGATATTTTACCTGAAAATTACGATTTTTTCGGAAAACATAAACACTTGAAAGTTGTAGGAAATTCTTGCACATTTTTATCAAGCAACAAAAATTAAAGTAAAACAAAACGGATAAAATTTAGCTTCACATAATGAATGAGGTAAATGTTTTAATCCTTATCGGTTTCATGTCATTTCTCACGTGATTTCTGAATCAGCATCTCTTACACGAACTATATTCCTCTGGCACGACTTTTATATATATATATCACTTTTAATTCTACTTTGACAACAAGTGTATATTGCAAAATTTATTTTAATAATATAGTTGTAGGAGTAAAATAAAAATCTAAAATCAGGTATGAAATGTCAGCAAAAAAATTAATGTGAGTGGTCATGGTGCAAGAATAGTTTCTTCAATTGAATTTTTATAATTATTTCTTACACTCTTAAAACGAAAGAGCTGATTTGGCTTCTCATGAAAGAGCTGTAATTTTTTCGATCATAAAAGAGTTGTTTTTCAAACGATTAAATCTTCTTGATCTAAATTGGTTTTTTAAATAGCTCAACTTCATTTAAATTGGTTAAAACTCGAGTTATTTCAACTCTCTTTTTAGAAGCTGCCTTTCGACTCTGAGATTAGTGAATTTCAGCTCAACTTGAGCTATTTTGTGGCTGACTTTTTAAGAGAGTATGATTAGTAAACAAATGAACATACAAATGGATACAGGAGCGTTCAAAGAATTTTTTATGCCAATAAAAGGAATTGTTATGTTTTTTAATTACACTCATGTGTTTATTTAAAAGCCATTTAAATTTTTCGTTTTATTTCATTTTAGGCCCAATGAAAATAAAGTGCAATAAAAGGTGGTTGACTGAATAGAGTTTTATGGTGCGACGTCCCTTTAAAGTTATGCTATGTCAAAGTATAACAAAAGAAAAAACACATCTTTTGTTATCGACCTTAATTACCGGCGTATAATCTGTGAAGCAAACAATTCTGCTTCAACCGAGAAATTTTATAGTTAATGAAGCCATATATTTATTGCAATTTAAAAAGTTGCATTTTATTATTCCAAAAGTTTGGGTCGAAAAATGATTGTGTAATCCGCGGATTATTTTCCGGAAATTATTCATGTATTATACAGGGTGACTTTAAATTCATGGCACAAACTTTAACACTAAAACGATAAATAATCAAATAAATTTGAATAAAAATTATGGTGTGAATTATGATTATCAAACTTGAGTAAAACTTCCGCGCGTTCTAATGTTAAGGGTTTTTACAGGACAAACGTTTGTAACAATCATTTATTTTATAAGAATGCATGGTCTAAAATGAATCAATGAGGTACAAATCCCAGGTGGGAAGGAGGAATTTGGCTCTTTTATATTGCAAAATTTCCTATACATACCAGTCAATTTCTATTCTATTCTTTTCCTTATTTAATATGGACATTTCATGATTATATAAAGACAAATTTCTTCTTTGGAAATTTCCGGGGGAAATCGAAATTTTTCAATTAAAAAAAAAAGAAAAACCAACAAAACTAGCAAATCTGTCAAACACAAAGGAAATACAAGATTTTTTTTTTTTTTGTGTGTGTATATGTATTTAAAAAAATTCGATTTCATACCGGAAATTTAGAAAAAAGATGTATGATCTTTATGTAATCATGAAATGTCTGATATAAAAAAAAGAATAATATAGGAATTTTCTGGCATAAATGAAAAATTTTGAAATAAAAAGGGCCAAATTGATACCCTGATGTTTGTACGTTATCGCGTCACTTGCTCAAATATATTCTTATACATTAAGAGCACACACTAGTCACGCGGTAAAAGTCGAGCGCTAATGTAAAGTCTATGGGGGCGTTCTTTTCTAATATCTCGCTCAAATTTTAATATTTTTACATGATTTTTTTTGAATAGGATAGCTTAAGACGATCTACAACCGGCCTAGTTTTTACTTTTTCGATTTTGCTCATATATTTTTTATATTATGATAGTTTCAATTTCGGAACCGGTTTAAACCGGTTTTGAAAGTTAAAATAATTTTTAAAAAAAATCTGAAACCAAAATTGAAAAAGTAAAAACTAGGCCGGTTTTGGATCGTCCTAAGCTATCCTATGCAAAAAAAAATCATGTAAAAATATTAAAATTTGAGCGAGATATTAGAAAAGAACGCTCCCATAGACTTTACATTATCATTCGGGTCTTTTTGAGTACTTTTTCTGTGACTATTGTGGGCTCTTAAATGATAGTTAAAGTGTTCTGTATGAATCCTTAAAATTTCTATAAAGAATTTAGAATCACTCTGTATTCTAATCAATTGAAACTAAATAATTTCAACGTGAAAAATATGTTATATACATCAAATGATTTAATTCCCAATTGTCATATGTCTACCCAGTTTGTTCACTAAGAGTATCTTTTGTATTGCTGATGGTGAAAATGGCTTTTTTGTTTTAAATCAATTAATTAATAAATTTTGCTTACATCCAAGCATTTGTTCATTTTAATAGAAAAACTATTTTGTTTTGAAATATCTCAAACTATGAAATAAATCATATTAAAAAATGAATAGCGAATTACAAAAAAGAAAAAAAAAGAAAAGAAAAGAAAAGTAAGAAAGAAAGTTTTCAGAAGTTTTAAACAGAAAAGAGTGATTTTTGATTGCACATAACACATAATTCCAAAAAAGTTTCAGTTGCATGAAATATTCTATAAATGTTGAGAAACAAGATATACATATGTAGAAAAAAAACAGCTGAAAATCTTTCTGCCAAATGGTGTCAAATTGAAAATAAATTTATAAATATTGCAGTTTTTGTCCTTCAAATTTACAGCACGTCTCTATTATTTATATCAGAAGATAATCGATTTATTCCAATGAAAAAAAAAGTTTTAAGTTCAGACACAAATATTCTTGTAATAATATTTTTATAAGCTCCAAAATAAATTTTTATTAGCTAAAAATATCGGAAAAAATTGCGTTTATCCCTATCAACAGTATTGAAAACTATTTTATATGAATTTTGAAGTAGAAGGAATGTTTTAAAAATACGAAAAGCATTTCCACGGAAGCATATTTTGTAACATTTCAGATAACTGAAGATTACATACGCATAAACGAGACGAAGTATGAATAATGCATGAAGATTATAAGCGTCCTATGTCAAAAAATGATCGAAACACTGTTGTTATTTTTGAACTCAAGACTAAAAAGAAATTGTACTTGCATTATAACACACATTCAAAAATAAACATGACTGTTTCTAAGGAAATATGCGAAGAACAGAAACGCATGTCTTAATTTTGAAGTGATATACTCTGAAATAGTGAAGGATATGCATAAGGTAATTTCTTAATTTAAAATGATATATATACCGGGTGTCCAGTAAATAACTGACCCATTTTGAACTTAAATAACAAATAAACGGTCTGAGATAATAATGCGCGGTTTGCGGTATTGTTATTAGAAAATCAATAAATTTTTAAACATGTACTTTTTAAATATAGTTCAAATTTCGGAAAAAAATATCGCGCTGGCGGTAACAGGCTGTTTGAACACAAACATGACTCTAATTTTCATAAATATGAGATTTTCGGCTGAATCTGAATCTATATGTTGTCGAATCTGAATCTATATGTTGAATCGACTCTCGAATCAGATTCAGAAATAGGGCAAGTTGGTTGGAAAGTGATTTAAAATAATATTTGTGATTGAACCATCTGTATTATATTTCCCCACCTCAGTCTTGAGATCGAGATGTTATTTTAAATATTATTATATTACATTAACAAAGTGCATATTATAAAATTTATTTATATTCTAATAACAATACAGCAAGCCGCGCATTTTTATCTCAAACAGTTTTTTTGTTATTTACATTCAAAATGGGTCAGTCATTTACTGGACACCCGGTATATATATATATATATACATATATATATATATATATATATATATATATATATATATACATATATATATATATATATATATATATATATATATATATATATATATATATATATATATATATATATATATATATATATAATATTCAAGTGCACATCTTTGTTGTAAATTTTAAGAAAGATGGAAGAAATATGCTTATGTGTCGTATTACAGAATTAACGTTTGAATGTGCCATATTTTCCCAATTTGTAATAATATTCCAATTTCCAACAACGACATGAAATAAAATAACGGATAAAGTGTAGTGTGGTAACACGCATAAAATGTGAAAAAATAACACATATCAGTTTTAGTATAGGATATCTAAGCATAAATTTTAAAGAAAATCATAGCGAAGTTTTAATGTAAATTCTTCATAAACGAATAAAAATGAGTGAAATTATGCAAGAATAATTCGCTAAAGTAAGGCGAAATATTGTACTTAAAATTTAATTTTGAAAGATTAATATTTCTCAGAAATTGTTGATCCCATGTAAAAAAAAATCAGCCGCCATCTTTTGACAACCTTCTCAATTTCTTCACTCGCATCTGGTATTTTTTTCAGTATATGTCTCCCATAGATCAGAAATAACAACTACATTACGGATCCCTTTGTTCTCTTCGGAAATACTTGAAGCTGGAATGGCTCAAATTTGGCGAGAGTTTTCCTTGCCAAAAGGGTGTCTTTTTTGGCGATTATCCCTTCTTGGCAATTTTCTGCTTTCATTCTCATAATAAAGGAACGCAACGCAGACGAAATAGGTCTTGGTGGCTGGTAGGATCGGCGGGAGAAACAGATTTGGCGCGCATTCGCTCCCACCATCACGTGCTGGTGGGGAGGTAATGTTGGATTAAAAAAAGGTTGTCATTTCTTAGTCCAGTTATTAGACGTCAATGATGTCTCCTGACCTGCATTCATAATTTCATTCACAAACAGGGGTTACATAATCCGAGCAAGCTCTTTCCTATCATTTTCCTCATATAACCTGCATCATATCATTCACCTCTTCATATAACCTGATTATTAAACATTCTAGAAATTTTTATTACGAAAATTGAGCCTCTAGTAAAAAAAAAAAAAAAATGACGAAAAATCGGTAACTATGTTTTATATTTTTGTCTCATTAGGGTGGGGGTGTAAAGATCAAGGCACCGACAGGAAGATCACTGAATATTATGAGTTTTCTTCGCTTAAATTTTATTAGCATACTTATAAAAAATTAAGACAAACATTAGACGAAAAATAACTATTGACTATTAGTGGTTAAAGACTGTCGACGAGTTGATTTTTACACTTCTTCATTGGAGAATCAGCATATTTCTGAAAACTGATTAAATTGTGTAAACACCACAATGCAGACAGATATTTTGTTTAAGGTTAGGGACCAGAAACGAAAATTGGGCCTACTCTTCTTTATTAAACATTTTTTTTAAATTAATACAGAAATTCAAAATAGATATTCAGAGTTTAGCCACTTAATCGTCGTGCCCGAGACATTCACGGGCTGCAAGTTTCATGGCTTTCATTTAGAATTGTTTGGTTCCCACCAGTTTTATAAAGTAGTGTAATTGGTTTTATTCTTGTATCATTTTACCTGTCATTATTTAAGAAGAATATTTTTTAAATAGTGGTGGGAGTAATGAATTTGAATTTTTAAACCGTAATTTAATGCGAAAATTAAGCGGTTAAAAAATACGAAATATAGGTAAACAGGGTTCGCACACTCCTTATATTTTGTAAGGACTCTGTCACTACTATTAACGATAAGAAAATTTATATTTAATTTTTAAGAAACAGAACTCGCAAATACTCCCTCGATTTGCAATTTTCACAATATTTTTCTACAGTGAAATACTTTAAAAATTTAGTGGTAGAGTTGTGCGAACCCTGGTAAAGGAAAATTAACTATTGAAAATTTCTGGCACTGATTCAGAATTTGTCAATCAAAAAAGGAGGTATATATAGGAACCCTTGTAGTGACATACGCAGGGCCCCAAATGGTCCTCGAACTGAATGCATATATCTTATAACAAAACATTTCACGATAGGTTTCTATGACGCAATTTTCTGTTGCGCAAGGATTAACTTCCGATGGTGTTTTCTGAGCAATTTTTAAATATATTTTAAAAAAAAAATCTTTCTGGTGAACCATTTGGGAGCCTTGTATACGTCCGAGAGGATTATTTTTTATTCTATTTACAAGAACTTTTGAAAACAATTTTAGCCATACTTTATTTACTAGCATGATTTTAAGAAAATCTATGATAAGGAATAATTTTTTAAATTGTGGTACGATTAAAAAACAAGAATATTTGCTAGCTTTCCCTAATAATTAAAGGATTAACAATAAGACTTACAAGGAAGATCGTTTTAACCGGTCTCAAAGGAATACATTTCATTAGAACCAGAAATTTCTGCCTGAAGTTAACCCTAAATGAAACAAAAAGAAGCCTTCACCCCTTCGCGACGGAAACCTTTTAACGGAAACGAAATATTTTATGTTTTGTCACTGGTGTTAAAAACAAAAAATTGTGCATTATTAAATCGAGAAAATTTGCGATTAAATAAGGCAATTTTTACTGTAAAATTTTACTGATGGGGATAAACAAGTATTCTTAAGCCTTTTTGCGGCACGAAAACGTATCGCTCGTCCCCTAGGGGGCCCAATTAATATAAAATAATAAATATTCTGATAGTAATGGGCAGAATAAGTCATTTTACTGTTTGAATGAACAATTCGAGTATGCACAAAAGCAAAGTTATTTCTTTTGTTAGTAGTTTCTTATTTTAATTATAACTAAGAACCCTCATAAAAATAAATAATATTACCATCAAAATTTCTGATAATAAAGAATAAAAATTTATCAGTGACTGGCAACATTTCTTTTACTTTTTTTCCGTTTTCAAAATTTCTGGTTATAATTGAACAAAAATGTATACAAAATTCGGAAATTATTTTTTCTGCATGCTTTAATAATTCATTCAAATAGTAAACACATTTATTGTACATATTACTAAGTTCTGGGGAGATTCTAATATTCTTGTCAAATATAGTAGCAATATTCTTTTTTCTCAAAAGAAAATACTGGTATTCAAATATGTCAGTCAGATATACGTACTTGCACTGTAGCATTGATTATGACAACACAATTTGTAATCATATTTCCATTTGAATTCAGAGAAATAAAGGGAAAATGTATTTTTTTAAATTACTTAAGATTATATGGGACACATTTTAAAGTAATTCTTATTTAATGAGTTAATTTTTTGAATTTCTTTGTGCTGGTTTACAGTACCTTTTGTAAACAAAATCACATGATAAAACTTTTCACACACACACACACATATATATATATATACCGGGTGTTCCAAAAATGACTGATGGATTTTAAAATTCAATAACTTGCAAACGGTGACAGCTATTAATAAAATTTTTGCAGAAGGGTTATGTATAATGTCAGGAGTTTTTGTTACCGTAACTTTTTATTTTAGTTCGAATTTCAAACAATAGGTGGCGCTGACGGCGATTGAAGGCTAGGTGATCAGTGCTGAGCGAAGCGTCGAACTGGCCTTTAATCGTTTGAAATTCGAACTACAAAAAAATTACGGTAAAAAAACTCCTGACATTATACATAACCCTCCTGCAAAAAAATTTTTAAATAGCTGTCACCGTTTGCAAGTTATTGAATTTTAAAATCCATCAGTCATCTTTGGGACACCTGGTATATATATTTAATTTAAATTTGAAAAAATAGAGGGGTAGTTTAAATTCGTTATAACTCGAAATATTAGTTGTAGATTTTCATTTTTTCATTAAGATAAATATAAATATATCAGTTTTAATCTTGATTCAGCATTTAAAATAAATTATTTAATAAAAAAAAATAATGTAAAAATTAAAAGCAAATGACATAACTTTATGAAAGAATAACATTTTCAAAAAAAATATTACTTACACATTTTCTGAATCAAAATTGAAGAATAACAATTGAAAAAATACATGTTGGAAGTTTAAACTATTTACTTTGAATGGTTCTTCACTTACCACAATTTTTGCGGTCAATATTATTAATTAAATTTAAAAGTTTTTTTTTCTGTTGTAGGTGATCAATAAATAAATCGCTGAGCGGAAACATGTTAAACATATCTATTGGAATTTTAGGTTTTTTTCCACACAACATATGAGATATTTTTTTAACGGAATGGTCTGATTAGTCACATATTTTTTGCCAACGAGATGCAATATGCTATTAAAGTTTATGGATTTGTTATGGTTAAACTTAAGATTCAAGATTATTATTTGCGAGTTATCAAAAACTTTCACTCATAATAAAATTCTCTATTAACTTCCAGTAAAAAAACTGTGATTCTTAAAAAAGGAATGCCATATAGAAAATTAATACATAACAATATTAATGCTTAATAAATATTTCCCTTCATGACACATTGAATTCATATAGTTATAATAACATAATATGTCCCTTGACCTATTTTTCGAAGGAAGAATTCCATATTTCCCTTAGTATTTCATGTTTTTCTTCTTACGAAGTTCTTCCGGAATTTGTGTTGAAGTAATTAAAAAACTTATGAAAAACTCATCAATCATTTAGTTCATTTATTCAATCCTACAGAATTTAGATCTTTGATAATTTAAAAGAGGCAAGAAAATTATCAAAGCGCATTTTAGATACTAAAAACAAACATTTAATAAGAAATGATCTGATATAATGATTATGCATAATGCTAACAACAATTGTTTTAAACATTTGTAATGAATTTTTAGAGTTATCACACAAAACATACTTTAACCCTTTGAGCTCTGGTAGATAAATTTCTTCAAATTTCCAAATATCACATTGCCACCAGTATTTTGCAAAGAAAAATTTCGGTTTATCATATATGCGAAAAAAATGCATTAAGTCCTTTTCAAGAAAGTTTGGTCAAATGTTCCGGTGCCACAGTGACATACATTTCGTAATTAAAATTATGTGGTAGAAAATTCTACCATCAGAGCTCAAAGGGTTATCCTTCGAGCTCTGGTAGATACATTTCTTCAAAATTCCAAGTGTCACATTGACACCATTATTTAGCAAAGAAACAATTCGTTTTTCAATGTATACGGAAAAAAATGCATTAAATCTTTTTTTAATATAAATTTGGTCGAACATTCCGGTGCCATTGTTGCATTTTGGAATAAAAATTAATTGGTAGAAAATTCAATCATCGGAGCTCTAAGGATTAACTCTTTTGGGACCAGCAATTCTTACACAAATTATAATCGGTTGGCATCAGCCTTTTTTTTAAAGTTTCTTCTAACTACATAATGTGGAAAATGTTCTAATCATATAAGAAAAATAATACTTTTTTTAATACTGTTGCAAAAACAGGTTTTGAAAAGAAAGATGAAGTTGAATCAGACTCGACGTTGGACCGTAAAAGGTCAATCATTTCAGGGGCAATTAATTGTCTTTTCAGATGTTTTAGAATTCTTATTTGGCACCAGTTTTCTGAAATTGTAAAATTCAACTTATTTTCGCTTTTATTATTATGTTATGACGTAACTGGAATTTTACCATTTTGAAAAAGTGGTGTCAATTAAGAAATCTAAATTCAAAATGTAGACACACTCGCAACATTTCTTTATTCCATAACTCACAGCTAGGGCATGTTGGACCCTGTATTGCCATCTGACTCGTCATTGTATCCTCTACATCCCATGCATTATTGTCGTTCATTTAGTGAAACGCCTTGCGTACAGAGAAGAAAAAATCTAGGCGACAGTAGGCAGTCCCCCCCAATATATATATATATATATATATATATATATATATATATATATATATATGTATATATGTTTGTTTGCTATCAGTATGTAGAGTATTGCTACCGTAGGCGCCATTGCAGCACTCATCAATTGCAACATACATATGCAATTTAAATTTCATGAAAATATTTATTAAGCACCAGGTGCATGATGTATAAACATTTTTAAAAACAATAAACATTAAAATAACAATATTGAACAATATAAAAAGTCACCCGCAGAACCAAAAGCCATCACTCTTCAGCAGGCGGAATGGCTTTAACCTTCCCCCCCCACTATTAAAATAAAGCTTAATCAGCAGGTTTCGTGTAATATGGCAGAGTCTTGCATTAAATATGAAAATGACATACTAAAAAGTCACTCAAAAATTATTTCAAACATCACTTAAAGATCAATTCAAAGAAATAAGCTTTACTTATATATTGAATATTTTGAATCGTAATAAACCCATTTAAAGAATACACTTTTATATTTATGAAATCTTAATTGATTATAATATAAAATGCAAGCAACTGCCACACTTCCGCCTGAACCCGCTTATTAGCATAAAAGATAAACTTACTGCAAAAGCACGGCTCTTTAATTCCAGTAGGTGACAAAAACTTTTAACTCAAACGAAGACCAATCCACAAGACGAAGACCGATATATATGTATATATATATATCGTTATTTTTCTTTTAATACTTCGGGTAAAATTCTTGTAAGAATGCTGTTAAATTTTAAGTGAAAAAACTTTTAATATTTGGTAGTGAGAGACTGTCCAGTGGTGGCCAGATTTTTGCAGCTCAGATGTTTCAAAATAATGATATTTTTCTATAAAAAACAGTCATCTATTGATTTCTTTCCCAGGTGTTTGAAGAAATGCTCTCCTTAGAAGAAAAAAAAGTCATAGTTTCCTGGAAGCTGAGTGGTAAAACATATGAAGAGATGCGTCAACTTTTGAAAACAGGGAAAACAGCCACCAACAAGGGCCAGTGTGAGCAGGCCCTTATTATCGCATGGGCAAATGGGGACTTTGTCCATGGGCCCCAGACCTTAACAGGCCCCAAAACCATACATTAAATTATAAAATATTTACTTTCTTTTTCCAACTCTTCCACATGTTTAACTTATTAAATTCATCTTAAAGTAATATTGAAAAAAATGCTCAAGTTATATAAAAGAGTTTTTTCTGCAATAAGGAAATAAAGTGTACTTTTATTAATTAAGATATTTAAATTTAGAACTGACGGAGGTAAGAATTTTCTTCTATTTATATCCAAAGAACAAAAATATGTTTATGTCTTACACATACACATAAGAGTGACCATCAGTTCTATTTGAATAACGTTGCAGTGATTCGAAAGCCCTCCCCCCCCTAATTTATCTTTGCCCAGGGACCCAAGTAGTCTTATGGTCCATGCACATAGCACTAACTTCTTGCGCTATCTTTGATCTTTCGTGTCGGCGCTTTGATGTATAAATTGCACTTCTAGTGCACTGAATCTGAACTTCAAGAGAGAAATCTAACACGAAATCAGTTTACAGCTTTACGACTGAAGATAAGGTAGATAAAAGTTCCCCTTCCTTTGTCAATTTGGTAGGGTCAGTCCCTCAAAAATCATTTAAAGAGATTTCACCCTTGTTCCGTTCGAAAACAAAGGTTGATTGATTGCTCTTTTAGTGTAAAAGAAACTAGTGCTGTTCGCTCGCAGCCTTAATTTGGCCCTGAATTTGAGGCTACTTGTGAACGTGGGTTCCTTTCAGCTGCCTCACGAATTCTCTCCACCGCATTGTCACATGTTGATGGTCGCCCAGGACTTTTTTCATCCCCCACGCTGCAGATTCGTCTGCATTTCTTCCCAAGCAGCCTGTTATTGACCCTTGTTTGTGGCTTTTTTCCGTATTTTTGATGGTACCGTTGACGCAAATCTTCATATGTTTCATCACACAATTTCCAGGAAACGATGGCTATTCCTTCTTCTAAGGAAAAAAGTTCTTCAAACACTTTTGAAAGAAATCAATATACAGTAGAGTCTCTCTATAACGAAACTCCATACATCGAATTTCTGTATATAACGAATTTTTAGTAGGAACGGTCCCCTTTTCGCACGATTACATTAACCCCTTGAAGGGCACCGGTATATTTTATATACCACTTAATTTTAATTCCCTTACGCCACATTGGCACCGGAATTTTTGTATTAACATTTGCTTTTTACAATGTACGCGAAAAACATCTTTTATTTTCTATCATATAAATTTGTTTATGAATTCCGGTGTCAATCAATCATTTGAACATTTTATGAACATAAGTGCTTTGCCCCTCAAGGGGTTAAAAAGAGTCTCTATATCGTGAAATATCTATCTCCATATAACGAATTTTTTTCATAACTTAGCCTTAAGTTTTTCAGTTTTAAAAAGCTTGGAAGTCATATGGAATCGATTTTTTATAACTTATTTTTGATTTATCGTCAGTGCTGAGTTTTTTTTTTTTTTTTTTTTTTTTTTTTTTTTTTTTTTTTAATTACTTCTCTCTTTGTTCTTTAAATCCAACGAATTCATCCCACCTCCCACACACCTTTCCACATCCTTCTCAAAACAGTGTCAATTGGATTGATACACATGTAAGAGAGAAATCAATGAGAGGCTCATAAGAGAGGCCTTCAAATAGTGGCAAATGTTAACTACAATTTTTCATTCTTTGCTAAAATTTGAGCATTTTTTTGAGTGCGTAACAACTTTAAAATCAAATCAACAAAAAATTACAGATTTCTTCGCCTGAAATTAATGCAAGTCTTCCTAATTTGATTTTCATTAAGCTTTCAAATAAATATCTGTTCTCTTTATTGAAACAGCTTAAATAATTAACAAATAAAATGTTAGGTTAATATATACTTTTAAACGTTTCAAATTCTGAATTCAAAAGATCAAGAATAATGTTTGTTCAAATTTCACACATTAAATACGATTTTTAACATCATTCTCTATACATCGAATTTCTCTATATAACGAATTTTTTACTGGAACGGGGGATTTCGTTATATAGAGACTCGACTGTATTACTGTTTTCATAGAAATGGATCGTTATTCATGGAACACCCTGTATATTAGAGATGAACACACTTTGTAAATATGCACTTTTACAAATGAAAAATTTACAAAATTTCATACATTTTATACATTTTATACTATTACATAGTTTTCTTCAAAGCTTTAAAACAAATAAAACTTCTCTTTCTAACTTCAAATGTTATAAGGTAACTGTTGAAAGTCTTTGCATAATAACAGAGAAAAGAGCATGGAAATTTTGATAATATTTGAGGAAGAAAAGTTTTATGTCCTGAAATTTACTCTTATGGAACATTTCTGATGCATTTCCATTGTTTGCCTACTGTCTCAAGAGCAGTGTGATTGCGATGAATCTTTCTCCAATATTTAACTCAACTAAAATTTCTGTATTCCAAAGCAAATTTTTAAACAAAAAATACTTTTGAACAAAAAGACATAATATTGAAAATCTTAAAGAATATAAAAATATCGCAGGAAGAGAAAAAGGCTAAATGCCTTCACATAAAAATTTTAATGCATTTCTCATTTGCAGGGCACATATGCGATTACCAGAATTCTTGAATTGAATTTTTCGAATTATATAATCTCATGAACTTATTACGAAACAAATGCGATTTCAACAGCGAGTTACGTGGTGATTGTGAATATTATTATTAACACATTATGCCTTTGCGATCGATGCACTCCTCTCAGGCACAGGTATGGCATTTCTAACTCGAATTTGTTCGGCTGAAAACACTTTTTGAACATGTTGAGTGACAAGCAATAATGTCTCTGTAATATTGAATTGTCACCAGAAAAATCGAAAAAAAAAATTTAAGAAATAAGAAAAAGTAATTTTTTTTTTTTTTACATTTTGCCACTAAAGTTAAAAATATAAAATTATGTTACAAGATTCTGGTGAGAATATCGTTCAAATTAAGTGGGATAAAATGTATTCCATCGTCCCTCAAAGGGTTAAGCAAAAATTTTGCACGCAAGTTGACAACATGCGGAAAGTAAATTTATTAAAAAAGGAATTTTTAAAATATAGTTGTACGAGTAAAATATAAAATTATAATCATGTATATAAAGCTTTGGCACTATTTGACAGCACCCAACAGCAAACTATTAATTCATTAAGTAATTTCTTTTTTTTGTTCAAAATGTTTAATATAGGGACATGAAACCACATTTTTGTGCTAAAATACAGCCCCACCCTCATGGGTACTGGGCCTGGCCGCTGAGACAGAAAAAAAAAATAGCGATTCTCATAGGCAATTTTTTCTTCATTTGTACGGGCTTTTTCATTCAGACATTAGTATATATCAAAATATTTCTTTAACTTATTCAATATTTGAAAAAAAAATCGGAAAAGGCTTTTATGACTGACTCTAACTCGTATTACGACACGTATTGAAGTACTTGGGTTATATCATAAAAAAGAAACTGCCAACTAAAAAAATGAAGACTACAGTTAAAAACATTGAGTTATGAATAAAGAGAAGGAAACATATGGTGTATTGTCTGGCAGTTGCGAGTGCTGCTACTGAGGAGGTCTTTATAACCCTAATAGCATGCATGGTCACAGTGACGTCACTGTGAGTAACTTTGGTCACATCACATCTATGACCAAAATGCCCCCACTCACAAGGGCACCACCAAACATGGTGCTCACAGATTTTAATGATTTCTAAGTATGTTGTAGGGGTTATACCCAGGGGTGCAAAAATCTAGGCGCCAGCAGGCAGACTCTCACCACTAAAATTATTTCGTTAATTTTCGTATTATATTTCGTATAAAAATCGTGCAAGAATGCTATTAAATTTTAAGCGAAGAAAACTTTTAAATTTTAGTGGTGAGAGACTGCTAGCTGGCGCCTAGATTTTTGCACCCCTGGTTATACCACTAATTATTCAGCTGAAAGGATTCTTTCAAATGGGCCTTGGTTTTTGAGAAATTGGGGGGTCAAAGTTTAGCGTTTATTTCAAATACCTGTTAGTATTACCTTTGGTCAGCAGCTCCGTGGCTCCGAGGTAAAGTGCTGGACTCCAGACTCGGACGTGGCAGGTTCAACTCCAAGTTGGACCACCTTTTTTTTTTTTTTTTTTTTTTAATCTTTACATACTTTTTACATGTTACATATTTTAAGCTGAATTTGGAATTCTACAGCTTTGAACTTATTAACATTTTCTTATGTAGATTGTTTATTTTTTTTACTTTTATTTTTCTTACTTAAAAAAATATGGTTCAAATGATAAACTAATTGCACTTCAAAATTTATAAAATAAATAAAAAATGCTTATATAATTAGAATTTTCAAAAAGCATAAAAAATTTTGAATATTTTAAAATCCCTTTTACTTTAAATATTAATAATTTTGCTCAATTACTTTTTTCAGATTTTCAAATGAATATTACACAATTACATATTATTTTTATCTTTACATACTTTTTACACGTTACATATTTTAAGCAGTATTGGAAATTCTACAGCTTTGAACTTTTTGATATTTTTTTAATAAAGTAAATTTATATTTCCGAATTTATTTCATGGAAATTTATTTTTATCAGCAATTTTTAAACTAATATTTTTATTGACAAAACGGCATAACTAATTTATGCCTTGAATCTTTTTTTTTTTTTATTGTTAACTAGACGGTTGCCCGCCCTCAGTAGCCCGAAGACTATCTGAATGCCAGTTCTACAACCCCACACATTCACGTTTCTGTGCCATGTCTCGTCAGTTTCCGGCAGATATGTTTGATCGGTGTTCTGGGGTTTCGTTTGCATATCTTTTTTTATTGTTAATGAAGAGGTCTTCCATTTGTTCTTCCATCTGTTCTTCTTTCTGTTCTTCCATCTGTTCTTCCATTTGTTCTTCCATTTGTTCTTCCATTTGTTCTTCCATTTGTTCTTCAATTATATTCGACGATTCACTGTTTGAGAGCCTATCTGTCCTTTTATTTATAGAAGTTCAAAATGAAAAAAGATTTTCTTAGCAGACGATTTTTTGTGATAAATACATTATCTGTTTTATATTTCTTCTGCGTTTACCTAAGCTGTGTAAAATCTCTATAAATAAAAGGTATAGAGGATGAGAGCCTATCTGTGCCTCAATTATCCTCAGAATTCCTTTTATATATATAGATTATTATGTAATTTCTTTTTTTATTAAGCACAATTCTGAAATAATAATTTTTCTCTTTCCTATCGCCTTTTTTGTGGAATTTTTTAAACGAAAATTTATCCTTTTTTTGTATAAATTATACAAAATAATTTTCAGGTGCAATTTCTCAGACATTTATATGATTAGTTAATTCAAATAATGCATACCTTCGAAAGTCTAATAAAATATTATTGCAGTAGTGTTAAAATATTTTCCAAATTTTTACTGATCTTTAAATACATTTATTTCTAAAGTTCATCCTCAATATCATTTATCGTTTGCACAAATAAGAAATGAAGGATTATATTTAAAATAATACATATATTTTTTATTTTAACAAATTAAAGCACTATTCATAAAAAATCAACTAAATTGGGAAAATCGTTTGCTAATGAAATAATATTTACGATAGATAAAAAAAATATATGTGTATTTATTTTATTCGTCTGCTTTTATTTTCTCGGTAAAATCACGCAAAAATAGAAATTCTTTTTGCTGTTGTCATTTAGTTTCTTTTGCAGAACTAGTTAAGGAATATAGGTTATGTAAATTTATACGAGTTTTAAAAAGATGAGATTTCAGTCACGAATTAGTTCAAATTTGCGTTTAGATTAATAAGTTTTGAAAAAACTATTAATTAAAAAAATCATAAACGTTAAGTTTTTAAGGAAAAGGTTTATATAAAAGTTGATCAAAAAATAAATATTTGCTCTTAAATATCAAGTAAGATTCTGTTAAATTGTGAATAATTTAATTACTTATTTTTATTCACACGACAAATATATCACGCGATACTGTAAATTTTGTTAATACATTCAGCGCAATTCCCTACGCAAATGATGATTCTAAACGGTTTTTTTCTGTGTGCATAATTTCTTCACTTTCATGTTTTAAAAGTGCTAAGGCCTTTTTTTGTATTTGATATGGTGATTTATTTTTTTTATATTGGTTCTGTATTATACATGCGATAAATATACTCATGTAATCAGTTTTCAGGTTATAATTATAATTTTTTCCAAATAAAAGTGTGTATAAAGATGCGTCATGTGTTAAATTTAATCTTTTTACACTGCATATACCAGTAACATAAATATATATATATGTAAGTATATTAAATGTAATAATAGATTGTCTAAAAATCCATGCACAGTATTGTGTAATATTCATTTGAAAATCTGAAAAAAGTAATTGAGCAAAATTATTAATATTTAAAGTAAAAGGGATTTTAAAATAATCAAAATTTTTTATGCTTTTTAAAAATTCTAATTATATAAGCATTTTTTATTTATTTTATAAATTTTGAAGTGCAATTAGTTTATCATTTGAACCATATTTTTTAAGTAAGAAAAATAAAAGTAAAAAAAATAAACAACCCACATAAGAAAATGTTAATAAGTTCAAAGCTGTAGAATTCCAAATTCAGCTTAAAATATGTAACATGTAAAAAGTATGTAAAGATTAAAAAAAAAAAAAAAAAAAAAAGATGGTCCAGCTTGGAATTGAACCCGCCACCTCCGAGTCTGGAGTCCAGCACTTTACCTCGGAGCCACGGAGCTGTTGACCAAAGGCAATACTAACAGGTATTTGAAATAAACGCTAAACTTTGACCCCCCCAATTTCTCAAAAACCAAGGCCCATTTGAAAGAATCCTTTCAGCTGAATAATTAGTGGTATAACCCCTACAACATATTTAAAAATCATTAAAATCTGTGAGCACCATGTTTGGTGGTGCCCTTGTCAGTGACGTTACATTGTGACTGAGATGTGACTTTCTTAAAAATCTTTAGAAATTTATAAATATTTTTCAAAACATGTTATTTACTCTAAAAAACATGTCTTTGGAAATTTATATATCGTCGCTTTTGTCACAGTTTCGTCACAATGTTAATCACAAATAAGTCACAAATGACACATTTTTCACAAATTTGTCACATTGTGACCACTTTGTGAAACGTCACAAAAGAGCTCTAAAACGGCCGTAACGACTTCACATTTTAGTCACTGTGACTTCACATCGAATATCGATGGTCACAAAGTCACAATGTGACATCACAATGACGTTGCAGTGACGTCACCATGCTTTACGGGTATATTACTGTTTTCATAGAATTGGATCGTCATTTTTGGAACACCCTGTATATTAGAGATGAACACACTTTGTAAATATGCACTTTTACAAATGAAAAATTTACAAAATTTCATACATTTTATACATTTTATACTATTACATAGTTTTCTTCAAAGCTTTAAAACAAATAAAACTTCTCTTTCTAACTTCAAATGTTATAAGGTAACTGTTGAAAGTCTTTGCATAATAACAGAGAAAAGCGCATGGAAATTTTGATAATATTTGAGGAAGAAAAGTTTTATGTCCTGAAATTTATTCTTATGGAACATTTCTGATGCATTTCCATTGTTTGCCTACTGTCTCAAGAGCAGTGTGATTGCGATGAATCTTTCTCCAATATTTAACTGAACTAAAATTTCTGTATTTCAATGCAAATTTTTAAACAAAAAATACTTTTGAACAAAAAGACATAATATTGAAAATCTTAAAGAACATAAAAATATCGCAGGAAGAGAAAAAAGCTAAATGCCTTCAAATAAAAAATTTAATGCATTCTCATTTGCAGGGCACATATGCGATTACCAGAATTCTTGAATTGAATTTTTCGAATTATATAATCTCATGAACTTATTACGAAACAAATGCGATTTCAACAGCGAGTTACGTGGTGATTGTGAACATTATTATTAACACATTATGCCTTTGCGATCGAAGCACTCCTCTCAGGCACAGGTATGGCATTTCTAATTGGAATTTGTTCGGCTGAAAACACTTTTTGAACATGTTGAGTGACAAGCAATAATGTGTCTGTATTATTGAATTGTCACCGGAAAAATCGAAAAAATTTTTTTTTTTTTTTTTTTTTTTTTTTTTTTTTTTTTTTTTTTTTTTTTTTTTTTTTTTTTTTTTTTTTTTTTTTACATTTTGCCACCAAAGTTAAAAATATAAAATTACGTTAAAAGATTCTAGTGAGAATATCGTTCAAATTAGGTGCTATAAAATGTATTCCATCGTCCCTCAAAGGGTTAAGCAAAAATTTTGCACGCAAGTTGACAACATGCGGAAAGTAAATTTATTAAAAAAGGAATTTTTAAAATATAGTTGTGCGAGTAAAATATAAAATTATTATCATGTATACAGGGTGTTTCTAAATTCATGGTACAGACTTTAAGGGGTGATCGTACACATCAAGGCAAACAATATTAAATAGGAAACTAAAGGTCCCAAACGTCTTCCGAAGGAGATAGGCGCCATTAAAGTTTAGGGTCCAAAAAGTCAAATGATTATAAAAAACAGAAAAATTGGTCGATTCGTTTGCAGTTTTCACTAAAACTATTCTTTATGTCAGTAGTGTCTTGAAAATAAATTATAAAGATTCTTTTTAAAAAATGCCGATAGAGGGCGCTTTAGACTTTGGAGTAACGAACAACTATTTTTTACCGTTATTTTTTGCATGTCATTAATATTTTTTAGAAGCTTAGACATAAACTTAAATTTTGAGCTCAAAATCTAAATCGTTGGGAGTGGTTAAATAGCGCAAACTGAACTGTGGGGGGAGGTTCAAATTTCAAATGATTATAAAAAAAAGCGGAAAAATTGCTCAATTGATTTGCGATTTTCCCTAAAATTATTCTTTATGTGAGTATTATCTTGAAAATAAATTATAAAGATAAAATTCAAAAAAGGCCGATAAAGGGAGCTTTAGACTTTGGAGTAACGTACAACTATTTTTTACCGTTCTTTTTTGCATCTCATAAAATTTTTTTAGAAGCTCAGACATAAACTTAAATTTTGAGATGAAAATCTGAATCGTTGGGAATGGTTAAATAGCGCAAACTGAACTGTGTTCAATGGGAGTGGGGAGGTTCAAATTTCAAATGATTACAAAAAACGGAAAAATTGGACTGTTTTCGCTAAAACTATTCTTTATGTCAATATTTCCTTGAAAAAAATTTTTTAAAGATATGTTAAAAAAATTCCGTCAGATGTCTCCTTAAACTTTAGAGTAACCGTTATTTTCTGTATCTAATTGAATGCTTGTAAAAGTTCAAACTTAAATTTTGAACTCAAAATCTGCATCGTTGTGAGTAATTAAGCAGCAGAAAATTGCACTGTGTTCGAGGGGTGGAGAGGGTAACATTGCAACTTCTGAACACAGTTCAGTTTGCGCTTCTTAATCCCTCCCATCGATTTAGAATTTGAGCTAAAAATTTAAGTCTAAGCTTTCACAAGCATCTAATTAGATACAAAAATAACGGTTAAAAATAGTTGTTGGTTATTCTAAAGTTCAAAGCGCCCTCTAACGGATTTTTTTAAAAATTTATTTTCAAGGCAATATTGACATAAATAATAGTTTTAGTGAAAACCAACCAATTTTTCCGTTTTTTTATAATCTTTTGAAATTTGAACCTCCCCACCCCCATTGAACACAGTTCAGTTTGCGCTACTTAACCACTCCCAACGATTCAGATTTTCATCTCAAAATTTAATTTTATGTCTAAGCTTCAAAAAAAAATTTATGAGATGCAAAAAGTAACGGTAAAAAATAGTTGTACGTTACTCCAAAGTCTAAAGCGCCCTCTATCGGCATTTTTTGAATATTATCTTTATAACTTTTTCTCAAGATAATACTGACATAAAGAATAATTTTAGTGAAAATCGCAAATAAATTGACCAATTTTTTCCGTTTTTTATAATCATTTTAAATTTGAACCTCCCCCCACAGTTCAATTTGCGCTATTTAACCACTCCCAACGATTTAGATTGTGAGCTCAAAATTTAAGTTTATGTCTAAGCTTCTAAAAAAATTTAATGAGATGCAAAAAATAACGGTTAAAAATAGTTGTTCGTTACTCCAAAGTCTAAAGCGCCCTCTATCAGCATTTTTAAAAATTTATCTTTATAATTTATTTTCAAGACAATACTGACATAAAGAATATTTTTAGTGAAAACTGCAAACGAATCGACCAATTTTTCTGTTTTTTTATAATCATTTGAATTTTTGGACCTTAACCCCTTGCGGGGCGGTGGTTTCATAGATATACCACTTAATTTTAATTCCCAAACGCCACATTCGCACCGGAATTTTGTTAAAGAAAATTACGGTTTATTGAATGAGTGAAATATAGCGTTTTCTTATTTACAAATAAAGTTGTTTTCAAATTCCGGTGTCAGTCATTAATTTCAATACTTAAGCAATGATTTTGCCCTGCCCCGCAAAGGGCTAAACTTTAATGGCGCCTTTCTCCTTCGGAAGACTTTTGGGACCCTTAGTTTCCCATTTAGTATTCTTTGTCTTGATGTACACTATCACCCCTTAAAATTTTTACAATAAATTTAGAAACACCCTTTATAAAGCTTTGGCACTGTTTGTCGGCCCCAACAGCAAACTATTAGCGTAATTTCGGGTGTAGAAGCCAAGGATCAAACAATCCTTTTTGGACCCAGAAATCTTATTTAGTGATTGAAGACAAATATATACGTCGATCTAAGTAGTAACATTTGTTTCTTAAAAAATTCTGGGTCGAAAAAGAATTGTTTGATCCGCGGCTTATACGCCCGAAATTACGGTACATGTCTTTCAATGGGTCTTGCGAATAATGTTATTTGATCCGGAATTGTAAAATATATAACAAATGATATCCACTTTATCTAATTTTAGAAAGTTGAAGTATCCCCATCCTTCCTTTTACCTCCCCCCACCCACCAAAAACAAATTAAAGTTTTTTTGTTTTTTTTTTGGGGGGGGGGGACTCATCAGACTTTCGTGTCTAGTGACAATATTTTTTTTTAATCTCTAAATTTTTGTGAATGGCCATCAGTTGTTGCAGTAAAAAGCTATTTTATCTGAATAAAGTATATATTTTTGTCATTTTATTCGTAAAATGTTCCGTAACTTTGAAAAAATTTATCGTACCGATTTGCAGATAGTGTATTTCGATTTACGATTAAAAAAAAAAAAAAAAAAAAAAAAAAAAATCATGTGAAACGATAACCCATTTGACCAATTTAAAAAATGTTGATCCCCCTCCCCCTTCTTTTGCTTCTTAAACATGGTAAAATTTATTTTCGGGGTATTCTTGGGTTTTTCATTTCCAGTGCCAAAATGAAGTTTTTTTCCCCCAAATTTTAGTAATTGGCTATTTGTTTAAAATATATATATATAATGTATAATATATAATGTAATTTTACTTGTAATGTATATTGAACATACAATTCATTATATACAATCTATTAATTAGGAATTACATTTTAAAGTTATAAAATGGTATGTTAAGTGTTATCCTCCACTTTCTTAATTTTTACCGATTTTTAGTGAGATTTTCAATGCCATTCTTAGTGGGTTTTTTCCATCCTGCTGCATGTTTTTATATTCATAAAAATATTTAAAATTTTTAGCCTAATGCAACATTTTGTACATCACGATTTTAGAAATTTTTGCAGTTTTTAGCCTTTTTTTGTGTGTTTTGCAGTGATGATATTTTGACATTCACAAAAGCGATTCTATTTCAAACTAACATATTAAATCTTGTCTCCCGCGATTTTCAATGCGATTTTTTGCACTATTTGGCGTTTTGAGCCAATTTATATATATATTCGGAAGTGAATTTCAGTTAGAATGCTTTGGCTCTCATTGTAGTAATTTTGTCAACTAGCGATTTTTAAAAGTTTTTTTTTTTCCTTTCTGGATTTTTCAATATTAGTAAAAGGAAATCTATTTTAATATTTAAGATTAATATAAGAAAAAATCATTTCAAAAAAGTTTACTTACATAGAGCGATATTTGGAATTTTTTTGTCATTTCGCAGCATTTTTTTAAGCATATTTAATATTAGTTCGGTTTCAAACTTATAGCCTAATATAGTGAATTTTCATCAGCTGCTGTTTAAAAAAATTAGTGATTTTTTTTTTTTTGCGTTTTTTTGCGTTCTTTTCAGAGCGATTGTTTGGCATTTGGTAATGAGTTCCGGTTACTGTCTTCTAGGAAAATACATTCAATTTTGTTCTGTAATTTTTTTAAAGCTATTTTTAAATTATTTTTATCGTTTTATGAGTTTTACGGCGTTAGAAGGTATTCTATGTAAAAAAATTATCTAAATATATGAAAATTTCTCCTCCGCGATTTTTGAATGTTTAGTTATTTTAAATACCATTTTCAATGCGGTTGGTGATTATTTATTTTATTTTATTTATTTGTTTATTTATGTATTTGCGTTTTGCTGCGAGTTTTCGACATTCGTTACATAAACTCCTTTTTAAAAGTTTTGCCTGAATGTAGGAAATTTTGTCCTCTGCGATTTTTGAAGCGTTTGCGATTGTCAATGCAATGTCTAGTGTTTTTTTTTTTCCGGTTCATGATTTTTGACATTTATGAAAGGAATTATTTTTGAAACATTTAGCCTAGTATTATATTAAGGTGTCCTGTGGTAATAACACTTACGTTAAGATTTATTTATTTATTTATTTATTTATTCAAACAAATAGTCCAAGAGCCGACAGCACAAAAACCTATTTTATCGAGCACTAGGAAAAAACATTTATTTTATGGAAGAATAGTAATATGGGAATTTAATAATTCATGTCTTCCGGAAGTGAAGTGGCGCATGGGCCAAAAATGAATACCACTAGTGGCTCACTCGTAGGTTTATCATTGTGTTTTCTGCTCCCAGTTTTCCAACCTTTGATTGTACGGCAAACACAATATTGAACTTACGAGTAAACCACTTGTGGTATTAATTTTAGGTTTATGCACCACTTAACTTCCGGCAGACATGGATCATTAGATTCTCCTATTACTATTCTTCAATAATAAAAAAAAAAAATGTGCTCGATTTTTGTGCTGTCGGCTCTTAGACTAAAATATGGGATTTGATGTAGAAACTTATCGACTATGAATAGAAGAAGGAATATTTTAGCAAATATGTAGTCATAAAATGCATTGGCATGAATTCTTAACCAATGCTATTTGGCTTTATAACATGCAAACGAACAATGAAATAGGATGGAATAATGATATGTAAATTATTCATTTCTAAAGATACAAATTCTACAGCCTTAAAAATTGACATATTTCTCTTACTTAACATTAATTTGCGATATTAGGATCCAGTAATAAACATTTGATATTTCATTCATCTGACATGAAAAAATTAGCAGCACTTAGGCCCAACAAATTTCACTTTATGCTTTTTGGTTTTTAAAAATGACAATACTTTATAGTATACAAAATGAAAAATATATACTCATCGTAGCACTGAAAAAAATCAACCAGAGTAATAATACTTATGGATAACGTTATTACTCCTGTATATTTATTGCACATTATATTTTAAATGCGGTTTTCAATGCAATTTTTAGCTTTCTTTTGCGTTTCCCCGACAATTTTTTGACGTTAATAAAATGAAATCGGCTCCATACATTTATTCTAAACCCACTATTGCCAGCTTTTATCTTTTTTTTTTACATCCGGAAGCGTATTTTTGTTATGTTCTATTGTTAGTAAAATTTAGCCCACTGTTGTAAATTTTATCAAACTTTGTTACAATTTTCAAAGTAATATATTAAATTTATTTCTCTGCCATTTTTGAAATTTTCAGGATTTTTAATGGAATTTTCAATATGATTTTTTGACATTCGTAAAAGAAATTTTGTTACTAACTTTAATTGCGACTTTACTTGTGAAAAAACTTCTGTTAGAATAGTTTAAACCGCTGTTGTAAATTTTATTTTTCTGCAATTTTTAATCTTCTGCGACTTTTACTACATTTACTTAGTTTCGATGTAATATTTTAAACATTATTAAAAATGAATCCGTTTTTAATCTGTAACTTAATGTATTAAAATTTGTCCTCTTTTCTGTTAAATTCATTTGAAATTCGCTTAGTGGCTTTCTAATTTTTGTGAACTTTTTTAGGATCTTTATTTTATCTTTTTTTTTCGCTCTGAAGCGGTTTTTTGACTTTGTAAAAGATTCTGTTTTAATCTTAAATAAATTTTTCTATTTACAATTTTTGCAATTTTAATGATTCTTTGTATTTCACTTTTAATGCTCTTTTTTTTTTCTTTCGAGATTCGCTGCGACTTTTCTGCATAGTAAAAGAAATCTAGTTTCACCGTTCCCATGCAATATATAGTACATATTGTTCTTTTTAATATAAAGTTTAATAAAAAGTTATGGTATGATTTTTAAAAATATACATTTGGCTATTTTTATTGTGATTTCGCGTTTTATGCTATGTTTATGGGGCCCGGAAACACAGCACCTATCAGTTCAGCTGCGCAAGTAAATGAAACAATTTTAGCAAATGAAATTGTAATTGTCTTCTATATTGACTAGGGTGATATAAAAAACGATTTTCACAAAAAAATTCAAGTTTAATTTCTTATTTAATTAAATATTGTGTTGCTGATAATTGTGTTTTTGAAAATAATATTGATACTGTAAAATTAAATATTCATGTTAAATGTGTCAAATTAAATTTGAAATGATAATATAATTTTCTCTGCATGTCACAATTTTTCTATTTAACCTCTTCAGTCCCTGAATACCCAAATGGGTACATCAGTTTTGTCCCATATTATTAATGATACTCAAATATAAATGAAATTTCGATATAAGAATAATATGTTTCGAATTCTAAGATTCAAGCTAATAGAAATAAAACAAAAATCTCGCTCTGAAGTCAAACGAGAGAAGAAATAATTCAGTAATAATTAAAAATACTGTAATAATCGCCAGTAGCGAAGAGGTTAATGTTAATAATATATTACGAATTTTGCTCTAGTAAGTTGTTTATTTATTTTTATTATTTCGTTTTATAATATTGATTTTGACATTATAATGTGTGACTTACCAAAGCTAAATCAAGAGAAATAACTCACTTCTAGAACTTTCATTTTATTTTTAATAGCTGTTTTCTTATTAATATTACAAATATTCGATTTTTTGTATATACGATTTTTAAAATGTAAATAACTTGCTATACTATATCATTATTTTTCTGTTTGAAATTTATGCACAAATTTTAATCGCAATGTGATGATTTTAAATGTTTGACATATTTTGTCTCAGTAATATTTATTTTAAAGGCATTCTTTACCTGTTGTAACAGGATTTTTTTTCTAATATTCATATCGTGTGTGATTTTTCGAAAGCAAAAACATTTCAAAAGAGATTTTGAAATGTTACTGTTATTCTTTATTTAAAACATTCTGGCTTTTTTAATTCTTTCTTTCTTTCTTTTTTTTCTTTTTTTTTAATAATAGTAAAATATGATTTATTAATTTGATTCCAAATTAGCTGTTGTTATTTTTTAAAAAAGATGCAAAAATAAATAATTGTGCATCTTAAATTCCTTAAATTTAAATACATTTTATATTATATTTATGCAAATAAATTATGGTTATTATACTAATTTACTTATTTTTAAAAAAGTTTGAATAGTGGTAAAAAGATGACGCCATAGGCGCGGCAAAATAAGGCTTGCCTCAGGCGGCGAAATGTCTAGCGCCGGCCCTGACGCCATGGATAAAACATAGATTAAACCCAAAACTTCTTTGGTCAATCATAAACAAATTTTAAATGAAATTTCAGTTTTGCAATTTTCGGTACTACTAATTTTTAAATTTCTAAACATTGCACATTTCCAATTTTTACACCGTCGTATAAGGAAAAAATGTAAATTTCAATACAATCAGAAAATTTAAAGTAATTGTTTAACATCCCTTCTTAGAACGTATTTTTAGAATGGATACATGTACAGTCGTAGAATAAAGTAAACAGTCCCTACTAATAGATCAACAAAACATCGTAGAAAGAAAGTTACTGGTGCCTAGCAAATTGAAATAAAGTCTATTTTAAATAATATAAGTAAAATTTGCTTAGGGGGCCATCTACATATTAAAACAAACCCAAAATTAATTTGCGCAATACCCAATTTTAGCAGAATATTTCAAATCTCCGGTTCAGACTATGCCTAGGCACCAAACTTCAAGTAATTTGAATGATAAGTTTTTGAATTATAAACATCTAAAAATTAGTGCTTCTAATATTAAATTGTATTTAAATATTTTTATAAATATCTCCTAAAATTATACTTCGTATGTGCTATTTTTTATGTAGCAAAAATAATGAAATATTCAAGCATAAATACTTTGATTTTGCAATTTTTATAATTTATGATATGAATTATGAATTGTGAAATTAATGTTAGAAATTCTGACATGCAAACTACAGTTTTTATGGCTTTTTTATGGAAATCTAAAATATTAATTTTTCTCCTAAACACATTTCAAATTATGCTTAAAAATGACAAAATGATAGTTTAAGGGGCAGTTTACGATAGCAATGACTGGATATTTGAAACTTCTTAAGCCATCCTGTAATCTAGCAGTCTTCAGAGACTGCTGAGTGGCACCTAAGACGTCTTGATCGAAAAGGGGGCTCTCTCAGTCAAAAATCTAGTACCGAACTTGAATTTCGATATAGCCCCTAAAATATGCTCAATTTAAAATAATTATTTTCTTGGAAAAGTATCGTACGATTTGTATGGAGATTTAATTTTAGGCTAATAGAAGGATATAGATTTCATTTATGCTCTCAAAATTGGGTGCTGTTATTGAAAAAAATAAATTTACGGTTCGTTTTAATATGTATATGGCCCCCTAAGCAAATTTTATAAACACCATTTAAAAGTAGACTTAATTTCCAATCAATTGGCACTAACAATTTTCATATAAGATAATTTTTTTAGCGTTAGTAGGGAGTGTTTACTTTTTAATTTTCATAAATACCTTAACCGCACAACCGATTTGCCCGTAAAAGACGATTTTTCTTAATACACCACTTAACCCTTTCCGGCGCAGACAAATTCTGTTCGTAAAATGAGAAATTGTTGACTGACACCGGAATTTACAAAAGACTTTTTTAGAAATTAAGAATTCCCTGATTTAAGCTGTCATTGTAAGAGTAAAATTTTACTAAAATATTATTGATGCCGTTTGTAAGTATAGAATTAAAATTAGGTGTTGTCGGAGTGGTAACACAGCGCCGGAAAGGGTTAAAGCTTTTTGAAACCACTAAATTAATGATATATATTTCCATACTGTTTGATGCCAGAAATGTTTCGGCTAAATGCTATGAATATTTTAACTTAAAATAAGTAGTGTTATTCTCATATTTCCAATTTATCGTAAAAAAAATAATCAGTTAAATGGTTAATTTTAAATTTTTTTTTTTTTTTTTAATCTCAGAAAAATTGTACAACTCTTTGAGTAAAACCGGTGATTACATATCTTACAACTGAAATCGAATTTTTTACTAAACTATAGATTATCGACTCTTAGGAAGATCCATAGACAAGGAGCGTACACTGTAAAAAATTTCCAAAACCTTTTTTAATTAAACGGAAACCTTTCCGAAAATTCAAAAAACCTCTTGTTAAAATCATGTTTCCGAATAATTCAGAAACTTTTCCTTTTTTTTCAAATTCAAGAAGAGGAATTACGTTTACGCATGCGCAAATGATGTCATCCTCCTTCTCGCGTCTTTTGCGTTGGCAACACACAAACACAACACACGGAAAGCGGGAAAGAAAAACGAAATTCATTCGCTGTCGCCATTATTTACGTATTTATGGAATCAACATTAGTATATAATCGGTAAGTGACTTCTAGTTTTTGTTATTCTTATTACTATATTGTCCAAATTTATAATGATTATATTAAAATCATCCATTCTGTTTGTTTAAATGTAGTTATTTGATTTTGCTAAAATGAAATTGTCTTGCATTTTTTGCATTAAAAAATTTATAAACAAAACTAAATTACTTTTCTTTTGCATATCGAATTACTCCATAAAAATGAACCGCGTTTTACACTAAATTGCGATATTCAAAATTGTAAAAGAACGTTCAAAACTATCAGATCTTACACATGGCACAGGTTTCTACTTTATTTGGAACTGGGGTATAATTAATATATTACCCTTTAAAAATGTTTGTATATTAGTGATTTGCATTCATTTTATTAAAAAGAAGGAATTTGACTTGTGTCATTCTTCCCTTTGCTGGCTTGACCCATTCGTCCTCACTACTTTCTTGTATATTAAACTTCTTGTATAAACAAAAATACTGCGTTTTGGCGTAGTTTAAATTCAATAGAATTATGTTCCATAAATAGGGAAACTTTTACATCTAAACTTAAACAAATCATTAGTATACAGAACGCATAAAAAATATACAAAGCAAATTTACTTTTGATTCCTAATGTAATCTTTTTTTTATACAATTGCAAGCTTATGCAGATCAACAACTTTTTTCAACTGAAGATTGCACTATCATCGCATGTTTAGAATGATAAAGAGAAAAACATACTGTACCATTCCCCCCATTCTCCCCTATTATTGAAAAGTAAATAAGAATAATATAAGCTTTTATTTATTTGTTTTTTATGAGCTAAAATATTTCATTAATAAATAAATAAAAATGCCTCATAATTTACAAATTTTAAGCAATAATATTGCAGATTTAAAACAAAATTTAATTGTATTGTACATTCTGTCGTTCATCTACACAACCATTCTTTTTACTTATATAAACGCTTATAACTTGGAAAAAAAAATTATTGTAATTAGCAATATCATATTATTATTATAAAGATCATTATTATATTTTTCTATTTAAAACTAGTCGTTGGGGGCCACCGTAATACTTACCCATCATGGATATGTATATGAAAATAAAACATGTGAAAACTATTTATACAGTGCATTGCAATTCATAAACAAAATTTAAATATTGTTAATATACCTAGTAATGCTTTATTAAAGAACTGCTGATGTACCAATTTCGACAAATTATATAAAACGCCCAACTACTCAAGTAGTACCGAACTGCGTAAAAGAAACATCCTTATAACTCCAAAAATAATAATTGTACTAGGACTTCCCTCAGAGGGATTAGTCTGAGCGATATTGCTGAGAATACACATTTAATAACTTGCGATAAGTAAAGAAAATGAGATGTTACCTTTAATTGGTCATTCTTTGTGATAAAATGTAATGATGAAATTAAGCATATCGAATCGTAGAACTACAAAATCTTGTTGCATATACTATTTTTATAAAAGAAAAGCAAACCATGCATGGATATAAAATTGGAAATATGCAAAATATTAAAAGTAATACAGAAAATAAAACACCAAATTTTCCTATATTGGAAATGTAGCTCTTTGAAATGATGTCATGAGCATAAACAGAAGCTTCGCACCGATTTAAGAAACTATAAATAATATAAACTATTATGTTTGAAGAGAAATGGAGTGTATTTTATATGGTGTGAAATCCGTCCGAATAGTTTATTATGTTGAATATCTATTTTCCACGGATGCAATGAAGTTGTCGATAAGAGTTAAGGAATCCTTTTTTAAAAATTTGTCCTAAACGAGCACTTACATCTTATATGTTACTGTGATGCCAAAGTTATAGTTTCTGACCCCAACAGTATCCTAGAAATTGCAATATTCTCAATAAATTGGGTGTAAAACTTTTTCTAGAAAAAAAATTTTTAATATGTGAAATTAAATTGTCGAATGTTTTAGAAATCGTTCATAACGAGAATATTATATCTTAAAAGTTGCCACCAAAAAAAAAAAGTTTTTAAATTTTTAGACATATCAACATCAAAGAATTCTCAATTTTAGAACTTATTTTGCTCGTGCATTGATGGTGATTATTGTTCCTACGCAAAATATAGTATATTTTGCAGCAAAGATATTTACCAACATTTTTTTCCCACATTATTTTTTAAATCTGCTAGGTACTCCAAATGCTAACGAAAAACACACAAACGTTAATGCTTTATAGCAGTGTTTCCCCCAGGAGGAGGGCACACAGGCCTTCGGGGAAACGTCCACCGGTAAATGTTAGCAGAAGGTTTTTTCTTATTTAAATTCTTAAAGATACAGAATTAATGCCAAAAATAAGGGGAACATTTCTTTTCAAAAATTTACTGGTGGAAGATCAAAAATTTACTGGTCGAAGGCCTGTGCGCCCTTGTCCTGGGGGAAACACTGCTTTATAGCATAGAAATAAAGAATCAAAAGCTATTTATCTCCTATTATATACACATAAACAGGGGTGGGGAAATACATCATTTTGCTCGCCAGTGGCGAGTGGATTTTCTCATAAGGCGAGTGCATTTTTAGTTTTTGAAAAACTGTAGGCAATAGGCACATTATCAGAAACACTTTTTTAATCTAGATATTTTAACTTTCCAAATTATTACAGTGTAAGAATGGTACTAAGTTCTATCTAATATTAATCTTACCTTTGTTACATATATTTCTTAATATTATACAAAAAAGAATTATGAAAATGCATTGTAATAATAGTAATTTTGTCTGTAATCGCGTGCGATTTTGTCATAACTATTTTCAACTGCGTGTGTTGCATCTTGCAGGCTGGCGAAATGAATCCTTGGCTGGTAAGAATTTGGAAAATTTCCCCACCTCTGCACATAAATTATCTAATTAGTGCTAGCAGATGAATTTTTAAATATACATAGATCAATATAATGCTTCATTTTTCTTTTATTAGTATTTCTTAGTATTCATTTTTCATTTATTTGTATTATTCAGTAAAAAACTCACTTTCTTAAGCCCGTATTATGTCACACTTTTTATAAAAGCGCCTAAGTCCATATAACAGCGAAGTATTGTGAAGAGTATTAAATACAAGGTAGTAAGACACTTAGCCAAACGCAGGTAATAAATCACCAAATATTGTCCTTTTCGCCCTCTCTCGAAATGCATTTTTTTCGTATATTTAAAAACACGATTTTGAGTCATCTTATTTAAAATTCAAATAAATAAATGAGAGGAAGCAATAATAGCATAAGTCAAAACATTCATAAGTCAACATTAAGGAATTGTATCGTAGTTACACATGTGGAAAAAAGCTGTTTTCGGCCAAAAAACGTTGTCTTCACTAAATTTGAATCCGATTAAAAAAAGTACCGTGATTAATTAAAATGTTATAGGCAGAGCTGCCAAATCTCCGGCATTTTGGGTACCGGTATTTTAATACAGAAAATGTTTTATTAAATTGGAACATTCTGCGGATTTAAAAAATAACTTTTCCTATAAGAAAATTCTGCTATGCAATAAGCGAGGGTTTGGCATCTCTATATAGGAATATTTCGTAATCTACTTTTTAACCTTAAAAAAGCAACGACCATTTTCGGGTACAAAAAGTATTGCTAATTGTTCCATTTTGCATACAAGGTACTGATTGTAATATTGATGCATCTATGGTGATAAATTTCCAATAATTTTTCAAATCCCATTTATTTCATTAAAAATATAAATCTTTTATTCATTTAGTTTAAAATAAATGGTTTTTTACTAATTTCATAATACTTTTGAAATATCATTTTTTATTGAAATATTCATACTTAATCCATAACATACATAATATATGACTCTGTTATTACATAAGTCACCTTTTTATTATCATAAAAATTATGTTTTTACTGATTTTTATTAACTCAATAGGAAAAATTTTGTGTTTTGAGCAATAGATGTCCGCATTTCCTATTATTTATTTATTTTAACAAAATTCTTTGTATTTAGAAGAATTTTTATTTAAATAGGAAATCCAGATGTCGCTGTTAATAAAGAAGAAAGTTACAAAAAAGGGTACAAAACGAGCAGACATATACTATCAAATATGGAAAAACGACGAATCCCGAAAAGACGTCGTATGAAATATCATCTTTTAATGCAACAAAAAACGAGGTATGATTATCGAGACTATTGATTACAAAATGTGCATTACATAAAAAAAATGCTGCAAATATTGATTATTTTTTCTTTTGTGCAGTTTTGGCTTCGAAAGGTGCGCTATGTTGCAAAAAGATATAAGCGCCTATGAAAACACACCTGGTAAACTTTCATGCTCAGTTTTACAAATAAATATGGAACATATATGCCCTATATACACGGAGGTACCTAATTGGTGCCAAAATGGCGTTTAGTTGCCTAACATGCTGGTTATCATATAAATGTTATAATAAATTGTTTGTTCTAAAAATATTATCATATAAATGTTATAATAAATTGTTTGTTCTAAAAATATTATCATATAAATGTTATAATAAATTGTTTGTTCTAAAAATATTATCATTTATTGATTGTTATATCTTTTTTAATAACAGGAAATGTTTCATTTATTCCTTTTTTTTTCATTTTGAAATAAATAAATAACGTTTTGTTATAGCATGCTATATGCATCTGGTAATCAAAACGATGTTTTCGTCTAATTGGCATAAAAAATCTCGCCAAATCCGGTGCTTATATCTCTAGTAAATTATCTCAATTATTTTTTTATGTATACTATAATTGTTTTTACATACCACTTACTTCTTCTGGTATATAGAAATAGGTAAGTGGCTCCTTTACGCAGTATAAATTGTATAAAACTTTAAAAAATAGCCCCTTGCCCCTTTTTGGATCGAATTAAAAAAAAATCAATGCATAATTCCAGTATTGCTCCCAGGTATGCATACATACTCCATATTTCAAAGTTGTATGCCAACAGGAAACGGATGAAAAATGGGAAAAAATGTCACATATGCACCAGGGTACATAATTGGCGTCAAAATGGCATTATTTTACCTGAGATGGTAACTCGGCTTTATTTATTTATTATTTGTTTATTTACTCATAAAATGTTTATTTACTTTCACTTCCTTCTTTTAATTATATAAAATACTTCTTTTTATAGTTATTAATTATTATTATTATTTTATTTACTGTAAGTTCTTTTTGAAAATAGAAAATAATTTAAAAATGTGTATGTAAGCGTTATTTGAAAAGGGAGTTTTCGCCAAATGGGCTTTGAAAAAAATTGCGCCAAATCTGATACGCTTGTGGTATCCGTGCCGAAAAATTAGTGACCAGAATTGACTTCCATACACAAACAAAATATAAGTTAAAGAAAACATGCAAAGAAAATAAATATAAAGGGAAAATGATGTCATAAAAGAAACTTTTTATTTAAAAACGTAATTGTTTCTAATTTTCACACGCGAAATATGTAAAACATTCTTTTAGCGATCAAAAAGTGCTGTTAAGAGATTATCACAAAATCTCAAAATCAAAGTTTTTATGACATTTTTTAATATAAAAAAATAACAGTTTTATTTTCCTGCATGATTAAAATTTAAAATGTTTTATTGCATTCAATATTTCTGAGTGCGAAAATGATTACTATTTACTCCATGTACTGATTCGGTTATCTACGAAAATGTCCAGCCGGTGAAAAGCACGCTCACCAAATTTCTGTGACGTATGCACATAAATTGTGCTTTATCAGTTTTTTTAATATAATTTTTAAACTATTTGGAATTAATTTTTAAAAGTAGGTGCATTCACCAGATAACCTTCATAGGTACCTATTGGTACAAACAGAATCAAAATCCGACAAGAACTTTTTGAGATTTGCTTGACGAAAGAATTTTTTTGAATTTTAATATCGTTACGTATCTCTGAGTATAAAGACTTCGCTTCGCTCAGACAATTAACTAACAATTAACTGTGTCGGATTAAGCGTCTCATTTCCAATTAAAATATACCTCTGAATTGAAATTTGAATGAAATACAGGGTCATGAAAAGTCGAAGAATGTGGAAAACAGGATTACAAATATCTCGGCAACTAATAATTCGATCGACTTCGTTCTATATGCAAAATGTGTGTTATTTTATTGCCTTTTACGTCCATTCCTTAAAACAAAAAAATTCGAAAATTTTTATATACCTTTCATTAGAACGAATTTTTCAAGGGTCCGAAAAAAATAGTTCCGGATAATCGAGGTTGCTGATATTAAATAGGGCTCGTCCCATTCTTACATACTAACTACATACAAAATTTCAAGTCTCTACCTCAATTTGTTCGGGAGATAGAGCGTTTACAGACAGAGAGACGGACGGCAAAATTTTTTTTTCTAAAAATATGTTTTTCGGAATCTCCACTATCTAAAACGTGTAAATCCGTCAAAAAAAATTTTTCGATTTTCAAAACGATTGCAAGACTTACCCTATACTACGTATGATGGGTAAGTAAAATTGATTTTATTGTATTATATATTTTCTTTGTAGTGTAATGTTACTGTTTGTAAAAAAGATAATATGTAGTTTGTTTTGATTACTCAAATTTTCAAAATTATACTGGTTTCAGTTTAGCTTGCAAATTTAAATTCAAACAAAACTATACTTTAGTTTAAGTTTAAATTTTAAAGCTAAACTAAAACTTGAAACTCACTTTATTGCACATAGATATTTAGGGGTGTAGTCGTAAAAATAACAGAGGATATACGGTCTAAGTAGAGGGTATACGCTCAAGTCAGAGAGTATAGTCTAGGGTGTGTATATTATACGCTTTCTTAAGAAACAGAGTATACAGTGCTTCTTTAAAGGATCCAGAAGGTATACGGCGTATACTCTCATATATCCTCCACTACATCCCTGCAGATATTAGACATAGCCTAATAATGAATCTCTTCTTGCTTTTTAGCAAAAAATAAAATGATTTATTTAAAAATATTATTTTTTCATTGAAATTTTCAATAAAATTATGAATGCACCATTTCTGATATTTCAAAAATTTAAATTTTTCCGAATAAAAATAAACCAGGGGAAAAAATGATTTTTTTTCCCTCCAAACTTTTTAATTGTTTTCCAATCCTTCTCATCACTATTGGTCATATTAATTTTAAAAAATACACAGTAAGCTGAAATTGTTGTATGAAACTAAGAATGTTAAAACATATAAATATGATACTATCATATATTTCTCTGTATGCAAAGAATATTAATTCTGTTGCTTCGGGCTCTCGAAATTTCATTTTACATCAGTCTTCTTTTCCAAAATTTTATAAGAATATATGGTACTACTAGGTTATGCCGTCGACCAAAAAATTATCGCCAAACTATAAGATTAAATGCCAATAATGGATGATCGTAAATGTCCCATTCAATGACATTAAATGCGATTCATGTGTTAAAAATGTCATTAAGTGATTTTTATTTCGACTTTTTTTTAATATTTGTATTAATATTCTACTAATTATTTGTTTTTTTGTTATTTAAAATAAAAATTATGTCAATATGTATAATTTGGCTATTAGTTTGACGATTTGTATAATTTGGCGAAATTGGTCGACGGATAACAGAGTAGTAACAAATATATATATACTTAATCTTTACATATTGAAATGTAAAAATGTTTCCATGAATGCTTTGATGTGTTAAATTTTGTCATAGCTCAATTAAGCTATGTAATATAGAGGTTTAAAACACATTTTTTGAGTATAATTTACAGTTTCCCCCAGGTTTAAAAAAGGGCAGGGCGCTACTGTTCTGAAAAGGGCACTTTTTACATTTTTCAGGGCACTTTTTACATTTTTAAGGGCACTTTTTCATTTTTAAGGGCATTTGTATAAAGTTGAATCTAGAATCTACCGGTTCAAAAAGTCATGAAAAAAAAAATCATCAAAAAGTTGAAAAAAAGAAAAAAAAGGTACATTTTGCTAAAATATCGCGAAGAAACGAAAATATTGTTAAAAAACCGCGAAAAACGGCCAATTTTGTTAAAAGATAGCAAAAAACAGCTGATTTTGTTGAATCATCGCAAATAACGGCATATTTTGCTAAAAAAAAAAAAAAAAAAATAACGAAAAAACGTCGAATTTCATGAAAAAACGACAAATTTTATTAAGTGATCACAAAAAAAGGCATATTTTGCTAAAAAAATCGCAAAAAAAAGACAAATCTCGTGAAAATATTGCAAAAAAATGGAACTTTCTACAGAATTTTCCGTTTAATTGCGATTTTTGGGCGAAATTTGTAGTTTTTTTTTTTCGCAAAACTTTTGACGAAATCTGCCATTTTATCGCTATTTTTTGACAAAAGTTGCCGTTTGTTGCGACTCATTTGACAAAATTTTCAGTTTCATCGTGATTTTTGGAAGAAATTTGTCTTTTTTCCACGATCTTTTGAGGAAATCTTCTGTTTTGTGAAATTTTGTGACGAAATTATCCATTTTTTTTTTTGCGAATCTTGCTGGAAAATAGTCGTTATTTCGTGTTTTTTAACGAAACTTGCTGTTTTTTAGCGATTTTTTGACGAAATTACCCGTTCCACGGGACGCGTATGAGGGTATTTTTGCGTCCCGCCACCGATTTTTTGCGTAATTTACGCGCTATAGCGCGTTTGAATCATCGCTGGAGGGCTGCATTTTTTCAAATGTGGGGCAAGAAGGGCGCTATTTTTTTTTTAATGTATGACAAGAGGGGCGCTAGTTTTTGGATGAGGGGCAAGAAGGGCGCTATTTTTTAAACTAAAGGGCAGGAGGGGCGGAGCGCCCCCCCCCCTGAAACCCTCTGGGGGAAACTCTGTAATTTATATATTTTTTCTTCAAGATTTATATATTTTTTCAGGCATAATGCTTTCACAATTGACTTCTAGCAGTTGTAAAGACTTATTTTTTTAAAAAAAATTTGATAGTAATTTATAACTTTTTTAGTGGAAAATATTTATAAATGTATTAAAAATAAATTAATCCAAATTTAATAGGATTTTGATATAAATTAACATTTTAAAAATAAAAGCCGTCTTTTTTTGAGCAATTAAAACAACAAAAAAAAAAGATATGCAACTTTTTTTGGCCTGGTTAAAAGACAGCAACCCTGTACAAGAGGTGCTCGGGGGGGGGGGGGAGTCTCCTCCCCAGAACAATGTAATGTTCCTCCTGGAAAATTCAGTTTTTAAATTTTCGATGTTCAAAAAATACAATCCCCCCCCCCCCCCCCCAAGTTCGGATGCAAAAATTCGGGTATTTTCCACAATCTTTTACCAAAATTCAAGTGTTTTCCACAATCATTTGACAAAAGGCACATTTTTTTTGACAAAACTTTCCACGATCTTTTGCCAAAATTTGCATATTTTACAGGATATTTTGATGAAATTTAAGTAATTTTCCATGATCATTTGTCAAAAATTGCATTATATTCCACGAATATTGCATCATGTTGCACAATATTCGAATTTTTTTCACATTTCTTCAACAGAATGTGCATCTTTTCGCTTTCTTTGACAAAATTCACCTTTTTTCAATTGTTTTTCAATAAAATTTGCATATTTTAAATGATCTTTCGCCAAAAATTGCACATTTTTTCACAATTTTTCGATTCAAATTGTATATTTTTGCATGATCCTCTGTAGAAATTCACATTTTTTTTCACGATCCTTTAACAAAAATTGCATCTTTTTCATAATTCTCAAAAATCATATCCTTTGATGGAAATGCCTTTTTTTTTTTTTTTTTCTGCAATCCTTTGATAGAAATTGCATTTTTGTCGCAGTTGTTTGATGTAAAATGCATTTTTCCTTGCAATCCTTTGACGGAAATCACAATTTTTTGTGATTCTTCGACAAAAATTGCATTTTTAATTATGGTATATTCAGGAATATTTCTATTCAGTAAGATTAAAGTTTTAATTTCTTCTATGAATACATTTCTTAGGTATATCGTGTGATTATATAAAACAGTAAAAAAATATTCTGTGTATAACATGCACCCAGAGTTTTTGTCTTAAATTTAGGGGGGGGGGGGAGTGTGTGTTATACACGAGTAAATACGGTATTTGTTGATGAAAATCCCTTGTATTTTTCCATTGAAGCTGAAATGACTCCTAGTAGCAGAAATAATAATATTAAATGATAGTAACACATTGACACAGACACACTCTTTATGTGCCAAACTTCTGCTGGTACTTTACATAAAATATCAATATTAATTCATATCTTTTAAAGATTAAATATAATATTTCATAAAATAGTTTAATATTGATACTTATTTATGTATAATACTTCTCAAATATTTTCTACTGCATCCGTAAACTAGTTTCTTCCTTATAAGGACTCATCAGTATGGAATAGCCACTAACAATACTGAACTGCCAGAAACCTTTAGAGTAACAAATTTCTTTCTGGTATAGATGTAATTAACCATATCCAGACCTGCCAGAGATCATAATGAGTTCCCTCAAAACGGTGAAAAATAATGTTTGATGAGTCGTAAAGAACAATAGTAGTTTATGTAGTAGTCGGCAATACTTGAATCGGATAATATATGTGTATGCACTGCCCATTTTGGCATGCTTTTGCAATGCTTGTGTAAAATTTAACAAAACTAATTTATTTCCTTACATATTGGTCTTTTAATAATATATTTTATATTTCAGTTTGATTAAACCTTAAAACTATGGAGAAATTGTAAAAAAATAAACCAATCTCGCCAATGCATGACTTCCCCCACTGAACAGATTACCAACAGGTAAGTAAAAAAAAAAAATGTAAATATTATTTAAAAAATATTTTCTCTTTCTATTTTTTATGTACATGACAAGAGATATGGTGTGCATTTTTTTTCCATAGCAATTTAATGTTAAAATGCAATTTTTTGTATATTTTCTGTTTCATTTGAACTAATTTTATATAACTTTCAGCATATATAGTACTGCTTATGCACAAAATGTTGATTATTTTCATAATAAAATGTTAATAAGTTTTAGAGATATAGCAATACATATTTTTAACCGCTATTGACTCCAATGTTACAAAAAATTAAAATCTAAATAATTTCCAAACTTTTCCATTAAATGTCATGAAGATCAATAGGGAACTAGCGGCTAATAATGACAATGTTGTCATGTTTCATTGAAATAAATTTATAGCATCAAAAGCTCCAAAGCAGAATTTGCTTACAACTTCGACATACATTTCAGAACAAAAGACTTCTGTAGGACATTTTAGATTCTCGTTTTCAAGAAAACTCATCATTCAATTGAAGGAAAAATTGCAAAGTTCACCACTCATTAGCTGGGGGGGAGGGACATCACAAAATTCTTTAATCGCTCATTTAAATATATTGCAAAATTCTTCAATTGGTTGCAAGAAAATCTCTTGCAATTCATCAATCATGTAGAACAAATCATGAAATTCTTCAGCCTGTTCAGGAAAAGCATATAACAAATTCAATGAACAGTCGTGGGGAGGGGGGAAATCTATTTTTACCAATCTGTCGCAGTGTAAATAAACGTGCTAAATTGGTTATTTGTTATAGGATACTGCAGGGTAAAATTAATCCAGATTATTAACTGTACAAAATCATTTTCTTCTGTTTGAACATTCTAAAAAACAAAAATATTTTGTTGCAATTAAAATAAGTTAACTTATTTTGTAATTATTAAATTACAGTAATTAATGTTAAATAAAAAATTACTTAAATCATTAAGACTTGTTCAATGTTTCTCTCCTGTTCTTAAAATGTTTTAAAGCACATTAGATGTTTTTGATGGTTTAAACCAGTTTTTGATGCTTCTCATGTCAAAAACCAGTTTCTGACGTCCGAAACCCAACCCTGTTGTAAACTTACCATAATATGAAACATACGGTAAAATTCTTCCACAAATATATAATTCTTAGAAAGCTTATTGTGTATTAAAAACCTCTTTTTTTTTTTTTTTTTTTTTTTTTTTTTAATTGAGTCTGACTGTTCTGGAAAAAATTGATTTTGACATGTGCCGTGCTTGTTTTCACTGACTTTTGCCCAGGTTCGGGCATGAACTGCAACAATATAAACGGCAAAGCCAAACTGTTAAAGGTGCAGGCTGGGAGGTCTGTAGGAGTAAAAAAAACCGCTAAAATTGTAAACACCCCCCCCCCTCTCTTAATTCCATTTGTGCATGACACTTCTGAATAGATAGTACCCAAAATAACGATAAAATAGTGATTTTGCTATTTTTGAAGTTGCTAAAGCCAAAATTGTAAAATTTATGCAGAAAATTTAAAAATTTCGCTGTTTTTTTTTTTATTTGCAGAACCAGAATTATTTCCAAAATAATAAAATTTTCTTCTTTATTTTTCATCCTTTCCATCGAACTTTTTCGGGTTTCGAGAATCGCAATAACAACATTGTAACAACTTCGCCTCTTCTCTTCAGAGTCTGCTTTCCAAAATAGTAAACTTTCCATTTTGTTTCATTTTTAGATTTTGATAGTTGAATTTTTCGGGTTTGCAGGAAACAAAATTTTAAAATTAATAAAATGGACAAATTATTTTTTTCTCTTTTTCCTTTTGTACGGAAGTAATGCCGGAATGATAAGCATTTTTGCTTTATTTTTCTTACATTCCCTCGTAATTTTAACCAATAGGCAACACTAGTATAAGTAAGTATACAGGCGAACCTTGTTAACATGAACATCAAGGGGGATCAAAATTTTGCTCATGTTAAGGGTAATTCATGTTATCACTATAAAATTTTTGTATTCGTTTCTGTAGGGGTCTGTGAAAAGAAATTCATGTTAAAAGTAATTAACTTTAGGCGTGTTCATGTTAATGAGGTTTGACTGTATAGAGCAGTTTACATCATGTGACTTTTACCGGAGAACAATGAAGAAAGCTGTAGGACACACAAACACAAAAAGCATTGATAAAGGCAGCTATGGTTGTCCTACAGCAGCAGCAAAAACCTGTTCGTGACGTCACCTTGCACAGCTCTATTAGCCAGCCTAGAGTCGAAATCGTTAAAATTTCCAGAGTCAGCCATTTTTCCCTTTCCCCCGACTCTGCCGCCCTGGTTTTCAGTTACTATGAGAATGCTATTCTCCTCATTCCCTGGTATTAAAAAAACAAGTATGCTTTAGCAGTTAAATTGCCATTTAATATTTTTTGCTACTTTAATCATATTTCTTTTTCTAGGTTTAAAATGTTTTGCTGCATGGCCTGTAGACTTTTCAATTCTCACTTCGAAGTTTTCTGAATCTTTGAAAAAGGAAGCTGTTTCTGGAAGTCTGTCTTGGTCAAGCAAGAGTGAGCCTTTGAAAATTATGACTGATGAAATTTTAAAGAATACTTCTAATCAATCTCCATCTCAGCGAGACATTGTTGCTAGAGAACTTACTAAAATTAATCTAAGTAACCTAGAAGTGAAAAAGAAAATGTTATTGGAGATAAGGAAAATGCCTGGCAGTAGATGTGTCAAATACCCTTATGTGTGATTTAAAAAATATGTTCCCAGCCTTATTCACTTTTTTTGGAATTCAGTATGATTTTAATATATTCTCTATAATATAGATTTGGAGAAAGCAATGTTTATTTCATTACAGGCATGTAGTTCTGCTGTAAAAGCATATGTCAAAAAGAAAAGAAAAGGTGAAAGTTTAATGGATGTGTCTATTTCTGAAAATATTAAAAATAAAGTAATTCGTACTATATTATTGATATTGAATGTAATTATTTTATTGAAGGGATTGCTACATTAATAGGATTATACTTCGTTATAAATATAGAATATCCAAAAGAGGCCATGAAGTGAAAGATAAAGGCAGCGATGTTTTCTACTGCGATATTTCTACTTTTGTGTAATTTATTCACAAGATCATGAATTGCATTCCTGCTTTGACATGGTTTCTTGAATTACCATACAAAATCTTCTGTAAACTGTTCATAGGACATTCTTCGCAGATGGCAGGTACAACTGCAGTTCTTTCTATTATTGTAAATAATCTATAAAATGTTTGTAAATTATTAGTCCAAAAACAGTATGAATATGAATGCATTATTCTTATAATAGAGGAATGCGTTCATATTATTATGTTATTTTTTGAATAGTCCATTATATTAAATATGGAAAGCGATTGTTTTTATTAAATTATTTTCAAATCAGCCATTCAGAACTTTTTCTTAAAATATCCTAAAATAATTTTTTATTTTATTTTTATGTGCAAATTCATATGACAGTTTTCATTCCTTAAGTTTAACTGAGTCTGTCTTTTAATCAAATTTACTGTTTATGTATTAACTTATAAAGCATAAAAGATAGTTTTGGGATTTTCTTTTCATTTGATGTTATGTTTATTGATATGTATAATGCAATAAATTCATTTTATCTCTGATTGTATATATTTTTTAAATTTTAATTTCGGTTTCTCTTTCACTTTTATCATCACCTTTATAAATTAAATCTTTTGCAATTGTTATGTATTTGTATATTTATTTTTCAATTTGTTTTGTGAAATATATTAAACTTAAAATGGTATTTTTTATACAATTAGTAAATTTTTATCTTTTTAAGATTTTCAATTGAGCATTAAAAGAATTTAATAGTCAAATTGACAGATTAAGAGTTTCATTTAGATATATTTTCATTCTCTTGTAAACATAAAAAGAAAAAAAAAAACTTTGAACAGAATATGGCAGTTTTAAAAACAAATTGCTCACCTTTAGAAAGTTTATTTTCATTAAAAAGCATCTACTTTTTTATGATGTATTATTATTTTATAAATTTGAAATAATTTAGACTTATATCATGCTGATTTGTACGGTATGTTTAAACTGCCAATATGTCTTAAAATATTAACATTAGCATCAAACTTTGGGTAAATTGCAGTATATATGGAGGTCGCTAATTGTCAGGAATTTCAAAGTAATGAGATGTAGTGCAGTTTTTCACTTTACTCCTAGTCTACTCTATATTATGCTTACATTTTTTTCTTTTCTGATTTCCTAATACATAATTAAAACTGAAATGCTCTCATCCCCCTACTTGCCCAAATTCAGATCACTGAATTTTACTTTATTTCTGATTTTGCCATTATTGATTTGTAAACATTAAAATGTATTTTTTTCCAGCTTTTGAGTGAATTGTACTTATTAAAATTGGCTAAAATGCCAATCCGTCCTCTATATTGCAAACATGATTTAAATTAGGTACATTGTTATAAAATTTCTGTATTGAAAAAAAAAAAAAAAAAAATCAATGTATGTTAAAGAATTAAAAATATTACATTTATTACTTTCTTGAAAGGTGAAGATAAAAAGATTAAAAACAACATTTATAAATGTTATATCTTCATATTATATATGCTTTTAATCTTCACCTTTTAAGAAAGTAATAAATGTAATGTTTTTAATTCTTTAATTATTGAAAGGTGTAAATTCGAGCAAGACCTGTTTTTAAACAGTGATTTGTCTTTTATCAGCATATATATATGTATTTATAAGCATTATGCAGCAGCACAATATTTATTTATTTCCAGTGTCACTTATCAATGTTAGTTTAACATAGAAAAACCTATAAGGCTCTTAAAAAAAAAAAAACTTTTTATTATTTTGTACCTGATTCAATGAATTTTTTATTCTTTCCCAATTCTAATAATATTGTAAATTTAAAGTGTGAAAACGTTTGCCTAATATCAGGATCAAAACAGATGATAGAATGTCTTTAAATACAGAAAGTAACACAGGCTATGTTTTGTTTACATTATTCCAATATTTTTCTTAATAATTACAAATTTTGCTACTTTCATTGAAACTAAATGGACATTTTGCTATGAAATTTAAGATCATTTATTGTTGAAAAAATTCAAAAGCTGTGCAAAGTTTTTGTCCACAGTAATTAATTTTCGATTAAAAAATTTTCATGCAAAAATGTTTTTTAAGATTTAAAAAGTAAGCTAAATATGGCATCATAGTAGAAATAAAAATGACATTTTAAACATTTGTAAGTAATACAAAGAGTACTAATATGAGTGAATAGAAAAAGCAAATGATTACTTCAGATTAAACAAAAAATGTAAATATATTTTACCGATACTGGTTTACACTAATATCAGTTCAAATGAGTGCATAGTTCGATTAAATAGCTATTAACTTTGTGATTTATTTATGTTTTTATTTTATTTATTGATAAAGTTTTTATTCAGTATCGGATATTAGCTGGAAACAAATATTGAGCTATTTATATTGTTTTAAGACAGTGTAAAAATTTAAATTGTTCGATGTTTAGAGGTTAATAAATTTGTATTAATCATTGGTAAATAACATCATAAATTGTGATGTCATACTGCATAAATCAAACCCTGATTACGATAACCTATGTTAATTTTGAAATGCATTTGTCTTAATGCAGTAGTTATTAAAAAACTGGACATATTAAACAAAAACAATTTGCAGAACAAATAAAAAAAATCAATTGTTTAAGCTTGAGAAGGTACAGATATTAAGATAATTCATTCAATTAGTTCTACATTTAATGATAAATTTTGTAACAAATAAGTTAAACCAATTTAACATAAAAATATAATACATAAAATACTCCAAAAACTTAAATCCTATTCAAATGGCATTGAAATAAATTTTAGATTTTTTTAAAGAAAAAGTTAGTTTTAATACTTTAAAGTTTTGTATTTTGCATGTATCTTATCATTTATGTACAATCATCATAAACATAATACAAATTCTGGCGTACAAATATATTCAAATTAAAATTGGAAAAAGTCTAAGGTTTATTTTGATGGCATTTGAATATAACTTGAGTTTTTGGGGTGTTTTAAGTATCACATTGTAATTTTTTTTTTTATGTTAAATTGTTTTAACTTATAAAAATTTGACATTAAATGTAGAATTAATGGAATGAAATATTATAATGTCTGTCACTTCTAATGATAAAACAATGTAGCATTTTTTTCTTTTCTTTTTATTTTTTTATTTGTTCTGCAAATTATGTTTTTGTTATATAATATATATAGTTAAAATGAACCTCATCATTTGCTAATAACAGTAGGCTGGAAGACTGCAAAAATTTATTTTCTAATTTTTGCTAGGTAAAAATGCTATTGGTGCAGCTTATCGGCTCATTAGTATAACTTGTTAGAGTTACAGTATGCATACAATTTACTACTTAATAATAGCACAAGTTAGACAAAAAATTTTAAATCATTCCATGTATCAGTCATACATTTTCTGTTACAAATAACTGATTTGAAATTAGAACTTTTAAAGGAGATTTTACATAGATTAATATTTTGTAAACTAGAAACAGAGAAATAGCCTATTCAAAGTATAAGAATGGTTTAAACAAAATTTTCTATGTTACTATATTAGGGATGCACCGGATATCCGGCTCCTGCCGGATATCCTGCTTATTCGGCACTCAAACCGGATATTCGTTCCGGCCGAATATTTTAATATCCGGTTGCCGGATAGTAAAACTTTTTTTAAATTCTGTTTTTTACATAAAAAAAAAAAATCTAAAACTAATTTGCTCCGTGAGAACCTTATCTTATTAAAAAGCAATGTTAACAAAAATAAATACTTGTATATTTTCACAATTATGAAATTATAATGTTTATATGTAAATGAAGATATATTTAAAATATGACACTATTTTGTTAGAATTGTAAAACCAAAACTAGAATATATACTACAACTTCAAATTTTTTATTTTTCTTAAAAATTGTTCTTAAATTTCAGTAATGAAGTAATTTTACACCTCTCAAAAGTTTTATTGTAATTTTCACCAGTCAAAATTTAACTGCAATGTTCAATTATTCTGTCATAACTGTAATTGTAAAACCAAAACTATAATATCAACTACAGTTTCAACTTTGTTTTGCTTTCAGTTTTTTAATTGCCGTAATGTAGTAGTTGACTTTTATAGTTCTTCTCAAGTGTTTTGTTAATAACTTTATTATTAATTTGAGTTATAAATATCAACAAAAGAGGAAGATCTAAATATCTAATCTAAAAGTTTTATGAAGTTGCTGTTAATACATAAAAAATTCTGAGTCAGAAATGTGTACAATGAGGCCGTCTTATAAGTGCTAAAGTATTGAGGATTAAAAACCATGTAGAAAAATAAAGTTTCCAGCAAACTAAAGAGTTTATTTATGAATATTCATACTCCAGATTCTAAGTGTGTTTGTTTAGAAAATCAAGAACAAAATGGTGCTGATATTGAAGAAACCATTCAAATTTTGCTGGAACATCAATTGCACGAGTTAAACAGTCTACAATAGAAAAAATGTGATAAAAACAAAAGAAAAATATACAAATTGCATTTTTTTAAAAACATATTTTAGTAAAAATTTCCAAAGCAATTGAATTACGCCTTGTTATAAGTCATCCAATCATGTTAAAATTGCAAGTGACCTTTTAAATAAAGTCCATTCTGAAACTTGCTATGCAATGCAAAAAGAGCTTAATAGGAAAACTGTAACTCTCACTCAGAGTCAAGAGGAGTAACATGCACAACTATCCCATTTTTGTTAATTATGTGTCAACAGGGTAAAAAAAAAATTTCTGTTAGTTAATCGATACAACTCATCTATAAAAACCTCAAGTCACTATCTAAATCTGGTGATAGAGACTAAAGAAAAGGTAGAAAAAAATATGCATGTAAAGTTAGAAGTTTTATAAGTAAAAATGAAAAGGCAAAATAATATTACATTTCAATATTTAATTATTACTATGTTTTTAAGTAACTTTGACTTAATAAGTTAATTGAAATCTATTAATACTTGATTAATATAAAATTTTAATAATTTTTTTCTCTTTAAACAAGCATAAAATCGAAATATTATTAAAATTAAAAATGAGAAATTATTCGGCCGGATACCGGATATTCGGTAGAAGTTTGTACCGGATATCCGTTATCCGGTATCCGGCAAAAATCCACATCCGGTGCATCTCTATACTATATGCAGGTGGTGATATGCAAATTTTCTTTTTAACTCATTTAAAAATTTAATTAAAATGAATTGAAAATTGACAGTTTTCAGACTCTAAAATGCAAAACCCCAAATTGATTTAAATTTTGAAACAAAAGGGGGGATTAAGAGGTGATTTATCTTCTTTGCATATAAGAAATTACGAAGTACAGTAGTCTTCCTCTTAAACGAAACTCAGCTGCCTTTTTTCCTCAATTTCAGGCAAAATTCAAAAAGTAAAATTTCGGTTCTCATATCTTTATGTTTAATTAATTCAAATTTAAATAATGGAGAATAATTTCAACTTCTTATAAAGGTATATGACACGATTTTTAAAAATTTAATTTGTATTAAATTTTGTACATTATTTGTTATTAGTGATAATTTTTATTTCAATCCAGTTTAACCGGTTTTTCTCTTAACCAGCTAACCTTTGGTCCCACTTAGGACGGTTAAGTGGGAGGCTACTGTACTTTACTAAATTAGAACAATTAAGCTGAATTTAATCTGTTAATTTAATGATTTTTCTTTTTGCTATTGTTAGCATTGTATTTCTAAAAAGCCAATTTATCTATAGTGAGTCGACCACAAGAAACCCCTAGTCACTGAACACCCTCATACAAGGCAATTTATATGCTATGCAAAAAGAAAACAATTTTTAGAATAGATTGCATAGATGAATATAATGGAATGGAAGTGCTATACAAGTTAACACCCTATTAAAGTGAAAAACTTGTTTAATTCCAGTATTTTAAACTTTTATTGTAAGGGATCAAATTTTAGCCAAAGAAATCTAACCCATTTTCATTTAGTTATTTCCAATACTCAAAATAAATAAATAAATCAGTCTTGGTTTGGATGCATTTTTTGCACCCATGATGTACATATGTCAGATCATTTATCGCTTCATCTGATAGAATTTTAAGAGCTTTCTGTTGTAAAATACATAAGAGATTTTTAAATAAAGATAACTTTTTTGCTTCTTCCTATACTAACTTGAATTAGTTGTTTTAGATTTAACTAAGGTATGGTTTTTGTTAAATTATTGTTTTTTAAATCATTAATGTGTTTGGGGTTTTTTTCCTCCCTTTTGAGGGTTTTTTTTAAAACATTTTGTATGATTTTGATTTGTAAAAATTAAAATAATTTCATTAAAAAAAAAAAAAAAAAACTTAAAGGAAAAAAGAACACATTGATTTAAAAAGCAGAAACTGAAGAATAGTCCAATTCTTTTTAAATATAACACAACCAATTGAAGTCATTATTAAAAGCACTAAAATGCTCCTCTTATTCAGAGATCATTATATAGTTGCAACGCGAAGCTCATAAAATTCTAACTACAGATACATAAAGTGTGGCTAAAACTTCTTGTTGGAGACCAAAGAAAGTGCAAGAACACTGACTCAAGATGGTGTATGGCGTTTGAAACTTTTTCTATCAAATGGCTTTTTATGTATTTTATTGGATACTTTAATATAATGAAGCATTTTCTGAAACACTCAAAAGCCTTTTTGACTGTAATAGAAAATTTCAAAAGAACTTTTGAAACACTAAAATGTTGCCGAAATTATTGGAAACATTTCAAAAAGATTTATGAAATACGTTAAAATGTTTCTGAATATATCGGAAACCTTTCAAAAAGATTTATGAAATACTCTAAAATGTTTCTGAATATATCAGAAACCTTTCAAAAAGATTTGTGAAATACTCTAAAATGTTTCTGAATATATCAGAAACCTTTCAAAAAGATTTATGAAATACTCTTAAATGTTTCTGAATATATCGGAAACCTTTCAAAAAGATTTATGAAATACTCTGAAATGTTTCTGAATATATCAGAAACCTTTCAAAAAGATTTATGAAATACTCTAAAATGTTTCTGAATATATCGGAAACCTTTCAAAAAGATTTATGAAATAGTCAAAAACGTTTCTGACTATATCGGAAAGTGGTTTCCGAAATATTCAGAAACGTTTTTGAAAATTACATGCACCGTAGCTGCCCCAAATATTCAGAAACGTTTCTGAATTTTTTTTACAGTGTACGCACGTTGGTGTACCGTAATTTCCGGCGTAAAATCCGCGGATCAATCAATCCTTTTTCGACATAGAATTTTTATAATTAATGTGTCTCATTAGATGGTCGTCAATATTTGTATTCAATCATTAAATAAGATTTCATGGCCGAAAAAGGATTGTTTGATCCGCAGATTATATGTCGAAAATTACAGTACTTCCATCCGTAATATCTAAACAGGGATCATTCGGGTCTTGTAATTTCCACACTAGCTTGCTGACCGCCAAGCAAAAGGGCGAAATTGTAATGTTATTTTCTCTGAATTTTTTTTAAGTTGAAAAAAGATATTTTTTCTAACATGATATAAATAATAAGAATATTGCCCAGTTAAACTGAGGGCATTGAGTTCACTGGCTACGCATACTAATTGTACATTACAGCCTTATATTTTCAAGGGTTAAATCCAACAAAAACAAACTAAGTGAGAGGTAACACCTTCCTCCATTTCCACGATTTATATTTAACCTTTACACGTGGGCTCGGACACCGTCTGTCCAAGTTTGCATGTATACTCGGACAGATGCTGTCCAAGACCCCCTGTAAAGTTTAATCATTGAATTCCTTAACCTAATTAGGGATAATGTTCTACCATATAAAAAATCTATATCCAAAATTCAGAGAAAATCGGAAATTTCTTAGTAAAAACACATTTATATAACTTAAGAGGAGTTATCCCCTCTTTTATATTTAATCATTAAACTTCCAAAACTATTCAGAGATTTCTTCTTATCAGAAAGAACCTGCATCTGAAATTGAGAGCAAATCGGATAATTCTTCAGAAAAACCCATTTCTCAAGTTTAAGGTGGGGGTAATCGCAAGAACCCAATTAACACGTTCGCTGCCGCTTACGTGAAAATGTGATGATAGTCAATGCCGCACTGCAGAAGTGGTTTTTTTCCCAGAAGCCGATTTACTTTTTATTACGAAGAATCAGTGAAAGATTTTCCCACGCCAGCGAGTGACTGGCTATTGGATATCACCCCACATCACGCGCTGGCGCGTGAATGGCCCCTTAACTTTGGCGCCATATCACGCGCTCTCACGTGAGCGACAGCGAATGTGTTAATACTTAACAAAAGATCCCCACAGCTAATTAGGGAAGCATATTTTCACTATAAACAAGTTGCATATTTTCACTATAAACAAAATTGATGATAATCGGTTAATTCTGAAAAAAAAAAAAAAAAAAAAAAAAAAAAAAAAAACATTTACCTAAATTAACCTTTTGAGGGGCAAGCAATTGCGTTCAAGTAATTCTGAACTCCCACCGGAAATTTGTAAAAAAGTTATATCAAAAAGAGGAAAAGCAATTTCACGACTGTTTTCTACCAAAGTTAGAAAAGTGAAATTTAATAATATTTTTCTGGTGTGAATCTTCATCAATCGTAGGTGGTATATAATATATACCACCGCCCCTCAAGGGGTTAAGAGGGATAATCCTACCGATCCTTTTTTATACTTATCCAATGATAAATATGTATGGAAAATCCATTTATCGAAATAAAGGGTGGGGTATTAGCACCCGTCGCCCTCTTTTTAGTTATTCAATGAACTTCCAAAACTAATCATCAGTATGATCATATATCTAAAATTGAGTGAAATATGGTAAATTCTGCATAAAAAAACCATTTCTGTGAGGGGCATCAGCCCCCTGTTCCCCCTCTTTATACTTATCTAATGAACACTTAATAATACACAATTCACACAGTTGTACCACAAAAATTTAACAGGAATTTAAAAGTACTTCACCGCCGAAATAACTGTGAAATCCTAGAATAAAGGCACCTGGAGACAATTCTGTTTCATAAAATATAAATACAAATCTTCTTATCCCTTATAGTGGTGCCCGAGTCCTTATAAATATAAGGAGTGTGCGAACCTTGTAATAGTCACGGCGGCGCCTCATCAGAATGATGCTGTATTTAAATTTTGAACTGAAACTGATATTCATGGAAAAACCATTTACATCAGTTAAGATAATTGGGATTAGCCCCCGTTTCCCCTCTTTATACTTATCGAATGAACACCTATTACTAATCACGGAGTCGCCTCATCAGAATGATCCTATATCTGAATTTAAAAAAAAAAACTGATAATTCTACATGTAAAACACATTTATATCAATTAATAGGAGAGGCATGAGCCTCCCGTTCCCCCTCTTTATACTTATGCAATGAACACCTAATGCTAACCACGGAGGTGCCTCATCAAAATGATCCTACATATAAATTTTGAACGAAAACTAATAATTCTGCATTAAAGAACCCATTAATATAAATTAAGGGGTGGGACATTAGTCCCCATTCCCCCTGTTATACATATCGATTGAACTCCAAAAACTAATCAGGGAAGCACCTTATCAGAATATACATATATCCAAAATTTCAAGTTAATCGGATATTTTTATCATGAGTTATCGCGTTACGCACGTAAGCACGCACATACATACATACGGAACGGACTGGCACATAAGCTCTCAGTTTTTCATAGCCAGTGAGCTAAAAAATATGTCATATAAGAATTTAATCCTTGAACGCATTAATTATAGCTTTTTAGGTGAATTCGTAATTATGCAAATACGTAGCACCTATTGTTGTCGCCCAGTCCGTCCGTCTGTCTGTCCGTCTGTCCGTCTGTCTGTCTGTCCGCATATAACAACGCAAAAACTACCCAACCGAATCGTTTGAAATTTAAAATACATAATTATAACATAATTTTGTCGAGTCATTTCAAATTTTATGAAAATCGGGTGGATAGATCAGTTACAGGGACAATCAAAAGGATTCCGTTACATTACGGTCAATGGGGAAAAAAGTTTCAAATGCATTTTAATCGTTTGAAATTTAGAACATATAATTATTGCGTAATTTTGTCGAGTCCTTTCAAATGTTATGAAAATCGAATGCATAGATCAGTTACAGGGACAATCAAAAGGATTCCGTTACATTACGGTCAATGGGGAAAAAGTTTCAAATGCATTTTAATCGTTTGAAATTTAAAACATATAATTATTACGTAATTTTGTCGAGTCATTTCAAATGTTATGAAAGTCGGATGCATAAGTCATTTACAGGGACAATCAAAAGTATTCCATTACATTACGGTCAATAGGAAAAAAGTTCCGAATGCATTTTAATGATGTTACACTCATTCGAACATAATAGAATTGGCATGAATCTATGAAATATATACTAAAATATGCATTCCGTACAATCTGTGATGCAAATAATTTTTATTATTAAATTACAGGGCCACACAAAAGTATTCCACTACATAATGCTATACGGGGAAACATTGTTTGGGGCGTGTTTTAATTATATTCAACTATTTCACATTTTATGAATAAGATATACGTTGCTGAGGTGTAATAAAAATTACTTCCTGCATATTTATAGAAACACAAAGATTTCGACTACTATACTGTATCCGAAATACGCTCTGCTATATCAGCAAGATTTGAATATTTTTAAAACTTCGTTATCGGACGAACGCACCTCATTTGCTACGTTCACGTGCAATTTCCAACTTGTTTTCTTATTAAATTGGATTATTTATTGAATTATTGATTGATTGAAGTATAGTTTCGGGAGAAAATCCTTTGTACCAGTACTTCTTATAGAGAATCGCTGCTTAAATATGGTGAAATTTCGCGCGTTTAAACAATGCTTATTTTTTTGGTAAAAATATTGCATAATAAAGATATCCGTACGAACGTCGCTAAAATTTAAAATATCTTTTTTTTCTAATACCTGATATCCGCATCGAGCATTGTTTCATTTTGCAACTCTAGAAAGGCGGGAAACTTTATTCAAGTTTTTTCAAAAAATATTTCACATCAGAAGTTTATTTTAAACTGCTTAACTTTTTATTTACCGTAATTTAGGGTGTATAAGCCGCGGATCAAACAATTCATTTTGGACCCAGAAATCTTATTTAGTAATTGAAGATAAATATTTACGTCGATTTAAGAAGTTACATTTGTTTCTTAAAAAATTCTGGGTCGAAAAAGAATTGTTTGATCCGCGGCTTATACACCCGAAATTACGGTAATTTATTTTATTGCAGAATAGATTTAACGTGTTTTATAAAGAGTTTTCAGGCTCGAATTGAAGTATAATCTTTCGATATGTGCCAGAATCACCCGTTAGCGAAGTTCTGTGCTTAAGTCTTTACATTCTATTGTTCAGTTGAAAAATTAATTAAATGTTAATATTCATTAATAATGGTTAGTATTTAGTAGTAATATTTAGTAATTACAAACACATATAAAAATTTCCGATTGTCTAATCCTTTCAGACCTGCATTCAATGCGGTGGAAAAATGAATAAAATGCCTTTATAAAATATCATAATAGGAATCTAATAAACATGTTAAAGAAAAAATTAAGTGAAATGTAATTATTTAAAAAAAAGGGGAAAATGTCCTCTTGTCTATAATGTTGCAAGTGTCAAACACTTAGCACTTGAACTTCTCTTGTGATTTTTCTTATAAACATAAATTTTTTTACATAAAAAACCTAGATAGAGATTAACACTAAATAAGTTTCAAAAACATAATATTTTAGTGATTTTGATTACAAAGACACACACAACAATAATACACATTTGAAATACATTTGAAATGATTTTTCTCATAGGCCGTAATGTAATGGACTGTGCCTATAAATAAAATAATTATACTAGAAACTTCATTAAAAATAGGGTTCGTGATAGGATAAATGTTAATAACCTCCAAGAATTTCAGGGCAATCCGAGTAGATTTATGAGAGTTAGAGCGCGGACAAACAGACGGACAGACAAACGAAAACATAAACACTTTTCAACTTTGTTGGAAAGTGTTAAAAATGAATTATTAATGTTCCTGATGACTTTTTGCTGTTTTTAAACAATTCAAATGCCTAAAATAAATTCGATTACAAAAGCGTTATAATTCAACTATCTAAAAAATCCCAACCACCTGTACCGTATGTTCATTGTTTGATTTGATTGAACAATACTTTGAGGTCTGTAGCTACAGTGGCTGTTACCTCGAATGATCCATAATACACAGAAACTAATACAGAACACTTTATTATTACAGGAAATACAGTACATACATTTAATACACATCACAGGGACAACACAGACATCCATGCCGCTAGCTGGATTCGAACCAGGGTCCAGTGGTGTGGGAGGAGCTGACGCTACCGATCACGCCACTGGATCGGCGTGTCCATTGCAATGGGCATGTAATTTGGCTTACATTTTGTCTAAACTGTAAACATTAATAAAACAAAACTATTTGCCCTAAGATTAACTTATAAATATCATATACCGTAATTTCGGGTGAATAAGCCGCGGATCAAACAATTCTTTTTGGACCCAGAAATCTTATTTAGTGATTGATAACAAATATTTGCGTCGATCTAAGTAGTAACATTTGTTTCTTAAAAAATTCTGGGTCCAAAAAGAATTGTTTGATCCGCGGCTTATACACCCGAAATTACGGTAAAATGATCATTGACATTTTAGAAGGAATTATTCATAATCAAAACAAAAAGAGTACTCACGTTTTTGCATACCAAAGTCTGACGCCATTTTCAAACAAAGCAAGCTGTATTCTTCTGATGACTGTTGCCAAAACAAAAAACGCAAAGATGTCAAAAAGATTAGTTATTAATCTCTTCATGAAACAAGTTTTTCCGGGGCAAGATACTCGTATTTGCAAAATGTTGACACCAGTATTTACACGAAATTTTATTTATAAAGTATTGGGTTGTTCGGAGAGTCCTTTCAGTTTTGGAAAATCCATTCGTACCGGAAAATTCTATTATTTAACTATTAGACATTGTTTCCGATATCTAATACTTAGATATAAATGGACAAATTTTTCCGGTACGAATTGATTTTCCCAAACGGAAACAACTTTCCGAACGACTCATTAATGAACGTGTATTTTTTTTTTTTTTTTTTTTTTTTTTTTTTTTTTTTTGCGTATTTAATAAAAGGGAAATTTTAATAGAAAATTATTGGTGCCATTGTGGCAACTTGAGATTAAAATTAGATGTTGTCATTTGCCAACACCGCCCTTCAAGGGGTTAAATCATTGATTTACGCGTGACACTTTGTAACACTAGTCGGCAATACCGCGAGACGAAGGCATTCCCCACCATGCATGGTTGTGCGTCTAGGTTTATTTTATCTCTCCTAAAAGTTTATAACCACTGTACTGAAACACCATATATTTAGTAAATTCCTGTTCATTTCAAAAAATGTGAAATTTAATTTCCATCATATAATTTTTAAACCATATTTAAAGAATTATTATTCCACTTAATAAACTAAAAACATATCTTGCCTTTATTATTACCATCTTTAAAAGCACTTTTGGGTTTTTTCTCTTTTTTATAAGCGATAAAAAGAGTACTTCAAAACTTACGTAACTTATATTTTATCGGTATGATCAAAGACAAATAAAAGCACTTCAATTCACGATTGACTTTAAGACTTTGAGAAGATTAACCTTTAAAAAAAATGCAAGTACAGATTTCTTTTGATTATGATTATGTTAGAAGAGTTCTCTTTATTAAGCTTCATGCATGCGTCGACATAGGTCACATTACATATATGTAACATACGTTTCCTTTTATTATGTATTTTTTATCATAACTGCGATTTTTATAAAACACTTGTTTTTTAAGAATTATCAGCAGTCTTAACATTTCCCGGCACAAACAAATTATGTTCGTAAATTGAGAAATTATTGACCGACACACGAATTTACAAACGTCTTTTTTAAAAGCTAAGTCCTTAATTTAAGTTTGCATTGTAGAATCAAATTTTATTAAAATATTATGGGTGCATCTCTAAGTTTGGGATTTGAATTATGCGTGTCCGGAGTGGGACCATTGTGCCTGAAAGAGTTTAACACGTGCAAAATGTTTCATTTTATATAATAAAAGATAAAATTGGAAGTAGTGATTTAAAATAAAAACAATGCATTCCTTAGAAATTCATTAAAAGAAACCGAAATACATTACAATAAAATATTTCTCATATTACTTCTTAAATTTCTGCTAAATAGTTATACATAACAGTAAAATGAAGTTTAATGAAATAATAAAAACTTTCCATATGAAAACAAATAATAGAAAAAGTACATTCAATGTTTCCCATTTCAAATAATATATAATTCGAGAAAATGTTTTACGAAAATAAAGGACTTATAACCACACAATAAACTTTGCCGTCAAAGTGCAAAAGCTTTTACATTATAAATTTACGATCGATTTGAAAAATTATAACTCTTAATTATTACAAATGGAAGTAATGTAGTGGTTAGTATGCATTGTTTCAACGCTTAAGATCCAGAGTTCGAATCCTTCAGACAATGTTCCCTCAGATATTCATCCGTCTGGGTAACTTGTATTGAGAGAATGAATGCAATACATTGGATGTATCGATAATATAGACAAAGCAACGTACTCTTTCATACATCGTTGAATTGTGTAATATTCTTTAATCGTTATCAGAAAATAATAAGTAAAAAGTATAGCAAATACAGTATGACAACCGTTTATTCCAGTTCTTGTCAATTTTTCTCTCATTTGGAAATATTTAATTCGTATGATTACTTTACCAATCAGTTAGATTGTGTTGAAAATAATAGTATATCTACGTACCCATCGTCTTATGGAGTTCCATTACCTGCGGTCTATTCTGTTGAGCTGTCTAAATGACAGACCAGATCTTATGACCTATAATGTTATCTGAGCGAAAAATCCCAGCTGGCTATCGCCCAGGTAGCTTAACAGGTAAAGCATTGGACTTGTAAGCCAAGTATCTGGGTTCGATTCCCAGCCTGGTCAATTTTACGCTCAGTTGGAAATATTTAATTCGTAATCTTACACAAATGTTATTCGGTCGGCATTACTTTTCCAAAAGAAGTCACCGTAATTTCGGGTGTATAAGCCGCAGATCAAACAATTCTTTTTCAACCCAGAATTTTTTAAGAAACAAATATAACTAGTTAGATCGCCGTAAATATTAGTCTTCAATTACTAAATAAAATTTCTGGGTCCAAAAAGAATTGTTTGAGCCGCGGCTTATACACCCGAAATTACGGTATTTTCAATTACGTAATATCAAATGTGCTCAGATTAAATAAGGCGAGTTTTATTTTACTTTATTACTGGTACTAAAACAAAATTTTGCAAAGAAAGAAAATGTCCAGTTAGACTGGACTGCAAATGGTTAACCCTTTGAGCTCTGGAGGGTAAATTTCATCAAAATTCCAAATGTCTCATTGGCACCAGTATTTTGCAAAGGAAAAAACCGTTTAACAATATATGCGATAAAATGCATTAAACCTTTTCCAAATAAATTTCGTTGAATTTTCTGGTGTCGTTGTGACATTTCGGAATTAAAATTATGTGGAAGAAAATTCTACCATGAGAGCTCTAAGGGTTAAGAAGTGCTAAAGAATTTTCTCTATAAATAATGAATGTACTTGAACTACCGTGAAGTAATATAAGGGAGTATCTTATATCAAATATCTTACTAACAAAATATTGCTAATAAACACCTTTTTGATTGTTTTTTTCCTTCACCTGTCGCCGGCCGATTATTTAACCCTAAGCTCTGGTTTATGAGCTCTGGTGTGCCGATTTTTTTCCCCTTAATTATACTCACCAAATTTCACCCCGGCACCAGAATAGTCGACCAAATTTATTTGAAAATATAGTAATGCCTCTTTTCGTACGTATTATAACGGTTTTTTGTTTCAAAAATACTTGTAAAAATATAACTTTTGGGTGCTTTGAAAACAATCGACCACAAGAATTTAAAAGGTTAATTGCAGTATCTTGCGTTTAAATGTCAAACGATTTCTTATTGGAAATGCTGTTATTCAAAATAAAGATAATCATTTTTAGGCACTTTAAGTCGCAGTGAAATTTTTAATAAAAATTTAGCCCATACCGAAAATAAGATACATACGATAAAAATATTTAAAAATATGTACTTTTCCTATATGTATAACAGATGTTACTTGTTTTTTTTTTTTTTTTTTTTTACGAATTTTAATTAATAACAATTATTATTAATTAATAATAAAATTTTTGATTATTATGAATAATAAGTAACATTACTATTGTTGTTATTTTTTCTAGACGAACATATATTTTTAATTTAATTAGGTTCAAAGTATCAGAGTTTTCGTTAAATTTGTAAAGATGAAAAATCTTACACAATTCAGTGCTTCAAAGAGAAAATTTGCATACATATTGCAGTTATCGTTATAGTTATTATATTTGGATATCATTTGATTCTAAAGGCATATTATGTCACATTTATGACAATATTCGAGCAGATCTAAGTTTACTCTTTCACATTATAATTATATATATTATACACGTTCTCAAAATATTTATTTTCAGACAACTCCTTCATTTTATAAAGCAATATTACTATATTCTGCTCTTAATAAATTGGTCTAATTTATTTTTGAAATAAAATTTCTAAACATTTTTTGCTTTATTGCATAAAGAGTTAATTTATATTAGTAAATGTTATAAACGAACTTGAAAATTTCAAAATTCAAAGTTATTTTAACGCTTTTTTCCATTTTTTTAAAAATGCACGTTAGTTTATATTGTACATTTGAACATGATTTAATGTGAATTTTCAGGATTTGATTTACAGATAGTAATATAAATACATACTGTAAATAAAGTACTTTTTTCAATAAATCTGAATACATAGCCTCCAACTTTCAATTAATCTACCGTAATACCTGGACTTGATCCAGGTTAATATCATTTTAAATCAGCAAATATATTTCATGAATCTTTATTTATTTAATTTCAGGGTTGTAAGTAGAACATACTTAATTTCATTTCTTTGAAAAAATTCTGGTTCGAAACTCATTAAACCAGGGTTAAATTAACGCACGTATTACGGATGATCCATGTCATGGTAGCGCCTATGTGAATACCTAAATATCTCACTGTTTTGCATTTTTAATTTTTTTCTAATTTTCCGCGAATCTGCGCGAATATAAATTTTCAAACCGAAGATTTTATTTAAAAAAATGAATTCAAATAATTTCAAAGAAGAAATAACTATCATTTTGTTTTAACCACTTAACACATTCACTTCCCATCACGCGCTAGCGCGTGATATGGAGCCAACGTCAAGGGGTCACTCAAGCGCCAGCGCATGATGTGGGGTGATGTCTAAATAGCCAGTCATGCGTTGGCGCGGGAAAATCTTTCATTGATTCTTTGTTATAAAAAGTAAATCCGCTTCTCGAAAACCCCACTTCTACAGTGCGGCATTGACTATCATCACATCTTCACGTTAGCGGCAGCGAACGTGTTAATCGTCACGCAAGAGACATTCACGGGCTGCAAACTTCACGATTTGATTCAGAATTGTTTGATTGCCACCAGTTTTATAAAATAGTGTAATTGTTTTTTTGTTTTTTCCCTGGGTTCATTTTACTTGTCATTAATTAAGAAGAATATTTTAAAAAATAAAAGTGGTGGTAATAATGAATTTGAATTTTTAAACCATAATTTAATGCGACCGTTAAGGGGTTAAACAAATTATGATAGCAAATAGAGTTATCGCAGATTTGACTTATACACAGGTCATTTTTAACCTCTTCCTTTATTATCACGAGATATTTCGAGTTCGTATACATTCCGATTAAATATTATCCCATGACAACTCCGGTTCGGAATAATTTGCCGCTACAATCACATTTTTACTTGGCATGAATCTTAACCCTTTGAGCTTTGATAGATAAATTTCTTCAAAATCCCTGAAATGCCACATTGGCATCAGTATTTTGGTTCGGTATATGCACGAAAAAATGTATTAATTATTATTATTTTTAATTTCATTGATTATTCCGAGTGAGAATTCGCAATTAAAATTAAGCAGGAAGAAAATTCAACCTCCAAAGCACAAAAGGCTGAAAGGAAAGAAAATAATAAAATAACAAGTAAAGCTTGTGTACAGGAATAATAAAAGGAAAAGAACCGATGTTAGAAAATGCACAAATCATACACAAATAGCAGCAAACAGTTGCTTTGAATCTACAAACGAGAATTTTCTTCAGTGCAAGATAGAGCACAGCGTTTTAGAAAAAGCAAGATTGGGCAAAACGACAAAGAGGCGCCTGCTCATATACTCGATATGTGTAGCGAAAAGCAACATGGCACAACTGAGTACAAAATTAGTGACGTCAACCGGAGAAAGAATGAAAAAGAAACGAAAAACAGGAAATTATATTAATGCTTTCGAAATGCTTGAGAAATCAATACTATACGATAATTCATTGACTAAAGAGTGAGAAACGTTGTTGATGTAATAAGTTTCCCAATAATGAAGAACAAGGATAGAACATTTTTGGACCATATGTGAGTAGAAATTTAACCTATATTGAAAAATTCAACAATATTGGGCAATACAGAGCTCTAATGCTTCAGTTGATTTGCCATTCTATCTTAAAATCAGTCAACTAGTTGCTAAATACTTAAAAAAAATTGATTTTAATGTCATTTTCCTCCAGTTATATAATAAAATAACTTTTTCAAGTATCGAATACCTCATTGATCGTAGAGATGGCTAAAATTTCCACCAAATCTCTTGTCATTGTGGTCTGCCTTATACTTACCAGACGAAATTGCTCTTAATCTCTTAGCTACCGTTTAGAAAAGCATGTTGGTTAATTTGCTTGTGCCGGAAAGAATTAACAATATAACTGTCATGAATGGTAATTTTTATCCATGATAAATTGATAATAGTCGATTCAAACCAGAAATTTTTTCGTAAGGTATGTAAAATATAAGCATCAGAAAAGTAGGTCAATTAAATAAGTTAAATAATAAAAAATAAAAATTATAAAGAAAAAAATATCTTTTTTATAAAACTTTAGTAAAATTGCAGATCGTTCTAGTGTTAAATAGGACGCTAAGTTTTTTTTCTTAAATTATGTTGAAAAGATCAACAATGTTAAGCAACACCTAACTCTAATGCTTTAGTTTTTTTTTTTTTTTTTTTTTTTTCCACAAATGAGTAATTTTGATTCAAACCAGAAATTTCTTCATTAGGTGTGTACATATGCATACATATACATACATATGCAGTATAAAAATAAAATAAAATAAAATAAAACAATTAAATGAGGTAAATAAAAAAAAAAATCTGGGTTAAAATACATGTGTATCAAATTAAGGCAAATTGCAAGTGGTTCTAGAGTTAATTTGGACGCTAAATTATTTTCATATTTAAAATGGATGGATTATAATTTGTGTTTGCCGATATTTGTTGCCGATTCTTTTGCATACGTGTGACAACAGAAATCAATAGATTGAATCAAGATTGAATATTTCAAACTTATATCCAAATATTCATTAAAATTTGCATACAGGTACATTTAAATGTTAAAAGCTAAGATTTTAATTTATGTTTGTGAGTCATTTACGATGTAATTTCAATTAAGCGTATCATAATCATGAAATTCTTATCTCGGATTACAAAAATATAAAAGAGAGATATTTATAAAACCCCATTAAACGTGCAAATACCGAATCATCCATCATTCGCTTAATTATAGCGGTGACATCTTCAAAACTTTAAATAATGACACTAGCATAATGCTTTTCGGATATAGATGAGAAAATAGCTTCTAAAATAATCTTTTACGCTCTGAGATGGATTTAATAAACATTTAGTAAAAGTCCACACCTAACTTTAATGTTTAGAAAATTGAAATTGTCAGACATTTCATATCTTGGATTTATTTTTATAACATCACACATAATATTTCTGTTTATTATTGTAATTATTTCTGCAAATATTAACGAAATATTTTTGTCATAAATCTTTTGAAACATCTTTAAATAATCTACTTCCTTTATTATGCAATATATATGCAGAATTTTCGTATTCTGAAATATTTAAATTTTAAATAAAAAAAAATTAATATTTTAGAGAAATATGAAAGCAACTGGATTCATCTAAAACTTTTTATTATGATGATGCGTTTAACCATTTCTGTTTCAGTGTTTCATTACATAGAAAGACGAACTTGTTTCCCAAATGCCACAATGACGGTAGAATTTTAGTATATACCTTTTCCTTTAACTCTGTATGGGGAAAATACCTTTTTTCATATTTTCAAACAAATTTGTACTTAAGTTCTGGTGTCAACCATACATGTCAACATCTTCGCGATGAAAGTGCTCTAAGATGCAAATTATTAATCTTTTGCAGTATTAAGCGTTTAAATATCAAGAGATTCTTATTGGAAATACCGGTACTCTAAGATAAAGTTTATCATCTTTAGGCACTTTAAGTCGTAATAATTTTTTAATAAAAATTTGGCCCATATCAAAAATAAGATACTTACAATAAGTATATTTAAAAATATGTACTTTTTTCTCTATACGAGTAACCGATTCTACTTATTTTTTTTTAATTTTTTATAACAGTTATTATTAGGTTATAATACATTTTTTGATTATACATATGAATAACATTACTGTTGTCGTTAGATGATTTTTTTCCCCTAGAAGAGCTTATATTTTAAATTTAATTAGATTCAACGTATCCGAGTTGCTGTAAAATTTGTAAAGATGAATAAGTATACACAATTCAGCGCTTCAAAGCCTACAATTTGCATACATATTGCTGCAATCTTAGCTTTAGTCGTTCTACTAGCTATTATATTTGAATATCATTTGCTTCCAAAATCATATTCTGTCACATTTATGACGATATTAAAGCATATTTAAGTTTACTCTTTCGAATTCTAATTAGATATATTATATAAGTTCACATACTATTTCATCCCAGACATCTCCTTCACTTTATAAAGCCCTATAACTGTATTCCGCACTTAATAAATTGATCTAATTTAGTTCTGAAATAAAATTTCTAAGCTTTGTTTTCTGAATAAAGAAATTTTTTAAAAGTACCATTCATAAAGGAATTTGAAATTTTCGAAATTCAAATTTTTTTTAATGTATTTTTCCATTTTTTAAACATATTTATTACATTATATTGTATGTTTGAACATGATTTAATGTAAATTTTTATCATTTGATTTAAAGATAACAATAAATATATGCTGTAATCTCACTATTTTACATTTTTCAAATTTTCCATCTATTTATGCCACGGCCTAGTTAAGTCTTTTTCATACCGGAAATTCTAATTAAAAAATGAATTCAAGGAAAGACTTAGCATATAAGTGACTTATATTTTATTTAAAAATAATTCTCGTAGGAAATCGACTAATCTGAGATGCGATTTACACTCGGGAAAATACGATAATTATTTTTAACTGGTCCCATTGCTATCCTGACTTTTCTTGGTTTATCTATATTTCAATTAATTATTATTCCGAGAAAATTATTTTCCACTAAGATTTGTTTCATACTAATTTTTACGGACTGAATCTAAAAAAAGAATGAAAATGTTAAAGTAGCATTTAAATAGCAAATAAAGCATTTGTTCGAGAATATTAAAGGTAGAGAATAGACTTTTTAAAGTACACAAAAAGCAGTAAACAGCTGTGTTGAATCTACAAACACGAATCTTCTTCAGAGCAAGATAGAACTCACAGTGCTAAAAAAAGCAAGTCTGTGCAAAATGACATAGGGGTGCCGAGACGACTTAGGGCCCCTGTCCTCGCTCGAGTAAACGCTCACGAGCTAATGCTATTCCTATGGGGAAGCATTTTTCTAATAACTTTTTCGCATTTTTTTTTTTTCATTGGGTAGCTGAGGTGCATGCCGAGAGCGCACTTTTTTTCCTTTTTCGATTTTGGTTACAGATATTTTTTACAAAATTTGTTTCACTTTCAAAACCGGTTTCGAAACTGAAAGTGCTTTTTAAAAAAACATCTGCAACCAAAATCGAAAAAGTAAAAAAGGTACCCTATTGGCATGCACCTCGGCTATTTAATGCAAAAAAAAAAAAAAAAAAAAAAAAAAAAAAATGCTTTCCCATAGGAATAGCATTAGCTCGCGAGCGTTTCCTCGAGCGAGGACAGGGGCCTCCTCAATACCCGAAAGGGCAGCGAACACAACAAAACCAATTATGAGCAAAAAGCACCATTATCTAACTGAGTGAAAAAGTAGCTCCATCTTCTGGAGAATAAAAGAAAAATAAACTGTAAAAAGGAAATTAAGGCGGCAGGTCATTCAGTGGCCGGATTCCTCTCGGTAATGTTAAGTTTATGGGCATTTGATGCATTCTTATATTCGAAATATCTCCTCATGGAATTAAAATTTTTTGCTACTTTCTTCAGAATTCTTAATGGATGTCAAAATATTTCTAAAATTTATGCTCAATTTAATATTTTATACTTTAAAAAATGGCGAGCTAAAATAAAATTTTAATATTTCGTTTAAAGTTATGAATAGATTTTAGAAATATTTGGAAAACTTAGAAAAAAAATGCATCTTTTAAGAAGAAAACACTGACAAAAAAAAGGTTAAAATGTTAATTTCCCGAGGAGATATTTCGAATATAACAAGTTGGAAATCACACGTGCAGTGTAGCAAATGAGGTGTATTCGTACTAATATTCAGTTCTTGTTGTTATAGTATACTGTATAAGGGTCGAAATATTTTATACGTTTCTGTAAATACTATCTGCTTTCTATTACACAGTCAGTAAATTTTATGAAACCTCAGCAACGTATATCAATTTCATAAAATGTGAAATATTTGAATAGAATTAAAACACGCCCCAAAAAAGGTTTCCCCATGTACCCCATATGTGGAATACTTTTGTGTGGCACTGTAAACTAATAATAAATATTCTTCGCAACACAGATTGTACATTATGTATATTTTAGTATATAATTCACAAATCATATCAATTCTGTTATATTCAAAAGAGTGCAACATCATTTAAATGTACTTGAAACCATTTTTTCCTGTTGACCGTAATGAAATAAAATACTTTTAATTGTCCCTGTAATTTAACTAGACATCCGACACTCATAAAATTTGAAATGACTCGACAAAATTATGCGCCAGTTATACATTTTAAATCTCAAACTATTTGGTTGAGTAGTTTTTGCTCTGTTATATCTCTGCGGACTGACAGACGGACAGACGAAACGATAAACGGACGGACAGAAATAACGACGACTATAGACGCTATTTATTTATATAATTACTTGCCCTTGAAAGGGTCAGATCAAGAATTATTTCCACCTTTGAAATGTAAAACTTGCGTTTCAAAACAGTTTTTTAAAAGCAGTATTTTAATAAGTTTACCGCAAAGTTAAATCACCAAATAAATATAATGTTTCAGTTAAAAAATACTGGTGTACAAACATATAATTGGTTCAAACCTTTCCAGTATCAGTTGGCACCGCTAATCTGTAGTGGGTTAATTAAGACAGTAATCCTTTATTCAAATTTACAATGGATAGATTATAATTTATGTTTGCCGATATTTATTGCCGACTTTTTTGCATATGTGTGACAATTGAAATATATGAATTCAATCAATGTTGAATATTTCAAAATAATATGCAAATATTCATTAAAAATTGCATACAGGTACATTTTAATTATTAAAAGCAAAGATTTAAATATACATTTCTCAGTCATTTACGATAAAATTTCAATTAAACGCATAACTATGAAATTCCCAACATAACCTACAAAAATAGTAACTAGAGATATTTATAAAAACCCATTAAATGTGCAATGGTGGAACCATCCATCATTCGCTTAATTATAGCGATGACATCATCAAAACTTTAAATAATAAAAATAGCATAATGCTTTTCGGATATAGATAAAAAAAATAGCTTCTTAACCCTTTATGTCCCAAATTATCATATTTTCAGAAAACTTGTAAGATATATTTTTTTTATGCTTGATTTAACTATAAAAAGACGCAAAAAAATTGAGATTCATTTACAATAATTTTTTTTTTATTGTAATGACATATAATATTACATGGGACTTTAAAGTCCCGTCGGGATTTATGATCATTATGTTGCCATGATATGTGTTGATATGAAGAGCAAAAAATATCAGTTATAAATTAAAAGTAATGCATTTTTAAACAATTAGTCATGGTATTGATAAAAACAGTTCTTTTTTTCATTTACACAAAGGAATACTTTGCATAATGTGCACTGAGAATGTGGTCGTGACTCAATTTTTTTTGAAGCACAAAATTCACAGCGTCCTCTGTTTTTTACAAATATTGGCCAATGTGCACCTTTGTTTTGTTTTCTTATATCATCAGAAACAGAAAAATTTGCTGTCTTGCGTTTTTTTGGGAGTGGTAATTCATTTATCTCTCCACCATCTGATCTTGGTCTTCCTCTTTTCTTAGAAGGCACTTTTGACATTGTTAGAAGCCCTTGTGTTACTCTTCGTTTGTATTCTAGAAGAGGTATTTTATCCTGTATTTCACAGTAGCAAACATACGAGTTTATCATTGCAATTTCTATAATACCAAAAAAAAGACGATGCCACCACTTTTTTGCTTTTCTGTCTCGATCGTACAGTGATTTTAGCATGTCGCTTTTATCTACGCCTCCCATATGACTGTTATAATCTCCTACTATTGTAGGAGCTGGTATATCCATAATTGAACCATCTTTTTGTTTTCTTTGAACGTTACAAATTTCAGTTCCATGATAATTGGACAAGAAAAAGACACTTCGGTTATCTTTCCATTTGAAATACGAAATTCCTTGGTCTGAAACTCTACTGTCAAAATCACCCCTTTTCAATGTTTTGTCTGCTGCAAGAGCTGGTAAACCTTTGCGATTACTTCTTATTGTTCCACAAGCATATATACCAACAGATTTTAAATATTCATACAATTCCACAGAGGAGAAATAGTTGTCCATCATTATAATATGATTTTTATTTACAAGAGATTTGGTTAATTTTTGTACTATACTCCCCCCTAGACCAAATCTTTTGAATTCCGAATCATCTTTTCCCTGATATACTTCAAATTCATACATATAACCTGACATGTCTGATCGACACCATAGTTTATAGCCTCTTTTTATCGGTTTTAGAGGATTGTATTGCTTGATTGCAGAACGTCCTTTGAATAGTATCATGCTTTCATCTATACTTTGTACTTGATTAGGCATTCTCAATGACTGAAAATTTTTATTTAGTTTATCTATGAGTGGTCTAATTTTATACAGTCTGTCAGTATTTTGTTTTGGTATTGCTTCATTGTCATTTATATGCAAATTACCTAATATTTGGAAATATCTATTTCGTGTAAGAGTATCAGGAACAACAGAAACAGAATAATCAATATCACTGCTCCAATAATTTCGTATGCGAGGTAAGCGATGGTAACTAAATAACATATTTAGTCCCAAAAATCCATAAAATTCCTCTTTAGAAATAGGTTTTATATTTCTTTGTTTTTGGTTTGAATAAAGGTTTGTTTGAAATACAATGTTACTGATTATATCATCATCTAAAAATGTTAAAAAAAAATCAGTAGGCAATGTTTTACTTCCGAAAGATAATGCACATGTTCCATGAGATAAGGTAAATATGGGGATAGTTGATGCACAATCTCTTTTCCTCCATATTCTTTTCGGTGTAACTTCTTCATCCCCAGAATCATCCCTTGGTTCGCTTTCCGAGTCTGAAATTTCATGAATGGCTCTCCCATTCGAATTTAGATTATTTGTTTTATTTTGTTCTGGTGAAAATGATTCATCAGAACTACTGTCTTCCTCTGACGTTTCAATATCAGATGGTAATTCATCCCAGATAATTTTTATTTCTTCTGGCGACAAGCCTTTCCTTCGGCTATACATAATACTGAAAAAAAAAAAAAAAAATAGAAATCAAAATTAGAGCTTTCTAAAAGGGAAAAACAGAACTAAATATTTGAAAATACGCAATGACAAAAAAAAAAAAAAACTCTTAAAATCTGCAATATTTCAGTATAATTGAATATATTATATGTGAAAAATAAATTATAACAAAAAGAAATAACTGTAGAATCCATTTCAAAAAATGTTTATTGGATTTTCACTAGGACCTTGATGGCCCGACGGGACTTCAAAGTCCCAGAAGAAAAACAATGCATAGCATAAGAAAAATTTCACTTAATTGGTTGTATTTTGAATGAAAATTACGATAAATTCTATAAGGAACAGGTAAAAAAAAATATAAAGTACTTACCGATCAATAACTTGTTTGAAGACTGGAAATAAAAGTCAGTAATTTTTCCAACAAAATGGCCATTCAAATTCTGCACACGAGGTTGTTGATTACCTATATTCCTGCGAAACATACAGTTTGTATGGTACTGCCATCTAGTGATCATTAGAAGAAGGTTTAAATAAAGGAACTTAGCAGTCCCGTTGGAAATCTCGGGAGATTTTTCATTCCATTTGACTTTATATTAGGCGGGACTTACAAGTCCCGTCGGGGCATAAAGGGTTAAATAAAATTTATGCAGTGAGATGGATTCAATAAATATTTAGTGAAAGCCCACACCTAAGTTCAATGTTTAAAAAATCGAAATTGTCAAATATTGCATATCTCGTATTTTTTTCATAATATCACGCATATGTCTCTGATTTTTTTTAATTATAACATATATATTAGCTAAGATATTAGCAAAATTTTTTTTGTCATAATTTTTTTATAACAGCTTTAAATTATCTATTACCTTTTATCATGCAACTTATTTACGAAAATTTCGTATTCTGAAGCATTTTTTATTTAAATAAAACAATTTTAGAGAAATATTAAAGTAACTGGAAAATATATGTAACGTTTTAGCATTATGATGTGTTTACCCGAGTTCCATTACATAGATCGAATTTGACTTCCAAATGCCACAATGACTGAAGAATTCTGGTATCTGCATTCTTCATTTATTAAGTATAGAAAAATAGCGGTTTTTTATGTGCAAAATTTTGTACTTAAATTCTGGTGTGAATCAATCACTTCAACATTTTCACCATAGAAATTCTCTGCCCCTTAAAGGGTTAAATGCATCAATAATGCAATGATAACGTTAAATTAATAACTCAGTAAAGATTTTGATTTACGTTTGTGAGTCATTTACGATGAAATTTTAATTAAGTGTAAGATAACAATGACATTTTCGTCTCAGCTTATAATCATACTAACAAGAGATATTTATAATAACCCATTAAAAGTGCAAACAGCGGGATCATCCATCATTCGTTTTATTATAGCAGTCACACCTTCAAAACTTTAAACTAATGACACTAGCACTTTAATCATACTAGCATAATGCTTTTTGGATATAGATGAGAAAATAGCTTCTAAAATATTTTGGGAAATGAGATAATTTAATAAACATTTAGTGAAAGTCCATACCTAAGTTCAATTTTTAAGCAATTGAAACTGTCAAACTTTGCCTATCTCGACCTTTTTCATGACATCACACATATATCTGTGTCTTTTATCATCATTATTATTGTTACTTTAGAAGATATTAACGCAAAATAGTTTTGTCATAAATCTTTTAAAACTTTTTTAATTAATCTATTTCTATTTATCTTGCAACATATTTTCCGAAATTTCGTGTTCCGAAATATTCTATTTCAAAATAAAACAATTTAATATTTTAGAGAAATAATAAAGTAATTGAATCCATACATAATTTTTTTTTCATTATGATGTGTTTAACAGTTTTAGGGGCAGAGTACTTTTATTCTTAAAATGCTGGAGTGATTGAATGACACCAGAACTAAAGAAACTAATTTATTTCCAAATACATAAAAGCTTTCCTTCAAGCATTTAATAAAACTAAAATTTTCATTTAAAAATTCTGGTGTCAATGTGATATTTTTCAATTAAAATTAAATGGGATACATTTTATCCCACCACCCTTATTCAAGGGATTAAAACTTTGAGCAATCGAATATTTTTTAATAAATTTGATCGTATATTCCGGTGCAATTTTAGCATTTCGGAAACATAATTAAATGGCAAAATATTCAACAAACAGATCTCGAAGGGAACAGAACATATACAGAACGACGAACTTGCTTGCGAATCGCCACAATGACAGCAGAATTCTCGTATAAACATTTCCGATTAATAAGTATAGATATATTAGTTTTTTCTTATGTTCAAATACATTTGTACTCAAATAAATTTGGGTCAATCAGTCATTTCAACATTTTTATAATGTAAGTACTCTGCGCCTTAAAGGGTTAAATGAATAAAGAATGCAAAAATAACGACATAACAATGTTAAATCAATAACGCAGTAAAGGTTTTTGTTTACCTTGGCGAGTCTACGATGAAATATCAATTAATGTAATTTGAGCGTATAATCCGCGCATCAAACGATTCTTTTTCGACCCAGAAAATTTTTGAAATAAAATGCAAGATTTTAGATCGCGGTAAATATTTGGCTTCAATTACTAAATAGAATTTCTTGGTCGAAAAAGGAAATTACGGTACGTGTATGATAATAATGACATTCTCATCCCAGCTTACGAAAATAGTAACGAGAGATATTTATAAAAATCCATCAAATGTGCAAATGACGGAGTCATATATCATTCATTTAATTACAATGGTGACATCTGCAATACTTTAAATAATGACACTATCCTAATGCTTTTTGGTTATAAATGAGAATATAGCTTCTAAAATAATCTTTTAGACACTGAGATGGATTTAACAAACATTTAACAGAAGTCCACTCCTAAGTTTAATGTTTAAAAAAATGGAATTGTCAAACATTGCATATCTCGGTCTTTTTTTTTTTACATGATGAAAAAAGACTTTCATGATGACTTTGACTTTTCTTTGATTTTTTTTAATTATTATTATTTCCAAAGATATTAACGAAAATTTTTTGTCATAATTTTTTAAACAGCTTTAAATAATCTATTCCCATTTATCATGCAACATATTTGCGGAAATTTCGTATTCTGAAACATTTGATATTTAAATAAAACAATTTAATATTTTAGAGAAATATTAAAGTAACTGGAACCATACATAACTTTTTTGCATTGTCATGTCTTTATCCCTGTGTTCCATTACACAGAATGACTAATATGACTCCCAAACGCCACAATGACTGCAGAATTCAGGCATAAGTATTTTTGATTTATTGTGTATAGAAAAATATCGTTTTTTTATGTCCAAATAAATTTGTAACTGAAATTCTGGTGTGAGTTAACCCCTTGAGGGGCGGTGGTTTCATAGATATACCACTTAATTTTAATTCCCAAACGCCACATTCCCACCGGAAGTTTGTTAAAGAAAATTACAGTTTATTGAATGCGTGAAGTATAGTGTTTTCTTATTTACAAATAAAGTTGTTTTCAAATTCCGGTGTCAGTGATTAATTTCAATACTTAAGCAATGAATTTGCCCTGCCCCGCAAAGGGTTAATCATTTCAAAATTTTCAATATGGACGTATTCTGCGCCTTAAAGGGTTCAATGAATTAAGAGTGCAATAATATCGTTAAGTTAATAACGCAGCAAAGGTTTCAATTTACGTTTGTGAATCATTTACGATGAAATTTTAATTAAGTGTAACATAACAATAACATTCTCGTCTTAGCTTATAATTATAGTAACGAGAGATATTTATAAAAACCCATTGAAAATGGAAATAACGGGATCATCCATCATTCGTATAATTCTAGCGGTCGCACTTTCAAAACTTTAAATAATGACACTAGCATAATGCTTTTTGAATATAGGTGAGAAAATTTCTTCTAAAATGATATTTGAGGCATTGAGATAGTTTAATAAACATTTAGTGAACGTCCATAACTAAGTTCAATGCTTTAAAAAAATGAAATTTTCAAACATTGCATATCTCAACCTTTTTCATGGCATCACACATATATCTGTGCATTATTATTATTATTATTATTATTATTATTATTATTATTATTATTATTATTATTATTATTATTATTATTATTATTATTATTATTATTATTATTATTTTCGAAGATATTAACATTTTGTCATAAATTTTTTTAAACGTTTTTAATTAATCTATATCTATTTATCTTGCAACATGTTTGCAGAAATTTCGTGTTCCGAAACATTTTATTTTTAAATGAAATAGTTTAATATTTCAGAGAAATATTAAAGTAACTGGATTCATATATATCTTTTTATCATTATAATTCGTTTAAACTTTCTTGTTACAGTATTCCATTACGCAGAACGATCAACTAGATTCCTAAATGCTCCAATTACAGCATAATTGTGATATAAAAGTTTTACATTTATCATGTATGGAAATATAATAGCTTTTACTTATGTGCAAATAAATTTGTTCTTAACCTCTTAATGGTCGCATTAAATTACGGTTTAAAAATTCAAACTCATTAATGCCACCACTTTTATGAAATTTTTTTTTCTTATTTACTGACAAGTAAAAAATTATGCCAGAATGAAACCAGTTACACTATTTTTTAAAACTGGTTTCAATCTGACTATTCTGAATAAAACCCGTGAAGTTTGCAGCCTGTGAATGTCTCGGGGGCTACAATTAAGTGCTTAAATTCCGGTCAATCATTCATATCAGCATTTTCACTATGGAAGTGCTAAGTGCCGTAAAACCTTCCCTGATTTGACCGTACATCATACGGGCAACGTGTTTTTGACAATCATGATTTGCCCCTACCACATGCGGACGTCTAATCATGATTTATTATTCTCACCAGTAAATTTTTTTTGTAAATTTTGCAATATTTAAAATCCGAGTATTTTACTGCTTATCGTGCGTTTCTCCTGTTTTTTCCGTTCTTTTATTCCTGTTTTTGTTGTTATCTTATACGTATATTTCTATTTTTTCGTAATCCCTGATCTCAGTAAAGATAATGTATCTATCGGCAGGTGTAATGGGGGAAAAATTGTGCTTCAAGTAGGCAAAAATTCTTGTTTGAAAATCCAGTTATAAAAGAATAAAAATTTTGTAAAGCACTTGAAAAAAATATAGGCATTATTTACAAGTATTTTTTTTTTCAAAACCTTGATTTTTTAAGTGGGTAAAGGTTTAAATGAATAAAGAATACAATAATAATGACATAATAAAGTTAAATTAATAACACAGTAAAAGTTTCAATTTACGTTTGTGAGTCATTTACATTAGCGGCTCGTCAGAGAGAGCTGCATCCGATTTTACACACCACTAAAATTTAACAGACTCTTTCATATTATTTACTCGACAAATTTTGTTGATTAAATAAAACTGAAATAACCATACAATTTTAGTGGTGTAAATAAATTGATGCAGAACCCCCTGCTACTAGTTATTTACGATGAAATTTCAGTTAAGGCTACAATGCACTCTCAAAGCTAATTTTTTTTTTTTTTAATTTTCAATGAATTTTTTAAAAAATTTCTGGAAATAATCATAATCTATATATATATATCTTATTTCACAATTTTATTTAAAAAATATATTCAATAGTTTTTGAGATACAGATTTTTCTTTTTTTTAATTAACAAAAAATGGCAATATTTCAAAATGCTCCATGCGAAATTCTTTATGCCCAATTTTTCTGATTTTTTTTTTAAATGCTCTCTATGTATGTGTTAATAAATGTTACTAAACATTTTTAGCATATTACTTGCAAAACATTTAAAAAATGATTTTAACGTAATTCTTTTGTATTTTCCGTTAAAAAATCATTAAGAATTTCATATAACTGAAATTTAAAAAAATTACATGCGTCTAAAAAAATTTATTTCTGGTTGCATTTGTTAACACATACATAAAGAGCATTTTAAACAAAAAATCAGAAAAATTGGGCATAAAGAATTTCGCATGGAACAATTTGAAATCATGAAAACGACGAAAATGTTCATTCTGAGAAAAACAAGTTTTAGTGACTACAGTTTTTATAATTGCTTAATATTTTCCTACTGACACAGTTTCAGCTATTATTGAATATAATATCATTTCTAGCGTATATGTAAGTGTTTTATGTTTTTATGGTAAATTCACATAAAATATGTGGCTTGGACAGTAATTCATGCAAAGGACGTGAAGTATCTGAATTTTAAAAAATCTTCTCAAAAGTAACATTTTGTATTTTCTAATGTAATTTTTTCAAATTTTACTAGAAATATTCGTGGTAAAAATACCTCTTATTGTGCACATTTTTGTTAAATATATTAAATATTTTTAATACTTTAAATATATTAATATTTCTTAATTTACGCTAAAAAGATTGGGGATAAAAAGCAATTCCACTAAATACATTGCAAACAAACGCTTAAAGAAACAGTTAAAAGTTACAGTTAAAGTATTGTTTTGCGGAATCACAAAATTAATAATTTCAGTGCAAAATCATAACATTTTGTATGGTAACACTAAAAACTAGGCTTAATTTTACGGATGTGAATCGGCAAAAATGTAAACAAAGGGGCGTGGCACAATCAGCTGATTGGACAAAAATGCTTCTAACTCCAGTAAAAATAGTCGAAATTGAAAAATTATTTTTGTGTTCAATAGCAGGGTTGGTTGTATGGGATTTAATGGCGCAAATCAATAGCAGGGACTTCATATGTTATTATGTTAAAAAGGAAAATTCGACAATTTGATGATTTTTTGCGATTTTGAAAGTCTACTGTAGCCTTAAGTGTATGATAAGAATGAAACTCTCGTCTCAGATTTTAATAATATTAACGAGAGACATTTATAAATACCCAATAACAGTGAAAATAACGGGATCATCCACCATTATTTTAATTATTGCGGATTCATTTAACTTCGAAACATTTTCACAATGGAATTAACCACTTAATCTACGCGCCCGAATCATCCACGGGCTGCCAGCTTCACGTCTTTTATTCAGAATAGTTTATTCCCAACAGTTTTATAAAATAGTATGATTGGTTTATTATGGTATTATTTTACTTGTCATTAAATAAAATGAATACTTTTTTCAAAGAAAAATGGTGGCAATAATGAATTTGAATTTTTAAACTGTAATTTAATGCGACCGTTAAGGAGTTAAAGAGTTAAACGAATGAAGAATTCAATAATAACGACATAATAAAATTGAACTAATAATGCAGTAAAAGATTCAATTTACGTTTGTGAGTCATTACGATCAAATTTCAATTAAGTGTATGATAACAATATCATTCTCGCCTCACTTTATAATAATAGTAACTAGATATATTTATAAAAATCCATTAAAAGTGCAAATAACGGAATCATCAATCTTTCGTTTAATAATAGCGGTGACAACTTCAAAACTTTAAATAACAGCACTAGCATAATACTTTTCAAATAGATATGAGAAAATAGCTTCTAGAATAATCTTTTAGGCATTGAGATGGATTTAATGAATATTTTGCAAAAGTTCAATCTTTAAAACATTTAAATCGTGAAACATCGCATATCTTCAATTTTTTTATAACATCACACATATATCTCTGTTTATTATTATTATTATTTTTACCTCCTAAGACATTAATGATTTTTTTTTCATAAATCTTTTAAAACAGCTTTAAATAATCTATTCCCATTTATCATGCGACATATTTTCTGAAATTTTGTATTGTGAAACATTTTTGTTTATAAAGCAATTTAACATTTTAGAGAAATGTTTAAGTAGCTGGACATACATAAATGTTTATCATTATGATGCGTTTAACCCTTTTTGTGTAAGTGTTTCGAAGCCTACAATCATCAACTTGATTCTCAAATGCAACAATGATAGCAGTATTCAGGCATAAACATTTAACGTTTGAGATCTGATGGGTAAATTTCTTCAAAATAACAAATGTCACATTGGCACCAGTATCTTTCAAACAAACGTTTCGGTTTACCATATACACGGAAAAGTGCATTAAACCTTGTTTAAATAGATTTGGTAGAATATTCCGGTGCGATTGTGACATTTAGAATTTAAATTAAATGGTTGAAAATTCAACCATCAGAGCTCAAAGGTTAATACGTATAGAAAAAAAATAGCCTTTTCTTATGTTCAAATAAATTGGTACTTAAATTCTGGTGTCAATCAATCAATTCCACATTTTCAAAATGAATGTGCTCTGCGCATTAACCCTTTGAGCTGTGGTGGTTGAATTTTCTACCACTTAATTTTAATTCCGAAATGCCACAATGATACCGGAATATTCGATCAAATTTATTTGAAAAAGGTTTAATGCATTTTTTCGAGTATATCGTTAACCGAATTTTTTCTTTGCAAAATACTGGTGCCAATGTGAATTTTTAAGAAACTTACCCACCAAAACTCAAAGGGTTAAAGGGTTAAATGAATAAATAATGCAATAATAACGATATAGTAGCATTAAAATTGTAATTCAGTATAGGTTTCACTTTTCGTTTGTGAGTCTAATGTGTTACGAAGAAATTTCAATTAAACGTATGATAACAATGACATTCTCGTCTGAGCTTATAATAATAGCAACGAGAGATAGTTATAAAAACCCATTACAAATGCAAATAACGGGATCGTCTATCATTCGGTTAATTATCCCGGTGACATCTTCAAAACTGAAGTAATGATACTAGCACAAAATGCGTTTCCGGTATAGATGCAAAAATAGTTTCTAAAATAATATTTTACGCACTGAAATAGATTTAATAAACATTTAGTTAAAGTCCACACCTAAGTTTAATGTTTTAAAAATTGAAATTGTCTAATATTACACATCTTGGGCTATTTTCATAACATCACACATATATCTCTGTTTTTTATTATTATTACTTCGGAAGATATTAACGAAAATTTTTTTGTCATTTATCTTTTAAAACAACTTTAAATAATCTATTTACATTTATCGTGCAAAATATTTTCACAAATTTTGTATTTTGAAAAATTGTATTTTTTAAATAAAACAAGTTAATATTTTAGAGAAATATTAAAGTAACTGGATCTATAAATAATTTTTTATCATTATGATGAATTTAACATTTTAAGCTCTAGGGGGTATTTTTTTTTAATTCCAAATGTCACATTGGCACTATTTTTTTTTTTTTTTTGCAAAGAAACAAATTCGCTTTATCATATGTAGGAAAAAATGCTTTAAACCTTTTTCAAAAGAAAATTGACAGAATATTCCGGTGTCATAGTGACATTACAAAATTAAAATTAAGTGTTAGAAATTTCAGCCATCAGAACTCAAATGGTCAACCCCTTGTGTAACAGTGTTCCATTATATAAAATTACGAACTCGATCCCTCCAGTGACAGCAGAAGTCATGTATACACTGTAAAAACTTTTACCCTTTTGCTGCATGGTCACTCCACCGCTTTTATATAAAACGATTCCTTCAGCCTATCATGGAGCATTCTCATGGGTCAAAAGAGAGATATTCTATAAAAGCAGGGGAGTGACGATGCAGCAAAAGGGTAAAATTTTTTACAATGTCTACATTTTCAGATTATTATATGGTGACCCCAGAAGCCAAGGGGTATAAGTGACAAAATTGAAAAAATTGAGTTAAGTGCACGGGGTATCTGGAAATATGCTTTTTTCATTTCAGGTAAAGAAATATAGATCATTTTCTGATTATTTGGGGAGTTATAGAGATAAACCACTTTTTTTTTCGAAAAACAAACAATATTGATTAATTATACATTTAATGAAAATTGTACTCTATTTTTTTAACAGTTATTGAAATGAGAGTTCAAAGATTAGAATGCAACAAGCAGATGTTTCCTATTTCAATTTAGTCAATTGTTATTGATGTTCCAATTTAACATCAATTATCTTTAAACTCAATTTACTCCAAATCGACATTTTGTCACTTGTACCCCTTGGCTTCTGGGCTCCTCATATATGATTGGTTAGATGTGATTATGACAGCTAAGTATTAACCCGAGGGGCATAGGTCCGAAGAGGGGCAGTGATGTTTCTGAGACTAGCGTCTAGCGACAGCAGGATTCCTAATGGTAGGACTTCTATTCATTCCTAATGGTAAAATCTGCCGATCTTTGCTCTTAAGATTTATCCCTAAAGAGGGATACTTTGCTTTTTTAGACTTCTGTATTGCGCTGCCATCTGTTAACAGAAGACTAAAGTTATAGTTAATTAAAACATTGCATTATATTGAATAGTGTGGCAGAAAAAAAGTAAAATAAATTATAAATCATCAAATAAATTATCAAATACATTTAAATTATTTATAGCTTTAATATTGATAGTTATTTAAAATATCATTTTGACTACCGTGGCAGATAAGGAAGAAATTAATTGTCCAAGACATTTAAATTAATAATAATGTTAATATTGTTTTTAATTTAAGTAATTCTTGAATTTATGTAAGAATTATTATATTCTGGTATTCAAACAGTAAACACAACAATCGTATAAACACAATATTCTAACGAAAAGCGAGTTATCACATTTTCAAAAAGCCATGCCAGGCGCCACTAACGATGATTTCCCCCACAGACTGTGGATTTCCCTAAACATTTGAAGAAAGAGGGGGAAAGTCCCTCTTTAGGAATGTTCCAAGTTTCGCGGATTTTACTCTAAGTCCTACCATTAAGAATCCTGCTGTCGCTAGTGTTTCTGGGGGAGTCTAACCCGTATTTAGAAACGGAAAATCCCGGCCGTTAAGCCGGCTTGCGAAACTGGATTCAAACCGAGCGCCCAAAGTCTACCAGCTTCGAAAGCAGTATTAATCGATGAAAAATATATTTTTCTTATATTCAAATAAATTTGTTCTGAAATTCCGGTGTCAATCAATTCTTTCAACTTTTTCACGATGTTAAAACGCAGCACATTAAAGGGTTAAATGAATAATAGCAATGCAATAATACCGACATAATAACGTTAAATTAATAACGCAGTAAAGTTTTCAACTTACATTTGTGAGTCATTTATGATGAAATTTCAATTAAGTGTATGATAACAATGACATTCTCTTCACAGCTTATAATAATAGCAACGAGAGATATTTATAAAAACCCATTAAATGTGCAAATAACGGGATCATCCATCATTCGTTTAATTATAGCCGTGACATCTTCAAAACTTTAGATAATGACACTAGCATAATGCTTTTCTGATATAGATGAGAAAATAGCCTCTAAAATAATATTTTAGGACACTGAGATAAATTTAATGAACATACAGCGAACGTCCACACCTAAGCATAATGTTTAAATAATTGAAATTGTCAAACATAACGTATCTAGATCTTTTTCATGATATCACATATACATAGGTGCCTACCTTACATCGATTATTCGTGCTTTAATTATCGATTATACATGCGTTAATTTGACCCTAGTTTAATGAGTTTCGAACCAAAATTTTTTCAAAGAAATGAAATTAAATATGTTCCAGTAACAAACTTGAAATTAAATAAATAAAGATTCATGAAATATATTTTCTGGTTTGAAATGAAGTTAACCTGGATCAAACTAATCCAGGTATTACGGAAGGTTAGTTGAAAGTTGGCAGCTAGGCATATATGTAGGGTTCGTAGGCTTAAAAGAATTCAGAAGATATTTATTGTAATAATATCAGAAATTTCGTGAAGTATTGATTTCTACATCTGAAAATAGATTTTTTTTTCTTTAATAAAACAAATATTACATCAGAAAAATTCTGTTGAAAAGTCCTTACAAGTCATTTCAGAGTATGGACTTTGATTTATCTCTATCTTTTGTTATTATGATTATTGGACTGCAGGAGATATTGAAGCAAAATGGTTTTGTCACAAACTTTTAAGTTATCTTTAATTAATCTATTTCCATTCATTATTTGGAATATTTGTATAAGTTTTGTATTCTGAAACAGTTTATTTTTGGCTAATTCCATGGGTTCTGTAGTGTAAGTCACATAACTAATTAATTGATTTGCTTGTTAGCCACCGTTATTTTCGAAAAGTCTGCTTGGCCTTATTCAATTAATGAGAATGTGCCAATAAAATTAATCACACTTTTTTTTGTTCTATAAACTGGTAGCCAAATATCGTAGCATGTGACTTACACTACACGTACTCATGGAAATAGCCTTTTAATTTGAATAATTTCATATTTAAGAGAATTTTTAAAGTAACCGTACCCATGTGTAACTTTTTATGATTACGATGCGTTTAAATGAAAAAATGAATGCAACAATAAAGAAATAATAACGTTAAATAAATAACGCAGTTATCGTTAAAGGGATCATTTAATTTTTAAAATTTTGTTTATTGTTAAAAGTGTGCTACAAATCGGGAGCTCACTGAACTTCATTGTTAAACCGAAAGCGAATTTTGAAAAAAAAAATACTGCATGTTTAATTTTAATATTTATTTTTTTATTGTAATTTTTAAAATCTCTACTATTTTTTTATATATTTTTGGACCAATTTTTTTTCAAATGTAAAATAATCCAAGACTTTTAGATACAGCTAATATTACATTTAATATATATATATATTCAAAGGGTTAAAATGTATATCTTTTACATCGATCATTTCATTGTTTTATGGTGATACCTTTTTAGAAATGATTATATTTATTAATATAAGGCTCTCGATAAGTGATACATAGCAGACAATCTATCTTTTTTTTCAAATCTATTAAAAGCTGTAAATGTAATAAATAAAATTATTTAAGAGTTAGACCCTATACAACCAAGGAAGATTTTAATAAAAATATTTTGTGGTTCAAATAATGTTAATTTTTCGGGACAAAATAGTAAAGTTGAAAGCTATATAGACTGACCCTATGCTTTTAACACTAAACAAATTGTTCTTACTTTGGCTAAGAAAATTGACATAACGGTGTAGTGGACTATTTTGTTTTATTTTCTTTCTAGCACTTTCAGAAAAAAAATAATCTTAGCTATTCAGTTTTACTAGGATATTTTCAAGAAATATCTATCCCAAAGAAAAATATTTTATATAATGTATTTCGAATTTAATCTTGCCAGTGGACTATTTTTTTATTATTTTTTTTGATTTCTTGTTTAGCATAACTTTTTTCAAATGGTGAAATTTCCTTATTTTCTCCTTAACCCTTTCAGCTCTGGGGTAAAAATTTCTTCAATAGTCCAAATGTCACATTGGCACCAGTATTTTGCAGAGAAAAAAAACGGTTAATCATAAACTTGAAAAAATGCATTGAACCTTTTTCAAATAAATTTGGTCGAATTTTTTGATGCTGCCATTGTGACATTTCGGAATTAAAATTATGTGGTAGAAAATTCTACCATCTGAGCTCAAGGGGTTAACGTTCACCGATCTGATGTAGTGTTTCCAGTGGGTTACTTTATTTAAAAATTAGATTCTTTGATTGCCACCACTTTGTTAAAACAGTGAAAATCGTTTTATTTAATGACATATTAATTAAAATAAGAATAAGGAAAATTTTACCATTTCAGAAAAGAGATTCCAACCAAGATATCTGCATATTTTAAAAACGTAGCCCATTGGGCAACACAGCTCTGATGGCAGAATGTCTTCCCACTTAGTTTTAGTTTCCAAATCTCACAATGGCACCCGAATATTAGACAAAATTTATTTGAAAATAATGGATTTTTTTCGTGCATATTATAAACCGAATCTCCTGTTTGTTAAATACTTGTGCCAGTGTGGCATTTGGGTATTTTGAAGAAATCCACTCACCAGAGGTCAAAGGGTGAATTCACATGTCATCAAATAAGGCGAATTATACAATTTCTAAGGTGATGCCATTCAATTGTTTAAAAAAAGTAACCCACTGACAACACTGTATGAATGAGAATAAATGTACTAGTTTATATTTGCCAGTAATCAAAGGGTTAAATAAGATTGTAAAGCACTGACTAAGGTAGAACAGAAAATTTATATTAAAGAACTGCAAACAGTATACTCTCTAGCACATATTTGGAATATTATTAAAAAACAGAGAAAATAACAAGCATTAAATAAGTTAGCTCCTAAGCGACAGTCAACTATTTTTTTTCATCGACAAAATTAACATCTTGAAGACGGTATGTCGGTTTTGGAGAACTTAATTTTAACACGTAAATGCTCCACTGGCCCCTGAATTTTGTAATGAAAATTTTCCTTCAATTAAGAATATGAAATCTTTTGTTTATTTCTGAAAACATTTCTTTGTAAACTCTGTTTTCATTCAATCATTTCAGCATTTTAGGTAAAGAAATAGGTTATCCCTGAAAGGGTTAAATCAAAAGATATAAAATATTTGTATTCAATGATTAATATATTAATTATTTTGCATAAATACACAAATCTATTCAAAGTTTATATTTTTAACCCTTTCCGGCGCAGAAAAATTCTGTTCGTAATATGAGCAATTGCTGACTGACTCCGGAATATACAAAAGACTTTTTTAGAAATTAAGAACTCCCTTATTTAACCCTTTAACGTTCATTGGTTTCGCCACGAAACCACAAAATTTTAATTCCGATACGCAACACTGACACCAGTATTTTTATCTAAAAATATCCCTTTTATTTTGTACGTGAAAAATCACGTTTTCTTATTTAGAAATATATATGTTCTTAATTACCGGTGTCATTCATTTATTTCGACATCTTAGCAATGAAAATGCTATGATCGTTAAAGGGTTAAGCTGTCATTGTAAAAGTATAATTTTACTAAAATATTATTGGTGCCGTTTGTATGTTTGGAATTAAAATTAGGTGTTGCCGCTGTGGTAACATTACGCCGGAAAGGGTTAAAGCATAATGATGTGCTTATAAAAATGTTTATCAATCATTCAATTAATGCAGGGCTCGCAACGTTTCTAAAATTTTCACACTTTGCTACCAATATTTTAAAACAAAAATCTTCGTGAAGGGTTTCTTTAACATCTACAATAGAAAAAAAAAAGATAGAATGGTAAAACGGAATGGTAATGGTAAAACAAAGATTACAATTTTAAAATTGTGGTAGGAAAGTCTGAAAATTTTAGGAACGGTGCGAGCCCTGTTAATGACTTTAACCCATTTTAGGCCAAGCACAGAAATTTTATAAAATGTAGCATTATTTTTATTGAAATATGCTTAAATTACATACATTAAGACACAAAAAAAGATTCGTGCATGAAAAATAATATTTTATATAATAATATAAAATATTATTTCTTATAATGAATAATATGAATATGAATAATATTTTTATGACTTTTGTTTTATTCTTATTTCATATACAGAATTTGCAACTTTAATCTATTTTAAAAACATATAATTCATTTCAATTGGAATAATAATATATTTTTAAAAAGTAGAATTTGTCAAAGGCGTTTCAAATTAAAACTCTAGCGTATTTTGAAAATTTTTTAAGAGAAAGTGTTTACTCCAATTGAATTACTAATATTTTAGGGATGTCTTCAAAAGCCTTAAAAAATAGAAGAAAAATAAAATTCTTGAAAAAAATGTGTCAGAGTGTTAAAAAAAAATATTTATCGAAATGTTTCGTATACGAACCTTTGGCCGAAAATGGGTTAATTGTAATTGTAAGATTGTTCAGTATTCTTTGTTACAATTTTATTCGCATATCTATCACTGGGGATAAAAACAAAGCAATAGAACAGCAATTATTGTCTTTTAGTACCTTTGTTAAATCTTCTAATTACATTTCAATGTTAATTATTTATATTGTAACCACTTAACAAATTTGCCCGTACGTCGAACGGGCAAGAAGAGTTTGGTACAGTCTTATTGGTAATATCTACAAGTAGAGTTAAAAACAAAGCAATATAATACCAATTATTGCCTTTCAATATCTTTGTTAAATCTTGTAATTACATATCAAAGTTAATTCTTTGATTTTTAAATCATAATATTTTGCTTATAAAAATGTTTTTCAATCATTCAAATAAACGACTTTTTTTAAAATTGTAAAATCGTTCAGAATCCTTTGTTACAACCTTATTTATAACATTTACAAATAGGGATATAAACAAAGCAATATAATAGTAAAAAATTGTTTTTCAATATCTTTGGTAAGTCTTTAATTATTTTTCAATGTTAATTCTTTGCATTTGTAACATATGTGCATACATTTTTATTGAAAAATTAATTCAGATTTCCCACCGCTTCTTACGTATTTTATTTAGTTCGAATTACTCTTCTGTTACCGATTAAACTTATTACAATCATTAGATTCTCGTTACGCTAATAGAGAATATCATAAATTATTTTTTTATACTTTATTAATCGTCTGGTCATTCAGATATTAAATGGCATACTAAATATCGAATTACTCGAAACTTATGAGAATATTTACAAATGCTCCGCAATTAATGTCTCCAATAACATAATTATGCTTAATATATACCGGGTGTCCCAAAAATGACTGATGGACTTTAATATTCAATAACTCGCAAACGGCGACAACTATTTAAAAAATTTTGCAGGAGGGTTATGTATAATGTCAGGAGTTTTTTTACCGTAATTTTTTATTTTAGTTCGCATCTCAAACAACAGGTGGCACTGACGGCGATTGAAGGCCAGGTCGACGCTTCACTCAGCACTGATCACCTGGCCTTCAATCGTCGTCAGCTCCACCTATTGTTTGAGATGGGAACTAAAATAAAAAATCACGGTAAAAAAAAAAACTCCTGACATTATACATAACCCTCCTGCAAAAAAATTTTAAATAGCTGTCACCGTTTGCAATTTATTGAATTTTAAAATCCATCAGTCACTTTTGGGACACCCAGTATATATATATAATAGTATCTGGCAAAAATCGTTATTTTTTAAAGTGCAAGCTGAAATAACTGTCATAAAAATTGCAGTGATGTATTGTAAGTATGAATATAAAACAAAAAATTCGTTTAGGCTTATTTAAAATTTGTTTTCTTTACATGAACTTTTAGGTGCGTTCGTAATTATGTAAATATGTAACACCTATAGTCGTCATTCAGTCCGTCTGTCCGCATAAGACAGAGCAAAAGATGCCCAACCGAATCGTTTGTAATTTAAAATAAATAATTATTGCATATATTTATCTATTTATTTTCTAAAAATCGGATGTATTTTTAAATTACAGGGGCAAGCAAAATTATTCCGTTACATTAAGGACAAAGGGAAAAAAGAAGTTTCAGGTGCACTTTAATGATGTGACACACTTTCGAACATAATAAAACTGATATGAGTCTATAATGTATGTACTAAAATATACATTCTGTACAATCTGGTACACATAGAACATTTTTATTAATTTACAGGGCCACGCATAAGTATACCAATCCTTAATCGTGTAGAGTGAAACACTGTTTAGTCGCGTTTTAATTATATTAATTATTTTACATTTCATGAAATCGATATACGTTGCTGAGGTTAACTACTAGTTACTACGTGTATAATAGAAAGCAGATAGTATTTTCATAGGCATACAAAAGATTTTGGCTACTATACTGTATCCAAAGTATAATAATAAGCAGTTTCCTACTTGTTTAGGTTTGCAATATACTAAAAAATCAATAAATATGAATATAAAATTGAGAAGGCAAGTCGATTTTCTTTAAACTTTATTTTAATTCTTTATCTTATAAATTGTATTTTCCCATTTTGCCGTATTGTTTTATATATATATATATATATATATATATACAGGGTGGTTCTAAATTTTTTTTACAATAAAAGAGGGGTGATAGTACACATCAAGACAAACAATATTAAATAGGAGACCAAGGGTCCCAAACGTTTTCCAAAGGAGAAAGCCGCCATTAAAGTTTACGGACCAAAATTCCAAATAAACATAAAAAGCGGAAAAATCGGTCAGTTGATTTGCGGTTTTCTCTAAAATAATTCTTTATGTCGGCATTTTCTTGAAATTAAATTATAAAGATAAATTTCAAAAAATGCCGATAGAGGGCGCTTTAGACTTTGGAGTAACGAACAACTATTTTTTGCCGGTATTTTTTGCATCTCATTAAAAGTTTTCGTAAGCTTAGGCTCAAACTTAAATTTTGAGCTCAAAATCTGAAAGTGGGAGTGGTTAAGTAGCACAAACTGAATTGTGTTCAGAGAGTTCAAATTTCAAATGGTTATAAAAAAACGGAAAAATTGGTTCATTGATTTGCGGTTTTCACTAAAACTATTTTTTATGTCGTTATTTTCTTAAAAATAAATTATAAAGATAAATTTATAAAAATGTCGATAGAGGGCGCTTTAGACTTTGGAGTAACGAACAACTATTTTTTGCCGTTATTTTTTGCATCTCATTAAATGTTTTCGGAAGCTTAGACTTAAATTTTTAGCTCAAAATCTGAATAGTAGGGAGTAGTTAAGTAGCACAAACTGAACTGTGTTTTAGGGGGGGGGGGGTGTACAAATTTAAAATAATTATAGAAAACGGAAAAATTTGTTGATTCGTTTGCGGTTTAAAATAAAACTATTCTTTAACCCTTTGACGGTTAAAGCACTTCTATTCATAAAATACTAAAATGATTGAATGACACCGGAATTTAAAAACACATTTATTTCATAATATATCAATGTTTTTTTTTACTTTCTTTGTAAAATTAAAATCTTCATTTAAAAATTCCGGTGTCAGTATGGCATTTCGCAATTCAAATTAAGTGGTATTCTGGGCGCGTATACGCGCTTATAACCACGAAAGGGTTAAGTCAGTATCTTCTTGAAAATAAATTTTAAAGATAAATTTCAAAAAATTTCATTAGAGGGCGACTTAAACTTCAGAGTAACCAACAATTAATTTTAACCATTATTTTTTTGTTCTAATTAAATGCTTCCAAAAACTTATTAAATGTTTTCGGAAGCTTAGATTTAAACTTAAATTTTCAGCTCAAAATCTGAATAATTAGGAGTAGTTAAGTAGCGCAAATTGAAGTGTCTTCAGGAATTGAAATTTAATCCTCCACCCTCCTCGAACACAATTCAATTTTTCGCTAAACACTCCCAACGATTCAAAATTCGAGCCTATAATTTAAGTTTATGCAGTTGAAAGCATTTAATGAGATTTAAAAAATAACAGTTAAAAATAGTTGTACGCTACTCCAAAGTCTAAGGCGCCCTCTATCGGCATTTTGTGAAAATTATCTTTAAAATTTATTTTCAAGAAAATGCTCATTTAAAAATTAGTTTTAGCAAAAACCGCAAACGAATCGACCAATTTTTCCGTTTTTTATAATCATTTGAAATTTGAACCCTCTGAACACAGTTTAGTTTGTCTACTTAACCACTCCCAACTATTCAGATTTTGAGCTCAAAATTTCAATTTAAGTCTAAGCTTACGAAAGCATTTAATAAGATGCAAAAAATAACGCCAAAAAATAGTTGTTCGTTACTCCAAAGTCTAAAGCGCCCTCTATCGGCATTTTTTGAAAATTATCTTTATAATTTATTTTTAAGAGAATACCGACATAAAGAATAGTTTTAGTGAAAACCGCAAATCAATGAACCAATTTTTCCGTTTTTTATAATCATTTGAAATATGAAAATTCAGAACACAGTTCAGTCACAGTTTGTACTACTTAACCGCTTCCATTTTCAGATTTTGAGCTCAAAATTTAAGTTTGAGTCTAAGCTTACGAAAAAATTTAATGAGGTGCAAAAAATACCAGCAAAAAATAGTTGTTCATTACTCCAAAGTCTAAAGCGCTCTCTATCGGCATTTTTTGAAATTTATCTTTATTATTTAATTTGAAGAAAATGCCGACATAAAGAATAATTTTAGTGAAAACCGCAAATGAATCGATCGATTTTCCCGTTTTTTACGTTTATTTGAAATTTTGGTCCCTAAACTTTAATGACGGCTATCTCCTGTGGAAAACGTTTCGGACCCTTGCTCTCCTATTTAATATTGTTTGTTTTCATGTGTACTATCACCCCTCTGTTATTGTAAAAAAAATTTGGAATCACCCTGTATATATATATATATATATATATATATAAATCTTTTAACCCTTTCTGGCATACTATGCCTAGTCCGGGATACTTAATTTTAACTCCAAACTTTCAAGTGGCACCAATAATATTTTAATAAAACTTTGATTTTACAATGACAGTTTAAGTTAAATGTTTCTTAATTTCTAAAAATGTCGTTTGTAAATTCCGGTGACAGTTGACAATATCTCATTTTACTAACAGAATTTGTTCGTGCAGGAGAGGGTTATCCCCTTGAGGGGCAAAGCACTTCTGTTCCAACAATGTTCAAATGATTGATTGACACCGGGATTCACAAAGAAGTTTATATGATAGAAAGTAAAATCTGTTTTTCGAGTACATTGTAAAAAGCAAATCTTAATACTAAAATTCCGGTATCAATGTGGCATAAGGGAATTAAAATTAAGTGGTATATATAATATACCGGTGCCCTAAAAGGGGTTAATCAAGAATGCAATTATTGTGGCACAGTTTGTAAAAATAAATCAAATTTTAACAATTTACTTCTCTAACAATTTTCAACTTCTTAAAATTGTTTTTCAATTATTTTTCTTAGAAGTGCGTTTTGTAATTTTAAGCTTTCAATTAAGAACATGACAAAAACTTTTGTTTATTTATGAATAAATTTCTCTGTAAACTCTCAAACCATTCAATCATTTCAGAATTTTAGAAAAAAGTATTAGATTATGCCTGAAAGGGTTGAGTCCAAAAATATCTGCTTTATTAGTATTCAACAATCAGTATCTTCATTACAGGGTGGTTCAAATTAAAGTATCACTGTTTGAGACGCAGTAGCAAGAGAAGCAGTAAATGAAACAATTTTATATTTGGAGCATATACATATCAGACCATGGGAAACTGATTGATGCAATAACAATTTTTAGTTCAAATAAAGGCCACCAGGGGATAAAAAGGCGCTGCAATCGGTTTTAAATAAGAAAAATGAAATAAAATTTTAAATTCCCACCGCTAAGTTTTTATTATTCTTCGCCTAATAAGAACACTGACAAAATTAATCGCAGCCTACACTAATAAAACTTAAACGAATAATACTATAAAAAATTATTTGTGGGAATCAACAATTTGGCACCAATATCCTTAGTCATGTTGCATTTTTTTAAAATCTTAAACCGATCGCAGCGTCTTATTATCCCCTGGTGGCCTTTGTTTGAACTAAAAAATTTTTTGCACCGTTCAATTTCCCATTGTTTGATAGGTATACCTTCCAAATATGAAGACGTTTCATCCACTGCTTATCTCGCCAGGGTGTCGCAAACAGGGATACTTTAATTTGAACAACCCTGTACTTTTCATAAATCACAAATCTATCTAAAATTTACATTTTAAAGCATAATGTTGTGTTTATAACAGTTTTTCATTCATTTAATTAACGAATTTTATTATAATTATAGGATAGTTCAGAATCTTTTGTTACAGCCTTATTCGTAATACCTAAAACTGGGGATAAAATCAAAACAATAGACTATTAATTATTGCCTTTCAATATCTTTGTTACATATTTAATTACTTTTCAATGCTAATTCTCTATATTATAGAGCATCACTTATATTTACAAAAATGTTTTTTAATCATTGAATTAACGCCTTTTATTGAAAATGTATTGTAACTGTTCAGAATCCATTGTTGCAATCTTATTTGTAATATTTAAAAAAAAAGGAGATAAAAATAAAGCAATAGAATATTAATTATTGTCTTTCAATATCTTTGTTATACATTTAATTACATTTCAATGTTAATTCAATACTTCATATTTTAGAGCATCACGTTGTGTTAATAGAAATGTTTTTCAATCATTCAATTAACGACTTTTATAGAGTTTGTATCGTGATTGTTCAGACTCCTTTCTTGCAATCTTATTTGTAAAAAATGGGGATAAAAACAAAGCAAAAGAATAGTAATTATTGTCTTTCAGTATCTTTGTTCAGTCTTTAATTACATTTCATTGCTAATTCTTTATATTTTAATCCTTTGATTACAGGGTTGGGACATACATCGTCCCAGCGACAATTTCTTTATTCTATTCACACCACTTTTTGAAAAATTGTCTCTGTTATATTCTTCAATTAGGATGCAATCAAGCGAAATCTACAACGGTGGAATTTCGTGTAAATTGTAGTACGAATAAAAATAAAAAGTGTCGCCAGCTCTAGCCGGTAATCAAAAGGTTAAAGCATAATGTTTTGTTCATAAAAATGTTTTTAAATCATTCAATTAACAATTTCTTTATAATTGTAAGATTGTTCAGATTCCTTTGTTACAACCTTATTTGTAATACCTGCAAATGGGGATAAAAACAAAGCAATAGAATAATAATTATTGTCTTTTAATAAATTTGTTAAGTCTTTAGTTACATTTCAGTTATTTACTTCTTTGTATTTGTAACATATGAGCATGCATTTTTATTGCAAAAGTAAATAAGATTCCAACCGCTTCTTACATATTTTATTAATCTCAAATTACTCTTCTGTTACCGATTAAACTCATCGTATCCATCCGATTCTCGTTATACTATTAGAGAATATCATAATTTTTTTTCTTATACTTTATTAATCATCTGATCATTCCGATATTAAATGACTTACTAAACATTGGATTACTCACAACTTACGAGAATATTTACAAATGTGCAGCAATTAATGTCTCCAATAACATAATTACGCTTAATATATATTAAAATATCTAGAAAAATTCATTATTTTTTAAGGGCAAGCTGAAATAACTATCATAAAAATTGCAATGATGAATTGAAACTAAAGATATAATAGGGAAAAAAATGTTTCGACTTTTTGTTGCCTGTACCTCCATTATTTTAATTTTTACAATACAATAAAATAACACATAAAAATGAATACAAAAATACGAGGGAGGCTCATTTTTCTGTTAATTAACTTTATCTCATTGTTGTATAAATTGTGTTTTTTCTTTATGACGCATCGTTTTATAGAGAAACATGCTTTAATTAAAAATTCAGTTATTGTGGTACAATTTTTTAAAATAAAGTCAATTTTAACAATTTACTTCTCTAACAATTTTAACTATTATTTTCTTTAGAAGTATGTTATGTAATTGTAGGCGACATACTAATAAAAAACACAGTTAGTTTAAGAATAAATAAATGAAATGTTATGAAATATGCAAAAATAGCGTAAAAAATTACTATTTACTTATCATATAAATTTAAAAACTATACATTAGTTTTTTTTTTTTTTTTTTTTTTTTTTTTTTTTTTTAGTAAAAGTCTTTTAAAAATAAAAACTTAGCGAAAGAAAATTTTTCAAAAACAAAATTTATTTTCAGATTCGATATACATTTTTTCTATTTTTCAGCATAGCTGCCAAATTTGTTTAAACACTATTCTTTACAACTGAATTTTCAATGCCTCCTTCATAGAAATTTGTCACCTTCTCCAACAACCGTGAAGTCGTGGCCGCTTTCAAACCTTCATCATCGTTGTAGTGGTTGCCGCCGAGATTATATATCAGGTAGCGGAAAAGATGGAAATCGCTCGGTGCCACGTCGGGGCGGTCCAAGGTCCGAAACGTCTCAGCTAAAAGAGTCCAAAAAGGACCGGGTGTGAGCTGCCGTGTGAGGCATGTGTGATATTGTAATGAAGTAGTAAAATTCCAACTGTCAGCATGCCGCACCTATTGAGTCCCTCTGCGACAAAAAAAAAAAAAAAAAAAAAAAAAAAAAAAAAAAAAAAACAATACTAACTATAAGGGCCAGAATACCAACGGGGCAAACTGCGAAATTTTTTTTTCCGAGCACCTTCGTCGTTCCAAGCCCAAGCTCGCACTCTGATTGGTTGTTGCTCTCGGCACTGTTTTTATGTAACTTGGCGATAATCATACTTGGCGTAGCGATAGATACTTCCGTCCGTTGAGTTTGATTCCCTTCCGAACCGAGTACAAAGTAACTTTTCTCTTGCAGCATTGGATTGTATAAAACTTGTCTTACTGAAAGCTGTACTCTTTAAAAGTTTTTACACACAAGAGCACAAGACCACAAGGATAAGAATAAAGGAAGAATAAGAATGAGTAGGTTAGGTTTTAGGTTTACTCGTTCACTTGCGAGCGAAGTATTTTTCGCCAAGTATGGTTATCGCCAAATTACGTGAAAACAGTGCAGAGAGCAACAACCAATCAGGGTGCGAGCTTGGGCTTGGAGTGATGAAGGTGCTCGGGAAAAAAAATTACGCGTGCAAACTACCACCAGGAAAAAGAAAAAAAATCATTATTCTTGACAGTAGTTTTGAATGAAAAAAAAGGACGTTTAACAAAGTGAAAATTTCTACAACATTTTACTGGTGAGACAGTGCTCCGTAAGTAATCAGGTCCTATTAACTGTAGCTCCCATGATCAGAGTAATTCGATAATTTTGAGCATTTTAACCCTTTTATGGACGTTGTTTGCAGCCTGTAAACGGTTGATTTTAATGCCCAGCTGCGAACTAGCATCAGTAAGTTTTTAGTACAATTACGATCTCATAATATACGTGAAAAAGAGCTTTTAGTTATTTTCAAATAAATTTGTTCCAAATTCATCATTCGAACATTTTTAGAGCAGAAATACCTTGCCCCTGAAAAGGTTAAAAACACAAAAGAGACCATACATGTTACAATTGGTTTATATTCGATCTCTATTCTTGAGTAGATGGCAAACCCGAAATCAAAAGCTCATGTACTAACTTTGTGGCTCCCAGTTGCAGCAACAGCCATTCCTCTAATTTTTATTCTTCCACCAATCGCCTAAAGTAAAAGATAATGCACTGAAAATCCAGATGTCAAGTAGAATTTGTATTTTCATGGTGGCCATCTTGGAAAAGGTGTTTCCCATTTTCAAGGTCCCATTTTCTAAGAAACAGTGGTTTTTTTTTTTTTTTTTTTAGTTACGCAGGGATAAGAGCACTCCAACCCAAATGACCTATTACTACTACTAGATTTCAATAGTATTTCTCGCCGTATTTAATGATAACCTTTCTGAGATTTAATAAAGCTAAGGATACTATTCAAATTTAGTGGTGAAAATGAACCAATTGCGTCAGAGTTCTTTCAACCACGGCCAACATCATTTGAGGTCTAATATGCTCTTGACTGTTGGGACGGAGTTCATTACGCCGATTTAGCCACTCTGATATCACATGATTTAGTGCCGATCCAACAATTAGATTACTTGCTAAAACAGCTTTCTGGCGAGATTATGTAGCGAGATTCATGATCTGACGTCATGAACTCCTTCCTAAACTCCGCCTTAACAAGCAAAAGCTTTTGTGGCTTCTAATGAAGTTGGGCATATCTCATTCCTCGTTAACCCTTTTCGGCACGGGCAAAATCTGTAATAAAATGAGAAATTATCGATTGACACCGGAATTCACAGACATATTTTTTATAAATTTTGAAATACTTAATTTAAGCTTTTATTGTCAAAGCAAAATTTTGGTAAAATATTACTGGTGCCGTTTGCAAGTTTGGAATTAAAATTAGGTATTCCAGACGGGACACAGCGTGCCGGAAAGGGTTCAGACACTTTTGAAGCAAGGTTGTGATGTTGTCCCCATCGACTATTTCGTTATTTTTAGTCGCAGTAATTTTTGAAAAATAATTTCTACCATGCGTCTTTACTAGCATACTTTCAAAAGAAATTATGACAAAGAATTTTTTTGCAAGTTGTGGTGAAATCTGATATAAAATTAGTCCTAGCTCGCGATCAGAAAGCTATTTTGAAGATTGGAAAACTGACACTTTTTCATTTTTCGAAAAGCGAAGAGTGCCAAAATAATGTCATTATTGTTATGAAATAAATATATGTTGTTCATAAAATTGTTATGAACTTTTCTTTAGTAAAAATATCGGTGAAGTCTCGTTTTTCTCTAGATCCAAAAATAATCTTCCGAAAAAAGATATATTTTGCTATAATTTTTTTTAAAAATATGACATGATTATTTCTTTCAATAATGTTTTAGACATCTACCAAGAACATTATTATCTGAAAATCGTGGAAGCCAAAGTTTTACTTGCAGACTCCTGCTAGAATAAACCCAATATTTTCCCTCAAATTGGGCCAATAATGCATTCATTTGCATATAACTTTGAACAGTAGTAGAGTGCTTATATTTTGACAATATTAGAGTAAAATCAGTAAAACTAACAATTTTGGCAACGTAAAGATATTAAAAACCATTATTTTGACAATATTTGTGGTTCTTTGGAAATATTAAATCAGAAACATCAATTATATTCAATATTGGCTTTCTTTTGCATATGATTCCAATTAAAGGATAATATCGTATAAATATTGGGTGTACATTAGAAATATTCCGATGGACGTTCCAATAACTTTGACTTGGCTTTATCTAGCATTTTTTTTCAAAATTTATCCCAGATGTAACCAATAACGAAAAATATCGGTTTATTACTTGAGTTTCTTTATTACTTTAGCAATATAATAAATGTTTAACATGAAGCTATATATAATTTCATCTGCAGTATTTATTTCCTTGACATGTATTGAAAATGAGATTCCCCTTTAAACATGTCAATTATTATATAGAACATGGAAAATATCTTTATTTAATCTTGGGCGTAATAATATTCTTCGATAATTTCCGTCCGAACAACGCAATTTCGAAAATAAGATATTTTATCTGTTTATCGATATGTCACATGGGTACATAAAAACTTAATCAGTGGTTTGGATGACGGCCAAGTGACCCCAATTAGTGACCCTAGTACTAACTGATCAATAAAATTAATCGAACATGAATTGATTCACTAACAAGCAACAAGAATGAAATCAATGAAAAGGCATTTTCTTTTTTTTTATATCAAATTATATTGATGAACAGAAATTAACTAATATGATAAAAAATATAGATAAAGAATAAAATATTCGATAAAATGATTGAGATTGAATTTAGATTTCTTTTAAATAAATGTAAGAATATATACATTATTATGTCAGGGGATATTTACAACTAACATAAATAATTTAAATGATTATTTTGTTTATAGAAAATTAACACATAAAATTTAACCATATGCGAAATACATTTAAGCAATTCCCATTATGTGAGATTGGCGTAGTATACAATGATTAATAAACAAATCTCTAATTTTACAATTTAACAACTCATGAAATGTAATGTATATAAAAGTGAAATGTTGGTATCAGATAATATAAAAATTTTCATACAATAATTTAAAATATATATATTTATTGTTTTTGGCATCATATCGCACTGCACTGCCTGAAACCGGAGCCACCAATTCGGTTTCATTATTTATTCTGGAATTTCGAATTAACACCAGAAATTACAAAGGACAAATTTTCTTGTATTTCATAGCAGATACTTTTTTTGTACATTAGTTAACCCCTTGAAGGGCACCGGTATATTATATATACCAGTTAATTTTAATACCCTTATGCCACATTGGCACCGGAGTTTTAGTATTAAGATTTGCTTTTTACAATGTACGCGAAAAACAGCTTTTACTTTCAATCATATAAATTTGTTTGTGAATCCCGGTGTCAATCAGTCATTTCACTATTTTAGGGACAGAGGTGCTTTGCCCCTCAAGGGGTTAAATATACTTATTTCCGAATGAACATTTTCGCCTTTCTTAATCACGGAATTGGTTGACTTATGACTTACGCAAGATTTACGGTAACTATTTTTTAGTACTACTATTTCAGTATAGAAATTTTCCTCTTACTTCACATGCTTATCTTACTTGCGATAAAAACATCTGAATTAGAAATGAATTACGTATTAGCATTATTTCTGAATGGAAATTTACGCCTTACATAAACGCTTATAACCAGAATTAATTTCTTCTTTAAAATACAAAACTTGCATTTCACGTCTGTTTTCTTTAAAACATTTTTTGTTTCATTTTTACTACGAAGTTTTACCGCGTCCCTGATTTGCCCGTACATCTTATGAGCAATGTGTTTTTGCGAATCATGATTTGACCGTACCACGTGCGGACATCCATATTCCAAAACTGATTTATTATTCTCACCAGTAATATTTTTTTGCAAATTTCGCATTATTTATCCGAGTATTTTTCTGCCTCAATTAGGCAAAAATTTCTGTTCTGAAAAACCGGTGATAAAACAATAGTAATTCTGTAAAAGACAGTAAATGAATGGGAATTGTATGAAATTGCATTTTTTTTTAATATTCATCAGTTCAGTGGTTAAATGATTAAATATTGATGACGTTTCCGCTCAAAAATACAGGTATTCAAACAAAATATGTTTGAAATTTTTCTGGTATCATATGATACTGCTAGGCATTATGGGTTTAACTGGAGAATTTAGAAGGCATCCGCCTTCTAAATTTTCTAGTTAAACACTTACTATACTAAACTAAACTTTACTAAACTATGCTTTACTAAACCCTTACCCTTAGAATGTTTTAGAATAGTTTTTATAGTGCATTAATTAATATTTTCAAATCCAAATGTATTTTTTTTAGGATGCTATCAATTTTCAAGTAAAAATATTTAGTTGCTTGACTGAATCTATGCATGGAAGTATGATATATAATCACATATAGTTTTCTTGAATTACATATTTTTTTCTGTATTTCAGTTTAAACTAATCTTTAGTTACTTATCCATTTTTATACTAACTTTTATTTCGTTCCCACCATAATTTTCCATCAAAAGAAAAGAAAGAAATATATTTAACTTCTGCCTTTATCATTAAAACGGCTCTCAGATAAGGTGAATTCATTTAGATTATTCACCCTCGCTAGAAATAATAAAAATACTTTGCTTTCGGTCGGTAAAAATATCTCTTTACTCTGCTTAATTTTTTAGTTTAACATCCTAGATTAAACCATAAACATCGTCCATTTCATGCGGTCTATTTAGTATTTCACTGTACATTCCCAAAACTTTGCCCTTACGTACGATATAGCGCTTGATTTTTTTTTTTTTTTTTTTTTTTTTTTTTTTTTTTTTTTTTGACTGTTTTGTCTGGTTGCATTGCTACTAAATTCAAAATCCACTTAATTGTTTAAAGCGTAACAGAAAATTTCGCTTATACGATATCATTCATTTTACATGTGCTCTTTTTGCCAATTATGTGGTGCCAATGCACACTGTAAAAAATCTCTAAAGTTACTAAAAGTTTTCTAGGAAAATGGGATTTCTAGAAATTTTTAAGTAAAGGCAACAGCAAAAATTCATGTAACAGATACAGATTTGCACAGAAAATCAAAAAATCTGTAAGGTTACTAAGAAATTTCTAGGAAACTGGAATTCCAAGATTTTTTTCATATAACTACAACCCAAGTTACAGATAAAATATTAGTAAGGAAACTGTAATTTTTGCAGACTCGTTTGTAAAGTTATAGTTTTCTGTAAATTAAAAAAAAATAATTTGTACATTTACACTTTTTCTTGTACGGTGTATAGATAAAATGTTAGTAAAAATACAGATTTCGGCTATTTTACATCTGTAGGAATACAGATTTGTTTACAGTGTATGACCTACAAGGTGATTAATTAATTGGTTCGCCCTCGCTCACGAAGACAGTCATGTAAAAACTCTTTCTTAAAAAACGTTCTCATTCACCATCACTAAGTATTTATGTATGAAATGTTTTAATTTTATACTTCGACTATAAAAAAACAAATTCTTAAAAAACATTTTAATTTATAACTGATAACAGTCTACACATATACAGCGAATGCATTTTTGAAAAGAACCTGGTCAAAATTCGTCATCAAATATTTTAAACTGCAGAACATTATTACAGGAAGAGTAGAAAAATAATATAAATTTTATACGTTGATTTTAATTATTTTGTTTTAATTTGTTTGTCTGCAAAAAAATGTTTGTGGAACAGTGAAAAGTTTATTTGTTAACATTAGAACCGCCGGATATTTTACTCAAATTTTATAAATTGTGTTTCACACCCGAATTTTTATTTAAAACTATTTAAGTTTCTTAATTGGCTTATTTTTCAGCTGTTTATATTTAACATATCCTGGGAAGAAATTTCTGGCTCGAATTGACCCTTAATGGCGGTTCTAGTGTTAAAGCATCAGAAAAACCTATATTCCTGGTTGCGGAAGTGAAACCCTTTGAGCTCTGATGGTTGAATTTTCTGCCAATTAATTTTAATTCCAAAATGTCACACTAGCACCAGAATATTCGACCAAATTTATTTGAAAAATATTTAATGCATTTTTTCGGGTTTATCATAAACCGAATTATTTCTTTGCAAAATACTGGTGCCAATGTGACATTTCAAATTTTTAAGAAATTTACCCACGAGAGTTCAAAGGGTTAATCGCTTCCCTGATTCGCCCGTACGCCATACAGGCAACGTGTTTTAGCCAATAAACATTTGCCCGTACCACGTATGAGAACCCATATTCCATCATGATTTATTATTCTCATCAGTCAATTTTTATTGTAAATTATGCATTATTTAATCCCAGCAGTTTTCTGATTCAATTAGCCAAAAAATTCTGTTTCGAAAAATCGATGATCAAAGATTAAAAATTCTGTAAAAGTCATGAAAAAATAGGCATTATTTGATTCTTCTTTTTTTTAACACTAGAACAGCAGAGCGACGGGTCATTTTGACCCGTATCATATTGAGAGATGCCGATTTGAACCAGAAAACTCTTAGTAAAATAAGCTAAATGTACGCTAAGGAAATATATTTTTAATAAATTACTTAAACAGATTTAAATGAAGATTCTAATGAGAATTAATTTTATAAAACCTTAATGAATTTTCCCCGCGGTTCAAGTGTTAATATTGATCAGTTGAATGGTCAATTAATAATGAAAACTTTTAGGAATCTTTTCCAAATATCTCTGGCAGTAAACGAAATTTTGTCCTTTAAATTCAGATAATATTTTATTTTCTGAGTTTCTCTAAGAAACATAATACTATTCGGAAACTTGCTTAACATATTGGGTAATATATATTCAAATATTAAAGAAATATGTGACAGTCTAAGTAAACATTCAAGCGTATTTTCTGTATTTTGCGGCGGAGCGAGGAGGGGGGTAAGGAAAGGTGAAAGAATTTCCGATCCCTTCCAAATTACAAACAAAAAAGAAAATCCGTAATTTTCCAGCGTAAAATCTCAACAATTCTCTGATAAGAACTTCGTAATGTATATTATAATAGGAAACCAAGAAACGAAAGTTTTGCATTAAACAAAACTTCTTTATCTAAGGTTTAAATTACAGTCATAGATATTCCTGCACTGCACTTCAGAAATCAAATTTTAAAATAAAGAAAAGAAAGTCTAAAAAAGGGGATAGAAAAGCTTTTTTCAAGGGAGAACTTTCTTTCGCTGAGTGTTCTAAATTCGAATATAAATTATTCACCCAGTATCCATGTTGTACTAACCTCCCTACATTCAATACTCACTCTAGTAATCCCGCTTTTCGCTCTATTTTTTTTTGGGGGGGGGGGGAGGAGTGTATGAAGATAAGATTGTTCAACGGTTCAAATTAAGCGCATTCTTCTTTTCCCCCTCTATCTTTTTCAATGGATCAATATGATGTGAATGTGGGGGACCGTATAAAAATATCCAGTTTTCAATGTAGAGCAAGTTACTATTAAATTATTGTATATACAGACAAATAATTTGTTGTATCTATTAAAAATTGCGGAAAAACCCCTTTGCAGATTATTTTCTATCTTTTTCTAGATCATATACTGCGCTTATCCGATTTATTTTTTTGTGGGAACAGATTTCGGAATACATGGAGAAAAAGCAATAATTTTGTATTTCATTTAAGACTAATTTTTTAAAAATAAATAACTGTAGAATTAACCTTCCTACCCTGAATGGGTCTAATCGACCCAGTCCCAGTTCATTTGATTCAAACCAGAAAATTTTTCATAAAGTAAATTAAATAGATAACATAAAGATTTAAGTTAAATAAGTATGTTCAATGGATTTAAATAAAAATTCTGGTGCGAAATATTTTAATCAAGTTCGAGTAAAATTTCAACAGGGTAGGAAGGTTAAAAGAAACATTTGTTTCAAATATTGATGAGCCCAGTGAATGATTTTGGTATCTGAATGAATCATTCCGACACAAACTAAAACATAGCTAAAATCGTTCGCATTAAAATAATAATAATAAAAAAAAATACTGTAATTTCCAGCGTGTAATCCGCGGATCAAACAATTTATTTTCGACCCATTTTTTTTTTTTTTTAAACAAAATGTAACTTTTTAAATCGCGTTAGATAGTTTGGTTTCAATAACCAAATAAGATTGGGATAAATCTGGATTCAAACAGATTTTTTTTTTATCTGCGAATTATACGTCGAAAATTACAGTAATAACATAAATTTTGAAAAGAAAAAAAAAAAGAAGAAGTTTTTGTATTTTAAATTATTTTAATTTTATTCCGGGAGGTTTTAATTTTATTCCTCATTTCAGCATCTTGCGAACGAAAGTACCTTACCCCTGAAACGGTCAAACCTCCAGGTTTACAATAAAGGAATACATAATGACTCTCTGAAAGATCTCCAAGAGGCCATTGAGAAAGCATGACACCCTTTGCAACCAGAACTAACCAAAAATTAATAATCTTGATGTTCGCATATTTATTTGAACTTATCCGAAATCAGGAAAAGTAGTTTGTATGCAACAGTTTTGTAAAATTAATAAATGTTGTTGTTTTTGTCATTGTACATAAAAATTTTGAGACAGTTTTGTTTGAACACATTTTAAATCATATTTTTTACAATTACGCATTTTTTCTTAATTTTTATATCATTTTTTTAAATGAAGTTTCAAAATCTACAAATTTAAAAGTAGATTTAATTGAAATTTTTTACTATTCTATAGAAATCGACATTTTATGTTTGTGTGTAAACTTCAGAGGTGAATATCTTAACACTAGACCTATTGGAAATTTTTGCCAAGTTTTATAAAAATATTTCTCACCAGCATTTGATTTTAAACAGTTTAACTTTAATATTTAACGTTTTTAGGTGCTTTCGTAATTATGTAAGTATGTACCAGCTATGGTTGTCGTTCAGTCGTCCGTCCGTCAGTGTGTTAGTCCGCATATAACAACTCAAAAACTACCCAACCGAATCGTTTACAGTTTAAAATATATAGTTATTAGGTACTTTTGTCGAGTCATTTCGAATTTTATGAAAATCGGATGTATAGTTCAATTAAAGGGACAATCAAAAGGATTCCGTTACATTACGGTCAATGGGGAAAAAATCTTCAAGTGCATTTTAATGCTCTTACATTCTTTCGAACATAATAAAATTCATACGCATCTATGAAGTATGTAAAACAATTTACATTCTATACAATCTGTGGTGCAAAAAATGTTTGTTATTGATTTACGGGACACAAAAGTATTCCATTAAATATTTATATATTAAGACATAATTTAAAGCGCGTTTAAATTATATTAAAAAAATTAACATTTTATGAAATTAATATACGTTTCTTCATTACTACAAGTAATTTCCCGTATAATAGAAAGCAGGTAGTATTTACAGACACACAAAAGATTTTGGCTAATATGTTGTAAGTAAAATACTATATACTATTACACCAAAATCCGAATATTTATAGGTGCGTTCGTAATTATATAAATACGTGGCACCAATAGTCATCTTTCTCTCTGTCCGTCCGTCCGTCTGTCTGTCTGCATATAAAAGAGCAAAAACTACCCAACCAAATCGTTTGAGATTTAAAATATATAATTGTTGCCCAATTTTACCGAGTCCATTCAAATTTTATAAAAATCGGATGTATAGTTTAATTACAGGGACAATCAAAATTATTCCACCACATTACGGTCAATTATATACCGTAATTTCGGGTGTATAAGCCGCAGATCAAACAATTCTTTTTCGACCCAGAATTTTTTAAGAAACAAATATAAGTAGTTAGATCGCCGTAAATATTTGTCTTCAATCACTAAATAAGATTTCTGGGTCCAAAAAGAATTGTTTGATCCGTGGCTTATACACCCTAAATTACCCCATTCGTGCCCAGCATCTTTTGCGTAAATTTTATTTGGTTGGCACCACTATTTTTACTAGATTTAAGTTTAAATCATTAATCACGAAAATGCAACATTTTAATAAAATAATTATTGCTTCTCTTTTTTACCGGTGTCAAAAACAGTGCTGAATGCACCTTTTGAAGCGTCCCTAAAAAGGGACGCTAGGCACTAATGGGTTACGGTACATTATATCAATTAATCATTATCATCAATTATATTAATAATATATATGTAACTAACGACTTATATATAACTATTCTTTAAAACTCGTTTAAAACAGGCTTGAATCAGCTTTCTCCTTTGTTTCTATCGGTTTTTTCTTCAATGCCCCGATTCATTTTTCCCTGTCGTTTCACCGTGTGACGTACTACTTTTCAAAAAACGTTGATAAATATTATTTTGACGTTGAACGCTACATCTACAGAACTTGGCAAGTTCTTTCTGGCTCAAAACGTGAGTGTGAGTATTTGAAGCCGTTTGGAAAACGAAACATAATTTTGGATTGAGCTCACTCATTTTTCACTACTGCACGAGAAGAAGACACGCAATAAACTGTGTAACAACATATTAGAAGAGTGTGTCTTTAACCCCTTGCGGCGCGGTGGTTTCATAGATATACCACTTAATTTTAATTCCCAAACGCCACATTGGCACTGGAATTTTGTTTAAAAAATTTACGGTTTATTGAATGCGTGAAATATAGCGTTTTCATATTTACAGATAAAGTTGTTTTCGAATTCCGGGGTCAGTCATTAATTTCAAGACTTAAGCAAAGAATTTGTCCTGCGCCGCAGAGGGTTAAAAAAGAACACTTCCGTCTAAACGAAAGCGGATCGGGTGCGTCACGTGGCCGCTATTTCCATCTGTAATCCTTTTTTTTTTTTTTTTTTTTTTTTTTTTTTTTTTTTACCTCCAGCCCTCCCTGTCTTCGTAATTGTTTTTCTTACAGGGTTTTCAGAGTTAGTGCTTCTTCTGCTTGCCTTTCTCAACCCTTTCCGGCACAGGCAAAATCTGTTAGTAAAATGAGAAATTATCGACTGACACCGGAATTCACAAACGAATTTGTTAGATACTTTGAATTTTCTAATTTTAGCTTTCATTGTAAAAGCAAAATTTTAGTAAAATATTGCTAGTGCCACTTACAAGTTTGGAATTAAAATTAGGTATCCCAGACCGGGCACAGTGTGCCGGAAAGGGTTAAAACTTTAACTTCTTATCCATCAATAGATGTATTTAATTTTGATTGTTGGTGATGAAAGAAAGTTTTTTGAATTGGGATGCCAAAAATAGGTCACTTTTTGTAAAGTTAAAAAAAGTGGCACTTTCAAAAAGCCACAGCGGGTTTAGTAATGGATTTAGAAAAAAAAAAAAAACGTTTTAACGACAAACTTTGTAGAGAATTTAATGCTCTTTCTTTTTGACATTAAGTATGGTTTACAAACAGTTTGTAATTTTCGAATTACAGGCAAAAAACTGAAAAAAGTCTGAAAATTTGGTGATTTTCTGGCTCAACAAGGTTTAGCCCCAAGATATTTTCTTAGAAAGCCATTAATTCTTGTTTCTAGCATCCGCATAAACACTTTAAAAACATAAAATCTTCTAGCAGAATTTTTGCAACCATCGGACCATTTTTCTGATAATTTGACTGCCTATAGTTTGCAAATTAAATAATTTGCTTTTTATCACAGAAATTGAAAAGAAAATTTTGATTTGTTAGATGCAGATTTCGCCGGTAAATATATATTTTTTTAATTTTAGTATTAAGAGAAAAAGTTTGCACTTCTAATTTAAACCTCTCTCTCGCTCTCTTTTTTTAAAAACTCTTCCAGGGTTCGCACAGTTCTACCACTAAATTTTAAGAATATTTTCAAAGTGTTTCACTGCAGAAAAATATCGTAAAATCTGTGAATGAAGGTGGGGATTACGAATGTTGTGGTTTCAAAATTAAATGTAAATTTTCTTTTTTTAATAGAAGTGCCAGAGTCCTTGGTAATTCCAAGGAGTGCGCGAATCTTGACTCTTAAAAGAAATCCTCTAATTCCCTCAGAAAAAGGCATTCTAGAAATACCGTAATTCAAAAATTATGAAGTTAGACAAGAAAAAAAAATCTCCCGTTATTTAAAGACAAAATTTCTGTTATTAAATGAAGTAAATTTTTCTATTTTAAATATCCGGTATGAATTTTGAATATCTAAATTAAAATATCGACTAAATTGAAAGCACTAGTGGTATCATATATGCGAGCATGCATCCTATCATGGGCATTGGAAGGTTAAATTCAAGAATAAAATAATCAAATCGCTTTCGATTAAAATTCAAATAAGTAGCACTATAAAACAATTAAAATTGCATTTTGACGTTTACTAGTCACGTCACAGCAATGTTTATCATTAACTATAACATTTTAAAAACACATACGCAAATACCGACATAGAATGATCGATATGTTCTTGATTAATATCGATATATTCTTAATTTAAAAATAGCTATAACCCATAACTTCAAATGGAAACCTAGAAAAAAAATCCTTCATTTGTAGGATACAGAACAAATTTAACTTCTTTATTTATTTTTTATTTTTTTATTTATTTATGTTTATGTTTGTGTGTCGCTTACATAATCTGTTTTATATCCCGAAACAAAGCACGTATACACCATACTACGCGTATTATATATAAACAAATATATACGAATATTTTAATTTACTATAGAGTGTAGTCTCTAAAAGGATGAGCTCGCAAGACATGGAGCGCCATCTGTATTTACAAATTTGCGCTTTTTCTGGCTTATTCTGAATGAATTTACGTCTTCATTCATCTTTCTCCGCGCTGGAACCATTCAAGAAATAGTTTTTAGGCCAAAACATCAATTACAAAAATTTGAGTGATATTTTCTCGTTCTCTCTTGACTGAAAAGAAACATTTATGTTTTTAATATATAAAGAGAAGTGATAAAAGTAAAAATTTTCATTTATTCGAAAAAAATGATTAATTTCACTTAACATAAAACGTTGCAGTTTTTTTCTCTATTATTATTAGTATTATTAAGTATTAAAAACTTTATAATATTAAGCTCTAATGACTCGATAGATTTTTTTTTAATTATTTGAGGGGGGAGGGTAGGGAGGAATACATCAAAGAATCTATTTTTTGGTATTTTAAATGTCATGTGTGCAAATTAATTTTCACGTATATATTAAAAAAATAATAGTTTTTTAACACATCAGTTTAATGTAATAGTAGACTAAAGATTAATTAAACTCATTTCGGCATAGAAAAATTCAATTCATAAAATGAGAAAATATTGACTTACAAGGAAATTTACTAGCGACATTTTAAGAAATTAAGAACTTAATTTAAGCTTTCATTGAAAAAGCAAAATTTAATTAAAATATTCTTGGTGTCGCATGCAATTTTGGAATTAAAATTACGTGTGCCCGCAGTGGGACCACTGCGCCGGAAAGGGTTAAATTTTGAAACTTGATATTATTCTGCTACCATTAGATTTATAAATTCAGCTGTGTAGCTGAAAAGGTTTAGTTTAATCCATTCGTGCCCAGCATCTTTTGCGTAAATTTTATTTGGTTGGCACCACTATTTTTAGGAGATTTAAGTTTAGTTCATTAATCACGAAAATGCATCATTTAAATAAAATAATTATTGCTTTTCTTTTTTACCGGTGTCAAAAACAGCGCTGAATGCATCTTTTGAAGCGTCCCTAAAAAGGGACGCTAGGCACTAATGGGTTAAAATTAACAGCATCTTAACCCTTTCGTGGTTATAAGCGCGTATACGCGCCCAGAATACCACTTAATTTGAATTGCGAAATGCCATACTGACACCGGAATTTTTAAATGAAAATTTTAATTTTACAAAGAACGTAAAAAAAAACATTTATGTATTATGAAATAATTTTTTTTAAAATTCCGGTGTCATTCAATCATTTTAGTATTTTATGAATAGAAGTGCTTTAACCGTCAAAGGGTTAAAATCCATTTTCCGATTTGAGAAATTTGATTGACACGTCCAACTACGGGACCTTACGTTAGAAACCAATATTTTCCAAAAATTTTCTTCGACTTATTTAATTTGAGGAGATGAAAAATTATTGGTACACAAATTGAAGAAACCCTAAAATTACAAAAAAAAAAAAAAATACCTGCTTTTAACAGCGCCATTTTTGTGTTAAAGCTCACCCTAATGTTAAAGGGGCAGTGGTATGAACTCAATTGCTTAAGGGGCTACTTCAGTCAAATGGAAAGACTCGTTCGCTAATGCTAATCCTATAGAAGAAATTTATAAAGATATCTCCGTTGCATTTTCGATATTTTTAAATGATTGTTTTTGCATTGCATAGCTGAGATTGATCTGAATGCAGGCCGTTTTTTACTTTTTCGTTTTTGGTTGCAGATAGTTTTTACGAGGGTGCTTTCGCTTTCCAAACCGGTTCCGAAAGTGAAAGCAGCCTCCTAAAAAATAATTTAGAAATAATTCCTAATTTAGATGAGAACATAAGTTAAAGCTTGAATCTTCATCATTACCCCCTCTGGGACGACCGATATACAGGGTGGTCATAAAAAACTTTGCCGATATAAGGAGCTCTAGCGGCCAGTCCACTCAACCGATCGAGGTGAAATTTCAGATATAGCTATTCAGAGGTATGAGCTCGAGATTCTGTGAACGGCAACAAAATGGCGCTCACGGTTACGGTTATAGTTACAGAAACTAGAAAATTTCCTAAGGCAACACCCATTTTTTTTCATCGCAAAATGCTCAGCGCATGCGAAAACCCTAAAGAGCGTTGGAACCGTACGTGTATCGCAAGAAACGGACATGTTATGCAAGCACAAAAAACTGTTCTGCGAATCCTCCCCCCATAGAAAAAACTCGAGGAGGAAATGCGCAAGGAGGAAATTTGCATATGATACAGAGTCAGTACACTAATCTCTGATTACAATGCAGATCGGAGAAATTAAAACTTTTATTTTGATTGCACATTTTCCACATGGTTGCCATAACCATGAAATGTGTAATTGCCTGTGATGACACCCATGTGGAAAATGTGTAATCAAAATAAAAGTTTCAGTTTCTCCGATCTGTATTATTATCAGAGATTAGTGTACTGACTCTGTGTCATATGCCACATTCGAAATCTGTGCTTTAGAACTTTCTTTCTAATTAGTTTAAAATTTATTATAAATAATAAACGAATTTTGAAGCTCATATTAAAACAAAACTAAATGTAAAAAACACCTCAGCTGACTTCCGATGAGCAAAACGATACTTTAAGTTTCAAAATACTGATACTTAGTCATTTAAAAATAGCAATAACTTGACTTCTAAATAAGATATAAATAAAATTCAAACAGATTTGGAAAGATAAAGAATCAGGATATTATATTATACCAAAATGTAAAAAGCGATATCTTGGCAAAAAATCAGTTTTTAAGGTATTTGGATACCTGAAATCTTATTCATTCTTTATGTGTGCTTGAAAAAGTTGAAAAAGAAGTGTTGCACTATACTTTTCATCGTGATTTTAAAATAATTTTTGACTTGTTATTACTGTTATTATTATTTTTTAATCTCTAAAGGATATTTTAAAATGAAAAAATCTATATTTAATTTTACTAATTTTTAGTACATTCACTTTAACAGATTCGTGCAAAACCGAAATATAATAATGAAATTATTATAATAGTTACATTAAATTTTAATCTTATAAAAAGAAATGAAGGAATTTTTTGTATACTATGTAGTAATCTTTTGTTTGAGTTTACAGTAGATCGTCACACAAATAATTTGAAAAAGTGTGTGAAAAAAAGTGTAGGTTTTCTTGAAAAAATAAATGAATATGTATACATAAATATTATTATTACGATAGAATTATAAAAATCTTACTAAAAAGAAGCAATTATTACTTACAATATATTTTTTCATCCATGTAATATTTTTAAAGTCTAATTTTTTTCTTGTATAAAGCATGAAAGAAAAAAGCTAAATGTTCAAAAATATGGAAACTTCAGAATTGTACATTCAATTGAAAAATACTATGGGTGCGAAAATACGTTACCTTTTCAAGATCTTAACCCCTTGAGCTCTGCTGGTAGAATTTTCTACCACATAATTATAATTCCGAAATGTCACAATGGCACCAAAAATTCGACCAGATTTATTTTTAAAAGATTTAATGCATTTTTTTTTCCCCCCGTGTTTATCCTTAACCGTTTTTTTTTCTTTGCAAAATGCTGGTGCCAATGTGACATTTGGAATTTTGAAGAAATTTACACCCCAGAGCTTAAAGGGTTAACCTTACCTCATTAAAAGCATCTGAATTAAATAACAATTTTTGACTACGATACCCGTGTTTCCATGGTGTAGTGGATATGAGCGCTGATCAGCAAGAAGAGATTTGACTGGTTCGAATCCTGCCTGGGTTAAATGTTCTCTCATTACTGTTGTTTAAATTAAATAGGAATATTGAAATACATAAAAGTTTCTCGTTGCAAAATAATGTGGTTATTTTTTCCGGTCTTTTAGTCAAAGATTTTAAATACAGAAATATGAAAAAAAAAATATGGAAAACTTTTGTGAAAAAACAGAATGTTTTCTGGAATTTACGGGAAAAAAATCTGTTACAATACAGAAATAGTACTGGTGTCTAGATTACCAGTGCAATTTCCGTATTTTAACGGAATTCTTTTTACAATAAATATAGACAGATATCAGAGTTTATAACGCTGACTTTTTGAAGTTATAAAAGAATGAAAAGGATATATAAGTGAACTAAATATTAATGATAATTTCAACTATAGCATTTTCAAAACGCTAAAAAATGCTACAAAAAAGACAAAAACAAAAACATTTGTGAGGTTTTCCAAAAAGAAAAAACGTTGCGGTAGGTAAAATAAATGTTTCGAAGACATTAATTATTCTCTTGTAAAGTACGAATTGTAAAAATTGATATCCAGTATTTTTTGTTACGTTTATTTTTTTTACGGAATAACAAATAAGGGATTTCTTTTGAATGTACAAATGTAAAAGGAATCGCATGATTAAAGTTTAAAGTTTCACTAAGCAATTGTAATGGTATGTATTTCAATAATAAAAAAATATATATATATTATGCATTTGTGCACAGTAACTCGATTCGTTTGTATTTCTTTTTTATCATTTGAATGTAGCAATCTATACCACTCCAGGTATTAATTGGTTCACAATATTTTAAAAAAATCATTTTATTCAGGGTGGCGAGAGGTCAGGGAAAAATACAGTAAAAAAAGAAGTTAAATACCAGTATTTTGTTAAAGAGAAATTTGCTTTCTTCAACCCCTTTAAATTGCTGAAATAGTTTCTCTTTTTTTGGAATTTTTTTCCCTAAACAGTCGCTAACCTATTATGATATTATATTACCCAAATAAAGTCTAGCGATACAATATGGTACCGGAAATGTTTTAAATACTTTTTTTTATTTAGACACCAGTATTTCTTAACGGAAACATCATTTGTATTTGGCTTAACCCATTACTGCCCACCACCACCTTTTGCGCAAATTTTATTCGGTTTGCACCACTATTTTTAAAAGAATTAAGTTTAGTTGAGTAATTGCGAAAATGTTTCAATTAAATAAGATTGCTGTTCTTTTTTACCGGTGTGAAAAACAGTGCTACATGCCCCTTTTGAAGCGTCCCTAAAAAGGGACGCTAGGCACTAATGGGTTAAACTTTAAATTAATTGATACAAAAAGGTGTAACATCAGTACTTTGTTAATAAGAAATTCGCCTTTTCAAATCCCATTATATTACTAGAATTATTTACTATAAGAAAATGCTGGTATATTACATCTTTTTTTTAGAATGTGTTTTTACCTGATCACTTAAACTCTGACTGTTATTGCTATTGCCCTGTCTATGTTTTTTCCTCCTGATCCTGTTATTGTATTACCCCATTAAAGTCATGATACCATAAATGTTTTAACTTTTTTTTTTAACAAGTATGTTTTAACGAAAATATTATGTTTATTTGACTTAACCCTTTCCGACACACTGTGCCCTGTCCTGGGATGCTTAATTTTAATTCCAAACTTTCAAATGGCGCTAATAAAATTTTAATAAAATTTTGCTTTTACAATAAAAGCTTAAATTAAAGGATTCTTAATTTCTTAAAATGTCGTTTGCAAATTCCAGTTACAGTGGATAATCTCCAATTTTATTAACAGAATTTGTCCTTGCCGGAAAGGGTTGAACTTCGCGACAAATATAAACAAAAATTGTTAATTAGTAAAGACGAGCGTGAAATGCAAGATTTTCCTTTTAAAATGGGAAATAATTCCGGTTTTAAATTTTCAGGGTGGTAACCTTCAGGGAAATTTCCAGGAGAAATATGAGTAATTTTTTATTTTAACACACGAAATTTCGCGAAAATATGGATTAAAATTAGGTGAGATATAATATATACCACCGTCTCTGAAGGCATTATTTCTTTGAAATCGGAAATTTAATTTAAAAAACGAAGTCAAATAAATTACAAGCAAAATTAAATCACGTTTTATTTAAAACAAATTCTGGTAAAAAATCGACTTATTGAGTGGCTGGTTATTCGCGGAAAAATTACGATTCATAACGAAAAATTCTGTTAATTTCACATTTGCGTGTTTAATATATACCCCTCAGCTCATTTACATCTTTTTGGCATATTTAAACATTTATAGAATATTTTAACCATTTAAACTTTTTATCTCACCACAATCTATTAATCAGGTCAGTTACATCTTTACAAAGGCAAAATGAAACGCAACATATAAAAGTTCAATTTAACGTTTTGAATCTTCTCCAATTCACGCACTTGAAGTCTTAAGATCAAAAATCTACTGAAATTCTATCATTAATAAAATAGAAAGCAAAATAAATGGGGAAGAAAATAATATCTGCAATTCTTTATCTTCTAAGAGTTTCTATGAACCATTTCGAGGAATCAAGATTGATTCGTAACTTATACAGGATGATATGGAGTTATAAGCGAAGTAAATTGACTCAGTTCACTGAGTTTCCTTTATGAACTTCTATTTTTCGAAACCCATATATTTTATGTCCTTTCTAATTATAAGTTCATAACGATTCATAATATATTAGGAACAATTTCTTAAAATAACAGTAATAAAGATTTAGTAGCTTGTGAAATTGACTATTTTTAACTTTTTTTCTTTCTTTCTTTATTTTTTTTTACGAGGCTAAAGGATTTATACTAAGAAAGGGTTTATAAATGTATATTTTTACTTAATTGTATACAGGCTGCTCGATCCATTTATAAAAGAGTGGTTAACAAATTGAAGCACGGTGGAACATTTTTGAACAACCGTATTTTAATCCCTAATTGCCATATTCACAGCAGAATTAAGGAATCATATTTAATTGAAATCAATTTACATCGAAATATTAATCCGGTTCGAAGTAGAAAAATTGGCTACTAATTAAACTTAAAGATCTATCTTAAAATTTCTGGTGTTTAGTTCCCAATATAAGGATAAAAAACACAATTCTAAAAGAATAAATCATGCATTTAAATGGTCAAATTTTACAAAACAAAAATCTATATAAAATAAGGTGTTTAGATCCATACTTATTAAAATATAAAATCATTTGCAATATTTTACTTGTAATAGGAGATTTTATTTATATTGCAGATGTCCAACATAAGAAAATTTAGGCGTATTAAACGAAAAATGTATCTTCGATTTTTCAATCATATTTTTTTTAATCTCTCTACAACCTATTCATGTGTTCAGTTACATCTTTACAAAGTTAAAATGTAACGCAACATATAAAAGTTCAATTTAACGCTTTGAATCTTCTCTAATTTACGCATTTCAAAGTCTTGAAATCAAGAATCAGCCGAAACTCCATCATTAATAAAATAGAAAGAAAAATTAAAGGGGAAGAAAATAATGTCTGTAATACTTTATCTTCTAAGAGTTTCTATGAGCCATTTCGAGGAATCAAGATTGATTCGTAACTTACACAGAATGGTGTGAAGTTATAAGCGAAGTATATTGAATTAGTTCACCGAGTTTCATCTATGGACTTCTACTTTTCGTAATCCATAAATTTTAAGTCATTTATAATTATAAGTTCGTAACGATTCATAATATATTACGAAAAAAAATCTTAAAATAAAAGTAATAAAGATTTAGTATCTTGTGACATCGTGTCAATTTTAAATTTTTTTACGTGGCTAAAGGTTTTATAGTAAGAAAGGATTTTTAAAAGTATATTTATTCTCAACTGTATGCAGGTTGCTTGAAGCATTTATATCACATTTATTATAGTATAGTTAATACTAGAATGGCAAAAAAAAATTACTCAAACTTTATAAAAATATTTTGCACCAGAATTTTTATTTAAACGAAAAAATTATTACAAGAGGCTTTTGTTTTCCCTTTTTTATCTTTTAAGTACTCCAATTCGTACCACTCTATCGTTGTGAATTTTCAGATATGAATTTGTTTTAAATGTTTTTTTAAATTCATTTTATTGTATTAACCTTTATATGCATTGTGATGAATATCTGCAATAATTAAAATTAATATCGCGGCATCCACTATATGTATATAGAAATATTAATCTTGTAAAAAGAAAAAAAAATATGCTAATAAATAAAGCTAAAGATCTACCATAAAATGTATGCTGTTTAATCTCTATTTAATTTATACTTTTTAATCTCTGTTTACTTTATGCTGTTTAAGGATAAAAAATACAATTCTAAAACAACAAATCATGCATTTAAGTGTTATGTTTAAAAAAAATTGAAATAAAGTTTATTTTATTGTAGAAAAGAAATAGCTTCATACTTATTAAAATATTAACTAACTTGCAATATTTTATTTATAACAGTAGTTTTTATTTGTAATGCAGCTATGCAACATAAGAAAATGTCGACATATTAAACAAAAACGTACCTTTGATTTTTCATCCATTTATTTATTTTTTTTTAATTTCTCCACAATCTATTCATCAATTTAGTTACATCTTTACAAAAGTACAATGAAACGCAACGTATGAAAGTTCAATTTAATGCTGTGAATCTTATCCAATTTACGCATTTCAAATCTCGAAATCAAGAATCGTCTGAAGCTCCATTCTTAATAAAATAGAAAGTAAAATAAAAGGGGAAGGAAATAATGACTGTGATACTTTATCTTCTGAGAGTTTCTATAAACGATTTCGAGCAATCAAGATTGATTTGAAACTTATACAGGATGATGTGGAGTTGTAAGCGAAATAAATTGAATCAGTTCACCGAGTTTCATCTATAGACTTCTACTTCTAGTAATCCATATATTTTATGCCATTTGTAATAATAAGTTCGTAACGATTCATAATATATTACGAACAAGATCTTAAAATAAAAGTAATAAAACTTAGTAGCTTGTGACATTGTGTCGCTTTTTAATTTTTTTTCAATGGTTAAAGGTTTTATACCGAGAAAGAATTATAAAACATATTTATACTTAACTGCATACAGGTCGCTTGATGCAATTGTACAAGATTTATAAAAGTATAGTTGACACTAGAACTGCGGGAACTTTTACTCAAGTTTTTACACCAGAACTTATATTTAAACGAAAATATGATTAGGAGAGACGTTTTTTATCATTAATATTTTTATATTATGTTATTTAAGTACACCCATTAATACAACTCTGTCATTAGGAATTTTCAGATTTGAATTGGTTATCAATATATTTTTTAAATTCATTTTAATGTATTAACCCTTAAATGCATAGTGATGCATGTGTGCATTAATTCAAATTAAATTCTCGGCAACCACTATACGTATACAGGAATATTTATGCAGTAAAAAGTTAAAGAATGTTCACTTAATACAGTTAAAAATGTATCTTAAAATTTCTGGTATTAAATCCCTAAAAAAGGGATAAAAAATACAATTATAAAAGAAAAAATCATGCCATTGAGTGTTAAGTTTTACAATATATATGTATACATATATATATAATATGGCCTTTACATTCATACTTACTAAAATAGTAACTAATTTGCAATATTTTATCTATAACAGTATTTTTTATTTGTATATCAGATGTGCAACATAAGAAAATGTAGACATATTAACCATAAAATGTGCCTTTGATTTTTCAACCATTTAATATTTTTTATCCCTCACCAATCTATTCATCAGTTCAGTTACATCTTTACAAAGGTAAAATGAAACGCAACATATGAAAGTTCAATTTAACGCTTTGAATCTTCTCTAATATACGCATTTCAAAGTCTTGAAATCAAGAATCGATCGAAGCTCCATCATTAATAAAACCGAAAGCAAAGTAAAAGGGGAAGAAAATAATGACTCTAATACTTTATATTCTAAAAGTTTCTATGAGCTATTTCGAGGAATCAAGATACATTCGTAACTTATACCGAATAATGTGGAGTTATAAGCGAAGTAAATTGAATCAGTTCACTGAGTTTCTTTTATGAACTTCTACTTTTCTTAATCCATATATTTTATGTCCTTTATAATTATAAGTTTGTAACGATTCATAATATATTAGGAACAAGTTCTTAAAATGAAAATTATAAAGATTTAGTAGCCTGTGACATTTTTTTTTTTTTTTTTTTTTTTTTTTTTTTTTTTTTTTTTTACGGGGCTAAAGGTTTTAGACTAAGAAAGGGTTTATATATGTATACTTGTATTTAACTGTATACATAGCGCTTGATCCATTAATACCTCATTTATAAAATTGTGGTTAACAACTTGAAGAGCGGTGGTTCATTTTCAGACCACACACTTTTAATTCCTAGATGTCATATTCACACCAGAATTAAGAAATTAAATTTAATCAAAAACAATTTATATCGAAATATTACCCCTGTACGAAGTACAAGAATTGGCTACTAATTAAAGTTAATCTATCTTAAAATTTCTGGTGTATAGTTCCCAATATAAGGCTAAAGAACATAATTCTAAAGGAGTAGGGAGAGTGGGGATACTTGAGCATAGGGGATACTTGAGCCACCCCTATTATCTCTACAGTTGGTCAATTTTTCTTTCTAAAACTGGCAAAATAGTAACATATTTATAGTTCTGAACATGTAAAAAAGAAATCACATACCTTGGTACTATTTTGAAAATATGGTGATTAACCCTTTGATCTCTGCTGGTAGAATTTTCTACCACATAATTTTAATTCTGAAATGTCACAACGACACCAGAAATTTCGACCAGATTTATTTGAAAAAGGTTTAATGCATTTTTTCGCGTATATTGTAAATCGGTTTTTTTCTTTGCAAAATACTGGTGCGAATGTGACATCTGGCTCAAGTATCCCCTCCATGGGGATACTTGAGCCACGATGTAAAAGAAAAAGTAAAAATTTATTAGACATAGAAAAATAGTTCAAAATTAATTGAAAGTGGTTTTCAATTGAAGAAAAAATGTCGAAGTTTCATTTTCAATATTTTATTTTGTTCTAAGAAATTATAAAAAAATTAAAAAAATTAAAATTTAAAAAATGGCTCAAGTATCCCCATCTTCCCCTAAATCATGCATTTAAGCTTCAAGTTATATAAAATAAAAATCTATATAAAATAAGGTGTTTAGATCCATACTTATTACAATATAAAATAATTTGCAATATTTTACTTATAAAAGCAGATTTTATTTATATTGCAGATGTCCAATTTATTAAACGAAAAATGTAAACGTATTAAACGAAAAATGTATCTTTGATTTTTCAGTCATATTTTTTTTTATCTCTCTACAACCTATTCTTGTGTTCAGTTACGTCTTTATAATGTTAAAATGAAACGCAACATATGAAAGTTCAATTTAAAGCTTTGAATCTCCTGTAATTTACGCATTTCAAATTCTTGAAATCAAGAATCGACCGAAGCTCCATCATTAATAAAATAGAAAGCTAAGTAAAAGGGGAAGAAAATAATGACTCTAATATTTTATCTTCTAAAAGTTTCTATGAGCCATTTCGAGGAATCAAGATAGATTCGTAACTTATACAGAATGATGTGGAGTTATAGGCGAAGTAAATTGAATCTGTTCACCGAGTTTCATTTATGGACTTCTACTTTTCGTAATTCATTCATTTTATGTCCTTTATAATTATAAGTTCGTAGCGATTCATAATATATTATAAACAAGTTCTTAAAATAAAAGTAATAAATTTACTAGCTTGGGACATTGTGTATATTTTTTTTCGTGGTTCTTAAAATAAAAGTAATAAAGATTTAGTGGATTGAGATATTGTGTCTATTTTTAATTTTTTACGTGGCTAAAGGTTTATACTAAGAAAGAATTTATAAAAGTATATTTATACTTAACTGTACACAGGTCGCTAGATGCATTTAGACCACATTTTTGAAATTAAAATTAACCCGGCAGAACGCGCGCTTACCGAGGGTATGAATGGTTTTAACTGTGTCACCAATAAAATCAAATTATAACAGTCACTTTATTTAGACGGAGACAATTCTTAAAAATTTTGAGATAAAATAAGTTGAAGATTACTTTAAAAAAAATTAGTGGTTGCACTTGTAAAAACCATACGCACTCCGGGTCTTTTAGGCCCTGCGCGCGTCCTCGCGGGTTAACGTTAGAACGTCGGGAAATTTTACTCAAGCTTTATAAAAATGTTTTAGACCAGAATTTTTATTTAAAAGAAAAAATATTACGAGAGGCCCTTGTTTGCTTTTTTTTTTACCGTTTTAAGTACGCTAATTCGTTCCAATTTATCGATAGTAATTTACAGATTTAAATCGGTTATTAGTATTCTTCGAAACTCATTTCATTGTATAAACCGTATGAATCATTTGCCAGTACGTTGTACGGGAAAGAAAAATTTGCGTAAAATAAAGAGAGAATTGAGTCGTAAAATGAAGTAACGACTGGAGCTCCATCATTAATAAAATCGAAAACAAAGTAAAGGGGAAGAAAATAATGACAGTATTACTTTGTCTTCTAAGAGTTTCTATGGACAATTTCGTGGATTCAAGATTGATTCGTAACTTATGCAGGATGATGTGGAATTATAAGAGAAGTAAATCGAAGCAGTTCACCAAGTGTCATTTATGAACTTCTATTTTTCGTAATCCATATAGTTTAAGTTATTTATAATTATAATTTCGTAATGATTCATATTATATTGCGAAAAAAATCTTAAAATAAAAGCAGGGTTCGCACAGTAAAATTTAACTGTATACTCAAAGTATTTTACTGAAGAATTTACGGAAATTTACTGAAGGTTTGTAAAAGTATATTTATACCGTAATTTCGCGTGTATAAGCCGCGGATCAAACAATTCTTTTTCGACCCAGAATTTTTTTAAAATTGAATGTTACTACTCAGATCGTCGTAAATATTTGTGTTCAATCACTAAATAAGATTTCTGGGTCCAAAAAGAATTGTTTGAACCGCGGCTTATACACCCGAAATTAGGGTACTTAACTGTATGCAGGCTGTTTGATGCATTTATGCCACATTTATAATATTTTAGTTAACACTAGAATGCGAGAAAAATTATTTAAACTTTGTAACAATATTTTCCAACAGAATTTTTATATAAAGGAAAAGATTATTACGCGAGGTCTTTATTTTTCTTTTTTTCATTTAAGTACGCCAATTTGTACCACTCATTCATTGTGAATTTTAAGATATTGAATTGGTTATAAATGATTTTTTAAATTCATTTTATTGTTTTAACCTTTAAATGCATAGTAATGCATATCTGAATTAATTAAACCTTTCGGATCTGATGTACTACTAATAGTACATCATCTTTCAACTACCGTATTTTTCCAGTGTTTAGTAATTGTTATCAAAGAGCCTCATATTCTATTTTAAAGACTTCTCTTGTATTTAATTTTTCCACTAAAAGATAGCCCTATAAGTCCAGGAATACTCGTTCAAGATGGATGAAACTTCGAATGCCGGAGTAGCAGGGAATTATTTTGTATTTGCTCTTATTATTGATATTATAAATAATTAGAATTATTATTTGAAATAGTTTTCCTAAAATAAGTTATTGTAGCTAATGTTTGATGTAATTTTTGTAATCAAAAACATTGAAAAGTTATGGTTATCAATCTTTGAATAGGTGTACTATTAGTAGTACAGCGGTTTTTAAAGGAATTAATTTTACTAAAATATGCACATTGTATTTATTAACTTTTAGAAATAAAATTTGTAGAAACTTCTGCTGAATATTTCTGTTTTATAACAATATTTCTTATTATTTTTGTCGTATAATACTGTTATGCAATATTGTTTACATATAATTTATTTTAAAAAGAAACAGTTGAAAATTAATTGGAAGTGCTGGTTTCAAAAACCAAACTACAATCGCCATGAAACGTGGTCGTCCAAGTAATTCACCCACCATGGCTATTCCTTATATAAAAAAAATGTTGAAACCATCCCTTCGCTCAACTGAGGATATAAGATATGAGAATACAGGCCATATGACAGAGAGATTTGCAACAAAGGTGCAAATTACCGTAATTTCCTGCATATAATCCGCGGATCAAACAATTATTTTTAGACGCAGAATATTTTTAAAAAGAAATGTAACTTTTCACATCGCCCTAAATATTTGTCTTCAATCACAAAATAATATTTCTGGGTCTAAAAAGAATTGTTTGATCCGCGGATTATACGCAGGAAATTACGGTAAGAAGATGTAACCTTAGAAAAACAACTTTTTTTGAAAATGCATCTTACTTATGCTTCCACGGTGACAAAATTTTTCATATCAAATAGAGTGGTGACTAGTATATACGAACAAATGAAAATTTTATTTTTATTTTTATTCTTTGCAATTTTGAAAAAAAAAATTTGAAAAAAAAATTTTTGGAACGTAAAAAAAATTCAGACCCGAAAGGGTTAAAATTAATATCTTCTCAAGCACTATATATGTATAGAAATATTAATCTTGCAAAAAGTACGAGAATACGCCATTAAATAAAGTTAATGATCTATCTTAAAAATTCTGGTGTTTAATCCCTGATGTGATGATAAAAAAAACACAATTCTAAAAGAATAAATGATGCACTTAACCCTTTCCGGCGCAGTGTTACCACTCCGGCAACACTTAATTTTAATTCCAAGCTTACAACGGCACCAATAGTATTTGAGTAAAATTTTACTTTTAAAATGACAGCTTAAATCAGGGAATTCTTAATTTCTAGAAAAGTCTTTTGTAAATTCCGGTGTCAGTCAACAATTTCTCATTTTACGAACAGAATTTGTCTGCGCCGGAAAGGGTTAATATAAGGGTTATGTTTTACAAAAAAAAAAAAAAAAAAAAAAAAAAAAAAATGTTTAAAGTAAGGTGTTTAGATTCATACTTATTAAAATACTAACCAATTGGCAATATTTTATTTATAACAGTTGCTTTTATTTGTATAGCATAGGTGCAATATAAGCAAGTGTAGATATATTAAATGAAAAATGTATCTTTGATTTTTCAATCATTTAATTTTTTTTTAAAATCTCTTCACAATCTATTCATCAGTTCAGTTACAAAGGTAACATATAAAAGTTACATATAAAAGTAACATATAAAACAGCACAACATATAAAAGTTCAATTTAACGCTTTGAATCTTCTCTAATTTAAGCATCTCAAAACTTGAAATAAAGAATCGACTGAAGCTTTGTCATTTATAAAATAGAAAGTAAAATAAATGGGGAAGAAAATAATGACTTTAATGCTTTATCTTCTAAGAGTTTCTATGAAACATTTCGAGGAATCAAGATTGATTCGAAATTGATACAGGATGATGTGGAGTTGTAAGCGAAATAAATTGAATCAGTTCACCGAGTTTCATTTATGGACTTCTACTTTTAGTAATCCATATACTTTATGTCATTTATAATTATAAGTTCGCAACGATTCATAATATATTACGAACAAGATCTTAAAATAAAAGTAATAAAATTTTGTAGCTTGTGACATTGTGTCTATTTATAATTTTTTTTTCTGTGGTTAAAGGTTTTATACTGAGAAAGAGTTATAAAATCTATTTATACTTAAGTGTATACAGGTCGATTGACGCATTTATATAAGATTTATAAAAGTATAGTTGAATCTAGAACTGCGGCAAATTTTACTTAAGATTTGTAAAACTCATTTACACCATAACTTATATTTAAACGAAAATATGACTAGGAGAGGCGTTTTTTATTATTTTTTTTTATTATTATTTTGTGTTATTATTTAAGTACGCCTGTTTGTACCAGTCTATCATTAGGAATTTTCAGATTTGAATTAGTTATGAATTTTTTTTATATTCATTTTATTGTATCAACCCTTAAATTCATAGTGATGCATATGTGCATTAATTCAAATTAAGCTCTCGGCAACCACTATATGTATAAAGGAATATTTATATAGTAAAAATTTCAAGAATATGCACTAAATACAGCTAAAGATCTATCTTAGAATGTCTGGTATTTAATCCCTAATATAAATAAAAAAACACAATTCTAAAAGAATAAACCATGCATTTAAGGTTTAAGTTTTACATATACACACACACACACACACACATATATATATATATATATAATAAGGCGTTTAGATTCATACTCATTAAAATATTATCTAATTTGTAATTTTTTACTTATAACAGTAGTTTTTATTTATATTGCAGATGTACAACATAAGAAAATGTAGACACATTAAACGAAAAAATTATCTTTGATTTTTAAATAATTGAATATTTTTTATATCTCTCCACAATCTATTCATCATTTCACTTACATCTTTACAAAAGTAAATTGAAACGCATCATATTAAAGTTCAATTTAACGCCTTGAATCTTCCCCCATTTACTCATTTCAAGTCTTGAAATCAAGAATCGACTGAAGCTCTATCATTAATAAAATAGAAAACGAAATAAAAGGGGAAGAAAATAATGACCTTATCTTCTAAGAATTTCTATGAACCATTTCGAGGAATCAAGATTGATTCGTAACTTATACAGGACGATGTGGGGTTATAAGCGAAGTAAATTGGATCAGTTGACCGAGTTTCATTTATAGACTTCTACTTTTCGTAATCCATGTATTTTATGGCATTTGTAATTATAAGTTCGTAACGGTTCATATTATATTACGAATAAGATCATAAAATAAAAATAATAAAGATTTAGTATATCTTGTGACATTGTGTCTATTTTCTTTCTTTCTTTCTTTTTCTTTTTACTTTGCTAAATGTTTTATACTACGAGAGTTTTTAAAAATATATTTATACTTATCTGCATACAGATCAATCGACGTATTTATGTGAATTTTGTGAAACTATTTTTAAGAAATTCTATATTCCCTTCAAAAAGTTTGAATAGTTTTTTTTGCATATGATAAAGAAAGCTATTTTGTAAATGACATAAAAGTAAATTAGTATTAGAAATTTCTAGTGTGAAATCAAAATTTCCGAATAAAAATCTTTACTTGAAAAATTTTACTTCACTGTTTGTTGCCTGTTTAGTATTAAAATTAGAGAAGTTTAGATGAAAACACAAGTAAGCAAAATCAAGCATCAAACATCGATTATGAAATACTTTCAAACACATTTAGAATAATTTAACAAAATTTTAACGTCTAATAAGCTCAAATAAGATTTCAAATTGAACCATTTCAAACGCATTAACATTTTGCCGGGTAAAGCAATTCTGTAGCTGTCCAAATACACTTCATACAATTTGTCCCCATTGATCATAATGTAACGGAATTCTTTAGAGTGACCCTGTAAATGAACTATTCATGCCACACACTTCAGATTGAATTTTGAGTTTTTCACGGTAAACAACATTAACACAATCCAATTTCTTGAAAATATAAGTATATTTAGTGAGTTAGAGCGTCGATAGACAGACACATTTCCACTATGTAGGAAAGGTTTTAAAAAGATTGCCAAGAAAATAACAATAAATACATTTTGGTGTTTCTGCTTCTTATACCGTTACTACAAACGAGGTTGAAACCAGGGCCTGATTACTAACGGGGCACTCTCTCACCAGCAAAATGTTATAGAAATTTTCTTCTTAATTAAGCGCCCTTTTCATTCAAAATTACTGTCATGAATAAGGAAAAGATTTTTATTTGTTTTTCCTGGTGTGAGTGTGCCCCGTTGATAATCAGGCCCTGGTTGAAACTAGAAAACATATACCCGTGGCGCCAATGCAGAAAGGAAGCACCAAAAAATTTAATTCACTTTCCAGTATCTAAAACCAGGGGTGTAGAAACCTATGCGATAGCGGATAATCTTTCACCACTAATATTTAAAAGTCATCTTCGCTGAAAATTTAATAGCATTCTGACAAAAATTTTACACGAAATATTAGAAAAAAAAACTGAAAGAAATTTAGTGGAGAGAGACTGCTTGCTGGCACCTAGATATTTGAGCCCCTGCCAAAAAATAATGAAATTCGAGATTAACACTTCCTTGCATAGTGATCCCACTCTTTTGCACACCTAATTTTAAATACAAACTTCGGTATCAAAAAATCAATCGGCGTCAAAAATACTTTAATAAAATTTTGTTTCTACATTGAAAACTTAAATAATGGATTTCTTAATTTCTAAAAATTCGGTTGTAAATTCCAGTGTCAGTCAATAATTTCTCCTTTTACGAACAGTATTTGTATGTGCCAGAAAGGGATAAACCCTTCGGGACGAGCGTCTTTTACAGAATTTTTCATCGTTTGTCGAACCGGTTTTTTAAAACAGAGATTTTTTTGCTTATTGAAGCACGAAAATAGTCGGATTAAATGAGGCAAAATTTACTGGTGAGGATAATCAAGGATTCTTAGCATATTATGTGGAACGAATAATGGTCCACAAGGGATTAAAAATCTTTAGATCGGACAACCGAAAATAGCCATCTGTTGAGCGATTTACACCAAAATGTAAGCAGCATCCATTCACATCAAGGGCTAACAGAATCTGAAGTTCGGTGAAAATCCGTGCTTTAGTACTTGAGATAGAGCTGTTGAAGAAATTGTTAAAAAGCAGATTATTTTGCTTGTTTTTCCTCTTTAGTAATTTCCTAACTAATTCATCATAATGCTATCAATTTTCACTGCAGTGAAATTTTACAGTTGCAAAAGAAGTTAGTCAGATGTGGCAATCCCAAAACTTTCTTTTATATCATATACGCTTATAGTTCCAGAAAAATTAAACATAGAAGGATCATCTGTTAGGCAATTTGCACCGAAACCTTATCTTAATCAACTTATTTCAAGTTCTAACTGAATCTGAAAATTGATAAAAATCCGTGTATTAGTATTTGAGATAGAATTACCGCAGAAATCGTAAAATTACTGTATACAAGCGCCACCGGTTGAACGATTTACTCTGAAAACTAAAGAATACTAATTTATATCGGGGACTAACTGAATCTGAAGTTTGATAAAATTTCGTTCATTAGTTCTTGAGAGAGAGCTATTGCGATAATCATACATAATGCCACATATCAGCGCCACCTGTTGTACGATTTACACCAAAACGTAATCAGAAGCATATTGTATCAAGGATTAACGGAATCTAAAGTTTTATTAAAATCCGTCAATTAGTTCTTGAGATATAGTTATTGTGGAGTTTGTGAAAAAGCAGCATAGCAGCGCCAGCTGTTGGGAAATATACACCAAAACTTAATCTGAAGTTTTGTGAAATATCATGCTATAATTCCGGATCGAGTGACCGCAAATCTTATGTCACATACATACAGACAGACAGTTTGTAAAAACATGTTTTCTGAAATCTCTGATCCCCTAAAATATGTAAATCCGTCGAAAACCGGAATCCGAAAATTTCGACCAATCCAATTCTTTCTTCTGGTAAAGATAGAAGAAAGCAAAAATATAATAAAATGAATAGCAGAACTACACCTTTTAACACTGTCAACTCCAATTCAAAACACAACAGCTTGTTCTAATTTATTTCCATTTTTACATGTAGTATTGATTTTTCAAATTTGAAACATTGTAACGAAATAGGAGAACTATCACTCTTAATCCCTGCGTAATATTATTCCGAATCTATTATAGATTGTTGATGAAAGTATCACACTTCTGTATTTCTCCTGTTTCAACAATATATGCAAAATGTAATAAGCAATTTCCCCGTTGTATGCAAAACTGAAATACTGTATCGTTTTTCAACCAAGTTTGATTTCATGAATTAATGTTACTTCAAATATCAGGATTTAGAATTATTAGTATTGTTAGATCTCCAATATTTGTCCGCATTTCCATATATTTAAATATCATTCACTTAAAAAAACTTACAGTTAAAGAATAATTAATATTTGAAAAAATGAATTTTTATAATACAGTGAAACTTGGATAATTTAAACTTATTTTATTCGAAATTCTGGCTAATTGGAATTTTTTGCTTGGTCCCTAGAATTCCGTATTAAAATAATGTAAAAAAATCTGGATATAGGATTGCCTTTCAAATTTTGCGGTAAGTATCAATCCTGAGACTTTTTTCCTGAGACATTTTTATTATCTTAAAGGTGGTCTCCACGTTTACCAAGGCAGAAAAAATCTCGATTTGAAAAGTCCAAAATAAAGTTCATGTTAACCCTTTGAGCTCTGATGGTAGAATTTTCTACCACATAAAATTAATTCCGAAATGTCACAACGGCACCAGAAAATTCGACCAAATTTATTTGAAAAAGGTTTAATGCATTTTTTTTTTTTTCGTGTATATCCTTAACCGTTTTTTTTTTTTTCTTTGGAAAATACTGGTGCCAATGTGACATTTGGAGTTTTGAAGAAATTTACCCACCAGAGCTCAAAGGGTTAATCGCTTTCTTTGATTCATCATAAATTTCTTCCTCCTAACATGACTATCAATGGAGAGAAAACGAATTCGTAGAGTGAGGACTCTCTTTCAACAAAATGGAAGTTGACTGCTGCTACATGACAATGCCCACACACACACCGCATTGCCTGTGAGGCGATCCTTATTCCAGCATCGTGTTGTTGCGATACAGCATCCACCATACTCGCCAGACCTAGCACTCGCAGACTTTTTTCTGTTTCTTAAGCTGAAGAATTCGCTGAAGGAAACAAGATTTCAGGATGTCGAAGCCATAAAGAAAACTGTAACGTCACTATTAAAGAGCATTCCAAAACAGGACTTTAAAACTTCTTTCCGAAATTTGTACAGACAAGCACAGACGCATTAAAGCTGATGGGTATTACTTTGGATCATATTAAATGGCTATATGTTTAACCTTTTTTATTCTGAGTTATTCCATGAGTCTTAGAAATTAATAGCCGGACCTTGTAGAATCATAGCGTTCATTGTTTCATATCTCATTTTTGTTCAAAAATTTTTATAACATTATCTAGACCTTCTTTTTCAGTATGTAAGCGCGTTTTGTACATACATGATATAGTATCAACTTTAAACTTACATTCTTGTAATAAATTTAAAAAACTATCCCAACAATTGTTGAATATTTGCTCTATTTAACAACTAATTTCATGATTATTAAAATAAAAACTAAAACTATAAAAGCTACTGAAACATTATTATAATAATTTACTAATACTAGAATAATAGAGTGACATATTATAAACCAGGAAACTATTTTAAAAATTAAATTTCAACGTTAAACACTCTTTTGTTCTTGTTAAGTAAATATACATATCATTATATACATTTAACATTAAAAGAAATATAATACTGTAAAACATTAAACAAATTTTGCAACCGGAACAATATTGACCTTTCGGAAGAATCACATTAAACTGCTCAATATTTACACTCATTAAAAACTGCATGATTTATTAATGTAAAAACTAAAACAATAACGCTATATTTAAATATTCATTATAGTTACTAATACTAAAATAATAAAGTGCCTCATTTGACACCAGAAAACACTTTTTAAAATTAAATTTCAAAATTAGAAAAGCCTTGGTTCTTATTAAGTAAATTTGCATATCCATCTATTTAGTATATATTTAAAAGTAATATACTTCTTTTAACCCATTAGTGCCTAGCGTCCCATTTTCGGGACAGTTTTAAAAAAATTCAAGTAAACGCTTTTCCTACCAGTAAAAAGAAGGATAAATAAATAATTTCTTTCTGGAGACAAATTCCTCGATAAATTAAGATAAAATTTATTCTTGTTTTAAAAGTGGTGGGAAAGTACAAAATTTGAATTTTAACGAAGAAAATAATCCAGGTATTTATGGGTTAACCATTTAATTGATTCATTTGTTTGCGTACAATAAATTGAAAACACGGGCTAACATAACTTTTTTTTAACGTAAAATTTTCGTAATATTTAGTTTATGCATTTCTACAATTAAATATTATGACATTGTATTAAAAAAAAATTAGTGGCATCGAAAAGCTTTAAGTTATGAATCAAGCAAATTCTTCTTGTCCATACGATGTACGGGCAAAACAAGAAAGCGTTTAATACATTAAACAAATTTTCTAAACGGAACGAAGTCGTTCATTAGAAAAAAAACACATTAAATTGCTCAATATCTGCTCTTATTAACATCTAACTGCCATGAATTATTAAAATAAAATCTAAAACAATAACGCCATATTGAAATATTTATTATAATAATTTACTAATACTAGAATAATAGAATACTTTATTTTACACTAGGAAACTACTTTTAAAATTAAGTTTCAAAATAAAATGTACCTCGATTCTTATTAAGTAAATTGTTACATCCATCTATTTTTATATATTTATCATTAAATAAAATATACTTCTTTAACCAATTAATCGTCGCGTCCGAGACATTCACGGGCTGCAGGCTTCACAGCTTTTATTCAGAATTGTTTGATTTCCACCAGTTTTATAAAACACTGTAATTGGTATTCTTCTGGCATCGTTTTACTAGTCATTAAATAAGAAAAGTATTTTGTTTTTCAAAAAAGTGGTGGCAGTAATGAATTTGAATTTTTAAACCGTAATTTAATGCGACCATTAAGTGGTTAATACATTAAACAATTTTTCTAAACGAGAAAGAATCACATAAAATAGCTCAATATTTAGAATTATTAACCCTTAGTGCCTAGTGTCCCATTTTTGGGATAGTTTAAAAAAAAATCCAGTAAGCACTTTTCACACTAGTCTAAAAGGAGAATAGGAAAATAATTCCTTTCTCGAGACAAATTCTTCAATAAATTAAGGTAAAAGTTATTCTTTCATTAAAAAGTGGTAGAATTGCACTATTTAAATTTTAACGAAGAAAATAATTCAGGCTTTAATGGGTTAACAACTAATTGCATGATTTGTTAGTATAAAAACTAAAACAATATTTAGATATTTATATATTTATTAATTATTATATATTATTTAATTATTATATATTAATTATTATATATTATTATATATTTATTAATATTTATTATAACTATATTTAGATATTTATTATAATTACATAACCAAAATAATTTAGTGCCTTATTTTTAAACTACAGTCGAACCTCTATATAACGAAACTCCATACATCGAATTTCTCCATATAACGAATTTTTAGTAAGAACGGTCCCCTTTTCGCATGATTACATTAAAAACAGACTCTATATAGCGAAATATCTATCTCCATATAACGAATTTTTTCATAAATTGGTCTTAATTTATTCAGTTTTAATAAAGCTTCGAAATCATATGGAATCAATTTTCCATCACTCATTTTTGATTTATCGTTCAGTGGAGAGGGTTTTTTTTTTTTTATAAATATTACTTCTCTCCTTATTCTTTAAATCTAACAAGTTCATCCCACCTCCCACACACCTTTCAACATCCTTCTCAAAACACAGTCAATTGAATTGTTACACATATAAGAGAGGAATCAATGAGAGCACATAAGAGAGACCTTCAAATGGAGGAAAATATCAACTACAATTTTTCATTCCTTGCTAAAATTTGAGAAATTTTTATGAGAGCGTAACAATTGTAATTTTAAAATCAAAACAACAAAAAATTACAGATTTCTTCCTCTAAAATTTATGTAAGTCTTCCTCATTTGATTTTCATTAAGCTTTCAAATAAATGTCTTTTCTCTTTTTTGAAACTGCTTAAATAAGTAAGAAATAAAATGTTAGGTTAATATATATTTTTAAACATTTCAAATTCTTAATTAAAAAGATCAAAATAATATTTGTTCAAAATTTACACATTAAATACTATTTTTAACATCATACTCTATACATCGAATTTCTCTATTTAACGAATTTTTTACTGGAACGATGGATTTCGTTATATAGAGGCTCGACTGTATTTTTAACTTAGGAAATCTATTTTTAAAACTAAATTTCAAAATAAAGCTTGCCTTAGTTCTTATTGTCTATTTCTATATATTTAACTTTAAAAGAAATATACTGCTTTATTACATTAAAAAAAAATCTAAACAAGAAAAAATCACATTAAATTGCTTTATATTTACACGTATTAACAACTAATTGCAAGATTTATTAAAATTAAAACGAAAAAAATATCGCTATATTTAAATATTTATTATAATTACATAACTCGAATAATCCAGTGATTTATTTTAAAACTATTTCTAAAACTAAATTTCAAAATGCGCCTTGGTTCTTATTATCTATTTCTTTATATTTAACTTTAAAAGAAATATACTTCTTTAATATATTAAACAAATTTTCTAAACGGAACAAAGTCGTCTTTTGGAAAGAATCACATTAAATTGCTCCTAGAACTTTCTAAAATAAGTCTTTTGAAAGCCGAAAGGAAATTCTTGAGCTATTTTTCTAACGATTCTCTCACCTAAGGCATCAAACCCCCCGCTTCTTACCCCCGTAAAGTAAACTTTATCGCATCATTGCCACTTCAACTATCTTCTACACCAAACCCAGCACTCGTCGGACAGTGTCTTTATGTTGCCTTTATTCAATCAATCTGCACCCAACTTGGAGAATAGGAGGAAGGCAAGCAATTTTAAGAATAGGGGGCGCTACGAATAAATGACGTCACCCACGCAAGGCATTTCGTCCCACCCTAAAAGAATCGAGATAGTCAAGCGATGCTGTTACTTGTCGGCTAGTCGCCGAATGAGTTAGGTTATTCATGAGTTGTGCTGCGGGAAAAATTATTGTTAAAAAACAGGTGACAGTTCAGCATTGAAAGTTTATTAAAACATTAGCTCTATACTGTGACAGTATAATCATAAGGTTCTTTAGGATATAGTATATACTGAATACTTAAATGTGAAGAACTTTGGAAATTGTTTATAGGTAATGATACTTATTTTTCATTGTTTAAAATAATTTGAATATTATTAGACATTCATATGAAAACAACAGTCACTCTTTATAATTAATTACCGGGAAATTTTAAAAGAAATGGACCAGTAAAAGCATTTTTGTAAAGATTTTCTAGATGATTAATAATATCCAAAATTTTATTAGAAATTAATGCAGCATAAATATTATTTAAAATTTAAATTTTTCATTGAGGTTAGAACCCAATTAAATAAAGATATACTATTTCATAAAAAGTAAATAAGTTTGGTTATATTTAATAAGACATTTATATTAAAATAGACATTCTTAAAATATTTTTTTTATATTGTAATATCCCACATAAGTCATACATGAAATTACAGCTCAGCTATACCAGTAAACATTCTCTAAATATATTTGTTGACACCTTAAATTAAACAGAAATAATATGTATTGCTATTAAACAGTCTGATATAGGTTTTCTTATCAAATATAATAAAATATGCGATAAAAATATAATTATATTTAATCTGTAAACAAGGAATTTTATACAATCGAATGTTATCAAAGTAATGTGCTTTTGTAAACAATATTACAGTGTTCGCTCATTTTTACCACTAAATTTTAACATTATTTTCAAAGTAATTCACTGCAGATAAAAATATTGCGAAATTTTCGAGCAAAGGTGGTAGCTTGGTATAGTGTTCCATAAGAATTAAATGTAAGTTTTCTTAGCATTAATAGTGGTGCCAGAGTCCTTAAAAAAATAAAAGGAGTGTACGAACCTTGTATTACTTATAAAAAAGTTCAGTTATTTCAAGTAGGACTTTAAATATTAATTTCATAGTGTCAGATAAAATTAAACAATCCGGTTAAGAAAGATTTCCATACTCAAATTTTATCATTGTATAAAAAATGTAAAATAAAGACAGAATATGTCTGCCTGTGTGTACCAACTCAGCTAAGTCAAACATGCAAGTTTTATCTGAATAAACTCTTATATTGCTAGCAGAAATAATATGTAGCTAGAACTCGTTGTGTCTAGCATTTTTATAAGTAAGATATTTCTCCAAGTTTCGTCAAAATATTTCATCTTTCGGTAATGCCATTAATTATGCATTCTCGTTCATATAAAGAAGATTGTGTCTAAACTCAGTTGTTGCATTCTTTAAGCTAACTAACATTTTAAAATATATATAAAAATATACTCGTGTTTTCATACCATCGAAATTATGAATGATAATTTAAATGCAAAAAAATGCATAAATATATATAGGAAAATTTTTGGCATAAATTTTAAACCTGAGGATGAGATATCAGCATTTTTCACACCAGTGTTTTGTTTGGAAATTTTTTTATTCTGCTGAATCGCAAAAGTATTTAAATTAAATCAAATAACATTATCTCTAACAAAATACTGGTGCGGGAATAAGGCGAAAATATCATCCCTATAAACTGTAAATTTTCATTTTATTGGAGGTAAGTTTTGAATTATATATGAAATAATGTAGGTTATGTTATTTAAAGCTATGCTAAAATTCATTTATAAAAGTGTTTGTTAAAGGTCTTCCCTTTTTATTGAATTATTCTATAATTATGTAGTTTGTTTTCACAATTACTTTTTTTTGCGCAGGAGCTTGAACGTATAAAAGAAAAACAAATTAAATTGCAATTTATAGGGTAATAAAAGTGAGCTGCATTGTATGAATATTTTACCATGGAGAGGAGAAAATAACAAATGATGAATATATTTTTTTATTCATTTTACCATTTCTACTTATAAGGATATTATTTTACGTATTTTAGTTGATTTTACGTATATATGTATATATATGAATATATATATATATATGACTGCTGTGCAAAAAAAATTCGGTAGTTTAAAAAGCTCGTTATAAAGCAGTATTAGACTTGAAAGATAAATTCTACGGATCTTCATTAGATACATTACGAAGCACTGCATAAATTTTGTGAATCTTTGTTAGATAAATTACGAGGTATCTGATAAATTCTATATTGAAAATAAAGATCTCAAAATTTTTCCTTAATATAATATTTTCGTTTATGGCAAATCCAAATATATTACAGTACCTGAATATTTTATTAATAAAATTCATATGATATTTTGATTGAAAATACTGGTTCCAATATTTTATCCTGCATGCCTACAAATCTCTGTTGACTGTGAGGAAATTAATGATTTAACTGATCAATATTTTTTCGAAGAAGTTTCAAATGATGCCTATTTGGGTAATTCCAGGCATGCCTGTAGCGTGAGTCACGAACTACGATTTTTTTCTACCAATGTTTTCGTTTTGAAAAATGAGACTTATTTTAACGCGGATACCTCATTAATTGAATAAAGCCAAGAAAACTTTTTGAAAATAACGGTGGACAACAATTTCGCAGTTATAATCTTCGTGACTCACGTTACAAAAACTCATAGATTGACCCATTTGTTTCATGTTCTTACAGAATTTTAAATCTTTTAACAACAGATTTTCAAAACAGAAGTTTTTCCTTAATTGAACCAGAAAAATGTTTGGATTAATACAGTAATTTCGGGTGTGTAAGCCGCAGATCGCAGATCAAACAATTCTTTTTCGACTCTGAATTTTTTAAGAAACAAATATAACTAGTTAGATCGCCATAAATATTTGTCTTCAATTACTAAATAAGATTTCTGGGTCCAAAAAGAATTGTTTGAGCTGCGGCTTATACACCCGAAATTACGGTAAATGCAAAATTTATCTTAAAAAATTACTTGTACGTGGTAGGGCAAATTATGTTTGGCAAAATCACGTTACCCGTACGGCATACGGGTAAATCAGGGAAGCGTTTAAACTTAATTATAATAACTATTCACACAAAACACTCGAAAGGTAAAATTAGAACTATTAGATCATTTTTTCAAATTTCTCGTTTACATTTTAACATTGCTAAATAACATTTTTTATAAGATAGCTGAACTAAAAGGGAGCGATTTAACTTTTTTTTGATTCTGACCATAGATTTTGTATGAGGGTTTATTTATTTTCGGAGTTGTCATAAAAATATAATATGAATGCCACAAAAAGAAAATGTGCAACAAAATTAAAAAGGTGAATATGCTTCATTTCAGAAACCCCATGCAAAAACAAATAATTTAAAAATTCTAAAATGCAAACGAAAATTTTCAAATGATCATTCCCATCGGGTTAGCATTAGCTTGTGAGTGTTTTTGTGAGGCTTCCGTTGGTTCTTACATTACGCATTGCATATCAATGCTTATTAAACTTTCATGTTACATTTTGCCTTCTAAATTAACACCAGAATCGCGGGCAAATTCATAAAAGTTTTATAAAATTAATTCTCACCAGAATCTTCATTTAAATCTGTTTAAGTAATTTATTAAAAATATATTTCCTTAGCTTACATTTAGCTTATTTTATTAAGAGTTTTCTGGTTCAACTCGGAATCTCTCAATATGATACGGGTCAAAATGACCCGTCGCTGCGATTCTAAGTGTTAACCCCTTGAGGGGCACCGGTATATACTATATACCACCTACGACTGATGAAGATTCACACCAGAAAAATATTATTAAATTTCACTTTTCTAACTTTGGTGGAAAACAGTCGTGAAATTGCTTTTCCTCTTTTTGATATAACTTTTTTACAAATTTCCGGTGGGAGTTCAGAATTACTCGAACGCAATTGCTTGCCCCTCAAAGGGTTAAAGCAGTACTGTAATTTCCTGTGTATAATCCGCGGATCAAACAATTATTTTTCAACCCAGAAATTTTATTTAGTAATGGAAGTTAAATATTTACTGCGATCTATGAAGTTACATTTTATTTAAATAAATTTCTGGGTCGAAAAATGATTGTTTGATCAGCGCATTATACGTAGGAAATTACGGTAAACATTTAAAGCTTTTTTCATCATTATCAGTCATATACTGTCACTATATGGTACTTTAAATATTTTAAGAAAGACTCTGAATTGGTAAATTGTTAATTTACATTAAAATACACTATAATTTGAAAAATGACTTACTTTAATTTTCATAAAATATGTATTAGGTCCTGCAATCTTTAACTTTATCAACATCACGAGCTTATAAGATTTATTTTGTCGTGCATTACATTCATGAAATATTTGATAAAGTATTCGTTATTATTTTTTGATGTACATACACCGTGATATATAACTTGAATAAAACCAAACTAAAATAATACTTTTTATACATAAATAAATATATATACATTAATGATTATTTTATGTTAAGATTTATATTCTAAATAACCATCGCTGTAGCTTTTCACCAGATATTTCGGTCACATAGCGACATCATATCGTTGTTTTAAATGATTTAAGAAGGACTTTGAATTTGAAATTCGTAAATTTACATTAAAAGATAATATAATTTGAAAATCAATTCACTTTATATTTCATAAAATATTTATTGTATATTTACAATCATTTATTATGTCAACTTCACGAGCTTTTAAAATTTATTTCGCTGACTCCAGAAATACAAAAGGGAAATCAATTCTATTCTTATAACTATGCTATAGGAAATACAAAGCATGGATTTTAATTGCATCTACGGAAATTTTTGAATAAAAGAAGGTTCAGTTCTTCAGCGAGATATTTTGTGGAAGAACAACATTGATGCTTAATTCATTTATTCTTCGTTAATTTGGGTTTATTCCCAAATAATATTAAATAGTGTTAGGATAGTATATTTAAAAATTTATAGATTTTACATATTATTTCTGTGCAATTTCTTATTAAAATTTGCAGATACATCAAGTGTTTTGTAAATTCGATTTTTATTTATAATTTTTCATGAAGTATTCATATTATTTTTTAAATTTATATTAAAATTTAATATACTTTGAAAATTAATTCACTTTAATTTTAATAAAATATTTTTTCGGCTATTTACAATCATGTATTAGGTCAACTTCACGAACTAATACATTTTATTTCACTGACTTCAAGAAAAACAAAATCAAAATCAAACGCATTCATAAAGATAAACCATAGGAAACACAAAGCATGAATATTAATTGTATCTACCGAAATTTATGAATAGAGAAAGAGTTCTCTAACGATATATTTCGTGGAAGAACCTCATTGATGTTTACTTTATATATTCTTCGTTAATTTAGGGTTTATTCCCAAATCATATTAAACAGTGTTAGGTTACTAGAGTTAAAACATTAAAACTTTTACATATTATTTCTGCGAAATTTCTTAATAAAACTTCTAGATACATCAAGTGTTTTTGAAATTTGACTTTTATATATAATTTTACACGAAGTGTTCAAAATATTTTTATTTTTATTAAAATATAATATACCGTAATTTCGGGTGTATAAGCCGCGGATCAAACAATTCTTTTCGGACCCAGAAATCTTATTTAGTGGTTAAAGGCAAATATTTACGGCGATCTAACTAGTTATATTTGTTTCTTTAAAAATTCTGGGTCGAAAAAGAATTATTTGATCTGCGGCTTATACACCCGAAATTACGGTAATTAAAAAACTGATTCACTTTAAATTTTATAAAATATTTATTGAGTATTCACAATCATTGATTGTTTCAACTTCACGAGCTGATAAAATTTATTTCACTGACTAGAGGAATGCAAAATCAAAATCAAACCCATTCTTAAATATAAGCCATAGGAAACACAAAGCATGATTTTTAATTGCATCTACCAAAACTTATGAATAAATAAAGAGTCAGTTCTCCAACGAGGTATTTTGTGGGAGACCAGCATTGATGTTTACTTTATTTATTCTTCGTTAATTTGGGTTTATTTCCAAATAATATTAAATAGTGTTAGGATAATATATAACTTTACAGATTTTATATACCGTAATTTCGGGTGTATAAGCCGCAGATCAAACAATTCTTTTTGGACCCAGAAATCTTATTTAGTGATTGAAGGCAAATATTTACGGCGATCTAACTAGTTATATTTGTTTCTTAAAAAATTCTGGGTCGAAAAAGAATTGTTTGATCTGCGGCTTATACACCTGAAATTACGGTATTTTTTTCTGTGCAAATTCTTATTAAAACTTGCAGATGCATCAAGTGTTTTTTAATTTGATTTTTTTTCAATTTTATATAAAGTATTCAGTTTATTATTTTTTAATTTTTATTAAAACATAATATAATAAAAAAATTAATTCACTTTAAATTTCATAAATTATTTATTGGGTCATTGACTATGTCAACTTCACGAGCTGATAAAATTTATTTCGCTGACTCGAGAAATACAAAAGCAAAATCAATCCAATTCTTATAGATATGCCATAGGAAACACAAAGCATGAATTTTAATTGCATCTACCGAAATTTATGAATAGAGAAAGAGTTCTCTAACGAGATATTTCGTGGGATAACCTCATTAATGTTTAATTTATTAATTCTTCGTTAATTAGGGTTTTTTCGCAAATCATATTGAAAGTGTTAGTTTACTATATTTAAAACATTAAAGCTTTTCCATGTTACTGCCGTGCAATTTCTTATTAAAACTTGCAGATACATCAAGTGTTTTGTAAATTTGATTTTTAATTTATAATTTTACATGAAGTATTGAAGATATTTGTTTTAATTTTTATTAAAACATAATATAATTAAAAAATTAATTCACTTTAAGTTTCATAAATTATTTATTGGGTCATTGATCATGTCAACTTCCCAAACTGATGACATTTATTTCACTGACTAGATAAATGCAAAAGCAAAAACAAACCCATTCTTAAAGATTTGCCGTATGTAACACAAAGCATGAATTTCAATTGCATCTCCCGAAATTTATGAATAGAGAAAGAGTTCTTTAACTAGATATTTCGTGGGATAACCTCATTGATGTTTAATTTATTTATTCTTCGTTAATTAGGGTTTTTTCGCAAATCATATTAAACAGTGTTAGGTTACTATATTTAAAACATTAAAGCTTTTACATATTCTTTCTCTGCAATTTCTTTTTAAAATTTGCATTATATAATTATAAACTATGCATTATAAATTTATATAATTATGCATTATAAATTTTTATTTTTTCATAAAGTATTAAAATTATTTTTTAAAAAAATTTATATTAAAAGTTAATCTAATGAAAAAATTAGCTCAGTTTTAATTTCATAAATTATTTATTGGGTATATTCAAAATAATTGATTATAACAACTTCAGGATCTGATATAATTTATTTCGCTGACTAGATAAATACAAAAGCAAAATCAAAGATATGCTGTAGAAAACATAATGCATGAATTTTAATTGCATCTACAGAAATTTATGAACAAAGAAAGAGTTCTCTAGCGAGATATTTTGTGGCAGAACTTCATTGATGTTTACTTTATTTATTCTTTGTTAATTAGGGTGTATTCCCAAATCATATTAAACAAAAGCTTTTACTTATTATTTCTGTGCAATTTCTTACTAAAATTTGCAGATACATCAATTGTTTTGTAAATTTTATTTTTAATTATAATTTTTCATGAAGTATTCAATTTTTTAAAATTTATATTAAAAGTTAATATAATTTGAATAATTATTTCTGTGCAATTTTTTTATTATAGTAACATTACATCGTTATTTTAAATGACTTAAGAAAGACTTTGAATTTTGAATTTGTAAATTTACATTAAAAGATAATATAATTTAAAAATCAATTCACTTTAAATTTCATGAAATATTTATTGAATAATAACAGTCATTTGTTATGTTAACTTCACGAGTAGATAAAATTTATTTGACTAACTCATTTAATACAAAAGCAAAATCAAAACCATTCGTAAAGGTATGTTGCACAAAGCATGATCTTTAATTGCATATACCGAAATTTGTGAATAGAGAAAGAGTTCGCCAGCGAGATGTTTCGTGGGAAACCCTCATTGATGTTTGCTTTATCTATTCTTTGTTAATTAGGGTTTATTCCCAAATCGTATTAAATAATGTTATGGTACTATATTTAAAACCTTAAAGATTTTACAAATTATTGCTGTACAATTTCCTATTAAAACTTGCAGATACAAGAAGTGTTTCTTAATTTCACTTTTTTTTTTTAATTTTGATGAAGTATTCAAATTATTATTTTTTAATTTTTCTTAAAATATAATATCATGAAAAAATTAATTCACTTTAAATTTCATAAACAATTTATTGGGTATTCATAGTCATTTATTATGTAAAATTCGCAAGCTAATAAAATTTCCTTCACTGACTAAAGAAATATACAAAAGCAAAATCAAACCCATTTTTGAATATATGCCACAGGAAACATGCAGCATAAATTTTAATTGCAACTACTGAAATTTATTAATAGAGAAAGAGTTCTGCGAGATATTTCTCGGAAAAACTTCATTGACGTTTGTTTTATTTATTTTTCGTTAATTAGGGTTTATACTCCAACCATATTAAATAGTGCTAGGATACTGCATTTAAAGAGATTTTACATAGTATTCTTGTGCAATTTCTTATTAAAATTTCTAGATGCATGAAATGTTTTATGAATTTGTTTATTTTTATTTATATTTTTTTTTATGAAATATTCTAATATATTTTTTTAATTTATATTAAAATGTTAAGTTTTAGAAAAAAGTTAAGCAGTTAACTATTTCATTGGAAACTCTGAATTACGTTTACTTTATTTCTTCTTCGTTAACCCTTTCCGGCGCAGGCAAATTCTGCTCATAAAGTAAGAATTGTTGATTGACACCTGAATTTAAAAACCACTTTTATAGAAATTAAGAATTCCCAAATTCACGCTTTCATTGTAAAAGCAAAATTTCTATAAATTATTCTTGGTGTCGTTTGCAAGTTTGGAATTAAAATTAGGTGTTGACGTGAGTGGTAACACAGCGCCGGAAAGGGTTAACCCTTTCAGAGGCAAGGTATTTCTGCTTAACCCTTTAACGTTCATTGGTTTCGCCACTAAACCACGAAATTTTAATTCCGATACGCAACACTGACACCGGTATTTTTATCTAAAAATATCCCTTTTATTTTGTATGTGAAAAATCACGTTTTCTTATTTAGAAATGTATTTGTTCTTAATTACCGGTGTCACTCATTCATTTCGACATCTTAGCAATGAAAATGCTATGATCGTTAAAGGGTTAAAAATGTTCAAATAATTGATTCACACAGTAATTTAAGAAAAAATTTATTTGCTAATGGTCGAGAGCTACTTTTCACGTACATTACGAGATCGAAATTATACTAAAAATTTACTGGCGCCAGTTCAACATTGGAACAGTAAAATTAACCGTTTGCAGGCTCTAAACGCCGCCCCTGAAAGGCTTTTTTCCTGAATCTTTCATCCCCTAAATCGTATAAAATACTATAAGGGTGCAATATTTAACCTTCCTACCCTGTTCAAATTTTACTCAATCATGATAAAAACATTTCGCACCAGAATTGTTATTTAAAACATTTTAATATATTTAATTGACTTAGTTCTCTGAATCTGTTATTTAACTTTCTTTAAGAAAAAAGTTCTGGCTCCAATCGTATAAAACAAATTATAGTTATGGATCTATTAGACCCATTCAGGATAGGGAGGTTAAAGCATTAATCACTTAACTGATCAATATTTTTTTCAAATAATATCTATTTTTTCATATCTTTTACAAAATATTTAATCCTTTATCACCCGTTTTTCAAAACAGAATTTTTTTCCTAGTTGAATCTGAAAAATGATCGGATGAAATAACATAAAATTTACAATCATAAATTATGACAGGAGTATGGATGCCCGTACATGGTAAGGGCGAATTATGATTGGCAAAAACAAATTGTCCGTACGATATACGAGCAAAAGAAGGAAGCGGTTAAAAATTTTGTGTGGTATTTCTATTAACCTTCCTACCCTGAATGGGTCTAATCGACCCATAACTATAATTTGTTTTATACGATTCGAACCAGAACTTTTTTCATAAAAAAAGTTAAATAATAGATTCAGAGAACTAAGTCATTAAATATATTAAAATATTTTAAATGACAATTCTGGTGTGAAATGTTTTCATCAAGATTGAGTAAAATTTGAGCAGGGTAGGAAGGTTAAAATCTGCATAAAGGTTCCAGTTAATAGAATTATTTTGAAAAACTGATTTTTATTTCTTATTTTAACTCCTTAACTATCGCATTGTTTTTGACAACATAAATTAAAAATAGGGCTTGTAAACCATATTTTGCGTACTAAAATAGTTGCTTTACTTAATCGAATAAACATATGCTAATCAATAAAAATAAATTTTCCGTTAAAAAATTTTCAGTGGTGTCAAAAAGCTTTAAGTAACAAAGGGTGCAAGTATTCCTGCCCGAAGTCAGTTCGGTCAACACAATTAAGGGGTTAATGGAATATTCTATTTATTCATTATAAAATTTCATTTTCTAGAAAACATTTCATCTTTAGTTAAAAAACACAAAATGTATTTAAATATGCTATTTTCTAAATATAAAAAAGAAGGATACATTACACATTATACTATGAATTTTTGTTACATAAAATAATTTTCTAATTATATATTTTTTCGGTTTCTTTATTATGGACAAATGGACAAGATTAATTTTTCAATAATTATTCTCATCTCAAGCTCTAAATTAAAAAAAAAAATCAGGATTGGATTATAATGTAGCGTACCACACGAAGGGTAAAAAATTTTATCACAACAGAATAGCGTGCTAAAAGCGAATACGGCATTGTTTATGTATGGAAGAGATATAAGTCATGTATTTTTATGAATACTGTGTTGTGCTAATAAGAGATTTTATCTATATTGATTTTGAGTATATGTGTGTTACTTCTGTTTAACCCTTTAACGATCATAGCATTATCATTGCTAAGATGTCAAAATAAATGAATGACACCGGTAATTAAGAACAAATATATTTCTAAATAAGAAAACGTGATTTTTCACATACAAAAGAAAAGGGATATTTTTAGATAAAAGTACCGGTGTCAGTGTTCCGTATCGGAATTAAAATTTTGTGGTTTCGTGGAGAAACCAATGAACGTTAAAGGGTTAAAAAAATGACTTTTTGAGTTTTATAGAGTTTATTGCTGTTTTTTTTTTCAACATATGGATTTTATCGTGTGACATCCACATAATATAACGAGATGATACCTATTACCGAGAAGTAGCATATTGTAAAATGGTTTCAGTAACACACAAGCTGAATTATATTTGTTAACCCTTTAAAGTGCAGTGTTACCCTTTAAAATTACCCTTAAAGTGGATTATAATGTAGCGTACCACACGAAGGGTAAAAAAATTTATCACAACAGAATAGCGTGCTAAAAGCGGTTGCGGCATTGTTTATGTATGGAAGAGATATAAGTCATGTAATTATATGAATACCGTATTGTGCTAATAAGAGATTTTATCTATATTGATTTTGAGTATATGTGTGTTACTTCTGTTAAAAAAATGGCTTTCTGAGTTTTATAGAGTTTATTGCTGTTTTTTTTCAACGTATGGATTTTATATTGTGACATCCACATAATATAACGAGATGGTACCTATTACCGATATTGTAAAATGGCTTCAGTAACACACGAGCTGAATTGTATTTGTTAACCCTTTAAAGTGTTGAAGTGGCTGAATGGCAGCGGAATTTATGCACAAATTTGTATTAAAATAAGAAAAAGCTATTTCTTCCCTACCCCCACCCCCTCATACATATTAAACGGAAAATATTTATACCAGAATTCTGGTGTGATTGGGGCATTTAGAAACAAAGTTAGACGTTCCCTTATACTGACCACTGAGCTACAAAAGGTTAAGAAAATTATCATTTACATATTTTTTATCGCAAACTTTAAATTTGAGGAAGATTATTGATTTCCTCTATAGCGTTTGTTACACCACATGGTTATCATCTTGATTTTTTAAATATCTTGCAGGTCATGTATCACTTAACCCCTTCTTAAAGAGTGTCTTTTACAAATTTTTAATAAATTATCACCAGTTTTTCATACGAGAAATTATCGAGCAATTTAATAGAGAAAATGCTCGGATTACTTAAAGCAAAGTTTACGAAAAATTTTTACTGGTGAGAAAAATGAAGTATTCTGAGCACAATATGCGGCACGTATACCAGTCGCCTGTCACCAACGGGTTAAAAATGTATTTTTATACAATATCTTTGATGCTTACAGTTATACAACATTTTTACTACTGATATTTCAATAGAATGTTTCACCTTATTTAACCCTTTAACGTTCATTGGTTTCGCCACGAAACCACAAAATTTTAATTCCAATATGCAACACTGACACCGGTATTTTTATCTAAAAATATCCCTTTTATTATGTATGTGAAAAATCACGTTTTCTCATTTAGAAATATATTTGTTCTTAATTACCGGTGTCAATCATTTATTTCGACATCTTAGCAATGAAAATGCTTTGATCGTTAAAGGGTTAACCGTAGGAAAGTATTTCAAATGCTCCAATCAAATGAGACAATTACAACATCTGCGATTAAAATATTAAATAGAAAATTTCTAATCTGAATACTTTTGCCAATCTTCTTGAAAATTCTAAATAATAACATACGCATCTTGATATGCGATCCAACGACATTTTCCCTACGAGCAGCTGGCCCCACCAATAGCTGAAAGGTTCTGCTCTCGAAGCTGGTAGACGGTAGATGCTGGTTTCGAACCCAATCGCGCTCTTCGGCCAAGTTTCTTCTGGTTTTCTTCTAAACTGGGGAATAGCTGCTTAACCCATTAACGCCTGAGTTATTTTCTTCGCTAAAATTTAAAATTTGTATTTCCCATCACATTTAAAAGCAAATTAACTTGTATCTAAATTTACCGAGGATTCTGTCTCGTGAAATGAGGTATATATTTATCTCCCTCTTTACTGGTGGGAAGACTGCTTTCTTGCTGTTTTTGAAACCGTCCTTAAAAAAGGACGCTGGGCGTTAATGGGTTAAATACGTGTTAGGTTCCCTTTTAATTCTTTCCGGCGCGGACAAATTCTGTTAGTAAAATGAGAAATTGTCGATTGACACCGGAATTTACAAACTACTTATTAAGAAATGAAGAACTCCTAAATTTAAGCCTTTAATTTAAATAGCAAGATTTTGTTAAAATATTATTGGTGCCAGTTGCAAGTTTGGAATTAAAATTAGGTGTGTCCAGACCGGGCACACTGCGCCGGAAAGGGATAAAGACCCACATTGATGGCACACCTCCTAGGCCCTACATCTCTCGTGCAGATAAACGGCTGTCATAAATAGCACCTATTACTAGCTAAGAAGTTTTGCTCTCAAATTTGATAGACGGGAGGTGCTATGTTCAAACACAATTGCGTCCGTTGCTCTAACCGTTTGGAGGTTTCCGTGGTTTTCTTAGAACTTTGGCTAACATTGCGTAAATACGCGTTAGGGTACCTTAGAAATACCCTGTAGGAGTGCATCCATCCTCGATCCTATATCCCTTAGTAAGATAATGGGCCCTCATAAAAAAAAATCCTAACAGCACAGTCATTTATGTGATTGTAACAGCTCTCATAAAATTATGTAATTGCTGTGTCACTGGTCAATAAGATGGTAAAAGCATAGTTCTTAACCCTTCGCAATTGCGTTCGAGTAATTCTGAACTCCCACCGGAAATTTGTAAAAAAGTTATATCAAAAAGAGGAAAAGCAATTTCACGACTGTTTTCCACCAAAGTTAGAAAAGTGAAATTTAATGACATTTTTCTGGTGTAAATCTTCATCAAACGTAGGTGGTATATAATATATACCACCGCCCTTCAAGGGGTTAAATGTATGTGTACAATCTCATTTTTGTTGCTATCATATCAAAATAAATTACTTTCCCAATTACATGAGCGATTCTTCCTGTCTATTTTAATTTTCGTATTTGAAATGTGTTATCAAGATAATATTGCAATATAACTTATTTAGTGAGGAGTAGCGTGTTATAAAGCAATATTGATAAATACACGTGGTAAAGAATCTTTACTAAGAAAAATCTATTACTCTTAAAGCAGTTTGAATAAATTTGCTTGCGTTTTTGTTGTATGTTTTCGCATGCTTGCGGAAGAACAAACGTGTTTTGCATTTTCTTCGCTAAATCATGTTTATTACTAAGATTGAAATACTTATTTTTTATTGCTGTTTATGTAGATATATGTAATACATGGATCGCAATAACATGTTTTCAAAACATCATAGTTCTTTAATAGCGTTTATATCATTGTTTGTGTATAAATAATCATTCGTGAAGGCATATAATTATTATGTCATGGCTTTAAGGAAACTTAAATACTTTAATATATGAATTGATATTTAATGTATGAATTGCATTGAGTATTTGTTCGCTTTATATTTAATTAACAGCTTTTTAATTTTCGTAAACTTTTCTTTCGTATTTTTTTCTTCAGTTGTCAAATTTTGTATTTGGAATCCAGAAGAATAACATGTGATATGCTATTTCATATTAAGTTGAACTGTATTCGAGTTTGAAGACCATGAAAGGATGTGCTAATTAATACAAATTTGATGTATCTTCCATTCATAGTTTTCAATGTAAATTATTAATTTAACGAATATTATCGAATATTTTCTTTAAAGTATACGTTACGTTTTCACAAAATTCAATAATTAAAAAATTATGTAGCGCATTGAACATAATGTTAATTTTATCTTTAAACAATAATTTGTGAACAGCGTTATAAGACAATGTTTAAGGATGTAGTAACATTAATATATTCATATAAATAATGTACAGTAAAGGAATTTAAATTTATATATATATCATTTTTAATATGTTAAGTGTTGTGTTCTTTTTATGTTGTTGTTGTTCATTTAAATAAATGACTTTTAAAATTTCACAATAGTGTTGTCAACGTTAATAAAAATCAGATTTCTTGACTGGCACTACTTTTTAGAAATGATAAAATTTTCCTCTTTTAATGGCATATTAATCAAAGCGAAGACGAAGGGGATTTTGCCATTTAGAAAAAAATGAATTTAAATATGTAGCCCACTGGCATTACTGTTTCACGAACGTCTACTACTGTTTTTTAGGTGCGTTCGTAATTATGTAAATATGTAGCACTTAAAGCCGCCGTTCACTCTCTCCGTCCGCATATAGCAGAGCAAAAACTACCCAACCGAATGCTTTGAAATTTTATGTAAATAATTATTGCTAAATTTTGTCGAGTCATTTCAAATTTTCTGAAAATCGGATGCAGAGTTAAATTAAAGGGACGGTCAAAAATTTTACTTTACATTACGGCCAATAAAAAAAATGTTTAAGTATATTTTGATGGTGTTACAGCCTTTCAAAAAGAATGACACTGATATGCCTTTGCTGAAATGTACTAAAACATACAGTCTGTTACAATATTTGGTGCAAAAAATGTTTATTATTCATTTTCATGGCTACACAAAAGGATTCCGTTACATAATGGTATAGGGTGAAATTTTGTTTTCGGCGTACTTTAACACTAGAACCGCGGTGACGGGTCATTTTGACCCGTAGCAATTGAATATATGTCGATTGCAACCAGAAAACTGTAGTTAAAAAGTTTTAAATATATTCTGTACAAAAATAACATAAATAAATAGCTTAAATACTTTTAAATAAAAATTCTGATGTGAAATATTTTCATGAAACTTGAGTAAAATTTCCCACTGTTGTAGGGTTAATCATGTTAAATTATTTCACATATAATTAAATTGATATACGTTGCTGAGGTTTAATATGAGTTACATCTTGTATCATAAAAAGTGAACAGTATTTACAGGAACAAACAAAAGATTTCTGATACTATACTGCAACTGAAATACTGTATGCTGGAAATAAATGCAGAAATGCATTTTGAGTTATGATATGAGTTTTTAACCCCTTGAGGGGCACCGGTATATTTTATATACCACCTACGACTGATGAAGATTCACACCAGAAAAATATTATTAAATTTCACTTTTCTAACTTTGGTGGAAAACAGTCGTGAAATTGCTTTTCCTCTTTTTCATATAACTTTTTTACAAATTTCCGGTGGGAGTTCAGAATTATTCGAACGCAATTGCTTGCCCCTCAAAGGGTTAAGTGTAACTAATTTTTTGCATATTAATTTGTGAGTATAAATGATGTAGATCATATACAGGGTAACAGAACAGAAACAGTACAGGTTACAGAATATGAACACAAGTAGGTTAAAGGTGGTTTTTAATAAAGTTATATATTTTCACCCTTAGCTGAATTTAGCAATCCAAGATATTTTTATAGAATGTAGAAAAATGATACATAGGGCCACACAAAGAATTACATACATGGAAGTTAATCTCTGGAAGATAATCTCATAGAAGATAATCTCTGTCTATGGAAAATAATCTCTGGAATTGTCATTTCACTATATTTAAGCATGTTTTAGTCTTAATTAAGTTTTAGCTAATTAGTTGCATTTGCGTATGTAAAATTAGCAGACAAAATACACTACTGTTCAAAGAATTAATATATACTACCGTCTAATTCATTATTCATTTATTAGTCCGTATTCATTTAATCAGGAATTTTTATAAGTACTGGAAACGAAGAATTTCTTGATCGGAAAATTTTTCCTTCATTTGCTCCCCAAAGTTTTAGTTATTATTCTAAAGTAATTTTTAAAATATGTTGATAAATTTTCTCAATACGATGTCAACATGAAAAATCGATTTTTCGACTGCTATCGATTCTCGATTTAACATTTTCAGCCATGTAACAGCCCTTACATAGCTGAAAATTTGAAAAAGTCTGAAAATTATGTTTATTTTACACTGCTAATTTTGCATATTTGTCTGCTGAACATGTTCTTTTAATATGATATTATTTACATATGAATGAATAACATCTTAAAAAGCAATACTGCCTTTTTTTTAACTGCTTAATGTATTGTTTTTGTGTATTTTATTAAAAAAATGCTTTTAAATTATCATGAGCGCTTTTTCTGCTTTTTCCACTATTTAAACATTGAAATATACCATCAATAGGGAAATGCGATATCATACTTATTGCTGAGAATAAGCGTTTAATAAACTGAAGCACGTAATCGCATCTGAGAAAAAAATATTGAGTTAAATTTTCTTTCATACTTCCAATCATAAAAAAATCTAAATTTGAGGTATGTTATCGTAAAATTTCGTTAAAATGTTTATGTTGAAAAAATTCGATATATTATACTGAGTATGGATTATAAAATCTTTTTTCATTTACAAAATAGCGAGTTAAGAAAGTTGATTCTATTGTTTGTGTATAAAAACATATGTAATAATCGTTCCGTAGAAATATAGAAAGTTAAAGTTACTGATCATGAATATAGGATTAGTACTTATTTCTGAAAATTTCTGAACTTTTTTATGTGTCATGAGCAGGATTGCCAGTTCGGCTTCCCCTTTTCCACAGAAATTTCGAGTTCATACCAGATATAAATAAAGAATTGTATTATATGCTTTATTTATTTACTAGCACTAGATCTGTCTTTAGGGATCATTGTGGCCCATGCCAAAATATCCGATTTGGACTGGAAATTTCTTTATGCGATTTGTTAAATATGAGCAGACGAACAAAAATAAAGTTATTAAAGAAGTTAAATAGTTGTAAATAAAAATTCTGGTTTAAAAGATATTTTATAAAACTTGAATAAAATAGCCAGCGTTTCTTGTGTCTATCACATAAAGCAAAAATTGTTCTTTGGAAATTTCGATATGAATTTAAAATTTTTTGTTAAATTTGGAGTCTTAACTGGGAATTCTAATAAAGAGCATTTCTTGCTCTCATTAACAGTCTTCATGTATCTTAAATTGTAGCATCAAAAGAACTAGAGGCAGGGTTGCTACAGGCGATTATTTTTAGATTCGATATGCACCACTATTTAAAAAAATAAAATTAAAAATATTTAGTTACAATAGATGAAAAAATAGCTACATAAAAAAAATATTTGTTTTTAATCCTTCTCACTTTGATATTTTATCAAACATACTTAGCTCAAATATATTTCGTATAAAATTAAAATATATGCTATTAACAATTACTTTTAATCGTAAAATACTGAAATAATTAAAACACATCCGAATTCACAAACAAATTTATTTCAAAAAATTTAAAAGATTTACTTTACGTGATTTGTAAAGGGAAAATTTTCAATCCAAAATTCATATTGCCATTATGGGATTAAATTCGCCTTAATTTATTTTTTAAAAGGCGTTATTCTTTAAAATAAGTGTATAACAGCGGTGCACAACCTTTGGCCCGCGGGCCACAAATATACCACTATTTTTATGCAGAATATTTTTCCTTATAGTTATGACGAAATCTTTGCTATTAAATAAAACAAGCGACTCTTTTCAAATATTCTGGTGGGAAACAATTTTCTGGCAAAAAGGTTGTGCATCACTGGTGTATAATATGCAATTAGTGTGTACAATCTGCAGCCTCAATGCCATCAGTGTAACTGGACACATTTTATATTATTATTTAACTGCCAATAAATAAATTAAGTTCTTCGCAACTTTTATATTTATGCAGAAACATTAATTCTGAAAATAAAATCACGTATATATGCTTCTAATCAAAATTACAATATTTATGGTGTAAAATCCTGAATATATGTAGAAAAAAATTTTGCAAAAGAAAAATTGGTGCATTTAAGTGTTTTTGTTTGCAAGTTAATGTTAACCCTTTGAGCAATGGTGCGTGAATTTTTCCCCACTTAATTTTAATCTGTAAGTGTCACTGTGGCGTCGAAATAAAGAATTTTTTTAAATATTGGTGACAATGTCACATTATGGTGTTTTTAAGATATTCAGCCGCTAGAGATTAAATGTTTAAAACAATGACAGCGTTATTTTCAAATTTCCTCTTTGCGTTTCGACATTATTTAATTTTTTTTTTCTGTCTGCTAAATCCAAAGTCGTTCTGTATTGATTCATTGCTCGCAACGTTCCTAAAATTTTTATACTTTCCTACCACAATTTTAAAACGGTAATATTTATTGTATAATTCTATGGTAGATGCAAAAGAACCATTCTACAAAGATTTTTAATTTAAAATACTGGTAGCAAAGTGCGAAAATTTTAAGAATGGTGCGAGCCCCGTCGAATATTTTTTCCTATTTTTACAAAAAGAAAATATTGGATTAACCCCTTGAAGGGCACCTGTATATTATATATACCACTTAATTTTAATTCCTTTATGCCACATAGGCACCGGAATTTTAGTATTAAGATTTGCTTTTTACAATGTGCGCGAAAAACAGCTTTTACTTTCTATCATATAAATCTGTTTGTCAATCCCGGTGTCAATCAATCATTTGAACATTTTAGGAACATAAGTCCTTTGCCCCTCAGGGGGTTAATGAAAGTTTTTGAATTTTGTTTTTTTAACGGGTCTACACGTTTTATGAGTCAGAGATTCCAAAAACATGTTTATAGAAAATGTCTGTCTGTGAATCTGTGGTTCTATGAGTTTATGACTCTATCTGTCTGTCTGTATGTGACGGTAAATTTTGTGGGCGCTTTATCTGAAGAACTAAAGTTCGTAATTTAATAAAAATTTATGTTCAGGTAGTCCCTCATATAAATTGATGCTGATTAGATTTTGGTGTAAATCAATCAACAAGTTATGGTGCTATGCTGCATTTTTTACGATTTACTCAACAGCTCTATTTCAAGAAATAATGCACCTGATTTTGATCAAACTGCAGATTCAGTAAATCCGTGATATGGGCACTGCTATGCTGAATTTCCCCGATTACTGTAATAGCTGTAGCTCAAACAGTGATGCACGATTTTTTTCATCAATTTTCATATCCAGGCATAGCTTAATAAATATTATTTTTATTTATGTTTCCGTATAAATCTCCCAACAAGGGGTGCTTTTATGCTGTATTTTTCCCGATATTCGCAATAGTACTATTTCAAGAAGTAATGCAATGAATTTCATGCCATTAGAATCCTCACGATGCGCATAGACTGTCATTTAGTTTTGGCACTGTGGTAGCGACTTTTGATGTACCCTCTCAGTGCACAGATCAAAATTTATGCTTGTGCCAGCAACAAAAATATGCTAGTTATTGCTAGGTATTGCTATGTCTGCTAGATTTCTATGCTATTATATGGTAGCTAGCATCACATGCTATATCGCTAGCTTGCACAACAAAAGCATGAAAAGCTATATGCAAGCATTTCATGTTTATTCCCAGCAAAGTGGGCCAATACACACCATGAACTGCTGGAACCAGCGATGTGTAATGCTAGTTTATGCTATTTTACTTGTTGGGTTATAGCACTTGGTGCTTGTCTAGCAAACAAATACCAGCATGAATTTCGACCTGGGTGACAAGTCCGTTTTAACACGTTCACTAAGCTCCAGGCTTCACTGCAATACAAGCAATATTTAAAATAATATAACAGTAGTCATTTATTAGATATTTAATATATTGAACAGTAATTATAAGGTTTCAAGGATAACATCCATATCCGCTTTTATGTTTTTTATATAATTTTGAAAAAATCGTCTTTTTAGCATTTAAAACTGGAATCAGAGAAAACAACATTACAATTTTGCCCTTTTGCGAGACTGTCAGGATTAACATACATGAGGAAGAAGAAAATTTTAGGATTAACATATCCGACAAATTTCAATTTGGTTTCAGGTCATACTTTTCAATATATAATGTCACTTTCATTATTTTACTGGGATCAAAGCTAAAAGTATCTTCATTGAAAATTCTACCAAAATCGAACAGTAAGAAAGCAATTGTGTTTTCCCTTGTGTTTGTTAGACATTTTAAATAGAAAAAAGTTTCTCTATATGAGTTTTAATTTTTATTGTTGTTATGTTTTAACATTCCTTTTATGATTTCTTTTACTACCTTTTTAATTATTCCGCTATTTACATACAGAATTTGTATAATAAGATTAATTGCGTCATAGATACCGTAATTTCGGGCGTATAAGCCGCGGATCAAACAATTCTTTTTCGACCCAAAAAATTTTAAATAATGAATGTTACTAGTTAGATCGCCGTAAATATTTCTGTTCAATCACTAAATAAGATTTCTGGGTCCAAAAATAATTGTTTGATCCGCGGCTTATACACCCGAAATTACGGTATATTATTTTTTTCTGGTCTCGTCGAGTTGTGTTTTGCATTCCTTTCATAAATTGTTTCATCTCACGAATTCTATTCCCCCATTTTTTGAAATTCCATTTTTCTGTTTTTGTTATTACGTTATTACGTTTTATAATACTATAATATTAAAATGCTTAGAATTGTCATTTTTTAAATATTTTTAATGGTTTTTATATGCCAATTATCTCTACTTTAATATTGTTTTAGTATAACGATTAATGTATTAATTTTACATTAATCATTATGCATTATTATTACATGTTTACTTCATTTGGAAGTTAGGATAGTACTGTTATATGATTTTGTAAGTGAAATTGTGATTCAAATATTAAAAATTTATCATGTAACATAGGTATTTAACAATATATATATATTTAAATTATGTATGGCATATATATTTAATATACATTTAACAATATATCGTATAAAAATAAAACATTATCATACAACAATATTAACAAATTACAAAAGAAGTAGGCATGCAATGATATTGTACATAATTTTTTGTACTTAAGCAATATTAAAGTAAATCTAATTGGAAAATAGAAACCACTAAGAAATTTCAAAATATGGATAATCGTAAACATTTTAATTATATATATATATATATATATATATATATATATATATATATATATATATATATATATTGAAAAGTGAGATTTAACATGTAGGATGGTTTTGATTTAATGTTAGCTTGCGACTGTGTTTGCTTGAATGTGCTTCAGCTTATGATTGTATAAAAATCTTTATATATGCGTTGTTTCAGTTAGGCCTGTATATTTAATTACTCAACGATTATAATATATTAAACAGGGTGTCGAGTGGTCAGGGAAAAAGGCAATCACAAAAGATGTTAAATACCAGTATTTTGTTAAAGAGAAATTCGCCTTTGTAAATCCCATTATTTTATTTTTTTTTTGAGTATTTTCTGTAAGAAAATTCTGATAGTATCCTCGACTACGTCTGTCAGCTTTTTCACACCTGTATTATCTAAGGGGAAATATTTTTCTTTGAAATCATCGAATTATTCCAATTAAATAAAAGATTTTTGTTGTATTAAAATATTGGTAAGTCTTGGTAGCTCTGCGTGCAAACACATTACAAATTCCGCTATTAAATAAGATTGCTATAAATTCTTAATTTAAAATGTTAAATAGAAAAAACTTTTATAAAAGTTCGTTGTTAAAAGCCTTGTAAAGTTTTATTAGTATACTTATTATGATTTCAGTTTTTTTATGTGCTATGGAATCACAATTCTGCTGCCTTCCTACTTATTTCATTTCATAAAACCAACCTTGAAAGTTTCCCTGCATTTTGTCTTCATTTTCATTTTCATTTCAGTTTTATTTCCGTGTCAATTTTTTTTTTGTTGTTTATTATATAGAAAAAGTTTTCACTCAAAAAAGAAAAATGGCAAATCGAGGTTTGCACACTCCTTATATTTTTTAAGGACTCTAGCACAACTATTAAAAATAAGAAAATTTACATTTAATTTTTGAAACACAGAATTCGCAACCACCCCATTTATTCAAAGGTTTTTACAATAATTTGCCTCAATAGTTTGAAAATATTCTTAAATTTTAGTGGTAGAACTGTGTGAGCCCTACAAATATAATAGTTTTCAGAATAATAATAATAAAGTAAAAACAAATAGAATTTAACCCCTTGAGCTCTGTGGGTAGAATTTTCTACCACATAATTTTAATTCCGAAATGTCACAATGGCACCAGAAAATTCGACCAAATTTATTTGAAAAAGGTTTAATGCATTTTTTTCGTTTTTATCATTAACCGTTTTTTTTCTTTGCAAAATACTGGTGCCAATATGACATTTGGAATTTTGAAGAAATTTACACCCCCAGAGCTCAAAGGGTTAACAATAGATTTTTATATTACAGAAAATTCTCTTGCACTTTATCCATTAAGATTTTAATCATGACCAAAATCTATAATTAGCGAGAAGTAACAAGTTTTATCTAATCTTATCTTGTTTTAAGGTTATAAATGAAATTTATATCCAACGAAAACTAATTTAGCCTACCCATTACAAGGCGAAGTTTTCGAATAGCGAATTTATTCAATCTGTGTAGAATGATGAAACGTGGTGGAGTTCGATTGATTTTTAAGAGGAAAAGGTGATGATGTCAGATTCAATTAAAATATGCAGAGCTACAGCTATTCACTTTGCAGACATTAAATTATAGGATAGGAAATTGTCTGAGAGTTTTCAGACGAAATTGTGTTACTTGTCAATTTATTTACCTAGTAATATTTATTTCAGAATTTCGTTTTAATACTTGTCACCTTAATATACTTTTTCAATAATGAGTACTTTCAAGATTTAATTTTAAGAAAATAGCAATTTTGTTTTTGTAAATTGAAGTTGTTTGAATATCTTTTAAGAGAAGATACCACATATAGACAGTATGAGCGAAATAGATTTATAATGATGTTTGTAATGGCGTAACTTTTTTCTTGAACAGTAAAAGTCGTTTCCCCTTATTTATCCGTTTTCAATACAGAAGAATTCCGCTCATAAAATTATGAAATGATTGGTTTACACTGCGATTTACAAACGGCTTTTTTAGAAATTAGAAAGTCATTAATTCAAACTTTCATTGCGAAAGGAAAATTTTATTATACCGTAAATTCGCCTTTAAAGCCGCAACTTGGATAATTCCATTTCCTACCAGAATTAATATAAAAAAATGTTATTTTCTTGTGCTTAGCACGCATTTGACTTATTTTTTTCAATAAATTTTCTGGTTTAAAAAAGACTTTACTAAGCCGCGGCGTATATGCGGGAAACTACGGTAATATTCTTGAATTCGCTTGTACGTTTGGAATTAAAATCGGGTAGTCGCGACATGGGACCACTCCATCAAAAATGTTTAACCGCTTCATAAGGGCAAAGTGTTTTTGCCAATCATGATTTGCCAGTACCACGTACGGACATCCATATTCCAATCATGATTTATTATTATCACCAGTATTTTTGTATTGTAAATTTTGTATTATTTAATCCGAGCATTTTCTGATTCAAATAGGTTAAAAATTTACATTTTGAAAAACTGGTGATAAAAGATTAAAAATTCTGTAAAAAAAACCAAGAAAATTAAGTATTGTTTGATTTTTTTTTCATATTGATGAATTAAATGCTTAAATCATCTAGTTCATTTCATATGTATTTCAATAAATACCTTGTACATACACGATGAAAAATGTTTTCTAATTCAGTTACTTCTTCGGCAAACTTTATAGCACTGTAGATCTGCTTATCATGGTTACTATTGGTCAGGGAATTTAAATACCAATGTATTCAAATAGTTAGTTGCGCTGCATTTAATCGCATAATTTCTCCATATTCCTAAAATTTTAAAATGTGTCTTATTTCAGAAGGTAGAAATTAATTTTCGATAGCAACTGTAATTATATTTACTTGACCTGTAGCAGGGGTCGGAACATATAGCACAAATTTTATTATTTTTACCTGTATCTTTTATCAATAATCTTCAAGAGATAATTTTATAAGATATACCATTTGAATGTATTATGAAAATTATTGATAAAAGATACTGGCATAGAAAAAAATTTCGTAAATTCTCCGACCTCTGCCTTCAGCAACACTAAGTTATGGGCAATTTTTAGGAAATTTTGATTAGCACCACTTTTTAAAGTAGTATAATTCATCTTATTTATCCATATTTAATGACATATTAATTAAAGTGAAAACAAAGATAATTTTATCATTATAAAAAAGTGGTGCCAACCAAGTCATCTGAATTTAAAAAAAAACTAACTCACTGGAAACACTGTTTTCACATTGGATAGTTTAACATAGTGCCGACGATATCTCCAACGAAAAAATAGGGCTAAATTGACCACTTGGTGTTTGTGTCTCAAACGTTACTTGCGCCCATATATTCCTAAAAAATGACAAATTGTTAGAGTGTCGTGTACTAATCCTTAAAATTTCTACTGTGAATTCAGAATCAAGCTGTATTAACGTATATACTCACGTGTAAGCCGACACCTAAATGTTGCTTACTTGTATTTTCTTGTAGCTATATTAGGCATATTTAATATCAGCAAATTCCGCATACAGATAAAACGTTGGCAAGTTTTTTACAAGGTTAGCCATGTTATTCCTATGAAATTTGGGGTCAGCATATCCACGAGTATATACAGTATGTATCAAAAAGTTAGAATAGAGATAATTCAACTAATGTCCGCTGGTTTTGCGCTCACGCAACGCTAAAAATAAATGAGCATCCTTAAATTAACTATCGACTTACCATTATTTTTTGTTTAAAAACATTGCCATATTCAATAACAGAAATTCCGATCATTAAATAAAACGAAGATTATCTTTAAAATATTGTGAGGCGGATTTTTTTTATTTATTTATTTATTTATTTTTTTTTTTTTTTATTTTTTTTTTTGTGAATAGTTGAAAATTTCTATCGTCTAGTTACTGTGGTTAATGGTTTAATGTTATATAACAAGAAAACAGAACATGATGCATCATTTTTAATTACATTTTCAGTTTTAAGAACCTTTATAAAATACACACTCATTTATCCGTTCCGAAAAATCATCGACACTACTCTATTCAGGTTTTTATTTGTAAACAGACAATAAAAAGAATTGTATATTATCAGATCATAATTTGTAAAACCTAACATCCATACAGGACATTGATTTTTTTCGCAATTTTATAGAAAGGAAATATTGTGCAAAAAGCACAAATATTCTTTTCCGGGCTTCCCTCCAAATTGAAAAATTTTACTGGTTTGTGAGAAGGTACACAGATTTTTCCCTTTGGTCTTGACAGAATATTACATTATGTATGCAAAAAGCTTCTTTTAGGGGTGCGAACATATTCCAGTTAAAAATATCTACATATGAACCTGTTTAATATAATATTTCCTAAGATTTTGAAATTCTTTTATTAGATTAAGAAAGAAGATGCCGCATTTTTATCGATCAATCGTTTTAAGTTTTTTTGGTCGAGAGCGGCAAAAGAAGGAAATAAATGCATTTATTAAAACTTAGTACGGATTAAAAATCTTGTCGGTATAAGTTCTTCAGATATTTTTAAATCTTTCCGAATTTCAATCCAAGGCATAAAGTATAATTTAATATTTGAAAAGACTTGTTCTGTTTTAACTTTATATATACCCAAAAGTAACGAGACATTTTTTTAGGTAATTTTTATTTTCTGGATCATCAAAATTAAAGCACAATCTGATATTTGAGCTACTTATAAAAAAATAAATTTAAGAAGTAATGATATTTTAAAAGTCCTTAAAAATATTTTGCAATTTGGAATTAATCTTTTCAAGCGCGATGGTATTTTTACGAAAAGATCCATTTTAATTCTAAAAGCAACTGTAGCACTAGAATTTTCCTTATAAAAAAAAATCAGGTATGATATTTCCACATTTTTAAACACCGGCATTTTCAATTTCAAAAAATGTTCGGATTAAATGAAAAAACTTTTCCTGTAACAAAATTCTGGTGTACAAAAACGTGGACATCTCATCTCTCGCTTATGTATATGTGAATTCTTGATTTTTCTTATTTCGAAAAATATTTCTACGTAAATTCAAGCGTCATTCTTTTATTTTAACATTTTAACTATTGAAGTGCTTTACTCTTGAAGACTAAACCCTCTAAAGACCAAGATAGCATATTTGTTACCACCAGTTTTTCCAATTTAGTGGATTTCTTAATTTAGGTATTCCACATTTATGTCAGAAATTTAAAATAGAAATATCTTCTTTATTTAAAAGCAGACATTCCGTCATTAGATTGATCGAAATTTATTATTGTAAATTTTGGTGTGAATTCAAATTATATAAATTACAGAAATTAGAGAACGTGTTATACTATGTGAATAAGAGGGTTATACCAGAAATATACTGTGTATCACTCAATCAACATCAAAGTTCAAAAGAAAATATCTTCCTACACTGTAAAAAATAAAGAGTTTTATCGCATTTACTTCGGCTGTATGAGATGTGAAATAAGGTGTAAATATATTATTTTTGGGGTGCCAATACCAAAATAAATGTTACGTTACACTTCGAATGAGGTATCATACCTCTTTAAAAAAAAAAAAAAAAAGCGTTCTGAATCACTCCAAATCATTATAATTCGCACTTTGAAAGACTTTATTCAATTCATCAACACGACGGCAGGTGTTTTTTTAATCCAGCGAGAGCAAGTCGGTGCGATTACGCAACCAGCGCGGGGTATAAGATTATTATGCAAAATGGCGCTGTTGTTGAAACATTCTGTTGTGTTCCGTGAAAAATGCTCTTTGAATTTCGATTATATTTCGCAGTAATAATGAATGATTAAGAAATTGCTGACATAATTCATATTAAGAACTTTTATCGACTTATTCAATTAGTTCGGACAATTTAAGAAATAAGAAATAGAGTCTATTGTATGATCGCCGTAAACATAAACAGTTTTGCAAAACAGTGTTGTTGCTTTGGTTTTACTTTTGGATTTTTTCGAATAAGTAAGTGGCGTTTATTTTCTTTCTGTTTTGTATACAATAACTCTTAATTCTCTGTAAAAAATTGTATTTGTGTTATATTTGTTGTACGTATATATATATATATATATATAAATGCATGATACTTGCAATATGTGATTTTGCAGTCTAGCTATTTCGATATTTTAAAAATGAAAATTAATAATAAAAGAAGTCGTAAAATTGTCACTTTCGTACAGAGCTTTGAAATATTTAGTTTTGATTTTATAATGTTTTACTGCTTTAAATTCCGCATAACTTGAACTAACACGAAATTAAATAAACATAGTGTTATATCTTGTTTTAAACATTCATTTTTTCAATATATATTTGTACTTTGATGTATTTTTAGATTATTAGAAACAAAAATTCCATTATTTTTATTTCGGTTTTTTTTCTTTTTTCATATATATATGTTGATACTGAAAGAGTTAAAGAGATTGTCATGGTTTTATTTTTCTATTTATCAAATTAGTAAAACATAATTAAAATCATCATTAATGCCTATTTGAATTTGAATACATTTAATGGAAAATCTTAGAACTTCAATGAAAGGGGGGGGCTGCCGGTATGTTCATTCAGAGCGGTGTGAAACGGGGGGCGAAGGGGGCGGTCGCCCCGGACGCGGAAACTGAGGAGGCGCCAAATTTATGTTATTATCGTCTTTTGTTTCTTCGCTTTTTTTGTAAAAAAAATTATATGTACCGTAATTTCGGGTGTATAAGCCGCAGATCAAACAATTCTTTTTGGACCCAGAAATCTTATTTAGTGATTGAAGACAAATATTTACGGCAATCTGACTAGTTATATTTGTTTTTTAAACAATTCTGGGTCGAAAAAGAATTGTTTGAGCTGCGGCTTATACACCCGAAATTACGGTATAAACATATTGGGATTTTTTGTGTGAAAAAAACATACATTTTCAAAATAGCATGTTACTTCATTCTTGAAATCCAAAAGTGGTCATACAATACTGTTAGATACATTTTTTTCACATATGTTTTCCAGATCACCTTTGCCAATATATAAGCGCAATGTTCTTTTATAGTATTTAGTTGTAATATTAAATCTTTTAAAATTTCAAAATAAACGAAAAACATGTATTTAATAGAATTTATTTGTGCTTTTACACTTTTCAATTTTGTGACACCTGTGACAAACAGTAATGAAACTACTGAAATTTAGAGGTGCTGCAGATACATTGTGCCCCCTCCCCCCACCAACCCCCATATAACCCACACTATGTGACCCATATAACTATGTTTTTAAGTATGTAAATATACTAAATTACATTGTTTAATAACTGAGTATTATGTTTAAAATGCATGTTATAATAAATTACCTCAATTAAAAGGGAGTTTAGCAGCATTTTTGCATGAAACTAATTATTTTAATATATGGCTGTGTTAAATTTAAAATGTAATCTTTAAATTGTTTTTTTTTTTTTTTTTTGCTGTTAAAATCATGTAAATATTAGAAAATTTCCTTTTTTACCATCTACTTATATAGTGTACTTTAATAAATGGTAGCAAAATAAAAAATAATTAAAAAATTACATTTCAAATTTAATACAGCCATAATTAAAAAAAAAAAAAAAAGCTTCAGGCAAAGAATGTGCTAAACTTCCCTTTAATTGAGACAATTTATTATAACGTACATTTTAAACATATTACTTACTTTACACTCAAAAGGGTGGCAACTAAGTTGCCACTACAAATGGTGTTTGTTTACCATTTAATAGTTGGTGGCTCATTACACCAATTTACAAGTGGAATTTCATTACACCACTTGGGGTGGCAACTTAGTTGCCACCCTTTTTGGTGTAAAGTAAGGGAGTTTTTTTTTACAGTGTAGGATATCGCCAAAAGTGGGTCTCCTTAGTAAAGTGATAAGTCTAAAATGATTATCCCTTCTTCCGAATGAACATGTTTGTGCTGATACTGGTGCACAAACTTGTAAGAAACATAACAAACACATGTCATTGCCTTTCTTGTAAGAATTGATGATTCAGAAACAAAAATTATTTAAAATTGATAATTTTTACTCATTAGCACAAACACACACATGCATTAACGGAAATATATACAATATTAAGCTGCAGCGACTAGAAAAATTAGTAGGGAAATTCAAGAAGACGACTCTACAAATCTGCCACAGGTGACTATTTTTTCATTCTAACCGGCACCACTTTATTTAATCAGAAATCCTTAAACACGCGTTTTGACAACATTATTCAGAGAAATCGATGTCAAAATTTCTATTAAAAGAATACTGATACTAACAAAATATAAAAGTAGTCGCATGTGGCAGCTCTTTACCTGCATACTCACATTACAGAATCGTGGTAAAAACGGAACAACTTATTTAACCCTTTGAGGGGCAAAGCACTTCTATTCATAAAATGGCGAAATGATTGAATGTCATCAGAATTTAAAAGCAAAATTCTTTGAAATTATATAAATGGTTTTCTTTACGTACTTAATTAAATTAAAATTTTCATTTCAAAATTCTGGTGTCAATGTGGTATTTCGCGATTAAAATAACCGTAATTTCCCGCATATACGCAGCGGCTTAGTTAATTTTTTTCGAACCGGAAATTTTATTTAAAAGATGAAGTCAAATAAATGCTAAGCAACAGAAAGTCACATGTTATTTATTAAAAATTTCTGGTAAGATATCAACTAATCTGAGGTGTGGCGTATACTAGGGAAATATTTTTAAGTGGGATATATTTTATACCACCGCCCTTCAAGGGGTTAACGGTTCAATGAAATCTGAAAATCTACAAATATATACAAATTTCATTGTGTGTTTAGAGCGTAGCTGCAGTGTTTTCCTTAAATTATGTGCTCGTAAAACAGTTAATTCTAGTGTATAACAAACACCATGATATTTTAGCAACAAAATACTCGGAAACCCTAAGAATGTTCTGGAGAAATCCTGAATCATTTTTTTTTATTTTGTCGAATGTGAATAAACAAACCTGGGGGACGGGCTAATAGACCCAGAGTGCGTATAGTCTTTACCATTGTTACCACTGCTTTTTAAAAAGTAATCTTTAACTTATTTTATCGCAGAATTTCTAAGGAAACACTCCAATTAAAAAAGATGACGATTATTATTTGTGTCTATTGGTGACAAACTGGAAACCGTTAATACTCTGCACGGTATCTCGGTCTCGCATTAACACTAGAAAGTTAACACGGGTAGTTTTACACAAGTTTTATATAAAAAATTTAACACAATAATTTCTATTTTAATCTGTTTAATGTATTTAATTTACCATTTTATCATTTGTTTCCTTTATGTCTTGGAAAGAAATGTATGGTTCGAACCGAAATCCATTCAGTTAGTAGGGGCCAAATTGGACCCTTGCCGTCATTCTAGTGTTAACCCCTCGAAGGGCAAGTAATACTGTCTCTGTGAAATTCAATTCTCACCGGAAAAATCGAAAAATTTCATTTTAAAATGAGAAAATACAATTTTCAACATTTACCACCAATGTTTAAAGTAAAAAGTTAGTTAAATGTTTCTGGTGAGAAATTCGTTTCAATTAGGCGGGATAAAATATATCCCACCGCCCCTCAAGGGGTTAATAAACTTGCCGGGTTAAACATTCGCCGTAGGAAATAAAACCGGAAAGTGCTAGTATTGTTTTGTATTTTTTTTTTAAGACGGCCGATTATATACACGGAGGATAAAGGCCCAAGAAGGAGTGCCCATCGTGGGGGATCTTACTAGGGGTACCTAACCTGTATTTACACAAAGATATACAAGATTCAAAGAAATCCACGGAAAACTCCAAACGGTTCAGCAAAACGCGTGACTGGACTCGCAAAAACGCTGTGTCTATATACTTAGCCTACTAAATAGCGAGTCTCGAATCTCAATATTTTAACACTAATAGAAAAATTTATTCACTTAACACTTTCAAGAAGAAATACTGTGATTTAAGAACTAAAATCTGCAGTTCAAACCTAGAAATTCGAACCTACAAACCTTATTTCATAAAATGAAACTCGCGGTAAAGTACGTGCATAAATTATAAAAGAATATGTCTGTGTCGAAATATGATTTTTTGGTACGCGGATTACGGTATGGGAATTCGGTAATATTTTTTTCCATAATATTGATTGTCCATCAAAAATTTCAAAACGTTTCATCTGAAAAAAAAAAAAAAACTTTAATTGCACACAAACATTTAAAAAATATAGTTAGAAACTTAAACTCTTTTTCTACACATATTCATTAAACTAATTTGTATAAAAATTATCTAACTGCCTTTCAAGGAGATAAGAAAAGTATTATTATAGTTATAAGCGAAACTGCATATTTTTTCTTCAATAGTTTCTTTCCAGGTGTAAATATACACGTAACCAACGCGTTATTTATGCATTTACATATAGCGGAAGAAAGCATCTATTCCCCAAGGAAGCATCTACGTGCCTCAGGTTGGCATGCAATACTTTAAACAGACAAGACATATTGACAGTAAAGCTATTTTAAAGAAAGTAAAAGAGGTTCAATGTTATTTTTACGGAAAGGTCATTTTATTTTTGGAATTTTATATTCGATTTGTCTGTAACCAATTTTATATTAAGAGTTTCAAGATAATAATTTCAACGATTAAAATTTCATGTTATTAGCAAAAATATATGTAAACTGGTGTTAAATGTATGTTTTTTTAATGCGAAATTTTAGTTATTTTCTTAATATATTGAATAGCAAATATTAATAAAACGAAACAACAATTTTTAATAAAAGTATTTTCATTATTATTAATATTTAAAGATTGTCTGTTACAGTGTTTATTATTGTTTACTGCAGTTTCACTGTAACTTACATATATGTAAGTAGGGTAAGTAAAAAGTCCATAGAAACTTAAAAAAATTCATACAGCCTGAAAAATAACCGAAATAAAAAACGGTCTATAGCATTATTTAGGTCACCAGATAATTTTTAAGACAGTAATAAAAAATTACTCAAAAAACGCCCGATAGATGGTGCTAGAAATGTTCGACTTAGGTTGAAATATGCTAATGAGACGTTTATAAGAACTTGTGCTTTAGAGCCGTGTACTTTATCAAGAATAACGTTGATTCCCGGCGAATTTTTTTTTCCTAGCACCTTCGTCGTTCCAAGCCCAAGCTCGCACTCTGATTGGTTGTTGCTCTCGGCACTGTTTTCACGTAACTTGGCGATAACCATACTTGGCGAAAAATACTTCGCTCGTAAGTGAACGAGTACACCTAAAACCTAACCTACTCATTCTTACTCTTCCTTCATTCTTATCCTCGTAGTCTTGTGCTCTTGTGTGTAAAAACTTTTAAACAGTACAGCTTTCAGCAAGACACGTTCCATACAATCCAATGCTGTAAGAGAAAAGTTACTTTGTACTCGGTTCGGAAGGAAATCAAACTCGACGGAAGCATCTATCGCTACGCCAAGTATGATTATCGCCAAGTTACATGAAAACAGTGCCGAGAGGAACAACCAATCAGAGTGCGAGCTTGGGCGTGGAACGACGAAGGTGCTTGGACAAAAAATTACGCTGATTCCTGGTTCACGTAAAATAACCTCAAGAACAACGCTTTGTCCTTTGCACTCAATGCCTTGATCAAGTACTCGGCTCTTAAGATGCCGCTCGACTCATTCAAAAAGACCCGGACGATAATGTTAAGTCTATGGGGGCGGTATTTTCAAATATTTCGCTCAAATTGTAATTTTTTTACAAGATTTTTTTTCTTTTTTCCTTAGGATAGCTGAGGACGATATTGCCACCGGTCTAGTTTTTACTTTTTCTGGTTTTTTTTTTCAGATTTTTTTAAAGATTACTTTAATTTTCGGAACCGCTTGAAACTGATTCTGAAATTGAAACTATCATAATTTTAAAAATATATACATTCATCACACAATTCACACATTGTATACAGAAACAAAGAAGCACAGAAGTGTAAAATGCATTTTTAAACTAAATATCTTGCAAATATTAAGTTTTAAAAAGTGACTTTTTTATTTCTTATGCATATTTTAATTTGTTGTAAATGCAACTTACTGCGTATATCTAGTCCTGTAGTAAAATTATTCTCTATTTTGAAAAATTCCCGTTTGTTAATTTAATATTCCCATCATTTTTTCTTTCTAGTGGACCTATCATGATATTTTATGATTGAACTCTAAAGTTATATATTATTATTATTATTGCTACCCACTTCTATGAGCGAAATTTTTAGGGCATTTGATAGAAATACACTAAGATGTTGACTAATTTCACGTTAAATTAGCAAAGTGCACGCGGGGTTATCGTAATGTTTTAATTGCAATCTGCCACGGGCAACTAGTGTTTAATTCTATACCGCACCGCTTTAAAAAAAAAAAAAAAGTACCGTAATTTCGGGTGTATAAGCCGCGGATCAAACAATTCTTTTTGGACCCAGAAATCTTATTTAGTGATTGAAGGCAAATATTTACGGCGATCTAACTAGTTATATTTGTTTCTTAAAAAATTCTGGGTCGAAAAAGAATTATTTAGCCTGCGGCTTATACACCCGAAATTACGGTACATGCATTTTGAGAACATTTGAAAGAGAAGCATGCAACCGAATGAATTTTTTAAAAGTAGTCGTCAGAAGAATAATAAAATAGTCACATGTGGCAGCGTTGCAATTAACCCCTTGAGGGGCGATGGGGTATATTTTATTCCATCTAATTTAAAAGAGATTCTCAACAGGAACTTTTACGAAATTTTATAATCTTAAATTTGGCTGCAAAATGTTGAAAAATTGCCTTTTTTAAATTTTAAATCAGAATTTTACGATTTTCCTTGTGAGAATTCAGCATTACAGAGACATTATTGCTTGCCCCTCAAGGGTATAAAACATTGCAATACTCCCACATATGAACTTTTACATGGAGGTGTCGCAAAGTTTCAATTATAGATGCAGATTCACGATCTCAAGTCGCCATGTGGAGATTAAAACTTTTGACTTGTCAACAAATTTTCGGCGTCTAGGCCGTCATTCTTTAGCGAATTTTGCGCTTTTTCTCGCGATCATTTGACGTAAATCGCGTTTTTTCGCAATTTTCTGACAATAATTCCATGTTTTTTTCTTGCGATGCTCTGAAGAAAATTGCATTTTTTATAGAAATCCTCTAAGAAAATCACATTTTTCCCGGAAATATTTCATGAAGATCGCGTTTTTCAACGATACTTTGACGAAAGTTGCTGCGTGTTTTTGATATCCTTTCATAACGTTTTCTTTTCTACAGCAATCTTTTAATGAAATTCGCGTTGTTTCTGCGTTGTTTTTCGTTGTATTTTATTTTTTGTTATCAATTAACCCTTTAAGGTGCAAAGCAATTCGATTGCAAAAGTGTTGAAATTAGTAATGGCATCGGAATTTGAAAACACATTTATTTCTAAATAAGGAAAAAGGGTATATTTCACACATATACTAAACCGAAACTTTCTTAATCAAAATTCTGGTGCCAATGTGATTTTTGGGAATTCAAATTAACCCTTTGTGGTGCAGGCCAAATTCATTGCTTAATTGTTGAAATTAATGACTGACACCGGAATGCAAAACAACTTTATTTATAAATAAGAAAAAAGCTATTATTCCCGCATTCAAAGTAGCGTATTTTTTTTTTACCACACTTTCGGTGCTAGTGTGGCGTTTGGGCATTAAAACTAAGTGGATTCATACATAGGGGAGAGTGGGGATACTTGAGCATAGGGGATACTTGAGCCACCCCTATTATCTTTACAGTTGGTCAATTTTTCTTTCTAAAACTGGCAACATGGTAACATATTTATAGTTCTGAACATGTAAAAAAAGAAATCACATACCTTGGTACCATTTTGAAAGTATGGTGATTAACCCTTTGAGCTCTGCTGGTAGAATTTTCTACCACATAATTTTAATTCTGAAATGTCACAACGACACCAGAAAATTCGACCAAATTTATTTGAAAAAGGTTTAATGCATTTTTTCGCGTATATTGTAAATCGGTTTTTTTCTTTGCAAAATACTGGTGCGAATATGACATCTGGCTCAAGTATCCCCTCCATGGGGATACTTGAGCCACGATGTAAAAGAAAAAGTAAACATTTTTTAGACATAGAAAAATAGTTCAAAATGAATTGAAAGCGGTTTTCAATTGAAGAAAAAATATCAAATTTTCATTTTCAATATTTTATTTTGTTCCAAGAAATTATAAAAAATTAAAAAAAATTAAAATTTTAAAAATGGCTCAAGTATCCCCATCTTCCCCTATACCAGTGCGACGCAAGGGATTAAATGGTTTCATAGACATACCACTGCCCCTCGAGGGGTTAAGCTCTGTTAGCGACTGGAATATTTGCGTGTAGGAGACACTGGCTCCATAAAAATTTTGGGATTCTACACCCATAATTTCAAACACAGACATCCACTTTTATATTCTATTTGCACCACTATTTTTGGAAAGATACATTTCCTAGTACATTACTCTTGGAAATGCTCTCAAAGCCTATGTAAATGATTTTTGTTTTGGAAAAATTGATGCGAGGTGCCATTAAAAAATATTACCCTGTAATTGAAATTTAACGATAGTCCATCGCAATGTATTATATCTATGTTAATTTTATAAGAATGCGAAGAAAATATTTTACAACTTTTATTTAGTGCAAGATCTCTAGTTTTAAGAAATTCAAATTGAATAATTACAGATATTACTGAAATGCACGAAAATACTCTTTCACAAAATAATAATAAATTAAAAAAATCATTATTCAGGGATTAAAGATATGTTTCCGAACTGTAATCTCCGCTTTACTTAATCCTACGTTTTTCCATATTTATACGGATACAAAATATATCAAAATACATATACTTTGAGAAAAATTAATTTTAAAATTTTCACATATTTTTAAATAAAATAAAATTGTTATTCTTTAATTAAAAATAAAATTCCTATAAGTATCTAACGCAAGCGGGGGAAAACATAAGCTTCTATTCTTAAGCAAAAAATCCATTACATATTTTTTTCCTTTTCATAGTACATGGTACGAAATACTATTTTAAAAACTCTGTTGTAATATGACACTGTAGCTATCCTTATCTCTTTTTCTCAGTTGTTTGTAAAAGTGTATCTTTTTCTTTGTAAAAATGTATTTTTATATTCTACGCAACCGCCTAAAGCTACATTACCATTCACATATTGAAATAGTATAACGATCTGAATTTTAATGTCTTTCCCTAAACTTTTTTGCTTACATATCTTAGGGTAAAATGATAAAATAGAAAAATAAAAACTGAATGCAGAACAAAATATAACGAATTAACGCAATGTAAAGATTCTGTGAACAACATGTTATGTAGAAAAAATTATTTTTTTAATAGCTTCTTTGACTTATTTAACCTCGTCAGGTCCGAAGCTAAAATATTAATACAAATAGTTATTCATTGTTTTAAAAAATGACATTGCAAGTGACAGAAAAAAAAAAAAATTTCTGAAATTTTTGAAAATTCTGGAATTTTCTGAAAGAGGGCTTATATAGTCTGTCTCAAAAGTTTAAGGACTCTGGAAATCTCATTTAAAATAATTGAAGAAGAAAATATTTTATGATAATTTACAATAAATACTCAACATTTAATCAAAATAAAATAAAATAAGCCATTTTGGATAGTAAAAATAAAAAATATATTTATTTTTATTTATTTTTTCTTTTTTTCTTGAAGAAACGCTGTCTCAAAAGATTAAGCACTTTATGCAAATTTTTTTAGAATCACGGGATTGGTATTGCGTAATGACGTTGTATGACATCATATTGCACTTTTATACAAGTATAAAAGGTGCAGAAATTATTTCCTAATGTTTTAAACATGACAAAGGGTAAAAAAATCACAAAATGTGAGATTTTGAAAGATTTTAAACTGAAATCTCAAAATAAAACTGTTTCTGAAATTGCAAAAGCTTTAAATTGATCAAAGCTATATATATATCAAGTACTTTCTATAAATGATAATTTTAAGCGGAAACCAAGATGCAGACGACCACGTATGACGACTGTTCAGATTGATCGGAAAATACGGAGATTGGTATTTAGACAAAATATGTCCCCATACGGCAAATTAAAAATAATTTCAGAGTACAGATGTCCAAAGACAATGTAAATAGACGTATTAAAGCGTGTGATTACATCATGTAAAAAAAATTGGCTCGCAAACAGTCTCTTAAATTACATCACAAACAGGTAAGAATGCACTGGGCTAAAAAACACATGACCTACGGGGACAAATGGCTTACTGTTTTATTCAGCGATGAGAAAAAGTGGAACTTAGATGGCCCTGATGGTTGGAAGGCGTATTGGCATGAGTTACGCAAGAACCGAAGGACATTTTTCAGCAGGCAGCAAGGCGGTAAATCCGTTATGGTTTAGGGGGCATTTGGGACATTTGCCAGCCCTCTCTAGCTTTTCTAAAAGGAAGAGAAGAGTGAAAAAAGTTTCAAGAGACCCTAAACCACCATTTGCTTCCATTTGGTGACATTTTGGGGGGTTTTGAATGAACTTTTCTGGAAGACAATGCCCCAATCCACGTATCCCATTCTACAAAACTTTGGATTTTTCAGAAAAATGATAAAGTACTTGACTAGCCAGCTTTACGTCCAGACTTACACCCGATTGAGAATGTCTGGAATACTTTAACCCGCCAAGTTTAGGCAATGGAAAGGAGTATGACTCTATTGAAGAACTCCAAGAGACTATTGAGAAAGCATGGTATTCTTTGCCACCAGAAACCCCACAAAAACTAATCATTTCTACGAAAGCACGTTTATTTGAACTAATCCGAAAACATGGAAAAAAATTTGTTACTAAAAGTTCTGTAAAAATTATAAATATTGTTGTTTTTGACATTGTGCATAAACTTTTGAGACAGTTTTTTATAAAAAAATTTTTATTGTATTTTTTTTTTAAATTATGTAATTTATTTTTTTCTATTTTTTATATCGTTTATTTAAATAATATAGCGAAATCTGTAAATAAAAAAATTTTATTAATTCTAACTTTTTATAATTCATTAAAAATCGATATCTTATGCTTGTGCTTAAACTTTTGAGACAGACTATATTAACAAGGCGCTTAGTAGTTTTGGTTCAAAAATATGAATCTAAAACTACAAACAAAATAAATTTTCGTGACGTAAGCCTTTTACGAAATTTTTAATGTTTTGTTACCGGTTTTTAAAAACAGAAATTTGTACCTTATTAAATCGAGGAAATGATCCGATTGAATAAGGCATATTTTAGAGTAAAATTTTACTGGTGGGGATAAACAAGAATTCTTAAACCTTTTTGTGGCACGTATACGTGCCACTCGCATCCAAGGGGTTAAAACATCAATTTATTAATCATTAACCTAAATTAAAGAAACCACAAAATTGAGATATTTAAACAAAAAAATAATCAACAAATCCTCAAAAAAAATATTGAAAAAGATTTAAGTTAAATACTTAAGAAAATGTATTACTTTATTGGTCACACTGTTTTTTGGATATTTTAGGCATTTAGCAAACTCAGATGAAAATAACATTATTTTATGAGAGATTCAGCTTAGATGCATAGATTTATTTGTTTGATTTGAACAACATATTTGAAAATAACTGCCCCATAGACTTAATACTTTGGACTCCGGTGCCTTTTACACAAATTTTATTTGATTAGCACCACTTTTTTAAAAGAACTTTCCTTGAACTAGACAATTTCAAAAATTCTCTGTTTAAATAAGGACAATTTTATTTTCCTTTATTGCTGGTGCCAAAAGGAAGGAAAAGTGATGTCTCCGCAGCCGAGACAACGGAGTGCCAAAGGTTAATATTGTCATTCGGGTCTATTTTGGTGACTAGTGTAAGCTCTTAAGCATAATCATACGTAATTCAAGCTAAACATGCCGTTAATCTCTCTGCAATTAAAATATTTTAAGGGGCTTTTAGAAAACAATAAAGATTACAATAAATCAGCTTATTCTATTGGAAATGAGCTTCTGGAGGATAATAAAACTTTTAAAGAAAATTTTATTAGGCATTTTCATTCTTCCGAAGTTTGCGAATAAATAAAATTTGTTTGCTTCATAATTAGGATCAGGGGATTTAGTTCATATAATAATTATGGTTCTTAAGGAATTTTGGAGACCTATATGTGAATTTAGAGGACAAATATGTTTTTCCCTTTTTTATCTAACGACTAGCAGTGAGCAGTTAAATTGCATGAACTAAAATTTATTAATTCCACAATATAATTCAATAAAAATGCAGGAGATTAGGTATCTTAATGCAAATTATGATAGAAAATATGTATTTTTTTATTATTGTTATCAATATTATTATTAAGTTTTTAATTTGAATTACAGTCATTATGGCAAATATTTCCAAAATATTTTTCAAAAGAATATTTAGGGGAGTATTTTTGATAATGTGATATTTTTAACACCACAAATAAATTTCAATATATATATTTTTACAAATTTTGTAAGGGAAATTTAAAAAAAATTAATCGAGTGGTGTCCTATGTTTATTACTGAAATTTTGGATGTCCTTACTTATTTCTGTTACTCCAATTAAACTGTGTTTCATAATGGGAAATATCACTGTGATTCTGTTGAAATATTGCTAATAAAAGAATATATTTAAAACTAGTCGAATGTGGCAATCTCAAAAGTTTCTTTTATCTCATACATGTAAAATACTTTAAACTTCGCTATCACAGTGCCAAAATTTAATGGCAATTTATGCCTATCATGGGGATTCTATTCATATGAAATTCCGTGCTTTAGTTCTTGAAATATGACTATCGCTAAAATAACGTAAATATCAGGGTTCGCATGTTTCTACCACTAAAGTTTAAGAATATTTTCAAAGCATCTCTAGCAAAAAAATGTTGGAAAATCTCTGAATCAGGGTGGCGAGTGGTCAGGGAAAAACACAGTCATAAAAGGTGTTAGATACCAGTATCCAGTTAAAGCGAAGTTCGTCTTCTTAATCCCTTTTTTATTAATTGAAGTATTTTCTATAAGAAAATACTGGTAGTTTCCTCCTTTTTAGCCTGTGTTTTTCCCTGACCACTCGCCACCCTGGTGGGGTTTATGGAATCTGTGTTCTGATAGCTGTGCCAGAGTCCTCAAAAAGTACAAGGAGTGTACGAACCTTGAATATGCAAAATGCAGCATAGCAGCGTCACATTTTCGGTGTTTTACACTGAAACTTTATTTACAACGACATATGTCAACGTGTAGCTAAATCAAAATTTTGATCAAAATCTGTGTATTACTTCTTGACATACATTAACAGCGAAAATTCGGAAAAATACAGCAGAAGAGCATCACCTCATGAGCGATTTACACCAAAATGTAAACAACACTAACAAGGAAGGTCTCCATACTGGGCATACTCAAGATTTTATGAAAAAAAAATACTAATCAAAGTACTTATGTATGTTATAAAGGATCAGTTAAAATTAGCGGCGTAATCACATTAGAAATTATGTAAAAAAATAAAATAGTTTCGTATATTTGGGGTGAAAAGACAAAAGAGTCACTCGATTTGGCGATCAGCTCTTTTTCTCGCCAAAAGCAAACGATTATTATGCAACTCAAATCTGTTAGATATTTAGAATGTGTGTAAATCGTATTTCATAAATTTAAACATAAACAATGAGAGACTTTAATACATTATATACATATATATACATATTATATTGCATATATATATATTACTTGTTGAAGTAGCTTTTTAATTAATCATTGGAAAAAATGTTTTCATAGATTTAAAAAAAAAATCATATTGAGAAAAATTATCTTCATATTAAGCGTATTCAAAAATAAAAGCCACAAGTTTCCATAACAACATAATCTAATCGACAATTCTCAATTGGACTTTGAGCAGGAAAAAAATTTAATTTAAATTATAAATTTCGTCTTAAATCTCAAATTTTGATGGTTAAATTTGAATATAAATACATATAAATATCGATATAGCAAAATTATACTTGAAACAAATTAAAACTTATAAAACTAAAGTTATTTAAATTAAATTTATCAAAACAAGTTCAACATGAAACTTTTTTTTCTTGAAATATATTTAACATAAAGTATTTTTTGAAATTACATTCCTTCGCCAACCGGCGATAAATCACCGAATAACGAAAATTTCATTATTTTTTTACGGATACAGAATGGAGGTTCCGCCGAAATTTTTTTTTATAAACGTATATATCCACATGAGAAGAACATTCTGTAATTTTTTCAAATTTTTCGGGGTATGCCCGTATGGAGACCTTCCTTGTAAGTCATATTAAGGACTTATTCAGTCTAAAGTTTTATGAAATTACAAGAATTAATTCTAGAGATAGTGTTATTTCATAAATCGGAAATAAATGCAGCTTAATAATTGCCAGTCTGTACTCCCATTTTTATTCAGGAACTCTTATTTCAGACAAGAAATTCAGAAAGAAGACTTTTTTACTTAATCATCTAATGCTCATGTTAACATATCTGGTACCAACAGTGTTTCGAATTTAGCGGATATTTTAACCCTTTAACCGGTTGTCCTAGATTTCCTTTTTCTACAAATCATGTTAAAATAGCTGTAGACAAAAATATTTTAAACCGAATTCTATTATAACCATATATGGAAAGAAGTGATACAGATATGTCATCAATTTGTGATTAAAATATATTCATATCCAGAGATTTACAAACATTTTTATAAGAATACATGGAAACCCTCGGATAGTGAATGGGTTTTAGTTTGATAATTCAAATTCATACCATAAATTTAAAATAGCAATATTTGCTTTATTTAATTGCAGACATTCTGTTTTTAAATAAATAGAAATTTATTTTTGAAATTTTTTGGTGTGAATTCAAATTTTCTGACCCACAGAAAATCTAGAACGTATTTAAGCACGGGAATTAGAGGGTTAATACAATGACAATTCTTCGGTCATGAAATAATGCTAAAAACTACTTATCGTAATAACTGTTATGAATTCGAAACTTCTGGCTAACAAGAGGAAATTTAATTTTCTGAATAAAAAAATGAAATCTAATAAAGATACTAAATAGGGGAGAGTGGGGATACTTGAGCATAGGGGATACTTGAGCACACCCTATTATCTCTACATTTGGTCAATTTTTCTTTCTAAAACTGGCAACATGGTAACATATTTATGGTTCTGAACATGTAAAAAAGAAATCACATACCTTGGTACCATTTTGAATGTATGGTGATTAATCCTTTGAGCTCTGCTGGTAGAATTTTCTACCACATAATTTTAATTCTGAAATGTCACGCCGACACCAGAAAATTCGACCAAATTTATTTCAAAAAGGTTTAATGCATTTTTTCGCGTATATTGTAAATCGTTTTTTTTTCTTTCCAAAATACTGGTGCGAATGTGACATCTGGCTCAAGTATCACCTCCATGAGGATACTTGAGCAACGATGTAAAAGAAAAAGTAAAAATTTATTAGACATAGAAAAATAGCTCAAAATTAATTGAAAGTGGTTTTCAATTGAAGAAAAAATATCAAATTTTCATTTTCAATATTTTATTTTGTTCTAAGAAATTATAAAAAATTTAAAAAAAGGCTCAAGTGTCGCCATCTTCCCCTATATACCTCTCAAGTAGAAGTTACTTTAAAAAGAATAGATTTCTCGCTTCGAATCTTAAAAATTAAGAATTGTTAGCAAGAATTTAATCCTTTTAAGGCAAAAGAACTTCTATTAGTAAAATGTTGAAATTATTTATTAACTTCAGCACTTACAAACAAATTTATTTAAAAATAATAAAAGCTTTTCCTTATATACTGAATAAATTCAAGAATTTCATTCTAAAAATTTGATGTGAATCCGACATTTAACAATAAAACATAAGTATCCAACAATGAATTTACCTCCCACCAAAGGCTGAAAGATATAGATAAAATAAGAGTTTATATTTAAATAATTATAATTTAATTATGTATTTTAATTAATAATTCATTATTTTGTTAACTTATTCAAACATATTTCTGAATTTAAATAAAAATTAACCAAAATCATGAAGGTTTTGGAGTCTAACTTTATTATGCGACGCATTTTTGAATATTTTACAAATGAAAATTTGCATGGTGCTTATATTGAAAAAAAAATAACGCATGTAATTAGCTATCTTTTCTAACATTATTAAAATAAATCTTTGCTCAACTTTCTTTTCGAAATGAATAATTAATAAATTATGAAAGAAAAGCTTCAAAATTTCTTTCAACATCTTATTCAATTTTAAATTTTTGCCATAGTTAATATTCTTAAAATATTTAAATAAAAGAACAATAAAATAAATGCATCTTTAAAAAGTAATTTTTTTTTCCGTTTTCGGGATAATTTTTAACTAAATTTAAATATATTTCATATTTGAAGTCAGTAAGAAACCAATGAATGTTTTTTTTCTTTCTTAATCTTTAAATTGCAAAAATGTGGAAATCATTATGAAAATTTAATAGGCTAATTCAGTGAAGAATTAAATAAATATCCTTAACTTATTCAAAAAAAATTTTTTCGAAGTGGAAAATAATGAAATTCAAATGTCTCTTAAAGAAATGGTTTAAGAGCTCCACGCAAAATTTGCAATTCAAAACACTGTACGATAAATTGGGTACTTTGAGAGCATTTTTAACACCGTGACTTAAGCGTAATATACGTTTTCCACAAGAGCAATATCTTTTTCAATGTGTCAATAAAGTTGAAAGTCGCCGCCTCTTTTGTAACAACTAGCACTATTAGGGTTTAATGATTGTTACTATCTCTCTCTAGGGGTGCTCCAGATAATAGCGTCGTCAGCTGTTTGTGAACAGTGGTATAAATCTACCAAAGCCATGTTATTCCTAATTGGAGGTTCTGCTTTCCAAACAATTACCTAAGAATTTAACGTTTAAGTAGGATTTTTCAAGGAGAGGAGCTTGAAAAGCAATTTAGTCATTCTCTTTATAGTCTTTTCAAAATGCAAAGCATGCTGTCTTTAGGAGGACAGAAATTGTATTTCTGTTTACCGAATTGTTATTTTACGTAAATTAAAGAGCTAATTAAATGAGAAATTCCAGAAAGGCATTCATAAGTATTTTTCGTTATCTTGTTTTTTTTTATTTATTTTATGTGTATCTATTTCTGTCCTTGTTAAAGTACTATTACGCGTACTAAATAAGTGTTATTTTTTTTTTCTTTTTGTTTATCAAACATTATTATTTTTGTCACAGCATGTAAGGGTTTCATTTTATACATGGATAGTATTTGTGTTATTTAATATGATATGTAATATTTCTGTTTACCGAATTGTTATTTTGCGTAAATTAAAGAGCTAATTAAATGATAAATTCCAGAAAGACATTCATAAGTATTTTTCGTTATCTTATGAATTCCTTATCTTATTTTTTTTTTTTTTTTTATGTGTATTTATTTCTGTCCTTGTTAAAGTACGGTTTCGTGTACGAAAAATGATAAATAAAGGTAAAATAATAAAATAAGTGTTCAATTTTTTTTTCTTTTTGTTTATCAAACATTATTATTTTTGTCATAGCACGTAAGGATTTCATTTTATACATAGATAGTATTTGTGTTCACCCAATTGTTATTTTGAATAAATTAAAGAGCTAATCAATTGAGAAAATCCAGAAAAATATTCATAAGTAGTTTTCGTTATCTTGTTTATTTATTTATTTTTATATACGTAATTCTGTCTTTGTTAAAATACTGATGTACTCTTGTGCGCATCTTATGATGTATGAAAAATGACAAGTAATGCTGAAATAATGAAATAAGTGGTCTTTTATTTTGTGTTATTTATGAACATTATTATTTTTATCATAGCGTGAAAGGTTTTTATATCGTACTTGGTATTATTAGCGTTATTAATTATGAATATATACTTTAGTGTTACCGTAATTTCTCGCGTATGTCCCGGAGATGAAAGCATTTCGTTTTGTATATAGATATTATTTGTGCTTTTTAACCCGGAAGAACTCACTAGTGAGAATTTCTCTCACAGTGCTCAATTGCTTTTCTTTTAGTTCGCATTCGTTTAATATCATCTTTTTTCGCCTAAGTACTTTTATTCACAAAAACTGGCAAAATAATTGAAATAACATTTTGAAATTTTAATTAAAAGCAAAAGGGATTTCAAGAAGAGTCTTAAAAAAGATACGATTTTGAGAGAAAACCTCATATAGCGAGTTCTCCCGGGTTAACCCATTAACACCCAGTGACATATTTATAGATCGCTATCGATAATGGCTAGAAAGCGCATTTCACACCAGTAAATATGAAGATAAAAATATACTTTTTTAACGAGACAAATTACTTGATAGAATAAAAATTATTCTTCTATAAAATGGGGTGAGAAATTTAAATTTTAACAAAATAATCATTCGGACGTTATGGGTTAGATCCCTTGAGCTCTGATGGTAGAATTTTCTACCACATAATTTTAATTCCGAAATGTCACAATGGCACCAGAAAATTCGACCAAATTTATTTGAAAAAGGCTTAATGTATTTTTTTTTTCGTGTTTATCGTTAATGGTTTTTTTTTCTTTGCAAAATACTGGTGCCAATGTACCATTTGAAATTTTGAAGAAAATTACACCCCAGAGCTCAAAGGGTTAATATGAAATTATACTTTATTGTAACTGTAATTTCCGACGTATAATAAATGAATAAAGGAATCATCTTTCGACCCAGATTATTTTTTTAATAAAGTGTTGCTTTTTAAATCGCGTTAAATTTTTACCTTGAAATATTAAATAAAATTTCAGGGTCCAAACAGAATTGTTTGATCTCTGGATTATATGTCGAAAATTATGATATAAATAAGGTAAAATAGCGTTACTATTTCTTGAATCGTAAATTTACGTAAATTAAAAAGCTAATTAAGTGACAAATTGCAAAAAAGCATTCATAAGTATAGTTAGTTATTTTTTTCTTTCACAGCTTTCAAGAAGTCCTTTATTTCTTGTTGTACATCGTACATTATTATTTTTCTCATAACATGAAAGGGCTTCATTTTGCATATATATATATTTATGTTATTTAATATGAAAATATACTTTATTTGTATAAAGTAAGGTAAAATTGCGTTTATGTTTTTTTTCTTTTATATCCTAAGGTTGCTTACCGTAATTTCGGGTGTATAAGCCGCAGGCTAAATAATTCTTTTTCGACCCAGAATTTTTTAAGAAACAAATATAACTAGTTAGATCGCCGTAAATATTTGCCTTCAATCACTAAATAAGATTTCTGGGTCCAAAAAGAATTGTTTGATCCGCGGCTTATACACCCGAAATTACGGTAAATTAAATTGCTAATTAAATGAGAAACTCTAAAAACGAAATCTTTTTATTTATCATTATCCTTTTTACATGCAACTTTTTCTTTCCCGTATTCATTTTCGTTTATGAGAATACCGGAATACATATGGATGGATATTTTAGTTGCGTTTTCTTTATCGCATTAAAAACAATTGATAATGATGACGTAATAAATTACATAACGTAATTTCTTGTCTATAATCAGCGGATCAAGCAGTTATGTTTAAATCTAGAAATTTTATGGAATAATTGAAGTTACATATTCATACTTGCCATACTCCCATTTTTTTTATTAATGAAAAATACTTCAAACCAGAGAGATTGTGTAATAAATGAGCACTTTTTGTTTTCAAATAACAAACACATCGAAGCATGAATCCTTTTATTTAATAAATTTTCTGGTGATAAGTATGATGATATTTTCCACGGTTTGCGAGGCATCTTTTTTCTCGCATAGGATCAATAGTTTCTGATTAACGTACATTAGAATTTCCTATTTCTTTTTACTGGTGCCTGTTTGGCTAGGTATTATATTTTCATAGACACTGACAGCGGGCATAGATGCGAACATCTCTTAATTTTTCCGAAGTTTGATCCGAAATTTGCATTTGAAACCGGAAAAAAATGTACAAGAAAATGTTTCTTGAATGTATGAGGTACAATTTCGGTTTCAGCTTGAAATTTTTGCTTACATATCTGAGCTTATTCCCCTGATCCTAATTATGAAGTAAACATTTCTTATTTTTTCGCAAATTTCAGAAGAACGAAAATGCCTATTAAAATTTTCTTTAAAAATTTTATTATCCTCCAGATTTTCATTTCAAATATAATAAGCTCTTCGTGTTTGGAAATAGCACTCATTTGTTCTCATTCTTTAATCTTTTCTAAGAGCCTTTTGAAATATTTTCTAAATTGCAGAGAGATTAACGACCTATTTAATTTAAATTACTTTTAAATATGGTTAAAGAGTCAACTGCTTCATGATTATTTTCATTCTTGTTTGTGATTGCAAGCCTACGCAAACTCTAAATGTGTCCATTTTGACGCCAGTATATGGAATATTCTGTTGAAATAAATCAATTTAAATATAACTTCCATTTCAAATTTTCATAGAAATAGGTTCCAATCAGTGTTTCTAAATATACACTAAAACGTTTTGAATACCACTATTTTCTGACATTATTATTCGATTGAGTGAATCCAATGAATTCTGTACTTAGAAAAGCTGCTATGCTTTTTTAGTTATTTGCTGTTAATTTTTAGTTTTTTCCCAATTGAAAGCTGGAAGAGATTTCTCATTTTGGCCTCCACAACTAGTCGTAAAATGCATAAACCAGAGTTGCTAAGTCTCCGGCTTTTTGCATACCACTAAATAATTAGAATAAGCGGTGTTCCTTTAAATCGCTCAAATGTTGTAATTAAATAAATCAATATTTACTGTATGAAAGTACCGGTATCCAAAATGCTGGCGGCTTGACACCCCTGCAGAAATTCTTTAAATTTATTTAATTACTCTTAAATTTATTTAATGCATGGTTAGAAAAATGTAGTTTCTCACAACTAAAATTTAAATGTTTTCTCCGCTGAAAGTTTAATAGCATTCTAGATAGATTTTTACATAAAATATTACAAGGAAATTATTTTTTAAAATTACTATTAAACAAAAATCGTAAAAATGTATTTCTAATTTTATTTCTGTTTTCAATAAGATTACATTGTTAAAAATACTATACCAAAATATTCTGTTGAAATATATTTCGGAAACATTTGATTTAATGGCAGTAGATTGAAATTAGAAACTTAATAATAATATTGGTAATAATAATTTAAAAAATAATTAACTAATCGTTATCTTAATTTGCTTTTAGGACCCTAATCTCCTAAATTTTCATTGGAATTATAATCAATTTAGCTGCTTAATACCAATCATTAGATTAAAAAAAGGAAAAACTTGCTTTATATCTAAATTCACATTTATCCCCCCTCCCACACTTATTTAAGAATCATAATTAATATCTGAACTAATTCCCCTGATCCTAATTATGAAGTAAACATTTCTTATTTTTTCGCAAATTTCAGAAGAGCGAAAATGCCTATTAAAAATTTCTTTAAAAGTTTTATTATCCTCCGGATTTTCATTTCAAGTATAATAAGCTCCTCGTGTTCCAAATAGCACTCATTTGTTCTCATTCTTTAATCTTTTCTAAGATCCCATTGAAATATTTTCTAAATTGCAGAGAGATTAACGACATATTTAGTTTAAATTACTTTTAAATATGCTTAAAGAGTCAACTGCTTCATGATTATTTTCATTCTTGTTTGTGATTGCAAGCCTACGCAATCTCTAAATGTGCTCATTTTGACGCCAATAAATGGAATAAACTGTTGAAATAAATTACTTTAAATGTAACTTCCATGTCAAATGTTCATAGAAAGAGGTTTCAACCAGTATTTCTAAATATACATTAAAACATTGTGAATGCCACTATTTTCTGACAGTATTATTCGATTGAGTGAATCCAATGAATTTTGTATTTAAACAGACGGCTATGCTTTCTTAGTTACCGTAGTTTCCGGCGTATAATCCGCGGATAGAATAATTCTTTTTGGATGCAGAAATCTTATTTAGTGTCTACAGACAAATATTTATGGCGGTCTAATACGTTTCATTTCTTTTTTAAAAAATCTGGGTCAAAAAATGATTGTTTGATCAGCGGATTTTACGTCACAAATTACGGTATTTGCTGTTAATTATTTAGTTTTTTCACAATTCAACGCTGGAAGAAGTTTCTCATTTTGGTCTCCACAACTAGTCGTAAAATGCATAAACCAGAGTTGCCAAGTCTCCGGCTTTTTGCATACCACTAAACTCTAAGAATAAGTGTTCTTTAAATCACTCAAATGTTCTAATTAAATAAATCAATATTCTCTGTATTAAAATACCGGTTTCCAAAAAGCTGGAGACTTGGCAGCTCTGCATAAACGATTTTAAATTTTTTAATTGCTCTTAAGTTTATTTAATCCATGGGTGAAAAAATGTAGGGTAATCTCTCACCTCTAAAATTTAAAGGATTTCTCCGCTGAAAGTTTAATAGCATTCTAGATAGATTTTTACATAAAATATTACAAGGAAATTATTTTTTATTACTATTAAACAAAAATCGTAAAAATGTATTTCTAATTTTATTTCTGTTCTCAATAAGATTACATTGTTAAAAATATTATACCAAAATATTCTGTTGAAATATATTTCGGAAATTTTTGATTTAATGACAGTAGATTCAAATTAGAAACTTAATAATAATATTGGTAATAATAATTTAAAAAAATAATTAACTAATCGTTATCTTAATTTGCTTTTAGGACCCTAATCTCCTAAATTTTCATTGGAATTATAATCAATTTAGCTGCTTAATACCAATCATTAGATTAAAAAAGGAAAACGTTTTTGCAAAGGAAAACTGCTTTATATCTAAATTCTCATTTATCCCCCCACACACACACACTTATTTAAGAATCATAAATAATATCTGAACTAATTCCCCTGATCCTAATTATGAAGTAAACATTTCTTATTTTTTCGCAAATTTCAGAAGAACGAAAATGCCTATTAAAAATTTCTTTAAAAGTTTTATTATCCTCCAGATTTTCATTTCAAGTATAATAAGCTCCTCGTGTTCCAAATAGCACTCATTTGTTCTCATTCTTTAATCTTTTCTAAGAGCCCTTTGAAATATTTTCTAAATTGCAGAGAGATTAACGACATATTTAGTTTAAATTACTTTTAAATATGCTTAAAGAGTCAACTGCTTCATGATTATTTTCATTCCTGTTTGTGATTGCAAGTCTACGCAATCTCTAAATGTGCTCATTTTGACGCCAATAAATGGAATAAACTATTGAAATAAATCACTTTAAAGGTAACTTCCATGTCAAATGTTCATAGAAAGAGGTTCCAACCAGTATTTCTAAATATACATTAAAACATTCTGAATGCCACTATTTTCTGACAGTATTATTCGATTGAGTGAATCCAATGAATTTTGTATTTACAAGGTTCGCACACTCCTTATATTTTTTAAGGACTCTGTCCCCACTATTAATGATAAGCAAATTTTCATTTTAATTTTAATAAACAAAATTCACATCCTCCACCTTTATTTTCGAATTTCGTGATATTTTTCTGCAGAGAAAAACGTTAAAAATACTGCAAGAATTAAGTAGTACAGTTGTGCGAACCCTGTTTAAACAGACGGCTATACTTTTTTAGTTACCGTAGTTTCCTGCGTATAATCCGCGGATCAAATAATTCTTTTTGGATGCAGAAATCTTATTTAGTGATTACAGACAAATATTTATGGCGATCTTATAAGTTTCATTTCTTTTTTAAAAAATCTGGGTCGAAGAATGATTGTTTGATCCACGGATTTTACGCCACAAATTACGGTATTTGCTGTTAATTATTTAGTTTTTTCACAATTCACCGCTGGAAGAGAAGTTTCTCATTTTGGTCTCCACAGATAGTCATAATATGCATAAACCAGAGTTGCCAATTCTCCGGCTTTTTGCATACCACTAAACTCTAAGAATAAGTGTTCTTTAAATCACTCAAATGTTCTAATTAAATAAATCAATATTCTCTGTATTAAAATACCGGTTTCCAAAAAGTTGGAGACTTGGCAGCTCTGCATAAACGCTTTTAAATTATTTAATTGCTCTTAAGTTTCTTTAATCCATGGGTGAAAAAATGTAGGGTAGTCTCTTACCTCTAAAATTTAAATGTTTTCTCCGCTGAAAATTTAATAGTATTCTAGAGAGACTTTTGCAAAAAAAAAAAAAAAAAAATACAAGAGTGAAAAAAAGGAAGAAAAAAAATTACTGGTGTGAGACTGCCTGTTGACGCTTAAATTTTTGCACCCTTGATTTAATGACAAACTTTACTAGATTACTTAAAATATAAATCCTTTTATTGAAATTTCAAGTCTGAAATCTGAAATTTGTTCTAAAAATGGAAGTCAAACTCGCAACCCTGCGCTGGAATCAGTGGCGTAGTCAAGGTGTGGGGGAGGAGGGATGTCCAGATGCTCGTCATACTACTTAAATAGTAAAGTTTTTTCGCCTTCATTAAACCATTAAAAGCTGAATATTCTAATGTTAATAATACGAAGAAATCTTTATAAAATTAGTTGTGTCAAGTGCATCTGGAACCCCCCCCCCCCCCACTTCTGGCTACTCCACTGGCTGCTGTTTATAAATTGAATTACGGAAAAACAGTCGGATACATACAGTGCACTTCTTTCCAGTTCCTAGTTAAATAATTGAGGAGATTGTTATATTTTAAATATAGTAAAATATAAATCGATGTCTAAATTTTCATTTAGATTCTAGATCTCATAAGAATGGTAATTATTTTTGTGGCATTACGTTCCCAATATTAATGTTAAAATAAATATTCTTTCGCAAATTAAGGAAAAAATGAATGCACAGTGAAATTTTCATAGAATGTTTTATTATCTTCCAGATATCATGTGTGCCAACCTGACGTTAATCTTCCGTAATACATGCGTTAGTTTGACCCCGGTTTAATGAATTATGAACCAGAATTTTTTCAAAGAAATGAAATCAAACATGTTTCACTTAGAAACCTGAAAATAAATAAATATATATTCATAAAATAAATTTTCTGGTTCGAAATGAGGTTAACCTGGACCAAACTAATCCAGGTATTACGGAAGATTAGTTGAAAGTTGGCAGCTATGAGATATGCATTTCAAATCAAATACTCTCTTCGTGCCAAGTGTCTATGATTTGTTTTTATTCTTATCTCTAAATGTTTTTCATTGAATAAAATATATAATACAATTCTTTATTTCTGTATCGAACTCTTAATTTCTGAAAAAAATAAACATCAAATTGGTAACTCTGGCGCAGAAGCATATCAGCCAGTGTTTTTTATTATTATTATTCCATTTTTACCAGAAATCTCGTGGTGAAATTTTTTTTTTTTTATTTACAATTAAATATAACCTATAAGAATTTTTTTTGTCTTAAAATTTTTGGGAGGTGGTTGATAAAAGTGATACGATAGTTGGCAACTACGATTTTTTGAAGTTTTATTTTACTGAATTTCTGGTTGTGCTTGATTAAAGATATATATACAAAGGTTGAAAATTATGTCTTTTCCGATGCTGGAATGATTCTTTGCGTAGTAAATTGCTTCATTTTCCCCATCACTAATTCGATCACACCTCAACATTATAGCAATCGAAGATTGTATCCCGGAAATATCGAGCATACTTAATACATCCATTCTAACTAAACGTTTTAGTAATAAAATTAGAAAAAAGGTAGAAACTTAATCGATATCTAAATTCGCATTTAGCCTCTCAGTCTCATAAGAATAATGATTTTATTTTCAGAGTAATGCCTCGATATTAATTCAAAAATAAATATTCCTTCGCAAAGAAAAAAAAAATGAAACACCCGGTAAAATTTTCTTTAAAAGTTTAATTATCTTCCAGATACGCATTTCAAATCGAATAAGCTCTCTACGTGCCAAATGGTTCTCATTTGTTCTCATTCTTTAATCTCTTCTACAAAGCCTTTTAAAATCTTTTATTAATTGCAGCGAGATTAACGACATCTTTAGCCTCCATTACGTTTGATTATGCTTAGAGTCAACTTCGTCATGATTTTTTTAAATTCCTTTTACGAATGCAAAGCATCGCCGTCTCTAATTGCGTTCATTTTCACGCCAATAAATGAAATAAGCCGCTTAAACAAATCAATTTAAATCTAACTGGTGTTTCAAAACGCCGGCAGAGAGTGTCCCAGCGTTGAATGGAGGAGAACGAAATAAATCGTTCGGGGACATGACCCTACGCTTGGGTTCGGTAGTTATGGTAGTATCGATTTCCGGTTGTCAGAGAGGGGCGTAAATGGGTTTAAGTTTATAGGATGTGGTGTGGGGGCACGCTTCTCATTTGTGATGCCAATATTTTATCTAAGTACTCTTTAACGGGTTTAAACTTAAAGGCTAGGTTTAGAGAAATATTAAAATTAATAACGCTGTTTAAATAATGTAATAAATTAAATTGTTAATTACCTCCTTTATAAAATTAATAATATATGTTAAAATGCTTTTGAATTGTTACTGCTACTACTAATAATAAATATTATTACTAATTTTATACTAATAATACTAATAATGATTTTTTTAGATGTAGCTTTGTATATATGGACGATTTTCTAATAAGTGGGTAATTTTTCTCTAATTCCGTGGAAATGAAAAGTAAAAATTTGAAAGATTTTTTTTATTATTTAGAAATAAAAAGACATAATATATGAGTAATCATAGGTGTATTCAGAGAGAGCGAGGGGGGGGGGGTCAAATGCAAAGGACACCACTAATTTCATAAAGTTTTCGTCGCCTTATTTAATTACAGAATTCTCTGCTATAAATGAAGTTTAAAAAAATCTTTTATGTTTCACTTATGTTTTTCTCTGTCTACGCCACTGTAAGTATTGTACAATATAACGGAATGAATATTATACAGTATTTTTCTTTATCTACCTTTAATCGACCCATTTCTGTAAATTGTTTCGTTTGACTTGAAAAACAAATATCTTCAAAAATTTATTAAATTATAAGCCCCATAGATATAAGTTTAATAAATAATTTGAATAAAAATTCTCGTACAAGTTTTTTAAGGGTGATGACATGTCAAGGTTGAGTAAAATTTCAACTGGGTAGTGAGCTGATTCAATTTCATTTTAGCATTAATTCATAAAGTTTTACGACAGCTCCACCATTTTTATTTTTAACAATATACAATTATACCCAAATTGCTCAATAATACCGCTAATACCATAACTGCAAACATCTTCCATTCTTTTGTCATAGAAAAAATATTATAGAAAATTTTACCATTTCAAATCGCCGTAATCTGCCAATTAAATAAGGCACAAATTTCTACTAAATTTTTCCTGGCCAAAAAATCGAAAAAGTTGGCAACTATGCTAATATCCAAATTAATAATGTAAAATTCCACCACTAGTCTAAAATTTGTAGCATGCGACTTACATGTAAATATTCAGGGATCCAGCCTAATTGAACATTAACACAGCGGAGCTTTTACATTAAATTCGAAGTATTTACATTGTAATACAGTGGCGTAACCGGAATGGGTGTCCAATACTAGTGTTAATGTAAGGTTTTCTTTTCCATGATTCGAAGCAGAAAATTTTCTGGTTAGACAAGACTAAAAAACTTTAAAAAATTACCAGTATTCAGAGCAATTGGGCACCCACCCTTATTACGCCACTGTATTATAATGGTGGAAGAGAGTAAATTGTCAAAAATAAATTTTAACAGTATACATTGATTTCCAGAAAATCTGTCTTTAAATGAGCCAAAAAATGCTGAAATGGTGAAAGTTGGCTAGCTTCGCATCTGTTTCGTTGCTGTGTAATACTTGGAAACATACGTGGAGAGAATTTTTTTCTTCAAAATATTGCGTCATTGTAAGCGTTTATTAGAAAATCTTTCTGTTATCTTCTGCCTTATATTAAAACTTCATCGTCGAAAATATTTGCCGACACTTTAACCCTTTGAGCTCTGGTGGGTAAATTTCTTAAAAATTCGAAATATTACATTGACACCAGTATTTTGCAAAGAAAAAATTCGGTTTACCGTGTACACAAAAAAATGCATTAAACCTTTTTAAATTAAATTTGGTCGAATATTCCAGTGCCATTGTGACATTTCGGAATTAAAATTAAGTGGTAGAAAATTCAACCATCAGAGCTCAAAGGGTTAAAAATATAAAGTCACAATTGTCTCTCAATGTAGTGCCTGATATGAGTTCAATATTGAAAAAAAAAATCAAAAATATCATAACACAGGGACGGATCTCGAACTCGTGTGAAATTCAGTTTTCCCTTTTTGGATAAAAACGCTCTTTGCCTTTTTTAACGCATTAATCTCTGATGGGTGACTTTTTTCTACTTATATTTAATCTCTAAAAGTCACCATAGTACCGGAAAATGTCCGATTTCATAGAGCTGTTTAGCTATTTTCATATAGCCATAGCTGCCAACTTTTACGCATTTTTTCTACCACAAAAATTTTACAGTAAACATTGTCTTATTTAATCTTCGAAATCTTAAGATTAAACAAATCGAAAATCTCTGTACAATTTTAGTGGTAGCAAAAATACATAAAAGTTGGCAGCTACGATATAGCTGTTTTTAACGAATATTATTTTAACGAGAATGAGTATAATTGTGCATCACGAGCCGATACTAGTTCAACAAATCAATGTAGAAAAATAGCTTGTACATTGTAGTGATCGGCATCGGTCAGTTACATTATACACTGCTCAAAACAATTAAAGGATATTTGAAGTTTTATATAAAATAAAGATATAAACGAATTTTTTTTGCCGAAAATAGAAGAAGAGAATCACAAATGCAAATTTTTCTGGTTTTCAAACTGTGGAGTATGCAAATTTTGAGTTCGACGTCAAAACCGTCGCTTCAGCGGCAGCGAATGAAATTTGACTTTCAACTGGATAAAAGAGAATGAAGACAAGGATGATCGGCATTCAGTGATAGCTTTGTTTCGATGAGTACGACGTCTCAGCGAAGTCATTTGACAGATTCAGAAGCTTGGAGAATTGTTGGTAGGTTAGAAGGGGGCCAAACTCAAGCCGAAGTAGCGCAAGCCATTGGAGTGTCACAAAGTGTCATTTCTAGGATCTGGAACCGTTTTTTGGAGAATGGATGTGCAGGCCGAAGACCAGGGCAAGGTCGTAGACGGGCAACAGCGCCCAATGAAGATCGGTATTTAGCGTTAACAGCTCGGAGACACCGAAACATGAACGCTACTCTTCTCCAACAACACCTTCGCTCGGCTACAGGCACCACGATTTCAACTCAGACTGTCCGAAACCGGCTCCATGCTGTAGGTCTGTATGCTCGCCGACCGATGGTATATGTTAGATTAACATCAAGGCATCGTCGCGACCGCAGGGAGTGGCAACCGAGCATGTCAGCTGGAGGAGAAATGAATGGAGCAATATTCTGTTTTCTGACGAGTCCCGTTTTTCTGTGCATCCGGATAATAGGCGTATTTTCATCTGGAGGGACCGTGGCAGTAGGAATAAGCCTCCGTTCGTGCACGAAAGTGTCAGATTTGGCGGTGGAGGAGTGTTGGTGTATGGTGGCATCTCCATTGACGGGCGCACTGACATCTACATCATTCGCAATGGAGCTCTGACTGGTCGCCGATATAGGGATGAGATCCTCAGACCTATTGTAGTCCCTTACGCTGCAGCAATCGGAGATAACTTCATTTTAATGGACGATAACTGCAGGCCACATCGTGCAAATCTGGTGGAGGATTTCCTTTTCGAGGAAGGAATCGTTCGAATGGAATGGCCAGCGTGTTCTCCAGACATGAATCCAATCGAGCACGTTTGGGACGCTCTAGGAAGACGAGTTTCTGGCCGCCAACAACCCCCACAAACTTTCCAAGAACTGGAAAGAGCTCTTCTGGAAGAGTGGGGCAGAATACTCCAACTCGTCATTAATAGCCTCATTGAGTCCATGCCTCAAAGGTGTTCAACGTTGCTGGCCGCCCGTGGAAACCATACCCCCTACTGAAAATGATTTTTGTTTGAAGAAAACACCTTTTCTTATTCTTTTTTTCTCATATGCACAAATTGTGTTTTTTTCCTTTTGTACACAAATGCGCAATAAAATGCATTTTTTTCTGCCAAACATGTGTAATTTATTCTCATATAACCTACTATGACTGTCGACCATGTATCAATGAGCTAAAAAGTTTCCCAGATACAAAATCCACCTAAAACTGCATTATCCTTTAATTGTTTTGAGCAGTGTATGTAACCCGGCCTTAATATTTTTTAAGAGACTCGTACTGGGTCGAGATCATGCTTGCATTGTTTTTCCACAAAGAGACGATCCGTGAAGAATTAGATTTAATTGTTTCTCAAGATGTGTAGAACAAACAACATGATTTGTAAAATTATCAATAGCGATAAAGAACTTATTTTAAATTAATGTTTTAATACATACTTCATGATGGTTTTTAAATTGACTTCTCAACAACGCGAAAGTTTGACACATTTTCTGACGAATATTTAACTGTAAAAGTATAAAATTGACAAACCTGACTATTGAAGGGATTTGGAATCGAATAACCTTTTTAATTTTTGGTAAATATGATACTTGTATAACAGATACTTGCTATAAGAGATACTTGTTAAATGGCTGCAGATTTCTATCCCTTCCCATACTGTAGCTTTAAGAAATTCTTTTCAAAACGCTAACGTTTACAGTATTTTCTTAAATTGTTTGTATCAAAAAATGAATAACGCCATTCGATTACACAGTTTCTGAATGAAAACACCTGCTAATCTTATGCGTTTTTGAAAACAAATATATTCAGAAATGTATCAGAATAGTTCAGATCAACTCATGGATTTGAGAATGAATTTGGATTTGGAATATTTAATAAAATGATATAGAAACATTTATATAAATCTACTTTTATTATACAGCTTTAAAAGTTACAATATAACATCATTTTTTGATTCTAAAAATAACTTTAAACACTGTAACATAAATTACAACGCGGAAATAATAGTAAACCCGCATACAACAGTCAATACTTGAATATTATTGCATATTTAACAAAGAATTTTGAACCATGTCATCTCTCAAATATATAGTGGTGTTTTAAAGTACCTTCTATTTAAACAAAAGATTTCAGGAAAACAGCATTTCGATTCGAAAAATGTTCTAAATATAAGGACATAAGCATACAACTGAAATAAGAATAAAAAATAAAATTTGGATTTCACCTTACTGAAAACAGAGGCTTTCTATTAAATGTAAGCTTTTACAGTCCGATACAATTTTTTTTAGCATAGAAAGCAAATTTATAAAGCTTCCCCGAGGCGGGCAAAGAGTGAGAAAGTTCTTTCCACTGTGTATTTTTTAGAATACTTACCATGGTCGACACTAAAAATATTACAGTTTTAAGGATTTTTTTCGACCGTATATATTCGATCCGGCAAAATACACATAATCTCTAAAAAGTACACATGCATTATTGATATACTTTTACATGAAAGGATATACTGTTATGAAAAAAGTTTTTGTACTACTTTCTATGTCGGATGTATTTCTGTAAATGGAAAATACATGTTTTGAATATATTTTTTCTACAAATAAGCAAAAGAAAACAACCTATATGGAATTTTCTCAATAGAAGAACACAAGCATACAACTGATTAAACAAAGAATAAAAAACAATTTTAATTATAGTTAAAACTGTGGCATTCTACTAAATATAAGGTTTTTAGTGCTATTTTACGTTAAATTTTAATAATTTACAATAATACATCAGTATTGCAAAAATATCTTTTTCAAAAAATATGTTGTTTTGATTTAAATATGCTTTCTTTAAAATTTTGAAAATATCGTATAAGTATCGTATATATAAGTATTTGTGAAAATATCGTTAATATTATATCGAATTAATACCAATAATTTGTAATGATTTTCCAATGTACTGTTTGATACTTTAAAAATAAAGTCACAATAATTACAAATTAGTGTATAAATATGCTTTAGTGACATATTTGTCAAACTACTTCTTTTAAGCTCATCCATTTACAAATATTATAATTCGCAGTAATAGAAGAAATCCAGTAATTAACCACTTAACCCTTTGAAGGGCTGTGGTATAAAATATATACCTCTTAGTTTTAATTGCAAAATGCCACATTGATACCAGAATTTTGAAATGAAAAATTTAACCTTATCAAGTATGTGAAGAAAAGCTTTCTTCTTTTTTGAAAGAAAATTTGTTTTTTCATTCTGCTTTCAGTCAGTCTTTTCAGCAATTTAAGAATGGAAGTGAATAGTAGTGTGCCCCTCAAAGGGTTAATCGTCACATTCGAAACATTCATGGGCTGTGAATTCAACATATTTTATTCAATTCTGTTTGATTCTCATCAGTTTTATACAATAGTACGATTATCTTTATTCTGGTATCATATTGCTTTTAATTAAATAAGGTGAATATTTCTTTTTCAAAAAAGTGATAACAATGGCCAATCTGAAATTTTAAACCATAATTTAATGCGACCATTAAGGTGTTAATCGTCGTGCCAGAGAGATTCACATTGCAAGCTTCACGGCTTTTACCACAATTTTTAAACAGTAATATTTATTGAATAATTCTATTGTAGATGTTAAACGGACCGTCGATAAATATTTTTGATTTAAAATACTGGTAACAACGTGTGAAAATTTTAGAAACGGTGCGAGTCCTGCTTTTATTCATTGTTTGATTCCCAGCAGTTTTATAAAATAGTGCAATTGTTTTTATTCTGGTATTTTTTTTTCCTTGTCATTAAATAAGATGAATAGTTTTCTTTAAAAAAAGTTTAGGGAATAATGAATTTGAAGTTTTAAACCGTAATTTAATGCGACCATTAAGAGGTTAAATAAAACAAGAATTTTAAGTAAGGAATGGTAGTTCTTAACCCTTTCCGGCACACTGTGCCCGGTCTGGGATACCTAATTTTAATTTCAAACTTGCAAACGGCATCAATAATATTTTAGTAAATTTTTGCTTTTAAAATAAAAGCTTAAATTAGGGATTTCAATATATCTAAAAAATTCGTTTATGAGTTCCGGTGTCAGTCGATAATTTCTCATTTTACTGACAGATTTTGCCCGTGCCGGAAAAGGTTAACCCTTTCCGCCACTCTGTGCCCGGTCTGGGATACCTAATTTTAATTCCAAACTTGCAAATGGCACCAGTAATAGTTAACTAAAATTTTGCTTTTACAATAAAAGCTTAAATTAAGGATTTCAAATTATCTAAGAAATTTGTTTTTGAATTCCGGTGCCAGTCGAAAATTTCTCATTTTATTACAGATTTTGCCCGTGCCGGAAAGGGTTAAAGAAATTGTTGAGTTAGAAACGCTACGTATTTCTACAAAAATTTCAATTTTGGAATAATATACTTTTATTTTAAAAAATTACTTTAAACACCGTAGCTTAAAATAAAACAGAGTTATAATAATACCCACACAAAAAAGTCTATACTTGAATTTTATTCTATATTTAAACAAAGTATTTTCAATCATCTCATCACTCATATATGTAGCAGTGTTTTCAAGTACCTACTATTTAAGCAATAGATTTCAGAAAACCTTTTCGATTCTAAAAATGTTCTAAATATAAGGACATATGTATACAATTGACAAAAGTTGAAAACTGCGATATTCTGCTAGATGTGAGTTTTTATAATCCCGATCAATCTTTTTTAGTAGAGAAAGCTACTTTAAAAAGCTTCCCCTATGCTAGCAAAAAGTGAGAAATATCTTACTAATACGTATTTTTCTGAATACATGCCATGGTCGATACTAAAAACATCACAGTTTTAAGAATATTTTCGACACACATTCGATCTGGCAAAATATACATATCTCTAAAAAGTAGACATGGATTATTAAAATGCTTTTAGGTGAAAGGATATACTGGTGTGAAAAAAGTTTTTGTACTATTTTCTATGTTAGATGTATTTATGTATATGGATAATACATATTTTAAATATAATGTTTTCTACAAATAAGCAACAGAAAACGACATATAAGAAATTTTTTCAACATAAAAATATGCGTACAAGTGACAATATATATATATATATATATATATATATATATATATATGATAGTTAAAACTGTGGCATTCAATTAAATTTAAACCTTTTAGTTCTGTACTAACGCTCATATTTGTCAACCTACTTTTTTAAGCACATATATTTGCAAATATTATCATACGTCGTAATATAGAAGAAATCTTTTCATTAAATAAAACAAATATTTTTTTGTAGGTAATGTTGGCTCTTTAAACAAAATGCTGGATTGGGAGCAATATACATTGCGTCAAAATTTTCCATTTTGGAACAATATAATTATCTTTTAAAAAATAACTTTAAGCACTGTATCTTAAAATATAACACAGTTATAATAAAACCCACCCAGAACAGTCAATACTTTGATATTATTCTATATTTAAACAAAGAACTTTCAATTATCTCATCTCTTAAAGACGTAGCAGTTTTTTAAAGTATCTTCTATTTAAACAATAGATTTCAGAATACCAGCTTTTTGATTCGAAAAATGTTCTAAATATAAGAACATAAGTATACAACTGACGAAAAAAATGCAAAATAAAGTTCGATTTCAACATAGTGAAAACTGCGGCATTCTTTTAAATAAAGGCTTTTATAATTCCGATACTAACTTTTTTTAGAAGAGAAAGCAACTTTACAAAGCCTCTCCTAGGCTAGCAAAAAGTACGTAAGTTGTTTCCACTGTGTATCTTTCAGTATAAAGGCCATGGTCGATAGTAAAAATACTACAGATTTAAGGATTTTTTGTACGTACACATTCCATCAGACAATATAAACATAATCTCGTAAAAATACTCATTCATTATTGATATGCTTTTACACGAAAGGATATACTGTAATGAAAAAAGTTTTTGTAATTTTTTTTGTTAGATGTATTTCTGTAAATGGTAAATACATGTTTTGAAATAATCTTTACTACAAATAAGCAGTAGAAAATGTCATGTATGAAATTTTCTCAATATGAGAACATAAGCATTACTGATGAAACAAAAAAAGAATAAAACACCATTTTTATCATATTTAAAACTCTGGCATTCTGTTAAATTTAAGGCTTTTAGTTTGTATTTAGTATACTAAGGCTAAAAGTTTTTGCATTAAAATTGAAGAATTTACAATAATATATCAATATTGCTAAAATATCTTTTAAAAAATATGTAGTTTTCTTTAATTATGTCTTCTTTAAAGACGTATTTGTGAAAATATATCGAAGTATTGATATAATATCGAAATATTGATATGATATCGACATTTTATCAATATTATGTAATTATTTTCCAAAGTATCGCAGATACTTAAAAAAAGTAAGTCACAATGATGACAAATTAATGTAGAAATGGGATTTTTAGAGACGTATTTGCAGGGTTCGCACAGTTCAACCACTAAATTTTAAGAATATTTTCAGTGTTTCACTGCAGAATAATATCGTAAAATCTGTGAATGAAGGTGGGGATTGCGAATGTTGAGGTTTAAAAATTAAATGTAAATTTTCTTACTTTTAATAGTGGGAGTCCTTAGAAATTCCAAGGAGTGTGCGAACCCAGTGTTGCCATACGGGCTACTTTTTTAAAATTCAGATTCTTGACTGGCACCACTTTTTTGACATTGTAAAATGCGCCTTATTTAATAACATATTAATAAAGGCGAAAACAAACAGAAATTTGTCGTTTCACAAAAGTGGTGCGAATCAAGAAATCTGAATTAAAAAAAAAGTAGCCCACTGGCAACACTGTGCGAACCTTGTATTTGTCTACATACTTTTTTTAACACTAGAACCGCGGGAAAGTTCATTCAAGTTTTATAAAAATATTTCTCACCGGAATTTTCATTTAAAACTCTTTAAGTTATTTATTGAAAATATTTTTTGCTCAGCAGATATTTAGCTTATTTTATTAAGACTTTTCTGGTTTGAAACGACATTTCTCCATATGATACGGGTCACAATGACCCGTAGCCACGGTTCTAGTGTTAAGCATATGCTTTTTGCAAAATTATTATTCGTCGTAATAGAAGAGAACGTGTCATAAAATAAATATTTCTAATGGGAAATGGTGATTTAAAATTAATTTCTGGGTTCGAAACAATAGATATACTTGCGATAAATTGCTGCGACAAAATTTTTGAATAATATATTTGTCTTTTTAAAAATAACTTTAATCATCGTAACTTAAAATGTAACAAATGTATACTAAAACGCACACAAAATAGTCCAATACTTGGATATTATTCTAAATTTAAACAAAGCATTTTTAATCATATCATGTCTCAAATATGTAATCAGTGTTTTCAAGTACATTCTTTTTAAACAATAGATTTCAGAAAACCAGCTTTTCGATTCAAAAATGTTCTAAATATAAGGACATCCGCATACAACTGATTAAAGAATGAAAAATAAAATTTCGATTTCAACATATTGAAAACTGAGACATTTTATTAAATGTAAACTTTTATGGTCCCGGTAGAACATTTTTTAACAAAGAAAGCAACTTTATAAAACCTACCTTAGACTGGCCAAAAAATGAAAAAATTCATTCCACCATGATTTTTTTTTTTTTTTTTTTTTTTTTTTTTTTTTTTTTTTAATTTCCCGAATATGTGCCATGGTCGATACGATAAATATTACACTTTTAAGGGCTTTTTCGACCGTACTTTTTCGATTAGACAAACACATACGCTCTCCTAAAAGTACTCAAGCATTATGAATATGCATATACATAAAAGGATATACTGGTATGAAAAAAGTGTTTGAAGTGTTTTCTCTGATAGGAATATTTCTATAAATGGAAAATATATGTTTTTAATATAAACATTTCTACAAATAAGCAACATAAAACGACATATAAGAAATTTCCTCAGTATAAGAACATAAGCATACAATTAACGAAAATAAGAAAGAATAACACAGCATTTTCACCATAATTAAACTTTGGCATTCTATAAAATTTAATGCTTTTATGGTTATACTAATGTTAAAAATTTTTACATTAAAATTTTAAGAATGTACTATATCAGTATTGCAAAAATATTCTTTTCGAAAAATACTTAATATTCATCTTTAAAGACATATTTGTCCAAATATTGTTGATATTATATCGAAATATTAGCAATATTCTGTTGTAATTTTCTAAAGTATTGTCTGGCACTTAAAAAAAGTCACAATAATTACAAATAAATGCATATCATAGAATCGCTAGTGATAAATTTGTTCACCTATTTTTTTAAGCACATCTATTTTCGAATATTATTCGTCGTAATAGAATATAAAAACTGTCATTAAATAAAACAAATATTTTTAGTAGGAAAGGGTGGTTCTTAAAAATAATTTTGGTTGGAAACGATAGATAGTTGCGTTGGAAACGATAGATATTGCAACAAAATTTTCAATTTTGGAAAAAATTACCTTTGTTTTAAAAAATAATTTTAAACAACGCAACTTAAAATACAACACAGTTATAAAAAACCCACACAAAAAAGTGAATACTTTGATATTATTCTACATTCAAACAAAACATTTTCAATCATCTCATCTCTTACGTATATAGCAGTGTTTTTCAAGTACCGTCTATTTAAACAATAGATTTCTGAAAACGAGCTTTTTATTACTAAAAATGTTCTATATACAAGGACATAGGCATACAACTGACATAAGAATGAAAAATAAAATTTCGATTTCAATATATTGAAAACTCGACATTCCATTAAATGTAAGCTTTTATAGTCCTGCTACAAACTTTTTCTCAGTAGAGAAAGCAACTTTACAAAACCTCCTCTAGGCTAGCAAAAAATGAGAAAGTTCTTTCCACTATGTATTTCCCAAAATAAATGCCAAGGCTGATAAGACCAATATTACAGTTTTAAGGACTTTTTTCGACCGCATGCATTCGATCAAACAAACTACACATACACTCTTAAAAGTACGCATTTGTTTATTACGCATTATTATTTATATTATTTTGCATGATAGGATACATTATTATGAAAAAAATTGTACTATTTTCTATATCAGATGTATTTCTGTAAATGAAAAATATTTGTTTTGAATATAATCTTTCCTACAAATAAGAAACATGGACGATAGATATAGTTTTCTGAGTATAAGAGTATAAGCATACAACAGGATGAAACAGATAAAGGATAAAACAACATTTTCATCACAGTTAAAACTGTAGCATTCTATTAAATCTAAGACTTTTAGTACTATAATAATGCGTAAAGATTTTACGTTAATTTCGAAAAATTAAAAAACTTATATCATTATTTCAAAAATATTTTTTCAAAAAATATGTAGTTTTCTTTAAATATATGTCCTTTAAAGACATATTTGCGAAAATATTGTTCATATTACACCAAAACATTACCAATTTTCTGTAATAATTTTCCAAAGTAATGTTTGATACTTAAAAATCACAGTAATTACAATATAATGTAGAAAATAAGATCTTTAGCGACATATTTGTACACCTACTTTATTAAGCACATTTATTTTCCAATATTATTCTTCTCTTAATTGAGGAATTCTTGTAATTAATTAAAGCAAATATTTTTAGTAGGAAATGGTGGTTCTTAAAAAAAAATACTGGGTTGGGATTAAAAGATATTGGGTAGAAGTTTTCCATTTTAAAATAATGCATTTTTCTTAAAAAGAGAAAAAAAACCTCTAAACTTTATAACATAAATGTAATACAGTTATTATACAGGGTTCGCACAGTGTTACCACAAAAATTTTACAGTATTTTCAATGTATTTCGTTGCAGAAAAATATTGCGAAACTTGAGGATATAAGTGGTGGTTGAAATTTATGTGTCTTAAAAGCTAAATATAAATTTTCCTATCATTAACCCATTCGTGCCCAGCATCTTTTGCGTAAATTTTATTTGGTTGGCACCACTATTTTTAGAAGATTTAAGTTTAGTTCATTAATCACGAAAATGCATCATTTAAATAAAATAATTATTGCTTCTCTTTTTTACCGTAGTCAAAAACAGGGCTGAATGCACATTTTGAAGCGCCCCTAAAAAGGGACGCTAGGCACTAATGGGTTAATAGCGTTGCCAGAGTCCTTATAAAATATAAGGAATGTGCGAACCCTGTTATGAAACCCACACAGAAAAGTCAATACTTTGATATTATTCTGTATTTTAAAAAAGCATTTTCAATCATCTAATCTCTCAGATATGTAGCAGTATTTTCAAGTACCTTCTATTTAAACAATAGATTTCAGAATACCAGCTTTTCGATTCTAAAAAATTTCCAAATACAAGGACGTAAGCATGCAACTGTCGAAAGAAAGTAAAATAAAATTTCGATTTCAACCTATTGAAACCTGCGACATTCTATTAAATGTAAGCTCTTATATTGAAAATATAAACCTTTTTAGTAGAGGAAGAAACATTACAAAGCCTCCCCTAGGCTAGCAAAAAATTAGAAAGTTCTTTCCACTATGTATTATTCAGAATACATGCCTGGTCGATACTATAAATATTATAGTTTTAAGGTTTTTTTTCGACGGTACACTTTCTATCAAGCATAATGCACATTATCTTTTAAAAGTACTCATTCATTATTTAAATGATTTTACACGAAAAGACATACTGTTAAAAAATGTACTTTTTCTCTGTCAGATATTTTTTTTGTAAATGGAAAATACATGTTTCAATGACGTAATCAGGGTGAGTGCCCAAAACATTGCAAAATAATTTATCTTCGATTCATATCAAAAAATTTTCTAGTTAGATCAGGCTAACATTACTTTAAAAGATTACCGATAGTCTGTGCACTTGATCAGCCATCTTGGTTACGCCACTGTGTATTGAATATAGTCTTTTCTACAAATAAGCAACAGAAAACGATATATATAAAAATTTCTCGATATAAGAATATAAGCAAAACAATGACGAAGCAATCTATCAACCTTTTGACCGTAGTTAAAACTGTGGCATTCTATTAAACTTAAGACTTTTAATGGTATACTAATGCTAAAACAATTTACATTAAATTTGAGGAATTTACAATAATATACCAGTATTACAAAAATGTCCTTTGAAAAAAAAATATGCAGTTTCCTTTAAATATGTCATCTTTAAAGACGTATTAGTGATAATATTTTTGATATTATATCGGAATATTACCAATATTATGTAATGATTTGCTAAAACATAGTCAAATACTTTTTTTTTAAAATCACAATAATGGAAAATTATTGTAAAAATTGGGATCTCTAGTGACATATTTTTTCACCTACTTTTATTTTAAACGCATCTAATTTTGAAAATCTTTATTCCTCGTAGTAAAAGGCCCCACCAGTGACCTAGAGGTTTTGTCCTCGAAACTTGTAGACGGCATTTGCTAGGTTCAAACCCAATCGCGACTGTCGGCCTAATCTTTCGGAGTTTACTTCAAACCTTGGATTTCCTTGCGTGAATACGGATTAGATTCCCTTTGAAAGAACCCCACCCGCTTAAGGGCCTATATACCTTGAGTAGATAATCGGCCGACAAAAAATAAATGATAAATCTCATAGTAAAAGAAAATCTATCATTAAACAGAACAGATATTTTTAAGTAGGCAATGGTAGTTCTTTAAAAAAATTCTGGGTTGGATGCAATATACATTGCCACAAAATTTTCCATTTTCGAAAAATAAATTTTTCAAATAATAATAATAATAATAATAATAATAATAATTTTAAGCACCGTAGCTTAAAATATAACGCAGTTATAATAAACCCACACAGAAAAGTCATTACTTGGGTACATTTAAACAAAGCCTTTTCAATCATCTCATCTCTCAAACATGTAGTTATGTTTTAAAGTGTCTTCCATTTAAACAATAGATTTCTGAAAACCAGCTTTTCGATTCTAAAAATGTTCCAAATATAAGGACATAAGCATACAGCTGAGGAAAGAATGCAAAATAAAATTTCGATTTCAACATATTGAAACTGCGGCATTTTATTAAAAGTAAGCTTTTATAGTCTCGATACAAACTTTTTTTTAGTAGAGACTTTTTTTTTTTAGTAACAACTTTGCAAAGCCTCCCCTAGGATAGCAAAAAGTGAGAAAGTTCTTCGCACTAAGTATTTAGAATAAAGGCCATGGTCGATACTAAAAATATTACAGTTTTAAAGATTTTTCAGACTGTGCAAATTCTATCAGACAAAATACATGTAATCCCGTAAAAGTATTCATGCATTATTGAAACGCCTTTACACGAAAGGATATACTGTTATGAAAAAAGTTTTTGTACATTTTTTTTCTCTTACATGTATTTCTGTAAATAGAAAATGCATGTCTTGAATATAATTTTTTCTACAAATAAGCAACAGAAAATTTCATGTATGAAATTTTCTCAATATAAGAGCATAAGCATTACGGATCAAACAAAAAAAGAATAAACATCATTTTTATCCTAGTTAAAACTCTTTCATTTTGTTAAATTTAAGGCATTTAGTTAGTATTTAGTATACTCAGACTAAAAGATTTTACAGTCAATTTGAAGAATTTTCAGTAATATATCAGTATTACTAAAATATCTTTTTAAAAAAATATGTAGTTTTCTTTAATTATGTCTTCTTTAAAGACGTATTTTGGGAAATATTATATCAAAATATTGATATTATGTCGAAATATTACCAATATTCTCTAATTATTTTCCAAAGTATTGTATGGTACTCCAAAAAATTGTCACAATAGTTACAAATTAATGTAGAAAAGGGGATTTCGTGTGACATATTTATCCATTTACTTTTTTTATGCACATGGATTTTCGAAAATTATTATTTGAGTAATAGAATAAATCCTGTCATAATATAAAACAAATATTTATATTCTGGAAGGGGGATTTTTTAAAAAAATATTGCTGGTTTCAAAGCGATAGATACACTTGCGATAGATTACAGTGGCAAAATTTCTGAATAATATATTTTTCTTTTTAAAAATAACTTTAACCATCGTAACTTAAAATATAACACATGTATAATAAAACCCACACAGAAAAGTCAATACTTGATATTATTCTATATTTAAACAAAGCGTTTTCAATCATATCATCTCTCAAATATATAGTCAGAGTTTTCAAGTACCTTCTATTTAAACAATAGGTTTCAGAAAACCAGCTTTTTGATTCTAAAAATATTCTAAATATAAGGACATAAGCATACAACTGACGAAAGAATGAAAAATGAAATTTCGATTTCAACATATTGAAAATTGAGAAATTCTATTAAATGTAAGCTTTTACAGTCCCGACACAAAATTTTTTAGTAGAGAGAGCAACTTTACAAATCCTCCCCAAGGCTAGCCAAAAAGTGAGAAAGCTTTCTCCTGCATGCATTTTTCAGAATAAATGCCATGGTCGATACGATAAATATTACAGTTTTAAGGGCTTTTTCGACCGCACACATTCGATCAGACAAAATGCACATAATCTCCTAAAAGTACTCATGCATTATTAATATGCTTTTACATGAAAGGATATACTGGGATGAAAAAAGTTTTTGTAGTGTTTTCAGTTTAGGTGTATTTCTATAAATGGAAAATACATGTTTTGAATATAATCTTTTCTACAAATAAGCAACTGAAAACGACGTATATGAAAGAATTTTTTTATGTTTAAATGTTAATAAGGAAAATAAGAAATTTTAAAACAAAAGCAATATATTGAATTCACAAATGGAAAGATATAAAAATAATTACATAGGTTTTTCGAATAAAAAGAGCATTTTTTAGCCCTTAAATAAATTATCTTTTATATTGTTTCAAGAAAAGTATGTGCGATTCTCAGAGAGGTTAATTATACAGGGAAAATAATGAGACAAGTCTGAGATACATTTTTCTTACACGAAGCGATCCTTTTTTTATGATGTTGACATCTGTAATACAAGTAAAAAACTACCGTCGTAACTAAAATATTTCAAATTAGTAAATATTTCAAGGTTCACACTCCTTATATTTTTTGAAGGACTCTGGTACAACTATTAAAAATAAGAAAAATTACATTTAATTTAACACAGAATCCATAATCACCACCTTAATCCATAGAATTCACTATATTTTTCTGCTCTGAAATACTTGAACATATTCTTAAAATTTAGTGGTATAACTGTGCGAACCCTGTATTTTAATAAAAATGTAGTTAAATAATTTATATTATCTACATTTTTATGTTGTAAAACTTAATTCTCTAATGCACGCCTTATTCTTTTAGAATAGTGTATTTTAGTTTTATATTAAGGATACGACACCAGAAATTTTAAGATAGACGCTTTATCTATTAAGATATGCTTTAAGATACTTTTAATCTTGTAGCACACTTTTTTTTGCAGCATTAATATTTCTAAATAAATGTTGTGCAGATAAGCATCCCTACTATTTAACTAGCGAAGAGAGCGCTTTGCGAAATATTTAATTTTTTACCAGCGGTTTTTCTTGACAAATGATTTTCTGCAATTGATTTGCGAAAATGCGTTGAGTAAAGAAAGTAAACTTTACAGTTGACTTTGTTTGGCATTTTGTTTGTGAGTATAAATACCTCACTTGTATTTTTAACCCTTTGAGCTCTGATGGTAGGATTTTCAACCACATAATTTTAATTCCGAAATGTCACAAAGGCACCAGAAAATTGAACCAAGTTTATTTGAAAAAGGTTTAATGCCATTTTTTTTCCCGTACATTTTAATAACCGTTTTTTTTCTTTTTAAAATACTGGTGCCAATGTGACATTTAGAATTTTGAAAAAATTTACCAACCAGGAGCTCAAAGGGTTAAACCGTCTATTTACGGCAAAATTACCAAATTAATTAAGTCTATTTATTCAGGGTTCGTACATTTCTACCACTAAATTTTAAGAATATTTTCAAAGTGTTTTACTGCGGAAAGACATCGCAAAACCTGTGAATAATGGTTGGGTTTCCGAATATTGTGGTTTAAAAATTAAAAGTAAATTTTCTTTTTTTTAAATAGTGGTGTCAGAGTCCTTAAAAAATATAAGGTGTGTGCGAACCCTATTATAGCAAAATTAATGTGCCCCGCATACATTAAAATTAAGATAAATTTTAATTCTTCAAATAATAATACCATGGCTCGCGCTACGTTTTTTGAAAACCAGTATTTTTTTTTTACACAAATTTGTGGTAGGTTTCTGCAACAATTCAAAGACAAACACTCTTCTTGCTATGCTTCTACGGCATTTAAAAATACAATTTTTCTTTAAATAAAAGTGCTGTTCAAAAAGCGGACCAAGTGGGAGCAGTGTAATACAGGCTTTAAACGATTAGTTTCATTCCTTCCTTGGATCAAAAGATCTCTGCAAAGAATATTGTGTGTGTATTTTCGATTAACCCTCGTATGAACAGATGGAAATTTGAATTATGAAGGCTAGGTGGGGTAATTAAGTTAAGATGCAAGGAACTTCTGCTCCAAAATAAATTTTCAAATAGTTTATTCACTCCAACAAATTATGAACAAACTTATTTGAAAATAATCAAAAGCTCTTTTTCACGGCTGTTTTGAGATCGAAATTGTACTACAATGTCACAGGTGGAAATTCCTATTTTCGGCATTAAAATTAAACGTTTGCTGACTACAAATGGCGTCTATCAAATGGTTAAGTGTCCCATAGTTAAAAAAAGAAGTATTTATTTTCACACGGGTATCAAATTGGAGTCCCTTAAAATTTTATAGTTACCACTGCCTTCTCTAATCACCAATTCTCTGCAATTCAGGACATAAGAAAAAAGGATTTTGTAATATGTTCGCTATTAGACAGTGTTGTGTTTACTTGGAACGTTTTATGCCGTTCCGAAAAATAATTAATAATTCTCGAAGTAACATTGCGTCTTGTGGCCGCAAAAGACCCATAAAAAGGCACATGACAGTTTGTATTTATCAATTTTTGGTCATATGTAAAGAAAAATAAACAGAAAAATAGAACAATACTTACCTGCTGGAACTTGAAAAATATAGAACACAAAGGCACTAATAAAATATGTAGAGAATTTTCTTCTTTGAAAATAATTTAATTTTTTGTTGCAAAATCTTGTTTTTATTCTTATAGAAAAAGCAGACAAGATATATCGGGGTCTCTCATTTTTCTAGAGACCTGGCAATTTAGGATCACTTTTAAGACCCAATTTTGACAACTAAAAAATATACTTGAAATGAAATGAGCTTCTCCTGGGGAATTAGGGGTGACACCTTTTTTGGAATCATGATGTAATCCTTTGAATACAATGAAGTGCATCTGGAATAAATGATTATGGTTCGACGAAAAATTTTCCTTACACCTCAGGTCCTATTTTGCGAGGATCCATCTAATGCTGCAAGGAATTTCATGAGGGGTACATCACCACATTTCTAATGTAAAAATTTTACTTTTAATTTTAAATTATTTTTCGTATCAAAACTGACGATGCCTTCCGTCCTTCTTTTTTGAACCATCATCGCAGACACCGGACAAGCACTCTCGCAGGATTCTGTACTGTTCTGCCCAAGAAACGAACGCAGCCGCAAAGGTAAAGGGGGCGGGGTTGCCATAATCTCATAATTCACCAATTGGCAGGGTTAGAGAAGTGGCGATGAAACAGATAGGCGAAACGATTACACACTGATAGGGAAATTGAATTTACAAGAATAAAATTTTATAGCACCAGAAAGATGCGAAGCCAATAAAGTATACAAGGATTCACCTATTTTAAATTACGCATCAGTAGAATTGAGTCCGATTGGACGGGAGGAAGAGTTATAGAACGGAAGTACATCCCCCTTCGAATATTTGAGAAAGCTCTGGAACAGACCACAACCGGAAGTAACAAATTCGAAATCATTTTATCATTTTGAAATAAACGAAAATTTACATAATAAAAGAAACCTTACAGGGGAGTTTAAAAAGGCGAGAATTAAAATAAAATTTTAGAATGCGAATTTTTTATAATAAATGAAAAAAGATTAATAAAATACACGATAAATTAAACTGAATAAAAAATATGGCAGTGGTTATGAGTAACCACAACATATTACCCCGGCCTCCCGAAGAGAAAATATTGGTGAGATGTATAAATTCAATAATTTTTATATCGAGACAATATTTTCTAAAGTATGCACAATGAACATATAAAACAATCATGAAAGATAAATGAACTAATAAGAATCACATGAATATCAATAATTGTTTTACAAGACATTCAATAATAAAAAAATACTATCATGGTCACAGTTCACATGATAATGCACGATAAGTTGGAAAATACTGAAAAGTAAAACGTCTACAATAGCTGTTTGTTCGCAAAAGGAAATATCTTGTTTCAAAATAGAGTTTGTAACAGTTTATGTATTTGTAGAAAATAAACACAGTCTTTAGTCACAGTCTTGCTGTCTTCAAGCCAAAAACGAGACGAAGGCAGGTGAATATTCCCCATGGAGTGGTAAAACTGAGCTTATCTTGCATTTCTTTAGGTACTGCAATCTGCCAGTATGCAGACGGCAAGTCGAGAGTACTGTAGTATTTAAATTTTGAAAATTGTACCAATAGATTTTGAATTCTTGGGAGAGGATATGATGATGGAATGATAATAGAATTTAACAATCTTAAGTCTAACGCCAAACGATATTTTTGAGGCTTCGACATGTCGGTTCTTTTCTTTTTAACTAGAAGCATAGGGCAAGCCCAGGATGAATTTGATCTTTCTATAATACCAGCATTTAGCATTTGATTAATTTGGTCAAGAGCTTCTTGCTCGAGTGCCTGTGGCACAGAAAAAGATAGGGTTTTCACTGGATGAGAATTCAACATTGAAAACTGAGGATTCACTAGGTCTGTATGACCTAAAGTGTCCAAAGATTTAGAAAATGCCAGAGCTTTACTGCACAATAATTTTGTTAAAGAGTCACTTTCATGAGGGGGCAAGTGTTTTAGGTCAAAATCATTTGGTGACAGTTCTTGTACACGTTTTCTTTTAATTTCCTCAGATGGTAAAAGTAGATTACAATATTCATTTTCAAAATCTAAATCAAAAGAATATTCTTCAATATCGTTCTCATCTACATTAATACATTCACCAATAACTGAATTTTTGTTTAAATGAATGTGCACTTTTGATATATTCCGACATACAACTAAGAATAAATTATTTTGAATTGAAGAGTTAGAATGCAGTGATTCATGCAAAACAAGACTTATTTTTCAAAGCTGGCTTAAAGATAAAATATTCAGATGGAGAGTTCAAGTATTTGACATGTAAATAAACAAAAGAATTGGGAGCGCTTAATTCTCTATTAACTGTTTGTACCATGTTGGCATTCACCACAATTTTATTACCATCATTCAAATTAGTATGCTTTTCACCAACATAACTGATGTCATTAGCACTTTCAGATGTGAAATTTTTGTCAGCCATATTACTGTTAGTAGATAAATAGTTTATAACATTACCATAATCAGTTGGAAAATAATTAGGAAGATAAGTAAAATTACCATCCATACAGGGATTATGATAATTCATAGCAATATTAGCAAAATTATTTATAGATAAATCACTATTTGGTAAATTATAATTGTAAGGATAGGTTGCATAATTATTGACTAACTGTAAATTATTGTCACCAGAATTTCCATACACATTATCAACATAAGTACCATTACTTGGATTAATTTATAGAATTTTCATAAAAAGGCATTTTGTGTGCATCAAAAGAATATGGCACTATTATATTGTCATAAATACACTCAGAATTCAAATAATAACAGGTAGGAGATTCATTTTGACTGTGAAAAGGGATGTGTTTATCTTTGATTAATATAGACTTAAAAGTTGGAGAAATGGTTATGGAATGTTTATTTATAAATTCAAACCCAAGTATGGCTTGAAAATTAACATTCTTTATATCAGTAAGATAAAAGACATGATGGAAAAAGTACTTGTCAATTTTAAATGAAATCTCAATGCATCCTTTAAAAAAAACTCTAGAGTTTATAGTAGATAGTGATACATTTCTAGATAAGATTTTATAATGAATTTTGGATTTAATACTATTAAAGCATTCTTGATCCAAAAGTGATAAAGTTGAGCCTGTATCAATAAAAGTTGATATTTCATTATGTTGTACATTCATAATTATACATGGCAGTAAATAAGAGTTATCAAAGGAACTATAAATGATGTGTCGTTCTTGTACACACTCCTCAATTTCAGACGAATGTTTGGATGCCAAAGAATTATGAGAACAGCATGATTTATTAAATTTTGGTTGCACTGGGAATGTTTGTACAGCAGTGGTTGACAATAAAGAAGTTGAAGAACTTTTGTCAATGTGACGCTTGTTTTTCTCGTCACAACAATGTACTGACCCTGAAGAACCATTATGGGAAAGAAGGTGGTCAGTAGGACTAATCTCCCCTATTTGTTTAAATGATAGATGTTATCATTTTTATTTTCAGAAAAAGAAGCACAGTTTTTCTTTCTGTGAGAATCAGACGAAAAGTTAGAGGTATGATTTCGTCTAGATGCATTGAGAACATTTTTGAATTTGTAACATGTGTCCATACGGTGATTGAATTGTCCGCAAAATGCACCTTGAATGACATTTTCTTTGTGATAAGAATCTGTAGAATTTTTCTTGTGAGAAAATCTGTCAAAGTTAGGTTGAAAAAAAAGGTCTCTTTTGACGAGGTTTTTGCTGTCGAAAGTTTGTTTTATATTTATCCGCAACGTTTTGTCTGATAGGTGAAGGTGAATAAGTTCTATGTTTTCTCTTAACATTATTAAAATTATGAGATTTTCCATTCTGTGTTTCTGATGGTGAGAACGCATTATGTGAATTTACGTAAATTTTATCCTTTGTACGTCTTACGGGAGTTTGTTGGACCATATTCACAGAAAAATTTGAAGTTGCATCAGCATTGTCACTATCCATGCAATAAATTTGATCAAAATTTTTATGAGAATTTCGAGAAGGTGGAGAATCATAGATTTCTTGTAGAAAATGTGCTCGTTCAAGAGCTAAATCAAATCTGGAAATATTTTCTTCTAAAATTTTTCTTTTGATCTGTTTAAGCAAAGCCTGAAGATAGTGAGTGAATTTTAGTGAATCTAGAGCAGCTGGTTCCAATTTGGGATACGCAAGCCGAAGTTGCTTATCCAGACGAAATGAAAAGTTTTTAACTGATTCATTCGAATCTAATTTTAAATTTTGCAGGGATTGGAGAGAGTTAGTTTTTTTTGTCGGCATGAAATAGTCTATAAACGCCTTTAGAATGGCTTGAAAGTTAGCATTCTTGAATTAAGACTATGTTTCAAGAAAGAAGAGTAAAGCACTACCCTCTAGTTTTGATTTAAAATGAACAAAAAGCTCTTTATCAGAAAAATTATTCAATTCTTGTAAGTCGGATAATTGATCAAAAAAAAATCTACAGTTTGTGGATTCCCATCAAAAGGCTGAATAGCAATATTTAGTTTAGATTTCAGAGACATGATGAGAAAATTAAAATAAATTCTCAATAAATGTGACAATAATATGTTTATAAATTAGTTACATAAAAAAATATAAACTTAATTTGATATATCTTCTAAAATAATGACGAACTTCATCTATGTCATACACCATTTTTATATGTTAAAAAAATATATAACAAGAAAAGAGAAGAAGAAGATGCTAGCATATTTTTCTTAGCATCATATGAAGAATATCAGACCGAAATTTTCTTAGCATCAGATCTCCCAAGTTTGGGAGAAAAAAATTATTAGATTTCGGATGTTCATGTAAAAATTATGATTGTTCTGTTGAAAAATGCAGCATCTGTTCTCTAATTTATCAAAACAAGATAAAAATTCATATTAAAGTAATGAGTTATTTTGATACACCTCCTTCATTCAATAGGATGCAACATCTGTTCTCAAATTTATCAAAACAATATAAAGTAACCACTTATTTAACCAACTTTCAGTAAAAAACATGATAACCAAATTTAAACTATAAGTATTGCATGATAAGAATACATTAACTTCTGTATAATAAAATGAGAACATTTTTGTTTATATATATATTTTTTAATCACTTCTATATAATAAAGAAAAATATATGTTGAACACTGTCATGTCGAATGGTTTAGACGAGATGACGGCACCAATTAAAGGGTTTTAACTGTTGTGTTTACTTGGAACGTTTTATGCCGTTCCGAAAAAAAATTAATAATTCTCGAAGTAACATTGCGTTTTGTGGCCGCAAAAGACCCATAAAAAGGCACATGACAGTTTGTGTTCATCAATTTTTGGTCATATGTAACGAAAAATAAACAGAATAATAGAACAATGCTTACCTGCTGGAACTTGAAAAAATAGAACACAAAGACACTAATAAAATATGTAGAGAATTTTCTTCTTTAAAAAGAATTTTATTTTTTGTTGCAAAATCTTGTTTTTATTCTTATAGAAAAAGCAGACAAGATATATTGGGGTCTCTCATTTTTCTAGAGACCTGGCAATTTAGGATCACTTTTAAGACCCAATTTTGACAACTAAAAAATATACTTGAAATGAAATGAGCTTCTCCTGGGGAATTAGGGGTGACACCTTTTTTGGAATCATGATGTAATCCTTTGAATACAATGAAGTGCATCTGGAATAAATGATTATGGTTCGACGAAAAATTTTCCTTACACCTCAGGTCCTATTTTGCGAGGACCCATCTAATGCCGCAAGGAATTGCATGAGGAGTACATCACCACATTTCTATTGTAAAAATTTTACTTTTAATTTTAAATTATTTCTCGTATCAAAACTGACGATGCCTTCCGTCCTTCTTTTCTGAACCATCATCGCAGACACCGGACAAGTACTCTCGACGGATTCTGTACTGTTCTCTCCAAGAAACGAACGCAGCCGCAAAGGTAAAGGGGGGGGGATTGCCATAATCTGATAATACGCCAATTGGCAGGGTTAGAGAAGTGGCGATGAAACAGATAGGCGAAACGATTACACACTGATAGGGAAATTGAATTTACAAGATTCAAATTTTATAGCACCAGAAAGATGCGAAGCCAATAAAGTATACAAGGATTCACCTATTTTAAATTACGCATCAGTAGAATTGAGTCCGATTGGACGGGAGGAGGAGCTATAAAACTGAAGTACATCCCCTTTCGAATATTTAAGAAAGCTCTGGAACAAACCACAACCGGAAGCAACAAATTCGAAATCATTTTATCATTTTGAAATAAACGAAAAGTTACATAAGAAAAGAAACTTTACAGGGAAGTTTAAAAAGGCGAGAATTAAAATAAACTTTTAGAATGCGAATTTTTTATAATAAATGAATAAAGATTAATAAAATACACGATAAATTAAACTGAATAAAAAATATGGCAGTGGTTATGAGTAATCACAACAGACAGGGAGGCGGCAGCATGGAAAAATATCTCATCGATATTCCACAATTTTTTAAAAACTTGATCCGCTTATTAAAATGCAAATGGTCTGCCAAGTCATTGTGGAAAACACTTGGAAAGCCTAATTTAGCGGTTGATTCATAGGTTTATCATTGTGTTTTCCTGCTCTCAGTCCTCTAAGATTTTATATGTTTGAGTATAGGAAAACACATTGATTAATCTATGATCCAACTGCTAAAATCGAGTTTTCAGGAATTTTTCACAAAGATATGTCTTGGCAGACCGATTGCGTTTAATATAGAAATCTAATTTTAACTATTTCTGGAATTTCAATCGTGAAATACCTGAGATATTGTCACTGCTCCAGACCTCAACTCTGAATGTACTTCAATAAATAGAAAAGAAGAACTTAAACAAATTTTATCACAGCGCCGTTCCAGAGAAATACAAGATAAACAAGACAAGATGATCAAGAAAAATATTTATAAATTTCAACATTTAATAGGAAAAATAGACAACTTAAAATCACTCAAAAAAATCTTTTCTATTCACATGTAACAATATGTCCAAAAAGATTTACACATGTTTTCGGAATAAATGCTTTTCGAAATACGATAATAAATATTATATTTTAAAAGAGTGTTTATCCTTGGTAACATTCATTCAAATAAAATACACACAATCTGTTAAAAGCATACATGCATTATTTATTCTTCCTTGAAAGATGTACACTCGATATGTCTACATTTGAAATATACTCTTAGTTTTTCTGTTTTCTGATAAAAGAATATAGATAAAACATACAGAGAAAAAAAAGAAAAAAAGGAATAAAACCGAACGTTGGGTGCTATTTTCTATACAAGAGCATCGTTCGAAATACAAGTGTTACAGAAAATAGTATTATAATTCCTGGTGTATAATCCGCGGATCAAAAAAATCTGCTTAGTCACAGAAATTTTATTAAAAGCTGGAGACTAATAAATATCGTGATCAAATAAGTTACGTTTTATTATAAAAAATTTTTGAGTCGAAACATAATTGTTTGATCCACGGATTATGTGCCGGAAATTACAGTATTATATATGCAGTAAACTCATTTTACAATTTCGAGAATTAGGTTCACGGAATTATTTGCAAAATGTCAAAATCCAGATCGTAAAGCTGCTACAAACAACCATTTTTATATTCTGTTCTTACCACTATTACGTTTCTTACCAATAATACTTTTTATATTATACTTTTAATTGCAAATGTTATCAACGCGTATCTAAAAGAATTTCCTACATAAAAAGTGACGCGAAGTATTCGCTAATGTTGAAATATTCTGCATTTTCTATTTCTCAAATAATCAAAACTCTTGAATGTTAAGGAATTACTGCATAACAAATAGCTAACATCTTTCATAAACAAAAAAGCTAGTGTATTGTATTCTAATGTATGTGCTCGTCTGATAGTTTTGCCAGCTTTAAAGTGTTAAAATATCATTATAATGTTGAAAATTATTTTTACTCATTATAAGCATTTTTTGTCACACAAAGACTGCGATTCTTGTTTAGAATCACGATGATTTTATATTTTTAAAGAAATTTTAATTTGATTAAATCCATCAAAACCTTTTTTAAATCCAAAAATTTATATCTGTTCATAAATGACTTGCCAATAAATATGCCCAAGAGCTACCGGAAATTTTTCTCAAGTTTTGTAAACAAAAATTCGTCACTAGAAGTTTTATTTAAAACTGTTTAACTTCTATTTTAATTCTTTTATTCTGTAGCTCATATATTTAGACTATTTGACAGAAATTTCTTGTTTAAATTACACTGGAACATCATGCAGTGGAAGGAGATGCATAAAATCCCCCCCCCCCCCGGAATTGAGAGGTGGAAAGATAAATTTCCAGTTAATTTTAACGAAAATTTATACCAAAAACTTTTTGATTAAGTTTTGTTTTTATAACTTTGGTTGCAAAAAAATGTCCAAAGCTGAACTTATTTTAACCATTTGAGGGACAATCAATTGCAATTGTATAATTTTGAACACCACCGGAAATTTAACAAAAAAATAATTACTTCAAAATAAGGAAAAACGATTTCACGCCCTCTTTTTTCCCAATCAAAGTTAGAAAAGTAAAATTTTATAAAAATATGCTGGAGCAAATCTTCATTAATCGTAAGTGGTGTAAAATGCCCGCCGCCCACCGCCCCTCAAATGGTTAAAGAAATATTTTTAAAAAACTGTCATATTATAAAATTTTAGTGCAATTTTTTTGTAATTGAAACGATTGTAGTATTGAAATCAATTATTCTAACATTTTACATTTTCTTTTTTTCAGAAAAAAACAGATGAAATGAACCACAAACCTGGCAAAAATGAATAAAAACAAAGAAATAAACAACAAACAAATTGACGAAAAAGATACCATCAACAAAGTTAATGGCGGCTTTTCAGAAGAACAAATTACATTCATAGCTATACTTCAACATTAAAGCGACTTATTTTTTTACATGTATTAGATATGATAAAATAGTTCATGGATGCGAGAGAAAAATATTTCTACTATTTCACTTAAAACTGCAAATGACAATGGTGCGGCGTAACCGAAAAAAACTTCTGAAACTGATACTTACAATTTGTGCTGCTATTTTTTTCGGAAGTATCTTTTTGAAAGCTGCAGTTACTTCTCTAGAACTTTCTACATCGATCATGGTTGCAATGGAACAAGAGAGACTGGATAATATTATGACGAAACTTCCAGGAAAGGCAGTTTTTCACACGAGAGTAAGTACATTTTTTGCATTTTTTAATATACATATATTAATTTATTGAACAACCTACATCTAACTTATGTGCTCGACATGAAAGACTGCTTATAAGTCATCGTCACTATACGGGGAGGAGATAGCACGAGAAAATTTGACAACACAGAAGAAATACAAACCAAGAGATCCACACAAAGCGGGCTTGCGATGGAGCCAGTAGGAATCGAACCCAAACCAACATCTTACGCTCGCAAGCGGTTAGCGGCATTATGCTTTAACCATTCAGATACGGAGGCCCCGCATATTTTAATCCTTTGAAGAACGCTGGTCACAAATGTAATCACTTAATTTTAATTCAAAACTTCTGACCGGCATATAGAATATATTATCCTCCTCAGTCATTATCTCGTCCGGAGTAGACATTAACCTTCCTACCCTGAATGGGTCTAATCGACCCAGTCCTAAAATGCGTTTCATTAGATTCAAACCAGAAATTTTTTCATAAAGTAAATTAAATAAGTATGTTAAATGGATTTAAATAAAAATTCTGGTGTAAAATATTTCAATCATGTTTGAGTAAAATTTCAACAGGGTAGGAAGATTAAATACCGTAATTTCGGGTGTTTAAGCTGCAGATCAAACAATTCTTTTTCGACCCAGATTTTTTTAAGAAACAAATATAACTAGTTAGATCGCCGTAAATATTTGTCTTCAATCACTAAATAAGATTTCTGGGTCCAAAAAGAATTGTTTGATCCGCGGCTTATACACCCGAAATTACGGTAATAGTCTTAAACTATTTTCGGGACAAGGTACTTGTATTCGTAAAATGTTGAAATAATAGAACGACACCAGTATTTATACGAAATTTTCTTTGTAAATTAATAAATGTGTCTTTTTGCGTATTTAATGAAAGGGAAATTTTCATAGAAAATTCCTAGTGTCAGTGTGGTAATTTTGAATTACCGTAATTTCGGGTGTATAAGCCGCGGATCAAACAATTCTTTTTGGACCCAGAAATTTTATTTAGTGATTGAAGACAAATATTTACGGCGATCTAACTAGTTATATTTATTTCTTAAAAAATTCTGGGTCGAAAAAGAATTGTTTGATCTGCGGCTTATACACCCGAAATTACGGTAAAATTAGGTGTTATCATTTCCCAACACCGCCCTTCAATGCAATGGAACATGAAAGACTGGATAATATTATGACAAAACTTCCAGAAAAAAGCTCTTTTCCTCGCGAGAGTAAGTACATTTGTTGCATTTATTATTATACATATTTTCACCCTTTTACTCCAATATGTGTTGGATTTAATTTAAGCACTTACGTGATTATGCAGGTAACTGTTGGTTTTTTTTTTTTTTTCAAAAATAAGTTGTGTCAAAGAAATAAAATTTCTGTAATTGAGGCTGGTCCCGAAAGAGGACCGGCAGTGCAGGTCCAGGGATGCAAAAATATAAGAGTGCAAAAATATAGGCGTCAGCGGATTTTCTCTTACCACAAAAATTCAAAAGATTTCTTCGATGAAAATTCAATAGAGGGGAATATAATTTAGGAATATATAATTTTAATTTAATTAGGAGAAAATATTTTTTCCCAGGGGTGCAAAAATATAGGCGTCAGCGGTTTTCTCTTACCACAAAAATTCAAAAGATTTCTTCGCTGAAAATTTAATAGAATTCTAGCATGAATTTTACACGAAATATTAGAAGAAAAAAAACGGATAAAATTTCGGGTTCAGAAACTGCCATCTTGCGCCAAGATTTTTGCATTCCTTGGTTAAACCTTTGTGCTGCAGTGTTCTATTACATGGGAAACTCAACTTGATTCCGAAATGCCATAGTGACACCAGAATCCTGGTATAGATATTTCTCATTTACTAAGCATGGGTAAAATAGCTTCACCCAATTTTCAGATAAACTTGTACTATAATTCTGATTTCATTCAGTCATATCAGCATTTTTGCAATGGAAGTGCTCTATTCCGGACATATTTTAAAATTTTATTTAATATGTATTTATTGAGTTAAAATTTTAAATTTTTTCCTGATGATTAACCGTGTAATTTGTAAATCACATGATAAAACTACTCGTAATTTAAAATAATAATAATAAGAAGAAAAATTAATACATTTAAAATGTATATAAAAAGTGGGGTAAGTTAAAATGGTTATAACGCGAAATATTATTTGTCGAATATCAAAATTTTCTCATTTAAGTGAACAGAAATGAGCTTTAACTCTGATTCAGTATTTTTAAAATTATTAGCCTTTTTTTAAGCAAAAAATATTAAAAATATAATTTTGAAAAAAAAACAATGGAATTTTGATTTTAAATCATATTTTCAAAAGTAAATAATTTTTCAAATTTGCTGAATCAAAATTAAAGTAAAATAATTGTAAAAGACATCTTCCAAGTTTGAAGCATTGATCTTTAACGTTTCTTGACATATAACAATTTAAATACGAGATATTTTGAAAAACTCATCATGAAGAACAATGCATTTTCACAAGCAGTCATCACAGCGAGAATCACAGCTTAAAAGATAGATTTTGAAATCAAGCCGAAAGTATAAAATTAATATTTCCTTTTCTAATTAAGATAGAAACATAATTTAAAGGTGATTTTAGGCATGAAAAACAGATATTTTTAATACGGTAAGTAAAGAAATAAATATTTTTATGTCCCGGACCCTCTTAAAGGGTTAAAAAAATCTACTACAAATTTACGCATTGTGCACATTTGATTTTTCGACTGCTTTTCAAATAAAATCACTCAATGCAAATAGCTTAAAAGCACAAATTTCTCCTCGACATGGTCGCT